>OX465499.1:6250000-7500000 GCA_950022335.1 Eurois occulta
CAACAGGCGATAGTCCGAGAGCCGACTACGTCATTAGTAAACAAACCAGGAAATATTAGTGTTCAAAAATGAACTTTTCATTACCGAATATGGTATGATGTGTGATAAAGATAATGTTATTAGTGCTCCCCTTTTCTTTATCGTGTGGTTAGTGCGTAACCTGGTGTCAGAGTTTTTATGCCGCCTATGGGTGCTCTGACTTGACTTTAAATACAGTCGAGAAATATCTCTCAGTTGCCTGAGAGATGTTTCTGCCGCTGCTGGTTTCCTCACGATGTTTTTGTATTCCCTCCCTTTCGAGCCCTAACCTTCGAAGTGGGACGAGTTACCCCCTCACCCATCCATCCATCAGATCCTACGTGCGAACACACTAACTATTGCCCTGTAAACTGTGACCCATTTCGTCTGGTGTACTCTAGTGGACCACTTGGAAGGAAGTAAAGAACTCCTTGTTACCATGAATTCAGGACATCATTCTAGCATTCCAGTGTCAAATCATTCAAACGTTATAAAACACAGCTGTTCCATTTATTTGAATTCAAGGTATGTAACAGTAATAACTAGAACCGTGTGTTGAATTTGCAGGCAGTTAACGCGCCAACAGTTTTCCCGTCGATGTCTCATAAACCGTGTACCTATATTTGTACAGCTTAAAATATGTATATCTGTTTTTTTACATGTACCCACCGAACAATAAGATGTAAGAATACACCAAACTTAGTGCGAGGATTGGCCGTTGAAGTCCATACGAGTTTAATTTTGCTATTTGTAGAAAGAACTGGCTTTGCTGTTTTTCTTTATACAAATAAATAAAATTGAAGTGTCTTGTCGTGTTTGTAATTCAAAACAGTTTTTTACTGAATGCATATGAAAGTCAACGGACATATACGGTATATACTTATACAAAAAGTATATTTATTTTAATTACTGTCTGTCTGTCTGTCTGTTTGTTCCAGCTAATCTCCGAAATGGCTGGACCGATTTTGACAGGACTTTTACTGGAAGATAGCTGATGTTATAAGGAGACTGAGCATGCAAAGAATAACTGCATAATCCGCGCGCGAACGTCGCGGGTAAAACGGCTAGTTTTTTTTTATAATTTAGTCTTAGAACTATTTGCAGTTTTTTAAGAAGTTAAGTTATCAAAAGTTCGTTTTATGTGATTTCTTGCAGGTGTCTTCGGCGCATTGCTTCCGTACTCATGAATTAAACATTAACTTGATATCCTAGCTCCCTAACTACCGGCAGTAAATCTAGGGCATGCGCTGTCAGGATGCACTATCGGACGTTTCACCTGCCTTTGTTATGAATACTTTGTCTCCCTCTATTCGTTCCAGCATGTTCGATGGGGTGCAGAGGGGAAGGTAATTCTCGGTATGGCCGAAAATAGCAAAGTACCGCATTGCAGTATTGCTGATTGATTTATTATTAAGTACTAGCTTTTGCCCGCGGCTTCGCTCGCGTTAATTTATAATTTGACAATAAATTCGCACTACTAAAGTTTCTATAATAATGTAATTCAATCATGATTCGAAAGCCACGTGGCGTCATCTATTATCATAAGAACGTTATTGTGGTTTACCCCGGGAACAGTAATTTTTTTCGGGATGAAAGGTACCCTATTTTCGTTTCTGTACCTACACCTGAAAATGTAAGCGCAAAATTTCAGGATGATCGGTTCAAGTGTTTAGGTGTAAAAAGATAATAACCAAACTTACTTTCGCATTCATAATACTATAGTTAGGATTAGGAAGTTAGGATGTTTCTATTCCCCGGCCCTGGTTCAAGCCATGGTCCGGGGCGAGAGGGAATGGGAAGTCGTCACCTCCTTCTGCGAAGCAGTCATGCTAGCGATGGAGGTGGTGGAACGTGAAAGGGAGAGAACCTCACGTCCCAGCCGCCGCGGGAGACGCCCCGGACGTCGGGGGCCACGTGGTGGCTCTCGGCCACCGTAGCCGCGGGCCTGTGGACGGTGAGTAATGGGCTAGCTCACTGTCCATCCGTCTTATGACGACAGGCCGTGTCGACGGCGCGTTCGTGTTCCACGCGCGCCTCAAAGAGATGTCAGCAAACAGGAGGGGCCCGCAAAGGCTGATGCCTGCCAGGGCTGCGGTACTGTACGAAAGAGATACCGCGGCCCTGGCACACAACGGGCAAAAGAAGGAACATGGTTGGATTTTAGTCAGTAAAATTCTGACACTCCCTTCCGCTCCGCCATGAGCGGGAGGAGTCATGTGATGATTTCCCATCCAAAAAAAATAAAAAGAGATTTCTATTCTATTATTCTGGAGGAGTATGTAAGTATCGTAGCAGGTGGCGTTCTGTGTTTCTGCCTACCCCCTATGGGAAAAAGGCGTGAGTTTACGTATGTATGTTCCTATTAATTACATTTTTGAGAGTAATGTAATAAACAGCTACCCTAGCCTTGTATTTGTAACTGCAAACAAACTAATTATTGCCATTATAACACGAATTGTTGAACTGAACAGTCTCTTTTATTTTGCCTACATCACTCTAATACAGTAAAAGAATATTGCTTAGATCTTTCAGATTCAAACCGAGGATTTTCATTAAAATATTGTAAATACACTATAGACACTGTCCTGCATGGATAACGGCACTCCTATAATTACAACCCTAGGCTTCCTTTTATGGGGCTCGTCGACTGTTAGGCCTGATTTGGTGAGCTGCACCGATTGTCTGAGCTTCTCCATGTCGTGGGACATAAGGTGGGGTGTCTGTGGGGCTGAAGATTTTTTGGACAAGAGTTTTAGTCTCATCGCTGGTCTTTAACTTGTCACTCGGATAGATGGCCACGGAACTGACATAACTTGGTTGGATAAAATTGTTGGCACCTTTCTTTACCATGTCAGCAAAGGAAGATCCCTGGGCAGGCTTCGTCGAATCTTTGATACTCAGATTAAGGTTCTGTAGCTGCTGCGAAAGATCAAGTTGGTTTTAAAGAGTTCTGAAGGCGTAGTGCGATGAAGGCCTTGACGGACTGGTACATAACAGCCATCTGCGAGGTCCTGTGACTAATCTTCCGGCATAGGTTAGTGATACGCGTTTTCTGCTCCACGTTCAACTTCCCCTCAGCTGCAATACCGCACACCTCCTTCAGGCTCTGTTCGATAATCACCATCCAGTTCTGAAGTTCTGACGTCGAGACAACTTCAAGGGCATCGTTCCTTTGGATATGCGCTTGAGGGGTAGAGGCGGGTACGGTTTCGGGTACAGGTGTAGAAGGCGGGGAGCGAACAAATTCAAACTCAAACTCAAAGCATTTATTTCAATTAGACCTTTGGGGGTATGAAGAACAGGGTGTAAAGCTCTTCAACCCCCGTAGAAAAGGGAGGATCCTCCGACCAGACGGGTGTTATGTCTGGTGGGCTACTGCCCGACAGTTGTTGTCGGGTTCTTCTATATAGTCTTAAGTCGCGAATATCTTTACTTGCGCGATGCAGGATTTAAATGTTTAGTTTGTCCTCTGCGTCATAGATGGCGCTGTAGTACTTTTTGTTCCATGTTGCTGAAGTACCTACTTTTTTTTTTGTAGTGCCGCTACATCACTCCCCCCCGGAGACCAGGGTCGGTAGTAGAATGAGTCGTAACATCTGGTGATGTTTTTTGCCAGGCCAGTAGAAAGTCGTTGCCGCATTGTTCACGGTGAGTCGGAACTGTCTGCGGCGGTAGTGCGAACCCCTTGAGTCGGGGTCGGCGCTGCATGTGCTCCGTTGCGTCGGACGTAGTACAGCGCCGCGATGTGGCTGACTGCTCGCGTCGACCGGGAGGATGAGCACTCAACCGGCCGAAAGTGCAGTGCCAAGGTAGCTTGATGAGGCTGAGGGTGCTGACCAGGAATGCTTCTGCTGCATGCTGGTGGTCAGGAACACCCATTTGAAGCTGGCTGGCTGTCTGACTCGCTGCTCGAAAGCTTGAGGAAGTTATTGATGAAGCTTGAGGTGGTTTGAGGAAGTGATATTTTGATGACGTCACGTTGCTCGAAGGCTGCGCTGACGTCCATCACGTCGGGGTCACCAATTTGGGGGTATGAAGAACAGGGTGTAAAGCTCTTCAACCCCCGTAGAAAAGGGAGGATCCTCCGACCAGACGGGTGTTATGTCTGGTGGGCTACTGCCCGACAGTTGTTGTCGGGTTCTTCTATATAGTCTTAAGTCGCGAATATCTTTACTTGCGCGATGCAGGATTTAAATGTTTAGTTTGTCCTCTGCGTCATAGATGGCGCTGTAGTACTTTTTGTTCCATGTTGCTGAAGTACTTTTTTTTTTTGTAGTGCCGCTACAGACCGATAACAGGCACTTTTGAATGTCAGAAAAACAAAGAAGGCGAAGCTGCAGTCACAGACACAAGACATAATAACTTGTGAAAGCACTATAGTTGCCCATTCCAAAGCGTAGATCTCTATGGAACAGAATGAGCAAGAAACTCCATGGACACTCTAAACTCATTTCCATCCATATGTGCATATCTATGTACTATGTCACACATGTTTATACAAATAAATGCATCTTTATCTTTATCTTTATCTACTCTTTTCAATCAAAATATTGTTACAAGATCTTGGTTACATCATTCATGTTGAGATTATACATCTAAGTGAGAACGATGTATTAAGACCGTCCAGAGTAAAATATTATATCAATAATTTCAAAACAAAGTAGTTAAAAAAAACCGTGACAGCTTAGAGATGACCAGTCCCAACTGACAGCGCCCGTTCACGAACATGACGCATGGATCAGCCCCATTCATCTATATGGTTGATATTGAAGGGAACTAAATGACCCGAAACACCCGCCACCATCAGCGAGACATTTGAGTGAGCATGACATTCTCTCAGCCACCAGGGCACATTCAAGTCAAAGAAAGATAAGTAAACATAACTAACATTTACTACTCCGGTTGAATGGACTATCCTCCATCGTGAAGCAGGTTATATTGTTCCTGTTAAACACTGGTCACTTCTACTAATACAGCTTACACAAATGTACTGTTCGAGTATGCGTTACTACTGGGTATTGGTAACTAGGTTTTGCAATACAGTATTATTGTTTGTTTGAAATAATCACTAACTAACTTAATTCTGGGTATAACTTCCTTTGAACGCTAAAATCCGATGTCTTGTACCAATCTATTTCGTGTTCTTTCAGTCAAGGTACTAAGCTTGACTGAAAGAACACGAAATAGATTAGTAAGTAATATAGATACTAAGTCCAAATGGGTTCAATGACTAGTGAGCGATGATTGTTTTTTTTTTAAATCTCGGCAAAGATATATGCATCTTTACTGTCTTTACGGCGTAAATATTTTTTCAATATTTAAATTCTGTTTATAAATAGAATATCATAAATATGCCCAGATTCTTTCGTTTATACCTTGGTAGAGTCGATTGAAATTGAGTCTCTAAGTGGGAAGATATATATATAGATATCCAGTGTTCGTCACTGCACATTACATTCGGAAATTCTATATATAAAATCCATGTGTCTAAAAAAAACTTGCATTGATGAGTACTTTTACCTCCTTTATTAAAAAACACGATCTATGTAATTTTTTACGTTAAATTTTAATTCACAAGTGGAGCCAGGGCAACTAGCTAACTTCCACTGCTGCAAAACTCTCCCGTTTTTGGTGATTTTGCATGTTGGGGTATCTTCGCTTGCAAGATTCAGCGGCAATTTGAAAATGGAATGTGCAGTCCGTCCCTTAAGCAAAGTTGCAGCAATGCCCGAGAAAGCCACAACTACAGTTATTAGGACGGCACGGTAGGCGCAGTGGCTGAGCAATTGACTGCGGCGCTGCATGCGGGCTCGATTCTCGCACGGAACAAATTTACGTTGTGAATTTTATCAAATGGTATGGTTTTTTCATTTTTAAATTTTTTAGAGATTTTTTTTCGTACTGTGTTAATTGATCAATTTTTATTCATGAATTTATGATAACCTGTCTTTGAATGGTTAAAAAAAACTAAATGTATACATATCTAATGATTTGAAAATCATACAGCATGAAAATAAAACAGATAGGCTACTTATTCCTGTGACAAATAGCTGTTCTATTCTAATGCAGGTTATGACAGTTGTCAGTTTTCAAACAGTTGAAGAATATGGACATAATACTCATTACTCATCCCCCTAAGTTACTAGAGCGATAATATATAGCCTATGTGCTATTCCAGACTTTAATCTATCTCTGTGCCAAATTTCATTCCGATCCGTTCAGCCGTTCTGGCGTGATTGAGTAAGAAACATCCATCCATTCATCCGCAAACACATTACATTTAGAAAGGCGTTGAGCAGGACCAATCAAGCAATACAAAAAGGGGTTTATGCGGATCTCTCATGGTACGCGAAATCTATACAAAGTGAAGCCATGTTATACTGGAAGTGTATACCTAGATGTGTCGCCGTTTGTGCGATAAGATTATAACCAAGCCTCTCTGCTGTGGCCCTTCCTTGTCCCATATAACTATGGTCGGCGCAACACGTTTTTGTTAGATTCTCCCCTGTCGCTATCATTTACTCCTTTATTAACAAAAAGATGGAAGGATGTTTACTGGTATGAAGAACAGGGTGTAAAGTTCTTCATCCCCCTTAAAAAAGGGAGCATCCTCCAACCAGGGTCTTGTGTGTGGTGGGTTACAGCCCAAAGGTTTTAGTCGGGTTATTCTGTATGCGATTCAGGATTTTGATATTAGTTCTTAACTTGCGACGTAGATGTCACCGGCGTTCTTTTTGTCAACTTGATTATGTCCGCTAATTCAGTCCCACCGACGACTGGAGGTTGATATTGGGATGAGTCGTCCATACACCTCTTGATGCTTGCCCGGCCAGTGGAAGGTTCCAGTGTGTCGGAACATGTTGCTGCATTGTTCACGGTGAGTAGGAACTGTGCGGCAGAGTGGTACGAACTGCGTTTGCACTAGTGCGATGGACGTGGTACAGTGCCGCGATGAGGCTGTGACTTCGTATTTTTGCAACGACTTTCAACAAGAATGACATAAGCTGATCGCCAGCTTATGTGAGTCTCATTTATTCACTTTGTCATCATCATTATTGCTTAAGGAATGTCACTTGAACTAAGTTCTGCCATAATAAGCCAATCCTCTATCTTCTATTAATTCAGTCATGTAAACAACCAAACGTATGCTTAGAACAGATTTAAAATTAACCAGCGTTAATTACCCAAAATTATTAGTTATAGAACCCTAATACGGAAAATGTGAGGGAATTTTGATACGGGTTGGTATATTTTGGCAGAACTACGCTCGAATTATTCAGAATCTCTGGCTGTGTCGCCATAATGTCCCAGTGAAATGCAATACCAGTACCTAACAAAAGAAGATTAATTAATACTGCCTCATTGGTCGAGTGTTCGCCAGCGCGACTGCTGAAGACGAGGTCCTGGGTTCGATTCGCAGGTCGGGCAAAATGTTGGGTTTTTCATCTGGAATTTCTCAGTAGCAGCCACGAAGTCTAGATTTGTGCCTGATTGTTGGACTTAAACATTACTGGTTAACCTCTACTTAACCCATCGGGTTCTAAAGGCGTGATGTTACGTTATGCTTCACTGCCTATAAATGTGCACTGCCTTGACTCACCCCTGTACTATTAGGTACACCTCTGCATAACCTTTCGGGGATTACAGGCGTGAAGTCATGTGTTTTTTTTTAAATTATTGAGCTCTATATTTATTAAGAATCGGAACAGAAAAAAAATAAAGGGGAGAAAACTATCAAAAATGTATGTGTCAATTAAAATGATGGTTTAAAGTACCTAATTTAGCAATGTCAATGGATTTTGAAAAATAAAACAAGTCCTTTTTTACATTTATTTATACCATAAATAGAAAGTAGACATTCACCTAAACACAGATACTTAATCATCAAACATTTAAATGAGTAATATTGTTTTTTCACTTATGCTACGAATTTGAGTGAGTACCTTTAAGTAAACAAACGTCATTGCAGCGTTTGTAGAGGACAATGCAACGAAGAAAAATCTAGAAATAAACCAAGATTTAATTCTCACAGTAAAATAATAGTACAGTTTGCAAGCTATCAAGAACAATTAATATGAATTTAATTCAACTGTGGGAGACTAGTGTCTAAGTTAGACGTTAGGCCTGTATTTCAGGACACCTTCGGAAGAGCATAGTTATTAACATAGGATTGTGCACTCACAAAAGAAGCTTTTACGCTTTACATCTCAAGCAACGTAAGAATGCAGTCAAAACTTAATATCGTTCAAAGAATCAACAATTTTGATTGACCAACGACGTTGTTACAATAAGCATTTAGAAACTTTTTTTATTTCAAAATGAACAAAGACTAATAAAAAAAATTAGGCCCGTTACTTTATTTAATCAAATTTTCGTCCGTAGACAAAAAAAAACTATTCTTTGGTTATTTATGGGTGTTATGAAAATTATGCTTACAACTTATGAAAAATTATGCTTACAACTTATGACAAATTATGCCTACATATTATACTTACGACAAATAAGATCTATAACTTATTAAGTACTTAGATATAATCAATTATGTTAAATGGTACGTATAATTACATTTATGACTTAAAAAAAATTGTAACTATAACTTACAAATACCTACTTATCTACCTTAACCACCGTCACCCGCCTGTTTTCCCTCAAGGGGTTGGTCGAGGTGACGGCTACATAGAGTAGCACACTATCTATGAACAATCGATTTTTTTCATACGTATATATAAATATTCACCCCTTTGAAAGGGGCTGTTAATAGACTTATATATAAAAATAATGTTACACCCAAAACAGAAGTCAAAGTCAAAGCATTTATTTCAACTAGACCATTACAGGCACTTTTGAAAGTCAAAAACAAAAAAGCTAAGCTACAGTCACAGACACAAGGCATAATAACTTGCGAAAGTACTGTAGTTGCACATTCCAAATCGTAGATCTCTATGGAGAAGAATGGGCAAGAAACTCCACCAACTCCAGAAGCTTCTTAATCAGCTAAATGTGTTTTTTTTTGTCAAAGTTTTTACTTGAAAACACGTCCTTCCAATATTGAAATACAATTTGTTTTTTTATTAGTAAATAATATATAAGGCGTTGCCTGGCTCAGATTGATGATGGATGCTTAGTTTAAAAAAAAACCGCCTGAAATGTTTAAGATTGACTTATAAAGATTTCGGCGTTACGTAGAACTAATGAAATAGGTAGGCACCTATCTAATAAAATTGTCAGATTGACATCAAAAAATCATGGAATAATTTTAGTATAATTTCGAAACAATGTCTGCCAATTCTTGATTATATTTTTGTAACAAAAAAAAAAAAAGAAATATTTTAATCAATGTTCGAAGCTGACAACTTATGACAAAGTAAACCAATAACTTATTACTTAGGTATACTTATAATGAGATATAGTTCGTTATATTAAATAGTAGTATAACTACATATGCCTTAGAGGGTTAATCAACATTGAGTAATTATTTGTCATTATAAATGGGCCTTAGCGGCCCACTCAACGTCGCAAGAGATGGCTTAAGACAAATTGTAACGATAACTTA
Source organism: Eurois occulta (assembly GCA_950022335.1). Taxonomy (NCBI): domain Eukaryota; kingdom Metazoa; phylum Arthropoda; class Insecta; order Lepidoptera; family Noctuidae; genus Eurois; species Eurois occulta. Next base: position 6,259,572 of record OX465499.1, read on the forward strand.
CATCTACTTATCTACCTTACTTACCGTCAACCGCCTGTTGTCCCTCAAGGGGTTGGTCGAGGTGACGGCTACTAATACTACGTTTGCTCAATCAATGCTTTCATACGTCACTTCACTTTATACACCACGTATAAGCTTAACACTATTTCCTTTTAAAACAATAAGTTGAAAAAATATTCGCCCCTTTGAAAAAGGCTGTTAACAGACTTATTATAAATAATTTTACACACAAAACAGAAGCTTCTCAATTAGTTGAATGTGTTTTTTTTGGCAAAATTTTTACTTCACCATACGTCCTACAATTTGTTTTTTTTATTAGTATATAATATACAAGGTGCTGGGTCAGATGTGCCTGAATTTTAGTTCGAAATAAAAACCGCCTGAAATGGTTATGATTGTCTTTTAAGGACTTCGGCGTTACGTAGAACTAATGAAATAAGTACCTATCTAATAAAATTATTAAAAGGTTAGGTAAGTTAGGTTTAGACTCGTTTTATATATAAGCAAGCCAAACATCATTAATAACGAGTATTTTCTTTTTAAATTTTTAGATATCACATCTAGATTTTAATTCCAATAATTGACTTTATCACCAAATAATTTTAGTATAATTTAAAAACACTGCATGCCAATTCTTATTTTTTTTATTAATAAATAAATTATATTTAATTTAATCAATGTTCGAAGAACAATCACGTCAAAAATAAGAAGAGTGAATGCCTCAAGAAATCATTTCACCTATTTCATTAAGATCCGAAAGTTTAAGTAGACAATGACAGAACTGTTATAAATTGATTTCTAAAGGCCTTTGTATTTTACTTTATTTTGGATCTCGCTTCTTTTGGAAGTTTATATAATAGTTACTCTTAAGTCTTAACGAATAGTTCAATATACATTTTTTCTATTGACTTTAATTGCTTTTGAAATCGTTTTGAAGTATCATAAAGAAATGAAACTATAATACAAAAATAACAATAAACATTAAGCCTAATACCAACCTACTGGATTCCAAATAAATACTTATTGTAATAATATCTTATTGTTTATTCCCTAAACTACGTGTTATAATAACTAAACTATGACTTACAACTAGGGTTTTCATACTTCATTAATGAGTAGACTTGCCAACACGTCCTCCAACATTGGAGGAGGACCACAGAATATCATACAAAATTATAAAAATAGAAATGAAACTTAAGTCCTAGTTTTCGTATTAATCATAGGTTTTTAAAACTATCTTATTGTTTATTCCATAATATACTATATTAAACCACATTTCCTCAGTTGATCTTGTTCACGTCCTCCAACATTTTAATATACATAGTTTAGGAGGACTACAGAATATTATACAAAAATAATCAAAACAAATAAAAAATACTTCCTAGGTTCCTTACCGTATTGTTATTCCCTATACTATTCTATGACTCGACATGTCGCACGTCCTCCAACATCGTAATGCATTTTTAGGAGGACCACAGAATATTATACAAAAATAATCACAATTACAAAAAAAGTTACTGCCTAAGTTAAAATTAAGTATGCTATGTTACAACTAGTTAGACTCGTAGTGCGATTGTTAACCTCCGTTTGTAATACTGCCATGGTGATAGCAAATGCATGGTAGTAATTAATAGTTTTATGAATGTCTGTTTTTTTTAAAATTGAAAATGACAACAGAAGCCTTTAATGTACAAGACATTAAAAGGAATGAGTTTTCGCAATTTGATCAAATAATAAGGTAAAATGCTAAATTTGTGTAAACTTTGTGTGATAATTATTATTAGTAAGTATCTAACATTATAATAAAACTTCGAATGTAAATATATTAACCATAATAGAAAACACCATAAAGGTTACAAATTACTTCACCATCACAAAAGCAAAATAAAAGTAACTTTTCACAACTTTTATTGTAACAAACATTTGCAAGTAGGTACCTACTGCACTTACTATTACGAGGGCAGTTTTAACGTGGATATAAGAATATAATACAAAAACAAACAAACAACTAAAACTTACTTACTTCCTAGGTTCCACATTAAATGTATGTATTTAATCTATCTTATTATAAATTCCCTAAACTATTCATAATAGTAGGTAAGTATAACTATAACTTACAACAATGTTGTCCTTACTTCACTAATGACTAGACTTGCCCTTGCGTCCTCCAATGTTATATTACAATTATTAGGAGGACCACAGAATATTACACAAAAATAATCATAATTACAAATAAAAGTTACTGCCTAAGTTAAAATTAAGTATGCTACGTTACAACTAGTTAGGCTCGTAGTGCGACTATTAACCTCCGTTTGTAATACTGCCATAGTGATAGCAAATGTAGTAACGAATAGTTTTATGAATGTCTGTTTTTTTAAATTGAAAATGACATCAGAAACCTTTAATGTACAAGACATTAAAAAGGAATGAGTTTTCGCAATTTGATCAAATAATAAGGTAAAATGCTAAATTTGTGTAAACATTGTGTGATAATTATTATTAGTATCTAACATTATAATAAAACTTCGATTGTAAATATATTAATCATAATAGAAAACACCATAAAGGTTACAAATTACTTCACCATCACTAAAGCAAAATAAAAGTAACTTTTCGCAACTTTTATTGTAACAAACATTTGCAAGTACCTACTGCACTTACTATTACGAGGGCAGTTTAACGTGGATATAAGAATATAATACAAAAACAAAATAAAAAATTAAAAGTACTAACTACCTAGGTTTACTTACGACTAGGTTTTCCATACTTCAACCAATCACTGTCATAGCAAAGCAGACCTCCATCTATCACACAATTTTAAGAGGATCTCAGAATATTGTACCGTGTTGTAAACCAAGAAAAAAAAATGGCTATAAAGGATTAAAATTTAAAATACGCATCTTATTGTAAATAATTATTACTAATTTACTGACTTTTTATTCTATAATTTAAGTACATCGGTTAGTTTAGTTCAGTAATCATTTCAGCAACAGAGCAGCATTATACAAACTTTGAGAGTACTTCAGGATGTTTCTAGCAAATGCGCAAATGCATTTTAGCGATTGGACTTCCTAGGAAAAGTGCATATTACAAAATATATCATACATTTCCTAACACATTTGCTAGGAATTCTATACAACGACGGATTACATACTTTTCCGTTAACATAAACCATGACTGGGTAAACATTATTCTCAAAGCCATTGTGTTTTCACAAGGCTAGAAAGGAGGTGACTGCAGAGATGACGAGTAATAGAGAAGTATGGAAGAAGAAGATATGCTGCGCCGACCCCAAAAAAATCCCAATTTATTTGGGGTCGGCGTAGCAAGGGCTATATTTAATTTATGTAATAAATACATAAATACATAAATTAAATATTCTAATTAGTAAGAGGTTGTCGACTATTTATCTAAGATTACGTTTTTTTTTAAGAAATAATGTGCTTTGTGCGCAGATAGGATTTTGTTGCCCTGGTTTGCTTTAAAGTTTAAAAGTAATAAAGACTTTTTTCTTTCGGCTCCTACCATACACAGGGTGGAAACGCACGCACACATAGACGAACGCTTCACGTACAGCGAATGCAAGCGCCTACGCAACAGGCATTCGGTTGAGATCATGCGCCGTACGTACGCATGTATGTGTGCGTGCGCCTATTTTCGTTCGTTATATATTGGGGCTACGTTCTGTAGTACGGGTAGAGAGAAATAATAAAGAATAATAAATCCAGATGCCATTTGGATTTGGAGGATAAAAACGATGTAAATTTTATATGAATTATGTGAGGTGGACAATGAAAAAGTTGCGATTTTATACTTCTAGTTTTACTGTAATTTATGCTGTTACTAATATTTCCCTATTCACAAGTGCTACGGATGTAGGACTACGATCAAGAATTTAATCACAAGAAAAATAAACGTCAGCCATCTGAATTTATTATACCCTATTTCTTGAAATATGACAAGCCGTCTAATTTTGTTATTATGAATAATAAATTAAAAAGTACCTCTACCTACAATGTAAAAGCTTAACGTAAATTCTACTTATATTTTTGGCATATTATACTTTGATGTTTCATATTTACATACTTAAGTATAGATTCTAGGATTGATTTAATTCTCCTTATTCCTAGTTATGTTTAACTATGATAATTCCTAGTTATGTTTAACTATGATACCCTAACGCTACTAAATTTTTAATGATGATACCCTAACGCTACTTAATGTTTAATTATGATACACTAACCCACTTAAATTGATTTAATTATGATAACTTAACCCTACTTAAATGTTTAATTATGATACTGTAACCCTACATAAATGTTTAATTATGATACTGTAACCCTACATAAATGTTTAATTATGATACTCTAACCCTACATAAATATTTAATTATGATAACTATTTACACACTACTATTTTATTTCTTTGGTTTTTTCTATGTGGTTTATCTGCATTGATGTAAGTACATCGTCACGCTTCCTACTTATACATTATTACTAAGTAATTAATGACTAAATTATAAACTCCATAAACCGGCCACAATCGAACCACTACCTACTGTATTTGACTATCCTAACTGTCATCATAATCAAAGATAATAATGAACTAAATATGTCTTTTTGTATTTATGTGCTTATGTTTTTTTGCTAAGCGTCATATTTATCGCAAATAAATGTTTTTGTTTTCGTTCATTTCCATTAAGTAAATGTATTTGTTTTCTTTTTTTACAAATAATCTTCTTTGATTTCAATTGATTATTAATTTCTTTGTTCTTTAAATAACATTTTCAATATTATTGGTTGAAATTCAAGCCGCATTGGTATTAAGTTCACCTAATAGTAACTCCGGTAACAGGTCACCACCGCATGTGAACACCTGCAACATCCGAGGCATCGCGGATACGTTGCCATTTCAGAGGTAAAATGGAATTTTTAAGAGCCTTTTAATCATAACAAGGTTGCTTGGTATAGTATTTTTTTGCTGGGCTATGCTTACCTTGGCCAGAGGCTTAAGCATTGCCATACAACATGGCAATGCCGCCAGTTGTTTAGGCACACTGACCCCTTGATAGCGTTGAGAAGGAGTTTTTACTCGACTGTCCCAGAAGGAGGGTTATGTGTTTGATGCTATATTTAAGTTTGTTATTTTAGTTTAGGTTATTTTATTGTTTTAATTTTTAATGTAATTTCTTGAAAATATTACTCACAGTAAGACGTTGGTTTTGCCACCCATGAGTTTTTTTGTACTGAATTAACTTGTCAACATCGAACTAAGAATTATTTTCAATATATTGACAAGAACAGTCCAGAGTAGCTGCTTTCAAGATTACTAACGACCTTAAATTAAAAAGTTTCCATGCAATCATATACGGATTCCAAACTTCCATACTGAGATCTTCTGTCTTAAGTAATTTTGATGTTTAAAAAGTGCTGATTAATATTTATAAATTACTTTATATTTTGTTTTTGAGTTTCCATCTTGCCTCTTACAAACAGCAGGTAATTCTTCTTTGATAGAAACGGTTTATGTTTGATATTCATTCACTGTATTGGATATTTAATATTTTCTCATCAATCGGTGTTTTAATTCAGCACAGTTTTGTTGTGGAATTCTTATATTTTGCAATATCCGTTTTACATGGTATTGATATTTTAGTAGCAGAGTGTGCCGGCAATCCGACCATGCATTGATATGATTGGATAATACCTTATAGCCTAATAATTGATCTGATGCTGTTTTTATTTTTTATTTTGCTATTCTAAGTTTACACTACTTAATTATCACTTAACAACTACTAATACTTAAACTTAGTTATTTTAAGTCTTAACAGCTATCATAGGTACGCATGTGGTTAAGTAGTACTTATACATGTTTTTTTCATTTTTTAATTTTTTTATAAAAATACTCTCATACTCTTTTACACTACAATAACTTAAAAAACTACTTACTCTTCTCTTCCTTCATAACTGAAAACACGGTAGGTACTGTGTTTTCTGTGCGGAATTCCACTTAACTTGTGATTTCGAAGCATCCTTCATTTTGTTATATGTACATCTTATTTACTAACTATCGTGTGATTTTTAACCGTAGATGTAAAACCAATAGAGTCGAGTTGGCAGGACAAAGAAAATGAGATGGGGGGCACAGAAACTGACAAAAGTCACAAGAAGTGTCAAGCGATTTTGAACCATGAGCTGTGTTAATACTGTTACGTCTACCTGCTGCAAACAGCTCTTGGTAAGGGCCCTAGTAGAGGGTTACTTGCTTCTATCAGGATTTTGCCTGAAATTTTCAAGTCGAATAAACGTTTAATTTGGAAACGATCAATCAGAAGCACTTGTCGCGATGCCATTGGGCTTTTGTCTCCTATAGCATCAAAATCAATTTTTTATGACTGACAGATCTGTTGCAGTGTTTGTTCCGCCACTTTTCTCCCCAGCTAGCACTTAAGAGGCGGGCGTTATGGGGTCTGGCTTATGTGGGTTCAAGTACACTACGTAGGTACCTACTGGTCGGACAAACCCTGAGTCGTCGATTCGAGAAGAAGAAGTTCAACAAGTGCTGATTATCAGCCTTATTCGCACATTTTGTTTTATGATCCAGAATTGACTGCATTATCTTATTTGTTTTCTTTTTATTATTGGCTTTACTTCTATGGTCATTCTTGTTACAAAAAGGACACATTTTCTAGAGGCAGCAGCAATGATGCGCATTGAATTAATTATTTTTATGTGATCATAGAACCTAATTTAGAAGCGACGAGGCTTAATACATACACAGTTCTAGGATTTATGACGATTTTTTTTTAGAATCCTGTTTATGAAACTTACTCCATTTTTGTGGTGAAATGCTAAGAACTCATTTAATTTTCTTATTAAATATTACCCGTCGTTAAAAGATACCTACACTTGATTTTTTTTAATGCTGTTTTACTTAAAAATTGTTTAAATGACTTGCGCAATGGCAGTTTAATGTTATTTCTTTCTCTTCAAAAGAAATGGAGTTCGAATAAATTATACCTGCCTAGTGTAATTTATTTCATCTGTATGGATGAACTGAAACTGACATCGGTATTTCATATTTTAAAAGAAGTACGGTACGAAGGAAGTACGCGCAGGCGCATAACCACCCTGGGGTTTATCATCTGCCCGCCTTTTCCCAACTCTGTTTGGGTGGGCTTCTAGTCTAACCGGATGCAGCTGAATACCAGATTTTAAAATCGCCATTTATATTTATTAATATAATACCATCTTATTTTTATTTAATTTTGTTGCAATATTGTTGTGTGGTGTTTGATACTTTGATTTCCAACATTAGGTTTAAGACCTTCGAACAATGTAACGAGTCAGTGTATCTGATTTAAATAAATTAACTGAATTGTTCACCCTCAGGGCCGACAATGTTAAATGATGGTTCAATTTTGATTACAGGAAATGCGTAAGACTTTGCCAGTCACCTATAGAAAAATGTGGCGAATTTGTGAACAGATCCCACATTTTGTGCGTACGCCTACGTAATACTAACTATAATATCTTAAAACTAACAGAACGTGTACTCACGATCTTAGTTTCTTAAAAATAATAAGTACTTAATCTTAACAACTGTCTACTTAGTTATTATATTATAACGATTGCTTACCTCTTAGTACTTAAAATTAATTGAACTAACAGAATTAATACTCGGTTTTTACACCTGTATGCACTTAGTTGCTATATTAATACTAATTGATTCCACATCGTTTAAGATCATTTTCTCTTTATATTTACATTGTGACACTTAGCAATACACCGAATTTAAGTCTAATTTAATACAATATTTTATTAAACTGAGAACGTAATGTATTAGTTAGTTTTTTTAAAGTTAGTTGAAGACTAACTTACAATTTTATTGAATGTTTTTTTTTAAATTTTATTGAGTGTTGCTAAACGAATTTTTTTTATTTGGAAAAGCTAATACGTAGAAGACTAAGTTTCACTTAATTTTTGTATAATATAGGTAAAGGACCATGGCCAAATACCATGGGTGGGTACCTTATAATAAAGAGTTCACTTCATTCTAAGACAACAAATACCTAAGTCGCCGGAGACCAGAAATAGAGCCACTTGAAATATGTCGCTTTTTTCTGTATTTTACCCAAGATTTAACCTATTATTCATACTAATAATAAGTATTAAGCTACCAAAAGGGGGTTCCGTATAGTACATTCTCTAGAGTTCTTAGTCGATTCTAGGACCTCGCCTCGCCGGCTTAACTCGGATAATTACTGTGTGTTTAGCTTTAGCACAATGTTTTCAATATGATATCATTTTGAAAACATCATCATCATTATCTGCCTAGCTTTTTCCCTATGTTGGGGTCGGCTTCCAGTCTAACTGGATGCAGCTAAACACCACAGACTGGATATCTGACCTCAACAACCCAGTTAGTATTGGGTAATACGATATCCCTTGATTGACTTGGTTTCTGGTAGGTAGATAGATTTATAATTATTATGTTATGTAATAGGATTGTAATATACAGTTACAGATTGACCAAATTTTTAGGTTTTTCTTAAATGTCCATAATTTTCAAACTGCATGGGATAGATTTTTTCTGATTTTTCTCATGATGTTTACAATCAATCCTGTCGCCCCGTTTCGGCTTGACGTTGAGTTCTGGGACACCCTGTATATATTGATTGTGATAAATTATATAAACAAATATATTTATTTACGCTCACGAAGTGTTGATTCTCAGACTAAATAAAATAAACGACTGTTGTTTTCATTTCTCACATTGCAAAATAAAGTGTATTCCATAAAGGAAATGCGCAAGACGTTTGTTTCTGACATTGAACTCACACTATATAGGAAAGTCTGTGTCATAAATACTTTTAATAATATATTTTATAAAAATTGCAATATGATAATAAATATATTAATTTGCAGTTATCATGAAAATTAGTTAAAAATAACTTCACAAACTGCCCCAGTTTAATAAAATACTATGTCCATATACTTAATATTAATTATAAACTAGCGTGGAAAGCCCCATAGTCAATGTCAAATAAAGGAAATAATAAGTGTAAAAACTCAAAACTTATTTTAAACCCTAAAGAGAATAATAAGAGTAAAAACTCAAATCTTAACCCTAACTGTACAAGGTTCTTAACTATTTATTTATTTGCTTACAATATAGTAGGTATTTCGCGCGTCATTATATACAATTCACGTCGCTACTCTTATAAAAAATTATCCGCTTTCATGTTGTCATATTTTGTTGAATGTACAATTATTTTAATAGCTGTACTATGAAATAATAAATATCTTAATAATATAACTCACTATTTACCTCTACAACTACTATTTACTGTATCCGTATTTATACCTTACGACTATTTAACTGTACATAATGTAACGGCTAAAATTATTGACCTTAAGTAAATTCGGATCTTTAACAATTTTCTGTGTATTATAATATGTACAGAACTTATAATGTTTTCCTTAATTATGTTTCACATATTCTGTTATTCATCATTTTCCTGCCCTTTGTTCCATTCTATTTGGGGTCGGCGCAACACTTTTTCGTCTTCCATTCTCCCCTGTTAGACGTCACGGCATCATTTACTCCTTTCTCTTTTATACATCGAAATACATCCCGAATAAAAGTTTTAGGATTGGGAAAATCGGCTGGTCATCGGGAGAAGCCTTACACGAGAGCACCGCCATCACCGTTATCGAATAATTTAAGAATGTTGTGTTTCCTGGATAAAAATTTCATAATTGTGAATTTTAAATTAGATTTGTCTTCTGATCTGTTATCAATTGTTAGACTGTTTCTAAAGCCACAGCTTTTTATAGTTTTCTTTGAATCTTAACTGTCCGTATCGGTATCGGCGATACTTATTTTATTTATATCTGTATAGGTATCGTATCGGCTGAAGTAAATTACTATTTAGGTATATTAAAGTATTAATTATAAAGCTAAAATTATTGACCTTAATTAAATTCGGAGTTTTTAATACGGTCTGTTTATTATAATATTTACAGAACTTATAATTTTTAGTCACATGTGTTTCATCCCTCCTCATTACATGTCCATACCAAGACAAACGACTTCCTTATTTTTTTCTGTAACAAGCGCCACTTTCAAACTTCCTCTAATATACTAATTCCTTAATTTATCCATTCTTGTCGCTCCACATATCCCTCTCAACATTCTCATCTCCGCTACATGAAATCGTTTTTCATCCACCTTCTTCAGCATTCTGATCCATACAGTACGACAGGTCTAATCACGCACTTGTATATTTTCCCCTTTAACTTGAGCGGCATCCGTGGGACGTAAGTTGTTCCAGTGAACTATCGCAATTTCATCCATCCTGAGTTGATCCGGTGCGTTACGTCCCGGTCTACTTCGCCATCTCCTTGAACAAGCGACCCGAGGTACCGCAAGTCGGAGCAGATTGGCATGGGCGTTCCGGCAAGAGTTATAGGTACTAGACTGGAGAGACCGCCGAAATCGCAAAACAAGTATTCAGTTTTGGTTCTACTCAATTTCAGGCCAACATTCTCCAGTCTTTGCCACCACACCTCCAATCTGCTCTGGACCTAGTGGCGGCTCTTGGCAACCAGCACAATTTCATCGACAAACAGCATACACCAGGGCGCCTCTTCCTGGATCTCCGAAGTGAGAGCGTCCATAATCATTAGGAAGATGAAGATAACGAAGATGTTCCGTTATTCATACACCTGTATTATACAGGGTGTAAAAAACAGCCATTACCTAGCCGTCATCTAAGCCGGTGTTCCGCAGTGTGTCGCGGTACACTGGTGTGCTGTTATATTTTATTTTATTTTGCTCTAGGATCCAATTTTTTTTTTAATAAACGAAAAATAAGATGTGGTAGTATCTGCCCTAATTATAACCTTAAACCTAACCCTTAAACGAATTTATCATAATTATTTGCCTTCCATGAGGTCGATCTTCGATGTTTTATATATACAATTTATTTTTCCTTAACCTTAGATTTTAATTAAACCTACTTTATTTGTGAGTGCTTTTGGAACCACCAATTGTTTTTTATTCATATATACAGTTTACTTCCTTAACCTTATATTTTAGTTAAACCTACATAAAATTATGTTATTATATAGCATTCCTTAGAAATCTGACAGGTGTCAATGTCAGTTGGGGTGTCGATGTCATATTCTTCCAGAACAATGGCTAATTTGGAAAATATGTAAAGTTTTAATCAAACAGAGTAATTGTTAGTTCCCAGACGACTGGGAAATCCTTTTGGATAGAAAATAATAATCTACCTTATTACCACGTATCTGCTAAAATTATAAACCTATACATGATCTATGATCTCTATGAGACCTATTTCTTAATTCTATTATGCTTTTATATACAAACTCTAAAACGCGAGCCGCGTGTTGCAACTTAAACGAATTTACAGTAATTATTTATCTTCCATGATGACGATGTTCGTGTTTTATATATACAATTTATTTTTTCCTTAACCTTAGATTTTAATTAAACCTACTTATGTATTACGATATTTTTGTGACCAACGAAACGCGTAATGGGTATTTTACCTGAAACTAATTTTTGGTGACCACGAATGTTTGTTGAAACATTCTCAACCTAATTTGAATTAATGACCGTTGATTTTGCTGTTGACTTCGATTTGAGAAAATTTGGTTTTGGTTTGGTCATTTGGCAAAATAAATAAAGGGCAAAATTTGTAAACACCTTGTATATGCGTATTACTAATAAATGGAGACCGGATTCTATGCAAATATAATAGTTTCCATAATATAAAATTGCATACAATGGCCATTTTTACACGTAATTGCAAATATGTTACCTAAAATTGACTGATAGTGCAATATTTGGGCATGTTTCTTTAGTTTAAATTATCGCTAACTATACAAATATAAATGTAATTCAAATTACTATTTGTATAGTTAGCGATGCCGAATGACTTCAGTGCATGTACAGTCGCCATCAGATATATAGTAGCGGGCGAGGTACTCAAATATTTCGGAGCAGCATTACTTTTCAATAAAATCGGAACACATAACGAGGTAAGATTTTAAGTTGCTTATACAAATCCGGTCTTTCCTAATAAGTGTTTAAATCCTTATTGCAAATGAATAATGACCATTATCTAACTAAGTTTCAACCAGTACCTGTCAGTATGCATCAGTGAATAAAAATTCGACTATCGAATAACTAATTACTAGAATACTCTAAACTAAACTATTTTAAAGGTGTTGCTACACTCACGCGATCGACGCTTTATCGATGTTTTGACAGTTAATTGCATTCTAAACATAGTTATTTTCTAGTTTTGTTCTTATTGAAAAAGATACATCACCTTCTGAAATCAGAATGGTTTGGGGAATTTGGCTACGATGTTTTATTGTATTTGTTTTTCCTTGTTTTATGTGCAAAAGTAGTGTGTTGGTTAATTTAGTTTAGGGGTCATCCTTTAATCACGTGAGGTTTTTTAGGCCACTTTTATAGGCCCCCTTCTCGCCCTTGGTGATACGTCATGAGGTTTAAGGCTACTACTCCGTCCCAGCATGTTTACGTGTATTTTTTTATTTTAGTAAAGATCAGATACTTTTAAAATCTTAATGTAAAGATAATACGGACTTATATACGCTTAGTCGGCTGTTTTAGACAAAAAAATCCTTGGTCGGTTTTCACTTCATTATTGGTAAAATATATTTTAAATGCAATTTTTTCCTCTCACGAAAAAAATACACGTGATTGCCACATGATCCCCTCCCTCCTCCATTAGGATTAATTGTGATATTTTTCTGACTCCCTGCTCCCCTAGTCAAACCTCACGTTACAAGGGTGACCCCTTATGTAGTTTTTTAAAGAAAGAGATTCGTGGATAAAAACAAACTTTAAATGAAAGTTAGGTTTCCAGTAGTTTCTGCTCTAAGTTTTAGGCTCAATATCACAGAAATAGCGTAACATAGGATGAGCAATGACTGCAGCTTTTATCTTTGGTTCTTTTGGTTCTTTGCATACCCCCTTGGCTTGTTGTTGCATCTTTGGTTCTTTGCGTCTATGGTCAAGTGGTCGTAAGCGCTTCTACTAAAAATGATGTTCTGGTTTCTCTCTTGCGATGTTGAGTGGGCCTCTAAGGCCCATTTTCAAATGTTTGATCGCTGTTGATCAACCCCTGTAAGGCCCTTGCTTGTAAAAACTGCATCTATCTTGCTCAAACTTTCACAGAGTCTAGGAAAAAGAACAAGAGAGACTGCCTCTGTCCAAGTTATTTGAAAAGCACTCGTTAATCCGGCCACAAACAAAGGGATAACCAGCTAGAGAAAAATATTCTTGATTTTTTTCATTGATATTCTTTTCAGTTGTGAGTCTGAATGTGTGCCCGGTTGATAGCAATAGGTGTACTTCGAGCAAATGGGAGTTTATAAAAACTGGTGGAATGTGGGTACACTTCAGGAACACCTCCGCCTTACCATCAAAGGGAAAAACAGGCGTTCTGTAGTCTTTGCTAGTTTTCATTCGAGGCGGAATTAACACCCGAGCTTGCATGACCGATTTGCGCCGACTAGGACTGTACGTTTGGCATGTTACTGGCACATAGCTATCAACGTTAATCAATGCCATCGATGTCGATCGAATGAGTGGAATAAGACCTTTTATTTTACGAAAAATTTTAACGTTATTAGTTAAACCTATGTATATTCGTATAATATACCTATCCTATATAGTTTTAATTCGAATTATACAATTTTCTGATTTAACTACGAATCTCCTGTCATTCGTCTGGACCTCTTATTTTTTATTATTTTTACAGCTTATTCGGGTAAAAGTATGATTTTCCCTTCTACCTATCTAACTATAGTAACTAAGAATACTTATTTTTTTAAATATATTTACAGTGTTAATGGTGAATATAATATTTTTGTTAATTTTTTTAAATATTAATATATCCTTTTTTTTAAAAAAAAAACACATTTCTTGAAAGTGATGGGATGTGTATGGGTGTACACATCACACATCACACACACACACACACATCACACACAAAACATTCACACACACACACACATCAAAACAACACACACACACACACACACACACACACATCACACACCATTCACATTTAATTTTGTTAAAATTCTTATCTTAAGACTTATGTATAAGTGCTTTGTTTTATATACGAGTACGTACATAATATGTCTACCTTTACAGTTACTTGACAACCTCTTACGCATTAGTTAAATAGAACCGAAAAATCTAGCCTAATGTACAGACGTCAGCACATCAAGCTACTACAATCTGGCAAATTTCTTTAATATATTTTCAACTTTATCTCTTATGCATTAGGTTCAAGGTTGGTTGGGAAAATCTGACAGTTTCGGGTAGGTTGACCTGTTGGCGTCTGTACCTTATCTATTAACGCTTAAAACGTTATACGGCAAGAAAAATAAACATTACCTAGCATGTTTTTGGCGAAGATATGTTCTTGTCTCTGTCTTACACTGGAATTTCGTCAGTTGTGCGACAGAGACAGATTACCTTTGATCCATAGTATCCAAAAAGTAATGTATATTTAGCTCAGCCTAGTACCTGTCTTCACCAAAACCAGGTGACGTCTACATGAATACCTGGATAAAAGCGCAGTGTTAGATTAACAACTCTCAGTTCAGCACCGAAAATTGAATATCCAACAATGTGATCATAATATTCGGTATTCATTTTGTTGTTACCTACTTAGTGTCGGTGAAAACGAACTTATATCTGGAATTATCTACCCTCATTCGCATATTTAATGCCCATCACATTGCTTCGTCTGGCAAGTGATCATAAATTAATAAAAATACCAACATAAAAAAAAAATTGATGTTGACTTTTTCTAGATTATTTATGGTATTAAGGTTACCTGCGTAACAATATACAATTGACACGCGTGGTCTCTTTAAATAAATATTAACTTAAAATAACAGAGTAAAATATAAATGGAGTACTTACTGTGCTCATGTTAGCTAAATATGACACAATCAAAGCATAAAACAACTGTGTTACATGGATCTTTTAGCGCGAAACAAAAATCGCAACTACCGCCGCAATCTTCTTTTTTTAAATCTATTTCCATAGACAATTTTACAGATGTTAACCCGCATCTTCCCCAGTCAATGTCATTCAAGCGCCAAAAGATTCTTGTATTACTTACTGTGTTTTTTAGGCCGGACCAAAAAAAAAACTTTAATAAAAACCTAACAGAACCAGGTCTTCACCGGCGGCTCACCTGCCGCCGTCACCTCATGTCATATAGCGCCCCCGATGCCAAACTTGGCCAAATCGGGTACGTCAATATCGTCCAAATCCTGCATCGAAACGTAACCAGTCCCATCCGCTTTTATCGGGATATAACCGGTTGAATCCGGTTTGTAACCGGTTCCATCCAATTTTATCGGGACATAATCTTCGGTGCCGTCATTTAGGTCAATAATTGGTTCTTTCTTTTCGAATTCGCTGCTGATTTTGGCTTCGTTTAATAGTTTTAAGGATTCCTCGAGTAGGTGAGTGCGATGTTCAGGAGTATGCCCGCTGGTTGATGGGGTCTTGTCCGAGGACTTACAGTGGTGGAGCGAGTTGGTCGCCGAGCCCATGTAGGGAGGAGGTTGCGGACGGTTGTAGTTGCCCGCTAGGTTGCTCGTTGATTTGGGGCTGTAAGGACGCGCTAGGCTGTTGTTAGGGCTGGAAAAGAAGGTTTTGGTTGGTTTGATGGTCCATAATCAAGTCTCATCATGATCTAACTAGCCTTTTTCTAACTATGTTGCGATCGATCGATCGCGATCGATTTCCAGTCTAACCGGATGCAGCTGAATACCGGTAAAGAGCGAAGCAAATTTATTATTAAATATTTGCTCAAAAGCTATTTTCAACTGTCGGCAGGCGAAATTTTGCTCCTTTGTTACCAAGTCCGCGCAAAAGACTCAGTTTCTCATAGAATCATACGGTGACTGATCACATAAGCGTAAGTTACCTTGTTGGAGCGGTCTTTGACAAAACCAATAATATCAATGTTAACTATTTTATTACTGTACTTTTCATTATTCTTAAGTAGATGCTTATAATGGTACCAACCTGACTCCAAGGCTCTTGGTACTGGTGTTGTCAGCTACTTGAGTCTGCTCAGTGTTGCCAGTGCCGTAACGACACATTTCCACCTTTGATTTGTGCGCCCTTAAAATATTAATTATTTTAGTTAAAAACATTATTTTATTTGCCTACTATTAATTAAGATAACAGTATTAGCGTTACAGAAGGAAACAAATGGAGAATGTTAGCAGGTAGGTAGTTTCTGCCTTCTCTCATGGGAAAAAGGAGTGAGGTTATGTGTGGGTGTATATTAACATTATTTTGATAATTTATTTTATAAGTTGGCAATTTTGAGGTTAACTTTTTATATGTTTTTGACTGTCATGGTCACTAACAACAATATTATAATGTGATTATGTTAACTTTTTTAGTAGAAAGTAGGTAAGTATTTTTTCAGAATGCATGTTAGTCACCACAAATTAAAATTATAATTTTTCGAACCTATTTGGTTTTGTATAGTCGAAGAATAAATCGAATATATGATCCATAAAGTATTCTGATTCCGGGTCTCGTCTGAAATAATAACAAAATAAAAATAAGGAAACAAAAACGAAATTATATAGATTTGTAGAATCAGAACTTAACCGAATCTATACTATATAATATTATAAAGCTGAAGATTTTGTTTGGTTGATCGCGCTAATCTCAGGAACTACTAGTTCGAATTGAAAAAATATTTTAGTGTTGGCTAGCCCATTTAGGTATCGAGAAAGGCTATAGGCTATTATAACATCACGATACGACCAACAGGAGCGGAGCATCAATGAGAAATGTTGCGAAGACGGGGGAAAAATGTATTTTATAATAATTTCACGCGGACGGAGGTCGCGGACAACTGCTTAGTTAAGACTAAAGGTACAACTAGATTGCGGCAGATCGACGTCGATTGCAGACAACAACTGTTCAGATCGATGGCCAAACTGCGTTCACGGATCGACCTGAGATTTAATTGTATTTCTGTGTGTTGTGCTGTCTTTTGTGTGCACCGAATAAATGCTTTATCTATCTATCTATACATCAATTCTCTTTTGAGATCTTAACAAAACCTAAACAAACTAAAAATAACTATGTTTAACGAAATTAAGGTATACTTACACAGTAGCATGCAGCGCACAAACAGCGGCGGTAAGAGCGGTGACACAGAGTAGCATGAGAGTCAGAGGGACGAGGACTGCCGCCGTCAGGAGCTTGCCGTAACTGCGAGATGGGAGGGAATCCTGAAAGAGCGACATATAAATGTTATGAACATTAAAGAGAAGATAGAGTTGTTACAAAAAAAAACCCTTCTCAAAGAATTACCATCATCATGGACATGAAAACCGAACCCTTATAAGAATACTTGTGAGTCTATCTGTCACATCCTATTTATTTTTGGACCAATCCACCACTCTATTCTGAACCACTAGAATTCTTGATAGGCACAATTAACAGTGGTGGTGCTACCAGGCAACGAAGCTCGAAGAGTTCTGGAGAAACAAAAATATTCAACTGTCTTGATCCTGCAACGATATTAATCAGAAAATTTTCCAAGTATGTTGCGGTCGGCTTCCAGTCTAACCAGATGCAGCTGAATGCCAATTTTTCACTTAGACCAACAGCAGATGTCATACTTTTTTTTTAATACGCGTATCGACAATTTCCAAGGATCACTTAGTGTTAACGTCTGCCGGTTGGACTTGTAGTTTTTATTATATTGTAGCGGACATAAATAAGGTTACACGCAAATGAAGAACTAAAATAAAAATCCTGGCGATACAAGTGCTCTCCGAGAGTTAAGAAGATATAGGAAAACCCGTCAACAACTGTCGAGCTCGCCCACCAGTCAAAACACCCGTCTGGTAGGAGGATCCTCCGCTTCCGTTGTGGAGGTTGTGGAACTTTGCACCCTGTTGCTCAATAATCCTACATTATAAATTTAAAAATTTGTCAAATGTAAAATGGGTTTATAATAAAACGAGAAGCACACACGCAGAACTAACATTTACCGTCGTTTAATCTAAGGGTGTTACCACACCAATCGATCGATCGACATCGGTCGACGTTGATAGCTTGGTGTGGTAGCTTTGGCTGACGTCGACTAATCTATTCTACCATCGATCGACGAACGATGGCATTGATTGGTGTGGTAACACCCTAAGACTATCAATCGCCGCAAGAAATAGCCCACTAGCGGAGATCCCAGAAATGAAGCGGAACAAATTGAAATTCAGATGAATGCCGATAGAAAAATTCCTGAAACTACTCGCGTTCTATTATAGCTTGAGGGCGGGATACGCACATCACGATCGATCGTCACATTGAGGAACCTACTCATTATCTTTTTAACTAACCAGCATCTGAAATAAATAGTAAAAAACACTTATTTTTTAGGTGCGGTCAGTAACCAAAGTCCAATAACAACATTAACATTTACACATCAAAATTGACACAAAATAATTTTCAACGTTGCTGACCAGACCTAATGAAATCAGAAAAACGAGGGATAGTATAGAACACCAATGAAACACACATTCAATTAATTTTTATTCCTTTATTTCCACCTGAGCATTGTTCACTTACCTTGTCAGGAGCAGTCCAAGCATTCCTGGTGTCTAACGCCTTGAAGGATTTGGCAGATTTGCTGGTGTTAGGCACCTCTGTCAAGTATTCTAGGTGTTGGGTCGAACGCTCCTTGTAGATAGTGTTATACTGGAAATAGGGGAGAAAGATCTAACGTTACTGTCCAAGACTATAATAGATAGTAATCTATAAACTATAAAAGTAGTAAGAAGACTGTGAAGTGGAAGACTCTTTTTGACCTTGGGCGACCAATGTAAAGTTCTGTAATTATTAGATAGATAGTCAAGTTGGCAAGATGCAGGATTTTGTGACGCATTTATAGAAGGATGCTATTAACTTACCAACTCAAAGCTACACCAGTCCAGCGTCAACCCAGCATCTCTGAAGAGTCTCTCGACAGTAGTCCTCTTATACTCGCGGGGACAGCTTGGCAGCCGATACAAAGGACGTACTTCCTCGCGCAACCTCTTCAGCTCCAAGGAGAACGGCATGGTACTTCCGAGGCGGACTACCAACCTAGAAAGAAGACGGAAAATAAGCATTTTACTCAACACACACATACTGTGGTGTCTCCTAAAACTCCTCTAGTTCTTAAAATTTGGATTAATGCAGCAATGCCATTTTTTGCTATATCCATGTTGGACGAAGGTTTCTTCTAAAATCTTCCAGGTGCTCTGATTGTGTCCTACCTCTAATCTGTTACATTTCATATCGAAACAATAAATAATGATCTTCAAAGTACCCACCCTTCTCCATCACTCGGCTTCAAAGGCAGTCGCGCTCCCAGATCGATGGCAGATGCCAGGAAGGTCGCGTACAGATCTCCGCTACTTTCCGTCCAGAGTTTCGTCCGCAAGATGTCCTTCAGACGAGTCATCCTGAAAAGAAGAGACAAATATGTCTTAAAGAAAATGCATCGGATCGAATTGAAGACTTAAAACTTGAGAAAGCTGGAAATACACTAAGTACTTTCAGTGGAGTGGCGGCCATTTTACAGAAGTTTAAGGGTGGGAAATTGAATTGAATATATAGCACATATTACCAGTATTTTGTGTACCTGATTAAAAAAGACGCACGGAATCTAATTGCTTACTTGTGTTCATCCAACAAATCTTCCACATTCAGGTTATCGATCTTGAGCTCGACCTCGTGGCGGGCCATCTTCTCCTTCTGCTGTATGTCCAATGTCAGTAACACCCTCCGCGTCTCATAGTCTTGTCGGTTTAGGCCTATTACTTCGAGCTGAAAGGATAGACAGACCTGTAGCTTTGCACACTTGACCGTCTAAAAAGTAATCTTTTAATTACTTGTCACCTCTGCACACACTAGAACATATATTATGATAATAACATGGGATCTTTTAGACGTCCTATGTTAAAGTTCTTTAGTTCTAGTGTATTGTCTTAGATATCTTCTTAAAATCAAAAATATTCTAGATTCAAAAAAATCTCAAATTAAAAAGCTATCATCAACATATTTGTTGGAAGTCGTGTGCTGGTGCACAAAGGCCTCTCTACGATCTATTCTGGGTCGCCTTGACCAAGTTAAGATGTTCATCGTGCTGCCCATGCTATGCCTTCCATTTTTTAGTTGCCATTCCAGATAATTTCCGCTCCAAGGACTATTATTTTCTTCAAACTACTTGAATATGAGAAAGCTGTGACTTACGGTGAGCGGGCCTCGGCTGCCTCTTGGGGGCGTTCCGAAGATGAATCCTGAGTGGTGTCGGCCGCTGTAGATATAGCGAAGCCACGAAGGTAGCTCCGGTTTGCCCAGCATGGACGCGTGGAAGCGGTACTGTTGGTCGAATTCTGAGGAAGAATAGAAAATGTTCAGAGTCTGGTAAATTAACATAATGTTGCTACTTTTGGCTTTCTATGAGAGGAATACAAATATACATATATAATACACATACAAAGATGTAATCGTAAGTTAGAGAAATCACCATATTGTGGAAACAGTGGCAGCAGCATTTATCCTAAAGTACTTCATTATTCGCAAAATAAAGACAAAGTTGAACTCAAACTCAAAATTTCTTATAATAGGCCGTCATAGATTCCTTCATTCGCATTCAGCAAGTATCAGAAATAAAGAAATGCATCGCAGTAGGCTACATTATTACGTAAACTAGTTACCTCTATCTAGTTAAGGCATGCGCCGTAAGTGCAGCCTCCACCAGTCATGGAAAGTTTTAGGTAGAGCCGCCATTTTGTAGAAGCACCAATTTTCAATCCGCATAGAAGTTTTAAACTAGTACCTACATTACATATAATCGAATACATATCATCAAGTTGAAAGAATATTTAGTGTTACCACGTTCGTCTTTAAAATAATTGTTACGTAATATGAGTTACGCCACCCTCCCGCAGGTTCACCCCCGCTGACTTTCATCACCATTTTCCAAAGTCTGAACCGAGATAGACACGACGCATGCCCTAAAAGCCTAGGGCATGCGCCGTAACTCTAATGGACATCGATCGTTCCGCCATTTTAAGTTTGTGGACGGCATTTTTGATTCAAACAACGTTGTGGTGAAAATGTGAGACAAAGAATCCGTACCTAGTGATTTTAATAAATCATTTGTATACACAGATTTTTATAAGAAAACAAATGGATACAAATGACCAAAATTTAAATTAACCCTGATAATTAAAAGAAATAAAATAAAAACAGAAATTAACGACCACAAAAAGTGCACAAGATTCAATTAAAACCTAAAGACGATCCAAAAACTGCTATCGACAAACACAAGTCTACAAAAAAGTCAAAAATTGTACCCGTACCTGCGTCTGGTCAGCTTGTCGACGATAAGCGTACACTGAACAACCCATATCAATAATCACAAAACAACCAGCAAGAAGTGATCATAAAAGACAAGAGCATAAATCGAAGCGACACCGGAAGAACGATTGATGGCGCAACAAATCTGTCCGAGCACCACCTCATAAATGCGACTCCCATTTTCACGCAGGTACAATCTAGGACATGCGCTCTGGTGCAACAGTTATCGATTTTACAGTATACCTAACCATTTTGATAGATAGTTTGGCGTGGGATGAAGATGTACTCCCAACTCCTAAGGGAATATGTAGAGCAAAGGCTTTTGAATGACTTGATTTTATTTTTATTCTTAAATAACGCTCACAGTAGAGAATATTTTCCTACTTTCACTACATTTGGGCACAGGTTGTCGTCATAACGTTTGCCTACATATTTTTACATGGAAATAGGCAATTTTAATATATTCAAATTGCCTATTTCCGAAATCAAATTGGCGTTCCGCCAGGTAATATAATTTGTCCTCCGCTCTTTTATTTGCTTAAATCCAAACATCGTTGGACCTACCAAACGACTTAGATGTAAAGATACCAATTATATCTTGGTAATTGTATATTAGTAAATTTTACCTACCATAACTTCAGTTAATAAGACACAATCACCTTGTGACCGTGGACTCCAGATAAACAGCTTGCGTTAGTTTAACATACGAGAATTTGAAACATTAAAAAGAAAACAAAAATATGATAATGTTTATTTTAAGAAATTTCACTGGGTACGTGGATTTTAAGGCATTACAAGCACTGCGAACGTCTCTTGACGGGAATGCAGGAAATGATCTACGCTACAACGTGCTACGTGTCTACGTTCTGCGCTCCACCACGTGGCACGAGGGAGAGTGAGCAACGCCTAATGTGCCACCAGTTGCATAGGAAAAGTACCAGACCTTAGCACAAAGAGCCTAAATCGAGTCCACTATAATTAAATTATTCGTTATTATATAGGGTCATAGGGTGACTGGTAATTTGTGACCGATACTTAAACACGGGTTGTACTCATGAAAATAAACAACTTTCCCAAAGAAACATAACTAAATTATTCAAGAAGATATTTTTTATTAACTTCTAGAACTTGCTCGACATATTTATTTTCTGCTCACCCTGTGATGGCCTCTCTATCCAGGAAAATAAATGAAGTGAAGACAGATTCGTTTTTACAACATTCATTTCATTCATCATTTAATTCTGAAAATAACCATATTATACAAAAACACAAGTCCTCAAGTCGAAAAAATAAATAATTACGTTCATCATTAAAATAATGGTTGCTCATAGTAATAGTCATTTATTCATAAACAAGTAATTTGTATCTTAATTTAAACTCAAAAATTACACAATTACAGTACCTACACTAAAATAAATTACATTTAAATTTCATATATCACATCAACAATTTGAAAATAATAAATTAGGCAACACGCCTAGAGTTCCATCACCCCCCCCCCCCCCACGGTTTCACACCCGCTCGCTCCCATTTCCCAAAGTCTGAACCGAGATAGACACGACGCATGCCTTAAAGCCCAGGGCATGCGCCGTAGCTGCAATGATCATCGATTGTTCCGCCATTTTGAGTTTGTGGACGCCATTTTCGTTTCAACCCACGTTGTGGCGAAAATTTTATAGAAAGAATCTGTTTTTATAAAATACGAGGTGGAAGGGACGCCGACGCGAAAATTTACATAAATTTCGCCCGCACTTTACTAGAAAACCGCTGTTTTTTTTTAAATAACCGATAAAAAATAAAAAAATGCTGTACTGACCACCCCATATTTTATTTATACACAATTTTTATGAATAAATTGATAGTAGAAATGGCCAATATTTCAATGAACACTGACTTTTTAAAGAAATTATTTTTTAAAACAAAAGTCAGCAGAAAAAAGACAAATTAACGACCATAAAAAAATACCTAAGATTCAAAAACAATGTTCGAGAGAAGAAATGGGTAAAAAAATATTTATCCGTACCTGCGACTGATCAGCTTGCCGACGATAAACATACACTAAATCACTCATATCGATAACCACGAGAACATCCAGAAAAAAATGATCGTAAATGACACAAAGATTAACCGTTAAAGACACAAAGATAGCTCATAAATTGAAGCGACACCGGATGGACAATTGATAGCGCATCGAGTACATATCACAAACTCATAAATGCGACCCCCGTTTCAAGCAGGTAATCACAGGACATGCGCTCTAGTGCAACGGTTATTGATTTCACAGCATACCTATATCATTTTGATAGATTCCAGTGGGATGAGGAAGTACTCTCAACTCCACAGAGTATATGTGGCAAACAAAGGCTTTTGATTGACTTGATTTAAATTTTTCTTCATAAAATACAATAGATCATGGATTAAGATTTTTTTTCCTTAACATTTGGCACAGACAGTTTTCAAATAGTTTGCCTACATATTTTTTTAAACGTAAATCTGTATTAAAATTGTCTATTTCCGAAACGAAATTGGCGTACCGCAAGGTAATATACTTTGTCCGTTGCTCTTACTTTGCACACCTAAATTAATGCGTCAGAAGTTTGGAACCTGCCGAGGAAAAATACTTACTGATGAAAACAGAGAAGAGAAAGAAAGAGAAGAGGTGTTATCAGTAAATAAACTGATAACACCTACATTTTACCCAGCATTACTTCTGTTAATGAAACACGTATAGTTACTTAGTTTGATGTACAGAACGCTTGGTTGACGGCTGCGTGAAGGGTCAGTTTACACCTTGTATTTGAAGAAATAATTTGAACTACTTACCTACTTAAGTTAAACACAATGACCGGCTATATTCTAACTTAATACCGATACGGTTATTCGTATGAAAATTTTACTGAGCGCGTTTCAAATTATAAGACATCGTTTACAGAGTGAGTGTTCAACGACGAGGTCAAACGGAGCCCAGCGTACAGGTTCCACGTCCCGCGCCCATCCACGTGGCACGGGACTGTGTAAAGCCATAAGTACCGTCACTTGCAAGCAAAGTAAAAGTACAAAACCTGAGCACAAAGAGCCTAAATCAAGTCCACTAGAATAATTCATAGCTGTTTTTCAAAAAAACTTTAAATGAAATTACCTTTTAGCCTAGCCTGTGAGATGGTCTCTCTATTCGGAAATAGAAATAAACATAAGCGTGCAAATAGATCAGTTTTAACAATACTAAACAATAAAAATAATAGTATTTATCATAAACACATTTGCTGCATTCGTTTTAATCCGCCATTTTGAAAACATGGACCGCAACCCGATTAATATCATGATAAAAATACGAGTTTCTAATACTTAGATGGAAAGCGAACATTCAATCGGAAAAAACAAACATGAGCAATTCATTCTAATAAAAACTATACGGGGTGGAGGGGAAAAAACAGCTGCAGCAATACCTACACAGTCAAAATGAATGGAACAGCAGATTTTTTTTAAAATTACCGATGAAAATGTTTTTAAGGGGGCGGGGCCGGGCCCAGAATGATGTACTGAATAGGCTCAGAATGATGTACTGAATACGCGGTAAAAGTTTTCGCGTCGGTGTCTTTTCCAACATGTATGACAACAACAACAAAACAACTCTATCAAACCACTAGCCTTACTATATGTCCGATATTAGCTTTAGAAAGTCTAAGTCTAGATAAAATTCATCTCTTTCCAGTCATCACTAAACTAAACAAAGTATAAAACACTTAATTAATATCTAAGACAACGTATATAGATAAACGACGCAATAAAAATCTCCAAATCATCCGCCATTTTGTACGCGTCCTTCTTCGGCGTCCCTACATTCCATCAAGCCATAATAACCCATAAATCCTTACCTTTATTGCCATTTCACCTTCTCTCCACACAACACTAAAATTAACTACTTTTTGGCAAAAGAACAACAGAAGTAAGTCAACTTAATTTTAAAGACACACAAAAATGTAAATGATGTCTGGCGGTCCGTTCCGCGTCAATCAATAGCAATAAATCACAATATGGATGCCCTAGACACCCCTTCCACCCAGGTAAACTAGGACATGCGCCGTATGCATTTGGTATTGATCCAGACTTCAACCATTTTAGTGGACCCTCTAATTGCGATGCTAAATTATTTACGACGTGGCAATTTTATAGCTGTTGGCTAACATTATGAAAATCGTAATGTACTAAAATAAAAGCATTAAGATGTTCATGAAAATTATTTGTAGTGACTACTTAGTTAGGACTAAAAATCTGGAGAATGTTAGTCGGCAATCCAGTTTAATGAACATGAAAAGTTGAAAACAATATGTTAAACAAATTACTTTACAACAAAAAGACTCTGAAGTCTAAACGCAGAAATAATGAACCACAACTACGGATAGTAAGGTATAGGAATCAATCAATTTTAACCTACAATAATAAAATATTATCCCCAAACAACCTAAATCTGCATAAAAACCAAAGTCAAGCTCTAAAACTCTCAAAATCTCTTAAAAAAACTGAATTGAGATTTTGGAATTCTACCCCAAAAGGAGGGCGCGTGGCGTGGTGACGCTACGCAATATAAAAACTATAAAACACTTACCAGACCCAGCAGGCCGCCTCCCGAACACACTAACACCAATAAAGTTCTACATTTTGATCACTTTTCGACCAAAAACTATCAAAAGAAACCAATAAAATAATTATTTATTACGTCGCAAGAGAAGGTGTGCAATGTCGAATATGAGTAATGGCCGAATGGGCGATTGAAGTACGTTGCAATGGACAGGACACAGGACATGCGTGAAGTTGCAACGGAAGCTAGTTGGCCCAACACAACATAGAACCTTCTCGAACCAATTATATGAAAATAAATATTGGACAATTATTTTGGGCCAACATTCACTTCATGTTGGTCAGTATGGAAGTTTCCCGAAAGCTCTATTGGAGCCAATATTAGCACAAACTTTAAACCAATACAACAGATTCGCCAACATCACGTCACGTGAGCGAATCAAACTGTTGCTTTCAACTCTCGTCCTTTTGATGAAGGTTGATAAAATCACTTTTTATCTGCCGGACATTGCAAATAATAATAACAGATAAATGACCCTCCTCTCAAAGTCTACACTGAAGTTAGCCCTTTTCGGGAGCACTGGACCAACTTGTAATGATGAATAAGACTTTTTGTACGGATTGTATAGATTGCAAAATGTATAGACCACGAAACGGTTTGGCCCAGGGGTCACGTTAAACTGTGCTCTTAATAACTGATACAACGTTTTTTGTTAAAAATACAATATAAAATACTAATTAATAAAAAGTAATTGCCTAACGACTCATCAAAGAAACATCTCGACTCAAGACGCGACAAATCTTAACTGGCGCCCAGCGTGGGGCCATTCGACGCGGGCGGTATGGAAGCAAAACCATACAAAAAAACCATCTATATTTAGATCCCGGGAAACCTTTCAGAGAGGAAATTTCCCCTCGATTATATAAACGTGACTTCTATTTACCCTTGGAGTTTTTCCCCTAGCTACAAAAATTATAACTGTGTAGGCTGTGTATGGGTGTAATTCCTTATTAATAAGGTACAAGTCTTCGAATGATGCCAGCGATTCGTAAATAGAAAAATAATTAATTAGGATATAATTTAAAAAAGCGGGCTAGTTATTTACATTTTAATAATTTTCTAGCTCAATGTCGATACCCATAAAAATCACTGGGCATTATCTATACAAATAAATAAATTGAAGTGTCTGTTTGTAATTTCAAAATAACAGGTTTTTACTGAATGCATTTTTTTTTGTCTCTGTCTGTCGGCCTAGCTGTCTGTCTGTTCCGACTAATCTCCGAAACAGCTGGACCGGTCTTTACATACTTTCACTGGCAGATAGCTGATGTTAAGGGAAGTAACTTAAGCTACATTTAATTTGAAAAAAAGGATCAGGGTTCCCGTGTAAACAAATTAAAACCCTTGGAATTGTTAACAAAATCCATAATATTCAAATAGGGAGCAATATATTTATAATAATTTCACGCAGACGAAGATCGCGGAGCACAACTAGTAAAATGTATCTATAGTATAAGTAGGAACACCACTAACCCTCCTGTTTCCAACTCAACAAGATATACTCTAATATTAGGGGTTAAGGTATAAAATTGCCGATTTGAATGGACGATTTCGTGTTATGTGATACTTCCATACTATTTTTTTTTTCTTGGAATCGTCTGAACTGAATATGTATGATGCAATTGCAAACTTAAGAGTGAAAAAGCGCTGAACTGCGTATCTTAAATCCTCAAAACACAGACTGTGTTTTGAGGATTTATGACAAAAATATACCTACTTGAAGTAGTGAAACCGACGGCACATTGAAACAGGTGTTTTGACACACTACCATATGCAACTACTAGTACGGTTTTTAAACTCTAAAAGTAACGTAATTTAACAATTAATCCAATTAAAATGGAATTAGGAAAAAATATTAGTATACCTACGTCAAAGTTACAAACAGAACAAAATGTGAGAAAAAACCGGCAATTTCATAGTTAAAGACCTATCATTACGATTACAAGTAGGTATAAAAACCTACTTACTTGACAAGAGGGTAAAAAGGTACCAAGAGGGTAAAGAGTTATCGACCGATGTGACGCATGTTTTTCTCCTTTTCGTGTTTCAGGGTTATGCGTCATTATTGAGCAAAATTCTTTTTTTTTTTTGTCAAATTTTCTGGTAAAAAGAATACTATTATGGACGATGAGCTAAGGTAGCGCGTGAAGTTCATTTCCTTAACTTTCCTTTCATTTTCTTACGTTTCTCGCAATTTGCAGATAACTGTCACGTTGTATGTCGATTAAGATATGATTTGCGACCGTAACAAAATATATGGCTTTACAGAGATATAATCATTAAAATCATCAAAAAACCCTTCAAGTTGATTCAATCCCATTGAATGACTTTTTCATGAAATGGTCATTCAATGGGCTATCCTGGCGCTTCGTCTTTAAGTTTAATCGTAACTAATCATTGATCACTTTGAAAGAAAACAGGCATGTCCTAGACCGAAAACAATTTACTTAGACATGTGACAACCACCAACGTAAACTGGGACCGCGTAATGGATTATGGCCCGCGCCTTGAATAACTATGGAGTTTCTTGACGATTCTTCTCCATAGAAAATCACCAATCAACCCGAACCATGCACCTTTTCTTGACGTTTTATAAGTGCCCGTGTAGGCCTATGAAAAAATATTCTGATTTTGACCTGCTCACCAAGGGGTGCCGTGTGCTGAGTTGCAGCGATGGGAACATTAGAGGATCATTATATAGTTATTGATTTTGAAAACCCGACTACATACGCTAAACTATCTAAATCTTATATCGCGATTATCCGCGACATAAAGACTATATACGAGTAGAAGAACCCTACAACATCTGTCGGGCAGTAGCCCACCAGACATAACACCCGTCTGGTCGGAGGGTCCTCCCTTTTCTATGGGGGATGAAGAACTTTACACCCTGTTCTTCATACTCCCAAACCTTCTAGAACTTTTTGTCAACACTATTACAAACATAAATCTCACCTGTTTGGATATCTATATCTATATGGATTCGAATTTCCCCGTGTTATCCCACTTAAAAGAAACAACCTGCATGTATAATTCCGTTCTATATTTCTGTTTATATCATTACAAAAATATTCTTTTCGTTAGGGAATCGCACCCATGGCCCCGTAGAAGCCTATATTACAGCCATCTACACCCATACCAGGTGTCCATGGAGTTTCTTTCCCATTCTTCTACATAGAGACCTACGCTTTGGATTGGGGAACTAGTCCTTAACGTAGTGTCTCTCAGTTATTGTGCCTTGTGACTGAACTGTTGCTTCATCTTTTTATTTTTGACAGTTTAAAAGTGTATGTTGTAAGTTTGGGTTTAGGCAATGTAGGGGGTAATCTTCGGAACTAAGTACTGCTCCATCATCATCGTCATTCTCCTGCCCTTATCCCAATTTATTTGGTGTCAGTGCAGCATGTCTTCTTCTTCCATACTTCTCTATTACTCGTCATCCCATCAGACACCTCCTTTCTTGCCATATCATCCTTCACACGGTCCATCCAACGTTTCTTTGGTCTTCCTCTACTCTTGTACCCCATCCACATTTATATTCCGAAAATTCTATAACTAATGGGAAGCTACATTATCCCAGTGTCATAGGCTATATTTAAAACGTACCCTTGAAACAATTTCCGACCATAAAGGGAACGAAGCCGCGTGCAATATTTAGTTTGAAATAAATGCTATGAGTTTTTGAAATAAAGTAATCGCTATAACAAAAAAAAACTATCCCCTATGCTTTCGTGTTGTGTCTCAATGTCACGGAGGGGCTTGTTGCTAAGTAATAACAGCACGTGTCGTTGGTCAAGGTTAAGCAATGGTTGCCGAGGTTGGTTGAATGAGTGACTGTTTAATATCCAACTGGGACCCCCTCCATGTGTAAAACCAGTTCCGATTGTGTTTTTTAGATTTAATATTTAGTCGATATTGTTAGTCAAAAGCATTGAACAGAAGCTTGAAAGTCTGGTAACCAGTGTTACCAAGGGGTATTGTGTAACTCAGTAACCGGATTGTGGAGGTCAGAGAGATAATCATCATCATCTTCCTGCCCTTGTCCCATGTTATTTAGGGTCAGTGCAACACGTGTTTTTCTTCCATTCTCCTCTGTCAACCACCACGCTATCACTTACTCCTTTTTCTTTCATATCATTCCTCACATATCCATCCATCGTTTCCTTGGTCAACCTCTCCTTCTCCATCCATCAACATTTATATTAATCACTCTTTTAGTCACATGCGATTGAGAAAGTCGTTCCATGTAAAATACTGATACTCAGCCTGCATCCAGTTAGACTACAATTCGACCAAAACATAGGACAATGCTCGGCAAATGAGTAGGTAGGTCCCTATGAGTATCTATCGCATCGTCACAGATTAGTCCAGATACTTCACTCAGTAGAAAATTTCCAATACCTATTACGATAATTGCCTACTCCCTCGCGTCAACAACCACTGTATGCTAAAATGCGCCTAAATGCTCACGCGTACAGCAGTGATTGCTTCGCACCGCGCGATTCCACAGTAATCGGAGGGCTGCCTCTTCGATAAAATTAAATTAACATAACTTTTTATCTATGTTATTGAGAACTGTGAATATGTTCTGACTTTTATGTGGCAGTTAAAAATTTTATCATTTATAAAATATTTAACCAACTTAAAAAAATTGACAGGTAAATGGAAATCATTGACAGGTAAATGGAAAAATGTTAGGTGTTTATCCCTTCTTTTGCTTGATTTACACCCATCTACAGCACATAAGGCACCACACGGCATCGTAATACGCGTACGAACGAACAGCACTATTAAAATTGAACGGCGTGCGCGCGCTTCGCTTGCGAAAACCGCACTGAATTTGATCCGCCGGCGGACCGAGACCGCTCGGCTGGGCGGTAGGCACTTATAGCGCGCAAGTACATGGAGTGACGGAGGCCTGGCATCGTGTAGTACGAATTAGTAAAAAAAAAAAAATTAAACCTGCATAGACAAAATAAAGATGAAGTATAGCGCTGAAAAGTTCTGCAGTTGCTACCGCGGACCAACCGCTGCCTTGTGGTGAACACTCTCACAGAGTGGGGCCCTGTGTGCCATGCAATGGGAATGTTATAAACTGATTATGCTAACATCGTACCACAAAGCATAGCACCGTCGAAAACAATGTGACCCGACGACCTAAAGTGGAAATCTGTTGGATGTTGACGGTATGCGTACGGCAGACCGCACATCAGTGGTAACAAAACCAATATCAACTGGCTTCGTATTCTATTGAAACTCCATACAAAGGTAAGTCAGCTCAATAGAATTATGCTGTTGTCCCAGGTACGTCCGTTTGCTTGTCTACAGTGTAGTTTTCCCACAGCAGCGTAGGTAACCACTACGAGCATCGTTTGCAAGCATAATTTAAATAATTGAAGACGACTTAGGCCCGAATTACAGAACGTCACTCAATACTCAAGTATTACTTAGAACAAGATTCAAGATGCCATTTGATTTAAAAATAGAAACTTTATACATTATTAGAAATATAAACTAACAACAAACTATAAAAGGTAATCAAACAACTCTTCCTCAATGCTGTCAGCTGGTAATATGCCCATCAGCCCAAGAGACTAGCGGCGTTGCCACGTTGTAAGTAAGTAAGAAGTTACCTAGCGCTACTACATATATTTACGCCGCTTGAGGTTCTCTGCAGTCGCAGCACCAGCGACAGCACAGCCATTTGATTGATAATGCTTGATTATTGACTGACATTATGTTATACGGGATTTAGTGCCTACGCGTAGAAATTTATTGACAAATAAACGCACCCTTACGCTCGCCCTACATGCGCACACTGCAACACGTGCAAACTGAAAATAGCAGCGTTTTCAACCTATTGCTTAGTAACCAACACCGTCTTAAGTTTAGTCAGGTACGTACCTGCTTCATCTCGTGCCACTCGAATGAGGCTCGTGTTGATCAATGAGAGTTTGGGTTAGAAGAATGCTCGCAGCAGGGACGCACCTTTAGGACACACATCAATCAAGGGTCTCTCTCCACGACACTAGTGGTTTTTAGCATTTTTCATATCAAATGTTTGAAAAATGCGCTGAACGAAATCTGGCGTGCTTGGTGTGAGGTCGAGATTTGGCATTTGAGATCTCGCCCGTTAATGTACCGCGATCACGAATTCGAGATTTTCTCCTCCTAGGTGATTGTATTTCGAAGAATGACTCGAATTCCAGATGGCATTCTCAAGCTGTGACTAACCACTAGCGGCGATCCAACTGTGCATTCCTACAGTGCCGAAACATTCACACTAAACATGTTGGAACCTCTTTTTTTCCCTCTTCTCTTAATTGATCTCATCAGACAGCAGGTTTTTATGCGAATGTCTCGTCAATCGGAACGCGCGATATCAAAAATACTTGTGCGTACAAACTAACCTTGATACGTCCAATTAAACAGATTAGGACTTATAGGAATGGCGAACATCTCCGTCTCAACGGCATGGTGCAAATGTGCCACGGTCGCCGACGCTACCGCTGCAGCTGCCAGCAACAATGTACATTGTATGTACATCTTGGAGGCTGAAAAGGTAATGGATTTTCTTAATACGAAGGCATATGCAGATAGTATAAACATGGGATCATGGAAGTGCAATAAAAAGAAGTCCTATATCTCAGGATCTTTTCAAGCAGCGGAATAAATCCAGTGGTGGCCTTGTAACCTTTTACTTAGCTTAAATTATTTCATCACCACTGCTCTCAAAACATCGTTAGGGAAATGCATATCCTAGTACCAATAGACCTAGGGCATATGACATCCAGCAGTTTAACTGGACTCGTTTTGTGGATTGTGTTCCCCTTTCTCTCACTACAGGAGGCCTATGGTCCAGCTGTGGAAATGTTACATGTATGAAGGGTGTAAATAGACCATTAACGAAGCCGAAAGGCTCGTGTTCTCCCAGACATTGCGATTTTTTTTTGGATCTGGACCATACCTGAGAACCTAGTTATGTTTTTCACAAGTTTTTTATAAGGTTACAACTTTACTTTTAATACCTCCATTACCCGTTGACTATTGAATGCATCCATCAGCACAATGTTTTGAGTGCGTTACATTTTGTTTTACCGTAAAACGTGATTTTTTACCCCAAGAAAAAAGTCGATTCCCAGCAATAATTTTTTGCGTAACATTACTTAGTTTGAAGTAAAGAATGCTTGGCTGATGGCATTGTGAAGAGTCCGTTTACACCTTGTACTTAGTTGATTTATTGATGACTCTGTCCTGGAGTGTAAATGTGGTGCTCCCACAAATTATGGGGCATTTAATATCGTGTCCTGCGTGTCCTGTTGTTTGTTCATTACAGGAACTGATGGACGCTACTGAAGGAGCCAAACTCGTGGCTCGGCACGCTAAGAAGAAGTAGTTGATTGTGATATAAACATAGGCTCACAAAGGTGCAATTAATTGTACTTCTGCTTCCTAGATCGTAGAGTC
Organism: Eurois occulta; assembly: GCA_950022335.1. Lineage (NCBI taxonomy): Eukaryota > Metazoa > Arthropoda > Insecta > Lepidoptera > Noctuidae > Eurois > Eurois occulta. Next base: position 6,293,155 of record OX465499.1, read on the forward strand.
AATTCAAAGACACTGACAAAGGCCCAAAGGGAAGTGCCAACTGACAAATCCTGATGCTATGTTTTAGGACAAAATATAGGTAAACTTATACTGTCACTTACGGGATACCTATCTTCCGTGATTGTTCCTGATGGAAGATATCCCGTAAGTGACAATATAAGTTTAGTTTTAAACCGTGAAAGCTTAAAACAATGTTTAAAAAATAGGTAGCTCGAATGCTGGCTAGATGTGGAAGGCGGAGAACATAATACCTATTATCGCGGAGCCACAAGTTAGGGGAAGCCTGTGTCCATCAGTGGAATGCTTTAGGCTAAATTGATGTTCATTGACGTCCAATAGTAAAGGTGTGGTAGTTCGGGCACCAAAGTAAGGCACCTTTGGACTAATGCTTTCTGTGTCAGGTAAATTATTTGCGAAAAGCCTAATTGTGCGTGGTTCGGGCACCAAAGTAAGGCACCTTTGGACTAATGCTTTCTGTGCAAGTAAATTATTTGTGAAAAGCCTATAGGTGCGGCTAATTTACATCGTTAGTTGCCAGTGAGGTGAGTTCCAAACAAAACAGTTCAGTACAATGCTCCACACTCCCCACGTGTACCAACCTGCCCCTCCGTAACCTTTGAAAAAACCTTACCCTAGTCACATCGGTAGCCTAGCAACTGACCACCCACCCTTCTTTTGAAGCATAATTATCAAGCTTAAATTGGGTTTCCGAGGTCGGTATATTCGATGAATAACGTTGTGTGACGACTGAGTGTCCCTCCCTAGTTTATATAAAAAGCACTCTTGATCGGAGATGTAAAAGATAAATGAAGAGAATGTCCTTCTGGGATTTAAAAATACAATGATTTGGGACGTTAGTCTGGAAGGCCGCAGTTATTTTAAGTATATCGGGAAAGTTACAGTCGGTTATTATTATTTTTAAGGTCTTTAAAATGATGTCAGACAAATCATAGGTAAGTGTTATCTGCTTAACTTATGAAGTCAATACTTGTAATAAAATCATTTAAAATCTAGATAACAGGTAGGAAAATATTATTAAAAACGAGTCCCCAAGAAGAAAAGAAACGAGAGAACCGATTGTTTTTTTTTTTAATTTTCTCACTATATTTCGCAATTAACTGGAAATAGTTTAAAATAATGGAAAGCACATAGGTACTTACTTACTTCATTTATTTATTGTGTGATTCAGTGTTCTAAAAACAAATTAATAAATAATACCAGTGTCGAATCACCTTGAAACACCGTAGGTACATAAATTTCGGTTTTATTATTTGTTTACCAACAAAACCATTCCTAATTAACATTTTTCACAACCTCGTGGCCAAAGCCGCATCAAGGCGAAATCCCTAACATTCCCGCACGAAACGAAAATTCACCCGATCGAAGAAAAATCCGCAATAAATTACACAAATGACTTAAATTCCACTTACCTACTCCTTACCGGGTCGCCATAGCACTGATTTAAGGAATAAACCCGACCTAAATTCACGGGAACTGAAACAATAATCGATTTCTATTTTAGCCGTTTACATTGAGCGCCGGCGGAACATAGTTCGCATGTGCGACGAGAAGGAACGCCCCGAAAACACACAGAGATGAATTGTGGAAAATCGGGCACGCGGGAAATATAATTCAAAAAAGCGCGCGAATACTTTTATGATTATTATTATTTTAAGTCAAATTAACAAATAAATAAATTCCTGACAGTGGTGAAGTAGATAATAATATTCAAAAATCTTGTTTTGTTATGCCATGCGTTTACTTTTTTTTGAAAATATTAAATCAACAGGTCCGCTGAGGTACAATGGCATAAAACTACTGAGTACTTCAAACATTATGCCGTGTAAATTATCACTTTATCAGAGACGGCGACGCGTCGCGTGTGAATATCTAATAATTTATTAAATTTAACAACACACGCCGTGTATAAATAAAAATACAATTTCTTAATTTCGCCGTCACAACTTACGCATTTCTTGACCTCTCGGGTTTAAATACAGTCTTCCCATATTTATTTACGCAAATACGGCCCTGAAAGTAGGCGTGACGTAAAACTAGCATCGACGTCATTGGTGCAACAACCGACCAAATTCAAAAGGTCTCATAGTTCAAAAGTTACGTTCCGTTCTACAATCCTCACGCAAGCAGGTCTCTCAGAAAGTCAGATTTAATTTGTTCATTCAGTACTTTATCATGGAAATTTAATATAAACATAATATTTGTAATTTTATTATAATTTTTATCAATGTTTCAGTTGGGTTTTTATTAAACGTTAATTGCTTTTGGACAAAAATTGTAAACATCGTAAATTATTCGGGTTGTTGCTGTTTATACGTGCAAATGTGAGTGTAAAAAATGTCATTCATTCATACAAATGTCAGAAAGGGCTGGGGCGACTCGGGCGATTTTACTACTTTGTACAAATCTTCCGTTTTTGACGGGGAAACGTATTATTTAAAAATAATAATGTAAAGAACGGTATTCTTAGTTAAGGCGTGTTCGCGCCAAATTACAGAAACAGTGGTAAAACTTACGTTGTGTTGTAAATAACCTCGTTTGTGTTAAAGGAGTTGTTTTCTATTATAAAACTCTTCAGGAACATGTTGAAGTTCAAAAAAATGGGTTCGGATAAAGTGCCACTGCTTCTTGTGACCGCCAACGTCGGATCTATTTTCGAAGATGTGAGTATTATGTTTAAAATCAATGTTTTTTGTTCTAACAGTTTTCTATAGATTGGTGACAAGGAATGTAATTATGTTGTTAATTCAATTAAATTGTAGCGCGCGATGCAATGGTGAGATAACTGTTCTAATTTTAAAACAATGGACTTCATGCATTCAATGCTGGCTGATCTGTTGTGCCTGCAAAGAGGTTTTTCTGGGGGTTTATATTTTTTAATTTACCCACATAGCTTTTGAGCACAGAGGTTTTAACACATCACTAGGTACATTTAGTGTTGTATATTAGGATTTTTTTAAATTATTGACTGTCTTTTATTCAGATTTCATTAATATCCATTTATAAAAATTACTTCGTAATATATACAGCCGTACATGAGGTAGGCAGACAACCTCATGAACTATTCCAATAGCCTATTGTAAGTAAGTACTTATGCATTAAAAATAGCGGGACACAATTTTTAGCTCATAGTCCAGTGAGTCATTATAACACGACAATAGATAAACAATATAAACATACATTTTATGTGGACGGAGAACATTTTTCATCATGTTACATGTTAATACAATCAGATTACATGTAGCGGGTGTGATAAAACAGTATTACAACAAACAAGATTTTGTTTTTTAGTTATGTAAAAACTCACTTGTATACCTACCTACATTCTAATTTTACTTTAGCAACAAGAAGCCTCGCAAGACTGACAACCAGGCATGCCAAGGGGTATTGTATTAGTCAGTTATTTGGTTGCGGATGTCAGGAACGCTGTGAGCCCATGTAAAATTATTCTGTTAGACTGGACGCGCACCTAATGTAGTTGGGAAAAAGCAGATGATGATATTAATGGTTTGTCACCAGAAAAACGATAACAAAAAGCTATTACAGAGAGAAACGAAAGAATAATTATAATCACATTGTTGTCATAGAAAACCACCGTCTTTATCACAGTTATGTTCATGTCTTTTTTATAGGCTGTTTTTATTGTTTAGTAAAACATAAAATTGGGCAATACTTACATATAAAATAAACAAGGACAATATTAATTTTAAGCGGTTATCCTTATTTTTAAGTTCATTATTAATTTTTATTGAAAACAAAGTATAAAACATGCCTGTTGTGTTTTTTTATTATCAACTACTTAGTTGGTGTGTAATAGACATTTAAACATTTTTCAATGAGCATTCGTTTGTGAATCAAGTTTGTGGTCACTAAGAAAAAAAATAAACTGTGGACAAAACCGTTTGTAATTTTATATTTTTATATGTATAAATGTAGAATAATATTCTGAAGTCTGCAGCAGAATAGTGATTATTGGATCAAGCATAATACGGATTCAACTGTGATATAACAGATAGGTCTGTGCCCCAAAAGTGGGGACTACGTAACTGAGAGCAGGAGCGGGCCATAATCATCTGTGCAGGCACAGTGTATGTTAGTAGTTGTCATTACCTTAGAACTTTTCGTTTAGTATATGAATTTATACTTTGTTAATTATAAAAATGTCCGCAAGAGTCCGAAACAGACAAAATCTTTCTACCATCATCATCATAGATCATTTTTAAGGCTGTTGCTACAGACCACCATACTGCACAACTGGTTGGAGTGTAGCCTTAGGAATTAGGGGGCGCTATGGAGCAAGTATTTACTAAAACTTGTTTTTTTTTTTAATCTACCAATTTTATTGCAGTATCTATCCTAAAATTTTTTTTTCAAGCAATTTTTGATTTTGTTGCCTTTGCATAATGCCCCTTAGCGTATACTACAACTCCTACAAATCCGCCCCTAAAGCGACCCACCGACCGCTCAACTTTTATCGTAATATAGCGTAAAATATTCAGCTGTCCCATAGTTCCATACAAAGTTTCAATATCTAGTCGATCTAAATGTGGTGCTGCAATATTTTTCCGCGATTCCCACTGGTCCCATGAAGAAAATAGTGTGCTTTAAAAATATATCGCTTCATTCCGTTTTTGTATTGCTTGTTTGTTTTTTAAATTCACAACATTACAATAGCCGTTTACGCAATTATTTATTTGTACGCCATTGCAAACAGCTCAGATAACAAAAATGGAATTCAATTTACAAGGGCAGATTTTATTCGATCCTATGCTATGAATGCCTTTTTACAATCTTAGTAATAATGAGTACCTTTTTCTGCATACTAAAAGAAGTAAATTAGAAATAAAGTATTTGATGACTGTACCTAATATCCATCTTTATCTGCTCCCTATTATTTTGGCACCACTTTAGGCGTGATTTAAAGATTTTACGACTCTCCCGCATATCCTGCCAAACCTGTCCTTCACTCTGTTTACCCCACAGTACCCATTCCATAAATTTACACCGAGCTACCCCGTGAGGGTCACGCACATGCTTGTTACATCCTATCCGATCACCGGTAATAACTGAATATTTCTTTAAGAAAATCTTAAATTCGCTCAGCATCGTCGTCCACTGCCCGACTTCACTGGCCAGGCCTCTCTTTGCTTGTACCAATCTCCACGTTCCTGTACCTACTTACCACATCCAGGATTTACCCGCGATGGCAACAATGTCATTTGCCCATCCCGCTCGTTCCGGGACGACCTAAGTACACTTCTCTTCTTATAAGATCACTCAGTGTCAAAGTACAACAGTGTAAAAGGCAGGCAGATGATGAAGTCTACTTCATCATCTGCCTGCCTTTTCCCAACTGTGTTGGGGTCCGCTTCCAGTCTACCCGAATGCAGCTGAATACAAGTATTTTACATGGAGCGACTGCCTATCTGACCTCCACAATCCAGTTGGTACTGGGTAGTGGGTAATACGATACCGCTTGGTAAGATTGATTGTCAGACTTTCGGGTCACTGACTACTTGTAACGACTGTCCAAGATCTATATTTTGTGTAGTATGCAACGACTTATTGTCGGGCCTATGCTGTCCCCCCATACTTGAGTACTAATGCTGTAACATGAAAATATTGTAAAATCTAATCATTTTAAAAGAGTAACCATGGAGTTTCTTGCCGGTTCTTCTCCATAGGAAACGACCAACCCGAACCGTGCACCTTTTTGTCGACGTTTCATAAGTGCCCATGCAGGCCTATGTGAAATAAAAATATTTTGATTTTGATTTTTTGATTTTATAAATGACAGTCGGAAAGACAGGCCTCATCATCGTTTGAAATCAGGCCAGTTGCGGCCAAACACAAGCCTATTTAGAATTAAAAAAAAAACACATTAATTTTGCTTACTATTTTAAAAGTCAAGGATCATAAACAATTATCCTAATAGCAAAGAAAAATATCCTTAAATGATGTCTATCAAATACGACCTTATGCAAAAATAACAAATTTCCATATTTTAATGGCATTTTTATCGTGAAGTCAATAAACAATGCAAAACAGGAAAGGTTCGTCTTTAAAAGGAAAAATAATAGTTTAATGACGCCCGGTATGCAATCTGTTAGTTTGTTTTATTATTCATGAGAGTTGTCAGTTAGTAAAAAGCCAAAGCCGGTATCCTTGTGTCTTAAAAAAAGCAACCACGCTTTTTTCCACATTCCAATTTAAAATTCGAATGTGTTTTGTTAGTTTGTTACACTAAACAAACCTTATTTAAAATTCGAATGCATAGATTCAGTAAGCTAGAAATAATACCATTCTGTTATTCAGGCGGGTTGGCTATTTCAGACTTAAGTTAAAACTGTAAATCCAGGTTACCTCGCGATGTTTTCCTTCACTGAGATCAGTAATGTCCAAGATAAACTTAGTGAAGAAACTAACTGAAGCTCTAATTGGCACTAAATTCTGTTTTTTTTTTCCGTCAGCCAGTATAATAATAAATTTGGCACAAAATTGTGTTTTTTTTTCCCGTCAGCCAGTATAATAATAAATTACCTAAGCATTATGCCACCCATAAGGCGAGGATAGATAAGCGCGAACAGAAAACTCATTTAACTTACAAACGCCGCTCAAAGTAAACTCAATATTCAAGAAATCAAGACTCAAAAACTTTACTCATTGAAGTGACGTAAATTGTGCTTGCTTGCGCTCTTAAAGCCCCCTCACTCTATAATCTGAATACCTATGTTATTACATGTAGGATAAAAATTAATGAATCATCGCAATAGATAAGATTCGTCAAGTGGTTTAACAGGAACCAAATTAAACGTCCCTATCTACACGTGTATAAATTAGGAGAGGTACGGTGGGGTGCTCGTAGCTAAATTATAACAGCCGCTCGGGTCGTTCTAAGGTTAAGCAACTCTTGCCGAGGTCGGTCTGTGGATGGGTGACCATCCATTTCATATCGAGACCCCGGACCTCGAAAAGTACGTTAAGCCGTTGTTCCCCGCTGTAATTTGTAGATCTTAGACAGTCTTCACGAGTTGTCAGTTGCTCGAAAGTCTAACAGTCTTACCAAGGGGTATCGTATTACTCTGTAACTGGGTTGTGGCGGTCATACCGGGTCGAAGGGACACCGACGCGAAAACCGTAACCACGTATTTAGTACATCATTCTGAAAATTTCAGCAAAATTTATATGGAGGGAGGGGGGGGGGGCATAGAAATTTTTTCATCGGTTATTTGAAGAAAAAAATCTGCTGTTCCTAACATTTTGACCGTGTTTTTAATAACCGATGAAAAATTTCTATGAACCCCTCCCCTCATATAAATTTTGCTCAGAATGATGTACTGAATACGTGTGGGAAGGGTAACCGTTTACTCGTCGGTATCCCTTCCACCCCGTATAGCTCGTTAAATACTGGCATTTAGCTGTATGAGGTTAGACTGTAAGGTGGCCCCAACCTTGTATGGAAAAGGCTAGGCTATAATCCGTACAGCCCTTTACAGTAGCGTCGTGAAACTACGAAAAAACGTGGGTAACATAGGGTTTGTATCCTTATATCTATTCTCCATCATCTATAATCGTTTCTTGATTCTCATAAATGATTCATATAAAATGAAGGCGCCTTGAACTATTGAATGTTTGGGGCGACGATTAATTGAATTCGAGGGTTCTTTAAGTCACCCTTGAATATTCAAACTTGACTTAACTTAGAGCCGCTATTCAAAAAAAACTTTTAAGCTAGAATACACTTTATACTGACTGACAGCATAAAAAGGGAGTTGATTTTGGGCTCCCGAAATTAAAGATACTTAAATTTTCGCCAGCATGTGTACTTATAATATTACTGGCTATTGGCCTATAATATTACTGGCCCGCGACTTTCGTTCGCGTGAAATTATTATGAAAAAATATTATTTCTCTCTTTTTGAATCGGATTTTGTTACCAATTTTAAGGGTTTTAATTTTTTTACACGGAACCCTAACTCTTATTCTAAAATAAAAGTAGCCTTAGTTACTTCATAAAACATCAGCTATCTGCCAGTATAAGTCCCGTCAAAATCAGTCCAGCCGTTTTGGAGATTAGCCGGTTGAATCGAATAAAAGTAGCATATATATATGTGGCCTTATGACATCAGCTATCTGCCAGTAAAAGTCCCGTCAAAATCGGTAAAGCCGTTTCGGAGATTAGCCGGATCAAACAGACAGACAGACAAAAATTGAAATAAATGTGTTTTTATTATTTATTTATTTATGTACACACAGATTTTTTTTGTTATTATGTTCCGTATATATTTTCATATGCATTCAGTAAAAAGCTGTTACTTTGATATTACAAACAGACACTTTTACCATTTTATTTATTTGTAAGATTAAAATAATTATATTAAATAATAATTATATAAAATTATAAAATAATAATTATAGATTATTAATCCTTTATAATAATTAATTTATTTGTATTCTGTAGCATGAGTACGGTTTTGGCCTACTTATGGCATATTATGCCCAAATTAGAAACGCCAAAGTTTGAGCTTTCAACCGAGTTTGAACCCCACATATACTCGGTCCGTGCCAAATCTCAGGGGAAAGCAAATGGGGTCAAGACCACCCCAAACGTGGCCTATTTAATAATTATAGACATAAAGCGACTGAAATATGGCAGGGCTCCAGATAGCCGCTTAATCGACCTTCCCCTAATCTGAAGGCCGCGGCCGTATCTTAACGCATTGCACCTTGCGATAAACCAAATGGGCTGATGATGGTAACTCTCGGGATTTGTCCGTAACTGGAAAACTGGATTGGTTGAACATACAAGACCTGGACTTAATGATAGGAAATCAACAAATCCTATTCTCTCAGAGGACCTGGAACTTATCTCTTCAAGTCTTCACCATCCTTGGTTGACTGGTAGAGAATGCCTAAGGCATTGAGGCCGCCTTTGCACTCTTTGTGTCTGTGAAGTTTAAATAAATAATGATACGCTAGGCCAACTGCTCCCAGAACACCTATTTACGTACATTTGTAAAATTTCTTGGTGACGACACAGGTTTTCCCGTTCTTTAACCAGCAATACAAAGTTGATATTCACTAAATGACCACTAGCTATGTATTTCGCGAGAAAATCGTTCGAAATACTCCACAATCCGCCTTTATCACTAACACTTAGCTTAACTGGAATTTCCAACGCAAAAAAAATCGGTAATCGGGTAATATGTAATTTGAATTGTAATAAAAACGTGTGGGCGTCAGGATAGCAATATATTAAACAATGTATTGATAAGATAAAGCTTTATTTAATTCAACTACTGCGGTGTATTTCTAAATATAGCGTGGGGCCGGGATTCGATAGTGTATTTATTTTGGCACGTAATATTATTATGAGTTGCAAAAAATGATGTTTTTTTTTCTTGTTTATATTTAGTGTTGATAGTCATCGGTTTTATTTGTGACTGGCTAGCATGTCCCAAGTTAGGCCCCTTGGAATGAGTGAGGTCATTTGTGGGACAATTTTTCAGGAGAGATGGATGGAGAACCACTAGTCACCTATTCAGGTCAATAACTCTGAACGGACTGCGAATTGCCAAAAGTCGTGTTAGTAGCAAAGGTTCTCCTTTTTTTTCGGATGGGAAATCATCAAATGATCGCTCTAGGTGGAGCGGAAGTGAGTGTCAGACTTTTGCTGACTAAAACCCATCCATGTTCCTTTTGCCCTTTGTGTTCCAGGGCCGCGGTATCTCTTTCGAACAGTCCCGCAGCCCAGCAAAGGTTCTCCTTGAAAAGCTCTTTTCAATTATATATATCTTATGGCTGTTGAACCTTGTAGCAGATGCCTATACTTCAAGACCCGTTCGCCTATAAAAATAATAACATTTGCCCGTGGCTTCGCCCGCGTGTAGATCAGAAATTATCTCGCGGGAGCAAACTTCCGGCATAACCATTATCCTATGTCCTCATCCAGGCAATGGTGTACCTTTGTGCCAAAGTGCATAGATATCCTTTCAGATTTAAAGGCGTGAAAAGGTAACAGACAATAATGACTTACTTTCGTTTTCAGCACAAGTGTAAGATTATACTCTCTAATGTTATAAATGCAAAATTATGGCTTCCTGACCGCTTAATACGCTTTATCGGTTGAATTACCAAAGTGATTCCAGTAATTGAGCAGAAAAGCTGAGACAAATTCATGCGTGAAGACAGGTTTGGGCTCTTGAGTGCCTATAACTGTACTGGAGTGGCACCTTTTTGCTCAAAAATTGGAATATCACGACTCCTATAACTTACTGGAGCGCAATCATTATCGTCATGCTATCAGCACAGCACTCCTGCACTGGATAAAGGGTCTCCAATTTCTACAATCGCATGCCATTTGACTCGATCGTCTTGTACTGTCATCCATGTGCTACCGGGTGGCTGTTAGACGTATCCCACGTGGATTGTTGTTTCACCTAGCCAGATACCATCCCAACTTACGTTAGCCATTTCGTTCCGTCTCCACTCAAGATAACCACGTCTAACCCAACGGTCACCGGTTCTACGACCAATTTAAGGGATCCATTGCTTCTTCTTCTTCTTTATCGTGTTAGTACCTAGCCTGGTTTCAGAGTTTTTATACCGCTCATGGGCCTCTGAATTGGCTTTACATGCCGTTGAAAAATATCTCATCCATTGCTACTTCAATTTTTTATTCTGTAGAAGGGGACTACTTTGGTCCTTAAAGCCTAGACAAGGGGCAATGGATTTCTAAGATTTCATATCATATTTTCTACAAAGACTGTCAACAGGATTCACATAAACTTTTCGGTAGCTGATGTCAGTACTTCACATTTTTTACTTTTCCATCATCGTTATTGCCCAAACCTTCCTTAAAATTCATGGCAAAATGAACCCAATAGTCGAAAATCTCATATCCTTCGGCGGGAATTCCAATCCACACCACATTAAGGCTTCATGCGTTAAACACTCTAGCGTTACTTGCTTTGCATATTCAGTAAGTACTGTAGGTAGCCGCCTCATTGTTCTCTAGTAATGTATTGTTAATCTATTCACTATCCTCCGTTCGTTACGTCGGCTTTAAGTGATGCATTTAGGTTAATATGGGTTTGTGAACATGACATAGACACAGTGACAGACATCAACGTCAACAACACATGTTTTTGATCTAGCTAAGCTAGCTTTGGTCCTCCGTTTTGTCACCAATCGTGGGTCTCGAGAGAGATCAGTGAAAGGCGACTCTTATTAGTATTGTTTCCTTTATTAATTAAGGAACCATATTAATTACATTTTCTCATATTAAAATATCAACCACAAAAAAATATTATTAGCCATTTGTGTCCCACTGCAGGGCAAAAGCCTGCCTTCCCTCCTTCCACTTATTCCTAAATTCCTATCCTTTATCCTTATCTTTCTGGGCCTGCCGCGTTCCCGTTTGCTGCTATTTGAGAACCCATTGTGCGGATTACTTTAACCCATAGCTCCTCCGACATGCGACAGATGAGGCCAGCCCAGTTCCTTTTGAGCTTGGCTGTGGCAGCCGTGTGACCTTCATCGGCAATTTGAGTTTTGGAACGCAGTATCGAATTCCTTATACGATCAGTAAGTTTAACTCCAAGGATACTGCGCTCCATTGCTCGCTGTCAGACCCAGAGTGCGGACTTTTGACGCTTGGTTAATGACCATGCGACGAAAGGAGACTAAGAAAAGGTATTTACAAGGCAGATTATGAGTGGCAACGCCGGAAGGGGACGCTTTAGAAGAACATACACTAACTTTATTACTGATGTTCTTCAGAAAGGTCAGTGCATAGTACTTACTCACAACCGGCGTGCGTGTATGCCCAGATGTGTAAACGTGGACGAGGTGAAATGAGTATGTAAGGATCGTAGCTGGTGGCGTTGTTTCTGCCTACCCCCATGGGAAAAGGCATGCGTTTATGTATGTGCAATAACAGAAAACAAGAATCAATATAAAGTTAGAAACAATGTTTTAAACTGTTACACAATTACATCACTCGTCTGGAAAGGTGCATTTGAAAATCAGCGGACAGCGGCAAACAAAATCTGTCTGGCATTATTGCTGAAATTAACCTTTTGGCGCGGCAATGAGGCATTATAATCCTTTCTTTTTTTATTTAATGGTTCAAATATGTTCCTTGTATGTTCCTTGAGATGTATGCGACTCGTATGCCAAGTAAACTTTCGTTTTTCTTTATTTAACCAGCTTACTGGACTTGGACCTCGCCAAAGTTGTACCAGGTCACCCGATCCTCTGCAGTTTGAATCCATTCTATCCCAACCGCCGTTTTTATGTCGTCGATCCGTCTAGCTGCAAGATTTCCCACGCTTCACTCACCGATCTGCGGTCCCCTCTCTGAAAGAAAATCAATACAGTTCAATTTATGTTTGATGGGTTCGAGATTGGATTTATTCGTTTCAATGAGGTTTTTCTCATGAACGCGGATCCTATTTATTTTTTCTGGATAATCTTCTTGGCTTGACTGTCGTTTCGGGTAATTCTTCTGACAATCAGTTTTACCAAGGAGTATCGTGTTACTTAAGATGTAACTGGGTTGTGGAAGTCAGATTACCAGCCACTCCATATAAAATACTGGTATTCAGCTGCATCCAGTAAGGGTAAGAGAAGTTGATTGGTTTCTTTAGCCTCGAAGCCTCGACGGAAATAACGAAACTCTTTCGTACTTCAGAACCATTCGTTTTCAGTCCCGGTTCTCCCGGTGCTCAGTTGTCATACGTATAACTACTTAGTCTGTGAAGTATTTACGGAAATAGCCCGAAATTCCGTCAATCTTTCAAACCATAAGATTGATTACTGTTGTGAAGTTAAGATGACATGGCAGGCAACCAGATAGAAGCCAACTCCTCGAGCACTTAAGTAGTCTTAACGCTTATGTCGTGGTATTAAAAATAACAATAACATATTATCGAGTGGAACAACGGCGCAAAATTTCGCGCCCCTAATACGTTGATCGAGGCAACGCCGCAAATTTTCCATGTGAGTATGCAATCTAATTTCGACGCGTTTGTCCCTAACCGTACGCCCGGTTTACGACCTTAGAGGGATGTGACTTGCGTCTAACGGCACATACGTGAATTACCTGGTTACTTCCTGAGATTCCTTCGTGAGAGTACCGTCGTCGACGTTTTGCGCTGAAACGTGGTATGCTGTAAGCAATTTCTGTCATTCGGTTACTCCTGTCGTTGTAGCAACACGCGTGTCGCTGAGCGACAGCGTGTAACTCGTGGAGCGGCGCATGTGTAATCATACGAGTACTATAAGAGAATGTCGATACAAGTTCCCATGTCATAGGGGGCGATCTTATCATGAATTAGAATCAGCTCAAAATATACGTTAAAGTAATAATGATTAGCTACTTCGTATTCCTACCATGTGCAACCAATTGTTGAGAGAAACATGTACCGAATTACAAAATAAACTCATTCTTAATGCAGACACGGTTAATTCATAAATCTTTTGTGAAAGGGTCTGCAGGGCAAATTGATAGACCGAGGCATGATTAATCATAGCCTGTGGCTTCTCATAAAACCTTTCATTTTGGCTTTAGCGTAGTCAAAGGTCAAATTCGAATGAGATGAGACATGATCATATGAATGATACGGCTAGATTGAAAACGTTGAAAGATCTTGGCGTGTGTTGTATAAAAGAGGGCGGGCTTTTAATGTTTGGGAAATGAGAAAAGCAAGGTTAAAGAAAGTGGGTCAGCCCATTACATACAAATTTTGTTACAACCGTTTTTAGATTGATTATCAGTCCATTTTGCAGCTTATCATATCAAATCGCAAGTCATCATAGCATGATGCAATTAATTTATTATTAACGCCCGCTTTAAAACAAATAATGGAACCCTAGTTGCAATTAAGTATTCTAATGAACTACCTATATTTTTGCGTTGTTCTTTACGGTCACTTCCATTTTTGGTACCTATCATGCAGTTTTCATTCGGAAACCGAAATTGCAAATGCAAGGAAAGATAGAAAAATACCAGACACTTTTCCCATATTGAATCTACATCTATCACTTGTTTTACAATTCTGACGTACAATAAAGTATGTATATTCTATAAATCCATCTACTTATCTACAAAAAGATAAATCCTTTTGCACGCCCGTCACGAAAATAGCTCACGCTGTGGTGAAAAGATTAACCAGGCAGCAAGGTTGCTAGCGCTACTTCCAAGGGTGCGGCGGACGCATTGTACTTAAGTAGCTTTTTTTATAGGGCTGCTACAAATGATGAAATGCAGACACGGGCATTTTTTTATTAAAAAGCGCTGCCCCACCTCACGCTAGGAATCTCTCATGTACCGTGGGTGCGTTTACAAACATTTAAACTCACATGCACACACAGCCAAACCCGGAACAACTACCTGTAAGTAGGGGTCGCAAACCGGGATCCCGGATACCGAAAATACCGGGATACCGGACCGAATAGAAGCCTTCACAATACCGGTATTGAATTTTTGAATACCGGAATTAACGGTATTTTCGGTATTCATCACCGAACGATGCAAATCGCAAATCCTCCATGCGAGTGGTGGCGACACCGCCAATCGCTAACAAACACGTTTCAAACACAGCATTAATTTTCAACGTAATGGTTTTTAACACGTTTTTATGTTATTTTAAGAGTCTCTTATTTATAAAATGAAAGGATACTAACCTAAACAGCATAGGGTAAGGTTATTTCTGCCCCTACAGTAAAAGTACCACTAAATGTAGTTGCTGCTTTCTATTTATGTGATATAAGTATTATTTCCTTTATATTTTTTTTTTAAACATATTATTTACATTTTTAAATATTTTTACTAACAAAAATATATAAAAACAATTAAAAATAGTAGCCCACCGGCATGGGGAACAGGGTTCTAGCTACCGGTGGTCAGGGCTCTTGAGAATGGAACCTCCTAACATTATGCGCCCTGTCCAGAAGAACTGCCTTCTGAATCAAGCCCTTGATTCTGCTGCCCAGCGAAAGCCTCCTCAGATGTTGGTCGAGGCTATTGACTATTAAACCATTGGCCGACACGGCTATCGGCAGAAGGACTGCTGTACTCACGTCGCACAACGTCGCAAGCCAGATCTATATATTTGAATTGTTTATCTCTGTACTTACTCACATCGCACAACGTCGCAAGCCAGATCTAGATATTGAAGAAGTAGAATTGTTTATCTTTCTCTACTTTCACGAGGTTCTCGTCATGCGGAAATGTAATATTAACAATCAATGCGCAACGCTCCAATCGATCTATCACCACAATGTCAGTCGGCAACAATAGTCCTGTCAATGAGTATAGATCGAACCCAATACAACGTTACGTGATATTACCATCATCGAGAACTGGGTCGGGCACATACTCGTACTTATAGTATGGCACTTCTGATTCCCCAAGGTTGTACTTCAAATCAAGTTGCTGATGGATAATCCATCAGCAACTTGAAAGTCTACATCGGGCCCATGTAGTACTCGGTAAGAGCGTCCGTGAAACTCCTTGCCATGCCATACCTCCTTGAGGTTATTAGTGTCTAATACTCTAGGCTTGCGCCAGTTCTCGTTAGCCAGGGAGAGCAGGGTGAGGCCCTTGTCCATTGAAACCACATCTCGGTGCATCCCCACGTCGGCTTCTAGGAAGTATTCCCTGAAACTGCATACCTCACGGTTATGCAGGGTCTTAGCATTTAAGAAGCCACGACCGCCGCACTTCCGCGGGATATACAGTCTCATCGCCGACGACCGTGGGTGATGCATCCGATTTGCGGTCAGCAGTGCGCGAACCCTCCTCTCCAGGGCATCAAGTTCCGTCTGAGTCCATTTGAGCCGAAAGAATACATCAAAACCGGCATGACCCAACCGTTAAAGGCGCGCACCTTGTTTCCGCCTGACAAAAGACTGTTTAGCACATTATTCAGGTGGCTAAAGAAGCGCTCCCATAACGATTGTTTCATGTCGACAGTATTGATGCCTAATGCTTCTGACATACCCAAATACTTGTGGCTTTCTGTTGAGGAGAGGGATCTAAGGTGTATGGAATCCGAGAGTTGAGTTCCCACGGATTCCATAATCTCCCCTCGCTTCACATGCATGACTGCACATTTGTCCACACCAAATTCCATCATGAATAATCCTGATGGCGCTACTGAAACCTTCTTTTGTTACCTTCAGTAGCTTCATCAGTTGCAAATTATTGGGGGCAAATAGTTTAATAAAAAATTAGAGATTTCGCTATATTATAATGACTTAAACGGAATGAAAAACTATTATAATAAATATAATTTCTCTAAATGACGAAAATCCCGGAAATACCGGAATCCCGGTATTCTCCTAGACTCAATACCGAAAATATCGGTTTCGGAGAGAGGGACCGGTATTGCGACCCCTACCTGTAAGCCATATAAATATTTGTTCCGTGCAGGAAAACACCCGCGACACTCATCTATTAATAGGAGTGGCTAGCAGGTAGAAGTAGAGTGCTCCGTAGATAAGAAGAGATGTCGTTACAGGTAGTCTGAAGCCTTACTCAGATTTTTACTCAGAAATTGTGTGGAGGTTAGACAGGTAGTCGCTCCATGTATAATACTGGTATCCAGCTACTTCTGGTTAGACTAGAAGCCGACTCTTACATAGTTGGGAAAATGCTTGAAAAATTATGCTGAAAATGATATGGGCATGATACCTCCTGGCCTCGCATAGCTTGGCTATCCTCGGCGCGAAGCAAACGTCCGCCACCGCGCCGGAGTGCCAACGCAGCGCAGTATTGTTTATAATATCAAAGATGTGTAAAACGTAGAGGAGCTCGTGGCTAAATAATAACAGTCGCTCGGGTCGATCGGGGAGTTAAGCCGCGCTTGCCTAGTTGGTCCGTGGATGGATGACCACCCATTACATACCGAATTTCCTCCGTGTCTCGAAAAACACGAAGCCGTGGGTCGCTGATATTTGTACATTTTTAATAATAGTTACTGGTAATCAGTGGCCCAAAAGTCGGAACCAGTCTTACCAAGGGGTATCGTACTACCCAGTACTAACTGGGTTGTGGAGGTCTGATAGGCAGTCGCTCCATTTAAATACTGGTATTCAGCTGCATCCGGTTAGACTGGAAGGCGACCCCAACATAGTTGGAAAAGGCAGGCAGATGATGATGATGTTTAAAACGCAGCAACGTAGTAGGGTCTTCATTGGGGGCGGTGCGATACCGCATAGGTCGTGTGGTACTCAATAGGTCGAAAACATAGAGTCGCGACGACGCCGAAGCGGCTACGCAACGCACCGCCAACGCCCGTACAGCTTCAATCTACGGGGTCGTAACTTTGGCAGCCCTATTCTAGTATAATCGTTCGTGAAGGCTTTCAAGCAATTTATGCACTTAGGCAACAGTGCAATTTTCTATTGTGCCTGCTAAACAGGCCTGTAATTGCCCCACTTCAAGGTGAAAGCCTCTTTACATGCTACCAGAAAAAGAACGTGTATATTAATCATCACGCTTGCTTGTGGTTAGTAGCGTAGCAAAATTATAATTCCAATTTTCTTCTCGCTGACTTTTTAGTTCTTGCCAGGTTTGAAGCGGCATCGTCTCATCTAACAAAGCTACAAAAGAGTAAAATAACTGTCGAAATGTTGCTGTACTATTAGGTACACATCTGCCTAACCCTTCGGAGATTACTGACGTGATGTTATGTTTATGTTCAGAGATCGGAATACGTAGTTTTTTTGTCCAAACTTAGAGGAAGTAAGTCATCATTTCAGTCGAAAGACGTCCACTGCTGGACATAGGCCTCCCCCGAGTGCGATACATTGACCGGTCCCGTGCGTCTCGCATCTAGCGGATCCCCGCAACCTTCACCAGGTCATCGTCAGGAATAAGTCGGTAACATGTGGATACCTCCTTCTAATTTAACAGCTTTGTTTCAAAATTTAAAAATCATTATGGGTATATCCAGAGAAATACTACCACAGGACTACTACACACACATATACTACTACAAGAAGTACAGAGGAGGAGGAGGTGGAGGGTGTGGAGGTACTATCCACATATTACTCACTATCTCTGGTGATGTTGCACAGGGTACAAATACAATGGGTTGTGTTATCGCAAGTTCCGCGGCGCAACAATGAGCAACCATGTCATTCATGCCTCAGTAGTCTCCGAAAATACCATCAAAGCGATGTAATCAAATTTAACGCCTCTTGAGTCTTGAGGTGTGTAAGTTCAAGAGTCAACTGAGTTTAATAGTACTAATGTGTGTATAAGTGGCGAAAATGACATTACGATCACCGTTCGGGAGATTGATTCCATTGAGAGACAGCGAAAACAAAGAGCATTTATTGCGAATTACGAAATTAATGTGCTAATTGTCGAAGACGGGTTCGTAGCTAACTTAACCGGTCAATCGATAAGGTTAAGCGGCGTTTGCCGAGGCCGATTTTTGCCTTAGGTGACCATCTTTACATGTCGAGACCCACCTCCGTGCCTCGGAAAACGAGTAAAGCCGTTGGTTCTGGCTGTTATTCTTCGTTAATCTTTCACAGTCATTACAGGTCGTCAGAAGACCGGAAATCTGACAAACAGGTCCAAGCAAGATCATGTTATCTGCTAACTGGGTTGTAGATGTCAGATACTCCATATAAGATACTGGTATTCAGCTGCTTCCAGTTAGACTGTAAGTAGAAAAGGCTAGGAGAATAATTAGTCAACTTGGCTTCGAGCCCTCGCCGGAATAAGCGAAATCCTTTCGAATTTCTGGACTATTCGTTTTCAGTCCGAGCTATCATAGATATTAGGTATATCTATGATAGCTCTAAACCTGAGAAGTATTTACGGAAGTAGCTTGAAATTATATTTAGCTGTATCTGAATAGAGTGGAAGCCGCCTCCAACATAGTTGGGAAAAGAAAGAAAGACGATGATATCATTATAATCATCGTTCACGAGGTTGATTCGATTTGAAAGACTGCGAAAAACAAAGAAGAGAATGTATTGGGATATTAAAGTGCAAATTTGAAATTAGGTGTGCGTCGAAAGTGTTTTCTTGCTTGGCTGGTTTCAAACATTAGTTATGCTTTCAATTTCATTCATAATTTCCCTGCCTTTTCTCAACTACGTTGGAGTCGGCTTCCAGTCTAAACGGATGCAGCTAAATGCCAGTATTATACATGGAGCGACTACTTACCTGACCTCCATAACTCAGTATTAAGTAATACGATACCCTTGGTAAGACTGGTTGTCAGACTTTCGGGCCACTGACTACCTGTAACGACTGTCAAACATCTACAAATGACAGCCGGTACCAACGGCTTTTCTGAAGCACGGAGGATACTTGGTATATAATGGGTGGTCACCCATCCACAGACCAACCTAGGCAAGCGCGGCTTAACCTGAAGATTGACCCGAGCGGCTGTTATTATTTAGCCACAAGCTTACAACTTACAATTTCATTAATTGGTGATAATTCATCAGCAAACGTAGGATGGGACGCCGGACTAGTTGAACTGACGACATTAAATGTGTAGCTGGGACAAATTGGATGCAGAAGGTGGAGAATAGGGTGCTGTGGTGCGGCTTGGGTGAAGACATGTCCAGCTGTGGACTGCGATACCCTGTGTTGATTGTTTTCTAACTGATTATGTAGGAAAAACTGATACGAGAACTTTCAGTAAGATAACTAGAAGGCCTTCGTTTTTTTTTAGCAACTTAATACGTATAATATATATATTTTCGTATGGGAAATCGTCAAATAACCCCTCCCACTCTGGGTGGACTGGAAGGGAGTGTCAGACTTGTATTACGTATCGACTTCGTATTCCACGCGCGCCTCAAAGAGATGTCAGCAAAAAGCAAGGGTCGATACGATACCTGCCGGGGCTGCGGGACTGTTCGAAAGAGATACCGCGGCCCTGAAACACAAAGGGCAAAAGAAGGAATATAGATGGGTTTTAGACAGTAAAAGCCTGACACTCCCTTCCAGTCCGCCCAGACCGGGAGGAGTCATCTGAAGATTTCCCATTCCAAAAAAAAAAAACAGGTATACCTAATAGTACAATCACATTTCGTCTACCGAACCCTTCGGGGCGTGATGATACGTTGTATTTTAATAGGAAGACCTTGGCCTTGGCTCAATAGTAGCTGTTCTTAATCTAATAGGTACATTTTTGACTTTTCCATTATCGATATTAATAGCTGATGTAATCGACCACTGTGTGTACCGTTTTGATTGCTGTTTGATTAATGTATTATTTAGTTGATTACGTGCCCGACTATTATTGATAATTTAAAAGAGTTAAATACTACAATTATGTATATCCATCCACAGGGTGGAACGAACACCGACGCACAAACTGTTACCACGAACATAAAACTACATCGGTAATTTTAAAAAAATCGGTAATCGGTATCGGTATTTTTTTGTCTTTCATTCATTCATTCATTCATTCGTTCAAAATGAATTAAGTACTGAGTATCCGTGGTAAACGTTTATGTGTTGGTGTCCCTTCCACCCTGTGTACTTCCGTACTAATATTGTAAATGGGACAGTCTTTATTGTTCTAATTTCCAGCTTATTGTTTATTTCCTTTTTCTCTACAAAAAGGTTAAGGTCTCTACAGTAAATAGGTACTTCTCTGTCCTGTCCACGTTCGGTGACGCTCATACATCAATAACAAATGTCCTCGTGTGTATCATCGTTCTATTTAAAGCATTTTTATTACCTATACCTATATTATTAACTGATTTATTTATAGTTATTCGGTGTGATGAAATAGTGCCAACATAACAAAACTATAAAAAACGGGATATGGCTTTATGTGGTTATCTAACCAGCGACCGTTGTATTCAAGGGTTATCCACCATTTGCGTCATATCCTGCGGTTAGCATCCTTTTATAATGGTAATTGTTAATTCTCAGCGAAAAAAAACATCATTTAATTTAATTATAAATTTTAATTCAGATACAATGCTCCATAATGGTTAGTTACAATTGGAACTTATAAACTATGTTAGTAGGTGCAAAATACATCCTACTAATATTATTTAAGCCAAAGTTTGTGAGGATATATGAATGTCTGGGTATTTGTTACTCTTCCACACAAAAACTACTGACCGGATTTGGATGAAATTTGGCACACAGTTAGTTTATAACCTGGATTAACATAGAGGAAACTTTTTACCCCGGTAGTACGATCCCGCGGGACAGTGACCGAACTCCACGCGGGAGAAGCCGCGGGAATAGGGTACTACAAAATACATTTACAACATACTCTTACATTTATTTTACCGTACCAACCACAATGGTTACCCAGAGCGAGTGTATCGGACACGGCACATATTTACTAAATATGATCTTGAATGTCATTGCTGTATGTGATGGCTATTTACCTATGAGAGGTAAAATGGTTCTTCTAAGAATGTCATTGCTGTATGTGATGGCTATTTACCTATGAGAGGTAAAATGGTGGCTATTTTACCTCTGATTGAGGTAAAATTGATGTGTAGTGTAATGACATCACAGTGATCGTTATCTCGTTTACAATACGGCTGATGCCGCTTAGGGGCTGTCTCCACGAGCGAGAGAATAGCGACGATATTATCGTCCGTGCCACGTATTTCTATACACTCTTAGAGGCCGTCTCCACGAGCGAAAGAATCGCGGCGATATTATCCCATACAACAAATACGTAATATCGCCGCGATTCTCTAGCTCGTGGAGACAGCCCCTTACGAGTTTGATGCAATTTAGTGATCTTTATTTGCGAAACAATAAATCTGTTTAGAGGAGCTCGTGGCTAAATAATAACAGCCGCTCGGGTCGATCTTCAGGTTAAGCCGCGCTTGCCTAGATTGGTCCGTGGATGGGCAACCACCCATAACTTACCGAGTTTCCTCCGTGCCTCGGAAAGCACGTTAAGCCGTTGGTCCTGGCTGTCATTTGTAGATCTTTGACAGTCGTTACAGTAGTCAGTGGTCCGAAAGTCTGACAACCAGTCTTTCCAAGGGGTATCGTATTACCCAGGGCCAGTACTAAGTGGGTTAAGGAGGAACAGATAGGCAGTCGCTCCATGTAAAATACTGGTATACAGCTGCATCCGGTTAGACTGGAGGCCGACCCCAACATAGTTGGGAAAAGGCTATGCAGATGATGATTAAGTTTGTTAAGGCTAGCAAATAGTCGCTGCTGTCACAAGTAATGTACTGGATTGGACTCATAGCTGACTAACCTCGAGGGTCTGCAAGTCTTTTCCAAGTGTTTGATACGTAAATATGTTTTTACCCACCATCACATCACGCCTGAAATCCCAAAACGGTTTGGCAGTGATGTAACTAGTACACCCACATTTCGCCAGTTATGTTAAATTTCCATGTAACATGCAGCGGCCCAATTGCTGACTGATAACCGGGCACGAATCCGGGATCGGTACCAGGCACGAATTCTTCATGAGAAAACCCAACGACCGTAACAAATATGGCTTTACTTAATCATTAAAATCAACGATAGAACCCTCGTAAGTTAATTTAATCCCATTGAATGACTTTTTCATGAAATATTCATTGAATGCGGTTTAATGAATTTGGGGGTTGTATACATGATTTTAATGTTATAGGTGTTACGGTCGAGAATTATATTTTGTTAAACATACAGCGTCACACTAACCTGCGATTTGCAAATAACCTAAGAAAATTTGAATTTCGTTGGCTAACCTAGAGCTTTCATCTTAATAATATGCTATCTAAAACAACAACAAACAATCACGAACAAAATCGACATCACAGATAATTTGAAAAGTTTTCAGTAGCTGAAGCGACGGCTCTCAGTTGTGGGAAAGTTCTAACAAGTCGGTTTCCTCCGCAAAGCAGTAACTAATACTGTGTTCTAGGTTCGATGTAATTAGTAGGCACATGATATACTTGCTTAAACTCGTGACTTTCGCGTGGAGGGCAAAATTCCTCCACGGGAACGTACACCGGGAAAAAAGTCCTAAGTTCCAACCCAGGTGATGGTCTGTCCATATGCCAGAATCCAATTCGATTCCGTTCATCCGTGAAAGTATAACACAGACAGAATTCATCATGACCTAAACAAAAGTACTATCACATGGGCCGTCTGTTGTTCAAAATGATACTTAGATGAAGTTCATTCATCATCTGCCTAGCCTTTTCCCGTCTATGTTGGGGTCGACTTCCAGTCTAACCGGACGCAGTATTTTACATGGAGCGACTTCCTATCATAAATTAAACTCATTAAAGATCATCAAGTATCAGTAGATCCAAAAGTAGTCTGAACCCATAGATTAACAACATTCTCAAAAAAGCTGTGTAACAATTTTGGTGTACCATAAATTACACTCCATCTACCTATCTTTTAAATACTTTATCTCTCTTCCCCACAGCCCTCCGTAATGCTACCAATATGGACGTCGGAGTTCCTGCAAGCCGTCTCCCGAATGGACCCGAAGTTCATCGCTCTGCACCTACAAGAGGTCGGCGGTAAGGCGTACGAGAAATCCATGCAGTACGTCCAGGACTTCGTGCAGAGACTCTGTGACTGTCCCGAGCTGCGGCTCTTTGACAAGATCAGGATATTTCTTGACGAAGACTTCAGTTCGCCGGAGAAGTTTACTGTGAGTAGTATTTTGTTAGTGCTTTTTAAAAGAATAGCCCAGCTCAGGTAATAAAACTACAAATGTGAGCTCTGTACAGACGCCAGCACATCAAGATACTACAATCTGTCAAATTTGTTTAATAGATTTTCAACTTTATCACGAAAGCAAAAGGTTCAAGGTTGATTGTAAAAAATTGAAAGTTTCGGGTGGCTTGATGTGCTAACGTAATGTATCTACATCGGTTTAAAGTCGTAAGTGTCGTTTTTCATACTAAGTATTAAAAAATACCACGTCAGTTATCTTCAAAAGGTTAGATAGATCTGTCTTACATCCACATTTCGCTTGTTATGTTTTAAGTCCCATGTAGTAGAGGTTGAGCCTATTGTCATCAACCGGGCACAAATCCGGACTCCGGGATGATTCAGAGTATTTCCTCGTGGAAAAACCCAATAACACATTGCCCGACCCGGGAACCGAAACCCAGGATCACGTGCTCAAAAATAGCGCTTGACTCTACTATTATTTTCTGCCTAAACTTATCACTTTCGGGATATATTATAAGTTAGGTTTAAACCGCGAAAGCTTAGAACAGTGTTTATTCTCCGCCTATTGCCAATAACTGGGCAGACATCGTAGATCCGGGTGCAATGGCAATTTAATAATTCCTAAAGAAAAAACCCAAATAACTGCGATAGCAGCATATCTTTCAAATACGTTAATAATCTAAGCAAGTAAAATATTGCTTTTTTGTCGTACTAGTTCTCAAGAAGAAATGTTCCACTTGACATTTTCCCTAAGCAACCTTTAACGCCTTCATGAATAGAGAACTCTTTAAAAAGGGCGTGCTCAGACCGGCGTGCTACTAATGGAAAGTATGCTAATGCTTATAAATTATTAGCGAAGGCGGTCATACTAGACAACTCCTCAAGTGTCTGCCTGGGTTTCAAACATCTCTTTGACTATTTTTTATTATATTTAATAGGCCTACGCTTGACCTCAATCTTGTCCTGAGCACAGAGATGAGGTCGATGATAGAATGAGCTAACCCAAAAGAAACCTATTTACTCGCAACTTAAATAGATTGGGGTCATATGAACTTGGGTACACCGACGTAATCGGCGAATTTCTATCCCACCGCACTATTACCACCAACATAATTTCATCCCGGAATCACCCACTGCAGGGTATATGGCTCCCCTTTCTTCTGCCATACTTACTCGTCTTGTGTGTCCCTCATCCAGGTGTAACCACGTGCTACGTGTATTAGTTGTTAAACTAATAATGGGTGTAAAAGAAAGGGTCTTTTACACCCATTATTAGTTGAACAACGAATCCCAAAGGCACTTGTCCTGAACATTGAAGGTTAAAGTCCCAACTTTTTGCATAAGTTTCTTTTAAATACAAGTTTTTGATGTTATAACTTTACTTTAAACGCCTCCAACCCGCCCTGTTCTATTCAAAGCATCATTCATCAGCACAAAGTTTTGAGTGCAGAGTGCATTACACTGAGTCCTACCGTAAACCGTGAATTTTCACCCCAAAAAAAGTTGTTTCCCAACAATAATTTTTGCGTAGAGTTACTTAGTTTGATGTACAGAATGCTTGTTTGACGGCTTCGAGTAAAGGGTCCGTTTACACCTTGTACAGCTAAACTACCAAGTAATGTATAGCTCTGTTAATAGCTCTAGATATGACCGCACCCTAATGCAGGCTGCAGCACTAGATAGTGGAAATATACTATCATAATGTCAGGCCAAAGGTCAAGTAATTCTAGACCAAAGATTTTAATAGTCTTTTTATTAAACCAGTCGAGAATTTTTGTTCTAAGTTTTTTTTTTTTACAGTTTACGTAAACACTGTTAGCCTCATGTTTATGTATGTGTCATAAAAAATAAGAACTAGATTCTAGGCCTAAGTTAGTCGTGCATATTCCAATCCTTTTGTTTCCTATTTGATGTTATTTCCACTCAATATTGACTTTATACTAGTGCCAATTGAGTTTGATTTCGGTAAAATCGCGACCGTTGACCGTCGATCGACCACTTCTCACCCTTATACCCTAAGTAATAAGGTAGAAACCTGGTCAATCGCCAACGTTCTTCTACTTACGTATTAAACCTACTAAACACTACTTAAACCCTTACATTTCCAGGCTCTCGGCAACATGTATTTCGCCCATTCCTCACTGACGGACCTGAAGATCTGGGACTTTGAGCTGAAGGCCTACGTGGAGGCCACCGGCAAGGAGGTGCATGCTGGCAACATTGAGAAAGTCCCCACTAAAGAGAAAGCCAAGTTTCCGCAGCATTTCTTTCCGGAGGTAGGTTTTTTAACCCTTTTTATTATTCGTATCCTCGTTGAGCTAGTTTCGCTTTAAGTTCCATGTAAAGAAGATGACCATGTCAAAAAGTCGAGCCTATTGCCGTTAACGGGGCTTAATTCATAAGTCCATAATTCATCTTGGTCATAAGAGTGTTCTAATAGTTTAAACTTTTTGCTTCTTTTTCTTCGTTTTAGTTTAGAAGTTTAGATACAATCTTTAGGAATCTTAGGAGGCCTAATCCAACAGTTAGGATGTGGGAAAAAATATAAAAGTATAATGATTTGACTTAGTTGTATGTTACCCCGACAGTTTTAATCAAATATTATTTTTTGTGTCGTCATCGTCGCCCAAGATGCTAGGCCTCATTATTTTAGTTATTTATCTTTAAATGTAGCAAAACAATCCAAATGAATCCTTTTTCTAGAAGGGAATACACCAACCATCCTAAGCACGTCTCTATATTGTAATGTAACATAACATCACGCCTGTAATCCCCGAAGGTTTAAGCAGAGGTGTACTAGATAGTACACCCGCATTTCGCCAGTTATGTAAGTCCCAGGGGGTGAGCCTATTGCCATCAACCGGGCATAGATCCAGATTCCGTCGCTGCTACTTAGAAATCCCTGATGGAAAAACCCAATAACACTTTGCCTGACCCGGGATTCCAAAACCAGGACCTCTTGCTCAGCAGTCTCGCTTGTGACCAATAGACTAACGAGGCAGTCTGTATTGTAACTTTATTTAAAAACACAAATCTCACCACTGATACCCAGATTCGAAACATCTATCACTGAATTCTGCATCATCAAAAATTGTTTCCGTTCTCAAATCGAAATCGCAACAATTCGTGCAGAGTTCGATTACATCGGCTTTATTCGGCCTCCGACCTAATTAGCAGTTAACCGCTTTCCTTTTTGCATTGATGTCACTGGAAAACGATTTCAACTGCACAGTCATTTAGACCTAAAATATTTTGGACCGTGAAAGTCCGTTATGTCGTTGCTTTATTAGGATGTTGGAGAGCTATAAAACAAACGCCGGTGCCCGTTGAATCTATACTATAATGTTATAAAGCTGAAGAATTTGTTTGGTTGTACGCGCTAATCTCAAGAAGCACTGGTTCAAATTGATCAAATCTTTTTGTTTTGGATGGCCCATTTATCGAGGAAGGCTATAATCTATATAACATCTCGCTACAGCCAATAGGAGCGGAGCATCAATGAAAAATGTTGCAAAAACGGGGAAAATAGTATATTTTATAATAATTTCACGCCGATGAAGTGCATTAATAAAAGCGCGTTGTTGTATTTTAAACAGACTTCTAGAAATGCAGGAGTTTATTTTTTTACAGATTTACGTAGTTTTTAAGGTTCCGTAGTCAACAAGGAACCACGCCATGCCCGTCCTTCTTTCCGCAGCTTAGCTCAAAGACTCTAAGTACTAGAAAGCTGTAATTTGGCATGAATATACAAATTAGTTACGCCGACAAAATGTTAAAATAAAATCTCGAAAAGTATTTTTTTAGGGTATCTCCTGTATCCAGGTCTTAGCTTATTAAATTTATTTATTTAAACATGAAGTTTTAATACAGGTTCATGTTTGTTTTGTATCATTAAACCAGAGATGGTTTGTATTGGTACTCAGATTCGCTAAAACAACACTGCTTAAGTAATAACTATTTAACAAATATAGGTAAAAATGAAGGTACATGATAAATATTTCGCACGTAACTATTTTAGCCGTAAACATCTATCAGTCGAAATCCGGTTCTAGTCAACGTATCCTATACAGGTTGCTCCGTTTTTTATATTTTTTTGTATTAGTGTTTTACAAAGTATTTTCTTAGACTAAGTTGTTTATGTACCTAGTTGTAATAGTATTTTTTGTATTTTTGCTTAAAATTTTTCGCGATTATTTCGTCTTTTATGGATTTTGGTATTTCATTGATTATTGTGGGAATTAGAAATTTTACTGTTCGCCTACCATAGTAATGTCTAGCCTGAGGTACTATTAGTTTATTTTTGGTGATACTTCTTGTTAATATTTTATGTGATATCGGTATTTGAATGCTTTGGTTATTAATTTGCTCAATTAAGAGGGCCATGTCGAATCTAGACTAGATTAGTATATAGTTATAGTACTGGCAAAATTTTACAATATTTAAATAATTCAACGACATTATCTTTACATTGGTGCTTTATTTTTCGGGGTACCTACGATGAGTTTTAAAAGTCTAACTTGCAGATTGGAAATTCTTTCAATGTATGATTTAAATGTTCGCCCATAGCTCGTAATTCCGTAAGCTATAATTGATTCCGCTAAGGCAACGTACATTTTGAGCAGTATTTTGAACGGGACCTTAGGTTTCAAAATGTAGAACTTCGCCAGTACAGCCCGCAACTTTTGACAGACTGAGTTTACGTGGAAGGTCCAGCTAAAACGTTTGTCCACGACTAATCCAAGGTAGGTGTGGTGCGTTACTTGGTCTATTGCCTCACATCGGCATGAAGCACCCAGCAGAGTGGAGTGAAGACAACTGTGATTGTGTGCGATTATATTAAAAAAAGGAGTAACGTGCTTTAGGTGGCTAGAGTGGAAATGGATGATTTTGGTCTTACTTGCGTTGAGGACCAGTCCAGCATCATGTGCCCACTTGGAAACTAGAGTAAAATCTTCCTGTAACTATTGAGCTGCTACTTTTACGTCTCTGTGGGTAGCTACAAGGCATGTGTCGTCTGCATATTGATAAACAGAACATTGATTGACCACATGTTCCATGTCATTAACATAACTCAGATAGTGCTAGGGTCCCAGTACTGAACCTTGGGCTGTTCCTTCGGTGACTTCAATGGTGTCATTGGTTTCACTACAGAAACTTAGCTCTTAGCACTTAGCTCCCTATAATACGTATTTTTCTTCTTGGCCTATGTTGGTGATATGATGGTCCCTTTGACGATAAGAATCTGTGTGATAGTATCACTAAAAAGGGTAAAATAAAAACTGGTACGGTAAACTAAAAAAATACCGGTTTTTTTCTAATGTTCGGCTGTGAAAACTAAAAATCCAACCGCACTTTTTTTAAGCATTGTTTGATCCAAACTGAATCTGAACAATACCAAAGGTGCATTGCACATATTTTATTTTATTTATTCAGGGATAATAAACAGCTACAATATGTGTTGAGACAGAGGAAAGCTAATACAAAATATGAACAATATTGCAGCCCACTACATTATCTGCATATTAACAAAAGAAAATATGATAATGAGTGCCGCTAGATAAGTAATAAATAATTACATCACATTAATAACAAATTAAACAAATATCAATTAGTAATATGACGTATCATCATCTGCCTAGCCATTTCCCAACTATGTTGGGGTCGGCTTCCAGTCTAACCGGATTTAGCTGAATACCAGTATTTTACACGGAGCGACTGCCTATCTGACCTCCACAATCCAGCTAGCACTGGGTAACACGATACCCTTTGGTAACACTGGCTGTCAGACTTTCGAACCACCGATTACCTTAACAACTGTCAAAGATCTACAAATGACAGCCGGGACCAACGGCTTAACGTGCTTTCCGAGGCACGGACATAATTATGACTTATATATTTTTTTATTTTATCGTCGTTTTAAAGCAGGATATTGTCCTCCTTGTCTACTTACCTACACAGGTGAACAATTACAATAACCTATTTTTAAACATAAACACGTCAATTCGTGCACAACATCTGTCAATATTATGTTTCCTCCACAACACTAGTCTACAAATAGGTACTGCTGAGCATGAGGTCCGATGGGTTCGATTTCCGGGTCGGGTAAACTGTTTTGAGTTATTCCATCAGGAATTTCTCAGCCATGGATTTTTGCCCAGTTGATGGCAATAGGCTCGTCCCCTATTAGATGGGTCTTAAACATAACTAGCGAAATGTGCTTGCGACCACTAGACCAACAAGGCGGTGAACCACTCATTAGGCAGATAATAATGACACCATAAACAAAATAATTACTTTTTCTACTAAGGTTGTAAATAACATAGATAAAGTGTAAAGTTAGAACAATGGTAGATAAGACTTTCAGGGCTTGTTCGAAATATTCTGCAATTGTATGGATTCATATTTGTGGACACAGTAACTTGCAAATCGTACATCATCTGCCTAGCCTTTTCCCAACTATGTTAGGGTCGGCTTCCAGTCTAACCGGATGAAGCTGAATACCAGTATTTTACAAAGAGCGACTGCCCATCTGACGTCCACAAGTTAGTACTGGGTCATAGTTCTTTTTGGTAAGACTGGTTATCAGACTTTCGGGCCACTGACTACTTGTAACGACTGTGTATCTACAAATGACAGCCGGGACCAACGGCTTTACATGCTTTCCGAGGCACGGCGGAAACTCGGTATGTTATGGGCGGTCACCCATCCACGGACCAACCTAAGCAAGCGGCTAACCTAGCGATCGACATGAACTCCTGTAAGTCGTACATGACTGCTAAATTACCTGTAATATTTCGTAGAAGAATATCTATGTTGCAAAAATGTCTCAACCGAATCGGACACCATATTATTATTCATCATATTTAGGGTAAAAACGGGACCTTATTACTAAAAGTCCGCTGTCTGTCCGTGTGTCTGTCTGTCACCAGGCTGTATCTCAAGACCCGCTATAGCTAGACAGTTGAAAGGACATGGACAAAAAAGTACATTCCATATACACTTACATAGTCAATATATTATATTAAGAAAAATAGAGAAGTGAATTGTTGCGTAGTTTTTAACCTCTCTGCACTCGTCAGTATTGATTACAATATAATAAGTAGTGCAAGTTGAATTCAAAGTCTCATTTGTCAACTTTAGCCATTATGGACCATAGAGATAGCTAAATAGAATAATAGACGTTCTACACCACGCATACTACTTGTAGATATGTATGTGAAATGAACGACAAATGCTCTTACCTAAAACATTTTGATTTAAACAAAACTGTTTTCATTGGTATTTCTTACATGTAATTAAATTATATTTTGAAGTGTTGATACGTAAGATATATTTATTTCACACAATTATAGTAATAACGTAACCGTACCATAAAACGGAACGCGTTTTACAATGTGTCATTGTTTATGTCAAAATGGCGGTACTGCGATTGCACAGATGCTCCGTTGCGTATGAACTGTTTGTTTTATTGCGATTATCTTCTAATATTTTTGACTCCTGCTTATCTCTACGGAAAAAAAATATTTTTACTTTTTCGTGTTTCCCTTGTCAATTAGTAGTTAAACTGTTGAAGAAAAACGTCACTTTCGGAGTCTCAATAAATGTGACAATAATAACATATACTTTGTCTCAGTTTTCTGTCAGACTTTCTCAGTTCAGTAAATGTTAATCAATATAATGGTTAAAAATCCTCAGTTCAGGTAGAATGACCACCTCAAATAAGGATTTTGGATCTTGTTGAAATACCTAATAATTCACAGCACTTCGCTATTTTAAAACGCCTTGAGGTTTTTAATAGCAAAATCATTATTCATACACTTTGCCAGCAATCTGATAGAAGGTAACATGAAACTGTTTACGTCTAGTTATTTGTAATTCCAACTTCTTTGAGCTTTTTATTTTTTGCAATTTAATATGGCAATATTCACGAATATGAAACACCAAAAATTATCGTTGTACACTAAATTTGATAACTATGCAAATTATTTATTTCTGTTACCGCTATAACAACAAATACTAAAAACAAAATAAAATAAATATTTAAAGGGGCTCAAGAAAGCCAAACCACTGTTTCAATTAGGGTATATCAATATATCTTTAAATGTTTTGTTTCAGTGCAAATGGTCGCGCAAAGGTTTCCTGCGCACGCGGTGGTGGATGCGCGGCACGGCCATCGAGTTCGTCAACATACATCTGTTCCACGACGCGTCCAATCTGCTAGCTATTGAACCCTTTCCTTCTGTGAGTGTATATTAATCTTGGTAGAAAGTAGAAACAGACTCTGGAGGGGAAGTACCCCTTTTATTATGTAGAGAAATCCTCATGTGGGACCCCCAGGGGAGATGTCACATGAGGATTTCTCTACAGAAGGAAGAGGTGGAGGGGAAGTACCCCATTTATTCTGTAGAGAAATCCTCATGTGGCACCCTCAGGGGAGAAGCCCCATGAGGATTTCTCTATGGAAGGAAGAGGTGAAGGAGAAGTACCCCATTTATTCTGTAGAGAAATCCTCATGTGGCACCCTCAGGGGAGAAGCCCCATGAGGATTTCTCTATGGAAGGAAGAGGTGAAGGAGAAGTACCCCATTTATTCTGTAGAGAAATCCTCATGTGGCACCCTCAGGGGAGAAGCCCCATGAGGATTTCTCTATGGAAGGAAGAGGTGAAGGAGAAGTACCCCTTTTATTCTGTAGAGAAATCCTCATGTGGCACCCTCAGGGGAGAAGCCCCATGAGGATTTCTCTATGGAAGGAAGAGGTGAAGGAGAAGTACCCCATTTATTCTGTAGAGAAATCCTCATGTGGCACCCTCAGGGGAGAAGCCCCATGAGGATTTCTCTATGGAAGGAAGAGGTGAAGGAGAAGTACCCCATTTATTCTGTAGAGAAATCCTCATGTGGCACCCTCAGGGGAGAAGCCCCATGAGGATTTCTCTATGGAAGGAAGAGGTGAAGGAGAAGTACCCCATTTATTCTGTAGAGAAATCCTCATGTGGCACCCTCAGGGGAGAAGCCCCATGAGGATTTCTCTATGGAAGGAAGAGGTGAAGGAGAAGTACCCCTTTTATTCTGTAGAGAAATCCTCATATGGCATCCCCACGGGAGATGCCACATGAGGATTTGGGGAGGCGAAGTACCCCTTTTATTCTTCCAGTCTCTTCCTCTATTTTTACGACTACGTGTTTTAACTCTGTCTCTTACATCCAGGTATACTGCCGCTCCCGCCGGCGCGCATTACGTCACACACTACGTCACCTACACTCTGACGTCAACGCCGCGCCCTACTTCATCTTCGGAGACTTTAACTTTAGGGCCGACACCGCGGGCGTAGTAAAGGTGAGACAGAAACTTGTATGACAGGTATACTGTGACGTGACGTGATACACTACGTCACCGACACCCTGACGTAAACGAAGAACGAAACTGTCAGCTACGAAGGTGAGACAGAAACTAACATAAACGGGTCGAAAGAGACGGCAATATACGCCTTGTATAGCTCCATCTTATTTTCGCTCTCGAATATTCTGCAGCTTTTCTGTTCGATTTGCGATGAATGCGATGATTCTCTCAGTTTGAGATCTATAACAGTTACGTAGTATGTACCTACGTACTTTTACTTTTTTTTATTACAATATGGGTGATATTCTTGTCTGTATCGCACAACTATCAAACTGTAAGGACAAGATAAAGACAGGAAACGTCTCGAAGCACAAACTAAGTAATATTTATAGATATAGGCCTATGAAAACACCTAACAATACATCTTGATTGCTTCATTATCAATCAGCAAATAACAATCCACATTTGGTCGTAGAAATATTATAAAAATAATAATACCATCAGCACCACACTCAATAAATGCATTGAGGGACGCGGTATTACTACACAAACATTTATTTGTGCTTATCTAATATATTGCCAGCTTAATTAATACCACTACCCATTAGTGAGGATTAATGTTATCGAACATATAAGAGCAGTGATGCGTAGAACTCACAACCGACGTTCGTGTATCCAGATTAGACCAGCCTAGCTATTCACAAACACTTCGATTCGATTTCGATTCGACAAATCATATGTCTATCTTTTTTTGGCATTACGAAAGCGAGCGAGATAGACATACGATTTTCCGAATCGAAATCGAATCGAATCGTTTGTGAATAGCTATGCAGATATACAAGGTGTAACATAATAAACGCAAGAGCTCCCGTGTAGTCTCTCGGACCATCTGAATAACTTAATATTATTTGTTAAATAATTGAAATAATTACTATCAATTTAAATAACATAAATAATTGGATTTTGTACAGGAACCGAACTGAACTTTTTAAAATTTTGTCTGTTTTTATGTCTGTTTGTTCCGGCTAATCTCCGAAACGGCTGTCTCGATTTTGGCGGGACTTTTACTTCCAGATAGCTGATGTTATAAGGAAGTAACTTAAGCTACTAGGTTACAAAAAAATTAAAACCCATAAATTGTTTACAAAATCCGATTCAAGTAGCGAAGTAATATTATTATAAGAATTTCACACGGGCAATATTTAGTGTTTAATAGTGCCCATCTCTTCTCCTCCATAGAAAGTAACAGAAGAACTGTCAGGAAGTAGACTGCAAAACGGCGCCAACGTGGACGCATCACGCTTACAATACAGGTCACCCACTGACGGGAGAGTAGTACTGACTATCGGCAAGAAGGAGTTCTCGCATGTAGACCACCAGAAGATATTCAGAGAGCCCTGGGTGAGTGTACAAGTAGAATTTCTGTTTTATTTATCTCAACATTACATTGCAGGGACAGTTTCATAAAATGCACAATCTTAAAGAGGATGACCCAGGGTTACACGCAAAATTCAAATTTTACTATTCATATATACATTAATTGGGATTAAATGACTTCAAAGCAGTGACCGCACTGCAAGTCATAGGTCTCAAGTTCGAACCCAAGATACGCACCTCTGATTTTTCGGATTCATGTGCGTATTTTATAATTATCAGTTGCTTCGGTGAAGGAAGACATCTTGAGTAAACCAGCATGCCTGAGAGATATTTCTCGACGGCATGTAAAGCCAAGGCAGAGTCCCATAGGCGGCATAAAAACTCTGACACCAAGTTAGGCACTGACCACACGAAGAAAAATAAAAGTTCGAACAAGAGAAGAAGAATGAACTTAGATTGTATTGGTGATTTTAGTGACAATAACTCTGTAATACGTCTTACGGTCGCAAATCATATTTTGTTCGGCATACAGCCTAACACTGACCTGCCAGTTTAAAAAAAAAAACTGAAGAAAATTTTGAATTTCGCGGGCCCCTGACGCTGCCACCTTAATTAGAGAAACATGTTTGAGGTGAGAGGGTTGTGCCTGAGTTACAGAAAACCCGGTTCTATTACATATGAATTGTTAAATAACAAACAGTTGAATTCAATATACCTACATACACCATTATTTTTAGGTCGTTCTGGAGCCGAATACCATGAACTCGATCATCGAACTCGAAACGATTGGGACTATTTTTTTCAAAAAATAACAATAAAAAAAAAACACGAAAGAATAAATTTAATGTTTTTTTTTTTTAAATAAAAAATAGTCCCAATCGTTTCGAGTTCTATGATCGAGTTCATGGTATTCGGCTCCAGAACGACCTAAAAATAATGGTGTATAATATCTAGATTGCGAGTAGGTAAAAGTAATATCTATAAAAATTAAACTTATTAATATAAAAACAAATACTATGTTGATGGTTGGAGAGGGAGAGGAAGCCTAAAGAAAAGATAGATGGATTGTGTGAGGAATGATATGAAAGAGAAAGGAGTCAATGATGCCATGACGTCTGAAGAAGAAAACTTTTGGCGCCGACCCCGAGTAGAATGGGACAAGGGTAGGAATATTTTTAATTAAAAAAAAAACACTATTAACCATAAAATTAAAATTGTTACAGCTGATGGTAACCATTTGGTTTGTTCATAAAAAAGAAAAAGTATTTATTTGTCTCGCACAGGACAAAACAAAAATGGTTGAATTAGCATTAAAACAAAATTATATAAAAAAGTAAACTTAAGAAATATTAAATATAAAACAAACGGAAGTGGTCTTGTACCAGGCCAAAAGGTATCCCAGCTTGGTGCATAGTGCATGTTTAATATATATTCTGTAACCCCTAATTGGGCACGCCTAAAAAGTTACGTAAACGGTTACGTGGGGTGCGTGACACCCCGATCATATAAATTAAATACGAAATACATGCAACGATTACGCTCGATACTTGATCATAAAGGACAGAAGCTAACGGGAACTTCAGCGCTCAAAATTCAGTATTTAAAAAGTTCTTAACCTTTTTAAGGATGCAATTAAGAGTTAACTTAGTACTTCATTGTCTACAGCTTCAACGCTACGACCGCGAGTTGGAAGCGTTACGACCACACCTGTACGAGTTCCCAGTCAAGTTCCCCCCCTCCTACCCGTTCGAAGAAGACGTGCATCTACCCACACACTACATGAAGACAAGGTACATATGTGACAGCTTGTTAGCACTAATAGCTTTGTTTTCAATCTCATTCTTCAAATATTTTGTCCTAAATTTTCAGATGTCCATCTTGGTGCGACAGGATCTTACTCTCACAGTCAGCGCGACTGTTGGTACAGAATCAGGACACCGCCAGACAGGCTGATAACAAACAACTGCACGCTTCAAGGTCTGTATATTTCTCTGGTTTTGATTTTTGTTTTGGTAATGGCATCTCGCAGGTCAACCTATGATGCTGGCTTCTGCTTAACTGGACTATCCTATGGATGCTTGAGAGTAAGGCCTCCAGCCAGGGCAACTTATAAACTAAGCGACCACAAGCTCGCGGGCACCCCCCGTGGGGACCGTACGAGCCTCGGCTTAGAGCGTCGCTGGGGAGGGCAGCAAGGAGACAGGCTGGATCTGATTCTGGTTTATGAACAGTCTGGTTGCCTTATTTGCTTGCCGTATGTCTCGCTGATGGTGGCGGGTGTGTCGAGTCATTTAGTTCCCTTCAATATGGTTGAGCTGAATGGGGCTGATCCATGCGTCATGTTCGTGAACGGGTGCTGTCAGTTGGGACTGGTCACCTCTTAGCTGCCACGGTTTATTTTAATTACTTTATTTTTAAATTGTTTATTTTATCTTTTGCTCTGGACGCTCTTAATGTGCACGTCTTTCTACATCGTACTCACATATAGGTATGTATAATCTCATGATGATGATGTAACCAAGATTTTGTAACAATATTTTGATTTAAAAGAGTGTCCATGGAGTTTCTTGCCCGTTCTTCTCCATAGAGATCTACACTTTGGAATGTGCAACTGCAGTACTTTCTCAAGTTATTATGCCTTGTGACTGGGACTGTAGCTTCGCTTCTTTTTGTTTTTTTTTACATTCAAACGTGCCGTAATGGTCTAATTGAAATAAATGCTTTTGAGTTTGAGTATTGTTGGCCCCAAGGTAGAGGCACGCCACTGATCTCGCAGTCACAATAAGGTTTGTTGTAAGAAAATTCAGTTCTGGATTAAGCTCGCCTTTGTACATAAGCTTTAATGATAAATTATCGTTTAAACTACTATGTCCCACCACTTGTGCCTTAAAATGTTGTACTTAATTACTTGCAGGAAGTCGGTAACAGATTCCACAGACAGTAGCGGTCGCGTATCGTCTTCTGACAGCAGCCCGGTGAGGTCCGGATCACCCGCGCGACAGAACACACAGGTATTACATATAGCAAGCCCAGCACATAATAATATGAAAAATACACGATCGCAAGCAAACAATCCTAGCACGAACGCGCAGAGTAAACGTAACGTAACTTCGAACTATTTTAAAATCGAAAATACTACTTCAATGGCTAATCCGGTTTCCAGCTGTAGCGTGAGAAACCTGGAGTTGTTAATCTCTCTCTCTACTCCACATAGCCCAGCATTACTTTCCCCTCGTTGTCTTTGTAAGTGGGTTAGATAATGCAAAACACTGACTGAACAGTAGACGGAGAAGCATATGCCAGCTTAAATTAGAATAACATTTAGATTTGTAATAATTATGTCTATGTTAGGGTCCAGTGGCGAAGCGTCAAATTTTTGTAAAGGGTGGAAGCCGCGGAAAAACAGTTTTTTTTTTCGTCGTCTCCCTTTTCATTTTGACCTCATTTTCGTTATCAGCGACCCCGAAAACCATGATAAATAAAACCGATGACAAAAAAAAAAAAAAAAAGTTTCGTCGGCGCCATCTTGGTTTTTCACTTTGACCTCATTTTGTTATCAGCGACTCCAAAAACTATGGAAATGACACCCGTGACAAAACCATCGAAAATTTTCGTCGGCGTCATCTTGAATTTTCATGTTGATGTCGTTATAGGGGTTTTTATGGGTGCTGATGTTCAGGCCTTAACGAAAATCCAAGATGGCAAATGTGTAAATTCTCAAAATTTTGTCATGCGTTTCATTATCCGGGTTTCATGGGTGCTGGTGACTATAACGAGGTCTAAATATATAAATTCCTGTTGTAATGATGCATTATACACAGTTTAACGGGCATAATAGACACGCAAATTGAAAGAAGTAGCTGTTTCATCAAAAATGCAACACATTTTGTCACACATACATTTTGACCGACAAAAGGTATGAAACAGCTGAGTTTTTATCTTATAAAACGGAAAGACATGTCTTTTGATGCTTTCTCCGATTTTATGTAAAACCGTTATCTCCATTTAATTACAGGGCAGTCCAGGCAAGACTTTGGAGAAGAAAAGCAGCATGGCGGAACTTGACGCTCTATCCGTTCCAGTGGGTGGCATGAATTTCAGCAGGAAGAGTATCGCAGACCCCACTAGCGTGCAGCAGGCCATCAGTGCTAGGTAAGTTTCTCTATTTTCATCAATAGTTGGTTGCTGTTATAATCCCGGAGAAAACTTCGTCAGTATTTTAGGCTGGATTTTGTGCTCGACCTATAGTGAGCGTTGACGTCAGTTGAACGTAACAATTTCAGTGAAATCAGGAACGACTACAGTGGAGCGCTGAGGTATGGCTATGCACATTCAGCTATGCCGCACTGATGAGGAACGTCGGTCGTGCATTCGTCGACTGACGCGCTATTGCAATGTACAGTGAATTTTCAAACGTGCTTGGATGACCAATAGAAGTTTAGGTCTTCTGTCATATACGATTAAAAGTTAATGATATCTTCCTTGACAGTCAGTTTTGTTTATCAGGTGTTTAGCTGGCGCCACCTGCTCTCACAGCTTTGCGTAGCATTCTGTATTGTGTCCTCTCCCAGGATGTGCGACGCGGACGGTTCAGCACGGCGTCGCCTGGTGCGTAACCAGTCGGAGGGCGAGCCCGCGCCGCGGCGCGAGCCTGGCGCCCGGCGCAGGGCTGCCTATGGCGTCATCGGAGACGCTACCTGTATGGGGGATCATAAGGTATGTACATACGGCTCGGCGCTGTTCGCTACCAGTCGGAGGGCGAGCCTGGCGCCCGGCGCAGGGCTGCCTATGGCGTCATCGGAGACGCTACCTGTATGGGGGATCATAAGGTATGTACATACGGCTCGGCGCTGTTCGCTACCAGTCGGAGGGCGAGCCTGGCGCCCGGCGCAGGGCTGCCTATGGCGTCATCGGAGACGCTACCTGTATGGGGGATCATAAGGTATGTACATACGGCTCGGCGCTGTTCGCTACCAGTCGGAGGGCGAGCCTGGCGCCCGGCGCAGGGCTGCCTATGGCGTCATCGGAGACGCTACCTGTATGGGGGATCATAAGGTATGTACATACGGCTCGGCGCTGTTCGCTACCAGTCGGAGGGCGAGCCTGGCGCCCGGCGCAGGGCTGCCTATGGCGTCATCGGAGACGCTACCTGTATGGGGGATCATAAGGTATGTACATACGGCTCGGCGCTGTTCGCTACCAGTCGGAGGGCGAGCCTGGCGCCCGGCGCAGGGCTGCCTATGGCGTCATCGGAGACGCTACCTGTATGGGGGATCATAAGGTATGTACATACGGCTCGGCGCTGTTCGCTACCAGTCGGAGGGCGAGCCTGGCGCCCGGCGCAGGGCTGCCTATGGCGTCATCGGAGACGCTACCTGTATGGGGGATCATAAGGTATGTACATACGGCTCGGCGCTGTTCGCTACCAGTCGGAGGGCGAGCCTGGCGCCCGGCGCAGGGCTGCCTATGGCGTCATCGGAGACGCTACCTGTATGGGGGATCATAAGGTATGTACATACGGCTCGGCGCTGTTCGCTACCAGTCGGAGGGCGAGCCTGGCGCCCGGCGCAGGGCTGCCTATGGCGTCATCGGAGACGCTACCTGTATGGGGGATCATAAGGTATGTACATACGGCTC
Source organism: Eurois occulta (assembly GCA_950022335.1). NCBI lineage: Eukaryota > Metazoa > Arthropoda > Insecta > Lepidoptera > Noctuidae > Eurois > Eurois occulta. Next base: position 6,333,182 of record OX465499.1, read on the forward strand.
GGCGCTGTTCGCTACCAGTCGGAGGGCGAGCCTGGCGCCCGGCGCAGGGCTGCCTATGGCGTCATCGGAGACGCTACCTGTATGGGGGATCATAAGGTATGTACATACGGCTCGGCGCTGTTCGCTACCAGTCGGAGGGCGAGCCTGGCGCCCGGCGCAGGGCTGCCTATGGCGTCATCGGAGACGCTACCTGTATGGGGGATCATAAGGTATGTACATACGGCTCGGCGCTGTTCGCTACCAGTCGGAGGGCGAGCCTGGCGCCCGGCGCAGGGCTGCCTATGGCGTCATCGGAGACGCTACCTGTATGGGGGATCATAAGGTATGTACATACGGCTCGGCGCTGTTCGCTACCAGTCGGAGGGCGAGCCTGGCGCCCGGCGCAGGGCTGCCTATGGCGTCATCGGAGACGCTACCTGTATGGGGGATCATAAGGTATGTACATACGGCTCGGCGCTGTTCGCTACCAGTCGGAGGGCGAGCCTGGCGCCCGGCGCAGGGCTGCCTATGGCGTCATCGGAGACGCTACCTGTATGGGGGATCATAAGGTATGTACATACGGCTCGGCGCTGTTCGCTACCAGTCGGAGGGCGAGCCTGGCGCCCGGCGCAGGGCTGCCTATGGCGTCATCGGAGACGCTACCTGTATGGGGGATCATAAGGTATGTACATACGGCTCGGCGCTGTTCGCTACCAGTCGGAGGGCGAGCCTGGCGCCCGGCGCAGGGCTGCCTATGGCGTCATCGGAGACGCTACCTGTATGGGGGATCATAAGGTATGTACATACGGCTCGGCGCTGTTCGCTACCAGTCGGAGGGCGAGCCTGGCGCCCGGCGCAGGGCTGCCTATGGCGTCATCGGAGACGCTACCTGTATGGGGGATCATAAGGTATGTACATACGGCTCGGCGCTGTTCGCTACCAGTCGGAGGGCGAGCCTGGCGCCCGGCGCAGGGCTGCCTATGGCGTCATCGGAGACGCTACCTGTATGGGGGATCATAAGGTATGTACATACGGCTCGGCGCTGTTCGCTACCAGTCGGAGGGCGAGCCTGGCGCCCGGCGCAGGGCTGCCTATGGCGTCATCGGAGACGCTACCTGTATGGGGGATCATAAGGTATGTACATACGGCTCGGCGCTGTTCGCTACCAGTCGGAGGGCGAGCCTGGCGCCCGGCGCAGGGCTGCCTATGGCGTCATCGGAGACGCTACCTGTATGGGGGATCATAAGGTATGTACATACGGCTCGGCGCTGTTCGCTACCAGTCGGAGGGCGTAATTTTATTAGGGCTAGTATTTAATTGTAAATCATATAATATTCCTTTTTTATATTAAAAAAAAAACCCAATTCTAATCAAAAATACTGGTTGCACAGCAAAATAGTTACCTTAAAATATTACTATTCTAGCAACAATAAAGATTTCGTCACGCATCGCTGTTAATTGAAAAGCGGCGCTTTTTTAACAACGCTTATCTAATAATAACTAGCGCACAATAAACTTTGTAATTAATTTTTGCTAAATAAATAAATTGTTTTATTTGGGACAACATAGGAACCATTTTGTTAGTACTTACACACCTTAGATACTTCAACTTATACACTAGGATAAAATACCTAGGTAAATAAATTCACGGATGATAAGTTTTTTGATGTGCATTTAAAAATAAGTCTTTTATTAATATAAGGCTCATTTTTGTATGGAACGCAGCCGTACTTAGCTTCAAAAAGTCAACGTCGCTCAATAAATGTAAAGCCCAAGAGAGAGTGTATAAACGCTGCGACGCAATAAACTTCAAAACACTAACACTTTGTTTGTTTTCCCACAGCCGATCTACCTGCGCGTGATGCTGCAAAGTGACCGAGGTACCCTGGAGTGCTGCAGCGCCCTGTTCCCCTGCTCCCTGTGCGCCAGCGCAGTGCGCCTGCCCTCCACCCTGTCCCTGCTCCCCGCGCCTCCCCTGCCGCCCCTGCGGCGCCTGCCGCGTCTCCCCACAGACCCGGACCTCTACGCTAACAAAAAGATTAAGTTACCAGATATTTCCATCAGCCATCCTGATAAATTTACCGAAGAATTACGGAGAACTCGAACTGGGTCTCTTAATGAGACTATGCTTAGAATTCCAGATGTTGAAATCACAAGTGCAGATTACTGTAGTTACGATGGTGTTTACGTCAATGATGTTGATAACACTCTGCTCTGTGTTAGAAGATGCGTTGATCCGTACACACCAGAGAGTATAGACTCTCATAGTCCTAACGTAGAAGCGTCTTCTGGCTCTGAAGTTTCAGTTGAAGTAACAGAAATATCGACTACCAAATCGAATAAAGCAAATCGAGATCGTAGCGTATCACCTACTCAGTTAAAATCTCGCTTAGATAAGTTACTAAGTAACAAAGATGAGAAGGTTAAAATTATACCGGAGTTGCAAAGGTTGAATAGTCGGGAGTCTTGTAAGTCTGAAGCGAGTAAAGGAGGTTTATGCTGTTTAGCGTTGAAGTGTTACGGGTTCTGTAGGAGACGGGCGCGCAAAGTGAAGTGTGATTGTAGTGGCTTGACTAAGTGTTAAACTTAAACTTGGATTCGGAATTTTAAAAACAAACTGTATAACTTAAGTGATGAAGTTCAAATTCTATTTGCACATGAATGCAATGTAGAACCTTTTTAATGCAATAAGTAGAAAGTTAAGTGCCAATGCAATGTCGATGATCTGAGATTCTGATGTATTAAACGACACACTGCAAATTTCATTGCACGTTAATGCAATGAGACCTTTTTATTAATAAAAAATTGCTGTCTACATAACTATTATGTAGATAGATGCAATGAAAATCATCTAAGACTCTAATGTCATAAGCGACTAAGTTAAAAATTCAATTGACCTTTTTATTACTCAGATAGTTGATTGACAATGCAACGCTAAAGATCTAAGATTCTGAATTCAAGTACAGCTTGTAGTTTATACTCATGTGATTCGATTATTTTTGTTGTTTTAGTCGATTTTTTTGTTTGACGATTATTATCTTAGAATAATTTATTTGACTTTTGAAAACGTGACTGTGGAAATCCTTTGGATTTTAATGATTTTTGTAATTATTGTTTTTATAAATCGAAGATAATAGTCGTTTGACAATGTATTGTTTGTGCAGTTTTTTTTATTTTCTTATTGTTATGCACTGTTTTGACTTGTTTTGTTCTATTTAATATAATTAATGATTAAACCTTGAAAAAAGGTTGTGTTTGACCAAAAATGGTAATATCTTACCATGGACGCGCATGGTAACAAACTTTAAAACCGCATGCATTTTTTTAACTATAACATATCAATGTCAAATTGAATCTTAATTTAAGGGCGGTTTTCACCAATGGAAACAAATGAAGAGCAATATTATACAAGATGTAAACGGAGCCTTCTCGAAGCCGTCAAACAAGCATTCTGTACATCAAACTAAGTAACTCTACGCAAAAATTATTGCTGGGAATCAAAACTGTTTTTGTTGTGAAAAGTCACGTTTTACGGTAGGATTCAATGTAACGCACCCAAAACATTGTGCTGGTGGATGCATTGAGTAGTTCAGGGGTCCTGAAGGTATTTAAAGTAAAGTTACAACTTTAAAAACTTGTGATAATGTTGGAACTTTGACCCACAATATCTCCGTAACTAGAACGTTCCGGGGTATGGTCTAGAACAAAAAATATTCGCAATGACGGGGAATACCTTTGATCGATAAAGGAAAGTGCCTAAGGGCATCGTAAAGGGGCTTGTTAAGCCCATTAAAATATAGCAATTATGACACTGCCAGTTCTTCAACGCGGTTTAGATGAATGGTTTCAGTTTCATTGGTGAAACTTGCTCTTAATTATTTTTTGGAATTATTTTGTAATATATCTTAGGGATAAACTATGTGCTTACTACTAGTCGATATTATTTAAATCGAAATTTTTAATCGCGAACTAAACCCTCGAGTCACCACTCTTAAAAGTGTTCGATATTCGAATAGTTTCCAGAATCCATAGAGTGATGTAGTCTTTTTTTTTAAGACAGTAATCCATAATTCAGAGATTCCTAATACTTATTATTCCTAAATTCCATTACGATTAATAATTTATTGTTTATTTTAAAGGGGGGTAAAGTACTCAATGCAATAAAATAAACTAGACTTAGGTATACTATAATTTTATTTGATACAATTATAAATTACTCAGCTTAATATAAAAATTATACCAAATGGTTTATACAAGGTGTAAACAAATCCTTCACGAAGCTGTCGATCAAACATTCTGTACAACAAACTTAGTAAGTATTCAAAAATTATTGCTGGAAACGATTTTTTTTTTTTGGGTGAAAAGTCACGATTTACGGTAGGACTCAATATAACGCACTCAAAACATTGTGCTGATGGATTGAATAGTACGGGGGTCGTGGAAGTATTTAAAGTAAAGTTATAACATTAGAAAGTGGTATTAAAAAAAATTGTTGGAACTGACCTCCAATATCTCCGTAACTAGAAGGTTACTTACCAGGTATGGTCCAGAACAAAAAATAATATTTATTTACTTAATTTTAAAGAAAGCTTACAGACTAATAACATTATAAATATCATGCATAATTAGTGACATTTGCTAATTACAAGCTTATATATATCTAATTAGTAATGAGTTACTTGCGTTGACCAGTTACAGCGATTTGAGTTAGTAAACAGATTACAATGTAATATTGGTATAATGTCGAGATAATATAATGGGTAATTGGGTATGTCAAGTCATGCAACATCAAAATTAAAAGCTATTTATGACTGTCACCAAAATACTCCTTATTCAGAATATTTCTAATTTTGTGTGCGCTGGTTAATGATCGCAATGAAGGGGAGCACAAGTACCTTTCAGCTTCGTTTAGGGTATTTTTACACCCATTATAAAATCTAGTCTGTATGCTCAAGCGGTTAAAATACATAACTAAGTATGTATTTTTTTATAAAACAATTTTGTTGATTTATTCTAGCAAACAAGACCAAATATTCGGAACAAAAAAAATATAATACCGTACAATGAATATGAACAAGTTTTATGTGTAGTGTCTAGACGAACTGACATTCTATTATGACGATAGAAAAAACCAAAAATGTATCAAATTGACATACTGACTACACACCCCATGACTTCTAAATTCTTCGATCCAGGGCCGTGGACCACTGGTTGTTGGTTTTGACCAGCTCGTCCCGCCATCTCCTGCGAGGTCTACCGCTTCGCCTTCCCACATACTTAACCTACCAAATATCTCATTACCTTTCCTTTTGAAAGTTGTCGTAAAAATACGAAATGATTTGAAAGCAATTCAATTGTCCAGCTGGCTCTAGTCAAAACATGTTTTATATTTTACTAGCTGTTACTCGCACCCTTCGTCCTCGTGAAATTATTGTTATTATAAAAATATTACTTTCCTATTTGAATTGGATATTGTTAATAATTTCAAGGGTTTTAATTTTTATTACTGGAACCAAAACAAAAATCTTACTAACTTAACTGCCAGTAAAAGTCCTGTCAAAATCGGTCCTGTCATTTCGGAGATAAGCCGGAACAACAGAGAGAAAAAAATAAATGTTACAAGCATCGTATACAGGGTGTTTTTTTTTAAGTGGGCGCCGATGGACAAATCCGAGACTATGAGGGATAGCTAAAAATACTGAAAGGAGTCTCGAGCCCGATTTTAATGAACGGCTTCAATAGATTATTGAAAAATCAATATTCCTAGCCAGGAATAGAACCCATTGATTTCGAAAAAAAAACACAGACACTATATTATTACACCATTCGATAGTGTCGCTAATAAGGAGCAAATTCTAGGAAATAATGACATACGGCAAACTAAAGGATCAAACACATGATAACAGTACTTTTTTAAGCTTTCACGGTTTAAAACTAAAACTTATACTGTCACTTACAGGATATCTTCCAATCATGAACAATCAAGGAAGATATCCCGTAAGTGACAATATAAGTTTACATAACAGTGTGCAAACAGTTAGTAGTAATCAACGAAACATCGAACAAAATCACTATTGGCGCCAACTCACTAGTATGTTCTAATTTCAATTGTTTACGTTTTTTTTTCACTGTGACCTTAAACCGCGAAGAGCCAATGAAATTGAAATTAGAACATAATGTTGTGAAGATCGACTGCGCTGCGGGTGTCATCAATCAAAGACATTAATTAATAAGACAAAAACATAAAATCCCAGAATTTGATCCTTATTAGCGACACTATCTAATGGTGTAATAATACAGTTTGTTTTTTTTTTTTTCAAAATAAATGGGTTCGATTGCTGGTTAGGGATATTGATTTTTGAATAATTTTCATCAAAATCGGGCTCGAGACTCCTTTGCGTATTTTTCGCTATTCCTCATAGTTTCGGATTTGGCCATCCACGCCCACTTGAAAAATTAACCCTGTATATTTTCATATGCATTCAGTAAAAAGCGGTTATTTTGAAATTACAAACAGACTCTTCAATTTTATTTATTTGCATAGATCAATATTTGATGTATTCCAATATTTTGATGGATAAGATCATGGGGCGAACTTTCGTCGGAATTCCTTCGTCTGGAATTGATAAAAAGTTGCAGCGGACTTTTTTTTTACTAAAACCACGCTGTGTTCATCGCAATACATTAAATTTAGGATGCTTCTTCACTGACCTCTTCCCGATTGTTCTAGAATCTCTCAACAAAATTCTGTCACCACTAACTTAAAAGTATTATAATAATTATTGATTTATTATCATTCTAAATTAACTTAAATATAATAGTCACTATCACTTTTAGTTACCATTATTTTATGGTTTGAAGTCACTATTTAATTTATACTGGTAACACTTATAAAACTTAATTATTTTTTGCAGTGGCAAGACCTTACGACTTAATATTTATTGTCAAAAATATACTTTAGAAATTAGGTACCTATTAAATTATTGTAAATTAGGTCTCTTTTTCGAATGAATTCTTTGATTATAATTATGTGGTTCATAAAGGTAAATAAATGTAATAAATGAAAAAGTTTTTCAAATGTAAGCAAAACTGCCTGTATCCGTTAATTTAAACAACTGGGTGTTTTCGAAAATAAAATGCGAGCCTTTTACTTACTTAGACAAAGAACTTATTATTATTTTCATACACCAATATATATACAGCAATCTTTTGAGTCCACCCTCTATTGTTGAGACTTAAAATGACTCATGATTAGTTAAATCAGCCACATCGGTCGAGCCGTTCTCAAGTGATGATCCTTCGGTGAGCCTACACATGCGGCAATTGATTTTAATTTATATTAGGTACCGAAAATGTTAACCGTATAGGGGTATTTTTAGAGTTAGGTGAAAAACCCCAGAATAAAGGTTAACTCGTATCATAGGGTTAATCGGGCGATAAGAACCGGTTCACGCACAGAGTTGTTTTTGTACATGAAAAATATACAAGAAAGTGACGGAGCTATTCTGCGCTCTTTTTCATTCTGTTTTTTTTTTAATACGCCTGTACTGTGCCGCTGCCTGGCAAAGGCCTCCCTAATTCCTTTCTCTTTTTCGTTCTGGTTAATCAGCAACATTTAAATGGGTAACCCAGATATAATAAAGGTTAACCCGTATAATGGTTAACCACAGTAATGACTTATAGGACTAACGGCTTATCTTTTGATTTATCAGTCCCTGATTTATATAGATTAAGAGTAAGGATTATTAGTGAATTAAAATACATATAAACCCATAGCTGTTTGCAGCATATTGGCTAGCCATATTATTCTAGTTAACTTTAAAACGTAAGGTCTTTCTACTGCCAACTCAAGATGAATACGTAAGACGCGTTTTTATGTAAGCCACGCCCGACGTGGTGGACTCGTTAAATAAACGTTCTTTGCACTGATATATAGTTTTTTTTTTTTTTTTTTTTAGAATAGATATGATAATCATATCTATTCTATTCTATTCTATTATGAAATTCGCTCTTTTAATTAAGATTTTCGCACGTTTGTCAGCATTTAAAATATTTATAACATTTCAATGAATAAAAATCACTTTAAAATTACTTCTGTAGGGTGATTCCTGTTAAAATAAGGTTAAATTTTACCATTGAAACTGAACGCGATCTGACAACCAAACTCCGTTCAAGAACCAACTTTATTAGGGTCGGCTTCCAATCTTACGGGATGCAGCTGAATAACTGTTAGTTTCAATATATAATAAATAAATAAATAAAAATAAATATCTATTAGTAATGATGACTCTGATAGTTCTTGAATGTGCTGATTGCGTTCAGATAAAACGGTAAAAAAAACCCTAAAAACTTTAGTTTTTTAGGGTTCCGTACCTCAAAAGGTAAAAACGGAACCCTTATAGGATCACTTTGTTGTCCGTCTGTCTGTCTGTCTGTCTGTCAAGACCTTTTTTCTCAGGAACGCGTGGAGGTATCAAGCTGAAATTCATATCAAATACTCAAGTCTATGGTCTCTTGGAGCTGTGAAAAAATCAAACTTCTAAGTCAACGCGATCAAAAGATACTCCCGTTTATGCCGCAAATTTTCGACACTCGCAAGGGAATCAAAACCTACAGGGTACTTCCCGTGAACTCAGAATCTTGAAATTTGGTATGAAGCAACGTCTTATAGCAGAGATATAGGAAAAATTGCGAAAAGTATACATTTTTAGTTATATCATATAATAAAAATATTTTTAATAATTTTACGGAACCCTCGGTGCGCGAGTCTGACTCGCACTTGGCCGGTTTTTTTTATATAAAATCAAAAAATTATCGAATTTTTACGTTGTAGTTTTGCCAAGTTTTATTCGATTACTAGTTCAGACAGTACTATTTCAACAATAGCCTTTATTATGTATGAGCTTCTGTAGAATGCATATATTTTGTTGTTGTGTTATTTTTCAGTACGATGTTGTCGTTGTTCGCTTTGCTTGTAAGTATTGATTTCGTCTTTATTTAGCACTGCTTGTGTTTGTTAGCTGTATGTTGTTACCCTTAGAATTAACAGAAACTTGAATAGATTTCTATGATAAATTAGAAATCCTATGCCTATACATACATATATATATTTTTTTTAATTTATGTCATATTTTCTTACATATTTTAAATTATCCTGCGAATCTTACCATTTCTAACTAGACTCGGACATAAAATTCAGTTCAAAATACTACAAGATTGATACAAAATTCAGTTCTGTTCAAAACAACCATGCGTTTAGAAAACACACCAAATTTTTTTTTTTTTAACTTTCCAGGCAACTTCCGCCAGGAGTTTCATTCTGAATCGTCTCCGAAGCATATCAAGCCGGAAGACCCTGAAACTGTCACAGAAACGGTGGCCGACTCGCCGAACTCACGGTACATACACTTCAATCTTGACAGCCCAAGCAGTATATTTAAAGAGACAGATATTTAAGTACATGATATAAATTATAATAATGTTTGAATGGATTTTAGTAATTGATGTAAATCGTACAGTAGTGTGCGCTAACGTTCGTAGCAGCCGCGGCCATGAATTGTGGGAGTGAGATGACACAAAACTCGATATCGAGTTAGTCGATTTAAGGTGCTCTTCGGAAGGCTGCAACTGCAACCCGTAGCTGCAACGCTGCCCGTAACAACTGATCGCAGAGACTCGATATTCGGTATTTATTCCACACTGTCGCAACTACTTGTAGAGCTCGTGGCTAAATAAAAACAGCTGCTCTGATCAATCTTCAGGTTAAGCCGCGCTTGCCTAGGTTAGTCCGTGGATGGGCGACCACCCATTACATACCAAGTTTCCTCTGTCTCGGAAAGCACGTTAAGCCGTTGGTCCCGGCTGTCATTTCTAGATCTTTGACAGTAGTTACTGGTAGTCAGTGGCCCGAAAGTCTGACAACCAGTCTCACTAATGGGTATCGTATTAACCAGTACTAATTGGGCTGTGGAGGTCAGATAAGCAGTTCCTTCATGTAAAATGCTGATATTCAGCTGCATCTGGTTAGACTGAGATTCGACACACGAAACTCACTGTGTCCGCTCGTGAACTTTTTTCGGCACTTTTTCGGTTTTTTCACAGTTGAGCCACTGGTTTTCAGTGTTAATGATGGAGCATTCATTGGGTTAGATAAAATCCAGTTATGTCGCTGCGGTGTGTTGTAGCGATTGGGGCAGCTTTCCTTGCGGTTTGTGGTCGCGGTCCCATTTATGTTCGCGGTTGTAACGAGTCTCAGCGTTCAACTTGTTATAAAATTTAAAAAGACATGAAATAATCTGTAGAACGTTTAAATCGGATAACTGGATTGCCATCAATTACTAAAATCTAGATAAACTTATTTGCAACAATAAATGTTGTTGCTATCATGACATAAAGAAGATATAGAAACTACTCCCTACAAATAAATTAAGTAATCGCCAATTACTTGACAAAACATAGTACTTACTTAAATATATTTCAAATTAAAACGTTTTGTCGTATCTCTATTATAAAATGGTATGATATTTTTCAAACTATGAAGTTTAATGTGTTTAAATAAAAATATGTATTTATAAATATTACATTATAATGTTACCATTTTATGCATACTTAAATAATTTTAAACAATTTGAATAAAACCTGTATAATCTCTCTTTGACAATCTAGTTATGACATTCCAAATTTTTATTAGTAATCATAATTTTTACAAATCTTAATATGATTACAAATTGAGCAATTTTTACTTAAAATGTAATATTCTCGATTTTTTAATTACATTTCAATTTAAATACTCAGCTAGTCTTATTTATGTTTAATAATTGCTGTTTTCACTCTTTCTCATAACTTTGTGTAATAAATAATTGAATTTATTTATTATCTAGGATATAGTCAGGGATTTACCACAGGGTACTTTATTTGCAGTTTTATATTTTTTGCGTGTATTTACGAGTAAGTGACTAAAAATATATATGTATAATATAAATATTCAGTATTTTGGGAGTTCTGTATGTTTATTTTTATAATAATCTGATACCGTATAAGTTAAAATGATATCATATTTTCAAAGAAATCACTTCCTTGTGGCCACGAGCTACAAGCCCAAGTGGCATGCGTGTTGCAGTTGCGACAACGACTACGAAGAAAACAAATGAAAAAAGTAGTCACGGTACAAGTGACGCGCACGCGTGTCGCTTGACGCAAGTCGGATAGCAAGAAGCCGTGGTAGAGGCTTTAGTTTCGAGTTTTAGAATAGATAAATCACATATCTGGAAGAAAACTACATAATATACAATATGAATGACCTTATCTTAACAGGCTCCCAATATTTACATAAAAATACTAGATCGTGTTCGGTGTCTATTCAATATTGCCAATAAATTATATAGGTACTTATAAATGTGTAGTAGGAAAATAATAACTAAGTACTTAATAAATAATAATACCCTCCAGAAATAATAATACGATGCTCATCACTATTGTGATAATCAGATACGAATCATTCGCCCGCCATCATAGATATAGATTATAGTAAAATGTAACATAATATTTCTATCTTCTATCAATACTGCAAATCTGTCTGTAAATATTATACTAATGTAGAAAAAAAACCTTTCAAAGAAACTTGTACCAACACTTGTAATGTTACGTCATAGATTCGATACGTTTTCGCTGACACTACGCGAGCTCTAACTGAATGCCTAAACATTATTGCCATTTTGGAATTTCAACTTCTGTTACTCTAGACCAGTGGTTCTCAAACTTTTAGTCACGACAGACCATTTGACAAAATTTCTGTCTTGCAAGGGACTACCCAGTTGGTTTATTGGTTTCGCTACAGTACAAAGTGTAAATAAATAAAGAGTTGTTTTATCTATCTATAAAAAAACACGCATAAAATTATTCAAAGCACACAGATTTTTTTTACGATAAATTCACATTACAGTCACAGATTTTATTGAGCTTTTTGTGATTGCTTATACTCTTTACTAACTTCTGAATCCTTGGTTCAGTGCTACTCAAAGCCAAACGCATGGCAGTGGTATTTAACCGATTTCGTGCTTGTTTTTAATAATCAGAAGCAAAAAAAAAAATCCTGCTCACAAAAACAAAATATATAAATAGATAGATAAATAAATGTCGATGAAAATGAAGTTAGGTAACGTAAAGCAATGTCTCGAAATTTTGGAATGAAATAGCCATAAGGCTCCAAAAAACTTCAAGATTCATTCCTGATTCGAATGTATCTTTTAAGTTTACTGTCGTGCTGCATTTCAAAGACTTCTTCTTGAATTTCATTAGGCACCTCAGAAACGTTGTCAGTGAAAGGATTGCAGATCGTTTTCCCTTCGGATTCGCGCCGCAAGCGGTTCGCGTTCTGTCGACTCCTTGTCACCTATCTTATTTATTAGGATGACTCCGCGGACCACTTGGGATGCTTCCAGGCACCACCAGTAGTCCGCGGACCACCGGTTAAGAACCACTACTCTAGACCAAGAGTTGAAAATCCACCAGTGCTTTTATTTTAGGCATTCGTTAGTGATGTGTGATGGTGTTGGCGAAAACGGGCAAAACGTGTTGTATAAATTGCCCATATTATGCGTGATTAATAGATGCGATGTACCTAGAACTCCTAGGATACGAAAAAAGGTTTTCCACAAAAAAGTTTTTGTAAAAAAACCTTGTGATAACTTCGATAGAAGTTAGTTCGTAACTTCTATAGAAGTTATCATAAGGTATTTTTTTATTAACGTATTGTATCTTGACTTAAAATGCATCTGGATGATATTTTTCCTTTAAAAAAGAACATCAACATTGTGCCGCTCATAACGTATACGCTACTTTCTCATGAAGTTCTAAGCTATCTTCACAAAACGTCATCACAAACGGTTCAGTAGTTCCTGAGATAAACATCAAATCTCAACTGTAACATAAGATCTTATTGTTATTCTTGTAAATTAAATAAATATAATTACTTAAATTGTTATGAACACGTTTCTTCCTTAAAATAAGCTTTTATTAAGTCTTATAGTAAAATATTTTAATGTTTACTGTTTCTGTAGTAGTTTGTGGCAAGAATTTAACTGTGTGCTTAAGTGTGGTAGGTATAGAGTAGATCATCTCTTTCCACTTTTATCTTGCCAAGTACGGAATGAATCTCTCTCAAACTCAAAGTGAGTTCTAGTTTCGCAGGCTGAGACTAATTTTAGGTCCCTGAGCTGTAGTTAAAATGGACCTCTATTAGTGCCGGTACGTTCATACAAGTCTAAAAGTTTACCTTGCCCTTAAAACGGTCTCTGTTCAGTCCGCCTTATGGGGTTGCCGTATTTTTAGTCCTTAGGCACGCCACTGACCTCTATGTAGGTCGAGGTCGTGTAGGGCATAGCATATTTAGCCTATAATGTTCTCACAGCTGGGTCGCAGGTCACATTGAAAGATTGGGTCAGTCGTAACCCACCGCGCTAGCCCAGTTCGGGATGGTGAATTTCACATGTCGTAGAATTTCTGTAGAGCATGTCTGGCAAACTTTGTAGTCTCTAGCTAGTGCCCTAGGCGTATGTGGTTGGTATCTATTTGTTAGTGTTAAATATACTAAGATACGTACGGCTTAATGTATACTTCGAACACTCTAAATATTGATCTAATATTTCAATAAAATTTACGCCAATTGTAAATTCTTGCCACATTTATTACTAAGAGCGGATTTGACCTCTTCATTGGTAAAATTCGCTACAAGAATAGATCTAAAAAGTTTAAAAAATAATAGTTTTAAGTAATCTTAGAGCCATATCATTGTCACTTTCGTGAGTTATAACGGTACCTGCCTTAGTATTAATTATACATTATTTTATTAATTATACCTATGTATATTTTATCATTTTAGAAACGTCATTAAAACTAACTACACATAACTAAAAATGTTAATAATTACGTGTAAGTATTTATATGGGTTGGAAGGAACACCGACGCGAAAACGGTTACTACCTATTCAGAACATCATTCTGAGCCCACATAGAAATATTCACAGGTTAATAAAAAAATCAGCTGTTTCGTACAAAAGTGCAACACCTACTCGGTCAAAATTATGGATCAGTTGTTTTTTTTTAATAACCGATGAAAAATTGCTATGTAGGGGGGGTTCAGAATGATGTACCTACTGAATACGTGGTAACCGTTTTCGCGTCGGTGTCCCTTCCACCCCGTACATATTTTTGTCATTAATAATTAATAAGCTTCTAGTCAGTTTTAAGATAGTATATTAAACATGTATTGATCCAAATACGCTAGACAGAAAAATAACTATAGCATAGTGTTCAATATGTATGTTCAGCAAAGTAAAGAAATTAGTGTAGTTGGCTTCACAAAACACGATAGACGATTGTTTATAAAGTGTTAACATTATTAGCTAAGCAGGTATACTAATTGGTCATTAGCAATGTCATACATAAAGAATTGGCAAGTAAACAGGATTATTTAAAAAACCGGCCAAGTGCGAGTTTGACTCGCGCACGAAGGGTTCCGTACCATTATCTATAAAAAAGGCAAAAAAAATCATGTCTGTTGTACTTGTATGGGAGCCCAACTTAAATATTTTTTGTTCTATTTTTGAGTATTTGTTGTTATAGCGGCAACAGAAATACATCCGTGAAAATTTCAACTGTCTAACTATTACTGTTCATGAGATAGAGCCTGGTGTCAGACGGACTGATAGACAGCGGAGTCTTAGTAAAAGGGTCCCGTTTTACCCTTTGGGTACGGAACCCTAAAAACGTCTCATACAGTTTGGAATTTGTATGCTGTTATTAAGCCTTTTAGAAACCAGGAGATATTCAAAAGTTTAAAATTGCCAAAAAAAAAATCTGCAAAGCAATTAGTGGCCAAAATGTAGATGTTAGGTCAAAGCAGCTTTGCATTATAGGCAATATAAAAGACAATTGATGTATGTCTTAGAATTATATACAACACTAGGCGATACAAATATGCACGGTGTGGGACTTTCAACTCTCCACTCAGAAGCTGAGAGTTGAAAGTGTTAAATCTAACTGTGCGCTCTTATTTAGGCAGTTATTTATAGAAAAAAGCCAATTTGTTTTTTCGACCCATTTAATTCCTTAGTAAAAGTGGTCCAGTTTGATGGCCCAAATCACCATATTGTGGTTATTTTGTTATACCCTGTATTTTAGTGTTAGTAAAAACGGGGATGAATCCTACAATAAATAATACGATATTTTTTCTCAAATATAGTCGCATATTAGTCTGTGTCAAGTATATGTATAGGTATGCAATCTTTATAGATACATTTTGAAAGAATCTAGTTGTCTAAATAACGAAAATACAGAGTATCGAACACCAAAGTTGAGAGATTTTATTATATCAATGTTGTATTCAAGTTCTTAGATAGAGAATTGTTAAATAGAGTTGTAGGCCTCAAAATAAAGCCAAGTAAATAATAAATAACATTCATTTAGCTGTGTTCAACCGCAATAACGTGGTCTTAATTGAGGAAAACTACCTTTTAATTATATTTAGAATTACTATAAATTTCTCGGGGTATTATACTCATATGTTTTCTTGTCATCACGTATTTTACATCTTTTATATCCTCCTTTTTCTTCTCGAATCGATGACTCAGATTTTGTCTGACCAGTAGGTACGTAACAACCTGGACAGCAGTGGCGAAGGTTCCATATAACTCGATTCCTAACGGCTTCTCTTTGAAAAATGGCACAGTCAGTATTCTATAGACAAATAATATTACATCAATCACATTAAAGATATGTACTCCGGCTTACCTCTTACTAAAATTGACCTTTCGCTACTGCAAGATAGAGCTATCTGACGTTTGCTTCATTTAAGTCCTCGAGGATGATGAAATTATTTATTTTATTATGCGTTAAAGACATTTAAAACCCGTTTTAAGATATTCTAATCAACGTAGATATTAAAGAGACTTAATCTATTATTTTGTATAATTATCATTTGCTTCGGTGAAGGAAAACATCGTGAGGAAACCAGGATGCCTGAGAGATATTTCTCGAAAGCATGTAAAACCAAGTCAGAGGTCTATGGGCGGTATAAAAACTCTGACACCAGACACGATAAAGAAAGAAAGAATAAATTTTTCATGTTATCTGAAATTGTTGTCGTTGTTTTTGTATATCCTTTGTGAGTCCAATAAATACTCTTCTTTCTTTCAGTCCTTAGCCATGTGGGACAGGAAAAGTCAGAGATTTAAAAGTATGCTGGATACGGGTAAAAAAGTAAAATCCGAATTAAAAATACCATCCAATATAAAGTTTTGAGGTCTACAACATAGAACAATATGGCAAATAAAACTAGATACATAGGAGCATATTTGGCCAAAATACCGAATTGTATTGTATAACAATATTGTTTGTATATTTATAGCAAATAGATCACATCTCTCTTCGCGTTATTTCACTATGAAACTGTGCTGTATCGTGTATAGTTAAGTCAATTTTAGTCGTTCTATTATATAATCTTATTACTTACATATTTCGTTTTCGAGTGACGTAGGTGATCTATCAAATAGGTAGTGTAAACGTCTCATAGTGTACCACTAGACCAAAATGTTTTACGTACTATGTGAAACTTTTTACGTTTGAAATTCATTTTTAAAGGGTTTATTATTTATTTTCCAAATAGTTTAGTATTATAGTTCTCATAAAACACCGGAATAGTAACATCATTTGAAATATTTGACATTTCAATTTTTACTACGAAAACGGTTGACTACTACTGTCGAACGAACGAGTCGAACGAGTGTTACTGACTTACTTTAAATACTTATAAGGAAATCTCCTGATGAATAATGACCGGCCATAGAACTGGAATATGAAGATTATCAATTCATTAATCGGTCCAAAAACATGTTGTGTTGTGTGTTGACTCACCTACATGATTACCTGAACTAGGGGTACCTACTCATATTTACTGGTAATGGTAAAAAGAGCATTATACCTATCAACTATTGTGAACCTATTTGTGTCTTTTATGGCACTAAAGCCCTTCCATTTTTCCTTTCGCAGGCCTGCTGGTAGAAAATTCTTTTGAAAAAGGTGTTACTTTGTACTCTAAGTTATATTATGTTGTTTCCTTATGTTCTCTCTGTGTACCTACATAAATTATAAAATAAAATAAATCATGATTCAAATTTGATTCGTGGGTCTCAAAAAGAAACCAAAATCAAAAGGCAAAAGTTTCTCAAAATGTAATGGGTTACCTAAATATTTCTCTATTTTTGTAATCATTACATTACAAGTAGTCATCATCTACGTCACTCAATAACGAATATCGTTAACGTCTGTGTCTATCTATAATACTCTTTAGATGAGCAATTTTCAACTATTTTATTGTTGTAAGTACATCTCTATATCTAGTCATTTTATGTATATTGTGATCGGTGTGATTAAAATGTGAAAAATATTTTCTGGTGTCTTTTATTTTGAAGCTCTAACCTTATTTATTACAAAAAGACATAAATTTTAGAACGAGGTTTAAACCACCGAGCCATTACTTGCTGAATTTCGAACATTCAAAAATGTAACGGCAAGTCCGTTACATTTTTGATGTCAGCCAACATGAGCCCGCCGAAGCCAATCCACCGTATTGATTTGCATTATACAGCCAAGCCAAGACATCCGCCACAGCAGTGGGGAAGTGTTATAATGAGCCAGCCATTTTTATGTCATTTTTGATTCTGATTAAAAGATCTAGACAAAAGTCTAGGTATCCGATTTTCATTACCCCGTTTTTTCACAGAGGTAAAGTACTTAATGAAAAATTAACTACCTACTGGACCAGTCAGTTAATGGAAGTTTAAAGTGCAAGTCCGAAATTAAAAAATAGTCCGATGAATTAAACTTGGTACCTACCGGTGGCGAAGCGTCAAATTTTTAAATTACAGAGTGACCTCCAAAATGCCAGTCCTTCAACTCTTCCTTAAGTTTTAGCTGAGGAGAAGTGGCGGATAGTCAAGAAGTCCATCAGTATGTCAGAAGCTTGAAACTACCTGCTAGTTGTTTTTATCCAAAACTCGCAACTTATGAAGAAAGTGAGAACTGCGCTGCGGTAGCAAAAAACAAAAAAATATCAAAATTTTCTTTCATACAAACCCTGTCCTCACAATTACAAACACAACAAAAAAATCCACCATCTTCAAGTCAATGCTCCGTCATCATGTGGAAATTATTTTTTATTTATATCCAAATGCAAAATAACAAAATTATTAGGAACGGTCGCAGTTAACAAGTCTATCATTTTTTTTCCTTTTTCCTAATCGCTATCTAATTTAAAATATGTAGGTAACGATACGTAGGTATGTAGATAACGTACCGAACGTTACCCACATAATTAGGTACATAACTACTTAATTGTCGATAAAATATAATTTTATTATTCAGTAAAACTATGCACCTTACGCATTTGCTAACCATATCTAACCACCAATTATTAGTAACTTCCTACTAGAATTTAATAAAAAACAAGTATAATTAAAAAAATATTGTTTTATCGCACAAAGGTATAAAATAAAATACTTAATTAATAAAAAACACGCCTGCCATATCAAAAATAAAATTAAAAAAGTGAACTAAGACATTAGAAACAAGTTACATGATTTTAGTGTTTGCCACGCCATTGTAGAATGAAAAGATTGATTTTCAGTTTTCCACTCTTGGGCACAATGGCGCACAGTAAATATTATAATCTATTTAGTGCCTACCTTGTGGCCATTCAACTCTAAAATCATGTAACTTGTTTTTATTTTTTTAGTTCATTTTTTGAAATGGCAGGAGTTTTTTTTATTTTTTTAATTATTTGTTTTTTTTTTTATACCTTTTCGTGATAAAACAACATTTTTGCAAGCGCACAATGTGCCACGAAAGGTAACTTTAATTTTTTTGTAAAAAGAACAAAATATTTGCGTTTTTTTCATGAACCATGGCTCCCCCTTTATATTAAAATTTGTTAAAATGTTCACTAGCCTATGTTTCCCGGAATAACTCGACGCTTCTAATGATACCACATACATTGAAATAGATTGAGCCGTTTAGAAGTTATGGTGGAATAAAGAAAGAAACTCACAAACACATGAACACTCCTTTTTTTGGGCAGTCGTGTAAATAAGTTTTTCCTCAACACAACTGTCTCGTTGATCTAGTGGACGCAAGCGCGTCTACTGAACATGAGGGCCTGGGTTCGATTCCCAGGTCGCGCAGTGTTGTTGGGTTTCATTTGGATTTTTTTAGAAGCAGCCACAAAATCTAAATTCGTGCCCGGGTGATGGCAATAGTCTCGGCCCTCTTACATGGGACTTAAACATAACAAGCGAGTGTGGGTGTACGCCATAGGGCGTGTTTAGTCTTATGGGCCAAAAAAATAAAAAGCAAGCGTCTGCTTGCCTTTTATAGTCTTACAACACGTCGTGCGCGTGGTGTTCAGAAACTCTGATATCATGAAGAGTAGCAATTATGTACTTAGTGCTGAGTTGACCGTTCAATTTCAAAAAGTGTCTAGGAATTTGATTGGATGTTTACCTATCATTCTACAGTTAACCAATAAAAAGTAAGGATGCTAAAATGATACAACATGTTTTGTGATGTATATGGTCAGTTTAATATAATTCCAATAAACACTTAAGTACAACATTATATTTAATACAAAGTAAAAAATTATATTAAATAACTGAATTACAAAATAGACAATTTTCATTTTTCAACCTCATATCTTTCAACCTCCTATTTTCAGCCTTTATCATAGTGTTAATGGCCCCTTATGACCAAACAACTTTTCACAACAATCTATCCACCGTTTCTTTGGTCTTTCTTTACCTAATACTACACCCTTTCTTTAAAATTTCACGTTTCCAAAACCATATTCACTTGTAATAATAATAAGTAGATAAGTTGTATATTAATAACCAGAGGGGTTACTATGACGTCTTAAAGCTGGAGTATTCCAGTGTGGGAAAGAGATGGCGCTAGACGACCTGTATAGCTTTGTCTCTTTCCCACACTGGAATTACTCCTGGTTTAAGACAACATAGTGACCCCCAGTTATTTAGTAAAAAAATAACAAAATAAACTTTATAACTATATACTGACTACATAGGTGGGTGAAGGTAAGTACATATTATATAGTATAAAAAAGCACCAATTAAAGTAAAGGGAAGGACGTGGTGTAGGTCCCTAGGCTAATACTAATTGGGGGCCTGCCTACTTGCCGGTTTGTCAAAAAACTGTTTCTGTCATGAGCACCATATGTAAACCCTTAACAACTTAAGTTTTTCTCCTACTGTTCTGATCATAGTATTCTGAAACTCATATTTTTACGAAAAAGATCCTATCTCCAAGTTACAATCGTTATTCCTCGCGAAAATGTTTAGGAATGTGTAGGTATAGGTACCTGCTTAATGGTGCTCGTGACTGGACCACGTACAATTTACAGGAAAAAAAGAGGACAATAGGACCTTTTTTTTATTTATTTACTTAATAGGTACTAGCGACGTCCCGATTTTACGGAGCTCGACACAATTTTCCATCTTAATTAGAATTAATTTATTTTAAAACTTCATGGCTTTTGTTCAGATTTCCTGAGGCTTTAAAATAAATTAATTCTTTGCATTTCCTGAGCTAGAGATTCGACCAGCATACAATTACTGTAAGTAAGTTTGTAGGTATGTTTGGCCTTGAGATTTTTTAGTGGTGATGGGCAAATAATTTTTATCGGTTATTAAAAAAAAGCAGAATTGAACAGCTGTTTTTTTTTTTAATTACCGATGAAAAATTTCTATCATTGGGGAGCTCAGAATGTAGGTAGGTACAGAATACCTACGTGGTACCTAACCGTTTTCACACCGATGACCCTAATAATCATAATCTATAGCGGATGGTCGAATAGTCTCTCCCTGGTCGCAAAGGCAAAGGCGTTCCACCCCGGCGGTACTCGCCAGCCTAAGTAGCGTGTTTCCGAACGCGCCCATAGACGTAGAGTTTGTCTATGGTCGCTCTGACCAATGGTGGCCACGGTCACTTCAAGGTTACGTTTTACTGATCACTGATTGGTCAGTTTGAATATTGTAATAACCAATGAGGTTAAAGATGTCTTTTGACATGAGTCTTAAGTTACTCGTCTAAGAGGTAGTTTTAGAAAGCAAATGGCGCGACTTGTTCAATCCGATTATTAAAGTTTTACCGTGTAACAAAGCTCTTTAACTGAACCTGACCCACCCCGACTACATTTTGGCGCTCAACGTGTGTTTTCTGATAATAGAAACAAGGGGTCGGTGTCTTTGTGCGCGAATCGAACTTTTTCTCGTCGCGGGTTCAAGAAAAGTTTTCGGAATCTCTTGATACGACCGACACTACAATCGACAGGGACTGCGACGTTGTTAGCTGTTTTGCGTTTAGCTTCGTTTATTTTGCTGGCTGAGAGAGCCACGAGCCGTTGGTTTCATTTTTTCACCAACGTGTTTGCAAAATGCCGCGAAGACGCAAGTCGTTGCAAGCCGACGAGTCAATTCTCGAAAGCTACCCGAAACTGTAAAAATTTTCCAATCAACCTTGAACCTATGTGACACTAATAAAGTTGAAAATCTACAGAAATTAGACAGATTGTAGTAGCTTGATGTGCTGCTGTATGTACAAAACAATATAAACAGCTAGTTTGTTACAAAGTTCAGGGGTAAATGGATCAGTGTAATGTAAATATTAGTCATAACTTTGCACCAACACAATTTCCGCAAGTAGATTTGGAAATTATCTTTTTATTACCTTAATGATAATATAATATTTCTTAAAATACTAGTAGGTACTTATTATAATCAATCTAAAAAAAATGGCAGGCCTTTCCAGTAATAACTATTCATACCTATTTAGGTATCCTAACTAATATTATAAATGCGAAAGTAAATTTGTTTGTTAGGTACCTATTCAAGCCTAAACCACTAAAGCGATAATCCTGAAATTAATTGTCAGGTATACACAAACGGACAGCGTACCTTTTTATCCCGAAAAAAAAGTACTGTTCCAGAGGAAAACAACAATCACGTTATATAATAATAGATGGCGCCACGTATCTTACGGGCACACCCGAACTAACGACCGCCCCTCCTTCGCACGGCTTTTATAAGTATTTAAGCAATTTTTTATTAACGTTTAAGATACATTAGTTACATTACACATAAACATTTCGGAATAAATGTTCTTTAAATGATGCTGATAACACAGACTAAAAACACAATTACACATTATAACACAAACTAAAAACCTAAAATGGATAACCTTCAAAAATTATTCGACCAAGTAAAACTAGAAATGTCAAACCAAACAAAGGAAATTATAGCACAGCTGGATGAAAAATTGGTACCTTTTACACGGGAAATACAAGAACTGAAATCGGAAAATGAGACATTGAGAGAAAAAATATATTATTTAGAAAAACAACAAAGAATTAACAATCTAATCGTATACGGCATAAAAGAAAGCGAAAGTTTAAAATATACACTTATGGAAATAGTTAAGAAGAAATTCAAAGACGATTTAAACATAGTAGTGGAAGACAGAGACATAAATATGATATAGAGGATTGGCAAAATTAATACGAAAAATGAAAAGGAAAGGCCGATACTTATAACATTTGTCAACAATTGGAAAAAGAGCGACATTATGAAAAACAAAAACAAACTAAAAAACAATGTTTATGTGTCTGAAGATTATCCAAAGGATATTCTTAACAAGAGGAAGGAACTGCTACCTAAACTTATTGAAGAAAAGAAGAAGGGCAATTATGCCGTGATAAACTACGACAAACTAATCATCAAAGAGGGAAGACCAGCGAACGAGAAGCGTAAAAGAGAAACTTCCACCTCACCAAGTGGATCAGAACAGCCTCGTAAACAACATCTAACAAAACCAAATAGACTTAATGCATTTGATCTAATGAGGAATAGAAGCAACTCTCTTCCTCTTGATTCCCACACACCCGAAAAGCATAGAATAGAATCATCAGGCACCGGAAAAAACCAACAACCAAGGAAGAACTGAACAAAATCGAAAACAAAACATTCCCCAAGCCGACTGGTCCTCGTGGGGAATTAGACCACTACCCTCCACTAAATAACAAAAATGATTTGAACGAAGAACCAAACCTGAAAGTGTGCACATTTAACGTAAGATCCTTATCATCAACAGAAAGATACCTCGAACTAACCCATGCCTTAAAAAACATCAACTTTGATATCCTAGGTCTCTCAGAAGTCAGAAGACTGGGATGTAATATAGAAGAACACAATAACTACATCTTCTGCTATATTGGCCAGACGAAAGGCCTATTTGGAGTGGGGTTCCTAATAAAGAAAATGTATAAAAGAAATATAAACAACTTCATAGGAATATCAGAAAGAGTAGCACTGCTACAATTGAAACTTGAAACTTCTACACTGTCGATAATTCAAGCATATGCACCCACAGAGAAATCAACCGATGATGAAATAGAACAATTCTACAAGGAAATGGAAACTGCACATGAACTATCCTGTGGGAAAGTAATAGTAATGGGTGACTTCAACGCCAAAATAGGAAGCTCAAACAACAGATCACTATCCAATCTTAGGTCAATATGGTTACGGAAAACGAAATGCTCGAGGCAACCGCCTTATTACCTACGCCTTCCAACACCAACTATTCATAATGAACACATTTTTCAAGAAAAAACATAAGCGTAGATGGACCTGGGTATCACCTGACCACAAAATCAGAATGAAATTGATTACATAATGATAAACAATCCCAAGTTAATAAGAAACATGGAAACACTAAGCAATGTACAATTTCCTTCTGATCATAGATTATTGAGAGCAACAATACTCCTTAGCCGTCCACGTAAGAGTAGAAAGAACTTTGAAACACCAATTAAGGTCCCGAAGACGGAAGAAGAAATTAAAGACTATAGAACTAACTTACAAACAAAATTAGGATCTAAACATTTGGACACAACTGATACTCAGACCTATTACAACTTCATAGAAGAAAACATTTTGGAAAGTTTGAAGGCCAAGAATCCAGTTCGAGCAGAAGACCATAGAATATTCAGCCATGAAACGGTTCAACTAATTAAAAGGCGCACAGAATTTATACATATTAAAAACAAAACAAAAGAAATGAAAACCGAACTCAGTAAAATTTACAAAAAAACACACAGATCAATTAGAAAAGACTACAACAACCATAGACACAAAATAATCACAAGAAACATAAAACAATTTAGGAGTACCAAAAGAGCATACAAGGTGCTGTCCACGCACAAAACATGGATTCATAAACTAGAACTAAATTCAAAGGCATCGAATTCAAGGAAAGATGTAATAAATCACGCAACAAATTTCTATAAGGAGTTATACCGAAAAACCAGTAAAAGTGAAAACGAAGTACAAACTAGCAACCATTGCAATATAAATGAAGTTAAACCAATTCAACACTCGGAAGTTCACGAACACATAATGCAGCTAAAAGCAGAGAAAAGCCCTGGCCCGGATGGACTATGCAATGAAGTTCTGAAAACAGGTGCACCCTTTTTAATCCACCACTTGGCAAGACTATTTAATATGGTAATGAACACGGAAACTGTCCCAGAACAATGGCGCAAAACTGATATAATTCTGCTATTCAAAAAAGGAAATCCCTTTTTTTTTTTTTTTTTTTTTTGGGGGGTGAGAAATCATCAAATGACTCCTCCCGCTCTGGGCGGAGCGGAAGGGAGTGTCAGACTCTTACTGACTAAAAAACACCCACGTTCCTTCATTGGCCCTTTATGTTCCAGGGCCGCGGTATCTCTTTCGAACAGTCCCGCAGCCCTGGCAAGGAAATCCCTTAGATGTAGGAAATTACAGACCTATAAGTCTACTATCAAGCATGTACAAGTTATTCTCATCAATACTTCTAAGGAGAATATCACAAGACATTGATAAAATGCAACCTACAGAGCAAGCAGGGTTCAGATCAGGCTTCAGCACAACGGACCACATACACACACTAGAACAAATCATAGAAAAACACCAAGAGTTTAATAAATCTCTGTAAGTGGCCTTCATTGACTACAGTAAAGCATTTGACAGCATCAGCCACTGCTCAATCTGGAATGCACTGCAATACTCAAACGTCCACCAAAAGTACATTAACATCATAAAACATATTTATTCAAATAGTACCAGCAGAATTAAACTTGAAACCAGAGGTGACGAAATAAAAATAGAAAGAGGTGTCAGACAGGGAGACCCGCTGTCACCGAAGCTATTCATTGCAGTACTCTAAAATATATTCCAGGAGATAAACTGGTCGAATAAAGGACTGCTGGTAAATGGAAAGTACCTAAACCACTTAAGATTCGCGGATGATATAGCTATTGTAGCTGAAACTTCAAAGGACATCGAAGAAATGATGAGAACACTTGATCATGAAAGCTCCAAAATTGGTCTAGAAATAAACTTAAATAAAACAAAAATAATGACTAACAGTCAAAAGCGACCCATTATAATCAATGGAAATACCATAGAATATGTTCAAGAGTATATATATCTGGGAAAACAAGTGTCTTTCATTAAAAATACTAATGAAGAAGAATTAACCAGGAGAATTAATATAACCTGGAAAAAATTCTGGTCTCAAAAAGAAATTTTAAAAGGGGATTTTGGAATACATCTGAAAAAAACTGTGTTCGATACATGTCTCCTACCATGCCTACTATATGCATGTCAAACTTGGGTATTCACAAACAAAGTAAAACAGAAGATCAAAAACACCCAAACAGCCATGGAAAGGAGTATGCTGAAGATTAGAAAAATACACAAAGTTAAAAATGAAATCATCAGGAAGAAAACGAAAATCACAGACGCTCTCGAGCATGCACTTACACAAAAATGGAAATGGGCAGGACACATTTCACGCTACACTGATAAAAGATGGACCATAGAGACCACTCGATGGAAAGTTCCAGGAGGGAAAAGAAATGTTGGCAGACCAAAGAGAAGGTGGGCTGATGACATCGTACAGGTGACAGGGAACTAGGCAAGGACAGGGACGTGTGGAAGAAGCTGGAGGAGGCCTTTACCCAAAAAGGGGTCCATATTCCAAACAAAGAAGATTAACATAAGTACTAACACATTATAAGGAAAACATACTAACAACACTTGAATTTTAAATTGGAAATATGGAATAAACAGGCTTTATTATTATTTATTATTATTATTAAATGATGCTGAAAACCGCGTCAGTCTATTGTACCTACAGTTTAGAAGATATAAACTATTACATAAATAGACACCAAAAGCGAGTTTGATTCATATTATCTTTCTGTATAATCACAACTTAGGTAAGCCGAATTGTACCTAGGCAGATAATTATATCAAATTAGGTAAGGAAATTTCTTCAGAGTTTAAATTCGTCTTAATTTGGAAGACCAATCAGGTAATCTGCTTGAACTATTAAGATAGTAATCTCCCCCGATGCGTGATTTTAATTTGTAAGAGCGAAGTTAAACATTGGATTTTTTTTTTTTTAATTTGGCTAAGTAATTGACACCATAGTTCTAGCTATTCCTTCCTTTATCTCCCACTCCCTCTGGGAGGAGCCCTGTATCCCCCCTCCCCCCACCCCGCTGAACAATGTGGGAACATTGTAGGCTGATTATGTATCAGGTGTGTAATAGAATAGAAATAATGTATTCGTGAGTGTGTTTTCGCATCCAGCTCAAGGCAATAAAATGAGTTTTGTCGATGAATACTAGGTAAGAATGTTAGGTAATTAGCATAGCATTGATATTATTAATTAATCTAAATAGAGCATCCTCATAGAGAACAATTAACAACATTATAATATAATCCCCCCCCCCTCCCCAAAGAGAACAATTAACAACAATATAATACGTATAACCCCCCCCCCCCTTCCCCTGATAAATCCAGAAGCTTATAAAACATTGCATTTTACATTATTAAAAAGAGACCTATTAAATGGCAACATTTGAGATATTAATATGTGTAAATTTACATTTAATTGTGACTTAATTGTGTTTCACACAGTTTAAGCTAATATAATATGAATTTTATATGTATTTATAATAAATTTTACCTAAATATATATATAAAAATGTCTTGAAAAATATTAAATCTTATTAAACTAATCTTTGTGTTTTGCATTATGCACTATAGTAAATATATGGCTACCGTACATACGGTCAACTGTATGATTGTGTTTTATGTTGAGTCAAGCACACCATTTGACATCAATTTAACAAAGCTACAATTAAAAACATAGAACTGTTATGACTTAGCAGTATCAAAATAAACCGTGATATACTTAAAATATAAAATTAATGCCCAAAAAATATAAAATCTTGTACTAACAATATTGTATTGTAATTTTAATTTTTTGAGCCTGGAGATCTGTCATACAGGTCTCGAACCCAGTATAGACTCCAGCTCTCACTAAGGTTTGAATCTGCCTGTAAGCTATTACTATGTTCCAAAATTGTACCTTTTTGAGAGAAATAAATTACTATTGTATTGTAAAATATACATAAAAATATCCTAATCACATACTTACCTACTTACATAATTAATTTTTTATTTTCATATATAACTTGGCCATGCAGAGAACAATATAAACAATAAAAAATAATGAGGCTCAAGTTTGTGAGTAAGTACAGTCAGGGAAATTAATAGTAAGTAAATTGAGTACTAACTGAAATTAGAGAACTACCGCAATCATTTGCGCTCAACCACTATTCAACCTAATTACTCAGGGTACAAGGGTGAAAAACGGTTAATTGTCAGTGAACTTAGAATACATTCATATACCAACTTAAATTTTTTGACAGTCTTATGTAATAGCTATTTAACACAGCATGACTTAGGGTGCGAATTAAAGGAGAATGCTCGTGGAAGTATGGAATCCCGTACCATGCTGCATCAAAATCAAACCTTGTTTTTTATAGACTATACTGATCGTATTAACTCCTACAAAAATTATTTTTGAAAAAAAAACCCGCGTTTCAAAGTTATTTTATAAAATCGAAACTAACCTAAAAAGTAGGTCTATTTTTTCGACGCTACCAACGCGTATTTTACCACACATACATTACATTATTGCTCTAAAAACAGCGTAATACACTAATATTAGTAAGAATTACGAGTTAAAGTAACATCCACAGTATGCTTGACTGAAACTCGATTTTATTTTAGACCTTTACATTGCCAATAGTCAGTCAGTACCATATATATAAAAGTACTCTGTGGTCAGTACAGCAAATGTCAGATGCCACAGATAAGATAACTATAAACCATAGAGTATAGTAAGTGCTATAAACTAGTCGGGATTTAGGGATGTAATCGATAAATCAAAATCTTTAGGCTGAGAAAATCTATTTTGTTGCAAATAGCAATATACCAAACTAAATCGATTTGGTGTACTGATCTTACTTAATTGTAATTAATTTTAGAGTCCGCTCGACAGACAAGGGTTTGTTCAATTGAAACGGAACGTCATTTATATTCAGTTGAAACGGAACGTCATATAAAGGGAGTAAAACAATATTCATACTTTTAAACTCGAAAAGTATATTTCCAGTTCAAAAATCAAATCCCCGACGCGTAATGCCGTAAAAAAATATGAAACTAATTACTATAATATTTTGGTTTTGAGGCGCGAGACTTTTTGGTACCAACTTTGGTCATTCTCTTTCATTTCCCTGACTTCACAAACAGTATAAAAAAACTATTTACAACATTCAAAACAAGAGCCACAACACTCAAGACATCCCCCAATGTCTGATCCATCAATGTTGCTCACGTCCACAGATGGCCCATCTTCACAGCAACCAGTGCAACAGTCACCACAATCACTGCAGCAGTCATCGCAGCCATCGCAGCCATTGCAGCCACAACCATTTGTACAGTTCACGCAAGGAAAACAACACCATGTACAATCTTCATCATCTACATAAATGATGTCTCTTTTCCTTTTGTTCTCTTCTTCTTCTTCAGTTGGTTCGTTCATTGAAGGTTGAGTTGTTATTACATCTGCTGCTGCATCAGAGGACACAGTTATATTTGGCATGTTTGCCATAAAAGGCTGTGATGTGATTGCATTGACTTCCATTGCAGTTTGAGACTTTTTTGTATTTGCTATTATTTTTTGCAGATATATATAGTTTTGTTTCCTTATTTCTTTAATATTATTTTAGAAGCTCGACAGAGATAGACAAAAAATGGATTGTCTTCTAGTTTTTAAGTCAGTTCCACCCCGCCAAATATTTTGGTACTCTATAAAATTTTATTCAAGCTTTTAAGTAAGTAGTTAAAATAACTCCAAACCTAAAACCTAAACCTCTAATAAAGTAGTTTTTAATCTAGTTTTAGCACCATTAGGATCTTTCATTAGCACTTGCACCACAAGTATCACTAAATTATTTTTATATTTTCACTATTACACTACTAGCGGACGTTTGGCACATTTGGCACTGTAGTCTTATCAATACATTTATTTCTTGCACTGTTTCTTTACTAAGAACTTTATAAGACACTAAATGCGTAGGTACAGTGAATTTATATTTATTTAAATATTTTACTTCACAAAAGTTACTTCTATATTTAAAATTACAAAAAAAATCGTAATTAAATTTCACACGTCGTGTCGGCCGACACTTACACACGAAACTTAAATGTGAATCATTCATGGATGGATTGGAATGGGAAGGGAATCACCGAACGAATGTCATCATCGACAAATATTTGACAGCAGCAAGAGATGTTAGGTCGTGTCATAGACCTTTTTTTTTTTTTTTGGTTCTTTTTGTCCCTCTTTGGGACAGGCAAAGGGAGCTGAGCCCATACAGCCAAGTCTGTTTTAGTTTTCTTTTTCTTCCAATTCTTCTTTTCGTTCTTGTCTTTCTATGATATAATCAAGGCCGAAACCATGTCTTCTTTATTCAATGTCTTCTATATCCAATAGTCAGGCCGAAGCCAGGTCTTATTTTTATCAATGTCTTCAATAACCAATAGTTATAGTTAGGCGTAAGCCAAGTCTTCTTTTAATATATTCAAGTTCAGTACCATTTGTTAGGCCGGAGCCAAGTCTTCTTTTAATATATTCAAGTTCAGTACCATTTGTTAGGCCGGAGCCAAGTCTTCTTTCATGTTTTATTAAGTAGTATCTCAAAATCTCAATATCTCAATATCATATAATTTTATGTCAAAAGTGTGGTAGTTGTCAAATTCAAATTTCATCAACAGTTGATATAATAAAATCGGACTGTCAACACGGTGTTTGTTTGGATAGCACGTGTGTCTAAAATTTTTAGTGGTTTTTAAGTGTTTTTCGAAACTATTGTGTCTTGTCATTGTATAATTGTCTTGTCCTTGTGTTTGTAACTAGGTTTGTATTGTGATTGTTTTATTTTAAGCTTATCCAAGCTCAAGATGGATAAAAATAAACCCCCTGATCCGGACCCACCCGATACTCCATGTCCCTTTACTCCTTCTGTTCAGAACACACTATCTCAATTCGCGGATGTTGTTTGTAGTGTAACAGAGATGGATGTATCACAATCCCAACCAAACCCACGCAAACGTCCTGTTGACGATGAGATATTGACTCCCTCCCTCCCAAGTAAACAACAAAAAAGTCAGATTGGACGAATTAAGTACTCCGTAATGGATAAGGCTCCCTACATTGTCCACGTCTCCCGTATTGAGGCTCAACCAAACGCTGGCACCACCCTTCATCCAGTTAATTTCGGCAAGTTCCTTATGAACAACAACATTGCGAACATTGTTCGTGGTGGTGTTAAGAGAGTTGGCAGAAACCGTGTGTCAGTGGAGTTTGCTTCCCCTCAGGATGCTAACTCTTTCCTGGTGAATAGTCTATTGTCCAAATACAGTTATACCGCATCAATCCCTTCATTCAACATCACAAGGATGGGTGTTGTTACTGGTGTTCCCTCTGAAATTACAGAAGAAGAAGCCATAACCTATTTGTCTGTGCCCTTGGGTTGTGGACAAATATTGAAAGTCCGACGCATCAACCGGAAAACTCAAAGAGACGGTGTTAATGAGTGGAAACCCACTGAAACATGTGTGCTGACATTCGATGGCCAAGTACTACCGACTAGAATATATTGCTGTTACACATCCCTCCCTGTTAAGCAGTACATATACCCAACAATCCAATGCCGCAAGTGTTGCAGATTTGGACATGTGGCAAACCTATGCAGGTCTAAACCACGCTGCAATAAGTGTGGCCACGACCACCCAGGTGATGGTTGCATCATTTCTGAGGCCGAGGCCTTCTGTGTACTTTGTTCGGGTAACCATTTTGCTGATAGCCAGTCATGTCCTGAGTATGGCAGGCAGAAGGCTATTAAGACTGTCATGGCTGAGAAAACCATTCCCTATGCTGAGGCATGCAAGATTATCCCAACAGTTTCCCGCAATTATGCCAACATCGCCAAAACCCCAATTTCCCAGTCCTATCGCAAAACTGTAACACTCAAACCCAGGACCCATGCCCCCCTTTCCCCATCATATGATAAAAATGCCCATCAGCAGATAGTTAGTTCTCCCCAACCCTCACAGCCTAATGGCAGTGCTCTTAATAATAATCATGTGTCAAATAATACCGGTTCTATTATTGAACTTCTTTTAAAACTTCTACCAACTGTCATTTCTTCTTCCTCCAGTTCCCTATCACCGTCCAACGTTGCCGATCAACTTATCTCTTTACTTTTATCTATTAAAAATGGCGTCCCGCCTAGTATTCCTTCAGTGGAATGTGAGGAGCGTGTGGCATAAAAAGCACGACCTCATATTCCTCTTAAATAAATTCAAGCCTTTGGCTTGTTCCATAGCCGAGACTTGGCTCACCCCAAGTCTTAGCTTCCGCATGCCACACTTCAACATTCTCAGATGTGACAGATCTGATGGCTATGGAGGTTCGGCTCTCCTTGTCAACAATCGGGTCCCTCTTCTGTCCCTCCCTTTGCCTTCACTCTCAGGAGATATGAGTATTGTGGCAGGAAGGGTGGAAGGCATCACAGTGTTTTCAATATACATTGCTCACCCTCGACCTGAATTTTTGGATACTTTAAAAAACACTCTTTTGAGTACTCAAGGACCAATCTTGGTCATGGGTGATTTTAACTGCCACCATTATAGATGGGGGTCCGAACACTGTGATGCAATTGGAGTGGCTTTGGTTGAGATCTTGGATGATCTGGATCTCTGTATCCTTAATAATGGTTGCCCGACCCGCAGATCTCCTCCTGGACAACAAAAGAGTTGTGTTGACCTGACATTTTGTTCAGTTGAGTTGGCAGCGTCAACCCATTGGGAATGTACGACTTTGTCGCATGGTAGTGACCACTACCCTATTGTCATATCTTTGGCTAATAAGACTTATTTAGAGAAAAGTTCTCCCCCACTTCTGAAATATAACTTGTCCAAACCAGATTGGTCAAAATTTGTATCATTATTGGAGGATAAAATTGATGTTCTGCCAAATGTAAATTCAAGTTTATTTGATCCTCCTGGTCACCACCATGTCAAGGGCTGCTATGAGGGTTTTGTTACTGCCATCACCTCCAGTGCTGACTCCTGCTTTCCATTAAAAAACAGTGCTCGTAATAAAATCCCTTCACCCCCGTGGTGGGATTCAGAGTGCACTTCGGCAATCAGGGAAAGGAACGAGGCCGAGGAGTTTTACAATGCAGATATGAACACTGAAAATCTGTTGGCATTTTGTCAGATAAATGCCAGAACCAAACGTCACCTTCGCAAGAAGAAACGTGCGGGTTGGGTTAAGTTCTGCACCTCTTTGTCTCCCTCTACACCTGTGTCAGTAGTTTGGAAAAGCATTAATAGGTTTAGACGTGGGTGCTCCCCATCAGTTTCCTCTCCAATCACTAGGGAAACAGCTGAACTTTTTTTTGATAAAATTGCACCCCCATATGTCCCGCTTTTATCTGAATATGTCAACATGTCCCCCCAAACTGTATCAGAGGATCCTTTCAATGCACCATTTACCACGGAGGAACTGAATGTGGTGCTTAATTATGTCCGGGACTCAGCCCCTGGTATTGATGGCGTGCCATATTCCTTTATAACCCACTCTGGTGAAAAGGCAAAAACTTATTTTTTAAATATTCTAAACTTTTGTTACATTCATGGTTGGGTCCCAGATCAGTGGAAATTACAAATAATTATCCCACTATTGAAATCAGGCAAACAAGCAGATGATCCAAATGGCCTTAGGCCAATTGCTTTGTCTTCGGTCCTAGCCAAATTACTGGAGCACCTTATTAAAAATCGTCTGGAGTGGATTGTTGAGTCGAGAGACTTACTGCCGAATTACCAATTTGGTTTCAGGAAAGGACTAGGTACTATGGACAGTGTTGGTATTTTGGTTGCGGATATCCGCTTAGCTTTTTCAAAAAATGAGTCTGTTGTAGCTGCATTCCTGGACATCTCCTCTGCATATGACAATGTACTTCTTCCTGTACTCAGGCAAAAACTGCAACAGCTGAGTTTACCGGCTAAGATGATACAATGCATATGTGAGCTATTGTTGTCCCGCTCAGTGGTCCTGAGAGTCCAGGGAGAGGAGTTCGATGAAAGGCAGATATGGAAGGGACTGCCTCAAGGCTCTCCCCTCAGTCCCATACTGTACAACTTGTATACGGCTGATATTGGGACCTGCCTAAACGACAACTGTCAGATTCTACAATATGCCGACGACATTGTCTTATATGTGACAGATTCCTCGATAGTCGATGCTGCGTCATCTTTATGCCTCTCTCTGGATTCTTTGAATCAGTGGCTTTTAAGCCATGGCCTGTCTCTATCTGCGCCAAAAAGTTCGGCAGTAATCTTCTCTCGTAAAAGACGCACTCCTCATGTTATAGTTGACATTTTAGGCCAAAATATTCCAATAGTAAATAAAGTAAAATTTTTAGGCGTTATTTTAGACTCAAAATTAACTGGCAAACATCATATAAATTTTCTTACTCAAAAATGTGAAAGAGTTATTTCAATTTTAAAAGTTCTTGCGGGTGTTTGGTGGGGTGCTCACCCATACACCATGAAATTAGTCTACAATGCCTTAATTCGTAGCGTCTTAGATTATGGAACATACCTTCTGACCCCGTGCAACAAGGGTGCCTTGGGTGGGCTGGATAGGGTTCAGTCTAAATGCCTTCGAATCATCTCTGGTTGTATGAAATCCTCCCCCATTAACGCATTGCAGGTTGAGTGTGCTGAACCTCCTCTAGCTCTAAGACGCCAATATCTGGCGTCCCGTTTTCTGTCCAGACTTATATGTAGGACTTCACACCCCCTCATAGAAAAATTGTACGAATTAGATGCCATATGCAGAAATTCAAACTATTGGAAAAATAAAGAAATCCCCCTAATACTAAAATCTTTTCGACAAATTCTAAATTTAGCATGTCCGATTATTCAGTTCCCCAGATTACCCCTTTTTAATTTTGCGTATGAAGTTTTAAGTTATATTCCAAAAATTATCTATAACATTGGTATATCCAAAAAATCCCCTTTAGCAAACTCGGCTTTCAATGCGGTGGTGGGCGAGCGTTGGAATGGTTTCCAATTATTTTTTACAGATGCTTCGAAATTAACAAATCTAAACCACACTGGAGCTGCGGTCTATTACCAAAGCTCTAGAATAATTTTACAGTTTAAGTGTCCTAAGGAGTCTTCTGTATTCACTGGTGAGTGTGTGGCTATACTGGAAGCTTGCCTTTTTATAGAGTCACACCACAATATCCACAAAGCCGTGATCTTCACAGACTCTCTTAGTTGTCTGCAAGCCTTAGTCCAAAACCCCTTTAAAAGCAAATTGCACAGCTCCCTTATTTTAAAAATTAAAAAATCATTATTATCTTGTGCTACCAATCAAAAAGAGGTTCAGTTAGTTTGGATACCTAGTCATTGTGGCATTAAGGGCAATGAGTGCGTTGATGCTTTGGCCAAAGATGCTTGCTCATCGACTGTAGCTGATCTTTCCCACAATTCTCACCAGGGGTATGACTTATTGAACCTCCCACGACTTAAACTCCAATCTTCGTGGCAGGAACAATGGAATACCACTGGGAGGAAAAAGGGCAAGTTTTATTACGCAGTACAGCCAACTATATTGTCAAAACCTTGGTTCTATGGTTACAAAAAGGTCTCCAAACATGTCATATCCGTCCTTTGCCGTATTCGACTAGGCTTCTGTAGCACTCCCGTTTTCTTACAAAAAATCCGGGTTCGGGACTCCTCTCTATGTGAGTGCGGGTTAGACGAGGGCACTCTGGATCACATCTTCTTCGAATGCTCAAACAACATCCCTCCTCTAGATCTATATAGCCGTCTCCCTAAATTTAAAATCCCTCTCCCGACTAACTTATCTTCCCTGCTAACATATTCCTCCCCTGAACTACTTGTGGCGCTGATGACTTTCATCCGCCACAATAACTTAAAATTATAAATCTGCCTGTGTGGGTGTGGTATGCGTATATTCTGTTTTAACAATTGTAATATTTATGTATTTATTTTTTGTTTGTTTCAGTCCTGTACTAACCTGACAAGATCCACGTAGTGTCGAATGCCAAGAAAATTTTAATTTCTTTTTGACCTTAGTTTTTTTTCTCTTTAATTTTTTTCTTTTTTTTAAATTAACATGCACACTTGTTTTTCCAATTCACTAGACATTGGCAGAATAGTCGACATCGGCTCTGCTTGCCATTAATTAAAAATAGAATAGATATAATAAAATCATAAATTGGTAAAAAACAATCTTTTTTCCTCAAAAGTTGCTGAAGCGAGCGCGGGATATCTTCAGCATTTTCATAAATACCTAGCAGGCGATCAACTAAAATGATCCTTTGAAGAGCAAAATTAGGACAATCAAATACAATGTGATCCAATGTTTGTATAGCAGAATTACAATAATCACAATTTGGGGAAGACAGAATGCCAATTCTAAACAGATGTGCATTAAATCGACAGTGACCTAGCCGTAGACGACAAATCGTTGTATAAAACTTTCTGTTCCGATAGATATTTCCTCCTGTAAACCAAGGAGAAGAAATCTTTGTTTTAATTTCAGCTAGCCACTTTCCTTTGGTTTCAACTACATGCTGCCAGAAATTGTGAAATTCACGTGCCAGTTTTGATTTGAAATAAGTCAACGCATCTGAATTTGGAATGGGATTATGCAAAATTGGACATTCCTGATGATGATTAACAATGAATTTAGCCAGGTAATCAACTTGTTCATTTCCAACTACCCTGATATGTGAAGGAGTCCAGAAAAGGACGATATCTTTGAACTTATGTAAATTATTGTATTTTTCTCTGATATTATAAATTATGTAACTTGTTTTTGCATTACAACTGGGATTTTCTAGTGCTCTCAATACACTCATACTATCAGTGATAATGATCCATTTATTTTCTTGCCTAGACTCAATATACTTTAAAGCACTGAGTATTGCCATAGCCTCTGCTGTATACACAGTTGCTACTGAAGACAACCTATTTCCAAACCCACTTCGAGCCTGAACGTCATAAATAGCCATAGATACAGCATTATCATTTTTAGAGCCATCTGTGTACAATTGATTGTAACCATTCCATTCCTCAAGCATTCTGTAAACATCCTCTTTAAACTTCAAAGATTCATTGATTACTATTTTAAATGGACAATACTTTGATTCATAGG
Source organism: Eurois occulta (assembly GCA_950022335.1). NCBI lineage: Eukaryota > Metazoa > Arthropoda > Insecta > Lepidoptera > Noctuidae > Eurois > Eurois occulta. The sequence continues at coordinate 6,369,946 of OX465499.1, forward strand.
AATATAAATAACAAGGCCAAATGGAGCTAGAAAAATAATTTTGATTAGAACAATCTTTTAAAATTTCAGATAAACCTTGTACTAGAAAAGGGGGATTGGTCCCATTAATAGCCTTCTTTAACTGCAATAGAAGAGGATGATCACTGATAGAAGAAATCTTAATGAAGAATTTTGTTCTGAGATAATTGAATCTAATTATCAATGGAGGCAAACTACATTCGACTTGCATTGACACTATAGGTGTTGAACACATAGCTCCCAAAATAATACGTAAGCATCTATTTTGCACTTTTTCTAGTTTTTCTACTAGTTTTTGTACACCACTATAGCAAAAAAATGCATATTCGAAGTGACTTCTTACTAAGGACTTATATAAAATCAGTAATGTCCCTGGATCAGCACCCCAATAAGTTCCAGCGAGAGATTTCAAAATATTGCAAGCTTTTAATGCTCTGTTTGCCAAGTAATCAACATACACATTCCATTTAAAATTACTGAGAAAAGTAACACCTAAAAATTTTATGGAACTATCCACTAACATAAGGCTATTATTGTAATAAATTTTAATACTAGTAGAACCAACAACATTTTTGGAAAAGACAACAACCTTACTTTTCTCATTGCTGACCTCCAAACTGAGACATTCAAAATAATGTCCCAATTTTTCCAAGCTAGCATTAAGTTTTGTTTCAATGCTATTAAGGTTTTCTCCTGAACAATATACAACCAAATCATCAGCAAATTGTAAATTACAGACATCACTACCTAGCACATTATTTAATCTAGAAATATATAAAATAAATAATAGAGGGCTTAATATTCCTCCTTGAGAAACTCCTCTATAAGAATACCTAGGTCCTATTAATTGATTATTAACTTTTACGTACAGCTTACGCTCATTTAAAAACTCAAAAATCCAACTTACTATTTTTTCAGGAACATTTAGTGAAAGGAGAATGGATGACAATGTACTTAAATTTACATTATTAAAAGCACCAACAATATCGAAGAAAACACATCCCAACATTTTATGCTCGACAAGAGCACTGTGTATATCCAGAGATAAATGACTAAGACTTTCCCGAGCAGAACGACCACAACGAAAGCCAAATTGATTGTAAGGTAGTAGACTATTACTTTCAATGTAAAATATCAAACGTTGTTTTAGAAGCTGTTCAAATATTTTACCAACACACGAACTTAGAGTAATAGGACGATATGAGTCAGCGCTGTTAGGGTCTTTACCCTGTTTCAGGATAGGTATTAAACAATCTGTTTTCCATTCCTCAGGAATAATAGAACAATGCCAAAGTGAATTCAAAATGTTTAAAAATATAGACAGACTGTGTGAATTTAATAATTTGAACATTTTGTATGAGAGCCAATCTAAACCACAAGCCGAATCTCTTCTTGATCTTAAAGCAGATTTTAGCTCTTCAATAGAAAAACTTTCCACCATGAAATTATTTGTGCAATTTTGTAAGTTATTGTGACTAACTGTGTAAAAGTTTTGAACTGAATCAGGAGTATACTTATGCAGAAATTGAGGGATCCATTCATAACTAGAAAACAAACTGCTATTTGTAGAAACATTTTTTAACTTCCTCATTTTTGCCCAAACTTGACTCATTGGAGTGAGTCTATTAATAGAATTACAAAACTCTAACCAACATGCACGACGCTCCTGTCGTAGGATACGTTTTTTTCGGGCTTGTATATGTTTGAAACTTATAAAATTGTCTAGACAAGGATTTGATTTAAATAAGACGTATGCTTGCTTACAATCTTGTACAGCTCTAGTACACTTCTCGTTCCACCAAGGGAGTCGAAGCTTCCTCCTAGATCGGCGAGAGTCACAAGTGGTATTGTTTTTATTAAAACTGATTACTGACATCTGAACTGCTTGTAGGATTATTGAACACAAATTATTATATGTATCAATATGACTCAAGTTATTATACTGAAAACTTTCCATCATGTCATTTACAATCTTTTTATAAATAGACCAATCAACTAATTTCAGATTACAATGAAGAGGAATATTTGAAACATTATAAGGATCCACATCATTAGCAGTATCTATAACGTATTTTGTAATGGTAGGCAAATGATAGCTGCCTATAGAATCCTGATAAACCTGCCATTCACAAGACAAAGCCAAGGAAGAAGAAACCATAGTTAAATCAAGACCATTTGGCCTCCATAGATGAGACCCTACAGTAGTTGGCTGACCATCATTTAAGAGTATCAAGTCATTTTCATCCATGGAATTCATTATAGTTCTGCCACGAGAGTCGTCACTACAACAACCCCAAAAAGTGTGATGGGCATTAAAGTCCCCAGCAATTATCAATGGTTTAGGTATACTATTTATTAGTGAATCAAATTTGTTCTTTTCAAAAGTAGGACTGCAATTTCCAGGACTGTAAAAACTAACTATTGAAATGTATTTGTTATTAATTTTAATTTTAATTGCAATATTTTGAATAGAATCGTCAAAATATGTGTCTAATAATATAAATTCAATACCATTACGTATAAATATAGCAACACCATTGTGATCATTACCACAATCATTCCTAACTGTGGTATAGCCACGAATGTTATATTGTATGTGTGGTTTTAACCATGTTTCTGAAACTAAAGCTAAATGTATGTCATTATTATAGAGAAACTGCTGAAACTGTAGTTTATTACTTAGCAAACTTTGTGCATTCCACTGGTGTTGTGATTCCTGACCCGACCACGACATGGAACGGAGATTTTACTATGGCACAGAATGGTTATTTTAATTGTGTTTTATTGTGCCACATATCCCAGGAATTTGTGCCTTGTACTTTTTGAGTAATAAGAGTACGATTGTGGTCGGGCTGGGGATCACGGTTCCTGACCCGACCACAACCAGATCTAATAAAATATCAATAGTGGGAAGTTAATGATTATGCCAAAAATATGTGTCAAATTGTGCCTATGGCACACACAACGCATTAAGTCAAGTAGTCTTACTCTATGTGTAATTTAGTCTGCCATTACACATTTAAATTCTGTTAGTTAGGATTTAACTGAACTGTACCTTGTCGTAACAAAACTGGTCATATAGGGTTACAGAGTAAGAAATAAAAATGGAGTTTATTTTGTCAGCTTTCTTATAATTGTATTCATTGAATTTTTACATAAAACAAAATAAAATAAAAAAACTTATTTTGTGAAAATAAGCACAACAATCAACGATTTTGATTAACATAAGCGCAATAATCATATCAAATAAATTACACATAGAGTAAGACTACTTGACTTAATGCGTTGTGTGTGCCATAGGCACAATTTGACACATATTTTTGGCATAATCAGTAACTTCCCACTATTGATATTTTATTAGATCTGGTTGTGGTCGGGTCAGGAACCGTGATCCCCAGCCCGACCACAATCGTACTCTTATTACTCAAAAAGTACAAGGCACAAATTCCTGGGATATGTGGCACAATAAAACACAATTAAAATAACCATTTTGTGCCATAGTAAAATCTCCGTTCCATGTCGTGGTCGGGTCAGGAATCACAACACTTCCACTGAGCAATATTTAAAATTTTGTTAGTGAATTTTATATTATAATATTTTACCTTTAATAGTCTCTCTAATAGCAGATGTTATAGTTTGTGTACAAATACTTTCATTTTGTGTTTTATTTAACTTAATCAAGTTAATAATAGATTCTGTCAGCAAACTTAATGCTGTGCTATTAGACAACATCAAGTTTATAATATCTGTCGAATGTTCCGATTTGTTCGGTGATGGGAAATTAACTTTATTAAATAAGTCCGAAAAAGGGGTTTTCAATGTATTTCTGCTTTCAGCAATCTTTCTTTTCTTAATGGGACATTGGCCAGATATGGACAGATGATTACCTTTGCAGTGAACACATACAGCTTTTTCAGCAGGTATAGAGCACTCCTTGAAGGAATGACCCTCAGTACATACTGAGCACCTTTGCGAATTTTTACAAAATTTGGCTAAATGCCCAAAACGTAAGCAACGGAAACACTGCTTGACTGGTGGAATATAGGGCAGTACTGAAAGCCGCCACATCTTAATATGAACGTAATCTGGTAAAGATGTAGATGAAGCGAAAGTAATAACTACAGTTTGGGTAGGCTGTAGTTCAGATGAGCTACCTACTCTAACTTTTTTCATTATTGTAACGGTCACCTGATTGCCAGCCATGCCAAAGCCATGCCATGCCGTGTCGTCTTGGTGCAGCCAAAGCCACAGCCACAGCCTCAGCCAAAGCCATAGCCATGACAACCAAGTACGCCACGGCAGCCACAGCAAAGAGAAAGTCAATTGACTAGCACGTCACATGCGCTTGTCAACCTAACGCGATGGGCGTTACCGAGCGGCGATCCCCTCCTCGATTTAGAGTGGGGTTAAACTTATAAATAGGTCGCGCAGCGCATTTTGGATTATTATTCTGATCTAGAACCTAGCCTAAGCCGAAACTCTGTTCGATTATAATTTAAACAATAAAGATCTACAATCAAGAAACTTGTATTTCGCTATCCTGTGTTTCACTCAGAAGTGGGATGAAGCGAAATCGCCGTGAAGAAAGCCGTGAACTTCATGGACGTGGGGTGCGTCCACCCGGATGGGACCCCTCGAGCGACACCGAGCAAAATGAAGACGGCGATTCTACACCACCGCCCGCTAGAAAAATTCTGAAACACCTCCTGCAAAATGAGGTCGACAAGGCCGTCCGCGAACTGGATTCAGACATCGGTACATCCAAAAATCATCGTGCTGCGTCCCTCATTCCTGAATTCGACCCGGATGGCGAAGATTGCACAGTATCAGTATGGTTAAGAAAAATCGACCAACTCGGCGACATACATCGTTGGAGCGATGAGATAAAGGCATTCCATCTGCAAGACAAACTACGGGGACAAGCTCGCAAATGGTACAACCGACTCGACGAGTATAATTACTCGTGGAACGAGTGGAAACAGATGCTGCTGCGTGCTTTTCCAAAACATCGGGACTACAGTGCATTGTTAGACGAGATGATGCAAAGACGGAAGATGACTAATGAAACAATGACCAAGTACTATCAAGATAAAGTATCCATGTGCTTCCGTTGTAAGCTATCAGACAGCGCCAGTGTCTCGTGCATCATTCGAGGTCTACCCTCATCTTTGCAACCAAATGCACGTGCTTTCCAATGTGAACGCCCTGATGAACTATATGAAGCATTTCTCTGTGCCCTCGACGACTACCGCGGCCCCGCACCAGAAATTCGCCTACAGAGTAAGGATCCTCGCCCAATGCCTTCCGAAAAGAAGATTTTTACGGAGAATGATCCGTGCCCACGCTGTAAGAGGACTGGTCACATGTTGCGAAATTGTACCCTTCCCGATCAACGTGTGTGCTTTAAATGTGGTAAGCAAGGCCACATCGCTACCCGCTGCAATAATTCATCTGCAACCACCCTGCAAAAATCTACGTTGGATGTGAACAACAGCGTCAGGGACATTAAGATGATCCAAAACTACAATGACACCTACAAGAAAATAGCCAAGATCAACGGAGTCCACGTGAAGACCTACATCGATACCGGAAGCCAGGTGAACGTCATGACCAGTCGGATCTCCAAATTATTATCTCTCGACGTCATACCTACGAGTACGATCCTAAAAGGCTTTGCCGGCGGGTTAATTACGTCCCGTGGAGAAGTAAAATTTAATCTGGAAATAGACGGTATTCAAGTTATTTGCGATGCGTATCTGACAGACATCGAGATGGGTGACATTCATTTACTCATCGGTCAACCTGTCATCAATGCCAGCGACATTGCACTCGTCGTAAGCAACGGAACAGCCACACTGACGCGCGAATCTGACTCCATGCCAAAGGAAGATGTGGTTGAAGAGCTTCACAAGTTCAAGATTGTAACGGCTATGCGAGAAACGTTGCCACCAGGAGCTTCCATCATCAAGGTCCTGATAGTGGGCAACCGCCAGAACAACGATATCTTTACCGCTGCACGCCACTACGAGCTTCAAGGACTCTCCTACTCCCTGCCCGCCACTCTCCTTCGAGGCGAGAGCGGACACATCAAGGTCATCAACACTGGGGCTGAGGATATCGTGTGGGAGTCTGGCCAGGTCCTCACACGCGCCGAGAGCTGCGACACATCACCCACCATAAGTCAGGTTAGCCAAGCCAAGCCATATTTGCCTTTAAAGCCTTCTGATTTGCCTATTTCATGTGATTTGCCTAAATTAACTGTGCCGGAAAATATGCCTTTTGTTTTGTCTGTGGATAAAGATTCAAATCTGAGCATCGGTGGAGTTTTGTTAGACGACATAAAAATAGGCAATTTGAGTGAAATGGAACGTAAAGATTTAATCAAATTGCTAATTAGATTCAAACAAAGTTTCGCAGACAGCACTAAAGATCTCGGCTGCACAAATTTAATTCAAATGCCAATTACTTTGACTACCAATAAGCCCGTTTATCGACAACCATATAGACTATCGCACTGTGAACAAGAAATAGTAAAATCTAAAGTCTCTGAATTATTCGAAGCCGGTATTATTAAAGAATCAGAGTCCAACTATGCTTCTCCAGTGATATTAGTAAAAAAAAAGAACGGGGATAGCAGACTGTGCATAGATTATCGCGCACTTAACGCCATAACCGTTAAAGACAGATATCCGTTACCTAATATTGAAGATCATATTTCTAAGTTAGCCGGTAAAAAATATTTTACGTGCTTAGATATGTCTCAAGGTTACCATCAATTGGCGCTAAAACCCGAAGATACTCATAAAAGTGCATTTATTTGTCAGGCCGGTCAATTTGAATATGTCCGTGTTCCATTCGGTTTAGCTAATTCTCCGTCAGTTTTCATGCGTTTAATTAACAAAATAGTAAATTCCATTCATTTTTCCAAAAATGGCGGTAGTAGCGATTCATGCGAGATTTTAGCTTTTCTAGATGACATATTAGTACCCTCAGTCGACGTTAAATCTGGTCTTGACATGTTAGAGGTTGTGTTAAATAAATTCGAAACCGAGAATCTGAAATTAAATATGAAAAAGTGTACGTTTTTAGAAACTCGAGTAACGTATTTAGGACATGAAATTTCCGAAAGTGGAGTGCAACCGGCAGAGTCAAAATTAATCGCAGTGTCACAGTTTCCGGTGCCCAAAAATGTACACGAAGTTCGACAGTTTATCGGGTTATGTAGCTATTTCCGTAAGTTTATTCATAAATTTGCCCAAACTGCTCGTGCCCTAACAAATTTAACAAAGAAAAACGTTGCATGGGATTGGGGAAGTGAACAATCGGAGAGTTTTAACGAATTAAAAAAGTGTTTGTGCTCCAAACCGGTGTTAGCGATATACGACCCCGAGCTAGAAATAGAAATACATACGGACGCTTGTAAGTTAGGCATAGCGGGTATATTATTTCAAAAACAAATTGATGGTACTTTAAGACCGGTAATGTATTTCAGTCGTGTAACTTCTAAACAAGAAAGCATATATCACAGCTACGAACTCGAAACACTAGCGGTTGTAGAATCTTTAAAAAAATTCCGAGTTTATGTAATTGGTAAACATGTAAAAATTGTTACGGATTGTAGCGCGGTGCGTTCCACTTTGACAAAACGTGACATTATCCCGCGGATAGCCAGATGGTGGTTGATGATTCAAGATTACGATATAAGTGTAGAATACCGGCCGGGTGAGCGCATGAGACATGTCGATGCACTGAGTCGAAATCCTGTTGACGCGCTTAATGTTAATCGCCTAGAAGTATCTGATTGGTTCTTTACAGTTCAGTATCAAGATGATAAAGTCAAAAACATAGTTGATCGATTAAAATCTGGTTCAGCAGAGCGCGACTTAACAAAGGATTTCGTACTGATAGATGATAGGTTATACCGGAAAACTCTGTGCGGTAATCGTCTTGTAGTGCCGGGACCAGCTAGGTGGAAAATTGTTCAAATGCACCATGATGAAATAGGTCATGTAGGGTTCAAGCGCTGCATCGAGCTTATTAAAAATGACTACTGGTTTCCGAGAATGACGCGGTTTATTCAGAAATATGTTGCGGCGTGTTTACATTGCGCTTACGGAAAAGGGGAGCATGGGAAAAAGGAGGGTATGTTGCATCCTATTCCCAAACCAACTGAACCGTTCAGAACAGTACATGTAGATCACTTAGGACCGTTCTGTAAGACGAAGAAAGGCTATGTGTACATGCTAGTGATAACCGATGCATTTACAAAGTTTGTAATTGCGGAACCAACTCGGACAGTAAACTCAATCGAGACGGTCAGGTTATTAAAACGAATTTTCGCTTTGTTTGGATACCCGGATAGAGTAGTGTCGGATCACGGAAAAGCCTTTACTAGTAGATATTTTAAGAAGTTTGCTACAGACAAACAGTTCAAGCATACTTTAACTGCTATAGCTTGTCCTCGAGCTAACGGCCAAGTTGAACGTACCAACAGAACCATTTTGAACGCGTTACGAGCTACCGACCCTAGTGAAGCCGCGAACAATTGGCCTAATAATTTACCTGACGTAATCTGGGGTATAAACAACACTTTAAACGACACAACCGGATATAAACCTTACGACTTGATGTTTTCACGGAGTAGTAGGCCGGCATGTGATGTTTCTATTCCGGGGCGGGTAGTCGAAACGACTCACGTGAAACGCACCAAGGCCGGGCAGCGCATTGAAAAAGCTAGCGCTAAAATGAAACACCATTTTGATAAGCGTCGTAAGCCATGTCATACATATAAGAAAGGTGATTTAGTACTTTGGAAACAGGCTCCTACAAGTAGCGCGGCTAAAGTCAGTACTAAACTAGATGATCTTTATTCAGGGCCGTATATTGTCACAAAAGTTGTTGGTAAGGACAGATACAGGATCAGGAGTATAAAAGGTTTGAGAGGATATAAGAACTTCATAGGTTTAGTATCTGCTGACTCCTTGCGACCCTATCAAAGCGTAGCTCCTGTATCTGACAGTGCCAGCAGCTCTGATGAGCAGTTAGAGACAGAGGACCTAATTGATTTACTGGAAAGCTAATTGTGTTCCCTTTTCCCATTGCGGGAGCAATTGTTTCAGGATGGCCGACTGTAACGGTCACCTGATTGCCAGCCATGCCAAAGCCATGCCATGCCGTGTCGTCTTGGTGCAGCCAAAGCCACAGCCACAGCCTCAGCCAAAGCCATAGCCATGACAACCAAGTACGCCACGGCAGCCACAGCAAAGAGAAAGTCAATTGACTAGCACGTCACATGCGCTTGTCAACCTAACGCGATGGGCGTTACCGAGCGGCGATCCCCTCCTCGATTTAGAGTGGGGTTAAACTTATAAATAGGTCGCGCAGCGCATTTTGGATTATTATTCTGATCTAGAACCTAGCCTAAGCCGAAACTCTGTTCGATTATAATTTAAACAATAAAGATCTACAATCAAGAAACTTGTATTTCGCTATCCTGTGTTTCATTATTCTTCTAACACTTATAATTTTTTTTGAACTTGATATTGCCTTAAAAATTTTTTTGTTTGACATATCCGTAGGTACTGACGTGATAACTCCAGACAATTCTGTCGTTCCAGCCGGAATCGACGCTTTGATCGACTGTTCTCTCAGAAAAGTAACATTATCCAAGAATGAATTGGCTAAATTCGGGCGATCGAAAACTACGCCGATTTTGTATCTGTTAATTTTTTTCAGGTACTTAATCCCTTTAACAAATCTAGTGAAGCATCCACTCAGGTACATCATATCTCTTTGGCCTATTGGTTGTTCTTCATTTGTGCTCTCGATGAATACAATAAAGTCATACCCAGCTACGGCATCCTCAGGGTACCTGCGACTGTAGTCTGTAACCCTATACGGGGCATACTTCTCTGCAGCCTTTTCTTCCGCAGTGCAGGAGTCGACGTAGTCAGACTCGCTTGTCTCCGAAGATGAATCCGGAAGACCAGTAACAATTTCTTCACCGGGATCTTGTTTATGTTTTTTCCTTTTCTTAGGCATCTTAAGATTTAAGAACTACTTGTTTTATAAACTAAGTTAATCGTAAGTAGTTAAAATCAATTATCCAATAAAATTTCAAAAAGGACGCGTCCGCCAAGTTAAAAGTTTCCCGCGCTTTTTTTCCGTGTCATAGACCTATAAGTGGTCGTGTTAGGTACTTCTGAACGTCAAACTTTCTGACATTACGTTTAGTTTACATCAGTTTTTAGTGTCTGTCGAAAATATTGTTTTATCATACAAAATTGCCTTTTTATAGCTGACCCCAAAATAGTTGAGAAAAGGATAGGCAGATGATGATTAGGTGATTTGTGGTGGCCTATTATTTCCGCCCGAATGATTAAATCCCATGATAAAAATTTAGAGACAGGGTTCACTTAAGGTTTGATGCTACATAAATTGTTTCTGAGGAGATCTTTAACTAATTTATAATTTGATTGTAAAAAGAACCGTGTCTTCTCACAAGTTGCGCCAGAACACCTAGTTCTCTGCCTTCCGCATATAAACTGTATGTATAAACCGTATGTCCTAGCTTTTAACGTCGTTGTTTCGATTAGCGGGGAAATGGGGACCACTTCCTCTGTTTACACACTATTTATACCACAACTGCAATCACACGCTGTACATTCCATGAATACGGGGTGTATTCATGCAGTATTACCTATATTTGTCACAAAAATCTAGATCATTACAACAGCAGCTGCACTAGTTACAATGTTCACAATCGCTAGTAAAAATATTTAAAAACAAAACAAAAAACCCGACTACGTAAAAAAATACCTGAAAATATAAAAACTAATAAAAAAAAACAAACCCAGTAGTTCACAATTTTACCCATTAAATCGGGACCCATTTAAATTTTACGCACGTTACGTGGTAAATAAAAGAATGGGTCTCGACTGTTAACTCTTCTAGTCTGCATACGAATGTATGATTTGTTTATATGTAATATAATACATATTATGACATACTTAATATGTATCGATTATAAAACTATTTCTATGGTGCAGTTGTTCAGTATTACTTTTAACAATTCATTCTAAACTACTTACTTACTGGGCTTTATTTTTTCTTTTTAGTTTTTACTTATTTCAGGTATATTCTACGCAGTCGGGTTTTTTGTGTGTAAAAAACATACAAAAAACCCGACGATTTTTAATATTTTAATATTATTATTCCTAAAAATAAAGTAGGTATTTTTTTTTCTCAAATGGCTCTGCCTTTGATGAACATTATGCGTAGGTTTCGGCTTCGCCAAGTCTTTTTAAACCCCGTCATTTTGAATAAACTGCTAATTAGGTACCCATGAAAAAAGGGGGTAGCGGGACTGTAAGTTGAAAACTTGAAAGTATACATACTTAATAGGAAGTCATCATCATCAAAACATCACGCCTGTAATCCCCGAAGGGTTAGGCAGCAGCGGTGTACCTTATATAGTAGGTATACCCACATTTCGCCAGTTATATTTAAGTCCCATATTGTAATAGGGGGCAAGCCTATTTCGATCAATCGGGCACAAATCCAGACTCCTGGGCTGCTACTGAGAAATTCTTGATGGAAAAACCTAATAACAATTTGGCCGACCCGGAAATCGAACCCTTCACTTCATGCTCAGCAGTCACGGTTGCGACCACTACACCAACGAGATAGTCGCATAGGCATTTATAGGCCTTATTGTAGAAATTACACACATAGAACTTCTTTTCAATTAAAAATTGAATGAAATCATAAATTCTTATCATCCTAGATATATCATTCCTTTTTTTTTTTTTTTGGTGGGTGGGAAATCATCAAATGACTCCCCCCCCCCCGCCCTGGGCGGAGCGGAAGGGAGTGTCAGACGCTTACTGACTAAAAACCACCCATGTTCCTTCATTGGCCCTTTATGTTCCAGGGCCGCGGTATCTCTTTCGAACAGTCCCGCAGCCCTGGCCGCAGTCCTTCACTGTCTGCTCGGCGGCAGGGTAAGTGCACACCGAGCCCGCCCTTGCTCCTCCACTGCGCCCTCTGCTTTTCAGAGGGTCGCGCGGAGGAACGCCCCATTGGTCCAGTCTGGACCCCACCATGTCAGAATATTGGCCACGACAGTAACATTCCCCGAGGAATAAGAATCTCTTCCCATTCATCGGGGAAGGATACTGCCGCGCCCAGGGTGCACCGTCCCAGCAGCCGCTGTTCCCTCCAGACGTATCGAGAGGGACCGGCAGCCACTGGGCCCACGAGGAGGTTTTCTGACCAAGCACCCCAGATATATCATTCCTAGCATCTAAAATACGACAAATCATATATCAAAAAACCTCAAACTATTTTTGAGCTAGTTTTTTCAGCACGTGTCATTCCATTCCGTGCGACGTATTTCATACGAATAAACGTTTCCGTAGACCAACGAGGCTAAAATATGCAACATAAAATTGAAATAAGTACCACAAAATAATGTATTTATTTTTTATTTACCTACTGCATTTTCGACGAGTTATTATCATTTTTGTACTTTTAACTTTAGCAATCGAGCCTGTTCCAAATTATAAGTAGTACGATTGAACCTTTTATTATTTAAAGTATTTTTATAATTAGTGAACCATCGTCCAATGAGGTAAATGTGTCACTGTTAAATAAAAGCACCTAAATTGAAATATAGTTCAATTTAGGTGCTTTATTTACATGCCCAAATAATGCACGATCAGCCGATTTTAACCAAAATATACATTATCTTCAAGAAATGTCCATAACATGAAATGCATATTAAGTATATGAATTTGCATATTATCCGATCTTTACTTATTTATTACTAACACCACTAGCAATCAAGTCGCTCCTCTTAAGGCTTGTTAGTGTGGCATAGTTTTTAGGGTTCGGTACCCGAAGGGTTTGTTGGCAACCAATTAGGGTTTTCTGAGTAACCAATAGTAACCACATATAATCCATTGCATAGAGCTTTTGAAGGAGAACCTTTGCCAGTAACACGACTTTTGCCAATTCGTTGTCCGTTCAGAGTTACCGACTTGAATAGGTGTCTATTTGAGCGTTGAAGTTAGGTTTTATGGGTGACCAATAGCAATAACATTACCATTGGAGAGAACTTTTCAATGACAACTTTTGCTAATTCGCAGCCCGTTCAAAGTTATTAACCTAAATAGCCGACTATTAGGACACCGAAGTTAATATTTTATTTGCAATCAATTAAAATTTTCTTAGCAACCAATAGTCTTAAGATATACATTATTAGATAGAGCTTTTAAAGGAGAACCTTTGCCACTTACAAGACTTTCGCCAATTCGTATTCCGTTCGCGGGTTATTGTCCTAAATGTGTATCTAATTGTTCACCGAAGTTAATATTTTCTGAGTAATCAATAGCAATAAGATATAATCCATTGGAGAGAGCTTTTCTATGAAAACTTTTGCTTCTAACATAACTTTTGCTAATTCGCAGACTGGTCGGAGCTATTGACCTAAGTAGGTCACTAGTTGGACAGCGAAGTTAAGATTTTATTTACAACCAATTAAGAGTTTACGGGCAACTAATAGTCATAAGATATAAACTATAGAATAGAGCTTTTCAAAGAGAAGCACCACTTTTTCTAATTCGTAGTCTGTTCGGGACCTAAATGTGTGTCTAATTGGGCACCGAAGTTATGATTTTCTGGGTAACCAATAGCAATAAGATATAGGTACACCATTCGAAAGAGCTTTCAATGAGAACATTTGCTACTATTCGATTCAGGTTAGATTTTTCTGGGATGTCTGTATCTTTTTTTTGGTTCCCAACTCTATTGGAGGCATCCGAGATTCCTGTTGGCGGATTCAAAGCTCCTTTCGAAGAATCCGCGGTTATTTTTGGTGTAAGTATTCATAGTTTCAATTCAATTGAGGCATCCGAGGACACCAAACGGTGGAATCGTACCTTTATCAGATGAATGCGAAGCTTCAGTTATTTGGTCTTCTTCAGTTGGATTAACTGTGAATCGATTTTTTGAATCCATTTCCCCATTTTGGGCGATTGTGGATTCCGTCAGCGGATCTGGAGCTTTGCCTGGTGAATGTGTGTTACTATTACTATTACTACTCACTCGTATCTGGTTGCAAGTTGGTTCTTCTTGAAGGCTGATTGGTTGTAACCTTAAATTGTGTGGTAGACAAAGACATTTTTCGTTTTGTGTTTTAACAATAATAGTAATAACGTAATAGTTACAAATATCTAGCTAAAAAAACTAACAGAAACATCCGCAATTTCTTGATTGAAGATCTGTTTATTCAATTGGTCGGATACAAAAATATCCACAACGTGATTACGATTGATTGCACGCATAAATCACGAGGTACGGATTTTTCCTCAATTTAGTTTGCAACTAACTCGTATTTGCTTACGATTTCGCAATACACAATCATTTTATTTTACTGTTCACACAACCACCAAACTCTAGCCGGTTACCAAGCGGATAATCTCAATGATCTTTAAATACCGCTCTGAGACTTATACCTAACAGTAGCCACTGAACCAACTGTATATAATAAACTGTGACACTACAAAGCTGGCTTACCATGGTTATGTATCATCCGTACTTAGATACGGCATTGTAATATGGGGTAGCTCAGTAGATTTTGACAGAGTTTTTAAAGCTCAAAAAAAAATAGATATTATACCTACCGTTAATTAAGGACTAGGTACTTAGAAGACAAGTCAATAGAATCTGTAATTTGTAAGTTAGACTAATAAAATTGACATTGCTTATGGTGAATACATTTATTGCACGCCATGTTATGGCAGGATATGATGAAACTAATTTATTGTAACACCTTATGTACCATATTCTAGCAAATAAGTATTTTTGATTTGATTGTTTTGATTTGAACTACAAAAAAACCTATGATTTCTAACAACGTCTATGATAAACACGGACTTGTTTGAGAGACCCCAAATGGTTGGGATTTTTACGTATTCAAGTACAGACCATGGCTCCAGCAAGTCAAGCTACCCGAAACTGTCAAATTTATTATTTGAATTCAGTAGATAGGTACCTACATTATTTACAAACTACCAAGTAATAGATTTAAAATAATAATACAAAATTGTACAATTATCAAAATGGGAAATTAATGACAGGGCGTCAAAAAATTCCTCTACATTGCTGTCAATAGGAAAAGAGCCCAGGGGGTCTAAAATGGCCGCTTTAGCAGAATCATAATAGGATTATAATACGAATTACGTTTAAATTCTTAAAATGGTCATAGACGTACTACTATGAATTGTCATCTTGTGACGATTTTACGAATTTAAACGTAATTCATATTATTATCCTATTATGATTCTGCAAAACCGGCCATTTTAGACCCCCAGAAGGCTGGCAGCATTGCCGGCTCATCCCACGTTTAAGTACGTTTTCACGAACATAGTACCTACCTATTTTGGAATCTATACTACTCATACTCGTACTACGAAATGAGTCTTATCTCAAAGTAGATACCGTTATTTCTCGAGAAAACCGATTTTGATTTTGCTAAATGTATACATATTATAGTGCTCTTGACTGTAAAACACAGAAAAAGAAAAAAAAAAAACAACAGTAACACAAAAAGCTGCTAATTAGTTTATAAGTCATTTACTGTTAATTTTTGTTCTTTTTCTTCGTTGTTTGTTTTTTTTTTTAGTCACCTTTTGTAATAATTTGTGCAATAGTCTAAATATTTTCAATTATTATGGGAAAGAGCGAGATAACCCCAACACAAGTATTATCAATTATTTACTGGAGATGTCTCATTTGTAATCCATGTAAGTAACTGTTTTTAGGACAATAAACATTTCATTTTTTTTTTTTTTGTGTTTTTCAGTTTTATCAATCGGGTTTTTTAGTTTTTTCAACTCCTTTTTTAATTTTAATAATAAATTATAGCAACCCAGAGACCAAAGAGTCGACCAATAAGAGCGTCCCGCGGTCGCATGCCGCTACGATACACAGAATAATGAATGTCTCGCTATCTCTTTCCCGCGTGGCGGTTGCAAACGTCTGACCGATGCGCGCGGCATCGCCAGTCCGCTGCTTACGCGCAAGGCACTTGTACGTGCATATTTCAATTCCCCGCGCATGTCGGTCCGCGACGCCACACGCCATTATTGTCCGCGAATAATCAATTATACCGAACTCTTTAATGTACTTTCCGTGAACTTACGAATAAACTGTTAATCTCAATACAATCAGTGACTTGTTTCCGTTCCCCTGAAACCTCTTCTCATATGTGGCGCTCCAACGTGTTTTTCGTGTGACAATAGTAGGTAGTGAATAGTGTCTACAGAGTGAACGTTTTGCAGTGACGAACTAAAATGCCAGTGACAAGGAGTAGAACGGCTAGTTTGACTCGGAGAGATGATGCAAACGACGCATTTCCCGTCCTCTCGCGACCAAACACGCCGCCAGCGGCGTCCGCCAGCCAAGATGGCGACGACGCGTTCTCTTCACCGCGTGCCGATGCAAACGCTACGTTCTCTAATGAAAACGTGGCGATGATTATTGCTTCTCTCCAGCGCTCTCAAACAGAAGCATTCAGGGAGTTGCTCACCTCGGTATCGCGGGCGAATGCATCCACCCCGGAATCACTCGCGCTACTAGGGCACAATACCCTAGCCCGCTGCAAAGCAACGTTCTCCGGCCGACCGAAGGAGTCGGTTGAAGCATTCATAGACGCTATAGAGGCATATAGCGACTGCGCACAAGTTACGGACTCAAACATCCTACGCGGTTTAGCCTACTTATTCAAGGACGAAGCGGCCACGTGGTGGCAAGGTATTAAATACTCTGTGTCGTCATGGCCAGAAGCCAAGGATAACTTGATAAGTGCCTTCGGTGACCGCCGACCGCCTCATCGAATATACATTGAAATGTTTGCCACGCCGCAGGACAAAGAAAACACCGACATATTTGTGGCGCGTATTCGCGCCCTTTTCGCACGCTTGCCCAAGGGTGATTTAACAGAGTCGGCGCAGATAGATATGACGTACGGTCTCCTACACAATAGAATTAAGAAAAGGTTACGCAGAGAAGAATGTCATGATTTCCATGATTTACTCCGCCGCGCACGGAAGGTTGGAGTGTAGCCTTAGGGGCGCTATGGCGCGGGACTTAGAAAATTTTTCGAAAAAAATTTTTTTTTTCAAATTGGTACCATACGCTTATAGGCACCATGAGCCGTGCAGAAAACGAAAAAAAAATATTTTGTTAAAAAAAATTTTTTGGGACTTAGAAAATTTCTGCTTACTTTTCACCTTGAGTACGGTTAGGGGCAAACACTTAGAAAATTTTTCGAAAAAAATTTTTTTTTTCGAATTGCTACCATACGCTTATAGGCACCATGAGCCGTGCAGAAAACGAAAAAAAAATATTTTGGTAAAAAAAATTTTTTGGGACTTCGAAATTTCTCCTTACATTTCACCTTGAGTATGGTTAGGGGCAAACACTTAGAAAATTTTTCGAAAAAATTTTTTTTTTTCGAATTGGTACCATACGCTTATAGGCACCATGAGCCGTGCAGAAAACGAAAAAAAAATTTTTTTGGGACTTGCAAAATTTTTCCATAACAAGTGGCTCTCGTTACGGTAAAGTTTCGACCCTACCTCAACTATGCTAAAAATACGCGAATTATTGGGAATTCTCAATACTCGGGCGATCCAAAGTTTTTGCTGTCGTTAGAATAATTCGTTGTAGTTTGTTGTAATTTGATATTATTTAGTGTTTGTTTCTTTTTATTTTCGTTTTGTTAGTTTTTAATTTTAGTTTGTTTTAGTGGTTTTTTATATTTTTTTTTCGTGTTTTTGTAGTTAGTAAGATTTAATTTGTTTTATTTTTTAGTCTTAGTTTTTTTTTATTTTCTTATTAGTTTTCAGTTAGTTTTAAGTTAGTTTTAAGTTATTTTTTCTTAGTTTTAGTTAGTTTATTAGTTAGTTTATTATATTTATTTGCAAAAACCATGGATCCTTTCCAGCTTATTTTGGAAAGGAATTTTAGTTTGTGGAATTATGCAGCCAATATTTCCACAGAGGAAAGGGCCATTGAAGCGGCGAAAAAGTGGCTGCTTATACCAGCGCAAACGCCGCGCTGCCCGTCGTGCAGGCGGCCGATGAATGCGGAACGTAATATTAATTACAAATTGGGGTTCAGATGGCGTTGTAGAAGGGCAGGCTGCAATGTCATTACGTCTCCATTAAAAGGGACTTTTCTTGAACGTAGCAATGTGTCAATTTTGAACACGTTGAGACTTTTGCTGCACTTTTTTAGAAAAGACCAAGTGTCACAGGCTGCTAGAGACGTAGGAGTAACCCGCAAAACAGCCATTCAGGTATACCACTACCTACGTGAGGTGTGCGAGGTGGCCGAAGCTCATGACCGCGAAATGATCGGCGGGGACAACGACATTGTAGAGGTCGACGAAACCCACCTTTATACTAACAAATACCACAGGGGCCGATTATTGCAGCGACAAACGTGGTCTTTCGGATGCATAAGTCGGTTAACAAAAAAAATTCACGTGGAGCTTATACAAAATAAAAATAGGACCACATTAGATCCAATTATCCAAGCAAATGTTAGACCTGACTCTTATATTATGTCTGACCAGCACCGATCATACATGGGCGTGCACTTGAGACTGGGTATGCGTGGACATTCCAGTGTCAACCACAGCCGACAATTTACGGCAGGGACTGTCAGTATCCCTGTGGATCCCAGCCTTGGGATCCCAGTACCAGGCACAAATAACGTTCGGTGCGTGGTCCACACAAATACCATAGAGCGGCAATGGCTAGAATTAAAACGCCAATGTCGCACGTGTAGGAGTCAGCGGCGGTTAAAGTGGTACATGGGCGAATACATGTACCGGCAAAATATTTTAAGAAGCCTACCCACGGACGCTGCTAAGTTCCGCCGTTTGCTGCGTGACATACACCGTTTATACCCAGGACTAGGAAGGAATGGTATTAGACTAAGAAATTGCCGATGTCGGCCTACTTGTCCCCGTCGGTAGTAATTTTCATTTTCATTTTTTTAGTAATTCCAAGAGTAGTGATTTTCATTTAAAAAAATGTTTTTTTAGCCTTACGACCTTATGCGTGGGTAGCGTCGATTGACAGTGCACGCCCTTGTTAAAGCTGTCCCTAATCCTAGTCCTGCCAATGCCTCTCACCCTCACAAAAGATACAGTCATTGCAGTGGAGTAGCGTAGGTTTTTGCCACTTGGGGCCGACCGGAAATACGCCGCCCCTTTATTTCATTCACCTCACCTCTTCCGCTTCAACATGTGTCCTGAGGTCTTTTTAAAAACTTTTTTTTCACCAGTTGGGGATGACTGTGAGTGAACCACTCCTTTCAGTAACTGCAAGAAGAACCTCCTAACAACGCGTTGACGTAGAAAAAAAGTGAAATAGCTTTCTAGCGTTCCAAAAAAGGCTTTTTGATATCTTTTATCCGCTGTTGCACACCTGTGTCGCATCCAGTCCTTGACCTCTACAATATTCATAATATCGAGCCTATCAGTCACTAATTTATTTCTTTTGCAGTTTTGTATTTAGTTTCTATAAAATCGTAATAAAACGGCCCCTTTTCGTATGTCGCCCCCCACCGCCCCCCTAAACTACGCCCCTGAGTCACTGCATAAATTGTTGCGTCCTAAGCAAAAACTTAGGTAAATTGTTATCCCAGTTTTTATCCGAGCTATACAATTTTGGAAATATACCTAAAGCATTTTATAAGCCCCTATGCGTACTCGAGGTAAAAGTCGTCCGACACGTATAATTTTTTTTCAATATTACGTGGGTTTTTTTCATCGTCTCATACTTTGCTACTAGAGCCACCACTAGACCAAATTTTTTTTTGTTTTCTGCACGGCTCATGGTGCCTATAAGCGTATGGCATCAACTTCCAAAAAAATTTTTTTTCGAAAAATTTTCTAAGTGTTTGCCCCTAACCATACTCAAGGTGAAAAGTAAGGAGAAATTTTCTAAGTCCCAAAACATTTTTTTTACCTATTTTTTTTTTTCGTTTTCTGCACGGCTCATGGTGCCTATAAGCGTATGGTACCAATTCGAAAAAAAAAATTTTTTTCGAAACATTTTCTAAGTGTTTGCCCCTAACCATACTCAAGGTGAAAAGTAAGGAGAAATTTTCTAAGTCCCAAAACATTTTTTTTACCTATTTTTTTTTTCGTTTTCTGCACGGCTCATGGTGCCTATAAGCGTATGGTACCAATTAAAAAAAAAAAATTTTTTTTCGAAAAATTTTCGAAAAATTTTCTAAGTCCCAAAAATTTTTTTAACCAAAAAAATTTTTTTTTCGTTTTCTTTGCTTCTCATAGCGCCCCTAAGGATATACTCCAACTCCTAAAAATCCGCCCCTAAGGCTACCCACTGACCGCACGGAATGTAGAAGACTCGTTCGACGAAAAAACCGTCATGATACACACGGCGAGTGAGCGGCGAACACAACCGCCGTCAACATCAACGCCGTCTACACAATCCACCTTGCGTGATAACGTTGGCGCTCGTGACAACAGCCGCGCCCCCGCGCGCGATAGCGCCCCCGCACGTACTCACATCTACGGCGCACCCGCCGGCGCCGCCGCGGCGCAGAGCCCGCCCGCTCCGCCCGCGCCTGTTCCAGCGGCGCCCCCCGCGCCTTTTCCACCGAAGCAGGACTCCACAAGGAGGCAACGGCCTACCTGTGCTTACTGCAGGAAGTTCGGCCACGCCAAGGATCAATGCCGTAAGTTACAGGCGTTGCAGAGTCCAGGTGAGAGTGATAAACAAACTAGTGGTCAAAGTTTTTATTCGATAAAATCTCGCGCGTCTGACTCAAGTTACTCTATTGATAAGTA
This sequence comes from Eurois occulta, assembly GCA_950022335.1. Lineage (NCBI taxonomy): Eukaryota > Metazoa > Arthropoda > Insecta > Lepidoptera > Noctuidae > Eurois > Eurois occulta. Next base: position 6,390,857 of record OX465499.1, read on the forward strand.
TAATAATATTATTGTGTGTGAAAGTGATAACGGTGTTTCGTGTCCCATACAAAGGGCTAATATTATCCCACAATCTTTATCTAATAATGGGCAAAAATGTTCTCCCAATATTTCGTGTACTAACGTAAAGGATAATAGGCAAAAATGTTCTCCCAATATTTCGTGTACTAATATAAAGGTTGATGAGCAAAAATGTTCTCGCAATATTTCTTGTAATAATATAAAGGATGATGGGCAAAAATATTCTCGAAATATTTCTAGTAATAATGTAAAGGGTATTGAACAAAAATGTTCCCCCAATAATTTTTATAATAATGTAAAATCTAATGCTCTTGTATGTTTAACCGATGTATGTTTGTGTAACGATCGTTCGGGACCCTCTATTGGTCGCGACTTACGACCAATTTTTAATATTTCAATTTTAGGTTTTACCGGCACCGCGTTGATAGATACGGCCGCCAAGCATTGTATTGCGGGTTATACGCTATATACTCTCCTTCTACGTCAAGGTCATCCCCTCAGCTCTTCGACACGCGAAGTTAAGCTTGCCGACGGTGTAATCCGTACAATGGATGTACTTACTACCACGTTAGACGTGTGCTTAGAAACGGCAGTTATAACGATCCCATTTTTAATTTTTCCCGACTCGACAAATAACGAGACGTTGTTAGGTATAGATTTTATAACCGCCGCGGGAGTAGTTTTAGATTTTTTCAAAGAAGTCTGGTATTTCAGTAACTTTGATACGGTAAAATATAACTTGTGCTTCGAACCTACCTCTCGTGACGTGTCCTGCGCCTCCACAGATATACTTAGGGACGATGAAGGTACTCACCTTAGACCAGCTGAGCGACAAGCGCTCGCTGCCGTTCTCACCAGGCACGCACCCGTCTTTAAAGCAGGGGGAGGTCCAACACCGTATGCGGAACACCGCATTGATACAGGTGAGCATCCTCCAATTGCTGTTCCTCCATACCGGCTAAACCCTTCAAAAAAGGAGCTGATGAAAACTGAAATAGGTAAGATGTTACAAGATGACATTATTGAAGAATGTGAATCGGCTTGGTGTTCACCGGCGCTGATGGTGCCGAAGTCCAACGGTGATATCCGCTTCTGCGTCGACTACAGGCGTTTGAATGCAGTCACCAAAGCTGACACATATCCGATGCCACGCATCGACGAGTTACTTCAGAGCACAAAACGGGACTGCTACATGAGTACGCTAGACCTTCGATCCTCATATTGGCAGGTTATGGTTAGGGAAGCTGACAGGGACAAAACAGCTTTTATCTGTCCTCTAGGTACTTACCGATTTAAGAGGATGCCGTTTGGTCTCCGCAACGCGCCAGCCACCTTTCAGCGTCTTATCGATCGTTTCCGATCCTGCTCTGCTTTACAAGACGTAACTTTATTAGCCTATCTGGATGATCTATTGGTCATATCTCAGGGATACCAACAGCATCTGCAAGACCTCGAGGCAGTTTTTAAACGTCTGACCGAGTTTAACCTCCATGTAAATAGGGAGAAGTGCGCTTTTGCTCGAGAAAGCGTTAAATATCTCGGTCACGTTATAACACAAAAAGGTGTTTCCACCGACCCAGGGAAGGTGAGTGCTGTCCTTGAGATGAAGGTACCAGGTAATCTGAAGCACCTGAGAACCTTTTTACAAACATGTTCATGGTTCAGAAAATTCATACCTAACTTCTCAAAAGTCGCTGAACCATTGACTCGCTTGACCAGGAAAAGTCAAGTCTGGTCTTGGAGCTCGGAGCAGACCCGAGCGTTTAATGAGCTGAAGAGTCTACTGACCACAGCACCAATACTAGTGCAAGCCGATTTCAGTCGCCCCTTCATTCTGCGAACTGACGCAAGTAACTACGCCTTAGGCGCAGTTTTATTACAGGGCGACGGCAATCAGGAAAGGACGATCGAATATGCCAGCCGACTCCTCAACGCAGCTGAACGCAACTATTCCACCACAGAGCGGGAAGCACTCGCTGTAGTCTGGGCGGTGGAGCGTTTTAGGCCTTACCTAGACGGTCAGCCAGTCGTGATTGGCAGTGATCATCAGCCTCTACGCTGGTTGCTATCACTTAAATCACCAGCAGGTAGATTAGTCCGTTGGGCTCTAAAGCTCCAATCTTTTGATATCCAATTCCAATATACCCCAGGGAAGGCTAATGTCGTTGCAGACACGCTGAGTAGACCGATTTGTTCTAGCGATACAAGCGACAGTTGTGGTGTCTGTTCTGTTATCTGCGATCTACCCGCCAAGACACCTAGTCAGCTTCGCCTAGAACAGACTTCGGACCCTGAAGTGGATAAGATTGTTAAAGAGCTAGAAGGACCTGATGATGTTGCATCTAAGAGATGGTTAGAAAGGGGTTACCTCATGGATCAAGGAGTCCTGTACCGTTTCAATCCGGACTCCGACAATGAATCCCCGCAATTAGTCATACCTGCCGGCCAAGTTGCAGGTATTTTAAAGGAGTTACACGACTCTCAAACAGCTGGTCATCCAGGCATCGATCGGACATACCAGAAGGTAGCACAGCTGTATTATTTCACAGGGATGCGGAGAATAATCACCGATTATGTCTTAGCCTGCATCCACTGCCAGCGGTATAAGGCTAAAAACACCAAACCTCCAGGCCTACTCCAAACACCAGTCATGAGCCAGCGGAACGAGGTGTTGGCCATGGACTTGTTCGGCCCACTGCCGGAAGGAGACCAGGGGGAGCGGTGGGTCTTTCTCATTGAAGACACTGCTACTCGATGGACGGAGCTGTTTGCTCTAAAGGAAGCAACAGCAGAGGCCTGTGCTCACGTCCTCATCGAGGAATATTTCATGCGGTTTGGTTTACCTCGCAGGATTATTTCAGACAACGGTGTCCAGTTCGTTTCCGCAGTAATGCGACAATGCATGTCAGTCCTGGACATCAAACAAAATTTTGTCCCGCTGTACCACCCACAAGCTAACCCTGCCGAGCGGAAAAACCGCGACCTTAAAGCAATGCTGGCCCATCTCGTAGCAGATGACCACACCTCTTGGCCAAAGAAGTTACCAGTGATCCGTTTTGCTCTAAATAGCGTGAAATGTCGCACAACGGGCAAGTCTCCGGCTTATTTGACCTTTGGTAGAGAGATGCGGTCACCCACAGAGATCGTTCACGACCTTCGTGCCATCACAGCCAAAGAAAACTTTGGCCCTCAAGTGACCCCGTACCTCGAAAACTTCCTGCATTCACTATCAGCTGTTCGGGAACGCGTCGAGATCCAGCAGGACAAGACGAAGAAGTACGCCGACGCGTCGCGCCGACCATCTGACGCCTTCGAGGTAGGTGATTTAGTCATGCTGAAATCGCATTTGTTAAGCAAAGGGTCAAAAGACCTCACTTCCAAATTCTACCCTCGTCGAGATGGTCCTTACCAAATAACAAAAAAGGTAAGCCCAACAACATACACCATCGGGAGCACAGAACAACCAACTGTTGATTTAGGGAAATATCATTCTGAAGACCTTACACGTTACCGAGGTAGCGACGACTCCTTACCAAGACCCGTTAATCCTAAAAGAAAACGCGGACGTCCAGCTAATGCTGATGTTGGTTATATACCAGTCCCGGAGCGTGGGCGTTCTCCAGAACTGGAGGGGGAGTATATAGCAACCCAGAGACCAAAGAGTCGACCAATAAGAGCGTCCCGCGGTCGCATGCCGCTACGATACACAGAATAATGAATGTCTCGCTATCTCTTTCCCGCGTGGCGGTTGCAAACGTCTGACCGATGCGCGCGGCATCGCCAGTCCGCTGCTTACGCGCAAGGCACTTGTACGTGCATATTTCAATTCCCCGCGCATGTCGGTCCGCGACGCCACACGCCATTATTGTCCGCGAATAATCAATTATACCGAACTCTTTAATGTACTTTCCGTGAACTTACGAATAAACTGTTAATCTCAATACAATCAGTGACTTGTTTCCGTTCCCCTGAAACCTCTTCTCATAAAATGTTAATATTGAATTATTACAGGGCCCCGGATACCATGGCCTGTCTAGTAGGTACAGGCGCAAGCATTACCGATACTTATTATTCGTTATTAAGGTCTTGCCAACACCAGTGTTTCTAGAACCTAACGGTTTGATACGCAACGATGTGATAAGAAACCAGACGGTATATGGCAATAAATAATATCAGTACAATAATCTTAAATTCCCGGAAATGACGGCCCGGGCCGGGGTATTGAAAACAATATCTAAACAGGAAAAAAAACTCAAACAAATCATTGTTATGATGAAATTATTTGTTTGTGTTGTTTTCCTGTTTGGCATTTCATATTAGACATCTTTGAAGTGGGAATACTAATTTATTTTTCCTGTAAACAAGTACTATGATGGTAAATTAATACATCGGCACCATGCTAAATAGAACTGTAAGTATTTACCCGCTATTAATTAATAACCTAGGGATTCCCGCCGATGTCTCGCGTCGAGACTCGCAGAACCTGGCAGAAATATGTATGTTTTTTTTTATTGAATTCTTTTTTTTATTTTGTGCTATTAAATAGGTTTGCGTTTGGCCGCAACTCGCCTGATGTGAAGCGATGACGCAGCCTAGGATGGAGCACGCTTGCCTAGAAGAAACCGGTTCACTCGAACTTTGAAGAGATCCAGATTGTAATGATCGGAAAATAGAGAAGCCGGTAAAAAAAAAATCTACAAGACTCAAGTATTCAAGTCCCTGCCATTCTCTGTTGGTGTCGTGGTCGCAAGTGCGATTGGTGAGCTTGGGGTCCTGGTTTTGATGCCCGGGCGCCGGGTGGGGCAGTCTTATTAAGTTTTTCCATTAGGGACTTCTCAAATCTCAATATAGCAAGTTGGCAATAACTATTAGCAGGTAAAATATCCACATAATATGTTGACCTGCCTTTTTTATGCTACGGTATTTTTCGTGTGTTGAAATACCTAAGTACCTACTTTTAATAATAATATTCCATCTACATATTACGTATTCGAACCAACTCATTGTGTTTATCAGCGCTGCATCGTAAAATTACTGGACCCTGGATTTACCTTCCTGCATGTTCTCGAATCTTGGCACGGGAATCGAACCATACGCTCCAGTTCAGCTAGTGCTTAAAAAAAACCGGCCAAGTGCGAGTCGGCCTCGTGCACGAAGGGTTCCGTACCATTATCTATAAAAACCGGCCAAGTGCGAGTCGGACTCGCGCACGAAGGGTTCCGTACCATCTATACTAATATTATAAAGCTGAAGAGTTTGTTTGTTTGAACGCGCTAATCTCAGGAACTGCTGTCCCGATTTGAACAATTCTTTCAGTGTTAGATAGCCCATTTATCGAGGAAGGCTATAGGCTATATATCATCACGCTACGACCAATAGGAGCGGAGCACTAATGAAGAATGTTTCAAAATCGGGAGATATTTTTTCCTATTGAGAGCTTCCGCTGCGCGCGCTGCGTAAACGGTTAAAGATTCGCAAAAATCATGTATTACAGAATTATTCTTCTTTAAAAGTTCTAAAAAAAAGTCCGCGACAGCATATGTCTATCTTAGGTTAGCTCACTATAACCTTTTTTATGCTAACAAAATTTGTTCTAAAATAATGCATTATTTACGGAGGTGTTTTTATAAACATGATATTAATCCTTATCCAAATAAATACGTTACTCATCACAAGTATTTCATTTAAAACAAAATTGCCCTTTACATCTTTCGATTTAAGTGAATATCTTAGGAGTTTTAAAATAAAATCACAGCAAAATAATGATCGGGTACTGCGCGCACAATGTGCAAAGCCGGGCAGTCATGTTAGCCCAAAGTAACTATTCCACGCGGACGAAGTCGCGGGCGGAAGCTAGTTATCTATAAAAACGGCAAAAAAATCATACCTATCTGTTGTATGGGAGCCCCCCTTAATATTTTTTTTTAATTTTTAGTATTTGTTGTTATAGCGGCAATAGTAATACATCATTTGTGAAAATTTCAGCTTTCTAGCTATCACGGTTTATGAGATACAGCCTGGAGACAGACAGACAGACAGACAGACAGCGGAGTCTTAGTAATAGGGTCCCGTTTTACCCTTTGGGTACGGAACCCTAAAAACGGCAAAAAAATCATATCTGTTGTATGGGAGCCCCCCTTAATTTATATTTTTTTTAATTTTTAGTATTTGTTGTTATAGCGGCAATAGTAATACATCATTTGTGAAAATTTCAGCTTTCTAGCTATCACGATTTATGAGATACAACCTGGAGACAGACAGACAGACAGCGAAGTCTTAGTAATAGGGTCCCGTTTTATCCTTTGGGTACGGAACCCTAAAAATGGTGCTTTTTCGTCTCATCATTGCGATCATTTTCTTGTTCTACACCATCATACATGGGAACTTTCTAGTTGCGGAAATATTGAAGGCTTTGAGCATTTTCTTTTCCAACTATTTTACACGTATGTTTTAAATGTTATAACTTTACTATTAAATACCTTCATTACTCCTGTACTATTCAGTGCATTGTATAAAGTAAAACTTTAAATTTCACACCAACTAAATATTCGTTTCCCAGCAAACATTTTTGCGGTGTAAGGGGTTCCCCATAACACGCTAGGAACTTAAGCCAACCTCACCTGCTCGTGTTACACCCTGCTTTCGACCAACGAGGCTCTGGCGACCCGCCAACACGCACTGGACCAGCGCGGTGGGATATGGTCCAAACCCCCATAGCTGTTCTGCTGACGTTGACGGGCGCCAGCTAAGCAGGCAGAGGTGAATTCCGGGCGAGATCGATCAACCGTCAAACTACTTCGACTAAAACACTAAAGGACTCCGAAAATCTTAATATACATACCTATGACGTCCGTACACCGATGAAAGATGAACGCCAAATGGAGCTAGATAACGCTTTGAAAGACATAAAATGGGACATTATAGGACTTGCAGAAGTGAGACGACTGGGTGAAGTATCTGAAGAAACAAACGACTCTGTGTTCTTCCACTTTGGAGAACCCCAAGGACTTCACGGTGTTGGATTTCTGGTTTCTAAGAATTGGAAGAACAACATCATTGAGTTTCGAGGATATGCTGAACGCATAGCAGTTCTTAAATTTCGCATTACACCCCGAAAAACATTAACATTAGTACAGACATACGTACCTACCTGAAATTTCTTAGTAGCAGCCACGGACTCTGGATATGTGCCCGGTTGATGGCAATAGGCCCCCTGTTACATGCGACTTAAACTTATCTGACGAAATGTGGGTGTAGGTACTATTAGGTAGGATACCCCCCTGCCTAACCGTTCGGGGATTACAGGCGTGATGTTATGTTATGTAACCATACAGTTTCTAGACGGTTCTTCTCCATAGAAAACGACCAACCCGAACCGTACACCTATCTGTTAGGTTTCTTAAGTGCCCAATGTGCCCATGTATGCCTAAGTGACATAGGTACTTACCTACTATTACCAATCTAAAACATTTTGACTTTGATCTTAAAATAGCGCTCGCGCCCTCCCGTGCGTTTGCGATCACAAGAGGCTATCACAATAATGACGTACATAAATTTATATCCAAGCAACTATAAAATTCTGAGATTAAATCTCTGAATCGTCGAGCAGATTTGTTTATTTTGACAATTTTAACGCCACATTAAACTTGGGCTTGGGACTTCAAAATCGACTATTCTGAGAAACCCTGAAGATTCTGAGTGCACTACGTGAGCTCGACAAATGGAAACGACTCGGCAAACGAAAGCACGCTTGTGCGACAAACTAAAGCTCTACATGACGCTCTAGCTCTAGGGCTACAAACTGAGGCTCAACACGAGTGCTGCCTCCGATCACTATAACTAGGTCACACCCCTAATACTTAAAAGTTCGCTATTGGATTTTCAAAGCTCAGCACAGCGTCAATTTATACTATTATTTTTTATTATTTCATTAATTCCTACCTAGGTATCATTTGGCTACAATTAGCGACAAGAGGCAAAAGAGAGAGAGAGAGAGAGAGAGAGAGGAGGAGGAGGAGGAGGCGAGAAATAATAAGCATTAGACGGTCTAGCTAGTTAGTGGCCGCAAAGGCCACGGACATTAAGCCGGGGGTCCTGGATTCGATTCCCAGGTCGGGCAAATGTTATTTGGTTTTTTAATCGGGAATCTTTCAGTAGCAGCCACGGAGTCTGGATTTGTGCCCGGTCGATGACAAGAGGCTGGCCCCCTAAGACATGGAACTTAAACATAACTGGCGAAATGTGGGTGTACTATTAGCCTAACTAGCACTTTTGCCTAACTCTTCGGGAATTACAGTCGCAATGTTATGTTTATGTGTCTGTCTGTTTATGCATATAATTGAGGATGCACTTTGCCAGGTGGAGGGAAACTAAGCCAATAATCAGCAATACAGTGGCAAAGAGCCAGTATTACTGAGAAAATGCAATTGCAGTTATTTACATCACACTTACCTACGTGCTTACATACAAATTATTGTTCTAAATGCGGTAGTTTATCTAAGTATTCTGTTTCGTATGTTTTCACACCTCATGTTTAGGTAAAATCTCAACTTAAAGTGTTCTCTCGTATCGTTTTATCCGTACGTATAGATCAAGGATCTTCTGTGGCATGGCCAATTGGAACTAATTGTTTTTCGATAAATTTAATATTATCACTAAAGTGAACGAACAGCGCAGCTCAATCAACGAGAGTTGAAAGTGGACCTCACGCCGTGGTAAAAATATTTACTATTAGAGAACTAACACCTAGTTGTTGTATATTTAGCCTTTAAACTTTTAACTTTTGTTTAAGTTCCCCACCGAAAATCAACAGATCTAACTTTACACCTTTCACCACCAAATTACCCGTAATTATTGATAAAATAACATGGTAACACTGAACTTAATTAAAATAAGACACAAATATTTTTGTTATAATAATTCAGTTTACGATTTTAATAAGTACACAAAAAATACAACATACAAAAAGCACAACTTTCATGTTTCCTTAATTTAATATTATTAATTCTTGATTTATTACATTTTAATATAGTACACGCCGTATAGTAGACCATTTTTGCTTACCGTGTTATTGCTACTACATATTATCGTATTTACATGAAAAAACACACCTTTTACAAAGGACCAAATATGAAAAAAACCTTGAAATGGCAAAAATAAATTAATATTATATTCGCATAACTTGACAAAATGAGGGCAATAGTTAATTTTAGTTTTCGCGATTTCAGGGTTGGCCGCAGAGGCCTAAAAGTTACACCGGAAACACTTCTTTTGAATGTAAAATCGAGTAGTAACACACCTTTTACAAAGGATCAAATATGGAAACAACCTTGAAATTGGAAAAATAAATTATTATTATATTCGCATAACTTGACAAAATGAGGGCAATAGTTAATTTTAGTTTTCGCGATTTCAGGGTTGGCTCCAGAGGCCTACAAGTTACACCAGGAACACTTCTTTTGATTGTTAAATCGCGTAGTTAAATCGTTATTTCATCGTACAATTAAATTGTGCGTATTTTGTAAAAAATTTACGCATCCAAAATTATGTTTTTTTCTCTACACCGTGTTTTGTGGTGTGGTATATGACATCGTGCCACTTTTTCCGTCTGTTGCCGACTTGCTGTACAAACTGACCTACTTTTATTAATCAATAACATAGATCTATGGTGCAGACAGTCTTTTTACATATTTTGGCAAACGACGAAATTGGAACATTCATTTACCCAATGTATTCGCCAGCAATGCGTTGCCGGAATAACCTTGATTATCGCTAACTTACCATAATATTGGTTATACATAAATACATCAAAATGTTAGTATAAAATATTAAAAAAGAACTATATCACCTAATACAACATACGTATAGACACATAATTATTGTATACATATGTATCTATATGTATACCATAATTATGTGCCTATGTATTTCCTACATTTTTTGTACAAATAAAGTACATTATTTACCTCAGTAAATACAAGCCCTTGTCTTGCTTATTTATTTATGTTTAGGAACAGACTGATAAAGCCAGTATGTATGTACACAAAATAATTCGATGAGATTCTACTGATTAACTGTTAAAGGCTTTTTTCGTAAGTATCACCTCTAATAAGGCATTAATTTTTACGAATTTTGCTCTAACAGGTTATTCACCTGATCACTTTAGGGGAATACATCAATTTAAAAGCAGTACAGTACTTTTTTCTTAAAAAATAGAATCTAATTTTACAAATAAGTACACAATAAGACAGTGATTGTACGCGATACAGATATAAGTTAATGAAGCAAATAGAGTTAAGTATCTAATTAATGCTGTTTAAAGTAATTACTTAATGTAACAAACTGTAGTACCCATCCACGACAAACCAATATGTTTAGATAGAGCATTCGAAGATTCTAGGTCTCCACTATACCTATTTATGGCAAGAGAATCTGGGACGACAAGCGTAAACCAATGAACCTTAAATTTATCGTAGGCAAGTACTGTCTTTGTGGACGAGGTACAAAGGCCCAAAGAAATTGAACATGATCAACGCATTTGAATTGCGCTCAAGAGCTGTCAATCTCTTCATTGCTATTGAATATGAACACTCAACAGCTCTGATCGCGATCAATTTGATTGATGAAATTCGCCCGAAGACGTAAGACACATGTTTAACACCTAAGTTGATATAAAGGTATACAAAATATCGTCCATAATTTATAATTTAGTCATCACCGCCTCCTCCTCCGGAGTCGCATCCTCCCCCAGTATCACCACCACCTGAATCCCATCCGCCACCGGTATCGTGGCTACTGGTATGACAAGTTGGAGTATCGTGGCTACTTGTGTGATGGGTGCCAGAGTCGTTATGATTACTCGAGTGATGGGCGCCAGAGTCGTTATGATTACTCGAATGATGTGTCACCGAGTCGCGGTGAGGACTCGAATGATGAGTAGCCAAATCGGGACCACGAGAGTTGTCATTATCAATCGCATTCGACAGCAAGTCTTGAGTGGGCTCGCTAAGATTATTGCCTACTCCCACATGCATATGCTGAGCCGAAAGGCTGTTAATTCCCCAATCATCATTATCCGTGTTATCATAGTAACTGCCTGCGGAGTTCGTGTATCTTTTGTTATAAATCCTTTGGTTCCTCTCTCTAGGTTTGTCTTCGCAACAGTCATTCAAGCAGTTTGCACAGCAATCACAACAGCTTTCGGTACAGTTTTTGATGCCCTGACAACACATTGATAAAAGTGTGCAAACGAATAAACAACATCCTTTTTTGTTTCGTGTGTGGATGCAGCAATCATCGCGTTGTTCGCTGTCTATCCTGTGTATCCTGGGTGGAATATCACCGCCGTTGCCTTCTTGAAGTGCTGTCGGCTGATACGGCGATGTGGCCGACGGTTGGGCGGATATCACGTGCGACATCTTATTGTTTGTTTGGAACTGCACTTAATTTATTCGTCTGTACCTACGTCTGGCCGCTCCCGAAACATGATGTAACCGCTCGAAATATCCTGTCGTCTTTGTAAATAGATTTTTATCATTTATGCCACAAATCACATTATACACTCACAGTTTTGAATAAAAGTCCTTTTATAAACTCCAACGTCAATGTTGTTTACTTTTTATCACAGAATAAAAACCTTGAACAAAACTGTAGTCTTACAAACTGGTAAACAATGTCACTTTGTCCTTCAAGGCTTTAATTTATTATTGAGAACACGTTTTTCAATTAATTCACTATGCTTTACGTATTGTACGGCACTGAAGCACAATAATACTGGACAGGAATAGCCACGCTACGGACAACTAGTACAAGTTATCGTGGCACTCACACATTGAACCAGCGACTGTCTATAATAATAATCACTAACTGTGAAACGGTCTGAGTCATGCCACGCAGTAAACAAGACTGCGCTCTACCGACTGTACTGGAGAATCGCCGAGTTTTGTAGTACCTACGTTGGTGCTCACGTACGTGCGTAGCACATAATATGTTTTAGTGCAGTTGTTGTTAAATTAAAAACTTAATAATGCAAGAACAGAGCCTGCCGTATTTAAATTATAAAATGTGTAGAGACCGTCGGTCGTTATGCTAAATATAAATTTGCTATTATCTTATTAGTTTATTTAACTAGAATTAGAAGAAAAAAAAATTGTGGTAGTCCTCTATCCATAGTTTTTTGTCGATCCTATTTAATTGAGTATCTACAATGGTTATGAAATAAGTCATTGAATAGCATAAACACCAAAATAGAAAATCAATTCAATTATAAAATAGAAGTAATTACCTAATTTATTTATTATTTATTCATCAAGCAATTTACATGGTGTTCGAATTTTACAAAACAATTACATTTCAAATCTCATGATTTGAAATGTAATTATTTTAGAAGCAATAATAAAAAAAAAAAAACAAAAAAATATTACTATGGCAGTTAAGACTATTCGTCTTATAATAAATTGATTAGGTAATGAATATCGAATGACATCATATCTGCGGAATGCAGTTTGCGTAACAAAGCTATAATTATACCTAATTTAGCACATTAAAGCTTCACTAATTCTGCTGTACTGTAGCGCAAATTGTTTCGTTAATCGAGCAAAATGTGGTAATTTAAAAACTACTCTTGCAACACCGATAGCTAACTGTCAAAATCAAGGTCATTGCTCTTATCGCCAAAATTAAGGCGCCACGAAATCCAACATGATTGCATGGAAATCCATAAAATTGTTTTTACTTATTATTTTACAAACACTCGACGACAAGAGATAACGATTTACGTATATGTTATGGACCAAGTGATAAATTGGGCATTATACATAATGCCCGGTCATTATGAAAAATGCCCAATATTAGAGTGCAATTTGATAAGAATTATTCAAATAATCAAATCAATCCGGGCATTATACATATTGTCCATCACCTTTTGGGCAGAGTAATACAAACATATTTAATTACTATTTTTTGTTGTTATTGTCATTTAACTTAAAATAAACTAAATATTAAACCATTTAAATAATCAGACTCATTATTTGGATTAATTATCAAGGACTTCTACATTAAGAATCCTCTAGTTTTTGCATTTAAAACTTAAGGAAAGTCATATTAAAAATATAACATAAAACATATTAAAAAAAAAATCACAACATGTCTAATATAGAAATAACTTATTATTATAAAACATAAAATAAATTAAAGTTTAAGCAATCAGACTCATTATTTGGCATAATTAGCATCTTCTCTTAATAAAAGTCAAATGAAAATCTAGGTAAAATAGAACATAAAATTGAAAACAATAATTATACAATATGTAGCAAGTAACAGATTTATTTATTAGAACAACTGCCACTGTGGTGGCATTTTGAGGTAGGTACACAACTTTTTGGCTTTGCGACAACTACCTACATATAATCAGACTTGCAACCACTTTTACAACGACATCAACTATAACCTTACCCTCTGCATTTAGAGGACATTCTACAACTCTCTCCCAGCGAAATCTCTGTCTCTGGAACATCTTCAGGCGAAATAAGTCTTTCCTTGCAGACAGTAAATTGTTTTCTTGAATATACCTAGTTGATTTAAAACACCTTGTTTTGTTCCGCCATGCGTGCCTCCCTCCCCGCCCTCGCACCGCGTCAAAGGACAATGACCAAAGTTGGTACCAAAAAGTCTCGCGCCTCAAAACCAAAATATTATAGTAATTAGTTTCATATTTTTTTACGGCATTACGCGTCGGGGATTTGATTTTTGAACTGGAAATATACTTTTCGAGTTTAAAAGTACGAATATTGTTTTACTCCCTTTATATGACGTTCCGTTTCAACTGAATATAAATGACGTTCCGTTTCAATTGAACAAACCCTTGTCTGTCGAGCGGACTCTAAAATTAATTACAATTAAGTAAGATCAGTACACCAAATCGATTTAGTTTGGTTTATTGCTATTTGCAACAAAATAGATTTTCTCAGCCTAAAGATTTTGATTTATTGATTACATCCCTAAATCCCGACTAGTTTATAGCACTTACTATACTCTATGGTTTATAGTTATCTTATCTGTGGCATCTGACATTTGTACTGTACTGACTGACTATTGGCAATGTAAAGGTCTAAAATAAAATCGAGTTTCAGTCAAGCATACTGTGGATGTTACTTTAACTCGTAATTCTTACTAATATTAGTGTATTACGCTGTTTTTAGAGCAATAATGTAATGTATGTGTGTTAAAATACGTCGTTGGTAGCGTCGAAAAAATAGACCTACTTTTTAGGTTAGTTTCGATTTTATAAAATAACTCTGAAACGCGGGTTTTTTTTTCAAAAATAATTTTTGTTGGAGTTAATACGATCAGTGTAGTCTATAAAAAACAAGGTTTGATTTTGATGCAGCATGGTACGGGATTCCATACTTCCATGAGCATTCTCTTTTAGCTTTATTATCAAATTGCCCAATGATCATGTAGCAATATAATAATGACCGTGCAATGTGACAAATAATGATGTCAAGATAGTATTAATCACTTAGCCCGATAGAGCTAGACATTATTCATAATGCTCGTACAGTCGTACATTATGTATAATGCCCGCATTAATCACCTGAACCATAACATATAGATACATTTTATAGCAAATGCTGTGCGTTGATCACATTGGACCTTGTAGTCGTAACCTAGCTATTATAGTTGCTCATAAATAAATATAGACACATATAAACAATTTTTATTTTCATTTTTTCACACGTATCTAGCAAGTAGATAGATAGGTAGAGAACGGCTGGACCGATTTTGACGGGAGTTTTACTGGCAGATAGCTGATGTTATAACTTTAAAAGGAGTAACTTAAGCTACTTTTATTTTAGAAAAATAATAAGGGTTTCATGCAAAAAATAAATAAAAAAACTGCCTTTTCAGATGAAATATTAGGTATATTTTCAGCAATGTTAGGTACCTGTTTTTTTTCTGTTTGCTGACATATCTTTGAGGCGCGCGTGGAACACGAACGCGCCGTCGACACGGCCTGTCGTCATAAGACGGACGGACGGCGAGCTAGCCCATTACTCACCGTCCACAGGCGCGCGCCTACGGTGGCCGAGAGCCACCACGTGGCCCCCGACGCCCGGGGCGTCTCCCGCGGCGGCTGGGACATGAGGTTCTCTCCGTCACGTCCTCACGTTCCGCCACCTCCTTCACTAGCATGACTGATTCGCAGAAGGAGGTGACGGCCTCCCAATCCCACTCGCTCCGGACCATGGCTTGAACCAGGTTCGGACGCGAGAGGTCGCTGCCGCCAATCGCCGCTACGAGGACACGGCGGTGCTCCGCCCAAGCGGAGCAGACCTCCACGGTGTGGTCCACCGTGTCCTCCGGGCGATCCTCACAATGGTAACACCTGGGCGTTTCCTCCCGCTCGATTCGGTGCAGGTATCTCCCGAAACAACCGTGTCCGGTGAGAACCTGCGTCAAGCGGAAGGTGAGGGCGCCGTGGCGCCTCTCTAGCCACTCCTAAAAGAGGGGACTTACCGCCACTCCTGTGGCGTGCCCTGCACGGGGTTGCGACAGTCGCTCTCTCCATGTCGCCATGAGATCGCGCCGGAGGTCTGTCCGCTAGACCGTCCGTATATACTAGTAAATTTCTGATGACATGGTGGCTAAATAATAAGGAACCACACGGGTCACTTGAAGGTTAAGCAACGCTTGCAAAGGTTGGTCCGCGAATGGGCGACCACACATTATACCTAAGTATATCGAGTTCCCTCCGTGCCTCGGAAAGCACGTGACGTTAACCCGTTGGTCCCGGCTGTCATTTGTACATCTTTGACATTTCTTACGAGTAGATATTCAGAAACCCGACAGTCTGACGACTAGTCTTACCAAGGGATATTAGGGTATACCCAGTTCTAACTAGGGTGTGTGGTCAGATAGGCAGTCGGTCCATGTTAGATACTGGTACTCAGCTGCAACCGGCTAGACTGGAAGCCGACCCCAACATAGTTGGGAAAAACCAACTCGGCAGATGATGTAACTTAGTCAGCTCCGCCAAAGCCCATGTCTAGATGATCGCCTCCGACATTAAAATCTAGGTAAGTCTCGTTCGTTAGATCTCCCATTCTTCTTCTGCCACTTGTCATAATCACTGCAGCAATAAAGTTTACAACAAAATATTTTACATGTCTTTTCTGTTGGTTCCGTACCTGTAATCTTGGGTTGGAAGTCTGCTCCAGCGCCTTTTGGTTTCGGTTCGGTAGATATCACTTCCGACATTTTAGTTAGGTACCTACCTATTAGTTTTTCCTTACTTTATAACATTCTACGAAATTTTTAATTCATCGAACCGGTCTGATCTTGACCTCAATATTTTAAAATCTTTTGGGAAACTCCAAGATTGTTTTTGTAAACGACCGTCTTCAACACTTTAAAACAAGAATATTGTCACTTGGGCGTATTCAAGCTTGAAAAAAACAAACACGTTGGATAATATTGCTCACTCACTCTTACGACGACGCTGAGAAACATGCGGAGCGAGGCGACGTTACAGTCATCTCCTTTTATACCAATATACCGTTTCACACAAACACAGTGATTTGAAGACTGTCCGTCTGTATTCTCATTATCCTCCTACCACGCTTAATTGATTTAACGAGATTGGAGACAAAGATAATACATTAAAGTAAGCTTTCACCCGTGGCTTTGCTCCTCTTGTTCGGATATTACCCCACGGGAACGTAGTACCAGGATAAAAAGGCATTTTGATCACTCAGGTTCCAACCTAGACCATGACATGGGCTATTTATTAAATGTCTTATGTCCTTTTTTTTCTCGATATGGAAATCCTCAATGGACGATCCGCCCTGGGGATAGCGGAGGGGTCTCTGTCAGAATCGTAGTGACTAAAACCGCACTGGTGTCTCGCACACTTGCGTCGGGGGGGCGCCGGGATCTAATACGGCTTCCACTGCCCCGGACTAGTCAGCCCGCTTGACCTGCGGGTCGCGTTCTGGGGGTAATGAGGTGTTACTACTTATGTGCTACCTTATAACCCAAGTAATAGTAATCCACTGATTAGTATTTATTTAGATATATTCACCTGTACACTGGGTGAGTTTACAAGGGCCACGTATTGTGTAGCATCAGTAGCATGTACAGTACGTGTGTAAGTTACTTTGTCGCATTAGATTTATTATCTGTAATGAGTTAATGACAAAGGAAACATGTTATGTGAATAGAAATAAATGTATATATTTACTTGACCCTTTGTATGATAGGGTATATAATCTAACCACTATATTTTTCAGCTCAAAAATCAAATAATGTGTTTCTGGTAGGTACCTCTTCTATTGATTCAATCACTCATTAAATGTTCAAAGAAAGAAAGAAATGAATGAAAAGAAAATAAAGAATAGAATGAAAAAAAAGGAATGTTTTTTTTATGTAGGTAGGTACCAGTAACACTGCATATTTAGCATTTTTTTCCGATTGTCAGATCACTACGCAAGTTAAAGTGTTAAACTTCATGTACCTACCTACAATATTATAGATGTACATACTATGTACATCTATTGTAGGTAGGTACATGTACTATGTACTACATAGGCGGGTTTAATGCCTCAGGGTATACTATAGAGATACCGCGGCCCTGGAACACAAAGGGCAAAAGAAGGAACATGGATGGGTTTTAGTCAGTAAAAGTCTGACACTCCCTTCCGCGAGGAGGGGGAGGAGTCATTTGATGACTACCCATCCCAAAAAAAAAAGGGTATTCACTACCAGCTAACCTTTGGGTTAAATAGGACAACATTGTGATTGGGTATAAACAAAAAATATTACATAGACAAATCTTGAGAAAATCGTAGTATGGAATGCCCATTACGTAGGTGGCAAATAAAGTGGCATTTATCCTGTGAAGTGTCTTCCTACCTCTATGCGGAAAACCTATTAATTAACTACGCAACACAGAGCGCAGTTACCTGTCTGGATAAAATCACCTCACCTCATTCCTAACAAAACATCACGCCTGTAATCCCCGAAGGGATACGCAGAGACATACCTACCTAATAGTACCTACTTACATCCACATTTCGCCAGTTATGTAGAAGTCCCATGTGATAGGGGCGAACCTAGAGCCGTAAACTGGGCCCGAATTCAGACTCCGCGGCTGCTACTGAGATAATCCTGATGGAATAATCCAATAACACTTCGCCCGACCTGGGAATCATATAAGTATTAGAATTCATGCACAGTCGCGCTTGCGACCACCAGACCACAGAGGCAGCTTAGTCAATATAAAAACTCATTTACCTCTTCAAATAAACTCACCATTCCTTATTCCCGCCCAGACCTTGAAAATCCCAGTAGGTACCTACTATATTAATAGTTTAATACTAATGAGTCAATAATTTTAGTATAGTCACATTATTTTCCCGTTAGCCATTTGTAACCACAAATAGTTTCTAGATCTATTTCGCTCAACCATTCTTGTACCAAATTATAAATATCCAGTATATGCTGGCCGTACAGTGTAGGCTTTCTGTATATTGCGAAGTCAACCTGAAGTGGGAATGTAAAGCCAGATAAACGGCGTATGTACGTATTCTCGTAAGTATATTTATTGTTCCAATGCCCGTTTTTACTTACACAAAGCGACATCTAAATAAATTCCTAATAGGTACAGGGTGTAAGGGACAGTCCTCCGCAGACTGATGGGGTGAATTCAGTACCTATATCATACTAAGACGATCCTTACAAGAAATTTTTCCAGGAACGTTATGGGAATCCTTAAAATTGATTAGTTTTAGTTCTTCATATACGCAATGTATCGTTGCCGTGGCAAAACTCACGTAGCGAACGGCAAGCGCGACGGCGAGTTCGATGAACCCTGTGGCTAGGCAGGTAGTGAACAGCTGATTTCACGTTTGTTGGAGTATTTCAACAGCCATTGTTGGGTTTAGCCGTATTATTTACATAAATCGAGTGCTGCGTACAGAGAATGTAATTTTACATTGAAATAAAAGAATAGTAACTGAAAAAAATGTTTTTTTTTGGTGGAATATCATTCTAAATATGGAGCTGAATGCAGCCTGTCAGTTTGCGGAGGGCTGTCCCTTACACCCTGTATATTAACACTGTTGGAATTGTAATTCTTTGAGTCAAGCCCAGCGTTGAAAATTCAACGGTCTGGTCACGGGCATTTTAGTGGATTGTTTACCTGTTATAAACTAGGTATTCATTAATTATTTGCAATGTGGTTTATTGGATAGAATTTAAAACGGATTACGCTGAAGGTTTGATGCATTGTTTGCTAAAAATAGCTGGTTTAGTTTGACGTAAGTAAATGGGTCTTTTACAAAAAAATTGTTCGTTTCGTAGTAGAATACTTTTACAAAAAAAGAAAAAGAAAAAAATATAATGAATTCGTTGTGTAGACCTAAACCTTGCAGAATATAGGTCTTCGGAGACGTAATTAATTTTCTAGTGAACACTTTTTTTGAAAACGCTTAAAATCGATTAAGGCTTTTTCACGTGTAGGTATACATTGTTAAGCAAGTATGTGCCTTCTGCTGCGGGACTGTTCGAAAGAGATACCGCGGCCCTGGAACATAAAGGACAAAAGAAGGAACATGGATGGTTTTTAGTCAGTAAAAGTCTGACACTCCCTTCCGCTCCGCCCAGAGCGGGAGGAATCATTTGATGATTACACATCCGAAAAAAATAAAGTATGTACCTTCTAATAATTTAGTATTTATTTTTATTTCCCAAAAATATGTTTTTGTTTATTCATTTAATGCATAATTGAGGTACCTACACAGTTACAAGCTAGGCTTAACTAATGACTACATGGTCATGTTAGGGCACAGCAAAACGTATTATAAATTACATTAGATGTAGATATATAGGGTGAATTGTTCAATTGGGCGTGGAAAGCCAAATCCGAAACTACCAGGAATGCGAAAAATACTCAAAGGAGTCTCGGGCCTGATTTTGACGAAAACTAAAACTGAATCATGGGATTTTCGAAAAAGGAATATTCCTAGTCAGAAAAAAAAATCCTGGGGGGTTCGAAATGGTAGGTACTTACTATTTGGTAATTGTTTGTACGTCGATGTCCCTTCCACCATGTATATGTATAAAATATTCGTATGCGTGGATGTAGGCAATTATCCCTGTCAAACGTACTACGCTACGTCTGGACCCCAGATCAACTGTGTGCCAATTTTATTCAGCCGTTTAAACACCGGAAAAAGCAAACAAACAGGTTTTTTTATTGCATTTGTAATATTAG
Source organism: Eurois occulta (assembly GCA_950022335.1). Taxonomy (NCBI): domain Eukaryota; kingdom Metazoa; phylum Arthropoda; class Insecta; order Lepidoptera; family Noctuidae; genus Eurois; species Eurois occulta. Next base: position 6,411,150 of record OX465499.1, read on the forward strand.
TCTGAATTTATTATTGCAGCCCATAGAGAATATAACCACTAGAGAGCTTATAGGCCGATTTCTTCTAAGAACACGACTCACCATCGCGGGCCGGGGGACGGGGAAGAATGCGCGGCTGCAATTGGTCAATTTGCGTAGGTATGCATATCGTTAGGGCTGCTCTACTTGATATGGAGAAAATAGTCGATATCGATAAAATGGATTTTAACATAATGAAAACTACTCAAATTAAAATTGTATTATTTAATCAAAATCAATCAATACTTATTCTTATTCTTTATTGCACACAAAATAACAAAAAATTAATCAATAAAAAGGTCCAACAATTTAAAATAAAGTAATTAAAATAAACAGTGGCAACTAAGAGATGACCAGTCCCAACTGACAGCGCCCGTTCACGAACATGACGCATGGATCAGCGCCATTCAACTCAACCATATTGAAGGTTTGGAGTTGATGGTTTGGGGTCGTTGCTTGTAGATCAGAAGGTATGTTGAAGATAAACTCCGTTTAAGAACGAATATTGAATGTATATTTATTTACAAAAAGGGTCGTCTTTTATATTATTTTACCAATTAACAATAACCAATAAAAACACGTACATTAAATTAGAAACACTATTTACAAAATAAAAATCCAATAAGAATCCAAGGATTTTTGACCAATCGCGTCACAGCACTGTTGTCGTGTTATTTCCACGAGAGGCGCTGGTGTGCTCACGGCGCGGCACGGCGCGGCGGCGCGGCGGGCGACTTTTCCCGCCATTTCGCCGCTCGCGACGAAAGCATAAATATATGTGCCATGTCGCGCGCGCGTTAGTGTCGGGCAGGCCTCCGTCGAGTGAAGACTGAAGATGCAGTGATGAAGATCGAAGACACGTCGAACCGAAGCTAGAAGAGTGGCCTCACATCTCCCGACACTCCTATTTCTTTACGGAATCGTCTAAAACGTTGAAATAGTTCTTTTCAGAACTGCTTGCTTCGATGTTTCTTAACAGAACGTCAGAAACGTTACACCAAAGTTCTTATCAGAACTGCTCGCTTCAATGTTTCTTATCAGAGCGTCAAAAACGTGGTAATGTGCAGTGACTGGTGATGGTGGCTACAGTACTCCCCCTCAAGCGAAGCGTACCGGCAGCTTGACGACACGGCCTGAGCGCGTTGACCTTTTGATGGCGGGCTGTGACGTCACGTTGACCGTAGGTACATTTGCTTGTTGCTTGGTAACAGCTGATGTGGTACTGGTTTTCTTGGTAATGGTTGGTGTGGTACTGGTTTCCTTGGTAATGGTTGGTGTGGTAATGGTTTCCTTGGTAATGGTTGGTGTGGTAACAGCTTGGGTTAACTTGGTAATGGTAAACTTGTTTGGAGGTAAGGTACAGGTATTCTCTGAGATGACATATGCAGGCTTAAGTCGATCAATGGAAATGTTGGCTTGCCGATTCGGTAGCTGTATAGAGTACACTTTATCTGTTCGGCTTATGACTCGATATGGGCCTTCATATGGAGCTTGGAGTGGTTTCTTGACTGCATCGGTTCTAACAAACACGTGACTGCACTTGCGTAAATCTTGATGCACGAATACGCGTTTGTTGTTGCTGTGATGCTCTGTGACGGCTTGCGGTTTGTTCGTTTGTATGACGTCACGAAGTTTTTCCACGTAATTATAGTCCATTGTAGGTGCGTAGGTATTTGGTGTGAAGAAATCGCCTGGCAGACGTAAGTTGTATCCGTAGGTAAGTTCGGCTGCGCTCACACCTGTGTCGGTGCGTAGCGCGGCGCGTAAACCAAGTAACACGGTAGGTAGCTCGTCGATCCATGTACTCGTGTCGGATAGTTTGGCACGTAATGCTGTTTTGAGCGAGCGATGCCATCGTTCGACCATACCGTTGCTTTGAGGATGATACGGTGTTGTGCGATTCTTCTTAATACCCATTTGTTTCATTAAGTTTTGAAACAGCTGACTCTCGAACTGGCGACCTTGGTCGCTTGTGAGTGTAGTCGGGCATCCAAATCTTGATATCCAGTGTTGGTAGACGATATCGGCGATTCGATCAGCTGATATTTCGTCGGTAGGTATTGCTTCAGGCCATTTCGTGAGTCTGTCGATCATTGTTACTAAGTAGCGATGTCCTTGAGCTGTTGTAGGTAAAGGTCCTACAATGTCCACATGTAGATGTTGAAAACGATCGCTTGGCGGGAAAGCAGAGATGTTCGAGAATGTGTGACGTTGTATCTTGCTTTTCTGACAATGTAAACAAGTTCGGGTCAAACGGCTGATGTCGGAGTTCATCGATGGCCAGAAGTATTTTTGAGTTATAAGTTTTCGAGTCGTTCGCGTACCAGGATGACTGAGGTTGTGCACGCTGTTGAAAACTTCTTCTCTAAGTATGTTTTTCTGGTATATAAGGGCGTATATAAGTCGTAGATGTTTCGCAGTATAACTCGACGTCAGTGTTTGGTATTATTATTTTCTTGAGAGTGATGTTTGTTTCTTGCAATAATTGTTGAATGTTGCTGTCCTTTTCTTGTGCGCTGGCTATTTCCTTGAAGTTTATTGTAGATGGGCATGAGATAGTTTCGATGCGGCTGAGTGTGTCGGCGACGATATTTTGTTGACCGCTCACGTGACGTATGTCGGTGGTGAATTCACTGATAAACAAGAGTTGTCTCGTTCGTCTCGGTGTTTCAGTACTCGATTGAGTTTTAGACATAACATATGTTAGCGGTTTATGGTCGGTGAATATAATAAGGTGACGTCCTTCAAATGTCTTGCGGAAATGTTTGACTGACATGTAGATTGCGAGTAGCTCTCGGTCGTAGGTAGAATACTTCTTTTGTGCGTCGTTGAATTTCTTGGAAAAATATCCGAGCGGTTGCCACGTGTCATCGATGTATTGTTGTAAGACGGCGCCAGCAGAGTTATCGGATGCGTCGCAGAATAAAGCAAGTGTAGCATGATGTGATGGGTGGGCGAGTAGAGCTGCGTTTATGATGCTAGCTTTACATTGCTGGAATGCTTGAGTTGCTTCGTCGGACAACGTGATTGGAGTTTTGTCTCGCTTCTTTACGTTATGTAGGTATGAATTCAGCGGGGCTTGTAGTGCTGCGGCGTTAGGTATATGATCGCGATAAAAGTTGATCATTCCAAGAAATCTTCGTAATTCTTCGATTGTGGTAGGTATTGGATAATCGGTGATTGCTTGAATTTTATGTTGCGGAGGTTTGATGCCTTCTTTTGATACGGTGTAACCTAGGAACTGGGCTTCTGACTTGCCTAGATTGCATTTGGCGGGGTTGATAGTGATGCCATTGTCTTCTAATCTCTTTAGTACGATGTGGAGGTGTTCTCTATGTTGGTCTTCGCTTTCTGATGCTAATAATAAGTCGTCTATGAATGGGAAAACGAAATCTAATCCTCGTAGTACTTCATGAATATAGCGTTGAAACGTTTGTCCCGCGTTCTTCAAACCGGGGCACATACGTGGGAATTCAAACAATCCCATTGGGGTGATGATGGCTGTCTTCTCAATGTCTTCTTCTCTTACGCTCAGCTGTTGATAGGCGCGGTTGAGGTCTATTGTTGAGAAGATAGTTTTTCCGGATAGGTGATGTGTGAAATCTTTGATGCGTGGAACAGGGTATCGATCTGGTATGGTGATGGAGTTGAGTCGGCGATAGTCACCACAAACTCTTATGTCGCCATTCTTCTTAGGTACGATGTGTAGAGGTGATGACCATGGGCTTTTACTAGGTCGACATAGTCCTTGTTCGATCATGTTTTCAAATTCCTTCTTCACTATTTCGAAACGATGTGGTGGAATTGGTCGAGCTTGGCTGTGTATCGGTGGTCCTTTTGTTTCGATGAAATGTTGCACTTGGATATCGGAGTTTAGTTTCATCGATGTTAATCTCGTTATGCCGGGATATTGGGCTAAAATGTCGTGGTAGGATTGTGACATGTCGATGCTGCGTATCGTAGGTACGTTCGATACTCGTACCGGGGCATTGACCTTTAAACTCGTAACACCGTCGATTAATCTTCGGTTTTTCAGGTCGACGATGAGTTGATGATGGTTGAGGAAATCGGCTCCGAGTATGGGTTTTGAGACGTCAGCTACGATGAATTTCCATAGGTATGGGCGACGTAGATTGAGGTCAAGGGATAATGTTTTCTCGCCATACGTAGCTATAGTTGTGTTGTTCGCTGCGTATAGCTGGAATGGTAGCGGCGTTGGTACTTGTCCCTTACTTCTCGGTAGCACGGATATGTTGGCTCCAGTGTCGACTAAGAATGATAATTTGGAGTTTCTGTCGGTGATATACAGGCGGTGGGATTTTTCTTGAACGCCGGTGTCCGCCACTGCCAACGTTCCGTCTAGTTTTCCGTGTTCTGTTTCTGCTGCTTGTTGAATGAGCAGGGTGATGTGCAGCGTCTAGCTTGCTCCTTGAAACGGCGGTGATAGTAACAAACTGGTGATGGAGAAACATCGTGGCTTCGTTGACGTGACGTGCTGCGGTGACGAGATGAGTGACGACTACGACGATAATTGTTGTTGTGATATCGATCTGACTTCAAATCTGCTATTTCTAGTGATAGTTTTCTTATCTCACTGATTAGGTACTGCGTGTCAGCTTGCGGTGCGGCTTGTGAAACTGGTGCGGATGCATGCACGGCTGCGACTTCTGTTGGTGCTGTCTGCTCCATGATTTTGTCGGCGAGTAGCGCGAGTTCGTCGAGCGTTGTCTTGGTGGTGAATGTTTCGCTGACTGCGAGAACTGACCGGACGTGTGATGGAAGGTGATTCGTCCACATAAGTCGCAAGGTGGAGTCGGGAACCTTGTCTCTGGCGAGATTTCGCATGCGGCGGAGTAGTTGCGTTGGCTTTTGATCGCCGAGTTCCATGTCGGACAGTAGTTTCTGGAACTGACGGCTGTCGGATTCCTCGTAGGCAGATATGAGCCTATTCTTGATCGCGTTGTACTGATCAGTCTCTGGTGGGTTGTAGAGTAGGTCCATAATCTGCTCGATGTCCTGTCGCTCGAGCTGTGCGATGACCATCTGTGCGAGTTGGGCTTGGCCTTTCTTGAGATCGTTGGTTGCTGCTTCGAAACTGATGAACCAGAGCCGTGGTCGATCACGCCAGAAAGGTGGAATACGCATGGTGAGCGATATTCCAGCTGCTTCGGCCTTCTGGACTGGGTTTGAGCTTGATTGTTGTTCTTCAATTTGGCAGGGATTCGACATCTTGATTTATTTGCTGGAGACTGGCAGAGCTTCGTTTGGCGATACTGGCAGAGCTTCGTTTGGCGATACCGGCAGAGCTTCGTTCTTGATCTTCAGTGTTCTGGCAGGAGAGGTCACCACTTTGGAGTTGATGGTTTGGGGTCGTTGCTTGTAGATCAGAAGGTATGTTGAAGATAAACTCCGTTTAAGAACGAATATTGAATGTATATTTATTTACAAAAAGGGTCGTCTTTTATATTATTTTACCAATTAACAATAACCAATAAAAACACGTACATTAAATTAGAAACACTATTTACAAAATAAAAATCCAATAAGAATCCAAGGATTTTTGACCAATCGCGTCACAGCACTGTTGTCGTGTTATTTCCACGAGAGGCGCTGGTGTGCTCACGGCGCGGCACGGCGCGGCGGCGCGGCGGGCGACTTTTCCCGCCATTTCGCCGCTCGCGACGAAAGCATAAATATATGTGCCATGTCGCGCGCGCGTTAGTGTCGGGCAGGCCTCCGTCGAGTGAAGACTGAAGATGCAGTGATGAAGATCGAAGACACGTCGAACCGAAGCTAGAAGAGTGGCCTCACATCTCCCGACACTCCTATTTCTTTACGGAATCGTCTAAAACGTTGAAATAGTTCTTTTCAGAACTGCTTGCTTCGATGTTTCTTAACAGAACGTCAGAAACGTTACACCAAAGTTCTTATCAGAACTGCTCGCTTCAATGTTTCTTATCAGAGCGTCAAAAACGTGGTAATGTGCAGTGACTGGTGATGGTGGCTACAAAGGGAACTAAATGACCCGACACACCCGCCACCATCAGTGAGACATTTGAGTGAGCATGACATTCTCTCAGCCACCAGAACACATTCAAACCAATGAAAGATAACAAAATATAAATGGTAACTTTACGGTACATAGTACTCACACATGTGTGTTATGCAATTATATAATTCTAGGAGTTGGAATAGACATATACATTGATGCCACTATACTATTATTGATTTTTAAAATGAATTAATTTGGTATAAGTTTTTCGAATTAAAGTTTTAGGGTTTTGGAGTTGTCACTTTGGAGTTGATGGTTTGGGGTCCTTGCTTGTAGATATCAGAAGGTATGTTGAAGATAAACTCCGTTTAAGAACGAATATTGAATGTATATTTATTTACAAAAAGGGTCGTCTTTTATATTATTTTAACAATTAACAATAGCCAATAGAAACTTGTACATTAATTTAGAAACACTATTTACAAAATAAAAATCCAATAAGAATCCAAGGATTTTTGACCAATCGCGTCACAGCACTGTTGACGTGTTATTTCCACGAGAGGCGCTTGTGTGCTCACGGCGCGGCACGGCGCAGCGGCGCGGCGGGTGACTTTTCCCGCCATTTCGCCGCTCGCGACGAAAGCATAAATATATGTGCCATGTCGCGCGCGCGTTAGTGTCGGGCAGGCCTCCGTCGAGTGAAGACTGAAGATGCAGTGATGAAGATCGAAGACACGTCGAACCGAAGCTAGAAGAGTGGCCTCACAGCTCCCGACACTCCTATTTCTTTACGGAATCGTCTAAAACGTTGAAATAGTTCTTTTCAGAACTGCTTGCTTCGATGTTTCTTAACAGAACGTCAGAAACGTTACACCAAAGTTCTTATCAGAACTGCTCGCTTCAATGTTTCTTATCAGAGCGTCAAAAACGTGGTAATGTGCAGTGACTGGTGATGGTGGCTACAGGGTCCTGACTGTTCTTTGTAAAAAATGACAAACGAGCATCTACATATTTTTGAATTATGCATCTTGCTAATTCAATTAAATGATTGGTTGATTCTATTTCAAATTGATGAAAATTAATATCCGGGAATAAATTATACCCAATCAGAGATTTTAAAACCGATCTTATAAAATAATCGGTATTATATTTCGAAGACAAAACTTTCGAACTACTTTCGTTGATCGTCCTCTTAATATAAATTTCACAACGACGGCAAATTTCTATGACTGTGGTGGATCCGTACAATAATTTGTTTTTAGTGTCCTTTTGAAATTGTAAGGCGTTTTGATTTGGTACACCAATCAGCGCCCCAATGCAAGTTTGGCATTTTATTTGCTTTATCAGAGCATGGACAATGTAGCCGGCCATATATTCTATAACTTTTTCACCGAATTCAGAATTAGGTAACAGGCTTTCAAGGTCTGAAAAATCTAGGCTATCAGTCTCTAAATCTACGTTTAGGTCTTTGTATCTAGTAGTGATATTGATACGGTTAATCGCAGAAGTGCATTGCAAAATTGAAATTTGACCAAGAGCGCTGCAATTGCCACTGCCACTATTTTTTATTTGTGCATATGTCAGGAGTTTCTTGTAGATGCTTTCAAATACCCTAGCACTAGGATTGTTGTTTGATCCACCGTGGCATCTAATACTTCCAAACAGGTGCTCCAAGTGGTCCTGACTTATTTTGTGTAGAGGAAGATATTTTAAGGCGCACTCTGAGTTCAGAACCAAGTCTTGGATGAGAGCAATGGCACTTTCGATACATACACAAAATCCTATAAATCCGGTATATCGAGGTGATTTAACTAGTTTTACTTCCTGTTTTATTTTTCTAACAATTATGTGTGTGGACATATTTAGTAAAGCATCTCTTGCTGTCTTTAATTTAAATATAACATTCGCAGCATTTTCTGCATTGACTGCTCGTTTAAAATCATACCCATGGGTGTGCGAGTCCAGAATATCAAAAAGGTCATTCATCACATCCAGAAATTGTGTTGTGGGTGTGACATCTTGAAACTCACGTAAATTAAGCTGTTCTTTGCAAAATTTGAGTGCATCTGATACACTCTTACTAAAAATTTGGGTTGCTAAGCTTACTTTCATAATTTTAGTTTTAAAAAATATATGAGAAGCCCTTAGTCGATTAGCTAGATGAAAATTTTCCGCTGTTTGTAGATTATGTAAGTTAACGAGATATTGCCACGATATAATATTGCCGCGTTCGTCTTTCAAATTCCTATAAAACTCAAATGCATTTCGCACTAACTTGATCATGTGTGCCGGATCTAAAAATACTGCTATTTTTGAACTATTGCAGGGATTTTCAAAGGTGGATTTTATCTGATCAACTTCAAACGAGCAGCCTAACTTTTTAGCCATAGTAATATTTGCTGGGCAGCCGTCAAATGTAATAGCTTTGACGTTTACACCAGCCTCTTCTACCAAGTGGATCGCCTCTGTTAGAAGTGCGGCTTTTTGTTCTGCATTTATGCCATTTATTAAAAAATATCCTATTGGAATTTTCCAGGATGCATTTATTGGCACCAACAAGAAAACAAGGGCTTCTTTAGCTTCGTCTTGACAATCCGTTTGTAAACTGGCGCCAAAACTCATAAGCCATAGTACCTTCTGCCTTGGGGATGATATTCAACACCACTTCTGATTGCCATTTCATCGAATATGATAGTGGCGTAAATTTTGTTCTTAGATTCTCTGGCTTTCATTTTGATAGTATCTATTGCCTTTGTAAATCCTGGTTTACCGTCAATGGATTGATACCAACTTCTCAGAGTACTTGTAGCAGGTAAACATGTGCTGAAAGTTTGTCTAACGAAATTATACGCCTTGGGGGAATAAAAATGCAACGTTAAGGAGAATGCACGTAATTCAGGTGAGTATTTGATTTTGGGTATATGTCCTGTTTTTGATTTCAATATTTGGCGTTTAACGATTTCTTGATTTTGTACACCTATGCGACTTAAAATATCTTCATTTTCTTGAGTAATATAAGATTTTTTAGTCAAGGTATTCAAAATTTCTTTTAGATTCGCATTTTTTTTAACCAATAATCTATTTTTATCTTGAAGCCTCTTGACTTCTTTCTTTTTTTTACTAAGAGAGTATATAAGATGGTCTATGTGTCGTTTCATTTTGCGTTTACGTGGACTCAGGTCTACAATTGCTGTGTCTACTATATCTTTGTTACTTATTGCTGAACTCTGAAAAATAATATTATATAAGAAAATAGGAAAAGAAAGAGGTAATAAGAAATATTAATATTGAATTTTTCGTAAATACATAGTTGAGAAGAATGTAAAAAAAAGCATACGGGAATTTCATAATCATGGGAAGGCCTTAAAATGTTACTGTCATCAATTGGAAAACGCTGCAAAGGAGTCTGGTCTTCAGTTAGTGTATTAGCTTCAGCTTGCACTTGTGTATTTGATAATGGACTCTGTAATTAAACATGTCGGCTATCAATAAACGCAGTTACATGCAATAATACAATAACCCACGGACTTATCATCGAAATAAATTAACTTACGAGGGCGTGATTGTGATGCGAAGGCCCCGGTACATTAGTATTAGAGTCAGTCATACTATTTGGTGAAGCCTGTAAAGAATTAATGTTTCTCATATTCACGATTTGACTTTTGCCAACATTATATCAATAAAAACCAATAATACCTACCAAAATAGGCAAAAACATCGTTGGTATCGCTGAACTAAATAAACGGCGGCGTTGTTTCAAATATTTAAAACAATCGGGGGTGAAGTGCCTTGAACAAACAGCGCTGTTTTCTGTTGGAAACCAATTTTCCCTATTAACCTTATTTATCCACTTTTCTTTTAGTTCCGGAATCTTCGGAAATCTAAAATGAAACAACATGTACCTATGTCAAGCACACAGATGAAAAATAAAGTGAAAAATAGCTACACAAAACAAGAAATAGAACATTATCAAATTCAAGTCGGTTACAAGTTGATAGGTATTTTATTGCAGTATTTGAATTAAATAAATATTATTTTAATTTTACTATTTTCGATATCGACTTCAGCTATTAAAGGTAACAGCACTAATTTTTACGATAAAAATACAAAGGGAAAGAAAGGGATAGACGTATTAGAATTGCCTGATGAAAGAAGAAGACAGTTACAAAAGACATCACCGAGATACTCAAAGGAGATTGAGCAAGTTACTATAGCACTTGGTTGCGCATCTTTTGACACAGTATAGTAATGAAAATTAGACACAAAAAAGTGCTAGTGTCATACTTTAAAACAAGATTAAATTCAAAATTAAATATTGTGGGGTTTTTGAAAAAAATAACATAAGTTGAGTACCTATTGAGGTTATGTTACATCTCAAAACAATTCATTTTGCTATTAACTGGCAAATATTTTACATTATTTTTTTACATATTAATTGAGTATTACCTATGTTCATTATTTAAGATATTTAAACACATTGGTCTAGAAATCTTCTCAGAAAAATAACATTTCTAACAATTTATCTGTGAAGTGTAAATCAACAACACAACTTACCCTTTAATTAATTAATAATTACTTTCACATTGTTTTCTTTTTATTAACAACGGGGAATAGCCTGAAATTGACGTTCATCTCGCCTGATGGGGAGCAATGATAAGGCTGAAGATGGCAGCACACTTCATGGTATCCAACCACAGAGGGACTGGCTATCTTACCTTTTACTGTTGGAAAACGTTTTAAATTGTTATGACGGTAGATTTAGATTAGACGGTGGTAGCTAGCCAGGTGGAATTAAAGCCAGCCCTACCACTAACTAAAACGAGCATGTACGCCGGGATCGAACCCGGGACCTCTGCGCAAACAAGTGGGTGAACCACAACACCAGAGGTGGTAAATAGTGTATCATAAATAAAATAAGAATATAGTAAGGTAGTGGAAGAAATAAAAAGTTCAATTAAATAAAAATAAAACATTTATTCAGCCTCTTCCTCGTCATAATTAACATGTTCATAAAACGAGTCATCTAAAAATTGAGCAGGAGCATTAATAGAATGGTAGCGTGCCCAACTGAGATACCACAGAACGGTCATCACATGAACACAGCAGCCTACTGTTCGGTTGCCCACTAAACAATTACAATAATAACCAGCAATATCTGATACACGGTTGGTGGTGTGACTATTAACTAAAATATATTATGCATAATAAACCTTATTGCCAATATATAGATCTAATCCTGCCTCTTATGAGATATTTGTCCGTTCCCAGTACCAATGGCAGTTCATCCTCTATATCAATGGCCAACAATAACATTTCTTTCATTGCTGATGGTACTACTAAACGCTCATCACTGTAGCATTCACTAAAAATACAATGCCGCGAAGAAGCAGCAGCACGTTTGTAGATGCGTGAAGTAATTCTTGGACTACGCACAATAGCTTGCGATGGTGGGTTAAGCAGTGCTGATGGTGGTAGTGGTGGAGGTGTGGGTACAGATACCCGATTCGTAGATATTTCCACAACATTGCTGCTGGAAGATGAAGGAATTTCCAGATTCCCAATGGTTTCAATAGCAGACTCACTCTGTAAAGCTAGTCTACTTTGATCAAGCTCAGCATATCTTCTTACACTTCTGTATGCATTAGTCCAACAGCGTAAACAAACTCTTTCAAGACGGTGAACCTGAAATCAATATATATATATATATATATACCTATTTATAAAATACCACTGTGTATTCAAATTCTACATGGAACGAGAATAATAGTCACGAGTAGTGTTCCTGGTTTTTTTCAGAGTATTTTTATTTATATAAATTCTATGTGCTTGTGCTATGATGCTAAAAATAGTTATGAAAAAGTACATAAGCATCCATCAATGTATTTCCTCTTGCAGAATTTTAATATAATTAGATTAGAGTGATTTCGGTTATAATTAGGGTGATAGTTAACTACATATTACTACTATATTTCTGAAAGCAGGTAGGAGGAAGAATAAGTTGCCTGCTCATTGATTCCTTGCCTTACTAATTTATAACTTGAGTTACAAAGATAACTTGCGTTATTTACCTGTTGAGAAGGTGTATGTGATAAAATGAAATTCCGTTCAGGGCTATTAAGTGGTACTATGTGAGTCCGAGCTCTTAACACTGATGTTCCACAGCTTAAGCACACTTGCTGGTGTCCAAAGGTTTGTGTAGGAATAGTGCCTCTTAAGTAGTTGCTAGATTCTCTTTCAAGTATAATGTAACATTCCTGACATATGAAATCATCTTCTGATACCTGAAAATAATAAAAATTGTTCTACTAAGTATTCATTGCTCAATATAAAGTGTATTTTTATGTTCATAAGTACTCTGTAACTGTTACGTGAATAATCCATACGTAGATAATCTACTAATAATAATGTGAAAACATTATTTTCTGAACGTTATTTTTAAATAATAATAATATTCGCTATGAAGGTATATTACTATTCGAAAGGATATGATAGTTATGGAATAGATTACTTACCGCGGTAGGAGAAATCCAATTACGTAAAATATTGACCATGGAATCCGTTGCCTCTCTGATTTGGCGTCTAGGCAGCGGGTGTGCCAATAAAAGAGAACAATTCATACAGCGCAACATGTTTTAAGTCTAGAACAAATCACCGTGGACGTAAAAACGTTCTAACAATTCACTTCGCAGCACACGCACAAAAAGAGTCAAATTGAGACGTGGAGGAATCCTAAAACTCAACTCGACACGATTTTATATTTGTTAGCAGAGAAAAGCTAAACACAATATTCTCGGCTTAGGCGCTTTTCACACGGCACCGCGCACCGCCGCGGAGGGCGGTGGCGGTAAAGCGGATTTCGTAGCGGCACCCCGCGCGGTAAGGCGGTTTACACGCCTGTAAGCGCGGTTGGATTTAACGCGGATTTGACCAGTTTGATCACAGACACTGCAAGAATGGACGCTGAAGTGGTGGCAATAATCTGGCTTTTATGGTGTAAAAAGAAAAAAAAGAAGATATTGGGTTCATCCATTTTTACGAAGCAGAACTCTAAATAGGACAATTTCTTCCCATTGTTTCATTTTAAGGAGTCTATCATTATATTGTGTGCTTTTCATATCCCATATAGCAGAGCGACTTTCAATCTCCAAAATAACCTTTTCAACATCAAAATCCATTTTTAAATTGCAACACATCCTGCACACACGATGATTCGAGCGGTAATGCGGCGCCCCGTGTGTGATGCACCGCATTACCATGTCAGGCGGTGTACGTGTGTTAGGCATCGACGGATTTAATAGAGGTCAATGCGACATGAGATCCGTTTCACCGCCAACCGCGGCGGTGCGCGGTGCCGTGTGTTAATCGCCTAAACAGAAACATCAATTTGTTTGACATTTCATCGAATAGTGTTGTGACACAACAATAGACTACGGCGTCATAACATAATCAATTATATCTTAATTGTTTTATTTTTGCCTAGAAATTGCTTTTTAATGAAAAAATAGTAACAACAACAATTACAGAATAATAATAATGACAACTATAAACACTTTTTAGTTGCAAATGTAGATTATTTTGTTGTTCCATGATTTATGTTAATGTTTAATCGATCGATTATAATTGAAAAAGGAGTCGCTTCACTATATTGGAAGAAATTACGTATTTATTGTATTAAATACTAATTAAAATGAAAATAGAAACCCCACCAATTATTTCAATGAATTTAAGTCAAAAATCGATTAAAATAATATTATGAATTATGCATTAACTCAAATGGCCATACGCGTCAAAAAGTGATACTAAAAGTGCTCTTTGTCCTTTGTGCTCTTTCACCCAGCCACCATTTTAACTAGAACTCTGCGGTGGCTCATAATCTGATTAAATCAAACATAATTTTCTTTACTGTTTACTTACCGATGAAAAGTTATACCATCCTTTTTGTAATTCGATGTCCTTGAAGTTTTCCCACACCACATCACCGCGCATGAAGGCATTTTGATGCGTTAAAATTGCGTAAAATGTTGTACCTATTTTTAAAAATTTTGCGTGTACACAGGTCTAACAACTGGACACAACTAAAATGGTTACTAATACCGTAGCCTATATATAGGTGCAAATGCACAAATAGTTTTCGAGCGCGGGGGCACTGTATGCGCAGTCAAGTGGTTTTATAGTCTTTGTTGCAGCCGGTACCATAACAGTTAAAAATTAAATAAACACCCAACAGATTGATTTTCCAAATATTTTATTTTATAAATTAGAAATATAATCTAATAGACACTGACCATGTAGCAATTATGTACAGTGGGCATTTATACATGGCCAAGACTTATAGATCTAATAAAAAATGGGCAGTAACTATATGACTTACCTATTTTGTAAAATATAAAAATGACTACCTGAATGAACTCAAAAGCACTGAAAGGGTTGTTGCAAATGTCACAATTACACTTTTTAATCGGTTTCTGGGTAAATCATGAAATCAAGTTGGGCCGAGAGTTATAAACGTTTCGTTCGTACTTTGGGTAAGCATAATTTCTGTCACTGTCACACTACAAGCGCTGGAGAGACACGAGAATAATGCTTAGCCAAATTACGTTTGAAGTAACGTTGAAAATGTAAGGTTTTTTTTTTAATTTTTCGTCTCCTTTTTTGCCTAAGGTTCTACGATGAGAATAGTATACAGTATTCTTTCTTGTGGGAGGCTTAACTTGCACCAGTGGACGTATTTCGGCTGAAATGATAATGATGATGATGAGGATTCTTTCTTACTAAAAAGGTGATTTTAGTCGCGATACGCCGGCCGATACGCGCTAGGCGACTAGCGAAAGCGCTAAGCGCGCAGTGCGGCCGGTTGCGAAGATTCTAGAACGTTTTTTTCACTTCGCTACTGGGCTCTAGGCGCTAAGTAGCTTAAGCTACGTATTGAGAGAGTAAAATTGGAACATCTACAATCACCCAATTGAAAGTATAAAAATAAATAGCCACAGTATTATTATACGTCTAGAATGCGTTTCGGATGTATACGATACGTCACATTTATTTTAAAAATATATAATATTTACTTCAATGGAGGTTCGATTATAGACGAAAAAATATTATACTGCATCATAGATCATACATATAGGCAGCGTCAGTCGTTTAAGTTGAAAGTGCCAGGGTGGCTCGCGAAATTCAATTTTCTTTCGTTTTTCGCAATTTGCAGGTTAGTGTCAGGTAACAAGTATGTAGTTACAGAATTATAATCGTCAACATTACGACATTATTGATGATTATAATTAATAAGTACATTTAATAACTTATGTTTATTTAATCCTTAGAGAGTTGTATTGATGATGTTAACGGTTATAACTCTGTAAAGCTGCTTCTACGCTAGACGAGCCTAGCACGAGACGAGCATGAGCAAAGCACCAATTCGTGTAGTGTGGACCAACTTACGAGCACAGCTCCGCTAGTGCTCGGCTCGTCTAGCGTAGATGCAGCTTAAAGCCATATTTGTTACGGTCGCAAATCTAATTTTAATCAACATACAACCTGACACTGGCCTACAAATTTGCGAAAAACGTAAGAAAATTTAAATTTCGCGGGCTACCCTGGCGGTTCCCCCTTAAGAAAGGAATATATTCTACACATTCAAGCAATACACGCCTGTAACGTAACAAAACAAGATTCAATTTTGTACATAAACAAGTGATAGTTACAAATGATATACATAGTTACAGGTTGCGCACTGCAATGCTTTGTTCTCTTCATTCACTGATGTAATGCTCGAATCTCAACTGTATCATTACAAGCGAATGCTTCCGGTGAGGGAGCGCCTTAGGGTGAAATCACATTAATTGCATGCACGGATGTGGAGCAAGAAGTCCGGTCGCAAGCGTCAGCATTCATTCGTACCGGAAGCACTTTATCGTGCGATTTGAACTCACTTTAGTGAGTTGCAATTCTGATTGACAAAAAGGGAAAAATAAAATGCAAATCTGTGCATGTGACTTCAGCCTTAAGGCTGTTTTACACGAAGTTTCTCACCCCATGAAATGGAAAAATGACCATACGATACAATTTTTGTAGGAAACGATTGACACATTTCGAAAAACAAACATGAAATACATAGGTACGAGTATATAGATAGGTAGGTACAGAAGGACGAGTTACTGCTTGTTTTCATTACCTTTCAATAATTTTCATCACATGAGTATTCGAAGAGAAAATCTCTTCGTGTAAATGAGCTATCTTTCAAATACTGTGTCTTAAGAGTCGTTGAGGTAATATTATATAAAAGAAAGTGAGTATGACCGAAACAGTACAGTTTCACAACCGAAAAAATATGTTTTAAATGAAAGAAATTACTTATTTTTAATTAAAACTAAAGGTTACTTAGGTTGTTACTTTATTAGGCCCAGTTCTTTTCAATGGTAGGTGTATTATAAAATTAAAAATTGATCTAAATAATAGCAGGTTTAAATCTACTGTGACACTATTTTTGTAACTAATAAAAAAATAATTTGGTAAATAACATGGTTTGTAATTGCACTACTAAAATAACGGTTACTCTAGAAAGATAACCGAAATGTTGCCAGGATATGGCCGACACTTATACCATGGTAGTTTTGATATTTTGTACCGTAGCTGTTATTTTGGTCAACCAATGAGAATTTATCTTGTTTGACTAAATTGGCAACACATAAGATTGACAGTAGTTAACTAATAGCTTTAAATTAAAATCAAAACTGTTGTTTAACTATTTAATTTTTATTTTTGTTACATTTATACCTTTTAAAAATACTGAGCCTAATAAAATAGGTTCTCCATTAAATACAACGCATTAAATGCAATGTTTCGTTACCTGTATCATCTGCATTGTCATGACACACAGCCTTAAGCATTAACTGGCTCCTGTATCTATTACGGGGTATAGTAACAAGAGTAACACCTTTATTGAACATATAAGTATATACTTATGTTACCTCGAACTATGAATTTGATATTTATTCTAATTACCATAAGGTTGCCACTCCTGACAAGTCTGCTACATTACAATTTTTTTTTTATTCTTTTACAAAAGGTGGCTACTGGCATAGGTAAAATGAGTGTGAAAGAACTTGGCAAAATTTGAATTTAATAGGAATCTTCTGTCTGCCGCGACCCCGTCTAGCTGTCTCTCAGGGCTCCAGTTTTGCGGTTGACATGACCTGCTCAGTCCCATTTTAGTTTGGCAGCTTTATGAGCTACGTCAGCAATTTAGAAACGTCGAAGAAAGAAGATGACGGCACGCCTTTCTCGTTAATTGGCGAGAAGAGGCGCAACACCGAGAAAAGTGGAAGGAATGGGGGGAGGACTTTGCCCACGTGTGGGACAGTTCAGGTTAAGAAAAATGGAGTTACTGTCTGGGAGCAATGGAACGCAGTATCCTAGGAGTTAAGGCTTCACAAGCCAATTATTCTTCCATAGCAAACAGATCTCGCAGATGGTATTAAAAATTCGATACTGCGTTCCAAAACACAAATGTAGGTCACACGGCTGCCAAGCTAAAATGGAACTGGGCTGGCCACAGCTGCCGCAGGAGCTGTGGGCCAAAGTAACCTCACAGTGGGTACCAATCAGCAGTAAACGACAACGCGGCAGGCCCAGGCGGAGATGGCGGGACAAACTCGACTCTTATCTTAGGGATAAGTAGAAGGAGTGAAGGGAGGCGTTTGCCCAGCAGTGGGACACAAATATGTAATAATTATAACAAAATATTGCCAAAAGTGATAAAGCCCTTATAAGGTCGACTATTAACTTTGCTTCGTCTTTATTGATACAAGAGCCATATTATCATTTAATTAAAGGCTTACAATCTTAATCGTGTGCATAGTTTTTGGGCAGTATCTAAATGTTGCCAAGCATACAATTAATTAAATTAAAAAAAAAAACATTTAAATTGAGAATTACACAACTGATTGCTAAAAAATATATATTACGAATCCACTAGCGCCATTTTTGAAACTAACTACATTTATTAGTCTCATAATTAACCTTTATTTTGTTCTAGATAATATGATATTTTTTTAAATAGCAACAAAAATATCGTTATTAGAAATCAACCTCGATACAATATTGATGAACGGAATCACTAACTAAAAACGCAAATCGCCTTAATTTCATACGTAATAATTAAAATGATTGTTTTAAAAACATTTTTTCTTAACATTTTAAATGTTTGACTTAGTTTTCGAATATTTTGTTTAAGTCTTAAGCTTGTTTAGCAGGACTGCAGTCTTATAAGCGATTAAGGCGATTCGGTGACCGAGGGTTCGGTCTGGGGTATTTTACCGTCATTCTTGGGGTGTAGACGGGGTGCTGTCCTCAGCTTTCCGCTTGCTCCCTGCCTGTTGGGTCCTGTTCTTGTCAGGCTTGTATTTTTCCCACTTTTTATGGTTGAGCAGATCGAAATCTTCACAATACTGTGCTATATCCCTAAGGTACGTGGAAAGGTGTAAGAGCTCTCGATCCCGGTCCCTGTTCAGGTGAGCCTGTCTGAATGCTCTGATCTTAAGCCCGCTCTTAGGGTTCATGATGAAGTTTCTCCTAATGTCGTCGAACATTATTGTGTTTTTAGAACTGTATTGGGGATACTTGCCCCATATGACGCCTAGAGGTTTCACCTGGAAAATAAATGTTTAGGATCAGAAAGTGAATTATTTTAAAAGTATTAAACTAAAGATAGTGAAGAATTAACATAACAACATCATGCCTGTAATGTTTGAAGTGTTAGGTACCTAATAGTACACCCACATTTCGCAGTTATGTTTAAGTCCCATGTAATAGGGGGCGAGCCTATTGCCAACAACTTGGCACAAGTCCAAACACCGTGGCTGTTACTGAGAAATTCCAAACCTAATAACAATTTGCCTGACCCGGGAATCGAACCAGGACTTCATGCTCACCAGTCATGATGTCGTCTATGAATTCTTAGTATATAAATCCTTTTTGTCTGGTAATTAATGTCTCGTCCCTAGAAGTAACCTGTAACTTTCAGAGATAGAACGTCTCTAAGAAAACTGTTCAATTGAACAGAATTTATTTGAAGTGAATACATCACTATAAATACAGAATACAGTCTTTTGAAGCATTTAAACCTTACTAAATCCACATGTCAGCAGTTTTGTAAACAAAGCCAGACTCCAGCCTCCTACTGAGAAATTCCTGATGGAATAACTCCATAAAAGTGCGCCTGACCTGGGAATCTAGCCCAGGACCTCATGCTCTGCAGTACCGCTTGCGAACATTATACCAACGACACATGAGCGAGGTACTACTGAGTTCACTGACGGTCCACAACTTTTCAGCGTTATGCACTGATTGATAAGGTTGAAAGTGGTTGACCGTCAGTGAGCGCTATAGTACCTTAAAAGTCACCATCTGCCTAGCCTTTTCCCAATTATGTTGTGGCCAGTCTAACTGGATGCAGCTGAATACCAGTATTTTACATGGAGCGACTGATTATCGGACGTCCACACTCCACAACCCAGTTAGTACTGGGTAATACGATATCCCTTAGTAAGACTGGTTGTCAGACTTTCGTGACACTGACTACCTATAACGACTGTCAAAGATCTACAAATGACAGCGGGGACGAACAGCTTAACGTGCTTTCCGAGGCACGGATGAAACTCGGTATGTAATGGGTGGTCACACATTCACTGACCAAGCTAGGCAAGCGCATCTTAACCTAAAGATCGACCCGAGCGGCTGTTATTATTTAGCCACGAGCTCCTCAAGGTAGCTTAAAAGTAATAATTATACAAAACAAACTACTCACATCTATAGTCCCATACTTGGCCGTGTGCACAGTGATCATAGCCAAGTAATCCAGGTAGAACATGATCTTGTACTCCTGATGAGTGGATACGCCCAGAAGACGCATTTTCTCCTCAATCCACTTCATGCCGGTGGCAGACCAGATCACGATATCGTAGTCTTCGTAGGCTGAGGTTAGGAACTCGTGGAGGAATGGGCGCATGAGCTCGTAACCTTGAATTGGAAAGATTAGGTTAGTATTGATCGTTCAAGTTATCAGCAGTGATCGGAATAGGCTGCTATATTTGCCTAAACTTCGGAGAACAGAGACAGAAAGTGGAGACTTCCTTACGACAAATTTTTTTTTCCCGGGATTCGGGAAAAATCTTGAATAATTTGTAATAAGCTTTATTTAAGATGTGCAAAGGCTATTTTTAACTAAACTTGCAATTACCAAATTTCTGGATTTTCTCAGCAAACCGAAAGGGTTTGCTGAGAAGAATACGAGAAATAAAATGACTTCACTCTGCGTGTTTTATAGTTTTTTTTTTAATTATATTATTTTATTTCCTGTTAGTATGAGTATAAATCATTAATTAAATGACTTAGGAGTTTGTTGTGGTAAAAAGATTTAAATATGGCTAGTGGCTGGTTTTAACTTTCAATTTACAGTAAAAAAAAACAACATTATTCACTCTTAATCTGAATTTCTTAGGGGTATCAAACCTTTGACTTGGGTAGAAGTTTATAGCCGATTAATCAACTTCGGCCTGGTATCAACTTTCAGTCGTACACTAGTTATTTATAAGAAAAGGTAATACCTGTTTCCGCAACAGAACGATGATCGAACAGCGTATAATCAATATCTAGCACGAGCAGCTTCTTGCCGGGCCGCGGTTCGTTCAAAATGTTTATCTTGTAGTCTCGGACGCGCTTGTTTATTTTGGCTAGGTATATCTGGAATCAAAACATGATTTATATGTTACCCATTTATTTTATTTGTTCATATTTTAGACTAGTTTAAATGATGATAGACCATCCCGCTTATCTGATGGAGAAGTTATCACGCCAGCACATCAAGCGTCAAGATTTTCAACCTTATTGCTAAAGCATTAGGTTCAAGGTTGATTAGCATTGGACAGTTTCGGGTAGCTTGATGTCCTAGCGTCTGTACCACCACCTAAGAGGATCCTTAATGTAAGTTCTGTGCTTTTTCATAATCATCATCAGCCTACAGCAGTCCACTGCTGGACATAGGCCTCCTCAATCGCACGCCACTCAACCCAATTCTCAGCAACTCTCATCCAGTCGTTACCAGCTTTTCCATAGGCACAAAAAATCTGTGACTGACCGAGTTGCTGCAAAAGATTTCAACTGCAGCAACTGCGGTCAGACACAGAGATAAATAGAGATTTCAAAGTGAATGTTTCGCCAGTGTGAACGCACAGTTAGTGCTACTAGAAATATGTTTGAGACTGTGTGCCACACTATAACTGCTCAGTAAAAGCTGCTTAGTGTAATTCCACCCTGTATTATGCATTGCAATCAATTTGACATTTGATGCCACTTTCATTCCCAAGGCAATCTCGGTAATTAAATGTTCTAACATAACGTCATCACCTAAGGTAAGAAATCTTTTCCTCAATTCAACAGATTCTCTTTTTTCCGTAATTTGGTCAGTAATGTTTTCATTTAATTTTGTACCCCTACATAGTAGGCGTAAGCGTTACAGGAACTCTGCCAGGGCTGCGGGACTGTTCGAAAGAGATAACGCGGCCCTGGAACACAAAGGGCAAAGGAAGGAACATGGATGGGTTTTAGTCAGTAAAAGTCTGACACTCCCTTCCGCTCCGCCCAGAGCGGGAAGGAGGTTATTTGACGATTTCAGACCCAAAAAAAAAAAAACGTTTAATAAGTCGAAATATCTATTTCATAGACGCGACTATGTTTAGGCGAGAAATATTCATTACCTCAAATTACTTCGTAAATGTAATGTTTTGATACCGATTAACTTAAAATAAGATCACGGAAGTCGCGAAACTGATAGATAATGTGAATCTATCAGTTTCGCAAATTTCGTGATCTTATTTGCCTAATTTTACGCAACTGTGTTGACCAAATATTTAACTAATTGATCAGAACGCACACGGACGCAGGATCGCCTTCGCAGTCAAGTGTCCAGGGTGGTATAATTATGATATGGGACATTTTGGGGCGACCTACAACCCTTTGTTTTTGTTAGTACCAACCAACAACCATAGAAATTCTCATACACTGTTGTAAGCTTTCACGGTTTAAAACTAAACTTATTCACATTCCCGTATTCTCCAGTCAACCCGCGATCATGGCGCTTGCAACAGCGTCGAAATATCGGGAGCTCAAAATCATGAACAATCACGGAAGATACCTATCCTGTAAGTGACAGTATAAGCATAGAAAGTTTCTAATTTTTCCTTTATTGGTGCCAATCGAACCTTCGACTTACTACTTGCGTTGGAAACACCTCCACGTTCGCCAATTACTATACAGAGTGGCGCCGACTATACGACAGTAAATTAAAACACTGGTAATACTAATTCATAGGAACGTTTTTAAACTATCAAATAAATTCTAAACACCGTAATCGTAATTCGCCGCATAGCATATTGGTCAAGTAAGGGATAATATTTCCCATTGGTTCGCTCTTTTTCTTGTATTTCTTCACTATCAATACATATTATAAAACAAAGTCCTCCGCCGCGTCTGTCTGTCTGTCTGTTCGCGATACAACTCAAAAAGTACTGCACCGATTTTCATGCTGTTTTCACCAATGGATAGAGTGGTTCTCGAGGAAGGTTTTAGTATAATTTATCAAGTTTTTGGCTAAAATTTAGCCGTCTGGGAGCTTTCAACGAAAACGCTGCCTAAACCCTTTGAGATATAACAATATGTATGGATGTATGGTGGAATTCTGTATTTTGGTTGCGGGAACGGGATCAAAATTTCATGATTACCTTTAGTCGCGATAACCGCCATGCGGGCGAAGCCGCGGGCATCAGCTAGTTTTAAATATATTTGTGTACTTACAAACTCGCCACCCCTTGTAACCTCTTGGGCTTAGACATAGGTACAGTCGTCACCGCATCAAGTTACCATAAACTGTCAAATTTTCTCATTCCATTTTAAACTTTACCAACAACATTATAGTTTAAAATCATTTGTAAAAATTTGTGGTAACTGATGTGCTGGCAAATTTACATAAAACACTGTTTTCAATACAACTGCGTCAAGCGTGCTGTCGTTTGGACTGATTGGAAAATACAGCGAGTATGGCGCATCACCCAGCACTCCCTCCACCACAATACGCATAACTTTTACTAAACGTAACACTTAGGTCAAAGTCGGATAACGCAGTTGGTTAGGCAGAGCAAGTGGCGGCGCAAATTATTGAATATAATGATCTTAGGAAAACTCCATCTATCCATACATTTCTCGGGTGACTTGTCAAGGGCCCACCCCTTCAAGATGTAATGTGCTGTCTTGTTGACAGGCTACTATATCTTGAACAAAACAATTGTTAAAAAATTTGCAAGTCATCAACTTCATACATAGTTTGTGCAGAAACCAAAACAAGTAGATATCCATTATCATTATTCCACATCTCCAAACAAACTACGTATCTACATACCTCCTGATTTTCCACATCAACCTCCTCTTCCTCAATATCCAGGTCATTCACCACCTCATCCCCGACATCAGGCTTGGTCTGCGCGCCAGCTATTGCTTCCTCAAGTGACCCCATCATCATGATTTTAAGGTTCGGCTTCAACTGCAGGTCTGATAGGGTGCAGTTGTCTGTTGCTACCTTGCCTGGTGAATAGAATCATGATAAGCAGTTTGTTGACATTCTATATAAGGTAAAGGAAAATATCTTGAGGAAAACGGCATGACCTAGGACTAAAATACATGAAGACATGTGTTAGCAAGTCCACACTGGGTCCGTGTGGTAATTACGGTTTTCTCTCTCTGACAAACAGGCCTGTGTCCCAGTTGTGGGGTCATTATAGGAGAAAAATAAATAACACTATTCTGTTGTATTTATATAAAGTGTGTACCAGAAAGGTGTGGTCATATTTCAGGGTGTGATTCAGACCACCAAAACTGAACCACTTTTCTCTCTCATGATTTTTGTTTGCAATTGTGATGGTGGAAAGTTTTCATTATTTTTTAAAGCATTGTAGTAAAACTGAGCTACTTAATACATCCTAGAGTAACTGTAAATTGTAGCAGTATTTTTAGCTAAATGAGAACTAAAGAAAAACTAGATGTATGAATGTGAACAAAATAAAAGGAGTGTGTTAGGATCATAGAAGGCGGCATTTTGTAGTTCCTGCATTCTTCCGAGTTTATGTACATTTTTAAAGAAAAACCACATCACAAGGGGCATTTGAGCATTCACTGTTACTGTTCGAAAAATTATTAATCCATGCATGTGTATGTATTATCATGTTCTAGATTTTAAAAAGTCAGCAAAATGTAGGCCATTGTATGCATTTCTGAGAAACGTAATGAATTACACGTCTCTACCGGTGTGATATTACATAAAGAAGAGCTGGCCAAAATTATGAGTATTCAAAACGAGATTTATTATCAAAACTGTGGATTATTTTGCATTTTATCAAAGTTGAACCACCGTGGAGTGTATGAAATTTAAAATTATTATGAGAAACACGTTATAATTACCCTGAAATTTAACATTGAGAAGCTTTTGCCTTTCCGGTCTGACTCCCGTGGCATTTTCGATGGCGATTTTGAGCATCGCCACGGAATCCGATGGTGAAAACTCCGGTATCTCATACTCCTTGCCATTCCATTTAACACTTAGTTTTAAAGGATTATCGTTTATATCGCACATTTTTAACCACTTTTACACCTAAAATTCAGTGCAACTGCTATTGACGTGACATATAAACAAAACAAATTTGACACGGCACTAGTGACGAGTGATTTGTACTATTTGTGAAAGATGACTGTCTTAGTGATGCGATCTTGTTACTATGTAGAAAGTAAAACCATAGAGTAAAAAGCTCTAGAGTTAACCTAGTGCGAATCTCCGATTTTCTGCCACTTTTTGCGGAGGTGAAGTAAACAGATACAGCACACTACGGGAATTTGACAATCACACACAAAGACAGACATCAGGAAACATAATATACACATTGAAAATTAACGTGTATCTATACAATTAACCAGTGATGTTCATGTGACACAATCAACTAGTGGTATTTCATTCATCAATATTTCATTCAAAGGTTTTCGTTATCCATGTGTACAGGAATGAATGAACCAAATTATAATTTTATTTTGTTTTCTTGTACAGACACCAGCACACCAAGCTACCAC
The DNA here is from genome assembly GCA_950022335.1 of Eurois occulta. Classification (NCBI taxonomy): domain Eukaryota; kingdom Metazoa; phylum Arthropoda; class Insecta; order Lepidoptera; family Noctuidae; genus Eurois; species Eurois occulta. Next base: position 6,436,324 of record OX465499.1, read on the forward strand.
AATCTGTCGAATTTCTTTAATAGATTTTCAACTTTATCTTTAAAGCATTAGGCTCAAGGTTGGTTGGGAAAATCTGACAGTTTCGGGTAGGTAAACCAGCTGGCGTCTGTACATACCTTTGACTAATTTCACAAATACACAATATGATATGTGACCAACGAAACTGCGTACGTCAGTAATATAGGACAGTGTGTACGATAACGATTTTTTTTTTATATAAAACATTATACTAAACATTATTTTCATAATTAAAACATGTCACATAGGGGCCGTCTCTACGAGCGAGTGAATCGTGGCGATATTATTGTCGTGCCACGCATTTCTATACGATAATATCGCCGTGATTCTCTCGCTCGTGGAGACGGCTCCTATGCTGGGCCTGAACTTTTCCTATAAGAATGATGCTACCAGTGACTAATATGCAATATTATTGTCGTGCCACGCATTTCTATACGATAAAATCGCCGTGATTCTCTCGCTCGTGGAGACGGCTCCTATGCTGGGCCTGAACTTTTCCTATAAGAATGATGCTACCAGTGGCTAATATGCAACGTACTTACTTTTAATAATAATTAGTTTTCTTTTATTTCTCTAATTCTATACATATTATTCTATGTCTGTCAAAGAGTATAATAATAATAAGGGGGAAGAGAGCCCTCTTGTGCCATTTCGAAGCATCCAACTTCACCATCTGGATTTCTTGACGGGAACTAAGGCTCTATAGGTAGATATGAATGTATGTATACCTTCTTATTGGTTTTTGAAAATAGCAGCTGTTTAAGTCGTCTAATGATCATAATGCGATTTGCGAATTGAATGATGATACATTTAATAATTACAATAATTAAAATAATTGAAGGAGTAACTACTATAGATATTTTTGGATCGTGATTCAGTAGGTAAACGAGACAGCATTATTTTCGTGAATTTCATTTTGATCAACATGCTATGTAAACACAGCTTCTATTTGCAAAAAAAAACAAGAAATAATTTCGCCGGCTACATTTATATTCGAATAGAATAGGCAGTTACACAGTAATGAACTATTTTGTTTTAGTAATTATTTGTAACTATTATGTTATATTTTATATCAAGTTCATCAGTATAAAACTTAACTTGACGTCTAATGTAGATAAAACACCCAAATACCAATCATTAAACACAAAATGGACACACGAAAGTCAAGCAAGCGCAGGCGCAACTTGCGGCGACCATTATATGATGTTGCCAGAATTATGTTATACAATAAGTATTTCCGTGACAAGGTTGCCATAATTGAAAATACTGGACAGCTATGAAATATAAAAATGTGACAATTTTGATGAACAATGTAACAATTATTCTTTAGAAAAATACTAAAAATTAAATTAGAGAACAACATTATTTGATTTTCTCTTTTGATCATAAAGACATTATCGATAATATAAAACTTATAGTTTCTCGGTTAAATAATGTAGATGGCGACTCTTTCTTCACTGAAGTTGTGCTTGATGTTACTGTCTCCCCCGTGCGGTCTGTTGTTAACCATGTGGCAAGAAATTCAGTGGAATAAAAGGATAAGTGTGATTTAAAAGTGAGTTTTATTGTAGCAGTTCAACACATGTGATACGAAACAGCACGGTTTTGATTGAAGTGGAGGAACACTATACTATTAACCATTTTAGAGAGCACCTATTTACGACGCAAAACGATACACAATGGTAGCGATCGACGGTGAATTAGTTTTATGTAACGTGAATAGTCAAATGGCCAATGTCTCTAGAGCTTATTCCTCTACCTATTGAATCACTACTGTCCGATCTATCTACTTCGCTAAACACTTGACTAATGTACTTAAATCGGGCTGTATAGCATTACCTAATTATTCTACAAGGTCACAACTATATTCAGATTTTTCCCTTTTTGATAAAATAATAAGCCCAACACAAAGATAAAAATATTTATTTCATGAAATTAAACTATATGTAGGTACAGACGCCAGCAGGTCAACCTACCCGAAACTGTCAGATTTCCCCAACCAACCTTGAACCTAATTCTTTGGAGATAAAGTTGAGAATCTATTAAAGAAATTTGACAGATTGTAGTAACTTGATGTGCTGTCGTCTGTACATTTAAAATTAAAAAGCATAAGTTTCTTTGCCCTACCGTGTTTCTTGACTATCTACTGTTCTCGACACTTCAATGATAAACTTTTCAGGTTCAAAATCAGGGTCCAGAATCTTGGACCTGATGATTTCTTTGTAAATAAATGAAGATTTTCTCGGGGTCCGTGTCTTCTCTGGACTTAAGAAATCCACTTCGAAAAGGCCAAACTTATCTCTGTAAAAGAAATGGCATTTAAATTCGACTAAACCAACATTATTACATTAGTTCCAGAGTAAAAAATTCGATGTGTCCAAGTTCAACTTCTATTATTTGGACCTAACTGTTAACTTTTGCGAGTCTCAGCAGTCGCACTTGCAACCATGAACGCGGCAAGCAAGCTCAATATTATTGCGTTTCTATAATGGCTATAAAAACTTACGAATATCCACTTCGCCACTCGAAAGTGTCAATAAGAGACCACATGATATAGCCTTTAATATCGCAGCCTTCGTCCACAGCATCCAGTAGAGCATTCAGATAGGTCCTCATGTAGTTGATTCTGTCTTCATCCAGCAGACCTCCTGCGGTAGACCAGCCATTTGCTGTGATGTACACGGGTGGATTGTCGTATTGAGATTTTATTTCCATTAGGAGTTTGAAGAATCCCCATGGTACCTCCTGCAATGTCAAGGTGATTAAATGATGGCGGGCTATAGGGTTTTTTATGTCCAGTATAGTCCTCTAAAGGAGAATGGGCCTCGAAGTATGAGCATCTGCCCCAAGGTCCAATAGCCATTAGATATAGGTACATATGTAATTGAAAAGAGCTTTTCAAGGAGAAACCTTTGCTACTAACACAACTTTTGGCAATTCGCAGTCCGCTCGGACTTATTGAGCTAAATAGAAAACTAGTTGAACACCGAAATTAAGTTTTTCTTGATAACCAATTAGAGTTTTTTGAGTAACCAATAGTAATAACATTTAATCCATTACATAGAGCTTTTCAAGGAGAACCTTTGCCACACGGCTTTCGCCAATTGGTTGTCCGTTCGGAGTTATTGACCTAAATAGGTGACTATTTGAGCACCGAAGTTAAGATTTTCTGGGTGACCAATATAACAATAAAATTTATACCATTGGAGGAACTCTTCAATGACAACTTTTGCGACTAACATAACTTTTGCTAACTCGTAGTCCGTTCAGAGTTATTGACCTAAATAGCAGACTATTTGGACACCGTTTACGGGCAACTAATAGTCATAAGATATACACTATGGGATAGAGATTTTTAAAGAGCTCTTTTGATTTTGGCACCACTTTTGCTAATTCGTAGTCTGTTCGTGACCTAAACGATATTCTGTCCAACCTACTGTTACTGTAAGGATTTTGTTCCTAAAACGGCATTTAAGATGTCAATGTTTTGAAAAGGATGTTTATTAGGCTAATAATATGATGTTTGAAACGTACAATAAAATACCTCCCCACATTCTACAACTGAATGAGACGAAATTTAAATCTTGTATAAAACGCACACTATGTAGGCAAGCATATTATAAGTTAAGGGATTACATTGATGATAAAAATGCTTGGCTCAGTGCTGGTCCTGCTCCACAACCATAGGGGCAAACTAATTGATTACCATGTGAAGTTATTATGGAAGCTGCAGAAGATTGTAAAAATATCTTTGCATTGTATAGATTCAATCTCTTAGTATTATATAATTGCATAGCACATGTTGTGTAGCTGTAAAGCTACCATTTACATTTAGTTATCTTTCATTGTGAATGTGCCCTGGTGGCTGAGAGAATGTCATGCTCACTCAAATGTCTCGCTGATGGTGGCGGGTGTGTCGGGTCATTTAGTTCCCTTCAATATGGTTGAGCTGAATGGGGCTGATGCATGCATCATGTTCGTGAACGGGCGCTGTCAGTTGGGACTGGTCATCTCTTAGCTGTCACGGTTTATTTTAATTACTTTATTTTTAAATTGTTGATTTTATCTTTTACTCTGGACGCTCTTATTTTGCACGTCTTTCAACATCGTTCTCACATATATATACTCGTAGAATCTCATGATGATGATGTAACCAAGATTTTGTAACAATATTTTGATTTAAAAGAGTGTCCATGGAGTTTCTTGCCCATTCTTCTCCATAGAGATCTACGCTTTTAAATGTGCAACTGCAGTACCAAGGTATTATGCCTTGTGACTGGGACTGTAGCTTCGCTTCTTTTAGTATTTTTTTTGACATTCAAAAGTGCCGTAATGGTCTAATTGAAATAAATGCTTTGAGTTTGAGTTTGTACAGTATCAATGAAAGTTAATAAATTGACGCAATAATTAATTTAATTTCTCATATTTAGAGCTTTGTAGTTCCTCTCTGACTCTGAGTCGAGTGAAGTCGCCATAATAAGAAATGTTCTTCTTAGAGAGATCCATCCATTGGTTTATACTCGTATCTTAATGCTATTGGACGTTAGGTCCATTTTGCCCATTCTCGAGCATGGTGGACAATCTTAGCGGAGCCTAACCTGATGCACCAGTGTATCCGTAGACACAAGTGCACTATTTCTTTCCTTGTTCCTAAAGTCCGACATGACCGGGAAGAGATCTGACGCAGGACTAACGGCATCACATGCTTTGCCTCTCAGCTTTGTTTAAGGAGTTTAATACAGTAATAGTAGTGGTAGTACTGAAAACTGTAGATCAAAATACCTGTAACCAGCTACTTTGTGACTGCGGCCACGAGGGATCCTTGACCAGAACCGCACCCATATCATCCATGAAAGAAGGCGAAGGGTACATGCCTTCTAACGACGCGTCCCTATAAGCCATCTTTGTAGTAAACGCATTCACGCCCAGGAAGTCTGCTGATCCCTTCAGCAAGGCTACTTCTTTCGGTGATAGATCCGGCAATCGGGACCTGGGATACCCCTGTTCCGCACTCTTGATTGCTACGTTCTTTAGAACTGCTGAAGGGTAGTTGCCCACTTTTGAGAATATTGGATGGGCGTATAAGCCCCACTGGAAGGAAAATAATGAATTATTATTTTTATCGTTGGCTTTTACTGTCGCACAGCTGGGCAAAGGCCTCCATAAATATTTTCCATCGGTCCAGCTTTCAACTCTCTTCTTGCAGATTCCTATAGAAAACATTCAAGTTGTCAAGCCACCTCCTTCGCGACTACATAAGTCTACCTTTTTAGTATCCTTTGCAGTATACACCATTATTTTTAGGTCGTTCTGGAGCCGAATACCATGAACTCGATCATCGAACTCGAAACGATTGGGCCTTTTTTTCTTCAAAAAATAACAATAAAAAAAAACACGAAAGAATAAATTTAATGTTTTTTTTTTTAATAATTTGAAATAATGAGAACTCAAATGCATAAATGTGTGTGTAAAACGTATACACGATCGGCAACACATGCGAACGATACCCATTGAAAAATTCATTCATCGATCGATTCTCATTATTTCACAAAAAAACATTAAATTTGTGCTTTCGTATTTTTTTTTATTGTTATTTTTTTAAAAAAATAGTCCCTATCGTTTCGAGTTCGATGATCGAGTGAATGGTATTCGGCTCCAGAACGACCTAAAAATAATGGTGTATAAGGCGTAAACGGACCCTTCACGAAGCCGCCAACCAAGCATTCTGTACATTAAACTAAGTAACTCTACGCAAAAATTATTGCTGCGAAAAACGATTTTGTTTTTGCGGTGAAATATCGCAGACTCGGTAAATAGTACAGGGGTCATGGAGGTATTTAAGGTAAAGTTATTACCTTGAAAAACTTGTTTTTTTTTAAATTTTATAGTGTATTGTGAAAAAGTTGAAAACCTTTCCTTCCAATATCTTCGTAACTAGAAGGTTCCCAGTATGGTCTAGAACAAAACAACGATCGCAATGACGGGGACAACAAATGCCTTTCGGCTTCGTGAAGGGTCTTTTTACATTCATTAAAAAATCTAGTAAAACCCTTAACTGATCCTAAAATTGCCTTTTGGTTACTTACATCGAACTCCCTGGCATCAACACCAGCTTGATGATCATCGCCAGTATCAGACGCGGCGTCATACCACACGAAACCAATGGAGATTCCAACTGATCCTTTCTGCAGCTTCCTATAATCTGCGTCGTACATATGGTACGTTCTAGCATGAGCCACCAACAAGTTCCGAGTGCACATGTACTCAGCAACGCCCGAGATGTTCAGAAATGGCGCTTGATTATCAGTTCCATACCCACTTACACAAATCTCTTTTGGATCACTAACTGTGATCCAATGCTGCACTTTTCCACCGAACTTCTCGAATAAAAACTTCGCGTAGTCAGTAAACCACTCGACTATAGCAGGATTTGTCCAGCCTCCTAGTTTTTGCAGATTAGCCGGTAGATCCCAATGGTACATTGTTACCATGGGCATGATATTCTTGGCTATGAGTTCGTCTAGAAGCATGTCGTAATAATCAACGCCAACTTGATTTACTTTATCTACGAATCCATTTGGCAGGATCCTGGACCAGGATATGGAGAACCGGTAGAAGTCTAAGCCAAGACCTGCGGCTACTTCCACATCTTGCTTGTGTTTGTGGTAGGAGTCTGCCGCCACGTTGGCTGTGCTGTCTTCCTTGATCAGCGAAGGCTCTGTGTGGGTTGCTAAATCCCATATGGATGGGCTTTTACCTGAGGTGTGTTAAAATAAAATTGTTAATGCCTAAGTAGATTCTCACACGACACCACTCGTCCGCGCGGGCGGCGGTGTACGTCGTGTGTGTTAGGCAACAACTGATTTCATACTCGCCACTGCGATTTTAGATCCGCTTCACCGCTGGAACACGCGCGTCCGCGCGGTGTCGTGAGGGAATCGCCTAACAGCAATGAACCAGATTGTGAATTGTCATAACAGAAATTGGGGCGAGATTTTCCTATTCACGATAACTTTCTTTCTGATACTAATCGTCTGAAAAGAAAAAGTGATACCTACAAATATATAAAAACTAATCGTGACTTTAAATGTCCATTTAATTAATAGTAGTTATAACATTAATTTAATCTCACCATCCTCATTCCAACCTCCTTCGACTTGGAAGGCAGAAGTAGACGCTCCAAATTGGAAGTCTGGAGGAAACGGTCGCGGCTTACTTTTGCTAAACACATTATCGCAAATAATGAGAAAGACGCTGTGGATGGAAAAAATGACAAATGTTTTATAAAGATCAACCATAATATGTAAGCAAGTGAACATATTGGAAGTAATAAGTTTAGAGACAGGCGTGTAATACATCAAGTATAATCAGCCTATAAAATTCCCACAACTGGAACACAGGTCTCCTCGCTATAGGGATGGGGGAGTGGGCCGTAACCACCACGCGGGCCCAGTGCGGGTTGGTGGTGTCTATCGCACCGGGACACCGCTCTCGCACTGGACCACGACTGCTCTCAGCCCTTAATCACAATGTTTTGGGTATCGGTGCAGCATGTTTTCTTCTCTAGTAGTCGATATCTCAGCATTTCTAGCTATAGAAAAAAGTCAATTAAAAAAAATAAACAACGTTACCAGAGCACTCCCGCATAGATGTTCATGGTTCCGAGGCACACCACGCACTGCACTGCGATGTGGAGTCTCCTTACTACGGTAAACCTAATGATCGGGGTTATTCTGCAATCCATGCTTAAACACCGAACAATGCTTCTTTTATTGATGGCTACCAACCTCTTTTATTGTAGTGAAGCTACCTTGAAGGCTCTTCATAGTAACAGTAGAGTCTTTCAAGAACCGAACCTTGTTTCAGCATAGGACTGGTATTCGGATGCCCAGGGATTGACCCCATGTGAATTGTTGGTCCAGGATCTATATGCCAACATCCGGTCAGCTTAATTTGTGCAGATTTTGCTGTATAACTTCGTATTTCTATAACTTTCTATTAAAAAGTGGATGAGGTTTTTTTTTCAAAAATTGAATTGATTGCCATGCTATTGAAGAGGTATATGTCCAGTGAAGGACTGCTTGACGACCATAATTATTACTGTTAGTATAACGAAGAGAAACGGGCCAGTTCAGTGGTCTGTCCCGTGGCTCAAACAAGTTTCGGTGCCTAAACTCGTTTGAGCAAATTGTGCAATTTGACCTATCAGTCATCATCTTACTATATACTTATGCGAAAGTTTTTGAAGATAGAGGGGTACATGGATCGATATTTTACTCTTTCCCGCAAAACCTACATAACAGATTTAGATGAGTCATATAGTTTATAAGTAACTTGGATTAACACAGAATATTTGCCCGGTAGTACGATCCTGAGGGACAATTCCTGAAGTACACGCGGGTAAAGCCGTGGGCATACGCAGGTCCTACAAATGAACAACCACTGCTAAGTTTTTCAGAATCAACCTTCCAACAAAATTGTTTGGACTGAACGCGTATTTATGAAAAAACAATGCGGTCATTCTTGCGGATTATACCAAAGTACAATGGTACAATATAAACAAAAATAATTGCCGCATGTACCTATGACAGAGCATCAGTTGAGGACGATTCGACCGATTTGGCTGTTTTTTTTTTGTTGTGCTCATAATTGTCAGGACAAGGTTTTGCACGACTGCATTGCATTCCACTATGTTTTTTCGAGTCTGATCAATGCCCTAGATTGATGAGAAGATTGTGTGATGATTGGTACCTACCTAATTATGTATAGCTTTTAGTACCTACATTATCTAAGCACATCCTTACCATCGTTCTTTTCATAAAACCGTTTAACTTGAAAAAATATATGATGAACTTTCCGATGGTGTATCGTTTTTCATTCACAAAATTTCCTTTTTGTATCGACATGACATTACTAAACATTCGGTTTGTTTATCAATACCATCGCCTTCTGATCACATAATATTTCATTTCATTGACATTTCTGTACCGACTTTATACATTTCCGAACGCGTCAAATAATATCCGCTGACCAGTGCAAGTTTTATTTCAAGTGCAGAGCTAGGTATGTAAAAAAGGGGAAATCGAAAGGGGATTAAAAGGATTATAATACCAAAAGGAAGAGAAAAAAAAGGATAAGAAAAAGGAGAAGAAAATGTGATGCGCCGACCCCAAATATAATGGGACAAGGGCAGGAAGGAAAAGAGTGTCCATGCAGTTTCTTGCCCGTTCTTCTCCATAGAGATCTACGTTAGGAAATGGACAACCCCAGGGCTGCGGGACTGTTCGAAAGAGATACCGCGGCCCTGGAACATAAAGGGCAAAAGAAGGAACATGGATGGTTTTTAGTCAGTAAAAGTCTGACACTCCCTTCCGATGATTTCCTATCCCAAAAAAAAAACCGACCAAGTGCGAGTCGGACTCGCGCACGAAGGGTTCCGTACCATTATCATCGCGTCATCATCAATGCGCGGTCGAGTACGGACGTGTTTGCTCTGCTCGATACGAATATTATATTCACGTACCTATCGCGCGGCTTTAGCCGCTGCCCGGTTGTCGTCGTTATGAGTTCACAACCGCTCATAGCCAACGAGGTCTTGGCGTTTATCAAACATGCCATCGACTACATGGACGAAGTCAGCATCTTGCAGATCTGAAAGTCCAGTTTCAAGGAGGAGGAGATCAGCAGTGCCAAACTGCTGCTGTTCCAGTCGCTCGGCAAAGTCGAGCAGATGCAGTCTCGCCGGAGGGATGGTGGCCAGAAGTGTGTGCAGGACATCATTACGTTGATGAAGAGCACCGACCCGGATGACGTGCCCGCTTTTGTGGCGAAGGAGCTTCATAAGCTGCCCCCAGTCACGTTTGACCACGTCGACGTCACCAGGTTGCTGAAGGACATCACAACTCTCAAGGCAAGCCTGGCCGAGGTACAGTCCAAGTCGGAAGTGTCGAATAACACCATTGGTGAGCTACGTGCCGAAATGAAGTTGTTGCGCAGCGCTATTACGGTAAATAGGTCACCTGATGCCTCCAAAGTGAGCACATGTCGCGGAGCGAGAAACGCTAGCGTCGGCAGTTTTGGGTCGGCGAGCTCCACTGCGTCACCCGCTGCTGATACTGCACGCGTTGCAACTTACGCCGCCGCCGTCGCTGACTCGATGCCGGTCGAAGTAGTGACTCGTGTGGGTACGTCGACCCCAAAACGTGCCTACACTGCTATCGTCGACACGCACAAACCTGTGTCACAAACCAAGAAGGGGGAAAAGAAGAGCTGTGAACCTGACAACAGGGGTTCGAAACAGCAAGGCCCAGCTACGGGCACGTGTGACAAGGAAGGCTTCGTGAAGGTGGAGAGGAAGAAGAGGAAGAAGCCCCCTAGTCGGAACCAGTGCGGGACTGCGCTGGCTGGACCCAATGTGCTGCGTCCGGCAATACCAACGACGCAGCTTTATGTGTCCCGGCTACATCACACCACGAAGGTTGAGGAGATCGTGGAGTATGTCCGAGCTAAGACCAGCTGGACCTTGAGGGTTGAGAAGTCGCAGTCGCGCCACAACACGAATTTCAAGTCGTTCGTGGTGCGAGTTCCGACTCATCATATTGAGACCTTCCTCAAGGAAGAGTTTTGGCCGAAGGGTGTCATGTTTCGGCGTTTCCGCGGAAGGCTACGCGACACCACGCAGCGCAACACGACGCCGTCACTTCGTGTACAATAATAACATCTGTTTTCTGGTTTTTATAAATATGTATGATAGTCTATAAGGTATATATGTTATGGGTCTTTGTTACCTGAAATAAATGATATATTATTATTATCATTATATTATCTATAAAAACGGCACAAAAATCATATCTGTTGTATGGGAGCCCCCCTTAATATTTTTTTTTTAATTTTTAGTATTTGTTGTTATAGCGGCAATAGTAATACATCATTTGTGAAAATTTCAGCTTTCTAGCTATTACGGTTTATGAGATACAGCCTGGAGACAGACAAGACAGACAGACAGCGAAGTCTTAGTAATAGGGTCCCGTTTTACCCTTTGGGTACGGAACCCTAAAAAAGGAATAGACAACAACAGTACTTTCACAGTTTTTATGCCTTGTGACTGGGACTGTAGCTACATTTCATTGTTATCTTTGTTTCGACAATTCAAAAGTGCCTGTAACTGGCCTATTTTGAAGATGATGATGATACTACTTAAGGAGGACAAAATAGAGTTTAATAATTAAAATACTTTATTTCGCATCCAAAAATACACACAATCATAATTCCGCTCAAAATTTTAACAATAACAATGCCAAACACAATAGGTATCAATAAAAATTCAATAACAATAACTTTTGTAACATCAACATTTCAACATTCACAAAATATTTTTAAAACAAAGGATTTCCTTCCTTTGTAATGACAGTCCGATTTTTATTCTTATACCTACTTAGGTAAATATTGTTTGTACGAGTTTGTATTATTTTTTTTTGTTAGACTCTTTTTCTAGGAGAATAATTTTTTGCATGTCTGAAAAAAAAATGTTTCGTTCAGTAGGTACCTAATATTGTAAGATTAGTTAAAAAAAAAAATTGCATAATTACAGTTGTGCAGTTTATTGAGACAGAAGCCACGGAGCGTGGTTCTTTAATTGTATTGGGCTAGTATTTTACTTTAGAAGGAGAAGGTGTTTAGGTTTAGGCTTTTCAAGAACTGGATTGTGGAGGTCAAGTGGCCTACCATGACGTCTTAAAGCAGGAGTAATTCCGTGTGGTAAAGAGATGGCGCTAGACGACCTGTATAGCTCTGTCTCTTTCCCACACTGGAATTACTCCTGCTTTATGACGTCATAGTTCAGTAACCTCTGAAATAGACAGCCCCTCCATGTAAAATTTGGTACTAAGCTGGATCAGGCTAGACCAGAAGCCGACCCCAACATAAGAAAAGGCTAGGCAGATGTTGATTTTAACTTCATGAAAATCTGGTAAACCCAACCTGTTATTTGACTGTCGATCTTGTCGATGTTTCCGACGAGGTGAATCTGGTGACTTCGTAGATTCCGTTTTACGTTTCCTGGGAGACACCTGAAACATTATAGTCATGTTGAAAGAAGTATGAGGTTCAGAAAAGAAGACTAAATTAAAATAAGTATAGCGGAAAAGCTTTTCATAACATAAACTTAAACTGTCACTTACGGGATATCTTCCGTGATTGTTCATGATTTTGACCTCCCGATATTCAACCTGCGATCAAGGCGCTTGCAACAGCGTCGAAATATAGGGAGCTCAAAATCATGAACAATCACGGAAGATATCCCGTAAGTGACAGTTTAAGTTTAGTTTTAAGCCGTGAAAGCTTAAAACAGTGTGTTCATTACATGACATTATTTTCATTACATTCGTATATTACACTATTTAGATTTACGTTAATTTATGAAAGTCGCCTCTGCGGCGGCGGCGTAGGCATGTAATGTAATAAACCGGCCAAGTGCGAGTCGGACTCGCGCACGAAGGTTTCTGTACCATTTTCTATAAAAACGGCAAAAAAATCATATCTGTTGTATGGGAGCCCCCCTTAATATTTATTTTTTATTTTTTAGTATTTGTTGTTATAGCGGGCGGCAATAGTAATACATCATAAAATTTGTGAAAATTTCAGCTTTCTAGCTAACACGGTTTATGAGATACAGCCTGGAGACAGACATACAGACAGACAGACAGCGAAGTCTTAGTAATAGGGTCCCGTTTTACCCTTTGGGTACGGAACCCTAAAAAGTATGTAATGTTATTATGATGATGTAATGATATTGATTGATGTAATAATAAATGAGATTTTTTTTCTTGTGGGAAAAGCATAGAGGAAAGAAGAGTACCTACGCGAAGTAGCAGACTTAATTAAAAGATTAAGATACTAGCAGAGGAGAACTAACGAAACAATTTGTTACTGACTACATATGTTTTAGTGTTAGTAACAGGACACAGCCCAACGAAGACCTCAATCTGAAAGTACACACATGTGGAGATTTGAACAGCATATGCTGTAACTGTCCTTGCCTTAACAGAGTCACTAAAACAAAATATTTAGGCGTGATGGTTGACCAGCTTCTATCCTGGTACCCTCACCTTGAGCAGGTGATTGGCAGGGTTAGAAAGCTTACCTGGATTTTCAAAACACTAAGACACGTGGCCCCGACTAAAATGTTGAGGAGTGATACTGATAAGCAACCTAGAAACCTCCTCAATGAAATTTACATTGTTCTAGCACAGTCTGTCCTTCTGTATTGTATCCCCAATTGGGGTGGTGCAGCTAAGACTAGATTTATGGACGTGGAACGTGCACAACGAGCGCTTATAAAAGTTATGTATTTTAAAAATAAAAGGTACTCTACTAAAGATCTTTACGAACTCAGTAATTTACTCTCAGTCAGAAAACTATACATAAGCCAAACGGTCTTAAAAAAACATAAAACCCTCCCATTTCACATGAACAAGAAACATAAAAGGAGAAAGGATATAATTGCAGCAGTTCCCCAATGTAAAACAAAATTTGCAAGCAGACAATTTTACTATCTCTCTGCTCAAATATACAATAGGATTAATAAAAACATAAATGTACACAATAAAAATCATTACGATTGTAAAAAAAATATAACAAATTGGATTAAGTCTCTTACTTATGAGGATACTGAAGCCCTACTGGTATATCATGAGTAACATAATCACATTAATCACACACCATAACGATACACACCATACTCTACCCCACACACTACACTACTGTACACCACACCACGCCACACCACAGCACGCTTCACCACACTACACCACACTACACACCGCACCACATCACATCACATCAGATCACATCAAACCACATTACATCTTACACACACACCACACCAAAATAAAGCACAACCCGCTTCTTAACACATGACATGATGCATACTCAGTTTTAAATAATATCGGTAAATAATACCAATATAATTTAATGTATCATTATTTCTAAGATATGGAAGAGCGGAGTCTCCTAATACAGGCATTGTTTGCCTAAAAGGAGGCTCCAAACACAATTCAGTGTATATGAAGCTTTTGTAATAATAAAATATTTTTCATTTTTTTTTTTTTTTTTTTTTTTAATTTTCCCCAATACCCGTGCTCTGAAATTACTGGACGTCTTTGGGAAGTCTTTAATTGATTTGAAGTTTAATGATACAGGCTAACAAATAACTAGAATAGGGACCGAACATTAAAAGTTCATTTATGTATTAATTACCTGTCTTCTTGGCGAGTAGCATTCATCCAGCCTTTTCGTCTTACATTGGTGATCTGCAAAAATGAATTACATTTTGCTGAATTAAAAAGTATTAACGTTTTTTAGATAATTTTTCAGTGCAGTCTATGGTCATCTGTTATACCAGATGCATTGCTTTTAACGAGAGAAAGTTGTAATATCTCATGTACAAACAGCGTCAGTTTGTGCTAACCCCTTTAAAATGTTAATCTGCTACAACATTGAATTCTTTACAAATAATTTAAAAAGAGTTCATTTCGAATTGGATTAGAACCATCGCATCACGGAATGTCGTCATACTCGAATCATACCGGCAGTTTAACGAACTAACCAGCGAGCTCATATGAATTGCGATGAAATTGTTATCTAATATCGTCCGAGTCACTTTATCTTTAGATCTCTGTCTAATCGATAGATGTTATAATTTGAGGGTAGCTAGTAATTTTACTTACTTACTTTTTCTTTAAAAAATTAATCCATACCCTCAAATTATAACTACAACGTTTGATGTATACGTTCACTTAAAACGACTAAGTTACCCCAGTTGTATTAAAATTTAAGATTAAAAAAAACGGAGTAAATGATAGCGTGACGTGTTGAAGAATAAAATGTGTTGCGCCGACCACAAGTAATATAGCACAAAGGCAGGAACATGATGATGACGCCTACCTATAAGCCGGCTTCACAGGGCACTACCCTTTTTGCCTTTTATTGCTATCAGAATGGAGCATTTATGTGGTAACCCCACTTAGATGCTCTCATCATCATCATCTGCCTAGCCTTTTCCCAACTACGTTGGGGTCGGCTTCCAGTCTAACCAGATGCAGCTGAATACCAGTATTTTACATGGAGCAACTGCCTATCTGACCTCCACAACCCAGTTAGTGCTAGGTAATACGATAACCCTTGGTAAGACTGGTTGTCAGATTTTCGGGACACTGACTACCTGTAACGACTGCCAAAGATGTACAAATGACAGCCGGGACCAACGGCTTAACGTGCTTTCCGAGGCACGGAGGAAACTCGGATGTAATGGGTGGACACCCATCCACGGACCAACGTAGGTAAGCACGGCTTAACCTACAGATCGGCCCGAGCGGCTGTTCTTATTTAGCCATGAGCTCCTCCACTTAGACGCTCTATTTGTAGGAATAACAGCTAGGTAAGGGTCCTTACTTCTCCGACTTCTAACAGATGACCTGTTCTTCTCCTTCTCGTAAAACTTCGGCACTTGAGTAACGTACGCCATTTGTGGAGTGAGGCGGTATGCGAATAGCTCGTTATAATACTTCTGAGACTGAAAAAAGTAATCGTAACTTTTATTCTTTTGAACAAAAAGGATGATTGCAAAGGATTCGCTTATCTTTTTAAGATGAGAACCTTAAAAATCTCCTGACAATACGGTGGATCATGGCAGACTCTCTCTCACAGAAAGAACGGGCCTATGTCCAAAGTTAACAGTGGGAACATTACAGTTCAAAAGAGGATCTGCCTTACCGTAATAAGTTGTCTCACCTCTAAAAGATATCGGGATGGCGACATGATATCCTTAGCGATGAAGAGAGCTGCAAAATAATAATATTCAACAAAGTCAGCATGCATGGAGTGTTTAGAAATCGGAATACAAACTGTTCAGCATAGGTTTGAACTGGAGGTTAGGTAAGGTTACTATCAACAACGTCGGTACTGAAGGCTGCACGTCAATGGTAACAAAAGCAGAAACTCCACACTAGGCCAGCTCAAAATCGAGCGTTACCACTGATGTGTGGCCTATTGAACAGTGCCGCAAATTTTATGGAGCGTAAAGGGCTTGGGTGACGTTGTAACACCACAATCTACGTTTTGGAGAGGAGTCGTTGATCATTACCGAATAATTATATAAGAAAGAGACTATGACACAGGTATGAGCGACATCGACAATGCTCTAAAATGCCGGTTAGATTTTTCCGGTTAGCTTGTGCTAGGCATGTGAGGAATTCAAGGAGTCAACATCATCATCGTCACATTCAAACGATTTATCTTCCTAATTCCGTAATTGGTACCACACGTTTATCAAATTGACAGAGTCGTATAAGTACATTATTTACAATTGGCGAGGTCACTAAACTGGGTAAACAGAGGCTCTAGTACGAGCGAGCGGTGAAAACGTAACATAAAAACGTCGATTTATGAATCGAAAATACAATTTTTAATACACTTTATCGAAAACTGGTCTTATCGAACTACGATTAGGTTCAACATGCAATATATTTCACACGCGTGAATTTTTAATAGGTATTTTTCCGCACATGTGCGGAAATAAAAATTTCCACAGATAACTAAAATTTTACTAACTCCAAATGGGTTAATGAGTATAGTCGGCGGTGATTGTTGTTCTTTTAAATCTCTGCAAAGAGATACGCGTCTTTACGGCGTAAATATTTTTTTGAGAATTTAAATTGTGTTTATAAATATAATATCATGGATAAACATGATTACTTAGAACAAATATTTACTTTTATGAACAAATTAACATTTATTATTTGTGTTCTAAATTCAACAATATTTGAATTTTCTATTTTTCATATTAGGCTGTTTAGCGGCATCATACCTTTGCTTCTTCTTCAACCTGGCGAAAGCAAAGCGCGGAAAAAAAGCAAATTAAATCATAGTGTGAAACTGTGATTTAATTTGCTTTTTTTCCGCGCTTTAATATTTTAATAATTCCTGACATAAAACTTTCCGTTCTAATATGTTATTTCTTCATATTGGAAAACGTCGCAGCAATGCAATAACAAAGTTTCCCCACTTATATCAAAATGTACTACGAGTATATTCTACAGGATTTTAGTTAAATTGTTTGCAACAAGCACAATCAGTATATCTATACATATAATAAAACTGTAGAAAAGTCGTTTTTGTACATCGAAAAAAAATCCAAAAAAAAATAGCCAGGGTGTTAAAGGACAACCAATAGAACCCATTTCCAGCATTTTTAGAATTTTTGTCTGTTTGTCTGTTTGTCTGTGTATTTGTTCGGGCATCACGTAAAATGTACAAAAGCAATGTAGATAACTTTTACACACAACGATTGAGTGTAACTTGGAGTAACATTTAGTTTTTGTTGCATTGCAATCGGTTCAGTCTATCAAAAGATATTTGAACTTAAAGTGTTACAGAAGTAAAATTAGGGTTATGTGCAGTTGGTCTCACAACTTCCCGTAACTTTTATACACAACAATATGTGCGTAAATTGAAGTAATTGAACGTTAAGTTTTTTGTTTCATCGTAATCAGTTCACACCTTATAAATGGAAAGAAAGAAAAATGTAAATTATGAAATTATAATAGTGTTTCCGAAATAAAATATTAAAACAGCGCCATCTATCGAACTCAGACTGGACTATATCTAGACATCAACTGCGTGCAGCATTGAATATAGATATTCGATAGATGGCATTGTGCGTGTGACGTTATTTTCTGATTGAGGCATGTTTAACTAAATACTAATGGAGAAATTCCTGACCTATAGGGTACGTGAAATTTGTCACAACAGGTCCTTATTGGCTATTAAAGAGATAGTTATAAGTATACCAGGGAACCCGATCAGTCAATACGGTTTGCCCACACCGACAGTCGAAGGGGGACGTATAAACAGAGAGTACGTATCAGAAATTAGTAGAAAGACAGAGGAACAGCGCCAGACGTTTGATAGGGTATGCTGCAGTGTAGAAAACGCCTCGGGTGAAATCCTGTTTTTAGACGCACCGGGCGGAACAGGTAAAACTTTCCTAACCAAAGTTATTTTGGCTCGAATAAGGAACTTTGGGAGTATGAAGAACAGAGTGTAAAGCTCTTCAACCCCCATTGAAAAGGGAGGATCCTCCGACCAGACGGGTGTTATGTCTGGTGGGCTACCTGCCCTACAGTTGTTGTCGGGTTTTTCTATATAGTCTTAAGTCGCGAATACTTTACTTGCGCGATGCAGAATTTAGATATATTTAGATTTTTAGTTTATCCTCTGCGTCATAGATGGCGCTGTAGTACTTTTTGTAGTGCCGCTACAGCACTCCCCCCAGACTAGGGTCGGTAGTAGAATGAGTCGTTGATTGCCAGGCCAGTGGAAAGTCGTTGCCGCATTGTTCACGGTGAGTCGGAACTGTCTGCAGCGGTAGTGCGAACCCCTTGAGTCGGGGTCGGCGCTGCATGTGCTCCGTTGCGTCGGACGTGGTACAGCGCCACGATGTGGCTGACTGCTCGCATCGACCGGGAGGTACAGCTCTCAACCGGCCGAAAGTGCAGTGCCAAGGTAGCTTGATGAGGCTGAGGGTGCTGACCAGGAATGTGCTTCCGCTGCATGCTGGTGGTCAGGAATACCCATTTTGAAGCTGGCTGGCTATATGACTCGCTGCTCGAATACTTGAGGAAGTTTGAGGAAGCTTGACGAAGTGATATTGATGACGTCACGTTGCTCGAAGGCTGCGCTGACGTCCATTTCGGGGTCACCAAGTTGGGGGTACGGAGAACAGGGTGTAAAGCTCTTCAACCACCATTGAAAAGGGAGGATCCTCCGATCAGACGGGTATTATGTCTGGTGGGCTACTGCCCAACAGTTGTTGTTGGGTTCTTCTGTATAGTCTTAAGTCGCGAATAACTTTACTTGCGCGATGCAGAATTTAGATATTATATTTCGATTTTTAGTTTATCCTCTGCGTCATAGATGGGGCTGTAGTACTTTTTGTTCTATGTTGCTGAAGTACTTTTTGAAGTGCCGCTACAGAACCAAAATAAAATTTCCCTTGCTGTCGCCTCTTCATGGATAGCAGCCACATTATTGCCTGGAAGAAAAACGGCAGACACAACATTTATAATTCCTATCGACTTAGACCGCACGGAAAGCCCGGTTTGCAACATATCGCGAAATAGCGATAAAGCAAGGATTTTATGCGATGGTGTTTTAATTTTTTAGGACGAGTGCACTATGGCAAACCGCAAAGCTCTAGAAGCAGTGAATAGAACTTTACAGGACATAAGGCAAAATGACCGGCCGATGGGAGGCATTCTGCGGTGATTTTTGGCAGACATTCCCGATAGTACCCCGAGGAACGAGAGCCGAAGAAATTGCTGCCTGTCTGAAGAGTTCTGTTTTATGGTGCAATATATCATCTACACACCTGAGTGTACATATGCGTGCACAGTTGCGAGGCTGCGAAAATGCACAGGAGTTTCCCAATTTATTGTTACAAATAGGCGATGGCACATACCCCGTACAAGAAGATGGCAAAGTTATTTTGGTTGATAATCTCTGTTCTTGCGTTACATCACAACAGGAGCTAATTTCTTCTGTGTACGGAGATTCCACAAACATGGGAAATCAAGCCGGTTCTTGGCTATGTCAGCGAGCTATTTTGACTCCTCGCAATGTCCAAGCTGCGGCAATTAATTTAAAAATATTGATTCATGTGTCCGGGAATAGTAGAGAATACACCTCTATAAATACAGTTATGGATGAAGATGACGCCACGCACTACCCGGTAGAATTTTTGGATTCCCTCAACACACCCGGACTTCCAGCCCACAAAATAGTTTTAAAAATCGGTGTACCAATAATTCTCCTCAGAAATTGATGTCCTCCAAACTTTGTAACGGCACGGCTCAAAGTCACAAATCTGCAGTAAAACATAATCGAAGCTGAAATATTAACCGGTTGCGGCGCTGGTGATATTGTTTTATTCCAAGATTACCTATAATTCCTAACAACTTTCCTTTCTCTTTCAAACGAGTGCAATTCCCAGTCAGTCTCTGTTATGCCATGACGATTAATAAAGCTCAGGGCCAGACATTATCCGTTGCGGGGGTGGACCTAAGTATTGGATGCTTTTCCCATGGTCAACTATACGTAGCTCTTTCTCGCGTAAACAACCCCAATAACCTTTTTGTGTACGCTCCAGATGGTTCCACAGCTAATGTTGTTTATAAAGAAGCACTAGCATAAATAAAAAAAAATGATTTGTATCGGAATCCTCCAACAGCGCTTCGCACAAAAAAATACATTGTTAAGTTCCGACATCCACGCGAACGAAGTCGCGGGCACAGCTAGTAAATAATATAAATTCTTAAAATTATGAAATCATATAATATTTTCATAATTTTACGAACGAGTATTTTTAATTTAGAAATTGACGTATTTACGTTACGGTTACACCGACCGCTCATGCTAGGGCCTCAGTTAACGCCATAATTATTCAGATTACACTCTTACTTAAGTCCTAAGAATAGACTTTATTATGACTTTAGAACGTTTCAACGCCTGGAGCCTTCATCTTCTGTTTACCAAGTCCAAAAATGTAGAAAAAGAGACCTATCAGCGTTAACGATGATGGGAGAAAAGTAAAATATGTATCCCGACTCTTATATTATGTAAGGTCCCATTAAAATAGATGCGACAAATTTTAATATTAACACAGCATTCAGTACGTCTAACCAAAGATATCGAAGCAACAAAAACAGTGATGAAACAAAATCACTTTAATCAGTGCTTTTTACGTTGTGTTAAAATTTGTCCGTGTATTTTAATGGGACCTATGTTGCGAAAAGTTATAAGAGGCACGCCTTTTAAGTTTTGTCGTTTGAAGAAAAAAACACAACTAGAACCTTATAGTACTTTTTATTGTTTTTCAAAATATTCACCACGTAGCTTAATACACTATTCCATTCGCTCAAACCAGTTATTATAACATTTATTCCACTCTAAAGTGGGTGTGTTCAAAATGGCTGACTTGAAAGCGTCGACTGCTTCTTCACCGGACTGGAACCTTTCACCACGAAGACTTTTTTAGGAAATGTAAAGACATCGTTAGGGCTTAGGTCAGGACTGTATGGAGGATGGTCAAGAATTTCTACTTTTACCTGCTTCAAATACTCAATCGTTTGACGAGCGCTGTGTGAGCTTGTGTTGTCGTGGTGCAGGATGATGCGTCGCTTTGAGTTAGATTTTCGAAGTTCGGCGATGACTTGTGGTAAACAAACTGTGGTATACCACTCTGCGTTAACCGTTCTACGATCTTCAAGTGCAATAGTCGCAACATGGCCGGTTTTTCCAACGAACGTGGCCACCATCTTCTTTGAAGTGCTTCGAGAACGAACAACTTTAGTCGGCTTTGGCTCGACTTGAAAGACCCAGATTGTAGATTGTTGTTTGGAATCAGGATCGTAGGCATAGATCGAAGATTCGTCACCACTGATGATGTCGTAGACGTGATTTGACTCTCCTCAGTTGAACCTTTGCAGAGTGTTCTTACACCATCTGACGCGGGCCGCCTTGTGATCGTCAGAAAGCAGATGCGGTATCCAACGGCAAACTAGCTTTCTCACTCCAAGCCCTTCATGCAAGGTCTTCTGAATGGTTGTCCCTGAGATGCCTAATAGAGCCTCTATCTCTCGATACGTCACATGACGGTCTTCGAGAATTAGTTGTCTCACAGCAATGATGTTATCTTCAGTGAAGGCGGATTTTGGGCGTCCTTCGCGAGATTTGTCACTAACGCTAGTATGTCCACGCTGGAATTCTAAATACCAGCGTTCGACAGTCCGCAGACATGGGGCTTCATCACTGAACACAGATGTTAGCTCTTCAAAACACTGAAGCCGTGTCAGCCCTCTTCTAAACTTGTAGAAAATTATTGCACGAACATTTTCCTTAGAAAGATTCATTTTCGTACGTAACCTGACAGATTCCAATCGACGCTGCGACTAAACAATAGCATTAATCCTAATACTTTCAACTGTTTTGAGATTCAAAATTTAAACTCATTCGAATATAGAACAGTGCCAAATTCAAAATTGCCGGGAAATATGGAAACGACAGAACTTAAAAGGCATGCCTAGTATGTCTAAGTTATGTGTTGTTGTGTTGTGTACTTAGGTATGTGTTGTGTTGTTGATATGCTTTGAAGCTATTTTCACCTGTCTAGACCCTTTGCCCTCAGGACCAAGTCCAAGACCAAGGTCAATACAATATGGTAATCAACATAACATCACGCCTAAAATCCCTGAAGAGTAAGGCAGAAGTGTACCTAATGGTACAGGTACACTCATATTTCGCCAGTTATGTGAAGTTCCGTGTAATAGAGGGCGAGCCTACTGCCATCAACCAGGCACAAATCTAGACTCCGTGGCTGCTACTAAGAAATTCCTGATGGAAAAACCCCATAAAAACTTTGTCCGATCTGGGAATCGAATCCAGGACCCCTCAACCTCATGCTCACCCTTGCGTCCACGAGACCAACGAGGCAATCAAGCTTTAGGAAAAGTTCGAATTTATAGACTCTCTACTTCTCTAGTGTCACTCATACCTAGCTGAAAGACCTCCATTAAAAGATTGATGTTTCTTAAGCGCGAGTTCTAAATTCAATAATCTTATCAACTTCTTGTAATAGCTCACCAGGCGGAATAATCTGAGTCGTGCTCCTAAAAGTAACATTCCTACCATCAGTCGTCATCCCAAAATTCTTCCTTCTCTTTCTGATCTCCATCAATTCTTTCAATCCCTTCAGCTCCTGCAACTGTTTCAAACTCTTCAGCTCCTGCAGTTCCTTCTTCTGCCTCTCTATAACATTAAATCCTTTCTTCTTTTCTAGCACAATTGTGTCGTTCGCTCTTCTTTCTACTATGGGGCTCCACCAGTCATCGGTTACCATTCCAGTGTCGCAAACTGGAGTTCTGTCAGTCAATGTTGACTGGTTGGCCTTGGTGACGACTTTGACTCTAAACCTTCTGCGTCGTGGGGTATCGTCGTAGTTCATCGTCGCCAGGCTGCAGATCGTTGTGTCTGTCTTGCTTTCTGCGCTCGCTAAGGATGTTGAGCTGGTTGATGAATCGCTAATGGTATCCGTTAGCTCTTCTTTCAATGGTTGAGCTACGTTTTTGTGACCTGAAATTAAAGTTTATATTTGAACTATGCGTTTTGCTTGAGCATGGGCCTCGTTTAAACTACTATCAAAGTTTACAAATAATTGTAACATAGTTTACTTGAAATACAGATGATAATCAGAAGCAATTGTTTCACAAATGTTGCTGCCGATTTTATTATTTCATCAGGCAATATTCACGATGCTATGCTTACAAAATAACAGTTAAGCTAATTTAAACTGTTTAGAAGAAATATAACAGTTCCACTTACAGTCTAACTTTACGTCGTTTTCAAAGGGTACCTTCTGATTCATCGGTGAAACACCGGCTTTTACATCTAAGGAAAAAGTAATATTACTTCAAGACAAGCAATTAAGTGATAATATTATCATTTTTGGCGACAAATCAACCAAAACCTTCTCAACTTTCTGATTTCTTGGCTTACTTTACTGGGGAGTTTTTGTGTCACTTTATCTTCCCAGTTCAAAATCAAAATACCTACATATTTTATTTCACATAGGCCTATGGGTACCTACTTATAAAACGTCGACAAAAACGTGCACGGTTCGGTTTGGTCGTTTGCTATGGAGAAGAACCGGCAAGAAACTCCATGGTTACTCTGTTAAAATGATTTGGATTTACAATATTATCATGTTACAGCGTTAGTACTTAAGTATGGGGGGACAGCATAGGCCCGACAATAAGTCGTTGCTTACTACACAAAAAACGCAAAACAAGATACATAATTAAAACATGAAGTTCGGGGTTGTATTGATTTTCGTCGTTTAAAGACCCTGATTTAAACACATTCATATTTTTTTTTTCAGGCTCTCTAACAAGAATTTGAGTATGGTACCTATACATTTACCTGTCTTGTGCTTTCGAGCAATTCAGTGAGTAGCTTTTTGGGCCACGTCAGTTAAAAAAAAAAATTTTTTTTTTTAAAACAAGCCTTTATTACTTGTTCATAAAAAGAATTCCCATTTTTTTAAATAAAAGCGTGTTACAAATCCGGTGGGGTTGGATATTATCTAGGACCAAAGTACTCGTCAAGATGAATCAAACGAACCCAAACTCGAACGGGATTGTGTCGTTTCATGACAGAGTTCTTATAACCACCTTCCAGTTCCATCATCAGATCAGATCCATGTCATCATAATATTGCATTGTCACGCGATATACATATGCGCGCAAAATTTCAGATCAATCGGTTGAAGATATCTGCTTCAAAATTGAGTTGCAAGATTTCACCCGAACAAATACATACATTGCAAGTTCAATAAAAGCTTGTCAAAACAAAAGCAAAAACTTAATGGCTTCTGAGACGCTGACGTGTGTCAACCATAGAACAGTAAAATCCGGCCAAGTGCGAATCGGACTTGCGCATGAAGGGTTACGTACAATCGTAGTAGGGGAGCTCCCTTTAATTTTAAGTTTCTTGTTATAGCGGCTTTAATCTATGCTTTCAATCCTGTCGGCCTTCTGACAGACAGACGGACGGACAGAGGAGACTTAGTAATAGGTCCCGTTGGTTACCCTTGGGGTACGGAACCCTAAAAAAGGATAGAAAGGCTATGTTGGCGGGGCAGACGCGCCCGAGATATGAGCATACATACACTCTTAACGTAACGTGTACTTTTCCTTACGACATCTGTACCAAAGTACTTACGAGTGACATTATGCTGCGTCTTCTTATTAGCGCGGCTCACAGGGCTCGTCTCATTCACTGTCAAATAGTTGCACGGTCTGCACCTCATGTTCGAGACATTTATTGCGGAGTCGTGTTGCGTAGCACAGGTGCATAATTCGTGTGGACTGAATTGGACTGACTCGTCTGTGAAAATAATTATATTACTGTTTTTCGCAGGAGAGTTTATAAAAAAAATGTGAGCTTTAATTTTGGAATTGCCTCCTCAGGGCCTTGTTTTGATACCCAATGTGAAAATATTGCAAAAACACTTACAGCTGAACGGAGTTTTCTCTTTCGGAGAACACAGGAAGACCATCCTACCCTAGGACGTACTTACTAGAGGATACTTTCAATCCCGGTAGTACGTTACACTGAAATAATTTCCGACCACGGGTAAAAGCTAGTATTTTATAAACAAGAATAGGCTCACCAGACAGGCACAGATAAGATCCAACAGCTTTATTATCTGTAAACATATTGTTATATGTACATGGGTCTCGAGCATCTTGCTGATCATATTGTGCTTCGCGATTACAGCAGTCCGGGCAGCCAACCGATTGACAGGGGCTGAAATGTACCAATTGTTGTACCCAAGAGCGTTTGATGTTAACCGACATACAAAACATGTAGGTGTCAAGTCAATAAAAATTATAAATAATATTAATATTTGATACACTATTATTATTAATAGCACCGGTGACTGAAAAGTTGTGTAGTTGTGAAGTGTGTATGTTGTGTTGTATCCGGTTGAATGAGAAAATTGTCGTGAGGAAAGTTATGAGTGTGAATATCCAGAAATATACTCAAAACTTTCCCCAGGGCAAGACCAAAGAAACGACGGATGGACTGTGTGAAAGATGATACGGCTAGAAAGGGAAACTCATGAGAACTCGTCACTGATGATGACGACTAATGGAGGAGTATGGCAGAAGAAGAGGACATGCTGCGCCGACCCCAAATAGATTGGGATAAGGCTAAGAAAATGATGATGATATTGATGACTGCTAACTGGTTACGTTGCCAAGGAGGACTCTCTCTCTTTCTGTTTAGTTACTAGCTCAACTCGATGTGAGAGGTGCATACAAGGCTCTAGATAAATTAAGTATCACTTACACTGAAGCCGTCTCAGGTTCAGTGCTCTGACATTCTTTGTTCTCTGGAAATAATAAAATATTAGTATTACATAATCTTTAATCATATACAAATTCCTGCAAAGAGGTTTCTATATTACTAGACAGAGACGAGAACTTTTCTAGAAAGAATATATTCTCCCGACCCCATTTATGAGATTAGTCAAATACGCAGGAGAGTACCCAAGTGTACCCAAGCCAACGAACCACTCAAAAACTCCGGGGTGCTATTGAGCAGGCCCGAAAGAACTTAAGAAGCCGATTCCTGTCGGTTTCCCTTCGGGGAAAATGCACTCTATGTAATGTCTAGGTGTCTATTGTAGTCAAATAGTAGCTATATCTATATACATATAATAAAACAGTAAAAAAACTGTGTCTGTACATTGAATATACACTTCTCATCAAAAAAATCGAAACACTTTCGTTTTTATTGTTTTTGTCCTAATTTTTTACAAAAGAGAATTAATTCCATGAAAAAAAAAACATTACTGTGTAGCTGGCAGTTTGGTCATTACAGTAAGAAGAAAAAAATCAAAATTCGAAATTAGAATTTCATTTGTTTATCCTATAAATGAAATTAATCACTGTTTTGAGACAAATGTGTATTTAGGGTTGGAGTACGTTTCTCGTTTAAAAACTAAAAATTAGCGCTTGTCTTTAAACTTTTTGTTTCTTATTTCATTTACTGTGACTTTGGGACGTCTGAAAAAACTTTTTTTTCTAAAACATATGGATACTTCGCCCGCAGAAGCCGCCCAAGTGGTGGCATTGCTGGATTCTGGACTTAGTCAGCGTGTTGTGGCTGCAAGATTGCATCTAAGCTTATCATCTGTTCATAGAGTCTACAAACGCTATCGGGAGACTGGTTCGTTCACGCGCCGTTCAGGATCTGGCAGGAATCGGGTCACTTCTGAGCGAGATGATCGATTTATTGTAACAACTTCTTTACGAAATCGACGCCTTAACGCTTTTCAACTGCAGCAGCAGCTTCGCGTTGTACGAAGAGTAGCTGTAAGTGACTCTACAATAAGAAGAAGGTTGAAGGAACGCGGATTGGCACCGCATAAGCCAGCGAATGGGCCGAAATTAACTGCAGACCATCGAAGAGCGCGCCTTAACTTTGCACGCGAGCACCTAACTTGGTCATACCTTCAGTGGAGCAAAGTACTGTTTTCTGATGAGTGTAAAATTATGCTGTATGGTAACGACGGAAGGAACAAGGTCTACAGAAGAGATGGAGAACGCTTTGCACAATGCTGCATTGAAGAAAAGGTCAGCTATGGTGGCGGTTCGTGGACGGTTTGGGGAGGAATCAGCGCCGACGGTAAGACAGAACTTGCCTTTGTGTCTGGGCCACGGCTGCCTGCACTAAACTCTCATCGGTACATCGAACAGTGTCTTGAACCTCATGTGATGCCCTATGCACATTTTATTGGCAACGACTTCATATTCATGCACGACAATGCTAGAGCTCACACCGCGGGCGTCGTACGAGATTATCTTACCGAAGTCGGTATCTCCATTATGGTATGGCCAGCAAGAAGCCCGGACATGAATCCCATTGAACATCTATGGGATGAATTAAAGAGACGAATTCGAGCAAGAGATCCAGCCCCAGAAACACTTAGCCAGCTGCAAAATGCAATCCAAGAGGAATGGGATAATATACCACAACATGTGATCGTGACTCTCATCCGATCGATGAAGAACCGTATGGAAGCAGTAATAAGAGCTCGCGGAGGGAATACAAGTTATTAAATAAACGTTTCTTACATTTTTTTTTCATTTACGCGTGTTGTTTTACCCATTTCCTTCATATTCCATACAGGGTAAAAATTACTCATTATACAAAATACGAAACCTATGAAGACTTAATTTGAATTTAGAACAATAACATTAGGATTTAAAAACCTCATACTACTCACTATTAAATGACATTTTACATTTATTCCTAAATATACACATTTTTCTGATAATCCTTATCAAATCATAAACTGCGAGGTGTTTCGATTTTTTTGATGAGAAGTGTATTAAAAAAATAATAATTGAGGGGGGTTTAGAAACAGTAATGGAGCACGAAACCAAAAAAAAACATTGTCTGTTTGTCTGTATGTCTGTATGTCTGTTTGTCTGTTTGTCTGTTTGTTTGTACACGCTAATCTTCGGAACTACTTGACGGATTTGAATGATTTTTGTTTTGTTGTATAGGTATAAAGTCTGAGCAACATACAACGTGTCCCAGAAATCAACGTCAAGCCGAAAACGGGCAATAGGCCAAGTCGTGACAGCTATTAGAAAAATATAAAAAAAAATCTTGGTCATGTACTTTTCGAATTATAAGCATTCAAAAATAAATCTCAAAAAGTGACACCCTGTGATGATTTTTCAAGTCCTGTGACTACATTATTAACATTTCGGTAGTTTTTTTCTCTGTGATCTAACCATGAATAACCCTTCTGTAAATTACAGTTAAAAGTTAAAACGTAACTGCCTCAGTTTTAAATTAAATGTTAGATTTTTGCCCAATATTGAATTCAAAATAATGACATCACCCAAATTTAACCGACTGTACTGAAAAAAAAATCTACTACACTATTTTGGCAAGTAACTTTAAAAGATGGCGCGTTTAGTCAGGATTCCAAAATGGTATAACACATACTAATTGCTACTTCTTAATTGAGGAAAAAAAGTACATTGTTGGTTTTAGGTGCATTTGAAATAAAATTCAGTCGTTGGATTTCTTTTATTATAATTGTTATTAAATCAGATTTACGAATTTTTATAACAAATGTTCAAACTGTTTTCCTTCAGCTGCAATGCAAGTTCTACATCTCTTTAAAAATGATCGCGTAATAAGACGGGCGTATCTTCTTGAGTTGATGTATTCAGCGGCTTCTGCAATTCTTTGGCGCAGCTCGTCTAAATCTTGAATTGGCTTAGAGTACACTTTATCCTTTATCGTACCCCAGTAAAAAAAATCTATGGGGTTTAAATCGGGTGAACGGGCAGGCCACGAAATTGTACCACCCCGCCCAATCCACCTATCGGGGTATTCTCGATTGAGAAACTCTCGTACAGTGAGAGCATAATGCGCTGGGCAGCCATCTTGTTGATACCACATGCTGCCGTAAATGTTCAGTGGCACTTCTTCCAATAATTCTGGTAATTGGTTCTGTAAGAAGTTCAAATAACCCTGGGCATTTAAATTCTCCGGCAGCTCGATTGGACCAATAACTTTACCATTCAAAATTCCCGTCCACATATTTACTTTAAACTGGTACTGAGATCTATCTTCCCGCATCAAATTTGGATTTTCCACGTGCCATTCGTGCAAATTGTGGAGGTTCATGTAACCGTCCTTTTTAAATGTTGATTCATCGGACCATAGAATTTTTTCAAAGAATCGCGGGTCCTCTCGGTGCCTCTGCAACATCGTTCGACAAAATCGTACTCTCTCTGGGTAGTCTCGGGGTAGCAGACTTTGTACTCGTCGTACATGGTATGGGTGAAACTCGTTCTTTTTTAAAATACGATGTGCAGTACTTTTGGGGACTCCTATGCTCTGTTCAATTCCACGTACTGAGATACTTCTGTCTTCTTCAACTGCTTGCAAGACTTCGGCTTCGTAGGGCATAACGGGTCTTCCCTCGCTAACCATTTGGCTAGGAAATCGACCCTCTGATAATGACCGATGCACATTAATAAATACTCGATGATCGGGATGACGCTCAGCATTCGGGTATCTCTCATGATACACTCTTGCTGCAGCATTGGCGTTGCATAAGCATTCTCCATAAATGAGATGCATGTTGGCGTATTCCTGTGCGGTGTATCGAGATGGCATGATAAAACACTACACAAACACGGGGTTGCGATTAAAACAAGTCCGGGGTTGTCAGAAACGGTGCAGATAAATCCAAATCACAATGCAAATCAAGTCCAATAAACAAAGCCACAGTTGTAAGTACGAAGTCAATACGAATACAAAAAGATGTGCAGTCAACGAAAGAGCGTAACGTACTGCAGTATTGCACAATTTGCCGATGCATCCCTGTTTAGCCAGAGTAGCGTCTCTATCTGTTTCACTCACACATATGAAATGATGTGTCAATCCGTCTCCCTCTTAGTTAGATAAAAGTAGCGTCACTATCTATCTCGCTCCCACTTGTCAAAGTAGCGTCACCTCACATTAGTTAAAATGAATCTTTCTCGCTCACACTAGTCAAAATAACGTCACTCTTCGTCTCAATCGAACTTTTATGAAATACGGCTTCATAAAAAAAAAATGTTTTTTCTCAATTAAGAAGTAGCAATTAGTATGTGTTATACCATTTTGGAATCCTGACTAAACGCGCCATCTTTTAAAGTTACTTGCCAAAATAGTGTAGTAGATTTTTTTTTCAGTACAGTCGGTTAAATTTGGGTGATGTCATTATTTTGAATTCAATATTGGGCAAAAATCTAACATTTAATTTAAAACTGAGGCAGTTACGTTTTAACTTTTAACTGTAATTTACAGAAGGGTTATTCATGGTTAGATCACAGAGAAAAAAACTACCGAAATGTTAATAATGTAGTCACAGGACTTGAAAAATCATCACAGGGTGTCACTTTTTGAGATTTATTTTTGAATGCTTATAATTCGAAAAGTACATGACCAAGATTTTTTTTTATATTTTTCTAATAGCTGTCACGACTTGGCCTATTGCCCGTTTTCGGCTTGACGTTGATTTCTGGGACACGTTGTATAGGCTAATTTATCTTGGAAACTTGACACCTGATGCAGAACCGCAACAGACCAGCTAAACTAAAAGAGATACAAAAATGGTACTTTAGCAAAAATTGTTTCACGTGATGAGCATTTTCTGCTAAGAGAATAAATTTGAAGATCTGGAACACCTGATGTGGAACTCCAAGAGCCCAGCTACACTACAACATGTATAGGTATGACTTCTTAGCAAGAGTTGCTCAGCCTGATGAACACTCTCTTTTGTCGTATAAAATTTGAAGATCTGGAACAGCTTATGTGGAACTCCAAGAGCCTAGCTACACTATAACATATATAGGAATGACGTCTTAGCAAGAGTTGTTCAGCCTGATGAGTACTCTCTGTTGTCGTATAAAATTTGAAGATCTGGAACAGCTTATGTGGAACTCCAAGAGCCTAGCTACACAATAACATATATAGGAATGACGTCTTAGCAAGAGTTGCTCAACCTGATGAACACTCTCTGTTGTCGTATAAAATTTGAAGATCTGGAACAGCTGATATGGAACTCCAAGAGCCCAGCTACACTATAACCTATATAGGAATGACGTCTTAGCAAGAGTTGTTCAGCCTGATGAGAAGATTGTAGATCTGGAAAACCTGTTGTGGAACTGCAAGAGTTCACTGTATAATTATAAAATAACATAAGCTGGGTACCTCCACGCGGTGAAGGCGGTAACAGTTTAGGACTGATTTTCGATGAAAATTCTATGAATCATTGAAAATTTGACTCTACTGGCTAAAACTCCCATTTATTTCCTTTTCCATTTATCTTCGTGACACGGTAGCCTACCCGGTAACGCAGGGGAGCAGTCACTTAGATTTTAATTGATCATGTATTTTCAGAATAAAACTATAACCATGCCTAGAAAGAGGTCAAATCTTTCCCAACATTCCAAAGGATCTAAAAGATTGAGGATCATAAGATCCCAAGAATCTAAATAAGAGCGTCAGGATAGACTTGATGCTGTTCGAGAACATCAGGCTGCAACTCGCTCTGTAGAAACCTCTTTGGATCGCGAAGCTCGCTTGCGTTCTCAGCGTATTTATGCATCTACATCCAGGTCTCTAGAGACCAGTGAAGAATATGATGCGCGACTCTGCGCTGATCGTGAATGTCATGCATTGTCTCGCGAGTCGGAGACGTTCACGGATAGAGAATTGCGCTTGAGCTCTCAGCGTATCTACGCATCTGCTTCAAGGTCTCTAGACACAAGTGAGGAACATGATGCGCGACTGTCCGCTGATCGTGAACGTCACGCATTGTCTCGCGAGTCGGAGACGTTCACGGATAGAGAATTGCGCTTGAGTTCTTAGCGTATCTACGCATCTGCTGCTAGGTCTCTAGAGACAAGTAAGGAATATGATGCGCGACTGTCCGCTGATCGTGAACGTCACGCATTGTCTCGCGAGTCGGAGACGTTCACGGATAGAGAATTGCGCTTGATTTCTCAGCGTATCTACGCATCTGCTGCTAGGTCTCTAGAAACAAGTGCGGAACATGATGCGCGACTCTCCGCTGATCGTGAATGTCATGCATTGTCTCGCGTGTCGGAGACGTTCACGGATAGAGAATTGCGCTTGAGCTCTCAGCGTATCTACGCATCTGCTTATAGGTCTCTAGACACAAGTGAGGAACATGATGCGCGACTGTCCGCTGATCGTGAACGTCACGCATTGTCTCGCGAGTCGGAGACGTTCACGGATAGAGAATTGCGCTTGAGTTCTCAGCGTATCTACGCATCTGCTTATAGGTCTCTAGAGACAAGTGCGGAACATGATGCGCGACTGTCCGCTGATCGTGAACGTCACGCATTGTCTCGCGAGTCGGAGACGTTCACGGATAGAGAATTGCGCTTGACTTCTCAGCGTATCTACGCATCTGCTGCTAGGTCTCTAGAGACAAGTGAGGAATATGATGCGCAACTGTCCGCTGATCGTGAACGTCACGCATTGTCTCGCGAGTCGGAGACGTTCACGGATAGAGAATTGCGCTTGAGTTCTCAGCGTATCTACGCATTTGCTGCTAGGTCTCTAGAGACAAGTGCGGAACATGATGCGCGACTGTCCGCTGATCGTGAACGACACGCATTGTCTCGCGAGTCGGAGACGTTCACGGATAGAGAATTGCGCTTGAGTTCTCAGCGTATCTACGCATCTGCTTATAGGTCTCTAGAGACAAGTGCGGAACATGATGCGCGACTGTCCGCTGATCGTGAACGTCACGCATTGTCTCGCGAGTCGGAGACGTTCACGGATAGAGAATTGCGCTTGACTTCTCAGCGTATCTACGCATCTGCTGCTAGGTCTCTAGAGACAAGTGAGGAATATGATGCGCAACTGTCCGCTGATCGTGAACGTCACGCATTGTCTCGCGAGTCGGAGACGTTCACGGATAGAGAATTGCGCTTGAGTTCTCAGCGTATCTACGCATTTGCTGCTAGGTCTCTAGAGACAAGTGCGGAACATGATGCGCGACTGTCCGCTGATCGTGAACGACACGCATTGTCTCGCGAGTTGGAGACGTTCACGGATAGAGAATTGCGCTTGAGTTCTCAGCGTATCTACGCATCTGCTGCTAGGTCTCTAGAGACAAGTGCAGTACGTGATGCGCGACTGTCTGCTGATCGTAAGCGACATGCATTGTCTCGCGAGTCAGAAACGTTTACCGATACAGAATTGCGCTTAAGTTCTCAGCGAATTCGCACATCTACTAACAGGTCTTTTGAAACGAGTGATGAACGTGATGCGCGACTAACTGCTGATCGAGATTATCATACATTGTCCCGAATACGCACACAACAAAATATTCATAATCAGTTAGAAAGTGAGAGAGAAAGGATTGCTGGAGTACGGCATGAAGAGACAGAAGTTAATTCAGTGTACCCTTGGGATCTGCTGCGGAGTAACGGGAAGAAAAGTTTTTTGTTGTATAGGCAACATAAATGCTAAAATTTATTTTGGAAAATTAACACCTGATGCAGAACCGCAACAGACCAGCTACAGTATAAGAGATATAAAAATGGTGCCATAGCTAAAAATATTCCACGTGAAGAGCATTTTCTGCTGTGAGAATAAATTTGAATATCTGGAACACCTGCTGTAGAACTCCAAAGCCCATGGCAGCGCTATAACATATTAAGGAATGACATCTTAGCAAAAGTTATTTAGTCTGATGGGCATTTCCTGTTGACATAC
This sequence comes from Eurois occulta, assembly GCA_950022335.1. Taxonomy (NCBI): domain Eukaryota; kingdom Metazoa; phylum Arthropoda; class Insecta; order Lepidoptera; family Noctuidae; genus Eurois; species Eurois occulta. The sequence continues at coordinate 6,470,290 of OX465499.1, forward strand.
AAAAATGAATGATCTGGAATGACTCCAATCGTCTCGCTCATCCCGTTGTTTTCCCGTCCCCGGGCCTTAAAATTCTACATCAGATTTTCGATTTTGACGACCCCGTTGTCGCTGGCATAAGCAACGGGATCCGCGTACGAAGTCGCGGGCAGAAGCTAGTTACATATAAATCTGTAAATATCACATCACAGTACAGCGATTTAATACATAATATGATACAACATTTTTCATGGCAACAAATAAAGCAACAGGTAGCGCCAAATAAACTGGTGCTCGGGTGTCAGAATTCAGAACTAAATCGTATGGACGACGACGTGACTTCGCGGCTGACAGTACCGTTTTGTAGGGAGCTCGGTAAGCCGAAGATTAGTTACGGCAGCGGCAGAAAAAAAAATGTAAGTAGAAAGTATGTAGGATATCTATATACATATAATAAAACATAAAAACAGTAAAAAAACTGTGTCTGTACATTGAATATATTAAAAAAAAAAAATTGAGGGGGGTTTAGAAACAGTAATAGAGCACGAAACCAAAAAAAAAATTCTGTCTGTTTGTCTGTTTGTCTGTTTGTTTGTACACGCTAATCTTCGGAACTACTTGACGGATTTGAATGATTTTTGTTTTGTTGTATAGGTATAAAGTCTGAGCAACACATAGGCTATAATTTATCTTGGAAACTTGAACACCTGATGCAGAACCGCAACAGACCAGCTAAACTATAAGAGATACAAAATTGGTATCTTAGCAAAAATTGTTTCACGTGATGAGCATTTTCTGCTAAGAGAATAAATTTGAAGATCTGGAACACCTGATGTGGAACTCCAAGAGCCCAGCTACACTATAACACATATAGGAATGACGTCTTAGCAAGAGTTGTTCAGCCTGATGAGTACTCTCTGTTGTCGTATAAAATTTGAAGATCTGGAACAGCTTATGTGGAACTCCAAGAGCCTAGCTACACTATAACATATATATGAATGACGTCTTAGCAAGAGTTGCTCAGCCTAATGAACACTCTCTGTTGTCGTATAAAATTTGAAGATCTGGAACAGCTGATATGGAACTCCAAGAGCCCAGCTACACTATAACCTATATAGGAATGACGTCTTAGCAAGAGTTGTTCAGCCTGATGAGCACTCTCTGTTGACGTATAAAGATTGTAGATCTGGAACACCTGTTGTGGAACTCCAAGAGTTCACTGTGTAATTATAAAATAACATAAGCTGGGAGTACCTCCACGCGGTGAGGCGGTAACAGTTTAGGACTGATTTTCGATGAAAATTCTATGAATCATTGAAAATTTGACTCTACTGGCTAAAACTCCCATTTATTTCCTTTTCCATTTATTTTCGTGACACGATAGCCTACCCGGTAACGCAGGGGAGCAGTCACTTAGATTTTAATTGATCAGGTATTTTCAGAATAAAACTATAACCATGCCTAGAAAGAGGTCAAATCTTTCCCAACGTTCCAAAGGAGCTAAAAGATTGAGGATCATAAGATCCCAAGAATCTAACGAAGAGCGTCAGGATAGACTTGATGCTGTTCGAGAACATCAGGCTGCAACTCGCTCTGTAGAAACCTCTTCGGGTCGCGAAGCTCGCTTGCGTTCTCAGCGTATCTACGCATCTGCTTATAGGTCTCTAGAGACAAGTGCGGAACATGATGCGCGACTGTCCGCTGATCGTGAACGTCATGCATTGTCTCGCGAGTCGGAGACATTCACGGATAGAGAATTGCGCTTGAGTTCTCAGCGTATCTACGCATCTGCTTCAAGGTCTCTAGAGACAAGTAAGGAACATGATGCGCGACTGTCCGCTGATCGTGAACGTCACGCATTGTCTCGCGAGTCGGAGACGTTCACGGATAGAGAATTGCGCTTGAGTGAGACAAGTGCGGAACATGATGCGCGACTGTCCGCTGATCGTGAACGTCACGCATTGTCTCGCGAGTCGGAGACGTCCACGGATAGAGAATTGCGCTTGAGTTCTCAACGTATCTACGCATCTGCTTCAAGGTCTCTAGAGACAAGTAAGGAACATGATGCGCGACTGTCCGCTGATCGTAAACGTCACGCATTGTCTCGCGAGTCGGAGACGTTCACGGATAGAGAATTGCGCTTGAGTTCTCAACGTATCTACGCATCTGCTTCAAGGTCTCTAGAGACCAGTAAGGAACATGATGCGCGACTGTCCGCTGATCGTGAACGTCACGCATTGTTTCGCGAGTCGGAGACGTTCACGGATAGAGAATTGCGCTTGAGTTCTCAGCGTATCTACGCATCTGCTTATAGGTCTCTAGAGACAAGTGCGGAACATGATGCGCGACTGTCCGCTGATCGTGAACGTCACGCATTGTCTCGCGAGTCGGAGACGTTCACGGATAGAGAATTGCGCTTGAGTTCTCAACGTATCTACGCATCTGCTTCAAGGTCTCTAGAGACCAGTAAGGAATATGATGCGCGACTGTCCGCTGATCGTGAACGTCACGCATTGTTTCGCGAGTCGGAGACGTTCACGGATAGAGAATTGCGCTTGAGTTCTCAGCGTATCTACGCATCTGCTTATAGGTCTCTAGAGACAAGTGCGGAACATGATGCGTGACTGTCCGCTGATCGTGAACGTCACGCATTGTCTCGCGAGTCGGAGACGTTCACGGATAGAGAATTGCGCTTGAGTTCTCAGCGTATCTACGCATCTGCTTATAGGTCTCTAGAGGCAAGTGCGGAACATGATGCGCGACTGTCCGCTGATCGTGAACGTCACGCATTGTCTCGCGAGTCGGAGACGTTCACGGATAGAGAATTGCGCTTGAGTTCTCAGCGTATCTACGCATCTGCTGCTAGGTCTCTAGAAACAAGTGCGGAACATGATGCGCGACTGTCCGCTGATCGTGAACGTCACGCATTGACTCGCGAGTCGGAGACGTTCACGGATAGAGAATTGCGCTTGAGTTCTCAGCGTATCTACGCATCTGCTGCTAGGTCTCTAGAGACAAGTGCAGTACGTGATGCGCGACTGTCTGCTGATCGTAAGCGACATGCATTGTCTCGCGAGTCAGAAACGTTTACCGATACAGAATTGCGCTTAAGTTCTCAGCGAATTCGCACATCTACTAACAGGTCTTTTGAAACGAGTGATGAACGTGATGCGCGACTAACTGCTGATCGAGATTATCGTACATTGTCCCGAACACGCACACACCAAAATATTCATAATCAGTTAGAAAGTGAGAGAGAAAGGATTGCTGGAGTACGGTATGAAGAGACAGAAGTTAATTCAGTGTACCCTTGGGATCTGCTGCGGAGTAACGGGAAGAAAAGTTTTTTGTTGTATAGTCTGGGCAACATAAAGGCTATAATTTATTTTGGAAAATTAATACCTGATGCAGAACCGCAACAGACCAGCTACAGTATAAGAGATATAAAAATGGTGCCATAGCTAAAAATATTCCACGTGAAGAGCATTTTCTGCTGTGAGAATAAATTTGAAGATCTGGAACACCTGCTGTGGAACTCCAAAGCCCATGGCAGCGCTATAACAAATTAAGGAATGACGTCTTAGCAAAAGTTATTTAGTCTGATGGGCATTTCCTGTTGACATACAAAAATGAATGATCTGAAACGACTCCAATCGTCTCGCTCATCCCGTTGTTTTCCCGTCCCCGGGCCTTAGAATTCTACATCAGACGTTTCAAATCTTCGATTTTGACGACCCCGTTGTCGCTGGCATAAGCAACGGGATCCGCGTACGAAGTCGCGGGCAGAAGCTAGTAATACATATAATGATGAGATAGAATGAGTAATGGTCGATATTGTATTAGGTATCAACTAGGTTTTTTTTTATTTTGTTGACTTATTTACATAAGATTAAATCACTTTTATCTTTTTGATTATACTTCCTCTGCATTTTATTCTTTACTTTTTTTCGGTTTTTTCATCATGGGTGTCATTTTTGTGGTTTTCGGAGTGAACGAAAATGAGGTCGAAATAAACAGAAAAAACAACAAAAAATATACACAAAATTCAATTCTCATTTTTTTTGTGCGGAGTCCCTAATGGAAAAACCAACGCTTTGCTCGCCCTGAGAATCGAACCCAGGACCTCATGTTAAATAGTAGCGCTTGCGACCATGACACTAAACGGCCAGTCGAGTACAAATATGATCTAATTCAAAGTACCTACCTACCATAGTTTTTCTTTGCATCACCCAAAGGTTAAAGTAAAAAAAAAAAAAAAAAATTTTATTTATTTTTTTCTTTTTATAAGTAAATTTTAATTAGTTTTGCCCGTTATTACAGCATGAGAGGGGTGTATTTAAGGATGTGATAAAACCATCATACTGAAGAACTTTATAAGTTTTACACTAGAAACGGGATTTAACTAAAACAAACAGTAAACGTGGTAAATATCCCGTTTTTAGTGTTAATGATACTAAACTACTTTCCATAGGACGAACTTCTAAATCGCAAAAAAAAATCTGCTGCTGGATCGAGGAATTCCCTGTAATATTAGTAGTGTTTGGCGTGGTCCTAAATTAAATTACTACTATAACTATCTATTACTACTACTATTGAAGTTTTGTACAGGACAGCTTAAATGCTCTTTCCGATACAAGCTGTATACTAATAAATTTGTATGTAGGAGGTTTTCTACGAAATTTATCATCCTATTTCATAAATTCTTTCACTATGGAAAGCTACACCATTCGCGATTGCTATGGGATATTTTTCTTTGACAAAGAATACTTCGACTAGTAAGATAGCATGATTATTAATGGGTGTAAAAGTACCCTTAACGAAGCTGAAAGATACTTATTCACCCCGTCATTGCGATAATTTTTTTTGTTCTAGACCATGCCTGGGAACCTTACTAGTTACGGAGGTATTGGGGGTTAAGGTTCCAACTTTTTCACAAGTTTTCCCAGTAATCATTTTTGCGTAGTTACTTAGTTCGATGTACCGAACGCTAGGTTGGGCTTCGTGAAGGGTCCGTTTACACCTTGTGTTTATTTTACCCACCTTCATGTTGTGCACGCACGGCACAGGGTGGTATTGTTTCCATAACATCATTATCTGTCAGTTGCGTTTCCATGTGCCTTTTATCTGGCATTTGAATCCCTGCTCCCACATTAATGAGTGCCTCTGTCCCTTGATTTTTTTTAAGAATTTTAATTACTATCCCAGTTTCGCCTCTTATGTGCACTTCCATTTTATTGAGTGTTTCATTCTCCAGCTCTTGATCTCTGCAACTTGATCTCTGCGATTCGGGTATTTTCGGTGCTTCATTCATTTGTTCTCCGCACTTCTCCTCTTTTTTATGTTCATTTGAACAAGTGCACTGGTCACACGTAGCTCCAAATAGAGTGGAACAGATGTTCTTCAACATACTTAAGAGATTCCTGGGTCTATAATTATGATATTAAGTAGGTTATTATATTCTTAATATTACTAACGCGAAACTTTGTGAGGACAGATGTATGGATGTTTGTTACTCTCAGACGCAAAAACTACTAAACGCATTTTGATGTAACTTTACAGTACCTACTAAAGCTTATGAATCGGCTATAATTTATGAAAAAAAAATTGAGTAAAAATCTCGAGTTTGAAAGCTCAAGATCTCACTAAGCTTGGGGTCGAGATCCCGTTTGGCTAGCCGTCAAGATTTCGAGCTTCGGGAGATCGAAATTTCAAGTAGCTTTTAAAATAAAAAGTTTAAAAAACTGCCTGAGATCTCGAGTCATTTTTCACGAGATTGCCTTTCCCAGGAATGAAAAACGATATAATACTATTATTAATTTACCCTGGCACATCCGAGAAAGACCTGAAACGAGAATAAAATGTTGATTCAAAAACAACTTAGCAAATAGACAACACACACAGTTAAGTATTATAAAATATCCCTCACTGTCTCACATGCTCCCATTTTCTTTGTACATCATCATACACATCACACTTGCACTGTTTTGGGCACGATGGTATTTCTTCTAAACTTGAACTGCGAGAAACAACTGAGGGAGTGAAAAAAAAGATTTATTACTGATAGGTTTCATCCTAAAAGACTGCCGTAAAAAAACGTACAGTTCAATCAACGCCGTGGGAAATCAAAAAGATGTTGCTAATGCTGGAGATATCATAATGATTCTCCTATTTAAATCCTAATTTATTGCAGGTCTGCACTACATGTGTTCTTCCATACTACTCTAAAAGGCAGCATCTCAGAATTCATTCCCTTTCTAGTCATTTCACCTTTCAGACGATCAATCCATCGTTTCCCCTGCCCCAGCCATCCACATTCATACTCAAAATTTTCTTCACCTCCTGATGATTGAGAGCGGATTTCACCAATAAAACTAACGTGATCAGAACTGTCATAATCATACTCGTAATCATTTTATTTGCAATAAGTATTGGTACATTTTGATCTTAAAGTTAGTTGAGCTTCCTAATACATAGTCAGATATTTATGACATGCAAAATTTTACAATATATTCAATTCTTCTTTTATTGAAGTGAAAACTTCTTTAGCGGCGTTGAGCACTTTTTCTGTAATGGGTATAAAATCTTAATATCGCGTCAGGACACGTGACCCTGATCGAAAAAGCGTAAGACAAATTTTCTCATTCGATTTTGAACTTAACCTTCAACATTTTATGGTTTAAAATCATTTAAATAAATATTTAAATGTTTCCAATCAACTTTGAACCTAATGCTTTAGGGATAAAGCTGACAAATCTATTAAATAAATTGCCACCCGCCGCGCGCCGGCGCAGCGCCGCGAAACCTAGTCCTCTGGCTATCTTCATCGTCCTTAAGATTGTGATAGAACCGTGGTCTTTGGGGGATTCGCACCGTGCTAACTACGAAGGCAATTTACGTGCTATTTACAAACGTTACGTACCTGTAGGTATGTTAGTGTAGCTAAAATTCCGTATTTCCTTGCAATTTTATTGATTGACGCATAATGACAAGAGATTCTAAAATCAATAAGACAGTGTTGTCTTTGAGTTTGCAGCTTTCTTAGTATCTAGTAGCTATTAAAAGTACTTGTGAAGGCTTTTAAGATGCAAGCACAATCATGATAATAAAATAAAAAAGTGTACGTTACCCCAGCAAGAAAGTATCTCCTAGAGTTATATGAGTAGAACGTATAGTTGGTGCCTTATCTGCTGTAAATGTGCCCCCACATAAAAAATGTGTGCCCCCTGTCGTTTTGGAAAAAAACGGAAAAAACGATTCTTGCTGGGGTAACGTTTTTCTAGCAGGAAAATTCTAAACGAATGATCGGAGAGAGAAAAATTGTGCATGGCCAGAGAGCTTATATGTGTGCCTTAATGTGCCCCCAAAAATAAAATCTGTGCCCCTTCAGGTTTCCGAGATATTGCATTTCCTGCTGGAGTAACGTTTTGATGAATCGTATATCTCTAAAACCATTGCATGTGCCCCTGTAGAATAAACATACACGAGTAGCTCTTAAGGGGCACACCTTAGTGCCCCAATTAGATTTAAGAAAATATTTATAGTTTTCAAGTTATCGCGGTTTTATGAAAACCCGAAAAAACATCGCAGCGCTTAAATGAGACCAGGTATAAGTTCGCTGAAAACTGTATTCGGTCCTTCTTGACGCTAATAATAACCATACAAAGTTTCAAAACTGTTCATGCATGCGTTTTTGAATAATCTTGCTAAAAGTCAAAACGACTTTTGACGGCAAAATACAAGGAACCGGCTCAATCCCAGATGTGTAGGTGTAAATCAAAATCATGTGCCTTTAGTCAAAAATATATGGTGAAAATATTCAGCTTGGAATGTTTCGCATTAAGTAAATATTAACAAAAAACCAAAATATGTGAACAACGGCTGGTTATCCGACCTTTGAATGACTACTAAAAAGCGACGGATTCATACATATCGAGGACCTTCTTTACTTTACTCACTAACCGGTTCACACGTGTTGTGCCTGAGTACACTGAAGTAGAAAAGTAATAAAATAAAGTTGTTATTGGATTATAATATTCTACTAGCTGTTTCTATGACCTTACACATGATTAAGTACATTATAAATAGTAGCTATTCCAAGGTAAGCTATCTTCTCCATTCTAAATTTCATTAAAATACATCCAGTAATGTATGTGTGAACGAAAGAAATACATCCAGATATTTGCCAGGTCTTTGACCCAAAATTTGATGTTTAAAAAAAATATAGTTCATGAAATGTGTGATGAATACCTACTACTAAAAAGAGGTAGCTCTTTTTTTGTATATAAATAAAAAACCCGTATTTGTCTTTTTATATATATATATATTTATTGATAAGCCGTAGGTTAGATAAATTAACAGTAAGTTTTTCATCATTAAGGGGAATGCTCCAACCAGCCCACGAAATTCAAAATTTCTTGAGTTTTTTGCAATTTGCAGGCCAGTGCTAGGTTGTATGTTGATTAAAATATTATTCGCGGCTGTAAGACGTATGTAATTACAGAATTATAATCATCAAATTAAGGAAATAAAAATAATAATTTCCACATCAACAAGCTGTTTCATTTATTATAGTCACAAAGTGCATTTAATATATTTTTAATTAGCCTCCAAAACTTTTGAACGCGACTGTACGGACAACAGCATAGGTATAATACGTCCAATAAAGAAGATCATCGGTTTGTATGAATCCGTCGCTTTTTAGTAGTCATTGGAATTTGGTCGGATAACCAGCCGTTGTTTACATATTTCGGTTTTTTGTTAATATTTACTTAATGCGAAACATTCCAAGCTGAATATTTTCACCATATATTTTTGACTAAAGGCACATGATTTTGGTTTACACCTACACATCTGGGATTGAGCCGGTTCCTTGTATTTTGCCGTCAAAAGTCGTTTTGACTTTTAGCAAGATTATTCAAAAACGCATGCATGAACAGTTTTGAAACTTTGTATGGTTATTATTAGCGTCAAGAAGGACCGAATACAGTTTTCAGCGAACTTATACCTGGTCTCATTTAAGCGCTGCGATGTTTTTTCGGGTTTTCATAAAACCGCGATAACTTGAAAACTATAAATATTTTCTTAAATCTAATTGGGGCACTAAGGTGTGCCCCTTAAGAGCTACTCGTGTATGTTTATTCTACAGGGGCACATGCAATGGTTTTAGAGATATACGATTCATCAAAACGTTACTCCAGCAGGAAATGCAATATCTCGGAAACCTGAAGGGGCACAGATTTTATTTTTGGGGGCACATTAAGGCACACATATAAGCTCTCTGGCCATGCACAATTTTTCTCTCTCCGATCATTCGTTTAGAATTTTCCTGCTAGAAAAACGTTACCCCAGCAAGAATCGTTTTTTCCGTTTTTTTCCAAAACGACAGGGGGCACACATTTTTTATGTGGGGGCACATTTACAGCAGATAAGGCACCAACTATACGTTCGACTCATATAACTCTAGGAGACACTTTCTTGCTGGGGTAACGTACACAATAAAAAAGGAAATCGTTCAATCGCAATAAGTACCTTCCGAGTATTAAATTGCTAAACATTTTCACTAAGGCGTTTGTTGTTTGGTAAAATAAAGTTCAGTTTATTTAAAAACCTGCTTTAAAAATGATTTGATTACAAGTATTTACAAGTAAGTTAAAAAGCACGAGTGTTATTGGTATAGGAAACCGATAAATTCTCAGCTAATTCTGTAGTAAGATCGAATGTGACGTTCCTGCTTACGTGCTTACTAAGCGCCTGTGAAAAGATGTATCGCACACATTTTTATGTGCGACAGATTACTTCCACACTTTTAATTACAAATTCTTTAGGCAGGATTCAATGATAACATAACATCCTGTAATCCCCGAAGGCTCAGGCAGGGGTGCACCGAATAGTACACCCTGTTCTTTATACTGATAAAGCAATTGGTGCAAAATTATTCCCTAACCATTCCAAAATATCAAACATGCTCAACGTTAATAATCAAGTTTTCACTTCTGCTGGCACTCCCGGAGTGCAACCCGTCTTTTTTTTGTCAGTATCAATGTCAACATCTCTTATATATGTCAAGATGACTGCTAGAAGTAGAAGTAAACCTAGGTTTTACTGGGTTGACTTTAACATTATCCGAGTTTATTGGGTAAAGTTCGAAAAGTATCTATGTTACGGCTAAAAGCCGAAGTGCGGTTACACCTAGTCCTTGCCGGTTATACCTAGGTGCAGCCGGTAGCAGTAGGTTAAAGTTATATCATATATTATCCTTTTTATTGCTAGGGCACCCGACCAAATGGGTTAGGTCAGAACATTGACCAGACGCTCGCTAGCCGAACGTGCTTAGCGAGTGGTGCCGACTGCCCCGGCAGCGGCCGGCGACCGCTACATCCAAGTTGGTTGCATCAAATCGCTAGTAGAAAGAAGGCTAGACGTTCAAATTTTAAAGAACTTTAGTGATTTTTCGGACAACCCAAAAAGCTTTGTAATACTAAGTTAACCCGAATATAAGTTTACTTCTGATTTTAGTATTACCCGTAACATGTGTAGGTATAGCAATATGATGCTGACAGGTTTTGAACGAGTTTTAGATGGATCACGTTCAATTTCATTAACTAAATGGGTCAATTTCACGAATGAAACTGAATGAAACTGAATGAAAAGGTTAACAAATACTCACCGATTTCGTTTTCTAGAACTGACGAGAGGTTTGAGTTTTCTTCCGAAAGGTTTAAACGTATTTCTTGGGAAGGATCCTTAAACACAGAAAACATTTTAATAGAATTATTTTTGTCAGCATATTGTATGGCCAAACATCATCTGCCTAGACTTTTCCCGACTATGTTGAGGTCGGCTACCAGTCTACAGTTACATGGAGCGACTGCGTATCTGACCACTGACTACCTGTAACGACTGACAAAGATCTACAAATGACACCCAGGACCAATGACTTGACGTCCTTTTAAAGGCACGGAGGAAACTCGGTATGTAATGGGTGGTCACCCATCCACAGACCAAACAAGGCAGACCTGAAGATATAACCTGAAGATCGAACAGAGCCGCTATTATATTTAGCCACGAGCTCCTCCCAAACGTGATATCTTATTACAGTACAAGTTGTGCGCCTGATAGGGTTCCCCATCGGCAGTAATGACTAACTTCCATCTCTGAGGATGAATTATCAAAAATGCTTCCATTGTGCCATGTTTCCTAAGGAAGATCCTGGAGCTGTGCAGGTGGCTATTTACTTAGTCGGGTATTATTTGAGTCCATCGACACGCAAAGAAGAAGAACGAAGTCCCTGCGATTTAGGCTGTACATTAGTCTATCAGTGAATCCATATTAGATTTTTAGGAAGATGAAAGTCTACCTCTAATAAAGAATATTATATACACGGGGACGAGCGGAGCGGAGAGGGGACTTCCGGAAACCGACCACACATTGGTTGAAATATCATGTCGTCTCTCCTGTGATTGGCCGAATCTTGCACATCTCCTCTCCGCTCTGATAAGTCTTGGTTTGATGGAGTCCAGGCCTTAGGCCTCTTTAATGACTTGGGCGATTTTCGTCACGCCACAAGGCATTGTTTCACTTGTTTGCTGCTTCGCGAGAGTCGCACGTCGCAATGCCTTTTGGCATGTCTTAACAACTTCTTTAATTTTTATCTCCCCAGACAAGACATGTCGCTAGCGCGTGTAGTTCGTGAGCAATGGGTAACACCGTGTATTCTTACCTCCAATTTACAGCCGAATTTAGTATTTTCAAATAACAAATCAGTGTTCATTATGCTGAAAATAAAAATGATCAACAAAATATCGATTCCGTAACTCATTTTATTTCGGAGAATTGATGACTTACTCGGAATCTTGACTCCGTCCAGAACTAAATGATCGATAGATACTCGCGCGTTTTGATAAGCAAAACGAACTTTCTGTAAAACAAATTAATCTCACATAACTTTCTATTACATGAGGATCAAGACCAGTAGACAGCCCGTCAGACTTAGAAAGAAGGTAAGGTTAGGGTACGTAGGTACTTGGGAGGAATGGAAGAATAGGATGACAAGTTCCTCCATCCTCCATTGAAGAGGGATGATCTTAAATATAGAACTAGGCTACTAATTTAAAATATCTGGACTTTTTTCGGTAATCTTTGTTTGCGAGATTTAGGATTTGTGTGACGTTGTTTTTTGTAGTTTACAAGAGACGGTAAAGATGTCGCCACAACTATCATGTAAACATATTAGCTGACTCCAGTCAATGATTGGCGTACCCTGGCCTGTCAGCTTCGCTATCATCATGTTGGCTGGCTTATCTTTTTGCCAAGGTATTTTTATTTCAGATATAAGAGAGAAGTGAAGAAGACAATGGTGGTGGTGGTGGACCTTGACATCGTAACACACGCAATCTATTGCCTCATAATTATTTTCGAAAAAATCGCCTGCTTGTCAACACAATTAATGTTGTTGTCCATGCGAGTGTGTTACTTGTTGCAGAGCAGGATGCGTTGTTAAAATGAATTATTGTAAACGAAGCGATTCTTACCATAAATTAAAGGACTTTCTCCTCGCGCACCACTCACGCTGTTCGACACTTTTGGCACCATGCTTAAAGACACTTTGTCTTTATTACGAAATCTGTCGATAGTTTTCTTGGCGAAGAGTTTATCTGTAACCACTTATTGACGTTTTATCAAAGAATGCTTAGGTAATTTATGAAAATCTCCCATAGCGCTGTATATCATATTTCTTTAAGATTTTAATATGGACGTCGCACCCGAGGCCTGGAAAGATATGAGGGGGAGCCTTTGCCCAGCAAAGGAACATTCCAGGCTGTTAAGGAATATATTTCATTTACAGAGCTGTTCTCCTATACATACTTACGTTTAGATAAAGATTCAAATAGTCTAGAAGCAGATTGTTTCCTCTGACAAGTACATTTTTCGGCACAAGTGCAGGATTTTGAAGCTTCGCGCCATGGGAATGACAAACTCCTTAGCTGCAGCATCTGGAAGAGGGTTTTCGATTACACCAGGATCTTTTGTTGCTTGGCAGAAATTGAAACAAGCATCTTGGTTTTTCCATACATTAGACAAAACAATTTCATAAAACGATCACTTGTCAATGTCATTTACGCGACAAAAGATTCTTGTAGCTCAGAAATTGCGGACGCGACCATGCACCGGTGTCCGTCGGACCATACCGGTCCGTGGTCGCTTCTGACAAATGTATTGAAATATCTATCAGTGTCCACTGTCTACAGCCGGTCTGCACTCTGTCTGTACTGGTTTGAGGAAATCCTAACAATATCCGTAGTGTCTACCTTACTTAGTGATGATTTACTTACGCCTATTATTTTATCAGTGTTTATTGGGGCAGGCGCTTTCAGCCGTCGCAAAAAAGAATCGTTTTCTTCTTCAATGTTGTTTTCTCGCCTAAAATCTCTTTTACTCCATTCCAGTTCAGCTAAAAACGCAGATATTCTAAGGTTTCTCGTTTGCCTTATATCCTTTCTCGCAAAACACTGTTCGATGTCGGTTTCATTCAAATCAACGCCTTTTCCTTTTTTTCTACGTTTGTGATTTCTTTTCTCCTTGAGCATTGGTATATCAGATCTGTTTTGGGCATTGCCAGGCATTATACTGGATTTGAAATTATTCCAGTGGTTAGAGAAGAATTCATGAAATTTAGCTACTCTGTTACGAGAATTTTTCGTTGTAATCTTATTGATATCCTTCTGTTTTCTAGATTTCTTTGGTTTATTGTCTTTTGAGCATTTCTTCTTATTTTTCTTTCCTTCAAAGTTAGTCTTATCTGAAGGCTTAGTAATTTTCTTTCTATTTTCAACAGCAGAATTATTTGGTGCATTATCGTTATTTTGATTTGTTATTTTTTTTTTGTCATTACCGTCGAGCCGTATTGCTCTCATAATACCTTTCAGTGCTTTATACCCTTTCATTCTAGTTTTTGTGCTTTCTCCCTTGTTACTTCTTACAATGCTTTTCAAATTCCTTTGGCGTATTGTGAAATGGTATGAATGAAAAGATTTTGTTGCGGACAATGTTCTTTTGCTACTTTCTGATGTGTGATCTTTTATTCGGCGCATTAATATTTTTTTATTTTGTTTCAGATCTCGCTTGGCTTTCTTTCGTTTGAAACGAGGTTTTCCCTTTCGTCTAATGAAGATGTTCATTATCATAGTTAATAAAACTCCTCGATTTCTGTTTGTATTAACCCCAATGGACTTGGTCCTATTGGTAACAACGTCAAATTCTCCGAACTCTTCAATTTCAAGAGAATTTGAATAAACGTTATGATTTTCTTCCTTGGAAAAACCCTTTAACTTGTTGTCAGCGGCAAGTTTGTCGACCCAATCAATAGTTCGCTTCCTAACTCGAAAATGCTTGCTCAATTTCCTTTTAAAGTTTCTAAAACCTTTATGAAGGAAAGCAGTAAAAACCGTGCAATTGTTTTTATTTTTATAAGTATGGGTTTGAACCAAAGCAGCTGTATCTAGCGGGCTCCTTGGACCGGTGGTTTTCATGAAAAAACTCCATCTTCGGTTTTCATCTTTACTTCTTGTTGATTTTGTACGTTCCATTTCAGTAGCTGAATGAAATATCATTACCTGTAATTTGCATTAAACGTAAGTGTTAAAAAAAAACATGTTTATTTCGATTACATAGGGCTTAACAAACATGATTTGGAGATCACCTTTTAAGCAAAAAGATGCTTGTGTTAGGTGACTCCGCTCTTCCAATTAACATTATAGTGTACTAGCTTTTACTCGCGGCTTCGCTCGCGTTAGTTTAGAATTTGACAATCAGTTCAGGTTCAACTCTGCTTTTAATAATATAATTCAAATAAGAACGTTATTGTTGTTTTCCTCGGGAACAGTATTTTATTTTCGGGATGAAAGGTAGGTACGCTATGTCCGTTTCTGTACACCTGACAACGTTTATTCAAAATTTCAAGATAATCGGCTCAGTGGTTTAGCCGTGAAAAAGTAACAAACAAACTTACTTTCGCATTTATAAAATTATAGTAAGGAAGGATGCAATTGAAAACAAAACAAAAGAAAATATAAAAATTCGAAGTTTAAAGTTAAAAATTAAAATTAAATTACAAGAAAAAGAGGAGCGCATTTGTGTGTTGAATACAAGTGGGTTATTGTGTGTGTGTGCGTGTGTGTGTGCGCACGTGTGTGTGTGTGTGTGTGTGTGTGTGCGTGTGTGTGCGTATGTGTGTGAGAGTGCATTGCGTAGTTTAAGAATTATGTAAGTACGTTTAGTGCTATTTCATTGTTTTATATTATTATTATTTTATAATGATTATGATTTATTTCACTTACGTTTTCATTAGTTCGTCCTTCATTTAATCCGCTTTCACTGTCACTGTCATCAGATGAACCTCTAAAAACAGGACCATATAAAATATTTTCATATCAAACATGTGATTTAACAATTTTTTTCCCATATTTTTGGATACTAAGACAATAATAAATTAAAACTCATGGACATGTGTATTCTTCCCACCCTCGCCGAGATAGAGCGCAGACATGGTCACTAACCAAGCGTCAAAAGTCCTCACTCGGGGCTGTCAGCGAGCAATGGAGTGGCCTTGGAGTTCCTTTTACACTGTGATGGCATAAAGAACTCGATACTGCGTTCCAAAACTCAAATCAATGATGTAAGTCATAAGGCTGCCAAGGTTAAATCAAACTGGCTGGCCGCATATTTTGTATGCCGAAGGAGCTATGGGATTAAATAATCACACAGTGGGTCCCAAACAGCAGTAAACGGCAACGCGGTAGGCCCAGCCAGAAGGAGATGGTGGGACGAACTCGACCCTTTTATTAAAGATTGGCCAATAACACCTGTAGATAGGGACAAGTGGAAGGAAGGAAGGGAGGCCTGGTCTGCAGTGGGACACAAATGGCTGATAAATAAAATAATTATTCATTGAGATTGACCATGGAGAAGGTAACTTACAGAGGATTCTGTTGTCTTGCCTTAGAAAGTAGAATCCTGAATCTTTTTTTTTTGATATGGCGGCACCCCCTATGGGATACCAGCCCTGTCTTAGGGCGTCGCTGGGGAGGACAGCAAAGGGACAGGCTGGATCTGAGTGAGATTATTTAGGGGTGTAAAACTACTGGCTCAGCATCGCGGGCTGGCTCGAGCAAGGGTGGGGAGGAGGTGTGAACGGGGAGGTCGCGACGGACCTCGGAATGACGGCGGTTTGTATTTGTGTCTCTTTAAGGTACTGGTTTCCCTATTGCTTTCCTAGAGGAGGGTGATCCTGAATTTGAGTAGAGTTATTGTCTAAGGTTTTTTTACCCAGCGGTAGAACCATGTAGGTTGGTAAATAAAAGAGTTTCACTTACTTTTCCAAGCTGACATCACTTAGGTCACCATAATCGGCTGGTGTCAAGCATATGGTGCACAGCTCACCAATGTCATTGAAGCAGCTGACGCAGAATACACCTGGGCAGCCAGGGGTGTGACATCTACAAAAATGTTTTACCCATGTCAATCTAGTTTCTAATTTATGTCGTTTATCAATGAATATTTTATGGGACAGCCAACTAAATACGAGAAGCGTTGGCTGTTTTTTTATTAGCAACGGTAACTGGCTAATGGTCATCGACTAATAATGACTATACAAAATTACAAACATATTCGAATATATGAATATATCGAGGTATACAATATTGATGTCTTAACGGATGACTTAATATCTTTTATCCACAAAGTTAAATAAATAATAAAATCTAGTCTTACTTCGTCATTCGCGAGTCAGGATCGCTGGAAGAAGTGATTCTACACAATACACAATGCTGCTGCGTTGGACCTAATCCGACCAAGGACCGCAACCACTGAAAACTGACACAAATTTTATAGGTTTTTAAAAGAAGAATTTCATTGAATGTGTTGCTGAGATTATTAAACCTATTAGAACTTACGGTACAAGACCACTGATCCAGTGACGAAATGTAAGCGAAGCTTCTGACGTATGTTTGTACTCTCGATGTAATTTTCTTCTAGCGAATTTCATAAAGCTACCTGGAAGTCAAAGCAGTATTTTCGTTTAAATTAAATGAATGATAAGACATCTGTATACGTGTTTGGGTGAGTGGGCCAGATTCAGCACACTGGATGAGAAGCATGAAAGGAGAAGAAGCACGCAAGAATTTGATTATGCAGAATTCTGACAAGTCACCCCGACTCAAACATGTGCCTAGCCCTCATGTTCAAAATGTGACGAAAGATATAGATCGACATAAGCTACAAGTTGTGAATAATGTCAATGGTTACCTACCTCTGGTCCTCAATATATGGTTATACAACCACGTTGCTCTAGCTTTAGCTCGTTCAGGTCTATAGTGTCCCATAATCAGATGACGTAGACGAAGACCGTAAGGTTCGAACAGCGCGAAGAACCATAGAAGAAAAATGAGGACACCGATCTGGGTGTAACGTCTCAAATCAGGAGGATAAGGATCTGGCAAGCACGAAATAGGTGAAGGTGCTGGAAAGGACAGTGGTATGTCCAAGATCCCGATGATAGAACTGAACAGTCTTGCCACAAAACCACTGCCAGATACATGGGCTCCTGAGTGGGGTATTCCCGCTGAAAATGGTAATTTTTATTCTAATATTAGTTATTATTTCTGTGAGCTCGTTCAAGTTTCCGAAGAAGGAAAGCGCAACAGCAAAGCTATAATCGGAATGACAAACGCAGCAGTACGACTGGTTAGTATTTAACATTTGCGAAAACAGATGCAGAATTGCACCTTTAAATGCAAGAAATTATGCTTTTTGTAAATGAAAATCATCATACTCACGCGTCAAATCCGACTGAAATCTCCCGTGGCAACGTATAGTCATTAAAACCCAGTACAAGCTATAGTCGGCTACCATATGTATCAGTAGCTTGAAAGTAGTTATAGCCATGAACACTGCTGAACGGTTTAAGTAAACCTTCTCTGAAGCCACGAGATGAAATGATGATGGCTGTGAAAAATACAATTGATATGTTAACATCTACATTATTTAAATATGGAGTAAGCAGCTTGAACTGGTAATAGGTACCTTCGATGCAAGTCTACACAACAGAAAGGATCTTCCAGTATTCTTCCGTTTGAAAGAATAAAGTTTCTGTTGTAGTGTGCAGCTCACCTAACCTTATATATGTAACTGCACACACTAATTATAGACATTATTATACGAATCGTGGAACTAAACAGTTCTCTTTTATTTCGACAACATCATTATAATACATGGCGACCCTTAGCCAGCAATTAAAATTTTGCAATCTACGCAATAAGAAAGACTGCGGACGAGTCAAATAAATTATGAAGATATACCGATAAAAGTTGAAGTTTGTGAAGACGGAAATTAGAAGAAAGGAAGCGAAGAAGATTTTAAAAATTTATAGAAAAATCAGAATCCCAACAGAAGAATTAGTTTGAAGAGGTGAAATCATTAATTAAGAAGACAGAAAAGGAACGTTGCTGCCGGGTGCTGGGAGAATGCTCAAGCCTTGTGATGAGAGGATATGCAGGGCGCTGGGAGTTGAATTGTACGGGTCCGATGTGGAGCAGCTGGGAGTCAGTTCCAGACCAGTGCTGAGGAGTTCATTCGTCCAAGCCACGTGAGACGTCGTGACCTAGATAATCGTTGTCAGTAAAATAAGTAACTACTGCAATGTAAGTTTTGCAACGCTAACATTTTTTATATATTCTACTATATTTCATGTTATTGTAACTGGATCATACATTTTTTTATATTTTGTTCTGGAGATTAGGAATGTCCCAACAATTACAAGATGTGCACGCTAGATTAAAATATCTAAGAGAATATTTAGTAAAACTAGGTCCAGATAGGCGTAGAAAAGATTTAGCTTTAAAGAAGCTAGAAGAAGCAGAAAAAGAGTATAGTAAAGTGGATTGTATTTTGACTCAGTTGAACCAAGAAGTTATAGATCGCAAGTTAAGCAAAGATGCTCGTGAGGTTTTCCAAACATTAATTAATGAAACTCAATCAAATTATCAGAAAATAAAAAGTTTACTTTCTTTAGTAGATAGTAGTTGTCAAACTAGTTCTAAAGATTTAATAGAATACGAATATACTGATTGTCTTACAAAAATGGCTGACGCATTTGATATTAAAACTGCAATTTCCCTGTTGCCAGTGTTGAATGGTCAGGAGCAGGTGACAAATCAGCTTATAGATGGTATCTTACTTTATAGTTCGCTTATTAATGAAGCCAGTAAAAGTCAATTAATACAGTTTGTGTTAAAAACGCGTCTCTCGCCTAGTGCAAAATTGCGACTTAAAACTAACTACACAGATATAGAAAGTTTGGTAGAAGATATTCGTGTTTATTTGTTACCGAAGAAATCGTATGTAGCTTTACAAAGTCAATTGCTTACGGCAACTCAAGGCCGTAGAAGTATAGAAAAATTCGGTACGGAGATCGAAGAGTTATTTGTCAATCTCACGATTGCGCAGGCTAACGATAAGCGTGATGCATATGAGGTTTTGCGTCCACTCAATGAGAAGACTGCAATTAAACGGTTTAGTGATGGGTTGGCTGATAAGCGGCTAAGCACTATCATTGCCTCACGTCAGTTTGCATCATTGCCTGAAGCTATAACGGCTGCGGTAGATGAACAATCCCTGTCAGTCCAGCCACAAGATCAGGTTATGCAATTTAGGGCTAACCAAAATTATAGACGAGGTAGCTTTAGAGGCTCTCGAGGCCGGGGAAATAGGCAATTTTACAACAGAAATAAAACGTATAACCATAATTATGATAAAAATAATGAAAATAGCACAGGTCAAAGAACTTTAAGCAGCGTTAATCGAGGTAAAAACTCAGGTGAACAACGTCAGCAGTTCCGCGGACGTCCGGTGCGTTGTCAGCGTATTCAACATAACGCGCAACAGTATAATACACTGTATTTTTTATGATTCTATATTTGATGAATGCTAATTCCATCAGTTTAATAACGACTTTTAAAGTGTTAAATGATCTTACTGTGATATATTTAGCACGCTCTCTTCTATTCAGAGGAAGTACCGTCTCTCTACCTTGCTGTTGCCTCTTTAGATCCAAAGCCTGTAGTTCTTTCGTTACGTAACGATTGTCGAACCGAGAGCGAGTTTCATACATGTGTTGGTAGTATTTTGCCCTGCAGTAAGTGAGAAGGATTGGTAAAAGTTACATTTTGTAACCTAGTCAACGCATTTTCTAAACAAAATTATCAACGCTGCTTTGGATTGTTGAATTAAGCTAAAAGGGATTATCGTCATACATTTCAGTCGAAAGATTTTCACATCTGTGCCTGTGCATAGGTCTGCCCCAAGACATCGCTAAACAACGAATTAAAAAAGGTACATACAGCTTGACTAAAACACCTATGTTATCTCCTATTTTTATTCCCAAACATAATTGTTACAGACCTCAGAGACAGTGCAGTTTACGACCGTAGAGCAATTACTAGCTTAACTACCGAAGAAGGTGGTTTACCTGAATATGATAAGAAAAAGCTACTGACACAGGAGCTCCAGGAAAACCAGGTGGTTACGCGGATTCATACGGATTGGTAGATATTAACTCATTGGATTTGATTATTGTTGTCGTATTGGCTAAATTCTTAGAATTAGATTATCGCTTTTTTTATTGGCTCGTTGCATTGCCTTCATCCTATCCTATCCTTCTCCAGCACATGCCCATCGCCTTCGTACGAGCGAGAAGGAATATGCGACGCCAGCACGGCCTACCGTGGGTCTGGCGTTGGATGGCTGACATGCAACGTTCCGTGAAAAAATCGAAACTAAGTGAAAATTTGTGTGTTTTCGTCGTGTTTGTGGTGTTCAACGCTCAAGGAGACTGTTACGAGGAGATTAAAGTATTATGCACCCTTCCTTTCAAGTGTATTTTTCGGTCTGGTGTTCCTAACGATACGCGTCATCCATCTTTATTGCATTTGCAACCTGCCAATTTCCAAAATCGTTCGCATTATTTCACTTAATCCGCGTAAGCACAAGGTCAACATCGGACAGATCAACGTTGTACCTGATCTCAGTGATAAAGCCTGCGGCGACTTGATTGACCTTACTACTGATGTCGGTAGACTTATTTTACCTGAATATAATGAGTAGCAGAAACAAGCTAGTGACACAGGAGCTCCAAGAAAGCCAGGTCAACATTGGATCAGCTCTGTTCCTGATCTCAGTAACAATGCCAGCGGCGACCTGACTGGCGGAGCGACTGGTGTTGCTACTATATGAGTAAGAATGGTGAATGTGGACTTCGACTTGAAACATTGCTCTAAGGTGCTCAGTAAAGTTTCTTAGTTCTGAAAGAGAATGAGGCATTACAGAAATCGTTAAAGACACATATCCTCCGGGGCGAATTTCGTTATGGCGGCGGCTTATTTATTTTACAATCACCGAGAGACGCTCCCATAGCGGGAGCATTCACCTGTAATGTAACAGTAAATCTTCTTGCTACTGTACAACATCAAATCTTGGATGATGGTGAGCGAGCCTACTCGTTCAGTTGTAAGTAAATTGTATTACGGTAATACCTACAATTTACTTACAACTGAACGAGTAGATATGCTATCAAGACACTTCTACTAGCTTATCATGGGTTGGTTGCGTCGGTGTTAAGATTTGGAATCATATTTTGGGGTAAATGTAGTGAGAAAGAACAGATTTTTAAGGCTCAGAAACAGTGTATTCTATTAGATCTATGTCAAACCTTAAAAGCACAGACAGCTGTGAACCTGTGGTCTCTGAGGATGTTGACTTTCCATGTTTGTAGGTACATATAAAATTTTAATTTAATTTTGACAATTTTTGTAAAAACCATCTAAACTTATTTCCGTCACTAGCCAATATAAGATATAATACGCAATGGAGATTGAGATCCCAATACAAGATCTTGCTACATTCGGGTAATTACAAAACAGCACTGCTACACTCTTAAAGAAAAGTATTATGTGTGTATTTGTAAACTCGTTTCCATCCATATGTGCATATATATATGTATCATGTCACACATGTTTATACAAATAAATGCATCTTTATCTTTATCTTTATGACAATGGGACATTGTCACTATGATAAAATACCTCATGGTTTTAAAGATTGTTCTGTAAAAATCTTTAAATCTAAGCTTACTGCACACTCTCTTAGAGGCCGTCTCCACGAGCGAGAGAATCGCGGCGATATTATTCCATACAAATACGTAACTTTATTATATATAACAGAACTTTATTTGCTTTGAATGTAGGTGCAGGTAGCACCTACATTCAAAGCAAATAAAGTTCTGATTCTGAGTCTGAAGACCTTGTTGGAGATGAATATTTAATAAAATATAGAGGAATGTAGATGGTTTATCAATATCGTATTGGCCGCTAAAATAAACCCTGCGCATTTCCAATTGTGGTTAGGTGGAAATTCCAGATCGAAATGCGACCAGAACGTCTGGAATGCGATGAATTTGAGACGTGCCTGTAGATGTATAGATAGTTGCAGCTGCACAGTTTCTACAATTGCTTATACAAGGTGTAAACGGATTCTTCAGAAGTGGTCAACCAAGCATTCTGTACATCAAACTAAGTAACTCTACGTAAAAAATATTACTGTAAAACGACATTTTTATTGGAGTAAAAAAACACGTTTTACGGTAGATCTCAATGTAACGCACTCAAAAAATTGTTTAAAATAGGTAAAGTTATAGCATTAACTTGTATTAAAAAAAAAACTTGTAAAAAAGTTGGAATTTTGGTATGGTCTAGACTCTAGACCAAAAACAATATCGCAATGATGGGGAGAATAGTACCTTTAGGCTTCGTTAAGGGTACTTTTACACCCATTATTCACATTGAAGTAGTAAGCAACTGAATACTTTAATTAGGTCTCATTGCTTAGTGAAATGTATGTATAAAATAGTCAGCAGTCGCGAAAATAAATGCATTATTTCCTTACTAATCCAATCGTTGCATGTCTACTTGTAGTTCAAATAATTACCTACTACCAATATTCTGTACTGTTCGTAATATTATTTTAAATACTACAAATTATACTTATTAATAATTTTAAAACTAATCAAATTAAAATGTCAACCGATAAACTTACTCTTCTTGACACTAGCAAAAATGGCTTCATCCATATAATCGGTGGCATAGCAAAACGCTTTGAAAGGCTTCACTGAAAAGCAAGCAGCTTGGGCTACATACGCCACATCACAGATATCTAAGACTTTAGGGTCCAAGGTCTTCTGACAGTGAGAGAATCTATCTTCTACTGCATTGCAGCAGCGGTCGTAGGGTGTCCCGAGCTTAGTATTGCATATGTCTGCGACTGATTGTAGCCAGGAGAAGGAGGATTGGATGGCGTTGACTGAAAGAGGTTTTAGTATAATTAAGCATGTATGCGCTAGATACTTCAAGTCTTATGACAATTTTAGAGGGTAGGTATTAAAAAAGTTAAAGGTGTATCACACCGAAATTATAAGTGGGTAAAAACAAATAACAAAAGCTGCTGAAAAAGTTGTGTTTTCGTATTTAAGTTATCATGTTGCAAAAAGTTGCTCTACAAAAAGTATTCTTCGATATCGACGTACCATTACCAATAACGTAACCATATTTTTTTTCAGAAGTTGACAGTTTCGTCACAACGGTAATGTTTTCCCCATTGTAGGTATGTCTTTTTATTTTAGCAGATCCGTGAAAATGTCTATTTACATGTAGGTGTATTGTATATGTATACACCATTATTTTTAGGTCGTTCTGGAGCCGAATACCATGAACTCGATCATCGAACTCGAAACGATTGGGACTATTTTTTTCAAAAAATAACAATAAAAAAAACACGAAAGAATAAATTTAATGTTTTTTTTTTTGTGAAATAATGAGAATCGTTCGATGAATGAATTTTTCAATGGGTATCGTTCGCATGTGTTGCCGATCGTGGATACGTTTTACACACACATATGCATTTGAAAACCATTTTTATTCTTTCGTGTTTTTTTTTATTGTTATTTTTTGAAAAAAATAGTCCCAATCGTTTCGAGTTCGATGATCGAGTTCATGGTATTCGGCTCCAGAACGACCTAAAAATAATGGTGTAGGTATATTGATATATATTCATAGTATTTTTATATCCTTGTAGTTTATCGTGGTACTAAAGTAATATTATTTTCAGATATACACCTACCTACCACTGCTTGTCTCTGCATCACCCAAAGGTTGGCTGATAGAAAATGCCTATGACATTAAGTCCGCCTCTGTGCTTTGTGCTTGTAGAATTAGGTAAATAAATAAATAAATTCCTCTGAATTTATATTTACGCAGAATTATAATGTTGATGTCTATGAAAGCATGAGAAAGTACACGTGACACTTATCGATTATATAAAATATGCATTACCTACCGCGAATTGCAAAAAGCCGTATGCAGACGACGCAACCATTTTGTTGCGCATTAATTCGTGTAGCTAGAAAAGGTGAGTATTGTATCCTTGCACGAAAACAGAGATGTGTGTAAAATAACACAAGGATTAAACGGATTGTGTGATGCAGTTAACAATGTTTTGCATTAAGGTGCACATTTGCACAACAACGATCATCTTTTGTATCAGATTCATAACATAACATCACGCCTGTAATCCCCAAAGGGTTAGGCAACGGTGTACCTAATAGTAGATACACCCATATTTCGCCAGTTATGTTGTAAGTCCCATGTAATAGGCGGCGAGCCTATTGCCGTCACCCGGGCACAAATCCAGACTCTGTGGCTGCTACTGAGAAATCCCTGATGGAAAACCTAATAACACTTTGCCCGACCCGAGAATCGAACCCAGGACCTCATATTTAACAGCCGCGCTTGCGACCACTAGACCAACGAGGCAGGCAAATTTTGCATCACTATCAAAATCACAGCAAAAGGACAATGACCAAAATTGGTACCAAAAAGTCTCGCGCCTCAAAACCAAAATTTTATAGTAATTAGTTTCATATTTTTTTATGGCATTACGCGTCGGGGATTTGATTTTTGAACTGGAAATATACTTTTCGAGTTTAAAAGTACGAATATTGTTTTACTCCCTTTATATGACGTTCCGTTTCAACTGAATATAAATGACGTTCCGTTTCAATTGAACAAACCCTTGTCTGTCGACCGGACTCTAAAATTAATTACAATTAAGTAAGATCAGTACACCAAATCGATTTAGTTTGGTTTATTGCTATTTGCAACAAAATAGATTTTCTCAGCCTAAAGATTTTGATTTATCGATTACATCCCTAAATCCCGACTAGTTTATAGCACTTACTATACTCTATGGTTTATAGTTATCTTATCTGTGGCATCTGACATTTGTACTGTACTGACTGACTATTGGAAATGTAAAGGTCTAAAATAAAATCGAGTTTCAGTCAAGCATACTGTGGATGTTACTTTAACTCGTAATTCTTACTAATATTAGTGTATTACGCTGTTTTTAGAGCAATAATGTAATGTATGTGTGTTAAAATACGTCGTTGGTAGCGTCGAAAAAATAGACCTACTTTTTAGGTTAGTTTCGATTTTATAAAATAACTCTGAAACGCGGGTTTTTTTTTCAAAAATAATTTTTGTAGGAGTTAATACGATCAGTGTAGTCTATAAAAAACAAGGTTTGATTTTGATGCAGCATGGTACGGGATTCCATACTTCCATGAGCATTCTCTTTTATTCTCGTCATTCAAATTAATGTTACTGTCACATTTTGTGCCACTTTAAACGTCTGTCGAATAACGTTGCGGTTGAGTTACCACTGTGAGAGATGGAAATGACAGAGAAATGTTTTTATTTTTAAACCTTGCCCCACTCTAGGAATTTTCTTCTGTATCTTGGGTGTGTTTAAAAACATTAAAACTAACATTATCAAACAGCCAGACCCGGAACAACTACCTATGGTCATATGGTTCTTGTTCCGTGCGGGGATCCAACCACCGATACGCAGCACAACAGCCAATCGCTTAGCCACTGCATCAACCGTGCTAGTGTGAAGTCAATTGAAATTGTACTTCTACAACACTATCAATTAAGTCACTCTTCACAAGTTACTCATCAATTGTTTCCTAGTCAAACCCCAACTTTACTTACCGATACTCAGCACCAATCGATCGAGTCGTATCACAGTCTCTTTTGCCTTCGCCGTGATTAGCTTCAGCTGGTCTACCATCAGCTTCAGAGAGTCCTTCATTGCGTTGATCGGTTTCTTCATAAGATCATTTAGTTGGTGTACGCTGGTCTTTATTTGTTCCTGAAGATAGAAGAAGTGGTTAAGAAATCTTAGGTAAGTTGGCAATGAGCTCTGGTTTGGTGATTTTGACGTGTACTTAGTACAATTTGTTGAGCTCTTGTAGAGCTCGAAATAGTGCCAGTAAAGAATTTCAGTTAAGAAGTGTCGTTGTGTTTCGAATGATTGACAGAAAATGGTCGACAGGGGAGAATGGAAGAAAAAAAATGTCTTGTGCCAACACCACCTAACATGAGCCAGGGCAGAAGGGTGTTGAGTGTCGTATTTCGATTCGAAAGGGGTAGTGTAATTTAGCTTTGTTTTTGAGGAGGGAAAGGACCTGTCAAGGCTCTGGAATGTATACAGTTTCAGAACTATAACATAAACGAAAGTTATCGGTCCAGCGTAGCGTCTGGTAAAATTCAGATGTCTATAGGAGAAGTTATCAGATTCCTGTGTATTTTTTTTTGTAGCTCCTCATTTCTTTAGAGATATGGAGAACGGTTATCAGACTCCTTGCGAGGAAATTTCTACTGTTCCTACTACTACCATTAGTTGGGGGCTTTTTTGGAGATTTCTAAATCAATCCAGCCGTAATCGGTTTAAAAATATTTTTGCAGACAGTAGCAAATCTCAATAAAACTAAACGTTTTTCAATCTATTTTAGTACGAGCAGACTAGATATGAATTATGAGGTTAAGCACCCAACATGTTTACTGGTTATATCCCAAGTTTCACAATTTATAGGCGTCTAGCGACCTCGCGACACCCTTCAAATACTGCAGATAAACTTTTATAGAGAGAAAAACTAAACGAGCGGAAAGTTTGGGATATTTTTAGAACACTTCGATGTAAGATTTAACTTGAGAGACCAGTATTTTTACAGCAGATTAACTATAAGAGCTGATAAATAATAATAATATCTTGGGACAACCAACACACCGCCATCTGATCCCAAACTAGGCAGAGCCTGTACTATGGCAACCAGACAACTGATAAACATACTTATATATTTCTACATACATACATATTATAGATAAATTACACACCCAGATACAGAACAAATAATCGTACTCATCGCACAAAGATTTGTCCTGTGTGGGAATCGAACCCACGACATCCGTCCTAGTCAGTGTCACTAACCACTAAACCAACAGGCCAAACAAAGATCAGATAATCAAAGATGATCAGAGAGGCACGAGTTGAGGAGATGATGATGAATGAAATTGATACATAATATCACCAATCATCAACTCAGCCCATACAGTCTACTGCTGGCCAGAGACCTCTACCAAAGATGCGCCACAACACCGTGCCCTCGTGCGACATTCATTCTACCACCTAAGTTCATGCAACAAGGTTCATCTAGCTCGGGGCGTCTCATTTTCCATTTGCCAATACGCGGTTTACACTTTAAGCACTCGAAATATCATGTCTGATTCAAAACGAAGTAAAACTATACTGATGATCGGGTCCAGCATCCTCTTGTCTATTAGGCAATAACAAACTAACTATACCAATCTGTCTACCAAGTAGTATACTGCGGCTATCCTGCTTTATCGTAGTAATTGGGAAGCCCATGATTACCTAACACATACGCATTAGTTACTTAAAACATTTTCGCTTGTTTTTCAGAGAAGACGTCATAAGTAGGTATTTACCAACCTAACTCTACAAGGTGTGAACGGACCTGTTTTTAATATTTCTGTGGAACGGACCCTTCACGAAGCCCTTCAAACAAGCGTTCTGAACATCTAAGGGGCTGTCTCCACGAGCGAGAGAATCGCGACGATATTATCGTCCGTGCCACGTATTTCTATACACTCTCTTAGAGGCCGTCTCCACGAGCGAGAGAATCGCGGCGATATTATCCCATACAAATACGTAATATCGCCGCGATTCTCTCGCTCGTGGAGACAGCCCCTTACTAAGTAACTTTACGCAAAAAATATTGCTGGTAAAAGACTTTTTTTTGGGGTGAACAATCACGTTTTACTGTAGAACTCAATGTAACGCACTCAAAACATTGTGCTGATTGATTGATTGAATAGTACGGGGGTCATGGTGGTATTTAAAGTAAAAATCTTACATTGAAAACATGTACCTAAGTAGGTACCTATTTAAAAAAAAAACTTGTGAAAATGTTGGAACTTTGACCCCCAATATCTCCTTAACTAGAATCGTTTCGTTAGCGCTAGTCAAAACTGTAACTTGGCTTCGATTTATATCGGATGTAGCGATCAACATTGTAGAAACTAACTTGACTACGAATTTTGTACTCGTTTGTTTTGACCACGTGACTTAACGTTGAGATAACGTCATTCCCATACATTTGAATAGTTTTCTGTAGACTGTCAACTTGGCTAAGCCTGCAGGTATGGTCTAGCTCCAGGGCTGCGGGACTGTTCGAAAGAGATACCGCGGCCCTGGAACACAAAGGGCAAAAGAAGGAACATGGATGGGTTTTAGTCAGTAAAAGTCTGACACTCCCTTCCGCTCCGCCCAGAGCGGCGGAAGGGGTGATTTGATGATTTCATATCCCAAAAAGAAAAAATCGCAATGACTGGGCGAACATGTGCCTTTCGGCTTCGTTACGGGCCTTGTTACACCCCTAAACAGTTATTTATTTTCGCCGTATGCAGTCCAAAACTATAAATTACTGTCTTTCATAATGCTTTCAATAGGCCTAATTTTGTGGAAGGTCCTCTTATTTTGTTGTAATTTTGCCCTATTTCAGTAGACCGTCGTCGTAGGTACTATATCAACTACGAGCCGACCCGCACCGGTGACGGATTTTCATACAAGCTTTTAACCCCAATTTTACCCGCTTAGGAGTTGTATTTTCCAAAAATCCTTTAGCATATGCCTTCGTCATAATTCGTGCAGGGCT
The DNA here is from genome assembly GCA_950022335.1 of Eurois occulta. NCBI lineage: Eukaryota > Metazoa > Arthropoda > Insecta > Lepidoptera > Noctuidae > Eurois > Eurois occulta. The sequence goes on from OX465499.1 coordinate 6,499,448, forward strand.
TTGAGCTGTGCGTTGATAGTAATGCAGGACAAACGATTTAAAAGTAGGTACCTATAGAAAGGTAGGTAGGTTTATTTATTTATTTATTTAACAGTTTATGTACACACTACATAAGAAGAAAAGAAGAAGGAACAGAAAAAATAGGTACAATGGTGATGCTTTTATTATAAGGTCATCTATCTGATTTTAATTTGTTAATTTATTAATGTCATTTTATTTCTTAATTAATTAGTTGCAAATTACCTTAAAATCTTTGATTTTTTTAATAGCTTTAAATTGTAAGTATCTTTTTACATTTAGTTTTAACTTGTAAGTATTTTATTTTGTATACTGTAGATGGTAACCATATCTGGTGCATGTATAGGTATAGCCTGTAAGTAATTGTTGCACTTATAAAAGTACTATTAAGCAAGTTTAATTTTATATGTTTTGTGTAAACAATTGTTGGCTAACCTAAATAAATAAATAAGTACCTACTTATAGGTAGGTAGATCGACATTTTGCTACATCTCTACTTACACCACTCATCTTAACCACTCATGAATACAGGCGTTATACAAGGCACGGTAAGTACAACTAGGTACTTAGGTAGCCAAAATTTGGAAGCAGCAAAGATCGGAGGGCTTTCTAAAATGTTACTTTGATATTTACAAGGACACGATGAGTGGTGTGAAAGACTCTCATTGAGATTTCGCATTGACTGTTTCTATGTCTGAATTTCTTTTTCGTCAATAAATTTTTCATCGAACAAATGTATAAATCAAAGGCAATACACACTTCCAAAGATATCAAACACTTCCGAATCTTAAAAACAGATAAACTGTCAACCTAAACCTCTTTGGTGGTGTATTTATTTTGCCCGTTTAATACTAAAAGAAAGTCTACGACACCTAAATGCATGCCGAATTATAGGCTAATCTTTAAAACTATGATTACACTTCACTCATCGTGTGGAAAAGGGAGAGGGAGGTCTTTGCCCTGTAGTAGGACGATACCTAACACGAACAGGCTAGTTAGATTTAGTAGCTTAGATTAGATTTATTTGTACGAATCGTGCGTGAGGAACGCAGCAAAGGCTCTACACTTACGAACTTACGAACTTTTATTTATTAAAAACTAAATAAAATGTGACACGAAAGTATCTCGGCTTGTCGATGCCGCTACGGCGTAAAAAAGTAACTGACATTACCTTTTATGCCTTATCGGATTTCAATTTTCGATGGGCTCGAGGTAGATCATGCATGGCCTGCACTCCCATACTTATCGTAAGATCGTTACACACTGTCTACCACACTAAAAGGATTTTCATTATCTCTGCTACTCACTTGACTGCAGGCCATGGATTCCGACAGTACTTCGGAATTCTTCAGCGTATTGGTGGCAGGACCTGTCAGGATGAGTACCAGAGCGTAGCAGGTCAGGGTGTATCGTCCAACGCGGGAGAAAAACTGAGGGATCAGTAGGAAGACTAGGCATCTGGAAAAATAGGAGCGTTATTGCATAGGAACATACAACTTTGTTTTTCTTGTCTGCTCTGTCCCATTCCTGGGCAAAGACAAAGGGTCCATTCTTTCCATTTCTCGCGAACCTACATTCAACTTAACTATTAAAATAACTCCCAGGTTTGACTACCCCTCTACTGCATAATGGCGGTCTTTTCTTTCTTTATCGTGTGGTTAGTGCCTACCCTGGGGTCAGAATGTTTAGGCCGCCCACTTAACTTTACATGCTGTCGAGAAATATCTCTCAGGCATGCTGGTTTCCTCAGGATGTTTTCCTAATGTTTTAATGGTGGTAAACGTGACGTTTTAAGCGTAATCTAGTCCCAGGTTTCGGTCCTAGGATGAGGATCGATTCCCTCTTAAACAGAACTCCGTCATCGGGCCAATTCCCGGGTCCAGAAAAGGGGCCGGACTACCAACATTTATTTTATAATATTAGGTACCAATTATGTATAATATATGTACCTACTAGCTGTAACCCGCGACTTCATCCGCGTCGAATATAATAAAAAATGTTTGTCTAAAATAGAAGTAGCTTAAATTATGTTACTTCTTACAACATCAGCTATCTGCCAGTAAAAGTCCCGTCAAAATCGGTCCAGCCGTTTCGGAAATTAGAAAGAACAAAACGAAAGACAGGCAAAAAATTAAAAAAAAGTTTTCTTTTTATTACAAACAAACACTTGCAATTTTATTTAAGGTGGAAGCGCCATGGCAACCCGCGAAATTCAAATTTTCTTGCGTTTTTTTTTGTAATTTGTCAGTGTGTTTGTCAGTGTCAGGTTGCACGTTGAACAAAATATGATTTGCGACCGTAAGACGTAATTATGTATTTACAGAATTGACGACGTTGGAACCAGAGTGATCTAAGTGACATTTTTACCAATACTGTGGATATTACACAATGATTAAAAATACAAAAAAAAAAAAAAAAATTACTTATGAGGTGCACATACTGTTGTGCCCTAGATCACTCTGGTTCCAACGTCGTCAATTATAATCATTCAAATCATCAATTCAACCCTCTAAGTTCATATAATCCCATTGAATGACAATTTCATGAAAAAGTCATATAATGGAATTAAATGAACTTGGGGGTTGTATTGGTGATTTTAACATTTCGCGGGCTTCCCTGACGCTTTCGCCTTAAGGGGAATGCTGATTAGAGGGTTGTATGTTGATTAAAATATTATTCGCGGCTGTAAGACATGAATGTAGTTACAGAATTATAATCATCAAAATCATCAATAAAACGCTCTAAGTTCATAAAGCTGTAGGAATGACTTTTTCTGTTTTTTTTTGTTCCTACGCCTTTATGAACTTGGAGGGTTGTATTGGTGATTTTGATGATTATAATTCTGTAACTACATACGTCTTACAGCCGCGAATAATATTTTAATCAACATACAACCTAGCACTGGCCTGCAAATTGCAAAAAACGCAAGAAATTTTGAATTTCGCGGGCTGGTTGGAGCATTCACCTTAAATAATTGTAATTTTGTGTGTGCAATAAAGAAAAAGAATAAAAATCTTAAGCTGTATAAGCCTGCTGAATAAGAGCGTTAGCAGCGATGTTTCAGCTTTGGGCACAAATTAAACAGCTATTAGATGAATAACTGTTACTAATTGCATTATAATAGCATTTATACGGGTAACAGTCACTCCAAGAGCTGAACATTAGCTGATTGTTCAAGTGGGTGTTACGTATTATGCAGCAAAATGGCTGATAATTAGATGCGAGTTATTTAATTTTCAACACAAACTACAGCTCTTTTTAAATGGCATGTAATTTGACAATAAGCTGTTTACTTTTAATCATTAATCACAATTAAATGCTATGTGCTGTATAAGAATTCACTGGTGGTACATAAATCCTTAGCAAGCTGACACGAGTAGTTTTTGTGTCGCACAAGTCAGTAGTCACAGATCTTTTTTAAAATGCCAGCATTTTATGGATACGTTTGTGGCCTTCGATTCAGAATTCAGGTCCACAAAAATGCTATATTGTAGCTGACAGTACTATTGATTGCTAAATGTTGATCAACACATACCTGAACACCTATATTGAAGCTCGCATCATTACAATGTTATTTCTGTGGTTGTTAATATAATCAATGAACAGGCAAAAGCGTAATTTTCAGCTTTTGCAGTTCGAGTGAACTCTCATAAGATTTCGTAAATGCTAAAGTTACCGGTGGTATCGAGTTACTACGAGGTAGGAAGGTCCGGTACCTTCCTACCTCATAGTTCGCTGTAAAAGAGCTCTCCCGTTCAGAATAATAGTATCTTGGTTGGTCATACACACCTAATCCTATAGCTAAAAGCCAGGCCCAGAGTCAAAAGAACGCCAATTATAGAACTCATAATGGTCGCATGCATCAGGGATATCGCAAGCTGGAAGACAAAGAACATGAAGCACAGATACGTCAATATTATGCCTCCAACGAATCCCATTACACTTTTGAGGAGAAAATTCGGGAAGGTCTGATCAGTCATCAAGTACAAGAAGAAATTGGAGATCACACTTCCATCAGGGTACAATTTCTTGAAGCACCTTGATATTCTCTTTTTTGTGTCGAACCGATAGAGGCGCCATCTCTGGGACAGTGTCTGTTCTAATTGTGCATTTCCCAACACTATAGATTTGATCTTCTCTTTTTCATATTTGAGTCTATAGTTTTCTATTATTCTCGCCTTCCAAAGCAGGGCGATGTATGCCATGTTTGAAGGCTTTTATTTAGTTGTTATTGCTAAAACTCTCGTCTTTGTGTATACGAAACACATTTTTGTAGTCACTTTTATTCATCACATCCACACAATAAACGCTGACAGAAGACACTAAATATTTTCCTTCTTTTCCATTACAGGGCCCATTATGAAAGAAGAAAACATTTGGAAGTGCAAAAAGTTTGAATACTTACATTAAGTAATATTATACAATCTTCTTGTAATTTTAACAAAATTATTTTTCTATATATTTTAAGTGAAGGTAAGTCGCTTTCCGGGTTCTCGGCGCCTATATTTATCTTAATGCTAGACGCTAGCACTAAAATGTTTGATATGCATAAATGAGTTGGCACTAAACTACACAATCTCTGGTGAGATTCGTACAGTAGTTGTGTACTTTACAGAGTTTTTCAACTCTAAAACATTCGTCTAGATAGAGACACAAATATCTTAGATTATGTAAAAATAGATAATACTTGAGTTCTGTAACGTACGATACACAGGGCTTTTGTGTGTTTGAACGCATCCAATGGTAATGGAAGGAAGTATTTATTTACAATTGGTACGTGTTTCATTGTACCCCTAGCCCTACTGTAATTGTGTGAGTAGGTATTGAGCTGCTGTTGTGTTCAACATATTCAAAAGTTCAACAATAGCGACGAAGTTCGTTGACTTAAAATTGTCAATAACAAAATTAAAATGAACTTGCCCTGTACGCGTTCTTACAGTTCTGCGCAAGACGTCCAACATGCGCAGATCACTGCAATGCTACAAAATCAACTTCACTCCATTGCTTCAAATATCGTGAAAAGATAATCTTTTTTGCAATAATAGCGTTCTAAACGACATAATGCAGGTTTTATTCTGTATTAGTGATCATTAGTTGGTGCTAGTGGAAGTGATGATGTTTAAATAATTTGAGTGGTCACAAAGGTTTTCGTGTGTATGAATCAATTAAGAATTCATTGAAGAAAACGTAAGTGAATTAGTCTTGCTGTATCATTCTATCAATTTTATGAATGTGGTTTGGATTAATAATTTGTGTAAAATACTTAAGGAATAAAATCATTAACGCTTTAAGTATGCGACATTTTGAGGGTTTTCATATGTTATACAATCTACAGGCTTTAAAATGAATCTGTAGCTCAAGTCATAAAGCCCGGCTGGTCTTCATAAAATATGTTCACGTTCTCTTTATATGAAAATCTTCACGATTTTAGTTTTTTTTGAGTGGTGCTTGTAATATAGTTAAATTAAAAATAATGAAATGGAGTGGTCATTATTTATTTTGAACGCGATTTAATTTTTGCGTTTTTGCAAAATGTTACTGACAATCAATTGTCAAAATCGTTTTTGAACGGTTTTTGACAGAAGTTTGTTTTTAATTTTCAAAATTCGAATTCAAAATGTTGTTTTATTTTTGATCGTTTATTGTTTTGGTTTCTTAGTTCTCCTGTTTAATTTTTCTTTTGTATTTACATTAGTAATTATATAATTACAACTAATCTAAATGAACTGCTCTAGCATAACTTAACTCTTTTTTTAAATAGTTGTTTTAATTGTGAAATAATTTCAGTGCTGAATCTTAACTTTTTCCTAGATTTTCTTTGTTCAATCTCCAACAAAGCATGAACGCTATTTTTAAAATATTCGTAGGTGGTTGTAATAAACATAAAATGGGATTAATCGAAATGTTATTTGGTGGGTTTGTTGCACATATTTGTAATTTCAAGAAGTTGTAGGTATATTTAATGATCGTTACTTACCCTGCTCAACATTTTATAAACACCAGCTCGTTGTGAATTTTTTAGCTTAGAATATTTGTCAACAAAATTCTGAACTGTAAATTGTTGTCATTATTTCCAGACTTACATATCATCCATCCCTAAGTACTTACTAATATTATAAATGCGAAATTAACTCTTTTTGTCTGTCTGATAACTTTTCAAGCCCATAAGTAAATATGTGCAAATTCTAAAGTTTATTTTCACGTGGAATTAAAATGGCATCTATAAAACCTAAAAAAATAGGGTCCCTACTACACATGTTCATTACAACAACAATAAATTAAAAATTCTCTTTTAAATGGTGGTACTCACTCAAGTGCCCGTAACTGTTTCATGACCAAGTGTAGGACAGGTCTTTGTATTCTGCGATTATGATAACGATGAAGTACCATATTTTAAAGTCATTCTTTTCAACATCTATTTTTAATTATTTCTTGCCAGATAATGGACAACGAACAGCCCCACCAAGAATTGGTAAAATGCGTTGTGGTCGGGGACACAGCAGTCGGCAAGACACGTCTCATTTGCGCACGTGCTTGCAACAAGCATGTGTCGCTGTCTCAGCTTATGACTACACATGTGCCTACTGTGTGGGCTATAGATCAGTACCGGATATATAAAGATGTAAGTGGGAAGTTACTTTACTTTTTCGTAGCAGTAGTGGCGTCGACAGGATGAACCTCCTAACCAGCAGCTGTCTCTGCAAGATGTTATACAGAAAAAACACACAACTTTCAATACATAAGTTAGGCCTGCCAGTAAAACACCTGGTTTATTTATTTATTTGACAGTTGAAGTACAGAGTACATTCTATTTTGTTTCTAAGTTTTAGTCTAGTACATTCTATTTGTTTTTAAGTTTAGTTCAGGAGGACAAATGCCTCCACTGAGTGTGTCTCCACTGTGTAGTATGAGGTCCTGCATTTGATTCCTAGGTCAGGCAAAGTATTATTATGTTTTTCCACCATCTTGAATCCTGGCTTTGTGTTCGTTGATAGCAAAAAGCTTGCTTGCTGTTACATGGGACTTAAAAATAACTGGAAAAATCCGGGTGCACTGTAGGGTACACCTCTGCCTAACCCTGTTGTTATGTGCATCTACAAGTCAGTTGCTGCAATTAAAATCCCAAAGTAAATTTTTCATAATATTGTTTTAATTTTATATTTGTACAAACAGGTTCTAGAACGATCATGGGAAGTGGTAGATGGTGTGAATGTGTCACTACGGCTTTGGGACACATTTGGTGACCATGAAAAAGACAGGAGATTTGCTTATGGAAGGTAATGTAGCAGAGGATGTTTTGATATTTTCCAATAATGACTGTTGATAAAAAATTACTGTTTTGATAGCAATAAATTAATGCTAAAAGTTTATTCCACTTCTAGGTCTGATGTAGTTCTCCTATGCTTTTCAATAACGAACCCTATATCTTTGAGAAACTGTGGAGCTATGTGGTATCCTGAGATCAGGTAAGCTCGCATGATTGTTTAATTTAATTTACAGTCATGAGCATTAATATCACTTGTGAAAGTTGCTATGTTAGCAACTTTCACAAGTGATTGTAATTTATGTCATTATGACCATAATATTTTGGAGCTCATACTGTTTAAAGTAAAAATTCACAAAGTTGCAGTTGTTATACCAAAATCGCTTTTGAATTTTGCTAAATGAGTGTAGTGTATAGTGTAGGAGCTCGAGGTTAAATAATAATAGCTGCTCAGGTCGATCTTTAGATTAAGCCTTGCTTGCCTAGGTTGGTCCGTGGATGGGTAACCTCCCATTACAAACTAAGATTCCTCCGTGTCTCGGAAACTACATAAAGCTGTTGGTCCCCACTGTCATTTGTAGATCTTTGACAGTCGAGACAGGTTGTCAGTGGCCCGAAAGACTGAGAAACAGACTTACTAAGGGGTATTACTCAGTACTAACTGGGTTGTGGAGATCAGATTGGCAGTCGCTCCATGTAAAGTACTGGTAAGCAGCTGTATCCAGTTAAACTGGAAGCCGACCCCAACATAGTTGGGCAAAGGCTCTACAGTTGATGATGTGTATAGGTACATATTAGCGCTCATGACAATTACACCACATAATATTGATATGCAACATATTTAAAAGTACTTTTACGGTTTTTTCAGACGGTTCTGCCCAAATACACCAATTTTATTAGTGGGATGTAAGAATGATCTTCGTTACATGTACAGAGATGAGACCTACTTGAATTACTGTAAGGATCGCAGCCCTTTCATAAGGTAAGACTTAAAATACTGTTCTTAGTTTCATTTGTACCTAGCTCTGTACTGAGATCTGTGGGTTCGAACCCAGGCAGGCGCATTACTTTGTGTAATTTATTTCATCACCACTGCTCTCAAAAACGGTGAAGGAAAACATCGTGAGGAAACCGGCATGTCCTAGAACCAAAAATTCGAAGACATGTGACATCTACCAACCCGCACTGGGCCCGCGTGGTGGATTACAGCCCATTCCCTCTCTAAAGGAGGCCGTGTGTCCCAGCAGTGGGAACATTATAGGCTGATTATGCTTATGCTGTACTGAGATCAAGTCCCAACTAAATTTGTCTTGTATTTTCTTCTGACGAATAAAGGAGGCCAATCTGTTATGTATACAAAAGTTTATTTTTAATTGTAGCATATAATGACTGCCCAGCACAATGCTTACACTAATTTAAGTGTTAGAGTCAGTGTTCCACCATTTTAATGGCCATTATCTGCCTTAATATTATTTTTTTGACTAGGATTTTTCGAAAGCCAAAACTTTGCTCTCAAAAAAAAATTGCAACAAAAATAATAACACCCATGACTTACTAAATTCACTTATATTAATACACCGCATAACAATTTAAAGAAAAGGGGAGAATGGAAGAAAAAAACGTGTTGCGCCGACCCCAAGTAACATGGGACAAGGGCAGGAAGATAACAATTTAAGGAATCCCCGACACAAAAAACCTCATAAAAGGAAAAAATAATGTCTAAATATTGTCCCTTTACGTTTAGTATAAGTAGAATAAGTATTTTAATCCAAGCGTGCGTCGTTGCATCGGGGGACTGCTATGTACAAAAAATAGTAGTACGTAGTTAGATATTAAAATATATTTAGATATTAATATATAGTTAGATATTATTAGTAAAATAGCAGCTATCTTTTCTGAAACACCATTATTACGCAAAAAAGTCGCCTCCTTAATGAGCAGAGTTCGTGCTAGCAGCATTGCCATTCTGGCGGTTATTTTACTGCCCTATTCTAAGTCATCACATTAGGGTGCTGACTAAATCGAGTACCATAAAATTGATGAACTAAGAATATACACTTCTCATCAAAAAAATCGAAACACTTTCGTTTTTATTGTTTTTGTCCTAATTTTTTACAAAAGAGAATTAATTCCATGAAAAAAAAAACATTATTGTGTAGCTGGCAGTTTGGTCATTACAGTAAGAAGAAAAAAATCAAAATTCGAAATTAGAATTTCATTTGTTTATCCTATAAATGAAATTAATCACTGTTTTGAGACAAATGTGTATTTAGGGTTGGAGTACGTTTCTCGTTTAAAAACTAAAAATTAGCGCTTGTCTTTAAACTTTTTGTTTCTTATTTCATTTACTGTGACTTTGGGACGTCTGAAAAAACTTTTTTTTCTAAAACATATGGATACTTCGCCCGCAGAAGCCGCCCAAGTGGTGGCATTGCTGGATTCTGGACTTAGTCAGCGTGTTGTGGCTGCAAGATTGCATCTAAGCTTATCATCTGTTCATAGAGTCTACAAACGCTATCGGGAGACTGGTTCGTTCACGCGCCGTTCAGGATCTGGCAGGAATCGGGTCACTTCTGAGCGAGATGATCGATTTATTGTAACAACTTCTTTACGAAATCGACGCCTTAACGCTTTTCAACTGCAGCAGCAGCTTCGCGTTGTACGAAGAGTAGCTGTAAGTGACTCTACAATAAGAAGAAGGTTGAAGGAACGCGGATTGGCACCGCATAAGCCAGCGAATGGGCCGAAATTAACTGCAGACCATCGAAGAGCGCGCCTTAACTTTGCACGCGAGCACCTAACTTGGTCATACCTTCAGTGGAGCAAAGTACTGTTTTCTGATGAGTGTAAAATTATGCTGTATGGTAACGACGGAAGGAACAAGGTCTACAGAAGAGATGGAGAACGCTTTGCACAATGCTGCATTGAAGAAAAGGTCAGCTATGGTGGCGGTTCGTGGACGGTTTGGGGAGGAATCAGCGCCGACGGTAAGACAGAACTTGCCTTTGTGTCTGGGCCACGGCTGCCTGCACTAAACTCTCATCGGTACATCGAACAGTGTCTTGAACCTCATGTGATGCCCTATGCACATTTTATTGGCAACGACTTCATATTCATGCACGACAATGCTAGAGCTCACACCGCGGGCGTCGTACGAGATTATCTTACCGAAGTCGGTATCTCCATTATGGTATGGCCAGCAAGAAGCCCGGACATGAATCCCATTGAACATCTATGGGATGAATTAAAGAGACGAATTCGAGCAAGAGATCCAGCCCCAGAAACACTTAGCCAGCTGCAAAATGCAATCCAAGAGGAATGGGATAATATACCACAACATGTGATCGTGACTCTCATCCGATCGATGAAGAACCGTATGGAAGCAGTAATAAGAGCTCGCGGAGGGAATACAAGTTATTAAATAAACGTTTCTTACATTTTTTTTTCATTTACGCGTGTTGTTTTACCCATTTCCTTCATATTCCATACAGGGTAAAAATTACTCATTATACAAAATACGAAACCTATGAAGACTTAATTTGAATTTAGAACAATAACATTAGGATTTAAAAACCTCATACTACTCACTATTAAATGACATTTTACATTTATTCCTAAATATACTCATTTTTCTGATAATCCTTATCAAATCATAAACTGCGAGGTGTTTCGATTTTTTTGATGAGAAGTGTATATATGTTACGGCTAATACCCGAAGTGCGGCTACACCTAGTTTTAGCCGGTTAGAACTAGGTGTAGCCACTTACTCTTGGTTAAACCTAGTACGAACCGATTGTTTTCGGGTAAAACTAGGTCTAGCCTTCATCATGCCGGCTACAACTAGGTCCAGCCATTCCCTGTTGGATAAAACTAGGTCTATCCGATATCATTCCGGCTAGAACTAGGTCCAGACAATCCCTGTTGGATAAAACTTAGATGCGTGTCCCGCCAAGCCTTCCGCCCCGCGTCACACTCATGACTCACAGCATCTGCAGCAGCGGCGCGGGGTGGAGGGCATAGCGAGGCACGCGCCTCTGCAGGTTGTGAGCGCCAGGTGCTGCTGATCTACTGCAGGTCTACTAGCGAGTGTGACTCACAGCGTCTGCAGCAGCAGCGCGTGTCTTAGTTTTATCTAACAGGGATTGGCTGTACATAGTTGTAGCTGGCATTAGGAGTTCAATTTTTAATATAATAGGAACAATCAGGTTCAAACAAAGTTTCCCCCATGTAAAGTCGTATCACCGACTTTACGTGGGGGAAACTTTTCATTTGATGAAGCCGTCATTTTTAAAAGCTTTTATTTAGCTTGCAATGTATGTATGTAATTTGTTCGGGTGGAATCTTAGAACTCAATTTTGAAATAGATATCTTCAACCGATTGAGTTGAAATTTTGCACACGCCTTTGGTTCTGGTGACAATTCACTTTTATGACAGACATTACTTCATCCTGCAGCCAGGATCGTCTCCTCACTAGAGACCTCCTCAACGGTTAATAGCGCGGACACGAAACTTTGTATACGTGTTCAATTTTGATAGATATAAAGATGATTTCTATCATGACCTCAACCTGCAGCCAGAATTGTCTTCTTACGAGGGAACTCCTCAACGGTTAATGGCACAGACGCGGAACTTTGCATACGCGTTCACTTTTGATAGATAAAGATTATTTCTAGCATGACCTCATCCTGCAGCCAGGATTGTCTTCTCACGAGAGAACTCCTCAACAGTTAATGGCGCGGACACGAAAATTTGCAAACGTGTTCAAGTTTGATAGAAAACGATGGTTTCTTTTGTGACCTCATTCTGCAAACAGGATCGTCTTCTCATGAAGGAACTCCTCAACAGTTAATAGCGCGGACACGAAACTTTGTATACGTGTTCAATTTTGATAGATATAAAGATGATTTCTATCATGACTTCAGCCTGCAGCCAGAATTGTCTTCTTACGAGGGAACTCCTCAACGGTTAATAGCGCAGACGCGGAACTTTGTATACGCGTTTACTTTTGATAGATAAAGATTATTTCTAGCATGACCTCATCCTGCAGCCAGAATTGTCTCCTCACGAGAGAACTCCTCAACAGTTAATAGCGCGGACACGAAAATTTGTAAATGTGTTCAAGTTTGATAGAAAAAGATGGTTTCTTTTGTGACCTCATTCTGCAGACAGGATCGTCTTCTCATGAGGGACTCCTCAACAGCTAATGGCGCGGACGCGAAACTTTGTATACGTTTCAATTTTGATAGATTTAAAGATGATTTCTATCATGACCTCAACCTGCAGCCAGAATTGTCTTCTCACGAGAGAACTCCTCAACAGTGAATAGCGTGGACACGAAAACTTGTAAACGTGTTCAAGTTTGATAGAAAAAGTTGGTTTCTATAGTGACCTCATTCTGCAGACAGGATAGTCTTTTCATGAGGGAACTCTTCAACGGTTAATAGCATGGATTCGAAAATTTTTAGATGCGTTCATATTTGATTGATGAACATGATTTCTATCATGACCTTATCCTGCAGCCTGGATCGTCTTCTCATGAGGGAACTCCTCAACAGTTAATAGCGCGGACACGAAACTTTGTATACGTGTTCAATTTTGATAGATATAAAGATGATTTCTATCATGACCTGTCGCATTCAGTTGCAAAACCTGATGAACTTCACTCGATAGAAAAAAATCGCAAAGTTACCCCTTTCTGTAACTTTTTTTCAATATTATGACTAAATTACTGATGTTTTACATTAAATTTTTATACTAAATTAAAGAAACTAATTAGTTCTAGACATAGTGGCAGAGTTTGACTTGATAACATTATTTTCTTAATTACTATGTTTTAAAATGAATTAAAAGCGTTCGCAGCGGCTCGGACAGGCCCAATTAGTCGCGCGCTCGCGCTTACCGACGACGGACCTGTGTCAGTTTTTTCCGCGACAATTTCGCGTACCATACCGTCTGTTTTTGACCAAGTTTATTATAATTGTTGCAAGTTATAATGGACAATAAACAACGCAAGCGAAAAAAGTCGTGTAAAGCAATAAAAGTAACAAATAAAAAGAATGCACTCCAAAGATATGTCACAGTACAAATATATACAGTATTGTGACTCGGCCCTGTCTTTGAAATAATTACCTACAGCCGAGTGGTACGTACGCGATAGGGCTGCGCCGGGCCTATACTAAATATTTTAATTTCATCTACTTAGTTGAGTTTCTTTCTAGTTTTGTGATTGTTAATATTATATTTTTATTAAAAAAAATGTTTGTTTGAATGAAATAGGAAGGTTCAATAAAAATACACTTATTGCAATTTACACAAAAACACATAAACAAATCAAAATTTTATCTTTACAGTTCTCGAACCTACTAATAGCGAACTGGCTGTTTATTTTCAATTAGTTACTCAAACTGCCCAATTATGATTATTTTATATTCTTATATTTTGTAGACAATTATTTCATTTATTAACAAAGCTCTAATTTATCGCTACCTAGTAACAAATTTTGATCATAGAAAAAATATTTCATAAAAGTCAAGTAATATTACTTATCCAACTGCATATTCCTATGCTGTGTCGCTAGGCAAGGTCACGCGAGTTCACGAACGCGCTGTGGCCACGAGAAGTATTTTGCGCGCAGCCTACAGCGCTAAATGCCTACTTTTGCAGGAATACCTCGCCTTAAGTAGGGTAAAATTATTAGAAGGTCTCCTTATTGAAGAGCTGGATTGTTCAAAATTAACCGGCAAACGACCTTGCAACAATGATGCGTTGAATGAGATGAACAGATTAAGAAATCAAGCCAGCGATAACTAAAAAGTAAAAAATAAATTAAAAGCAAAAAAAAACTTTTTAAAACAAGCTTTTATTTAAACGCTCTAAAAAGAAGAAAATAAAATTTTCCTTTTAAATTTTAATATGAACTTACAACCTCATTATACACAACTTATATGATCATAAAAGCTTGTCGCGCGATTTTCTTGTGTAAATAAACTAGTACTACTTATAATTTAAACTTAGCAGATTTTACATACCTAAATCAATGAGTAGTACTAGTTTATTTACAGAAGAAAATCGCGCGACAAGCTTTTATGATCATATAAGTTGTGTATAATGAGGTTGTAAGTTCATATTAAAATTTAAAAGGAAAATTTTATTTTCTTCTTTTTAGAGCGTTTAAATAAAAGCTTGTTTTAAAAAGTTTTTTTTTGCTTTTAATTTTTATAGCTTGTTTTACCAAACCTTCCTGTGCGCCTTTCCTGTTAGTGTGTCTGTTGTTAAAAAAATGTTCCTGATTGTTCCTATTATATTAAAAATTGTACTCCTAATACGGTCATGCAATGTGTGATGTGTGTTAATTATTACAATGTGATTTATAAGAATAAAAAAACTCTCTACGTTTCTTTTTATTGGATGTTTTAATATCTAAAAAAGCTCTGCCGATAGCATGCCAGCTACAACTATGTACAGCCAATCCCTGTTAGATAAAACTAAGACACGTGCTGCTGCTGCAGACGCTGTGAGTCACACTCGCTAGTAGACCTGCAGTAGATCAGCAGCACCTGGCGCTCACAACCTGCAGAGGCGCGTGCCTCGCTATGCCCTCCACCCCGCGCCGCTGCTGCAGATGCTGTGAGTCATGAGTGTGACGCGGGGCGGAAGGCTTGGCGGGACACGCATCTAAGTTTTATCCAACAGGGATTGTCTGGACCTAGTTCTAGCCGGAATGATATCGGATAGACCTAGTTTTATCCAACAGGGAATGGCTGGACCTAGTTGTAGCCGGCATGATGAAGGCTAGACCTAGTTTTACCCGAAAACAATCGGTTCGTACTAGGTTTAACCAAGAGTAAGTGGCTACACCTAGTTCTAACCGGCTAAAACTAGGTGTAGCCGCACTTCGGGTATTAGCCGTAACATATATATTTGAAGAATGAATTTTAATTAATTAAGTAATGTATTTTAATCACCAAATTCTTACCACTAACATAGTTCTTAAGTACTAATTCACTAACACATAAATGGACCTAGTTGTTTGAAATAAATAATTATTTGATTTTGATTATTCTTGCGCTTTCAAATTTTGAATCGATCAAACCTTTGGAAGTTGTTTATATCTCTTCATCAACTAGACAAGAGGTGATGAACTTCAAACGCCTGAGCAGATTTTCTTGAAACATAGTTAAAAAACTCGATTAAGACACCTTTCAAAGAAAAAAAACTAAATCAAAATCGGTTCATCCGTTCAGGAGCTATGCTAGCACAGACAGACACACCGATACACACTAAAAACTTACAACACCCCTTTTTTTCGTCGGGGCTTAAAAACACCTTTCTGTCATATAGGGCTCCAAGAAAAAGCGACCTAGTTATGCCAGACCAAGGGCGCGCCTTAGCGCACGAGTTCGGCATCTACTACTACGAGACCTCAGTGTTTACTTACTACGGAGTCAACGAGGTGTTCGAGAACGCCATCAGAGCTGCCCTCATAGCCAGGAGACAGCAAAGGTTCTGGATGACCAACTTGAAGAGGGTGCAGCGACCGCTTTTGCAGGTAGGTGGAACATACTTGAACCTTTGAGAATAAAGTACCTAGTAGTAATTCCGTAAAAAGATTAGCTTAAAACGCGTCACATAGCCTGTAAAGCGCTTTATTTGTCTCTAGAGTTTGAGTTCGTGAAAAAGAAGAAAGAGCATGAAGACTATAGATTTATTTGTGAGGAAGACCTAAAACAGGGCATTTGAACATTTTTACTACTATCCTCCATTGTTTTGTCTACTTCGTGATTTACAATTCATTCACAATAAGATTTTAAAATAGCCCAAAGAGACGCTGGCGTGACGATTTGGACTCGTTCCCGATTGATTGGCCAGAGAAGGTAAAACACCGTGAGAGTTGGAAAGGAATGGACGAGGTCTTTGGCCAGCAGTTGGACAAATACCTATAGACTAAACAAACAGTGACTGAGTTTTTTTTAAACTCAGTCACTTGAAGACAAGTCTATTGTAATCTTATTGTGAATTATTTGTAAATGTTGCCTGTGTATACCTACACCATTATTTTTAGGTCGTTCTGGAGCCGAATACCATGAACTCGATCATCGAACTCGAAACGATTGGGACTATTGTTTTCAAAAAATAACAATAAAAAAAAAACACGAAAGAATAAATTTAATGTTTTTTTTTTTAAATAATGAGAACTCAAATGCATATGTGTGTGTAAAACGTATCCACGATCGGCAACACATGCGAACGATACCCATTGAAAAATTCATTCATCGATCGATTCTCATTATTTCACAAAAAAAAACATTAAATTTATTCTTTCGTGTTTTTTTTAATGGTTATTTTTAAAAAAAAATAGTCCCAATCGTTTCGAGTTCGATGATCGAGTTCATGGTATTCGGCTCCAGAACGACCTAAAAATAATGGTGTATAGTGCACTTATTCAAGGAAGATGAATGTAATAAAAAAAATGTTGCTTGATATAAGTAGACAGTTATTACGATGTGCTACAAATGACGGCTGCTTCTATATCCCGTAACTCCTAGATGGCCGCAGTTGACTCGTCTTTGTAATCTGATTTTTACCAAGTTTCCTACGAATTTCATACCGGACTTTAGCCGAGATTTTATGTTCTTTCATTGGCGTTTGGTTAGTGCCCAACCTGGTGTCAGAGATTTAAGTCGCCCTTATTAGCCTCAGACTTAGCTTTACATGCCGTTGAGAAATATCTCTCTGGCATGCTGGTTTCCTCACGATGTTTATACAATACGCACATGAATCCGAAAAATTAGAGGTGCGTGTCTTGGGTTCTAACTTAAGACCAATGACTTGGCAGTCCGACGGTCACACCACTACGCTATCACTGCTTAAAATATTTGTTTAAAGGCTGGACAGAGGCCTAGAGAGTTGTCTTCTTAGTTTGTATCTAACTTTATTGTCTCCAGGCACCATTTAGGCCTCCCCGTCCAATGGAGCCCGAAGTGGCGGTAGTCAACAGCACTTACCTCGAGAACATGACCACTCTAATGCGACAACAGGTAAATGAAGTAAGATGTAACACTTTTCTACACTATGTAGTTTTTAGAGGGCATGCGCGAAACAGGATTAGAGATTTTTTTCATATAGGGATGTTGACACCATTAAAAAATTATTCCAAGACAGCTCCAAAAAAAATTTATTTTAGACCTGAAAACACGATTTATTTTCAGTTATTAATTGCTAAATTACATTTTTAGTTGTTTTGAAATCAATACGCAATTGAGTCATTGAGTTGACAAAATAGTGACGTCACAGCGTGCTATTGCCATACAAAATGTAAGGGGGAATCGGGCTGCCTGCCAGGGCTGCGGGACTGTTCGAAAGAGATACCGCGGCCCTGGAACATAAAGGGCCAATGAAGAAACATGGGTGTTTTTTAGTCAGTAAGAGTCTGACACTCCCTTCCGCTCCGCCCAGAGCGGGAGGAGTCATTTGATGATTTCTCACCCTCCAAAAAAAAAAAAAAAAAAAAAGGGGGAATCGGGCTTTGACAGATCATAAAAAGTATGTTAATTGATTGGTGTGTGAACTACCCTATTAAGGGTCTTATTCTGAACGACAATTAAGGATGACCTCTATTTGACTTTCTCGCATGCAATAATTGCATTAGAGAGGTAGTTCGTCGTCGATCATGATTTAGCAATAAAAGTATGATTTTTATTATAAAATAGCTGTTGCCCGCGAATTTCGTCCGGGTAAAATCATTATTATAACGCTTCCGCGCTTGTTGGAATCGAATTTTCTTAACAATTTCAAGGGTTTTCTTTTCTTGTACGGAGCCCTAATTCTTTTTATAAAATAAAAGCCCAAGTTACTCCTTATAAAATCAGCTATCTTCCAGTAAAAGTCCCGTCAAAATCGGTCAAGCCGTTTCGGATATTAGCCGGACAGACAGACAAAAATTGAAAAATAAGTTTTATTGTTATAAGAACAGTATAAACTTTCATATGTATTTAGTAAAAAGCTCGAATTTTAAAATTACAAACAGACACTTCAATTTTATTTATTTGTACCTATAGATAGTTAGAAATACTCCGCTACTTACTACAGTAATGGAACCTTTTTTTAAAACTGAGGTTGAAAGAAACTAAACTTAGTCTTCGGTAGTGTTAGAATTTCCTACGTTTCACGTAAACCACTGAGATATGAAAGCCCACATTTCTTTTGTATACTTTGTTAATTTATAACCCACTTTTTTCCAACAGTACTTCTCGGACATGGTGATAATATGCGGCGCGAAAGGCTTTCCTGTCCACCGATTCATGATGGCGGCAGCATGCGAAGCGTTCCACCGCCTGCTGACCAACGACTGCGTCAGCCTGTCTGCTGAGCTCGCTAGGAGTTCCAGCGAGAGCAGCATGGTGAGTTTATGTGGCGTGGGTCATGTGTGATTAGGTCTGTCGTACTATTTGGATCGGAATGCTGGACTGTGAAGAAGATGGATGTAAAAAGATTGCAAGCATGTAGCGAGTGAGAACGTTGAGGTGGATGTGTGGTGTAACAAGAATGGATAAAGTAAGGAATGAGTATATTGGAGGAAGTTTAAAAGTTGCGCCAGTTACAGAAAAGTTGAAAGGGAATCGACTGTCGTGGTACGGACATGTGATGAGGAGGGACGAATCGCATGTGACTAAAAGAGCGATGAATATAAATGTTGAAGGATGGAGAGGGAGAGGAAGGCAAAAGAAACGATGGATGGATTGTGTGAGGAATGATATGAAAGAAAAACGAGTAAATGATATCGTGACGGTTGACAGAGGAGAATGGAAGAAATACACGTGTTGCGCCGACCCCAAGTAACATGGCACAAGGGCAGGAAGATAATACACACAAAAAACAAATTATGTTCAGATTTGTATTAAACGCTTAGTAATAGTGAAGATAACTCTTAAGTACGTTTTATAAATTATAGCCCAAGAGTCACGGACATAGGTTAGACAAAGAACCGCTTTACGTGTAAATGAATTATTTGTTGTAGGTGAGCAGTATGGGCGAGGCGACTACCGGCGAGTTCAACGAGGACACCGAGTATTTGATACGACAGGACCAGGCGAAACAGATGAGGTACTTGTATAAGTCTTTACCGGTCATTAAAAACCGAACCATTCTGTCTAAATAATTAATGTCAACCCAAAAATATCACCCTGTTCTATTGTCTCTGCTATTAATTGAATTTATTGTTTTATTTTGTATTTTTTAAATTTTTTTTTGTATGCTGGCTATCTAATTATTATTTTGCTATATGGATTGTATCTGAATTAAACGTTTTATTATTATACAGGTGGTTGATTTAGTTAAGTCACCATTCAGCATAATGTTTTCGTTAATATTATACGCTGTTCTCGTAACTGAAAACAGTCACATCAAGGTACTGCATGTGCCAATCTCCGCGTTCCTGTAAACACCACAATTTAATCAACAGTAAACGTTCTTACTATGCTATAAGATAGATTTACCTATGAGTTTTTTATTTTTCTGTGAACAAATAGTCACCTTGTATTGATTTACAAAACACACTTAAAATATTTTTGTTGCTAGAGTATGGGATCAGATCAAGCGTCGGTCTTCATGTCAGATCCTGCCTCTCAGCGACAGTTGTAAAAAGCCTCCGGACTTATACAGAGAGGTCAACCATCCCGCTATCATCTCCATCAGAGTTGTAAAGGTAACATACATTGGAATTATATAGAGTTTTTGTTAGCCATAGTCCTTTGGAAAAACACATAATTTTTGAAAGTTAGTAAAATTACTGTCCTGTTGATGTAGTGGTCAGAAGTGTCACTGCGTACTGTGGGGTCCTGGGTATGATTTCCAATTCACGCAAGTTGTAATTGAGGTTTTTCATCGGAAATTTGTCAGAAGCAGCCTGGATTTTTGGCAAATGTGGCAGAGGTGTACCTACCTAAATAATAGTACACCCACATTTCGCAAGTTATGTTTTAAGCCCCATGTAATAGGAAGCGAGTCTATTGCAATCAACCTGGCATAAATCCACGGGTCGGGCAAAGTGTTATTGGGTTTTTCCATCAGGAATTTGTCAGTAGCAGCCACGGAGTCTGGATTTGTGTCCCACTCGCACTTAAACTTACTTATCTGGCGAAATGTGTGGAGACCTACTAGGTATTAAGTACACCGCTGCCTAAACCTTTGGGAATAATTTCCGAACTGTGAATCGAAAGAAATGCTTGCACCACAAGACCAACGAGGCAGTCCCGCTAATCTCGTGACAAAATTAAGTTTTATTTATTTATTTAACCTTCATGTACAATAGTGGTACATAGGCGGACTTAATGCCACAATGCATTCTCTACCAGTCAACCTTTGCGTTAAATAAGAAAACATTGTGATATGTTATTTCCCATTTTAGTGCGACAAGATCCAACACGCGACATCCCAAACACAAACCATAGTTACGATGAGCAAGTTGATCTCGCAGACAGTCATGCAAGAGATCGTCAACTTTATATACACCGGAGCTTTAGACAGCAGCGCCTTCAAACAGCAGGTCAGTCGATATTGAGCTCTATGCTTGTAGGTATTCGGTTTGGAGTTTATTGTAGTTTGGTAATGAAGTGATCGAAGTGTCATAAAAATACCGGAATGCTATATTTTCAGCTCAAGCTTTGTGACTTAGCAAAAAAAATGTTCTGAAGAGTGTTTTTGTTCTAAAAGGGAATCGACTCTCTTGGTATAGACATGTGGTGAGGAGGGACGAATCGCATGTGACTAAAAGAGTGATGAATATATATGTATAATGTTGATGGATGGAGAGGGAGAGGAAGACCAAGGAAACGATGGATGAATTGTGTGAGGAATGATATTAAAGAAAAAGGTGTAAATGATAACGTGACGGTTGACAGGGGAGAATGGAAGAAAAAATGTGTTACGCCGAACCCAGGTAACATGGGACTAGGGCGGGAACATAACGATTGTTCCGAAACTCTCTCAACCAGTCTTCCCAAGGGGCATTGTGTTACCCAGTAACTGGATTGTGGAGGTAGGATAGGCAATCTGCAATCTGGATTTTCAGCTGCATCCAGTTAGATTTAAGCAGATCCAAACTGAGTTGGGAAAAGGCTTGGCTGATGTGTATCTTTGTTCCGTGTCTATATTTCGTGTTGTGGAACAGATCTCATAAACTTTGTAAACAATTACCTACTTCTGTTAGGACTTTGGAAATCGGAAACTCCAAACCGTTAAATATCGATCACTTGGTCATCAAATCACATCTTATTCAGTTTTAAATTTAAATAAGCTTTAGCTTTGTATTAGTATTTAAATATATTTATATTTTATTACGTGTATTTTAAGTAATTATTGATATTATTATGTCCCTGTCTCCTTATCAAAATAAATCATCATCTTCCTGCCCTTGTCCCATGTTATTTGGGGTCGGCGCAACGCGTTTTTTTCTTACATTCTCCTCAGTCAATCGTCACGCTATCGTTTACTTCTTTATCTTTCATATCATTCCTCACAATCCATCCATCGTTTCCTTGGTCAACCTCTCCCTCTCCATCCATCAACATTTATATTCATCACTCTTTTAGTCACATGCGATTGAGATAGTCGTTCCATGTAAAATACTGATATTCAGCCTGCATTTAGTTAGACTGGAAGTCGACCATAACATAGTTATGACAATGCTCGGCAAATGCGCATGATGATAACTCCTTAGTCACATGTCCATACCACGACAGTCGATTCCCTTTCAACTTTTCTGTAACTGGCGCAACTTTTAAACTTCCTCTAATGTACTCGTTCCTTACCTTATCCATTCTTGTCACACCACATATCCACCTCAACATTCTCATCTCCGCTACATGCAATCTTTTTTCATCCATCTTTTTCACAGCCCAGCATTCCGATCCATACAGTACGACTTATCCTTATCAAAATAAATAATCATAAAAAATATTTTTTGAAAACCTTATGTTACCTAATTGTTCTATGAGTTTACTTACTGCAAGATTCTGAAGTATTTAATAAAATTTATTTTAATAAAGAGACAGAACTTTAATTATGTTAATTTATATTTAATATTTTTCTACTCTACTGTGCTTCCATTTTCTATTTTATGTACCCACTACAAATAAAATATATTGCAAATTAAAAATATTTAAAATTAATAATTTTATAATAACAAAAATGTTTTGCAGTCAGCTGCTATCGGATTGTTACTGGTAAACCTTATTGCAATAAATTATACCATTAAAACAAATTCATAATTATTAATTTCGACCATTATTATTATTATAAAAACAGCACCCTGTATGTTGTGAATGTATTTCTTTGTAGATTATCATAATTTTCACTGCAGTTTCTGAAGTACCTATTTATTAATTGATTCTGATTCATTATTTCTAAAATACAACTACTTTAATATAGTAAATTAAAGCAATTAAAAGAAATCATTATTTAAATAATGCTTGAAGAAAGTGCGGTATCATGTCTCTATTATTATTTTGTATTCATTAGATTTATCACCATTATTATAATATTTAATTATTTTTTTTGTAGTTTTGTCCTTTGGGTATAGGTAGACTGCAGCTCGGCGTGAAGCTTTTCTGAAAGTTATAACTGTTTTCATTAATAAAACAAAAAATATTTTATGCATAAAGTATGTATAAAATAATTTTTGTTTCTGTTCTTCCATGGAAGTATGATATAGACGTGCTAAAACTTGCTCAATTAATAAGTCTCCAGATTCTTGATCTAAAACAATAATCTTCAAGGTTCTGATAGTGTGAAGAGAGCAGTTTTTTCTGTGTACAACTATTACAATTCCCTTAAAGTTAGTATAGGTTAAGAAATAATAATGATAATAAAACATACATACATAAACTCACGCCTTTTTCCCATGGGGGTAGGCAGAGACCACAGAACGCCTCCAGCTACGATACTTACATACTCCTTTTGGCTCGTCCACGTTCATGCATCTGGTCATACATGCAAGATGGTTGCGAATATTTTGCTGACGAATCACACAAAGTGAGATTGTAAATAAAGTTAATTAAAATAATAAATAATAAGCTAATTTTATTAGCTTATTCTAATCGGATCCCAATTTATATTTAAATTGGCTTCTTTCGATGCGATAAACTTTCCACAGACTGTTTACTAGTAGTATAGTGCTTTCTATGTCATCATTTTTATATATGGCGACGTTCGCCTCTCGTTTCTACAACATATAGAAAGTTCGAATTAAAAGGATAAGCTAGTCAAAAAGGTAGGTAAGCATACGCCGAACGTACAGTCAGCATCAAAAGTCGATGACCACATTCAGATTTTCAAAATCACTGTACATTATATCACCCATAAATCGCTCAACAAGAAGGGCGCCAGTATTGAATGAACATCATTAAAGTTCAAAATTAACTGAAAACTACTGGTCAAAGGTCACTGAACACCATTTCGTCAAAAATTGCCGATCATTATAATATCCGAAAACATCATAACATTCAGTTTTACAAAAGTCACTGAACAATATAAAATGCTTGTTTTGGTTATCTAGTGTAGTCACGGCAACGTCCCAAAAATAACTTAACATCATAATTATCAAAAGTTACTGAACATTACTTTGTTTCGGATACGTAGCGTGTAAACTTATACCTACTATCAAAAGTATCTGAACTGCAAACTAAAAAAGTGCTCGTTACTATCTTCAGAGTTATAAATCCAATATTGTCCTTTCCAAACTAAATCATGTAAAAAAAAAATTCAATGGATATAAATTTCCAATTTAACTTTCCAAAATATTTTTTTTTTTTATAGTATCAATGAGAAATCTTAGAAGTGGGTGTTCAAGCGGCAAGCACATTTTTAAGCCTATTTTTCAAAATAAGCTCGCAAGCACAATTATAAAGATTAGCATATTCCGCTTAAAAATTATTCCGTCGACGTCATCTAAGCTTTCTGTATTACAATTGAATAGTAACCTTATTCGTAAAGAAATAAGACTCACTATCAAAAATCACGCAGATTCTGTTAGATTTTATGCCATCGACGCAATTAATGATTTTTTTAGTTCGATTGAATTGTAACCTTATTTGTAAAGGAATAAGTTTTATTTTCAAAAATCACGCAGATTCTGTTCAAATTCATACCGTCAACTTAGTTTATGATTTTTATAGTTACCTATTACTCATTTTCAAAATTCACACAAATTCCGTTTTAATTCAATTCTTTGGGAAACATTGTGGGTATTTGAAAAACTGTTTACCCTTGATTGTAAAAAGAATATTTCTACTTAATTATCACTTTGTACCGGATGTAGACCATTGCGGTTGCAATTATTTATCATCCATAAATTTTGTATTAGTTATCAATTATATTATGTATTATATTATATTAAATACACACACATATTATACCCAAAAAACATTTCATTTTGTTCAGGGACTTTAGAGATAAACGATGGAATGCTATTTTTGTCAATTTGTTCAGAGACTTTAGAGACGAAGAATGTTATGCTTTTTTTACTATAACTTTGTTTAGCGACTTTTGAAAAGTGATGGTCAATTACTTATGCCCTTTTATGATAATCATTCATTTCTGGCGCTTGTCATGTTGAGGGATTTAGGTATAATACGGTGTACAGCGATTTTGAAAATCTAAATATGGTCATCAACTTTTGATGCTGACTGTACTAGCAGAACATTACCTTACCTACAAAGGGACTTGATATTTTCGAGTTAAAAACATGGAAACACCAAGTTGAACACAGGTAACATATCTTTGACTGTTGTTGTTACATCTTTACCAGGAAATCAGACAGGCTGCAGAGCTGCTCGGTTTCCATGAGCTGACCAAGCTTAGTCAGTTCATTCTGGACCAACACCTGTTGTTCGACAAGGGATTCATGCTGCAGTTTCATACGGTGAGTTTTGCGTAAAAGTAATTTTGGCCTGATGGTACTTGTTAAGTTTTATTTGTTTAATTGTTAATAATAATAAATAGAAACGATGGATGCTTAATGATAGATTATATGGCTAGGATACTTCTTTATTAGTCGTCGTCTCAGAAGTCACCCAATACTGACACGCCGACTTATGGACAAGTATGCGGGAAGATGACGCTACGCTGACCTTAAAGCGCAACACATAGGGTGCGGGCGCGGAATGGGTCGGCAGTACGGCGTGTGTAATTTCATGTATTTATATGGACGACATCACACAGAGCGTGCGCGGGACGGGCGCGTATCACATAAACATACTTGTATGGACGATCCTAGCAATAAAAACTATAAAAATGCAGTTTAACAGTTGCAAAATGCAGATTCGTCGTAGCAATCGCTGCCGCTATAAAGTCGGCCGCGCCCGACCCGCTGCCGAGACGCGCCCGCGTTGTTTGTGAAGGCACTTACGACCCGACCCGCACCCGCTCTCTGTGTGATTCAAGCTTAAATAAGACAGGAGAATAATGGTGATGATTACAGCTGTGTAATTTTTATGTCACTTACAACCTGAATTTCTTGCAGAATAGTTACTCTATATTACAGGATAACAATTAAATGTTTCATCTGCAAAGAACACCATTTTTGGCTAGGTTTTGATGTAAATAGTAAATTATCAATTTAACATTGAAGAGCGAGATACATACCCAATATCATTATTTTTTCTCACTAGAACCAGCGATTTAGGCTGTACGTAGGTAGTCGGTTAATGAATGAATTGAGGATTTTTATTTAGGAGAATTTTGTGAAGTAGACCTATCAACACTGGTGTGACGATTTGAACTCGTTGCCGACTGATTGGCTATAGAAGACAATACACCAGGAGAGTTGGAAAGAAATGGGGACGCCTTTGCCCGCCAGTGGGACAGAATCAGTTGATAAAAAATTAAAAATGACTTATCAGTTAATAGAAAATTAAAAATGACTTATCAACAACATTTTTTTTTGCCACCAGCCTCTAGGAGCCCGTCTCCGTGACATGTACGTGGAACGCGCTTTATTCGCGGACGTAACCTTCGACTTGGACGACGGCATCCACCTCGCACACCGCGCCGTGCTGATGGCTCGCTGTGACCCCATGAAGGCCATGTTCCAGGGACACTTCCGCGAGAGTACCTCCCGAGTGGTCAGTATACCAAGTATCTTTTATAGATCATAGCCCATCATAGCTCTGTATAATTATGTGCTGGTACCACAACAAGCTGAAACCCTGAGAAGACCATGTTCCAGAGGCACTTCAGAGGAAATCCTCCGAATATAAGTCAGTAAGTTAGGCCTCGTGGCGACATGAAGCACCGTGAAAATAAACTTGAAAGGGAAATTAAAGCAAAGCCACTGATGATTGAAAGAGGTTGTATGTAATGCTAACTAAGAACTCCTTAGATGGGTCATGGTGACAAGAAATTATACTACATAGTCTTATTCTTGTGACTCTTCAATAATCAATGACTATCTGTAATAACCCAGCATAGACCATTTTTCTTCACCAAAACTTCAATTACCTTTACCAAACCTTTTTTTACCCAGATTTCATTCCCCGGGGTGAAAATGTACGCATTCCACATCCTGCTAAGCTACATCTACAGCGACAAGATCCCAGCAGTGGACCCTACCAGATGCCTGGAACTGCTGGAGCTAGCCAACCGACTGTGCATGAATCGGCTCGTCAATCTGGTGGAGGCCAGGGTCATAGATCAGCTGCAGCAGAGAGACAGGTGGGTCTAACTTTATATGCTGTGGCTTTAGAAACAACATGATGTCCATGCAATAAAATAGAAAAGACATTCATTCTGCATCCGCATTTATCATCCGACTCGTTTCGGTTCAGACGACATGTCTAAACTCTTGATACTGCATCAGACTATTGGCTCTTATCGCATGGACATAAACCTCTTTAAAACCCGCTCATGCCGATTCGGCGTCGAATGGTGTGGTCACTGCCGCCTTAGAAGGACATTCAAGTGCGTCTGAGGCATGTTAAAGCTTCACAAGTATCTTCATTCCATGTGATCTCATACGAAAGTTGAAGTGATGATCTTTACTGTGTTGGCAGAGTGTGCGGCGATGATGATCAAGTCGTCGAGATAGCTCTGTCCCTATTGGAGCCTGTCAAGGTAATTATCATATAAGAAAAATCCCGCTGGAATCTCTAAGCATGTCAACACCTGATCTGTAATACCTACATTCTTAGCAAATAAAGTATTCTTCTATTCTGCTTCAATTTCTTTGATTGACGTAAATCTGAAAAAAAAAAATACTTAGATTACTTCAAAAGAGGATCTATTTAAAAAAAAAAACAGTTTAAAACCCGTGTGGTGAAAAAAATAAATTAACAGTTTAAGAACTTAACTTTTAAAGTCAATTACCGCAAGAATTAGTCTTAATGGCTTTTTACGTAATGTGCATCCTCAACATTTGTCCTTTGCCAGCTGCACAACGCACACAACCTCGCCGACTGGTGCATGTGGCGCCTGTGCGGCGCGTACGACCGCGTGTGTCGCGCGCGACATCTCAGCCAGCCCTCCCGCGACTACCTCTCCGACAACCGGTGGCCGCCTGTCTGGTAACATACATACTACCTATTTGTTACATTATTTTAGGGGAATCTAGCCCTACCGTTCTAACGGCGTGGTGGATCATGCCAATCGATCTTTATCCATTTATGATGTACATAGTAAATAGCTGAATCCGTTAACACTGGAAGCTGACCGGAACATAGTTGGGAGAAGGCTCGGCAGATGAAGATGATGCACATAGTAGTCAAATGTGCATCAAAAATTAAGATACCACTAGTTTACCTTTGATCCTTTGTATCAACTCTGCCTATTGCAGTCCAGTGCTGGACATGGCCTCTCCCAAGCTGCGTCAAGGGTGGATCCAGCCATCGAGTCAGGGAGGTGGGGGGTCACATAGTCCAGGTCCAATCGAGTCACGATACAAAAATAAATTAGAAAGAAATAGCATTTGGTTTTATGTCCAAATAAAGTTAATTAAGTAACAAAATCAATTTTTCTCTTTTGCTCTCTCGCGAAACGAGTTATGGCTTCCTCCAATTTAATAGGTAAGTATGTTCTTGGTGAACGTGGAGACGTGCTACTCCTAGGCGGTCTTTCCCTTAATCAAGATGAAGAGACCACAAGAGCGAAGCAAGCTCGGTCATGACCCCTCTGAATCCGTCACTGAGCTGCGTCACCCTATCCGCTGTTCCGCATCCCGTCTAACCCAGCCACTTCTTAAGGCAATTTTAACGTTATTCCCCCATACCTTTCAACGGCAGTAGCTAGTGACCTGAGACCAGAATTAAACAGTTTTCTCCCTTACAGGTACGTGAAAGAGTTCGACTACTACCAGAAGTGCATGAACGAGCAGAGTAAAGAGCAGAAGGAGCTGCGACTCACCACGTCGCTGCAGGCCAACCAGCAGACTGGCTGTCTGTGTTTCACTAGTGAGTGTTGCAGTAGTTTGTTTTCACCTTTTCTACACAGCTTGTATCAAAAATGGCCGGTCATATTTAAGGGTTCACAACCAGATTCAAAATAATATTATTTCCCTATATCGATGATATTCTTGTAGTAAGTAGCTTTTTTTTATGGATTATTATTCACTGAATCACGTGCTAAGTGTCTTCAATTCCATCAAATGACACAAGATATGAACGAAAAAGGAATTCCATTGATCACTTTTTGATTTTTTCTAAAATGTGATCTTTTGGATTTGTCTCTCACCAAGCACATAATTTAGCCACTTGTCTAACAACCACATGATTGAGTAATAACAGTGTGTATGTAGGCAAGACCCGGCGCGACAGCTCGGCGGCGCCTGACGTCACGACGGCGCTGTGCCGCTCGGCCGACGCGCCGCTCCGGCCGCTGGCCGCCCGAGCGCAGCACCAGGCGCCGCTCTGACATCTACCTTACTGGAGGTAAAACTACGCTGTACTTTCTCTTTGTTAAATCTCATCATTTCAGCCGAAAGAAGTCCACACATCATTCTCTTGCCTTTACCCTAAATTATTTGTCTTTCATTTTTGCCTAGTCATTATTTTTGCTCTTTTATCTAAAAATTGCAATCGATGGATTCTGCTACGTATCGACCACTATCCTGATACATTGGAGTAGGTACCCCTCAATTGTTTGCAATTTATACTAAATCCATAAAAGCTAAACTTGGCAACCTTTTGTATTACATTCCAGGTCCCTCCGTTTCGCGGTGCTCCTGCCAGTATCGATGTGCTTCATGAGCACAATACTGACCATACTGATACTTTTCCACGTCTACACTTAAACACTGCTCATTAGAATAGTTGTCGTTGCACTAACTAATGTTATAATGTAATGTATTGTACAAGGCAAAGGAGCTAGGAGGCTGGTGTTTATGTGAGGTGTTCTTTGGCTGCTCAAAGTGTTATTTGATAGATCTTAAGTTGTACACATTTTTATCGCAATTTTTTAGGAGATATTGCGCATTTACAAAGTCAAATTCGATTGATTAGAGAGAATTTGTCGGGGAAATTTTTCGATGTATCGAATTATCGATATCACGGAATTTCAATAGCTGTTTGTTGTGAAAATGGCTGCTGCAAACGGTATGTAGCTACTAGAGAATATAAGTTATGTATTATTTATTTTACTAGTGCTAGATTTATACCCTGGAATGTGTCGCCAGATAGTTTTATTTGCCGTTATATTGCATAAAAGATAAAGTAGCGTAAACATTTAAAAAATAATTAAAAACAACGGTAAGTCAATGGTCAATTAAAATATAGTCATGATGAGATAAAAATGTGTATAATTTATAGGATTTGATTAATAATATTTTGTATGCAAGTAAGATAAAACGATGATAATTTGTGTAACCAGTTTTCTCTGATTAAAAAATATTTTTTCGGGTAAATTAAGGTATTATAATATATTCATTGCCTTTTGATTATTGAAAGCTTATGTACTTGTATTTTGCTAATTCTTGTGTATATCTGTAGCAGATTGGCTTTTAGTTACTAAATGATTTTATAAAAATCTATGTAATCAATATGTTTTATCCAAATGTAAAGGACTTCGTTTTAAAAATAGTTTATAATATTTCAGTCTTTAATAAGCATATTTTAATTAATATTTAGAATTATTTCCTTCTTAAAATTAATCATTTTAAAATAAAGCACTTATTTTTTTACCAGTGGTATGAAAACACCAGCCTCAGTGTTTGGTCACTAAGCGCAGAGCGAAATTCGACCTTATTAAACATAGTTTTTAGTCTATTTTCCATAATTGTATAAATTTCGTTGCTCTCGCGGCTAAGGTAAAGGAAATTGAGCTCAATCTCTTAAAGCTAAAGGTCTCTTGCAAGAAAATCGTTGTTTTTTTTTGTAATACTGTGTTGTCCAGATTCTGTGCGATGGATAATTGTGGAATTTTAATAAACCTATAATGGTTTGGTTCCTAAAAATATGTTGTTGCAGTTCTCATTGTGAGACTTATTTCACTTTTCCCTTTTAAAGATAAAAAAAATACCGCAATATTGTATTTTATCACTAATTACTCAAATTTCTTTTAATAAAAACTGATAAACCCAGTGCACTATAATTTGCCGGTAAGATTTTAAACCTTAACTCAAAGCATTAAGTTTAAAATATAAAATAGCAAGTAAAAATGAGCGCAGATTTGAGCGTAGTTTAGCTTGGTGCTTGTAGAAGTTCATGTTGGGGTCTTTTAGGAACGAATTTTATGAAAAGAGTACGGTTTATACCATTTTATGTCGGGGTTGCCAGTAAATAATAGTTTTCTAGTTAGTTGAAGGTTGCCGGATTAAAAAAATACGGTGTTTTTGAGAATGTGTTTTAAAACTAAATCTGCTATGTAGCTTTGTCAAAAGCGTTTTAATTAAGATATGATGAGAGAGACTAATCATAAAACATTTTGTGAAAAAAAATGTTACATTCATGGACTTCATGTCTCGACAGTTTTATTCCAAAAAATAAATATTTATTTTAATCGCGTAAAGCAGACATAAAAGTTAAAGGAAAATTAATTGTTAAGCAAATTACTACAACTAACTTAAATTGACCTTATATTCAAATAACAAGTGTTTTTGAAGTTGTATGAAGCAATTAATTTGTTTAGCAATTAATTTCCTAACTGTACAATGTACATCTGACTTACTTAAAATATGTAATAAAATCAATTAAACATTATTTTTAATCCAATGTAAATCTGGCAATCCTTTTTTTAACCGGGCAACATTTTATCAGTAAAAAAGAATTTAACTTATTTACTCATCAGAATATTTTTGTACACCGTCTAAGAAACATCACAATTCCTCCCTTAGTATGTAATTTAGTGAGTAAGGCGCCGAATTCAATTGCTTATAATTTTATATTATTATAGTTCCGTTTAGATAGGAGTATGGTGAATTGGATTTGATTTTGTGGTAGAACATTGTTATGAATAAAATCTAGTCTATGAGTATTCAATTTGATATATTGAGGCTCGTAACAGAAACCAGTCGCACAAAGACATTCAAATATTTACGAGTGATGGACGGGACAAGACGAAGAAAATCCTAATCTACTACTTGTTACTACTTAGTAACAAGTGGGTCTGTCTAGTGTCATAGGCCCGCTTGTCAAGTAGCATTCGTGTGTCAAAATCGAAAATGTTCAGGATCCAAATTTTTGTATGAAAATATTGTCCAATGACCGCTCTAAAACTTTTTAAATCTCTTTGTAATCGCGAGACATGCTCAGAGGTTAAGCTACGCTGGCTGTGGTCGGTCCGTGGCCTAATATCTTTGACAGTGGTCACAGAAGTCCGAAAGTTTGACAGATAACACAGACTAACAAGTGAACGGTAGATTAAGGGAAGGTTGTTTAAAACTGTTGGTTAACTTAACGTAAATAATAACATTTACATGAGATCTTTAACATTGGAAGCGTTGTTTCAACCGATTGTCAATGTCTCGAGCTGCAAGTAAAAAACAACACATTGTCCTATGGGAGATTTTTATATTACGGCAACACTAATTCGCCGGTCACGTCTTTTTATCTGACTTGACAAGTGACAACTAACAATAATCTATGATCCCGACTAAGTTCGATCTTCACCCAGTTTTTTTTTTTGTAATCATAATGCATGAACAAACATTTCTTCTGGGCACGCTCGTCTCATCACAGACCTCATCCATCGCTTTCCATCAGGCGTGATCGAGGTCAAGAGTGTAAAAAAAAAAACTAACATATTATTGCGAAAAGGTTTAGAAGTAGTCTAAATTTTATATTTAAAACAAAATTTTCATAACTTTTCACTTATCTTTTAATCAAACGAAATGTATATTGATCGATAGCATCAGACAGGGTTGTCCAATGAAATTACGAATGGGCAATCTATATTCTATATGTTTGTTCATGTATTAAGATTGCTAAAAATATTTTTCAGTCGGTAAAGAGATGAGTGAAGTTCGGTCTTAAGCGGGATGCTAGACTGTACCTGTGTCTGATAACTGTATGGCGCCATTTTCTGTAATTCAATGTCATATTTTTTTTAAACAACGCCTTTTTTACGTTTGGCGATTTTTAACGCCATCTTTGAAGAATACACGTCTGTTAAGTAGACTTGAAATAACTCGCCCTAACTAGTTTTCAGAGGCAGGGCTAAAACTTCGAACAGAAGTTCGCTTGAATATATGTACAAATATCATAGAATTTATTTTACCACAAAATCAAACCTAAAGCTAGCAAGTGTATATTGTTGGTGTCAGTATTGCTTGACGGAGCTCGGTAGGTGTAGTCTGTGATAGGTAATAATCAGAACTGTGATCAGTACGGTCAAACCACGCGTAACATACCAAAGATGTCATGTATGGTCAGCAAAACAGATCATCACTTTTTTAACATAATAATTAGTGTATACATTTATAATATTTCCATCGCCACTGCTGTAAAACGGTGAAGGGAAACATCGTGAGGAAACTGACATGTCCCCGAAAAAAAAAATCGAAGTCGTGTGACATCTACCAACCCGCACTGCGCCCGTGTTGTGGATTACAGATCATACTAGCTGTTTTCAGCAGTGCGAACGTTATTGGCCTATGGCTGACTATGTTAGTCATCTTGCCCATAGAAGAAATTAAAGGTATCAGATACATACATAGATACGTACAGTCGCGAGCGCAACAAGTTACTGCAAACTGTCAAATTTTCTCATTCGATTTTGAACTTCACGTCAGATTGTGGTAACTTGATGTACTGACGACTGTACACAAATATCTAGATATGTACCAGGTACCTATATCTTCGAATGGCATGATTGAATAAGATTTTTATTTATGTGAAACCATAAAATCCGAGCCTTGATATTTTTTTAAGGGAATGGGATAGTTTTGCTGACCATATTATTGTAAGTGATGTGTGTTGAGAGTTATATCGATTGTTGAATGTAGTGGGTACGTAATTTTGTTTGCGAGTGTGATAATATTGTCTAAAAGGGGTCAGCCCTGATGAAAAGATTGAAGAGATGTCTTAATGTTTTTGAGCCAAAGGCTAAAAGGGTTGTTAAAGTGTGCCCTATGACGTCAGTGGCAGCAGTAAGATTTCAAAGATAATTCGCTAAGCTAAAAAGGTTTCCAAATAAATGTTCACAAGGAAATAAATGTTAATTTGACTATACTCAATAAATACACGAAAATTGTGAAATTGGTTTAAATGTGCTTCAATTCAGCGCGAAAAAGTCACCATTTATTTTCTAATGACAACAACAATGCTAATCAACTAATACTTTAAATTGTTAAAAATTCTTGAATGTACTACTAGCAAAATATTTGCGACCAACTTGAATCTATTATAATGAATTCAGTTTATGTCCGAACAACTGTGGTGATGAAAATGTTGTTTATCCAATGGCATCAAAAATCCTCTAAGTAAAAACATTTCAAATATTTTGCTAGTTTTGCACTTTCTAATTTAAAAAAAAGTAATTCACGCACAACGATCATAGAACCCTATTTCTTTAAGCCTGACTAGGTATAATTAAGCTTATATTAGTGGTGCGATTTACGGTGCAATTTTAAACCCTAATTGAGTGTTTTAAGATCGAAAATGGATTACGGCTTTGAATGTAGACGCGATGAAACGATTTATTTAACACATCTCGTAGATATAACGTTTTTGTAATATTAAGTGATGTTCATCAGTGTTGGATTTGTTTTAGGGAAATTGAAAATGAGAGAAAAAGTGGGAGAAATTTCTTTATTCCTTCTCATTAAATAAAGAACGAATATTTATCATCATGCTTGCTCAATGCATATCGGCCATGTTCGACTCGTATCTTCACGATCATTTCCTTCATTAGGTATTGTCTTAACGTGACCGATCGCTTCGGTCAGGACTTGGGCTCATACGTAAATGTTGGTTTACGGTTTACTTGGAACAATTAAATGAATGCCTAAATAAAGCGGTTGGATTTACAATGAGCTTCATTTAGGTGTATCTTGGTGAAAACGGGCATTAGTGATGTGTAAACCTGATCCGTCGCTTAAATTTTAAACAAAACCTATTAACCTACTGAAGTTAAGCTACCTCTATAGTGAATGTACTTAAAACAAATCCAATAACATACTATTTGTAGTTTAAATAATCTCCTAAGAATTTAAAGTACAAAATGTCATCATCACTTTCCACTACATACAGGTTATTCTTGTCTATATAAAACACTACTTGAATAGACATAAAAATATAATTTTTATTAGCCGTAAATCCATAATGTTATAAAATAATATGTTAAAAAAAACCCTGTCTGATCCTTGAAGATGTTTTTAGGAGATTCAATTGATTTATGTACTCCTTTTTAGTTAACAAGTAAAAAAATACCCCAAAATTAAAGTGTACTAAACAAAAACTTGGGGCTATCTATAAATTACGTCACACTAGGGAGGAGGGGGAGTCGCAAAATTGTGACCAGCTGTGACAAGGAAGGGGGGGGGGGGGCAAAAAATCATGAAATTAGTGTGATGTAATTTATGGATGGGCGAACACAGGGGGCACATCGGGTCGCTTCTCGGGCAGACTGCCTACACAACGATTGACGGTCGAACATAGTAGAGCCGATGCAGGTGTTGTCGTTTTAACAATTTGCTAGATTTTGCTTCTAATGGATATCTAATTATGGCCCTTTCGGATCGGACAGGTTTTCTTTAACATATTATATAACGTTAATTTTATTTTCTTATGATGAGTGAACATACACTTGCTTGTAAAAAAAAATGGGCAAGCAGCCTTTGAAAAGCATTAAGTTTGCTTTCTATTTATCAAACTAACACAATCTCACACCTGTGATCCTGAAGGGCAGAGGTCCCATATTTTGCCATAATTATAAGTGTCCATCCAAATCCAACTAGTGGACCTAATACTACCTCATTATTTTATTTTTCTATTCTTATTTCATTGCAGTCAATTTTTTGCAAGCAAGTGTACCTAACATTTTAATGAATATTTACTATGATCTCATACATTACTGGGCACTCATTCAAAAGCAGGGTTAATCTATGAAATTAAATACTGCTTCAATTACTAGTTACTATTTAGGATACGATTTCAGTAGACTTCACTGCACATAGACATTTATGTTATGACTTATGATATAAAAAGGGTGAAAAATTAGCTGCATTTCTTGTTTCCCTTTCCTACTGTGACTTAAAGGGTTTACTGAAATCAGCTCCTCAAAGCTAATCTAGACTTCTAGCTTAGATATTTTAGTGATCCTAGTGCGTAATTAAAAGTAATTGTATTTTGCCAATCTTCACTGTCAGTAATAATGACAATCTGCCATTTTTTACGTACCCATAGATTTTAATAAGTGTATTAAATGTATGTGTAACTAAATACTATTGTTTTATTTCTTATTTTATTCACAAAAATCCAAGGTCTTCTGTTTACCAGGTAAAATTTACTACAACACAGAATTAGGTACATGACTTCTCAAAAAGATAGGAATGTGATAAAAAAAATCGGCCAAGTGCGAGTCGGACTCGCGCACGAAGGGTTCCGTACTATTAACTATAAAGACTGCAAAAAATCATGTCTGCCATATGGGAGCCCCACTTATATATTTTTTTATTTGTTGTTATAGCGGCAGCAGAAATATATCATCTGTGAAAATTTCAACTGTCTAACTATCACGGTTCATAAGATACAGGCTGGTGACAGGCAGCAGAGTCTTAGTTATAGGGTCCCTTTTTTACACTTTGGGTACGGAACCCCAAAAACTATGTCTTATGCTGGCGATCCTAAGGCTCAAATTATTTTATAAAGTAAAAATAATGTTGACTGGCTATGGTTTCTTACTAAGGTCATAAGTACACAAACTACCTAAATCACCAAATACAACTAGACAAACATTCTAGCAAGATGTGTAGGTATAATAAAACAAAAACATAGGAATAATTTGTCTATATTAAAAAAAATCATGGTATACAAGAACTTGTTGCACAATATTTTTCTTGTACACCAGTATTTTGAACTTAACCTATACTTAAAAGTTAATAAACCTTTTTCATACAATTTAAATGTGTCAAATAAATTGCATCAATCAGATTTTTAAGCAGCCTTGCAAGTACTACAAGACAAGATATTTTTCACAGGTTTTGGACAATCTGCAGCTTATTTCTTGACAATACAGTACTTGATAAGCCAGCAGTAGCTTATTAGGATATTTTGCAGTTATTGTTGACAATATAATTGAATTTTGTTTTGGTGAAAATGTTTACAAGTCAAAGCTAAATAACTTTTATCTTAGAATAAAGTCAGACACATTATAATTATATCAAAAACATTAGCATAAAACCCATGTTCTCAATTATCTAATGCAATTAAAATACTATTGTCTTAAAAGTACCACAGAAAGCATACAACTTGTTATAATTCCTGACAACAGAAAAATGTCTCATAACTACAAAATACCAATCTATAATTCCTAACTTAAATTGGATGTCCAAGCAGCTTTATTTCTCCCCTAACCTCGTCATACAAATCCTTATAATCTTCATGCTCTTTGACAAGTACCATCACGCATCCTCTCATGGTTCCCATGGCTGCGCCAATGTCTTTACGGCTTGGGGTGTAGCAGTAAGGGATGTCTTTCTCTTCACACACGGCTGGTAAGTGGCACATGATTTCTATTGGTGATATGTCTCCTGCGAAGAAGACAAGCCTGGAAAGGATAGAGAATGCACTAGAATTTAACCTTTTTGGATAATTATGTAGAAACAGAAAATAATTACGTATTAACCTTTTGACCGCCAGAGCATTAACGCACACGCGTGCCCTCCACGCCACGCCACAATTTCACCTACCTACCATTTTGTCACATAATATTTGTATCATTTGGCATACAGGGTACGCACTTGCTTGTCATGTATATGTGACTATGGCGGTCAAAAGGTTATTCTGGTAATCAAGAAGTGTTTTAAGAAGGATTTTTGGGTACAGGGTCATATTAAGAGCGAGTTTTGATAAAGGTCTATGCGTTTTTGGGTTCATATTGCTTACTAATCCAAACAGTTTGTAAAACAACAATAAAGATAATATTGGAAACTAATGTCAATGCAGCTTTAAGTCCCATGGTGACATGAGTTATTTAGATCAGCACTGTTGTGCTTTGTTTGATTCTGTGCAAACGGTCGGTACAAACTGATGCGTATTTACATAACCTCAAAATTTAAAAAGTATCATATTTATTTACCCTTTTTCACCAAGCCGCAACTGTTTTTGCACGATTTTTAGCCCATTCCTAATAAAGTTTTTGTGTGAAGTAGACTTCTTGATCAGTTTATAAATCTTTTTGCTTAGTTTCTTCGGCGCCATGGGCTTTGCAATCACACTGCAGTGTTCGACTTTGTCGTCGTAACTTTGTGGCTCAGTTTTGACGCTGATATCGCCCTGGTCATCTTGATCTTTTGGTTCTTGCTTTATTTTTCCCATTTTGGTAAAATGTAATTATTTTTGTGTTATATTTTCTTGCCGTACACACGTGCGCGCGCACCATACGCAAACGCAAAATTGACGAGTGATTTGACGTTCGAAAAGTCCTCGCAGTTTATTATTGATTTTGGGTCTTCGATTTTTTTTACTAATTTATAAAACCTTCTGATTTAACAAAGTTGTATATAAAAATGATTTTAATGAGTATAAACAATACATTTTCGTGAAAATCAACTAAAAAAGTAATACTACTTCATCCTTTGAGAATAAAAAAGTCTTCGTAAACGTTTCTAAACGTACACGATCTAGAAAAAGTTTTTGAGTATTATAGTTATTTCTTACGTGTTTTTTCAATATTTTATTTATCGGAACTCCCAAAGTCACAACCTAGTATTAATTGATTTTATCATTTTATAAATTCAAATTGAAAATTCAAATTAATTCACCGAAACATTTCAAACTAAGGAACGGAACGTTTTTCCGTCACGTTACTATGGAAACGGCTACATGTCAACAAAATTCCTTCAATTCACGCAAGTCGCGAAGAAATAATTTAATTACGATGAAAAGCATTGTTTTTTACCAACAATAACTCAAGTTTAACAAGTTTTATCTAATCAAACTTCTAAAGATTATCTCCATGATGGTATTTTGAGCAAAATAACCCAATATTTCCGGTAAAACATGTTTATTGTTGTGCTGATTACTCTTACAATTTCTAGGGCCTACTGAATATTTTGAAAAAGCTGAGGTCTAATCCTGATAAGGAGTTGCGTCTGCTGTTACTTGGGTTAGACAATGCTGGTAAAACTACGCTTCTAAAGCAGCTGGCTTCCGAAGATGTGAACCACGTCACGCCTACTGCAGGGTTTAACATAAAATCAGTGTTATCCAATGGTTTTAAGCTAAACGTGTGGGATATCGGCGGGCAGAGGAAGATAAGACCTTACTGGCGGAATTACTTCGAAAATACTGATATTTTGGTTGGTACTCTATTGTATTCAATATTGGGTTAAACTTTCCTTTATGGGCCGTCGATTTAAGGGTCGTGGTGGGGGGGGGGGGAGGGTTGGGGAGGGGGGGGACAACCCCCATTTTCAACCCCACACTGCGGAAACCCATAGTTATGGAGATATTCATGGTTAAAGTTTTGAGGTTATGTTAGGTCAAAACACTAATTTCCATCAATTTGAACTCTAATTTCCAAAGATTTATGGGGTGGGAAGCGTGCTTAGCGTTTCCGTCAGCAGGTCGACGGATCCCCGCTGCGCGGGGCTCCTATTTCTGTCCTGCAGGGTTTACAGGAACCTAACTAACCGAACCTCGGGGTGCCCCTGACGTCGACCTGTCAAATCGCGTCGCGCGTTCCGTTCCAGTGTAAAAAAAATTCGTTATTTTGTATGTAAAAAAGTCAATCTAATTGCATAGTACAGCGCGTTTTTAGTGCACATTAATAACGTATCAAATTTACATTTGTTTTTTCAATTTAATTTTAATTTACTATGTGAAAATATAATTATATTTAAAGACATAATGTGATAAAATTGAAAGAAAGACACCTCCAACGTCAACGGAACGTAAAACGTCAAATTTGACATCTACTATAACAATATATCTGTCAAAATGGCGTGTTTTCTTTCAATTTATTGGAAAGTTTAAAAAATTATATCTCGTAAACCGTGAGTTTCCGCAACTTAGGAATTTGTAAAAAGCTTTCTGTTTATGAGTACTATCTACAAAAAAAAAATGAACTTCCAACTCGACGGCCCATAAAGGAAAGTCTATCCCTTACAGTTTTCCCCACAGCATTAGTATGTACATTATAGTTATCTTTTGTTTGATTTCCGCAGTGCGCATTGCTATTTGGTTTTTTTTCCATCAGGAATTTGTCAGTAGCAGCCCCAGTCATTATTTGTGCCCAGATGATGACAGGCTCACCTCCAACTCAGGCACATGCATTGCAGGAAGCCACTGCCCACCTCATAAGATCCAATTAAACTATCTTCAACTATCACTACATAAATAAAACATATCAGTCATCACCCATGATCACCCATCATACTTATTAAAGTGAGTAAGATAGTTCAATTGGGTGTTATGAGGTAGGCAAATAGGTAGTGCCTACCTGCAATACACTTACCTGGTGCATGGGGCTTAAACATAGCTGACAAAATGTGGGTGTGTTGTAAGTAATACACCAAGAGCTTTAACCCTTATTCAAGTATTCCATTTTTTCCAATTAATGCCGTAAAAGTGTGGTCCATACATTTCTAGATCTATGTAGTTGACTGCTCTGATCACCAAAGACTAGAAGAGACGGGCCAGGAGTTAGCGGAACTGCTGGAAGATGAGAAGTTGCGGGGAGTAGCCTTACTGGTGTATGCCAATAAACAGGACTTGGCTACAGGTGAATAATATTATTAGTAAAGTTTTTTTAGTAACACCGTTCAACAGGAAGATATTTTTTTTAAATCCTGTCTTGTCCCTTGCTCCTAACTTTCATGAAAACGAAAAAAAAATTTAAACGAATGTCCTAGGGGTGTTCAAATAATTTATAATCCTATTTGAAAACTTAAATTATTTGGCGTATAATTAATTGGTTAAGTGTAGTAGTTTAAAAGGTTTTTCATATTTTCTTCAGCCTTACCAGCCAGTGAGATAGCTCAGCATCTGGGTCTACATCTCATCAGAGATCGGACTTGGCAGATTCAGGCGTGTGTCGCTACCGATGGCACCGGAGTCAAGGTTGGTCCATGTTCACTTTTTATATTTAATAATTATAATAATGAAATTTATTATTGTTAGGTACTAGCTGTTGTCCGCGACCTTCGTTCGCGTGAAATGATTATAAAAAAAAAAACATTATCATAGACATTTCCCTTTTTTAATCGAATTTTGTTACCAATTTCAAAGGTTTTAATTTCTTGCACTGGACCCTAATTATTTTTCTAAAATAAAAGTAGCCTATGTTAGACCTTATTACATCAGCTATCTGCCAGTAAAAGTCCCTTCAAAATCGGTCCAGCCGTTAGCCGGAACAAACAGACAGTCAGACAGACGGACCGACAGACAGACAGATAGACAAAAATTAAAAAAAAATGTGTTTTTGTTATTAGTGCCGTATATATTATTGTCATATATGCATTTAGTAAAAAGCTGTTATTTTGATATAACAAACAGACAACTCAACAACAGACAACACACGTAACAGACGTAACTCGATGGTATTTGTCTATTTCTCGTTACAGGAAGGCATGGAGTGGGTCTGCAAAAACATCCCGACTAAGAAATAACTATTCTACAAAAATAGTAATTCTTTACGCTTAATATTTAGAAGTTCTACCATTATCTTTGAATATTAATATTGCTGACAAACATTACCAATAAAATAAAAAATTGAATTTAGAAGTTCTTCTAGTCTAACGAAATCCGTCCAAAGTTATTATAGGTTTTAGTTAAAATATATTTTAATTAGTTTGACGCTCTGTAGCCAGTCGACAATGTTATTAGTTTATGGAAAGAAAGATAATATAGAAGGAAAGATTAAAAGATATATCTCGATAAAAAAGAAAGTAAAAGTGTTTAACATCAATTTTTGGAGGTAATAACAGCATTGAACTGAACACCCAGCATCAAAAATAATTCCATTTATTATAATTTACGAGTAAATTAGTATTTATTGTTTATTTATAAGAATGAAACTAATTATACGTAAACGGACCAAGTGATTATTATCAAAGGTGATTTTGCACTTTAACTTCTGATTATGAACTTAAAATAAATCTTGGGGTTATTTGTGGCATTTGGTTTTCCTATTATATTTTATTGTAAATGTGCCCTTATTTATAAAACAAACGGTTATTATTCAGTCTTTTATAAGCAAAGATTTAAATCGTTTGATATGTTTACCGTACCGTACTTATGTGGCGCGAAAAATTTAAACACTGAAAAGAGTGTCTTCTGTTCCTTGGTATCACATCCCACATAGAACGATAAATACAACTTTCACTATGAGTGAGCGAGACAACACTATTCAAATGTCGTTATCAAAGTAATTGAAACGGTAATATGCTTTGACATGACGAATCTAATGATTTAAATTTTTGTTTATTATATTAGTATGATATTTTTTGACAACCTAATAGTGCCACATAAACTCCTCTCGTTTCTTTTAGTACCTATCTATACTAATAAATATGTAAAAGTATTATTAGGAATTATGATCATGTCATTTTAATATTATGATCATTAAAAAATATACATAATTAAGTAATTATGTTTGTTTTTAAGATTTCGTTTTAATTTTAATTAGCTAGTACCTAGTTATATTATTTATTATGCTGCCATTACCTATATTTCTGTAAGTTTTTAGTATTTTTTCAAGAGAAAAAATAATAATGAATTCCCATTGTACCTAGTGAATTTGATTGCACTTAGTTAAGTGCCGATAACGGTTAATATTAAAAAAAAATTAAACCTCCCGGAGTATTTATGCTTGGTTAATGGCATTAGGCAGCCCTCCTATTAAAAGGGGTTTGAAAAATAACTGGCGAAATGCGGGTACCTATACAACCAGAAAAACTGCCTTTCCATTCGGGGAAACACCGGATACCGGATAGAATTAAATCTTTCTGGCCGGTCGTTAATTCTTAATATTGTAAGAAAAGAGACGTACAGTCAGCATCAAAGGTTTTAAAAGTACTTTTGCTGTTAGTAATGAATGCTTAACATTGTGTTAAAATGAATAAAGCTCACGATATTTATATCTGCTTGTTTATTTTTACTCTTTGCTAAAATTCCTTAAAGTTTTACCGGCTAGTGTGAATTGATTTTAATGTAACAAGATATTAATTAAATTTTATGTATGTGACTATCAATATAACAATGAAACTTGCATCAATGTGCAAATTTTTCCAAAATTGATATCTCATTGTTTGCTCTATTTTAGTTTTTATATGATTGTAATTTGCATAGTATGGGTACCTACCTTCCATTTTAATAAATAAATACTTACGAGTTTTCAGTCATGTTTTATTCGATCTTTTATGAATGTGGAATGTATTTACATTTTAAACTGAAAATGAAATGGAAGACTTGAGAAATTAAAATCTAAAAGTAACAATAGATAATATTTAGAAACAAATCATTTAAAATATAGTTTTTTTTTTAAACTATAGTTTACTTTATTATTATGTAAAAATATTAAACATAGATTCGAGATTTTAACATATTATAATCTATCTAGATACCCCTGAAATCCTTATGTTTATTAGGGTAAGCAGGGGATATTAAATGCAACGAAAGATTTAGCACCAAAATGTCCAGCAATAAACTAAAATTATTTTACTTACTTTCAAATTTATAGTTACTATAATACTATGTTTACTTAAGTACATTTTTAAATATTCCATTTTAAATGATTCATACATTGGTTTCAAAATTAAATAAAAAACTAAAATTTTAATTTATTGCTTGATTTCATCATAAAAATGGAATACTTATTTCATTTTTACTACACCAATCAAAAATAAATTCTAAAAAAACACAAAATTCAGTGTAAAATTATATAAACGACCAAACTGAACAAAAATTGACATCATTCTCCTCGAAAAAAAAAATCGATGACATCATTAAAAAAATAATAGTTAAATACATCGTTTGAATATAAGCAATGTATCACGTTATAATATTAAATTAATTAAGTAACATTAAGGTAGGTATAAATTACAAATAATAATAAATGAAAGTACTAAAATAATGCATTTTGTCTGTAAAAATGAAAAAAGCATGAACAAATTATGAATGAATTTGTGATCAAAATGGTGAATGAATTTGTGATGGCATTAGTGAATGAATGTGTGATCAAAATGGTGAATGAATTTGTGATGGCTTTAGTGAATGAATGTGTGATGGCTTTAGTGAATGAATGTGTGATCAAAATGGTGAATGAATTTGTGATGGCTTTAGTGAATGAATGTGTGATCAAAATGGTGAATGAATTTGTGATGGCATTAGTGAATGAATGTGTGATCAAATTGGTGAATGAAATTGATGAACGTATATTAATGTTTGTGGATTTCATGATTCTAATGAGTACCTAATGATAAAAATGAACATGCGTGAATGTTTATTTATTCAATAGGTGAGTGATAGATTTATAAAATTGTTAAAATTAGTTTTGATTAATAATGAAGAAATGATTGAATCAAATGCTAATGAATAACTGCTGAACGTGAATGAATAATAATGTTGGTTCATGTATGTTCGTTGAAAATAGCTAAATAAAAAACTGAATTGAAATTTCTACTAAACAGAGGAAGAAAAAAGACAACAAAAAGTATCTATGTTAGTTACCCCTATACGGTTCGCGTAGGTATACTATACGCGAACCGTATAGGGGTAAATCAATAAATGCTCTATACGCCGTATAGAGCATTTTGAACCGAAGATAACACAGAATGCATAACTTAGTAACATCAATTCATTTCATCTATTTTTTTTAAATAATTCTCAGTTTTTTTTCATATTATTACAAAATTGGCCTGCTCTTGACCTCGATCACGCCTGGTGGAAAGCGATGGATGAGGTCT
Source organism: Eurois occulta (assembly GCA_950022335.1). NCBI lineage: Eukaryota > Metazoa > Arthropoda > Insecta > Lepidoptera > Noctuidae > Eurois > Eurois occulta. The sequence goes on from OX465499.1 coordinate 6,544,277, forward strand.
ATGATGAAACGAGTCTGTCCCACTGCTGGCCAAACGCCAGGCCAGTTTGTCTACTTAGGGCTTATAATTCATTGTGGTATACTTCTGTTGTTACTTTCATCTCATGTTCGTGGAACGCCGAGCAGTCAGCTGGGTACGCCGCCTGGAGAAATAAACAAAGGTTAGGTAAATTGCGAATTTTGAGCAAACAGATTTTAATGGGTTTTTTTATGCTTTCTATAATTTAATTTGAGCTTGTATATGCTTTAGATTAGTTGGAAAAACTTTACAGGATCTTCGTGTTGGATTAGTGTATACAGTTCCCACTGTTGCGACACAAGTCTCCTCTCTTTAATAGGGAGTGGGCCATAATCCATCACGCAAGCCTAGTGCGGGCTGGTGGATGTCGCATGTCGTCGATTTTGTGGATGTTTTGAGATATTTTCTTTAAGCATTTTGTAAGCAGTGGTGATAAAATAAATTACACAGTTAGGTGTTAGTTTGAGTTCGAGCCCACGACCTGCAAGTCGTAGGTAAGTGCCTTTACCACTGCACCACCTCTGTTATATGTGTGAATTCCCTTTTTCCTAACTATGCTTGTTTGCAGTTTTTACCATAGTGAGGTAAACAAATATATCAAGTGCGTCTTTTATAGACGCATGCTCATCAATTATTTCCAGACTCATATTGTCCTGCCCTTATTATTCCAATTAATTTGATGTCGGCGCAGCGTGAGTGACTCTCTTTCTAGCCATATCATCCTTCACATGTCCATTCATCGCTTGTTTGGTGTTACCCTACTCTTATAGCCATTCACATTCATACTTACCATCTTTCCTCACGACATTTTCGTCATTCCGCCGCATTGCATGCTCATACCATCAAATACCATGACAACCGATACCACACAACTTTTCAGTTGCCACTTTCAAACTTCCTCTTATGTATCTAATCATTCTTATTCTATATATTTACGTTACACCACACTTCTCCCTTAGCATTCTCATCTCAGCCACATGCCTTCGTTTTTGAGACTGATTGCAGTTTTATTCTTCAGCACAATGTCAAGATTTCCTTGTTATACTTACTTCACAATTGATGAATCGCATGTGACTAAAAGAGTGATGAATGTAAACGTTGATGGATGGAGAGGGAGAGGAAGACCAAAGAAACGATGGATGGATTGTGTGAGGAATGATATGAAAGATAAAGAAGTAAATGACAGTGTGACGGTTGACAGAGGAGAATGGAAGAGAAAAACGTGTTGCGCCGATCCCAAATAACATGGGACAAGGGCAGGAAGATGATGACTTACTTCACAATTGACATCATTCTGGATAGCGTTGTACAGGTCGAAGAACCCTTTCCCGTTGTGGAAGCTGAGTGCCGCGGACGCTGCTAAGCTGCTCAGCTTCGTGAGTCCGGCCTTGAAGCCTGGGAGACCTGGGACATAGAAATAAGATAAAATTCAATGCAAGTTTTTGGGATAAGGTTTTTCTTAAGCGCGTAAGGTAGAGATTCGAAACCTACTTCGGTTTATCGCTCGTTCGTTCAATGCAACAGTCATCGTACAGATTGGTGTTCAAGTATGAAATGTTTAGTCTGGGTGATTCTAGAATCATGTGCTGAATACATGTTCTGTTCAAACTTTATGGCGGCTCGGAAGTTAGCTGCGAGTGATGGTCTGCGCAGGTATAACGGTTCAAACTTTTTGGCGGCTCGAAACATTTAACGTAAAGCTACGCAGAACACAATTTAAGGTACCAGTGGAGCGCAGAGTTTGCATTGACTGTAAAAAGCGCAGACTGTCACTCACAGCAAATTTAACTAACTATAACAGTCTGCGCGTCGATGTCACTGTTACACCGTGTAGGTACAGTCAACAGTAAAAGTAGATGATTAAAATCAGTCAGGCGTCGAAGTGATTCAAAAGTATGTGATTGTAAATTAAAGGCAAATAATTCACTTCGACGCCACACAGTTCTGACGCGAACTCCGTTCATTAGTATTGAATTTCTGATTTTGATCATCTACTTTTGCTGTTGACTGTACCTACCTATTATTTTGCTATCGTGCTAACACGAAGTTACCTACATAATTAAAAATACGGAAAAAAACCAAGTTAGAAATTATAAAAACCGTCCGTAATTAAGAAAGATGTTTAGGCCTGATTATTGTGTGGCATGAGTTACAATGGTCACGCAATTTCCTTTGATAAGAATAATTATGTTATTTTTTTCTATTTTATTGTTATTATTGCTAGTATTGTTATTTTATTACTAGTTGCCCACGACCTTCGTCGGCGTGAAATTATTATGTACGAGTATATAAAAATATTAGATTCCTATTTGAATCGGATTTTGTTAACAAGATATTTGCAATTTTTCTGTTTTTTTTTTGCACAGAATCTTAATCCTTTTTCTGAAATAAAAGCCTAAGTTACTTACTCCTTATAACATCAGCTATCTGTCAGTAAAAGTCCCGTCAAATTGGTCCAGCATAGCTATCCACACAAACGCTTTTATCTTTTTTTGGAATTATGAAAGCGAGGGAGATACATACGACTTTCCGATTGTGAAGAGCTATGCAGAGGCGTTTGCAAAGTTCGGTCATTTGTAGATCTTTGACAATCGTTATAGGTAGTCTGGCCCGAAAGTCTGACAACCAACAAAGGCGTATCGTACCCAAAATTGGGTTGTGGTGGTCAGACACGCAGTCGCTCAATGTTAAATAATTATTTTCAGCTACATCCGGTTAGACTGGAAGCCGACACCAACATAGTTGTGAAAAGGCTAGGCAGATGATGATTTAAAAATTCCTCCAACTTACCTTTCTTGTCCCCATCATGGTGCCTGTTAACCAAGCACATGAGGTGCTCCTGACAATGAGGCGCCTTCACCGAGTGCTGGTACGCGCGGTAGACCCTCAGGACCGGTTCGATGACCTCCAGGTTGAGGGTATCTGTCAGACGGTCGGCGATGGCGTTGTAGTCGCCTCGGGAAGACATGGTCTTGGTTGTGGTTTCTGCCATTTTGAGGGTTAGCTGTGGACGTGATGCATCATGCGAATCAGGTACACGTTTCTTTCTTTACAGTAGTTTTAAAGTTAAGTGGGAACAGGGCCTGCGAGGTAGGTATTTGAAGAAAATATTGCCGTCGCGCTGCGTCAAGCTTGCAACCGTAGAGTGCGATAGGGACAGCTGCAGCTCAGACCGATTATATCACAAACATTTTTAACGAGATCGACGTTTCTTATTCCCGTGTTTTCTCCTCGAAAACTGAGCCGATTCAATTATTTTTGACAGTAAAATTAAAAAAAGGAGTAGGTATGTCTAGGTTCCTATCAATTTCTTTTTTGTTAAAATCTTTTTCGAATTTGTCTGGTCTCTAATCACGGCCGTAAAAATGAGGCATTTTTTGTCAGTCTAGCTGGTCAGCTGGCAGTTACCCAAAGTAGCCACTGTAGCCAGCCTAGTTCATTACAAGCTGTGCGCCTGGTGGAATATGTCATATCGGCAAAAATGTCAAAATTTCATACCCTATTATTTATCCCTAAAATAAAATTCATCTCTAAAAATTCTTCTTCAGAGATTACGTCTAAGGAATTCTTGTTCAAAATTGCATGGTCTAGACCAAGTGGTTGTGGGTCGTTTTTTGACTGTGAGCGAATTTAAGATTTTATTAAGAACTTAGTTATGCGATCGAAGATGTAGAAATGGATACTTGAAAATCACCACACTGAAAAGTTAGCTCAAATATACTTCCTTTCAGATCGTCACAACTCTTACCTTGACATACTCGACAGCCGGCACCACATACTCGCCAACATCGGTGTCCATATCTAGATAACGTTTGAGCACGTAGTTCAGCAGCGTCGTGATGGACTGCTCCGGTTTCTTCAGGTTCAAATGGGTGCTCTTCGGTATACCTTGGGAGTCTAGGAAGCTGTTCGTGATGTATTGTGCTGAGATCAGGTACCTGGGGATAGATGAAGAGTGTGTGAAAAATGGGGCTATATACTGTTTGTAAGATTTTCGTAACCCACAGTTTCTTACTGTGGTAACCTGTTTGATAGGCTTCTTTTGGTTAGCTCGTTCCATCGTCGACCTCATCTCTGTCCTCAGGACTAGATTGAGGTCAAGAGTAGGCCCATCAAACATAAAAAAAACGACGAAAAATATGCTTTGCATTATAAGTAGTGATGATAAATATGTCTATAACGTTGTAAAATATTCGTCCCATGCATTGGGCGCAATGGACGACAAGTTTGTGAAAGAAAGCTAATTATTTATGCGACAGAGCTTCTACTTATTTTTCAATGTTTTTATTGTTGATATGGAGTAATAATTAATATTTTTTAACCAGATTAATAATGCTTCTGATATGGTTGTTCGTGGGCTGGAACTCACTTAGGTACATGGGTATCTACTACATATTATGTAGTTATTCTAAGCAGACTGATTACAATGTGTATTTGTTTATTATCTTAGCTTCTTCCTACAGCTTGTCTATCAATGCAATGTAAACTATCTACATTCATTCATTGTTATTTAAAATGTCTAGTTTCATATTATTAGAAATTCAAATCCGAAACAACATTAACTTGAACGTTTAAATTGCTGTAACCGCGAAACACGTGTCCTATTAGGTGAATCAAAATCCATTAGCAATTTTACCAATAGAAAATAGCTATTTGTGAACCTGCAATATGTTATTATTGAATTTAACTTATTTGTATTTATTTTTAAATTTGATTGTGGAAATTTTACATTTTGGACAAAAAATGTTTGTATTAATTTAATTTAAAATAGGTACGTAATTTTGTCTAAATTGTTTTACTGTTGTGTGTTTTGTTGTTGATTATTTGATTACCCACTAACATTATTTTCAAGTGTACGTTATGGATCGTTGTGTTTGATGTAAATAAACGAATTTAATATAAGGGGCGCTATACACCATGTTCGGATCGGCAAGATTCGGCACTACCGCACGGCAGTGTGAAGTGTCTAATATTGTGGGTACCTATGCGTTAAAGAAAATGCCGTTCGGCTTAGCCCGAAGTGTGCTAAGGTGACCCGAACCGAACCCGATGCTTGACGAAGTTTGCCAATCGGCACGAGATTAATCATAAATCAACATAACAACACGCCCCGTACTCCCCTAAGGAGGTAGAAGAGGCAGAGGTGAACCAGAATAAGTAGTACACCAATCAGTCGGATAATATGTAGTAGGTACATTTAAGTCGTGCAGTATTTGAAAGTGAAGACGGACTAGACTCTGAGGGCCGAAAGGTTGGATTCGCGCCACAACATCAACTTTAAGTCATTCGAGGTATAAGTTTCAACCCACCATGTACAGACCTGCTTGAAAGTCGACTTTTGGCCGAAAAGTGTCGTATATTATATCGACGTTTCCGAGGACGGTTGCGCGACACCACGTGACCACGCAGCGAAAAACGACGCCGACAACATTACGTGTACAGTTATTATATAGGTTATTAGTTTTTTTAATATGTATTAGTTTATTATTGTTGTTAAAGATTATTTTGTGTATTTTATCTATGGGCCTTAGTTGCCTGATAATAAAATAATTAATATTATTTTTATATGTGCAATAATGTGCATAGGGTTGGCTTGTTTATTCAATAAATACTGCCGAATCGAATACATCGACCCGAATACGGAGTGTGTAACACCCCTTAAGGACAATAACTGATACTGACATAGGTTTCGACTAGTTAGAGTTCTAAATTGAATTATTATCCCTAAAGTTAGGTCTCTATGAGGGTCAAATTAACCCTTTTTGTTAAAACTGACTTTAACAATCTGCATTTAAGGTTACCGTTAACTATCCCAAAACCTGCTCTAATTAATTTTCTCTGTCCTAATTGTTAGTTTTGTAAACTTTAAACTACTAATGTCAGCGCCATTTAAGTAAAGCAATTTAAGTTTTCCTAAGTATTTGGAAAGTCGGAGTGAATTTGCTCGACTTAAAACCATGATCCGCTGAAGTTTTAAACTAACCAATTAATTATTATAGAGAACAGGTTCCCAACCCAGCGACTATAAAAATAAGCTGTCATCATCTGCCTAGCATTTTTCCAACTATGTTGGTGTCGGCTTCCAGTCTAACCGGATGCAGTTCAATACCAGTATTTTAGACGGAGTGACTACCTATCTGACCTCCACAACCCAGTTAGTACTGGGTAATACGATACCCCTTGGTAAGACTGGTTGTCAGACTTTCGGGCCACTGACTACCTGTAACGACTGTCAAAGATCTACAAATGACAGCCGGGAACAACGGCTTAGCGTGGTTACCGAGGCACGGAGGAAGCTCGGTATGTAATGTAATGCAAGGTCACCCATCCACGGACCAACCGGGGCAAGTGCGGCTTAACCTGAGGATCGACCCGAGCGGCTGTTATTATTTAACCACGGGCTCCTGGTAATAAACGAATTAAACTGTACGTAAGTAGGTACATACATTTTTAAAAAGTCGACCTTCGGTCCGGTACTACATGTTTATTTGTTTTCTGCACAGTCACTTCTGCAACACGCGTGTCTCTTGGCAACCCGTCTTACTTTGGCTTGCGTAGTCATTTTAGAAGCCCGCAGGGTAAGCGGACCCAGTACTAGTCTGGGGTAGCGGAAGTCACATTAGATTCCGCTGCCCCCTGACGTACAGTAAAAGGTTGAAAACCCCTGTTTTAGAGAGAGTTAAACTATGTCAAGGAACTTTAGTTACCTGGTGTAAACCTCTGGTTTAGCGACATGTACCACCATATCAGTCAAATACTTCGCTGCTGCTTTAATCCAGTGTCTCCTGAAGGAATGGTTTTCGAAGTTCTTGAACATTTGCTGGAAGCTTATTTTACCATCAGGACCAGTAAAAGCCTTGAGCGTTCTCTTCAATCCTGACTTTTCCCATATCGTTTTCCCTAATTCTGAGTTGATGAAGATATCCCAGTATAAGTGAACCTTTTCCAGCATTGGTGGTAGGAACGAAGCATGATCTTTATGGTCATCGGCACGTTTTTGGGCTTCTGTGTCCGAAAATGAGTTTAAAGCATTCATTATTACGGGCATAAATCCTGCAGCACCATTTTGATTCCCGAGTAGACCTGATGCTAGGTTCATCATGCTGTTTAGGTCTAAGCCTCCTTCTTTATTTGCTCTTGCCCCAGTTCCAGGATTTTGGTTGCCGAGGAGACCAGAGGCAAGGTTCATCATGCTTTCTAAGTTTAATTCACCTTCAGTGTCCTCTCGTTTCTTTCTAGCTAGTTTTGGGGCTTCCGTGGTTCCCATCTGTTGGGCAAACATGGATATCGCAGATCCTATTAGAGCGGGATCTATTTTGCCATCTTGACCTCCTAGTAAGCTGCCAAGACCTGCGAACAGAATTAGGAATATAAGTTTTTAAACTTTCATGGTCACTTACATTATCATTAACACTAGAAACGGGATTTTTACCATGTCCACTGGTTGTTTTGAGTTTCCGATATTTCGGCGCAGTTGCAAGCACCATGATCACGGATAAACTGAAGTTATTGCGGGAGGGTGTTTATGAGCAGACAAATCGGAACAAAAAAAAATCAAAGGAAGGATTAGGAATCAGATCGGTCGGATATCGGGAACTCAAAACAAACAGTGGACATGGTCAATATCCCGTTTCTAGTGTTAATGATAGAATTAGGAATGTAGTAGGTAGTAGTGCATCTATTTGGATTTTGAGTTTCGGTAATAGCGGCTAACCAGATCTATCGGTCGTGGCAATACATGATCATCGTGTTTATATCGTACATGGTCGTCATAAGTTCGGAAAACCGGGAGGCGCCTTCTGTCGGCGTGGATTCCGCAACTGTTCTCCTACGACCGATTTCTCATTGGACTGTTCGTCGACAGGATGATTCATTTATTTCCGTTTCGCCGGCAGAGTCTTTCACCTACGGACATTTCGCCGACAGAACCTTTCCTATACGTCACTTTCAACGACAGCCCTTTCCAGCTACAAAATGTTTCACCAACACGACGATAAACGTGTAACTCTTAACTACAGACCTTTCCATCTACAACGGAGAATTCACCGTCAACCTTAAGACAGGCGATATTACATAAAAATACACCATATTCATCAACAACTTACTGTGTTACTAAGTATGCAAAATATATGAGCTGTAGCGCAATATTTACATACTTAGATCATTTCCGGTGTAATAGATAGTAAATAAAGGAAAATGATGCAACTGTCGCACATAGGTATTTAATAAGTGTGGTATAAGATAATTTTATTGTTTTATTTTCATAGAATAGAATAGGATGTAAGTAATTAAAACTACATAAATAAGTAGGTAATTATTTTATTATTATTAATTGTAAACAAAGTTTAAATTCTTTAGGCCAATTAGCCGGGCCCAGATCTCTACAGTAAGCTGTAGATAGATATGTGTATTTTTTTGTAATATTGCTTGTCTTAAGATTGACGGTGAATTGTCCGTCGTAGATGGAAAGGTGTGTCGTTAAGAGTCACGTTTATCGTCGTGTTGGTGAAACACTTCGTAGATGGAAAGGGCTGTCGTTGAAAGTGACGTATATGAAAGGTTCTGTCGGCGAAATGTCCGTAGGTGAAAGACTCTGTCGGCGAAACGGAAAAAAATGAATCATCCTGTCGCCGAACAGTCCAATGACGAATCGGTCGTAGGAGAACGGTTGGGGAATCGTCGGCGTGACCACGGGTTCAGGTTCGCGTAACCAAATGAATTCGCGTGACTATCGCCTTGGTTGGGATGCGGTTTTATTTTTTTGTGGGTCTGCAGCCAATATAACAGATAGGTATATGTTAATTGTGAGATTTTTGCCTTACATTGTACAAACAGAAAATATTCCATTGTTTGCCAAAGAAATAACTGTACCTAAGTAATTATTTTGTAAATATTAGATTATTTTCTATTCATCGAATAATGAGGTTGTTTGATAAGCAAAATAATGTTATCTAAACAACATTCAAATTTCTGTATTCATTCTGATTAAAACGTGGGTACATTTTTCACGTTTTAATCAGAATGAATACAGCAACTTGAATGTTATTATCAGCCAACATACAAAGAAATGCTGAATAGCATATTTTGCGAGCTTTCATTGTTTGTTTTACCTGTAATTCCGCAGCAGTGACCTTTAATGTCTTTTCTATAAGGCTTATATCAGAGGTAATATTTTAATATACTGACTGCCTCATTGGTTTAGTGGTCGCAAGCGTGACTGCTGAGCATGAGGTCCTGGGTTTGATTCCCGGGTCGGGAAAAGTGGCATTGGGTTTTTCCATAAGGAATTTCTCAGTAGCAGCCACGAAGCATGCATTTGACACCGATTGATGGCATTAGGCTCGCTCCCATGGGACTTAAACATAACTGGCGTGTGAAATGTCGGCGTACTAATAGGTACCCCTCTGCCTAACCTTTTGGGGATTACAGGCGTGATGTTATGTTATTTTTTAATAGGAGAACCAAAAGCTATAACAGATATAACGATACACACTACTTGAACAGCTCATGAATGTCAAACAGATTTTGATTTAATTAGGGACTAATTAAAGACTATTCTAGTCATCATTATTTTGTTTGGTTATTACAAAATCAAGATCTTTGGTCTAAAATACCGAATAAACACGACGACGTCTGAAAACACATTCTAGAAAATCAATGTAGGTAGACACATCGACACATCAAGCTATAGGTACATTTCCAGTACCTATTTGATGTTCTTTGTTCATGATGCCTCCTTATATATATTTCCCTGTATTTAAAATTTTGCATGCTTGGTGTAATCCTAACCATTTGTGTGTTTGTGCCATTTAAATTTGTTGTGTACACCTTTGTATACCATGTTTTACGCAAATAAATATACTATTACTATTAACATGACGTCGCTTTGTATAGATTTCCCGTACAATGAGAGATGCGCATAAACTGGTTTTTATTGCTTGATTGGTCGCCGCGTGTACTAACATATCTATGGTCGAACACATAATTGCTTGACTACTTTCGAAATATTATAACCTAGTATTTAAACGAGCGAAAATAAATTCAAAATGGTGGTGGATGGTGTCAAAAATACTGAATACGGCTACAAACAGTGGACGAAAAAAAAATGTTTAAAACGGCGACTTGAAAATGCAAATTTAAGTTACCAGTTGTTCAATACTATCAGTGTGATAACTGATAATTCAAGGACTCAGAAATAAAACTAAAACAAACTTATTAACCACTAGATAACATTCTAGTGGTTAATAGGCTTGTTTAGTGGTCATAAGTCGTAGTCGACGGGCGGGGATCCTTTTTCTGTTTACAGGGTCTAAGCGCTCACTAGACCCCGCCATCCCCCTCGAACCTAACCCGTCCGTGTCGGGGTGCCTGCCATAAGTCCCAAGCTCGTTTCGCTCGCTCTTGCTTCCAAATATGTTCTCCTTGCTGCAGTGACCGGATAAATAGTTGCTTACTTGGTATAATAGTCGCCCATTCAGTACTTAAATTAGTCGCCCATTAGTTTTTTATTCGCCCGATTAATGGAACAACTTGCGACCCACGGATGCCCCTCAAGTTAAAGGGGAAAATATACAAGTCCGTGATTAGACCTGTCGTACTATATGGATCGGAATGCTGGGCTGTGAAGAAGATGGATGAAAAAAGATTGCATGTAGCGGAGATGAGAATGTTGAGGTGGATGTGTGGTGTGACAAGAATGGATAAAGTAAGGAACGAATATATTAGAGGAAGTTTAAAAGTTGCGCCAGTCACAGAAAAGTTGAAAGGGAATCGACTGTCTTGGTATGGACATGTGATGAGGAGGGACGAATCGCATGTGACTAAAAGAGTGATGAATATAAACGGGGATGGATGGAGAGGGAGAGGAAGACCAAAGAAACGATGGATGGATTGTGTGAGGAATGATATGAAAGATAAAGAAGTAAATGATAGCATGACGGTTGACAGAGGAGAATGGAAGAAAAAAACGTGTTGCGCCGACCCCAAATAACATGGGACAAGGGCAGGAAGATAATAATTTCCCCTTTCGAATACAGTTCTTATCAGCACCACAATCTACATATAAAACCACGCCTGTAATCCCCGAAAGGTTAGGTAGAGGTATACCTAATAGTTTTCCCACATTTTGCCAGAAGTCCAGACAAATCCAGACTCCGTGGCTGCTACTGAAAAATTCCTGGTGGAACAACCAAGCACTAGTTATTTATTTAACAACGAAAATAACGATCGTTCCACCCGTCCTTTATTAGGCATGGTTTGTGCATGTTTATTTGTTTTGCGAAAATGGTTCTAGTGGTCATTGAACTCCATAAGAAATGCTAATGATTCCATTGTATGGATTGAAGGCGCAAGACGTTGGCCTGTTGGCCATCTTCGTAGTAGGTATCTACCTATTCTCGTATCTATAAACCAGTCAAAGTGTTTACTTGAGTAAAAGTCATTATTTAAGATACGATTTTTATTCTGTAGTTTAGTAATTGCTTGAAGGTAGAACTGTCAAAGGTTAGAATTCTTAGTTTTGCTTTCTTTGACGGTTCTTATTTCGTTTAAATTCTTGTCTTTTGCATACTTATGCAAATGCTTGCATAAGTAATTACTTAAACTTGACTATAGATACGGGTGTTAGTCACCCCAGGTACGAGAAAAGTACTTACCGGTATACCTAACAGTTTTTTGAAACTAGGTAGACCAGTAATGGTTCTCATCAAATACGTAGGTACTGTACACTCAAATATAGGTTGTAAAGACAAAAATGTGTTTAATTTAACAGATTACTTATACTTATCATCATAATTCTCCTGCTCTCATCCCAATGTTTTTGGTCGGCGCAGCATATCTTCTTCTTCCATACTTCTCTATTACTCGTCATCTCATCAGACACCTCCTTTCTTGCCATAATTATCATCCTTTACACAGTTCATTCATCGTTTTTTTGGTCTTCCTCTGCTCTTATACCCATCCACATTCATACTCAACACTTTCTTTCCTCATGACATTTTCCTCATTACTTAGTTACTAAGTTAGTAAAGAAAAAAAAACGTTGAAACCATTCTAACTTCGAGTTCAATATGCCAACTACATGTTACTTCTGGAATATGTAATTGTATTTTTTACCTACTAAAATGCGGTTATCTACTAGCAGAGTGTTTTCGAAATAAAACTGGTATTTTTTTAGATTAGCTGGGTACCTACCTAACACGTTTTTATTGCGAATTCTTTTAAAATACAGGTATAACCTACACAATTGGATAATGACTTTAGACTTCATCTTTCTGCCCTTGTTCCACTTTGCTTAGGGTCGGCGCTACACGTTTTCCTCTTCCATTTCCTCCTGTCAGACGTCACGGCATCGTTTACTCATTTCTATTTCATATCATTCCTCACACAATCCATCATTTTTTTCTTTGGCCTACTTCTCCCTCTCCATTTATCAACATTCAAATCCATCACTCTTTTAGTCACATGCGTTTCATGCCTCCTCATTACATATCCATACCAAGACAAACGACTTCCTTTCAATTTTTCTGTAACAGGCGCCACTTTCAAACTTCCTCTAATATACCTACTCATTCCTTTTTTAAACCATTCTTGGCATGTCCATTCTTTTCTTGTCGTTAATGACTAGACACGCTCCAAAGAAAAACTTATATATCTTACCTGACAACATATCCCCAACATTTCCATTCCCTGCTCCCTGAGCCTGCATCAGACCCCCAATTACATTCCCAATAGCCGCCATGCCATCCATATTGTTCTTGGTGTTGCCTTCAGTCATCATGTTTTGCAGCAACGAGGATGCTATGTCAGCCATAAAGTTGTTGTCATCAGCTGTCCTGATGGATGGGATGCTGATCAACTGGCAGGCTATTACCAGGAGTATGCTGAGACGCGCCATGATTCTGGAAAAATAAAAGGTTGGTATATTAAAATTTTATTCGTGGATAGAAACTATAAATACAAGGCGGTAACATAATGAACGCACCACGTCTCCAGTGAGATATTATTACCGTGATGGTACTGAACAACTTTTCTTCTATGAATTAGAAATTCATTACTTTTTCGTAGTTTTTATTTTTTAAATTTGTATAGAAAGTTCTTTTTTTTTTGTTTATAATTTAAAAGTGGTAGACTGTTAACATTTCGCACCGTACCTTCCGTGTCTCCGAAAAGTTTTCGGGGCGTCTGAAGAACAGATACCGAGAGGTATCCTCCTATCCCAGTAACTACATAGGTTGCGGAAGTTTACTCCTCTATTTAAGAATAAATTATACACCTTCCTAATTAAAAATGTTATTATAATGTAAAAGACTATTTAGAAGATAAACATATGGTATTTTAATTATAGAATTTAATCGTGCAATGATTCAATATGATGGATTATACAATTAGTATGACTTAAGACATTATTAATCTGCATTTCATTATTATTACTTATAATTTACTGATTCAAATTTAATTATGTGTAATGAAATTGACCATATATATCCTGAATGACGTTGTAATTTAATAAAAGTACTGAATATGATTATTTCTAATTTCATAATGTTCCTTTTTGGTTTACCAAGCTACATGTTGGCAACAAAGCTTGTTAAACCTTCCCGTGAGTGTGAGTAATTATCTTTTTAGCGCTCCTGCATGTTACTAACATAGTTTTTAAGTAAGATGTAATACTAACACCCTATGCCTGACAATAAAATATTTTTATTATTTTTTATTAAACAGCTGTAGGTACCTTATGAACTTTTTGTAACATCCTCTGAACCTGTTTTGTGCAAATAAATGATTTGTGTTTCGAAGTTCGTTCATAAATAGATAATTAATCCTGGTTGCACACGGATGGAATTATGGGGTGGGCACCCAACCTAGTTGGAAAAACCCAATTTCTATGAGTAACTACACTATGGCAATATTAATTCGTAGCAGTAATAGATACAAATTATATTTTGAGGTGTTTGTTGGTAACTTAAGGCTATTAAGTAATAAAGAAAAATAACATTCTTCAATCGTATTTTTGCTTTTATGAACATCAGAATAATTGAAATGGAATAAATTAAATTAAGTATAATTAACATAAGTTATAATCATGTTCGCAAACGTCCTTCGAGAACAAGTGCTACCTTTTTGAAATTTAAATAAATAATACGTGGAACGCTCATCAGTTGTGTAAATATTTAATTTTAATTAACTTCGTTTTAAAACAAGTAAGCAGCTATGGGGATACATATTATCAGCCATTTTGTTCATTATAATATTCACAAATTATACAGGGTTTTCAATTCTAGGTATAATTGGTAATTGGTTGGGTATTCATAGGTATTTCTGACTGCCTCGTTAGTTTAGTGGTTGCAAGCGCGATTGCTGAGCATGAAGTCTTCGGGTTGATTCCCAGGTCAGGCAAAGTGAAATTGAGTTTTTCCATCAGGAATTTCTGAGTAGCATCCCAGAGGTTTAGATTCGTGCCTGATTTATGGCGATAGGCTAGTCCCCTATTAGATAGGATTTAAATATAACTGGCGTAAAAATGGTGTTTCTTCCTTTTGTTACTCTTCTGTGTAACTCTTCGAGGATAACCGACGTGATGATAATTTTATTATGTTTAAATAGGTACATCAGTTTTACGCACTGGGCCCGCGTGGTGGATTATTATAGCCCATTGGAGGCCGTGTGTCCCAGCAGTGGGAAAATTATAGGCTGATTATGCTTATGCTACATCAGTTTTGCCTTTGTTTTGCTATTGTTAAATTCATATTTTTACAACTAGTTATTTTTATACGTAAAGGAAGGAAGGTATACGGCCAAAATATTAAATCAACACTTGCAGTACATAATATACTTCCTGCATTTATACATAAATAATATATATTCACAAGGAGGTTTTATGGTTATTGCTCAGAAGTCGCGTTTATGACGGTCTGTCGTAATTCTGGAGTTATGGTCACCATAACTGAGGTATATGTAGGAAATCCATGGCTGTTGTGAACAATAGAGGAAAATTTAATGTTGCTCTCGTGTTTTGGGGTCCTCAATCAAGGATATTGTGATTGTGGTACCAATTATAATTAAACTCTAGGCCGAGATAAATAAAACCAGATAGGCACTTTAGTTTTTGATTTATTTCATCACCACTGCTCTCAAACTAGCAAAGAGAGGCCTATACCCAGCAGTGGGTGAAATCGGGCTGTGGATGATGATGATGATGCTCTCAAACTGAGGAGCTCGTGGCTAAATAATAACAGCCGCTTTGGTCGGATTCAGGTAAAGCCACGCTTGCTTAGGTGGGTCTGTGTATGGATGACCACCAATTACATACCTAGTTACTTCCGTGCCTCGGAAAACACGTTAAGCCGTTGGTCCCGGCTTCATTTGGAGATCTTTCACAGTCGTTACAGGTAGGTACCTAGTCAGTGGCTCGAAAGTCTGACAACCGGTCTTACCAAGGGGTATCGTATTACCCAGTACTAACTGGGTTGTAGAGGACAGAAACAATCACAATCCGACTTGCGTCTACCTACATGCGTAGGTACCGTCGCGTTGCAAATCACAGTAACTAGTAGCATGTTCTAAGCAATTTCTTTCATAGTTTTCTCCGCAGTCGCTTGAGCGTGTAGCGTGGCCAGGCGGTAAGGCTGATTATGCTTACACCAAGTTGGTTTACCACCCATCTTTATAATCTAACTACTATGTATTACAAATGCGAAAGTTTGCGAGAACGGATGGATGTTTGTTACTCTTTCACGCAAAAACGAATGAACGGATTTGGATGAAATTTGGCACACATATAGTTTATGACCTGCAATAACAGGGATAGGTTATTTTTTATCTCGGTAGCCAACGAGCCTGTGGGACGATACACCGAACTACAAGCGTGCGAAGCCGCGGTCTTTTTATAAACCGATATTTTACCAAAATTATTCTGTTAATTGGTTGTATCTATTCACGACAGGAAACGAAAAGCAGGTTTATCAAGTTCATTGCCGTTTAACTGGTTTAATTACATAAGCACGAATGTGAAAATTTGTAGAGCAAATAATTATATAAAAATGTCTAACTTTGTGGCTGACGAACTCTCATTTTTGCTTCTACTAAATTGAACTAGTATTTAGTCGATAAAATGATCGTTTAGCCCTTAAGTTAGTGGATTTGAATCTAGTTAGATGCGTTACTTTGAGTAGGTAATTTATGTCATTACCACTGCTCTGGAGGAATTCATCCTGAGAAAACCTAGCGTGTACCTACGATTTCGTACATTGTGTATTAAATATATATAAATATATCTTCAAAATCATATCGATTTCTACAGAATTGTTAAACGGTTTACAATAGGACCATATTGAGCAATAAAACCACCGCCCCGTGACTTTGCGTGAAAACCACACAATGCTACATAGTAGCCAGAAAGTTAATAAACGAATAAATAATAACACATTACAATGTTTATACAGAGATGAAACACGCGGGATGCTGCGGAAAATATTTGCAGTTATCATAAACACGAAAGATTTTATCAGGTTTGTGCACGACATACAAATGGCTGATTTTTTCCGATGAACAAAATTATCTTCAATCAAAGTGATGCACATGGCAAGGAATATTTATATGTGTTTATTAGAAATAGATATGCTATGATATAATATATAAAGATATATTATTATATATGATATGATATGATATGATATCATATGATATGATAAAGACGCGAAAAAGAAAGCAAGGCATATTGCCCAGGATGAATCGTCACTCATAGAGTACATAAAGCCCCTTATATCTATAGCTGTTTGCTAGAAACAACCTCATACTCAGCAGATTGTGAAGGACTGGAGTTCTGGAGGGAGAGCAGACAAAGAAAGAGAGACAGAAGATCGAAATGAACGCCAAAATAATAGACGGGAAAGGTTGTATTGAAGACTAGCTGTTTTCCACGACCTTCGTTCGCGTAAAAGTATTATAAAAATCTCCATTATAATAGGCACTTCTCTTTTTTAATCGAATTCTGTTACTAATTGAAAGGGTTTTAATTTGTTTGCACGGAACCCTAATTATTTTTCAAAAAATAAAAGTAGCCTAAGTTAGACCTTATAACATCAGCTATCTGCCAGTAAAAGTCCTGTCAAAATTGGTCCAGCCGTTTCGGAGATTAGCCGGAACAAACAGACAGCCAGACAGACAAAATTAAAAAAAAGGTGTTTTTGTTGTAAGTGCCGTATGGCGTATATATTTTCATATGCATTCAGTAAAAAGCTGTTATTTTGATAATTACAATTATTGATAGACACTTCAATTTTATTTATTTGTAAAGATGTATAGATGCTGATAATCTTTTGAAAGATGATAACCCTGGCTCCATTATCGGTATCCAAAAAAACTGTCCACTGCAGCATTAAAATTATGAATAAAAGATAGCGAGAACAGTAAGATCGTTTCGCTTCGAAAGATCAGTGTTTCTCCGACATACCTGCATCGAGTGATCTAAAAGTGAAATCCTCAAATGTCGGATGCAGGAATAGAAATTGTAAGTCACCTGGATCGTTAGACGTTTGAAGCGATTCGAACCCTTACTGCAGTAAGTTTAGATGTCAGAATTCGTCGACATTCCATAATTTAAGACCATTTTAGTTCAGGCTTAGATAGGTACGAAAGCAGATATTGTATGAATATGATGTTATCAGAATCTAGGTACAACCACTAAATATCTCAACTTTCATTACTAAGTAAGGTATTACGATACTAACGCCTTCGTCTTCTTAAAACGACGAAGGAGAACATCATGAGGAAACCGGTATGTTCCAGAACTAAAAAAATCGAAGACATTTATATTATATTTATATTATACTGGGTGGAAGGGACACCGACGCGAAAACGGTTACCACGTATTCAGTACATCATTCTGAGCCCCACCACATAGAAATTTTTCATCGGCAATTTAAAAAAAAATCGGTGGTACCTATATTTTACCAAGGGGTATCGTATCACCCAATACTAACTGGATTGTGGAAGTCAGATAGGTAGTCGCTCCATATGAAATACTGGTGGGCATGCAGCTGCATCAGGTTAGACTGGAAACCGACCCCAACGTAGTTAGGAAAAGGCTAGACAGATGATGATGACATGCGACATCTAACAACCTGGTCAACCAATTGGTCTCGCATGATGGATTACAGCAGTGGTCGTTACACTTACGTAAATAAGGCACATTTTTCCAAAATTCAATGCGTTCCTGCTTTTCTTGATGTTTAATGATAATGAGCCTTAAGTTCGGTGTCGTACTAGTTCAATGAGTTCATTTAGCAAATTACTGAGTTTGTCAGTGAAAATCCAAATTGACTAAATAAAATCATATCATTGTCTTCAAAACGCCAAGAATGATACAGTTCTTGATATTCATAGTAGAAAACCAGGAGTCTTGATAAATGCTATCGGACATAGGTACCTCTGAGTGCATCTATTGCCCGGATCTATTCAGTTAATTTCTTGGGCGAAATCGTATTTTGATAATATCTACTAAAATCAATTGTTTTGTCGCGGGCTCCACAAATATCGTCCGATATTGGCCCCCGGGCCGCAGTTTGACGACCACTGGATTACAGCCTTTCCCTCTCATAGAGAGAAGACCTGAGTCCCAGCAGTGGGAACATTATAGGCTGATTTGCTTATGCTAATATGAATTACATTACAACTCGTAAAATGGTCACAGACACGGGTAATGTTTAAAATTGTCCCAACAGTGGGAAACATTATAGGCTGGTTATGCACATATCATCCTAGACCAATACACATGAAAAAAAATCTTTCCGAGTCATTTCTGGGTTCTGCTTGTTTCATAGCGGGTTTTTTTTTCGTCAACTCTTTGAAGTGTTTCAAACCGGATTTGTCAAAGTAATTTAAGTACCTACCTAATCTATTTATTAATATTCGGCGTTTCCCACATCTTCCTACTAATTAAAATACCGTATATTTTATACTTAAAAGAAATGAGTAGCACTCGTAACTGGCGTGCGTGTTTGACCAGATGTACAAACGTAGAAGAAGCTGAAGGAATATGTAAGAATCGAAGAATTATGAAGTTTGTGTGGTTATGTAAATGTAATACAATATGAAAAACATATGTCATTTACTCGTTCCCATAATTATGAAATTGATATATTATTTCAATGTCTATTTAAAGTGGGAGTGTAAATAGCCATTCGTCACGGGCAATCAAAAGCCTGAAAATTGCGATATTGCACTGTAAAAACCCAGGTTGATAATAAATTGCTGATTTCAACTGAGACTTTCCTTCTATTAATCATTTTCATGGAAAATTAACAACACAATTATTTCAAAAGCCCATTAACTAGTTATTTATTATATATTTATAGAATGAAGACATTAGGGAAGTAAATAATCTTTTTAAGAGGTTTTATGTAACATGCAATGTTTGTATGTTTGTTTTATTGTTTAGATCAAAACATGCAACTGAATTTTATAACAGTTATCCCCAAGCGATTGAGCTGAAGTTTTGCATACACGTTTAATTTGAATGACAATACATGGTTAGCTAAAAGACGTCATTCTAAATCCAATATGGCGGACTCCCAAAGATGGATAAGTAGTTATTTTTTTCAGCACCCCGTCCCCCATGCAAGGGCATCAATTAAAAGGGTTTGCAGAGAAGAAAACGAAAAAAAAAATGTCGTCACACCTTTCATATTAAAACCTTGTTTTTAAAAATGCTTTTTTACTCTAAGCTTTTATGTTTATATCTATGTAACCTTGTTCATACATGGTCCATGGGGCATCGTGGCATCAGTTACAATTTTAGTTAAGATTCATTTCATGGTTCTAAACCATCATCTGCCTAGCCTTTTCCCAACTATTTCGGCGTCGGCTTCCAGTCTAACCGGATGCAGCTGAATACCAGTATTTTACGTCGCGCGACTGCATATCTGACATCCACAACCCAGTTAGTACAGGATAATACGATACCCTTTGGTAAGACTGGTTGTCAGACTATCTGGCCACTGACTACCTGTAACGACTGTCAAAGATCTACAAATGACAGCCGGGACCACGAGGCATGGTGGAAATAACATGGTTCTAAACCCCATAGCGTAAAAACTGCTATTGCATCCGCTTGCCTACCTAATTAAAATATAATTATCTAAGTTTTCGGCTTATTTCCTATTTTTTTAAATTAATACTCGATTTTTACACCTGTATTAATACTTAGTTGCTATGGAAAATGCAAATTACGTACCTACAAGGTCAGAACGTATGAAACAACTGATATTTTTCTTTAATAACTGATGAACATGAACATGAACAAACAAAACATGAACACATAACATGAACACACACACACACACACAGAACATATGTGACATAAATTGTGTACGCCTCAATGGCGGAACATAGCAGACTTAAGTATCTGTATTTAATTAACACAACATCTTATGAACCTATGATCCACAATAAATTATTTGAATTTGAACCTTTTCAATCCTGTTGTGTTTAGAATTACGTACTGATCCAAGGTAAAAGTCACTGTATTTAGAAAAGAGGCCGAATGGATGTCATGTGTAACATAACAGTATACAATCACCACGCAAGCGAAACCAAAAGCGAAAGCTAGTCTATCATAATCCTAGTCGTCTCCATTATACTAAAA
The DNA here is from genome assembly GCA_950022335.1 of Eurois occulta. Lineage (NCBI taxonomy): Eukaryota > Metazoa > Arthropoda > Insecta > Lepidoptera > Noctuidae > Eurois > Eurois occulta. The sequence continues at coordinate 6,564,939 of OX465499.1, forward strand.
ACACAATAGATCTTAAACCACTTTATAATACGTATTATAACTACCTCCAGAACAAAAGCACAATAGATAACCAACCTTATTTCGATACTCCAAGGTTGAAAGCAAGTTGGAGAGCTATAATTACAGGACAATCATGTCGAATGATGACTGGAAGATCCAAGTGATTTGAAGAAAGTACTTAATGGTACCTTTGTGTATTAAAACGGGGTACCGAACGGTACTTCTCAGTTGGTGCTAATTGTGTGGTTAAATATATAATGGAAGTTTGGATGTAAAAGAGATAATGAAGATTACAGTGGCAAATAAAATTAAATCTTCTGAAGTAGAGAATAGAAGTTATTTAATCAAGCACAGTGCATGGTAAAGAATTTTTGAATATTGGTTTTACTTGGAAGCAAGAAATATGGAAGATTGCATGTGGTGGAAATGAAAATATCGAGGTGGATATGACAAGAATGGATAAAGTGAGGAATGAGTATATTAGAGAAAGTTTGAAAGTTGCACCAATTACAGAAAAGTTGAAAGGGAATCGACTGTCTTGGTATGGACATGGTTACGAGGACACTACGAATCGCATGTGACTAAAAAGAGCGATGAATATAAATGTTGTTGGATGGAGAGGGAGAGGAAGACCAAGGAAACGATGGGTAAATTGTGTGGGGAATGATATGCAAGAAAAACGAGTAAACAGATAGCGATTGCGTGACGGTTGACAATAAAGAATGTGGTACGCCAACGGGTCGGTGCAACATGTTTTTTTCAAGGGCAGGAAGATGATGCTGCGCCGACCACAAATAAACTGCGATAAGGGCAGCGAAATGATGATGATGGTTAGCGACAGACAAACAGTTAATAGAACATGGAGAAGAATTTTGCAGAAAAATAATAACGGAATACGAATCAATCATAAATTTAATTGTATACAGCTGATTTTCCTACATTAGAAAAAGCATTAATAGTTAAAAGTCCAAGGTACTCGTACATGCAATACGGCTAATGTACAAAGTACGTAGTTAGTTGGGGGCTAAGGTACAACATCGTGACAATTTCTTTAAACCACTTTTATAAACACACATAAAGTTGAGGGTAGTTTCGAACACCAATGCTATGTAGATTACCTACATGGCATATACTGAGAATAGATTGAGAATAAAAGTTTTATTATAAATGTATAACATCACGTTTAATAAATAAGCGATTAGTAAAGTCCAAAAACGTACTTTTTAAGCAAGAAATAATAAATTACCTACCTTTTTTTATCTGCACTCACGCGGCGCACAGTGGTCTGAAAACCGTGCTCCATACTCATAGAAACTCAGTTAGTTAGGAATAAAAAATGCAATGTCTCTGGTATACCTCCCTCTACGTAATATTAACGTACCTATGGTCCGAACGGATGGTATCAATAGATTCACGCGTGAGCAAAAACTGTGTTGTTTTTAGTATGGTAGAAAACACTTAAAGTAAGCACATTTTTTTCAAACTGAATAGAACTGAAGGTCTGGTACTCACACGAGTTTTTATACCATACAAGGCGACCAAGATGACATCTTATACACCTTCCTTTGGTTGCCGCTTTGCACGTAGCAATTTTTTTAATTTTTTTGGAATGTGATTTTTCAAATCTTTGACGTGGTTAAATGAAGTTGCCGATCGATTTACTCATACTATCGTTGGTTTATAACCTGCTAATGACTTTTATAATGATCCTAATGACTTTCTCCAACGTACCTATTCATTTCCGAAGGAGTAGCTTTACATACGGGGTGGAAGGGACACCGAAGCGAAAACGGTTACCACGTATTATTGAGTACATCATTCAAAAAAATTCCATGTGGAATCTCAGAATGATGTACTGATTACGTGGTAACCGTTTTCGCGTCGGTGTCCCTTCCATCCTATCCCAGATGAGGTATTCGATAGCTGTGAAGTGTTTTCTCCATCTATCATGGTCATAAGCATCGAGTGCTTAACAGCATAGCTTCCCATAATAGAAGGCTGCAGTGCTGCAATCTCAGCTTCAATCAGAGCCTGTTCAACCTGTCCTCCCACGATGTTTTACTTTCATTTGAAAACTTGAAATAAATTAGTCTGCAGAACATTGTGGAAGATTTTGGATTCTCCCATATCTTTTCTTTGACACAAACTACGCGCAAAGGCACAAAAGAACACATAAAATTACTAGCAACGTCGTCTTCACCTGCCATGGTTTGCTTCTAAATAACAAGTAATAATACATGGCCTAGAAGAGCTCAGCATTGTATAGAATGACTGAATTATGTATATGCTTTGCCGATACAGAAGAAATTAAGTGCTGTTTCATTTCGCTTACTAAACGGGTCAGGTACAAGTACCGTTACAACCGCAAACCACAGTGAGTTATGGGAACTGGCAAAAACATAAATGCTAATTTTATAGCTACTATGCGCATTATTATAATGGTTAGAGACCGGATACTCTAGCTCGGGGTTATGGGTTCTAAACCTGGTACCAAAGTACCACTAGGTCAACACCAACATGAATGCCTCTTCTAAGTAATTGAAAAATGAGCCAAACAAATTCTATTCATTCGGGGCTAAACTCGCCTTTGCACTGATAGTTATAGCTTTAAGTTTGAGCTGATAGTTATACGTATAATAAAGATATGTGTGCACAATAAAGTACCTAATTGTAAGTAGGTTAGGTTCGAATTCAAAAAAACGCAATAATAAAAGTGCAACGGAATATTCTAATGTGTGTAGTACCTCTGTCTTCCGTATGGATACTCTTTAGGTTTTATTGCTAATTACTCAAGCGTGAAATGTACTTATTTTGACATATTTACCTACTTTTAATTAAATTGAAGTTGTAAGCAAAAATCGTAAATTGATTGTCAGCAAAATTAAACATGTTTGTAATCATAATAAAATCCAATAATTGCTTATAGGACCTAAATTGTTTGGGCAAACTATTACGTGCTTAAATGAAAATAATTATTTACGTGTTTCATATTATAGAATATCTTGAAAGAAATTAGGAATACTGCTGTAAACATTTTATATATAAAAAATACAGTACAGAAATTATATAGACTAAATGTGGAATAAAATCACGAATAATATTGTAAACTAAAATTATTAATTATATAAGACGGGCCAAGAAAAGCAACTAAAGGAAACCTGATTTTCATACTCAGCGGTTATTGTAACCTAGCGTCGTTGTCGTAAAATTGGCAACTAATAAAACATTTCAAGTAGGAAAATGTTACTAAAAATAACATTGAATCTTATTTTAAAATGTTTTTAGAATAATTGATTTGATTTCAATGATTGATTGGATGAGGATAATTCATGATTAACATAAGTTTTACTGAGTTCACTCATATGCCCTTAGTAATAAGGTTGAAAAGCGGTCGACCGTCCGAGTGAACTCGGAAGTCCAGACGCCAGCAGGTCAACCTACCCGAAACTGGCAGATTTTCCCAACCAACCTCGAACCTAAAGCTTTAGAACTAAAGTTGAAAATCTATTAAAGAAATTTGACAGATTGTGGTAGCATGATGTGCTGGGCGTCTGTACATAATTATTCGTAAATCAAGTTTAGCGAAACTTTGGCAATATTCTACTTCTGTTAGGATTTTATATTTTTTATAAATAGAACATATTTATTAGCTAAATAACATACATTTATAAATTAAATTAACATAAAGTAACTAATTAAACAATAAACTTAAAAATTACGTCAAAAAACTCCTCAACGCTGTCAACTGGTAATGTACCCAAGAATTAACCCAGGAATTAACTGTCGTGTTTTGAAAATTTCACTATCGGATTGAGGTTTGCTATCAGGAAACCAAAGTCTGCCATATATGCTCGCGCCTTTGTACATAAACTGTAATTACATGTGTTCAGAAAGTGAAATATGTACCAGTGGGTGACTTACTTAATTTAAAAGAGATCGCAAGATGACCGTGTTGAACCTAGATAGGTGGCGTCCTAAAACTGCAAAAATATGTCTTTTTCTCATATCGACTTATCTACGCGTATAGCTGTCTGATGCCAGTTCTTATACAAACAAACCTCTTTTTTGAAAAAAAAAACATTATTTTTGCCAATATTTTCACTCATTGATTCAATTAGTAAATTTTCAAGAAGGCCTCGTAAGAAATGCTTTTTTAAGGCCACCCATTGTAATGGGTATCTCATTGAAATGTAACATTCCTTAGGCCACGTCTATCAAATAGTACATTTTGATTTAAGTGGGGAAACTTTGTTATTGCATTCGAGGCGGAATTAACACCCGAGCTGCAGACGAGGGCGATAAGGCGCCGAGACCTGCTGTAACAAATCCCCACGCGTATCAAACGACGTTTTTCAATACACTTTCAAAGAAATAAAATATTAGATTACGGAAAGTATTTTTGTCAGGTTTTATTGTGAAACTATGATTTAATTTGCCTTTTTTCCGCGCTTTGCATTCGCCAGGTTGAAAAAAAAGAAAAGGTATGATGCCGCTAAACAGCCTAATATGAAAAATAGAAAATTCAAATATTTTTGAATTTAAATCTCAAATAAATGTTAATTTATTCATAAAAGTAAATATTTATTTTAAATAATCACGTTTATCTACGATATTCTATTTATAAACACAATTCAAATACTCAAAAAATATTTACGCCGTTTATCTCTTTTCCGAAATTTATAAAAAACAAAAAACAATCACCGCCGTCTATAGTCATTGAACTCATTTGGACTTAGTATAAGTATCATATATAACAGTTATGTGATGTTTTTTTATTTCCACACGTGTGCGAAAATATATTAAAATTCCACGCGTGTGAAATACATTGCATGTTGAACCTAATAGTAGTGCAAAAACAACCAATTTCAAGAATGTGTATTGAAAATAAATAATCGAAATAGGCTCAAAGTAATTACCTACAAAAAAAAAGTATAACAGTAGCCATCTTCATGACGTAAGAACAGACATTAACACTAAATCGCCGCGCACAAAAAGAGCGGGACGGGCCATGGCGATTATAATACAAGTATCAAGACAGGTGGGTCAATGACTCGCAGCAGGTTATGTGACGTCAGAAATATACCGCTAGGTAGGGTACCGACGGGAGTGATATGAAGTTTCGAAACACGGAATTTCGACGCACGCTATTTCGAAAAAAAATAAGAGTGGTACGCCAGTTCGAAAACTCATGAATTCGAAAACCGCCATTTCGAATGACGTTATCGCGAACACGCTATTTCGAAAAACTGTTTGAATGGTACGCTAGTTCGAAAGTCTTGGCATTGAAATCTACTGTTGCGAATACAAATAGATCCTGTAGTATTTGTAATGTTATTAGTTTATCAAAATGGGAACCAAGCTAGGGATACATAGCTAAATCATAATAGGTACTAATATTAATCATTTATGCTTAGTAGTATAGACAATTAGCTCAGTGTCAGTTTTATCATGGTAGCGTAGTTCTTGGTAATCACTGTGTCGCAAATCCCCAGATAAATTCTGATTGGAATATGCTATTCTGATACTGACACTGAGCTAATTGTCTATAACTACTAAGCATAAATGATTAATATTAGTACCTATTATGATTTAGCTATGTATCCCTAGCTTGGTTCCCATTTTGATAAACTAATAACATTACAAATACTACAGGACCTATTTGTATTCGCAACAGTAGATTTCAATGCCAAGACTTTCGAACTAGCGTACCATTCAAACAGTTTTTCGAAATAGCGTGTTCGCGATAACGTCATTCGAAATGGCGGTTTTCGAATTCATGAGTTTTCGAACTGGCGTACCACTCTTATTTTTTTTCGAAATAGCGTGCGTCGAAATTCCGTGTTTCGAAACTTCATATCACTCCCGGTACCGACACACTCAGTGACAACTAGGAGGTTGTAGTTTTGGAGAGTTGAAGTTTATGGGGCTTATTCATAACCGCTGGTTAAAGTTAAATGCTCGTCCTAAACCGACGTCGGAAAATGTATGGTTAAGCAATCGTTAATCACTAGTTATAATAATTGTTTCTATGAAGAAATTGTTAAAACATACATCGATATGGTTAGTGGTTAAGAATAATGGGCATTTTTCTACTTAAGTAAAAGGGGTACATTTGCAAAAAATGTACCTTAAGAAATATAAGTCATACGACCAAAAAAGGCGTATCTCGATTCTAGTGAGGCTCATTCCATTCCTTAGATGCGCCCTAATTGAATTATAGGTGGTAACCTAACAACTGGATGTCTCTAAAGCCGATATAACAGAATTTAACTCAAAACTAAGGATCGCTTACTTAATAACCAAATAGGTACGATAAGCACATAACGAATTCAAAACTTCGTTCTGTTTCTGTCAATCATTCCATAGACACGACAGACGATACGCCGATTTATAAGAATGTTTACCCATAAACTCATTTAGTGATTTGTGGTGCAGCCGGCCTATAACTTTAAAACACGTTTCAAGTCATTAGATTGGTTCAAAATCAAAATCAAAATATTTTTATTTCACATCGGCCTACATGGGCACTTATAAAACATCGACAAAAAGGTGCACGGTTCGGGTCGATCGTTTCCTATGGAGAAGAACCGGGAAGAAACTCCATGGTTACTCTTTTCAAATGATTTTATTGTTTCAAGTTAATCTTGAGATAGGTTCTGTGACACCGACCTTAGAATAGAGACCAAAGAAACGATGGATAAATTGTGTAAAAGATGATTTATGGCCAGAAATGTATGGTAGAAGACATTCTGCACAGGCCCCAAATAAATAGGGATAAGGGCAGTTCAGTCATGTTGAAATGCAGCAGGAAGACGCCAGCATTCGTCAGGAAATTAACTAAGTGGAAGCTTTTTAAGGGACGGAAACCAATTAAGACCAAATGTCATAATCATTTAATGAAGAAAGTTAATAAATGAATAAAAAGCGGTTCCTTTTTTTATGATAAGTTAATAAAGGAGGATCCGGACTTTAGGAATCCGGTTAACGAAAAATGAATTAAGTTTTAATTATAAAACGTAATTAGTCGTTTCGTAACCCTCGAAGCCTTAACATCTTTTAATTAAATACTATTTTAGAATTTTGTGGCTTAAAATTATTCACACCTTCCCGACTAGTTTATACACGGTGTTAGAAAGGCGCGCAGCCTGTTGTGAACAGTATGATGTAGGTATATACAGGCGCCAACACATCAAGCTACCCGAAACTGTAAAATTTTCCCAATCAACTTAAAGAAATTTGACAGATTGTAGTAACTTGGTGAACTTGCAGGCGTCTGTACGAACTATGTATAAGAGAATAGATTATTATTAATAATACATGGTGTAAGCGGTACCGACGTAGCCTGCTATAATGAATTCAGTACAATATGTAATAAGAATATGTTTTTTTTTTAATATTATGACATTTTCGTGAGTTATTTTAAAATAAATCACCATAATACATGGTGTAAGCGATAGCAAGATAAAAAGATGAGTGGTAAAGTATAAAAACAAGCATCCAGCAATGCTTGACCAATCAGCCGATGTCACTAGATCAGCAAAAAATCTGACAATCGTGCAATAATGTAGGAGACATCGGTTGCCGTGGCTATGCGTCACCGTTATGGCATGTGTCTTATGAACGTGACGCATTGGCATAGTTTGACAGATCTACGCGTACTGTTTATTATTTGTTTGTTGACATAAGTATATCTCGAGAATGTGGGGTCCTGGACCTTTGGAAGACGTAAAAAGAGCCGAAGCTAACTCGTAGAAGTATATTATGTCGCGAATCAATTTTAAGCCTCACACAACCTGACACTGCAAAATTGCAAAATACGTAAGAAAATTTGAATTTCTCGGGCTACCAGCGCATCTTCCTTAAACACAATTCTAAAATACTGAACCAAAAGAGAATTTGATAAAATAACGGTCAGTAAGGCAGTAGGAATCAAGTTATAAAACGTTGCGAATTACAAAATGTTAAACACCGTTATTCAAGAAGCCGTTCCATCGGGCGTACGATGAACAACGCGACGACGACGCATACTTACATATTTGAAATACTACTTATTGAATACTGGTGACGCATGCTTGACTATTCCATTGAAAATATTTACGAGAATTCGATAGAAGTTAAAGAAAGTTTTGTTCCTTCTTCGAAATATGATAAAGCTGTTTGGAACGAATAGGCTGTAAACAGGGAACTAAATAAAAATACTGATAACATAACATGAGTCAGGGTTTACCAATCTCAGTATGGAATCCGAGAGTTAGCTCAAACAAATGATGAAAATATGTCTTATATCTAACATTTCAGAATAATACTGGGCCCTAGTTCCATATTGGCATTACTCAAACAAATTCTTTAAACAGTATAAGCCGAAAACGTAAATCTCTTAGAAGTCCTTAAGAGGTAAGATTTTTTATTGTCCTTAGATATTGATACTCACTAGCTGACCTCCACAACCCACTTAGTACTGGGTTTTACGATAACCCTTGGTAAGACTGAACACACACAGACTCCCGGACAGACAGACTTCCGGGTCACTGACTACCTGTAACGACTGTCAAAGATTTACAAATGACAGGCGGGACCAACGTCTTAACGTGTTTTCCGAGGCACGGAGGAAACTCGGTACGTAATAGGCGGTCACCCATCCACCAACCAAGGCAAGCGCGGCTTAACCTAACGGTCGACCCAACCGGCTGTTATTATCTAACCACGAGCTCCTCTGTGAAGTTTCGCCAGCTAATTTATTTTGATCTTGTTAAAGTAGGCGCCGTCCGTTGTTTATAATTACTTTTTTATTTGCTATCGTAGCGCGGTATTGTCGATTATGGGTTATAATCCGTAAAGAATCCATTAATATTGTATGTAGAATTAGTCCTTTCCCAACCATGCTGGAGTTTGCTTTCAATCTAGCCGAATGCAACTGCCGAATGTAACTGGTATATAGGTACTGGAATACCAGTACCTATATACCAGTTACTCGGTAATTAGCACAACTTGGTAAGATTGGTTACCCGCAACGAAGAATCAGTTGTTTGTTGTGTGCTGGATATAGGCCAATAAATTGGCAACCTAACACTTGAAACTACTAATTCTTCGTACGGGTTTTCAGACTTTCGGGAGTCCGACTACCAGTAACGAAGAATTAGTTGTATACATATATCCGGCAGTGGACTTCTTGGAGGAGCTCGTGGTTAAATAAGAACAGCCACTCGGGTTGATCTACAAGTTAAGCCGTGCTTGCCTAGTCTGGTCCATGAATGGGTGACCAGTTGACCACCTATTACATACCGTGTTTCCTCCGTGCCTTGGAAAGTATGTTAAGCCGTTGGTCCCGGCTGTCATTTGTAGATCTTTGACAGTTGTTACAAAATACAGGTTGACATGGCCTTTAAGTCTGACAATCAGTCGTACCAAGCGCTATTGTATTACCCGGTAAGAAATGGGTTGTGGAGTAAGCACCGTAAGCAAAAAAGGTCCTCTAGATAAAAATATCAAGGGAAATATATCGCGTATGCACCTTTCCGTCGAGTAAGACTTATTTTTTATTAGTTTTATCCATAAATGCGGCTTTCCTGCTTACGGTGGCAGTGTAAGTGACCTACTACATATTTGGTATCATTCAGATTTTTATTCTATCTCAAGATATTTGCTATTGGAAATATGAATAATTGACAGTAAAAAACGCTTATGTGGGTAAAATAAAATTAGTATGACCCGTTTATGATCCTAAGAAACTTCTCAGATGCGCTTGATGCAAAAAATGTTGAGGAATTATAAAACGCAATTTTTTTTCGTTGAAAATTTTTCTTCTAAGTCTTATGTTTTTTTTGTTTTCTTGTATAGAATAAGGTTACTAAAGTTAACTAAAACTTTTTGCCGCTACATATAAAAAGTAAAAATCATCATCATGCGATACGTCCCTCCTCATCACATGTCCATAACAAAACAGTCGATTCCTTTTCAACTTTTCTGTAACTGGCGCAACTATAAACAAAGTTAAAATTACGTGGCGGCAAATATTGAAGCAACTTAATATAAATTTACTTAAAAAAATACATTTAAACATACCTTTATTTAAATATCCTAGTATTTACAAGCACCCAACTCGCACAATCACTATACGTGTTATAAAAATAAATAAGTAATTATCTTTAAATAAATAATTATTAACGGATATCACGATTTCTCACTGAGATATGACAGTCCATGACTATTCACCGGTTACTGTGAAAACACGTATTCATTATCTAAATCGAAATGTTGCTACACGTAAAAATCTAAATAATATTTTTTTATTACGCTATAACACTTTTAGATCAATAAAAAAAAAGTTTGAAATTCGAATACCGCGTTCGGCGTGCGAGCAACGACTCCACGATCTTTTTTGGTCCAACTCGAGACCACATCGCTATCTTTATCACTGGTATAGCCCCGTCTCTTTCTCGCACCGAGTGCATTCGTCCTTGACTGTGAACTCCGGTACCATAAGAAAGATGTACCGTTTCTATTTCTTTTCTCTGTCGTTGGCATAGAAAGTTGTATAAGTGAGAAAGAGATGGGAATGCAATTACCAGTTAGGTGTGAAATCTGGCTGTCAATGACCGCGAAGGATCAAAATAAGAAAACATTTTAGGACTGTTATATTTTTACTGTTATTTCAGGTCCTTTGACCTTTTTGAGTTGTGTTTTTTTCTGTGACATACATTTATGATAAAGGGCTTTGGTTACGGCAATTTTTGCTAATTCTTGTTGATTTAGACAAATTGAATGGATTGTGAGAATGAGTGCACTGTAGTAGATAGTATTTTATACAAGGCTGATACTAGGTTAGCGTGTTCTAAATGTAGGTTACATTATTATAATCAATAAAATTAAATACCTACCTTCTGTTTTTGTTTAAAGTTTTGTATACGTATAGAGTACTTAATAATACTGCCTCGCTGGTCTAGTGGTCGCAAGCTTGACTGCTGAGCATGAGGACCTGGGTTCGATTCCCAGGCCGGGCAAAGTGGTATTAGGTTTTTCCATCAGGAATTTCTCAGTAGCAGCCACGGAGTCTGGATTTGCGCCCGGTTGATGGCAATAGGCTTGACCCCTATTACACGGGACTTAAACATGACTGGCGAAATGTGGGTGTAGCTGCTATTAGGTTTACTGACCTGATCCTTCGGAGTTTACAGGCGTGATGTTTATATGTATAATATTAATAATAAGTTAAATTTTTCTATCCGGGTCATTGATTTCCACTGCTACCTACTTATAACATTAGCAATGATATTCTAATTCAATCATCTGAAATGACAACAATAGAACGCCAAATAAGTAAGCCATGGAAACTCCACTGATGTGACGGGTAATGTATCAATATATAAATAATAAATAAATAAAATAATAAATTTATTTCAATCACCTGTCGATCATATAGTTACATCACAACTATTATATAATTTAAAGGAAACATTTCAAATCAAAATTAAATTAAATACAAAAACAAAATAAAAGTCACAATAAAATTAAAATCAAAATTAAAATCACAGTCAAAATTAAAATTCAAACTAAAATACAAAATCAACAATGTCTTTTTTTTCCTTTCCTGGTTTTATTTATGTTTTTTTTTTGTATTATAGTACTAGTTTTACATTTTTGTTGAATTTTGGGGGTAGGAAGAACAGGGTGTAAAGCTCTTCATCCCCCATAGAAAAGGGAGGATCCTCCGACCGAGGTGTAATGTCTGGTGGGCTACTGCCCGACAGTTGTTGTCGGGTTCTTCAGTTTTAAGTAGCGAATAACTTGCGCGATGCAGGAGTTAGATGTATTTCGATGTTTAGTTTATTATCTGCGTCATAGATGGCGATGTAGTACTTTTGTTCTATATTGCTGTAGTAGTTTTTGTAGTGCTGCTACAGAATCTTCGAAGGAATGGAGGGAGGCCTTGTCCAGCTGTGGGACAATACGGGCTAGCAATAATAATAAATAATAGTTTTATTGTGTGTCCTGTGAGAGTACAAAACTATTTTTCTTTTTTTTTTATTTAAACTCAATAAATAAAAAAATAAAAAATAGTTTTGATATTTTTTTTAAAAATAGTAGTATTATTTTGTTTTTTTTTCTGTCTTGCAAGGAACACAATGTTGGGCCACAAAAGGGATGAATGGAGGGTATTTGCATGTGGCTGAGATGAGAATGCTAAGGGGGATGTGTGGTATTATTTATATATGAAAATTCACCCTATTAGGACTAGACATAGACACACATCTAAATTGGAAGTCGCATATCCAAAAATTTCAAGCAAACTATCAAAATTTTCTTATGCCCTTCGGGATATCAAAAAAACTACATAAGTACATAAATACTGCGTTGGTATCATATTACGCATATGCCTATGCATGGCTTAATTATGGTGTCATATTATGGGCAAATAGTACAGACTCGCCCACACTATTCACCCTACAAAAAAACTTATTCGAATTCTAGTTAATATTGAACAAACGGATAGCTGTAAGCCTCAGTTCCAGGAACAAAAAAATTTAACCCTACCGTGCCTCTACATCTTTGAGATCTGTTTGTACGTAAATACCCGAATTTCTACACAAAAAGAGAAGACATACAGGCTGAGATTACTTTAAGACATAAAAATAGATTAAACATACCTATATCCCGATTAAAAATTCATTCTTCAAGTACCTATGTCATGTCGATAAAAATATATAATAAGTTACCGGAAGAAATAAGAAATATCAATAAAAACAACTTTTTTTTTTTCTTAGCCTCTATTGTCTCACTACTGGGCAAAGGCCTCCCCCATAGCCTTCCACTCTTCTCTCCGTGCGGTTTTCTCTGGCCAATCTCTCCTAAACGCGTCTAGGTCGTCACGCCAGCGTTTTCTAGGCCTCCCTCGACGACGACGCCCGTCTTCTGGCACCCACTGCGTGACGACTCTGGCCCATCGGTCCTGATGCATCCTATAGACATGACCCGCCCAACCCCACTTCAACCCAGCAGTCTTAAACACATACACAACACACACATACACACAAACACACATAACAACAAACACACACACACACATTATTAATAATAAATTAAAATTATTTCTATTAAATAAAAGCTATTATGATGTGAACGAATACATTAATGAAAGATTATAATTAATTGCTTACCAAATCATAGAATTATATGTTTTACTTGCTTGTTAATGTTATATTATTATTGGGTTTCTGTGAACTTTATGGAATTATTTAGTCTTTCATGCATAATTTAGTTTTAATTTTTAGCTCTGTGTTACTGACATTTTAACTTTTCATATTTTAACTTTTAACTATTGACATTTCTCTTCTTTTTTGCTACTGTAATTATTTGGTTTCATGTTATATTTTATTTGAATTTTTGGCATGTATAAATTAGATTATATAATACTGAATTTTGCTGTGCCCTAACAGGGTCTACAACGGTTCTTAGCTCTAAGCCTTTTGTTAACACCTTGTTTACCTTGTGGAACGCAAATATATATGAATATGAATACGCGAATGGATAAAATAAGAAATGAGTACATAAGAGGAAGTCTGAAAGTGCCACCGGTGACTGAAAAGTTGTGTGGTAATCGTTTATCGTGGTATGGGCATGTGGTGCGGAGGAATGAGGAAAATGTCGTGTGGAAAGTTTTGAGTATAAATGTGGATGGGTATAGGAGTAGAGGAAGACCAAAGATACGATGGATGGACTTTGCAAAGGATGATATGACAAGAAAGGAGGTGTCTGATGAGATGACGAGTAATGGAGAAGTATGGAAGAAGAAGACATGCTGCGCTGACCCCAAATGCATTGGAATAAGGGCAAGAGAATGATGAGTATTATTTGTTTTGTCTTGTTTAGAAATGTATACCCATCACGTGTTTAAGGTGCACAAACAAAATTGATTATTATGCTGATTTTTGAAGTAACCTGCGGTCATTGACATCATAAAATCATGAAATTATAATTTTCTTGTCAACAGATGTACTCGATCGGTATCCGTCGCGTTTGCTAAGTTTCGCTAGCTCAATTAATTTAACCCTCTTCGAAATATCAACTTAAGCAAAGAAAAATCTACAGAGCGAACTTAGACTAAGCTCAAGTTCAGCTCAATCGCATTTCATCCGAAAATAAACCTTATGAGCAATTGAGCAGATAGTTAATGTCCTTATTTTTATAATACGATGGTTCACAGACGCTTGTAGAAATATGAACATTAACTTCATACAAATAAGAATTATTTTTTGACTTAGCTAAGCTTGAAATCTAATTTCGCTCAATAGATTTATGGCCTTCAGTTAGATAAAAATTATTATATATTATTATCTAACTTTTTCCCAACTATGAAAAAGTTGGTATGTATTTCCCACGCTTCTTGATTAATATAGATTTTATGCGTAGCAGCGTCACGTTTCAGAATAATCAAGAAAAAAAAAATATTTATTTAACAGTTTATGTACACACTAAATACAGAAAAGAAGAAAGGAACAGAAAAATATAAACATAGTACAAAAGTGACGCATAATATTATTTTTTTTTTCTTGATGACAAAATTGAGATTTTCTTTTCAATTATTATAACTCGAAAACTATCAAGGATCGCGGAAAATACATGGAGTATTTTCGGAGGCTTATGCCAATACTCCTGGGCGTGAGGAAACTAATTTGTTTTTTTGTGACGTCGTGAATTATAACATGTTTCATAAGCACAATCGGTTCATACCACATTTTTCGTGTTGAGTATTGTGGGTCGCCAAGGTCGAGACCGAGGGCTAAGTCGCAAAAGTCAAAAGTCAAGGTTTGCCAAAGAACGAAGGAGCGTAGCGTATTGGGTATTAAGCGCAGCATTCGCAATACTACATCATCATCATATTCCTGCCCTTGTCCCATTCTATTTAGGGTCGGCGCAACACAATTTCTTCTTCCATTCTTCCATGTCAGACGTCACGGCATCATTTACTCCTTTTTCTTTCATATCATTCCTCACACAATCCATCCATCTTTGTTTTGTGCCTCTCCCTCTCCATCCATCAACATTCATGTCCATCACTCTTTTAGTCCATCCCTCCTCATTACATGCCCATACCAAGACAAACGACTTCCTTTAAATTTTCCTGGAACGTTACGTTAAAGAGGAAGTTTGAAAGTGGCGTCTACTTTCAACCTTCCTCTAATATACTCATTCCTTACTTTATCCTTTCTTGTCACTCCACACATCCATCTCAACATTCTCATCTCCGCTACATGCAATCGTTTTTCATCCATCTTCTTCACAGCCCAGAATTCTGTTCCATACAGTACGACAGAATTCGCAATATTTACCACAATACGCTCAAAAACTGAAACCACTGATGTGGGCAATAAAGCTGCTGGGTTGAAGTGGGAATGGGCGGGATATGTCTGTAGAATGCATCAGGACCGATGGTCCTGTCGTCACGTAGTGGGTGCAAGAAGACGGGCTTCGTCGCCGAGAGAGGTCTAGAAAACGCTGGCGTGACGACCTAGAGGCGTTTGTAAGAGATAACCGCACGGAAAGAACAGTGGAGCGCTATGGGGGAGGCTTTTGCATGGACAAAGGCAAGATTTAAAAAAAAAATGTATTCTGGATACACAATGCACATCCTGTGCTTCTTATATCAAGGGGATTCTCGCGACCTCCACCAGCTCATTGGTTTACATTACAGGGTCGGCACGGTCGCCACTCCAGGACGAGCCTTAAAGCACTGAAGTTTTTTGTTAAATATGTTTGCGCAAGAGCAATCTTGGCCTCGATCTTGCCTGTTGAAAAGTGATGGATGAGGTCTATAATGGAACGAACTTACTTCTTCTTAGCGTGTCAATGATAATCTACATTCAGTGGACCCAAAATCTGGTGATGAGTTTGGCACTTTCAATAGCTTCCATCAGTTCCTGTAATGTGCGAAGAACAGGGCAAGCAGGACAACATATCGACAGCAAGAGTCTCTCTATTTTTGGAACAACACCACATTTACACTCCACGGCAGAGACATCTATGAATCTAACAGGCACCTACTCAGATTTCAGAAGATGCACACACCTCCGGTATGAAGACAAACGCTGGCAAAAGAGTACCATAAGGACATATTTATGTTCATAAAAAGAAGTAAATCCAAGCCATAAGTTTCTCATGTTTCGTCACTTCTTCACTCTACTTAAAATAATAAGAATTTTGACGTTCAAAAACGGGGTGCTAATTTTCAATTTTATTTTGATTTGATCATGGCTAAATAATAACATCCGCACGGATCGATCTTCAATGTTAAGCCTCACTTGCCAAGCTCGGTCTGTGGATGGTTGACTGAGTTTCCTCCGAGCTTCGGGAAGCGCCTTTGGCACCAAGCAGCCGTTGGTCCCGGCTGTCATTTGTAGATCTTCGACAGTCGTTTGCCCGAAAGTCTGACAACCAGTCTTAACAGGGGTACCCTATTACCCAGTAGTAACTGGGTTGCGGATCAGATAAGCTGTCGCTCCATGTATACTGGTATTCAGCTGCATCTGGTAAGACTGGAAGCCGGGCCCAATAAAGGGAAAAGGCGAGGCAGATGATGATTTTGATTTTTGAACAGTCAACTCAACCAATCCCAATCGACAGCAACACCATGTCTTTTGTCTTTCGCATTCAGCCACCGTTTCAAGGCTGTCGGTCCACCTAGCTGGGTTTAAACGATAAATAAAGAAAAAGGACCATAGAAGTAACTTCGACCACTTCCGAAATATCATCCATAAAACAATCTCAACCAAAAGGGTCTTAATCGCTGTTTACGGTTAAAACTCGTGGAGAGTTAACCATAAACAGCGATTGTTCAGGAAACGAATAAGTAAACAAAACAAAACTTAGGTCAATCAGTACTGTTAGAAATACACCACTGAGCACACGTTCGACCATGAATTTGTGTATATTTTCGATTCAAACTGTCTTATTAACTGTTCTAGTAGTACAATATCATTATATTAATGAGGTGGGTAACATTCTATGTAATATATCCTTCAATCAAACCCATCACATCATTCTTCTGGTCTTCATCATCAGGCTACAGCAGACCACTGCTGGACATAGGCCTCTCCAATTGCACGCTACTCAGCTTGATTATCGGCAGCTCTTATCCAGCTGCTACCAGTTCCCCAGCGGAGGTACTACCTACCACCACCAAGCTTGAGGGCTTCCCACCTTATTAAGGGGTTTATCAGCATAGCCCTTATACCACTTTATTAAGGGGTTTATCAGCATAGACGTGGTCGGATCTAGATAAGTATGGAAGAAGAATCTTCTTCTTCCATACTGATCTACATCCATACATATTTAGATATTTCCATACATACGTAATTAAGTCGTCACCTTAGTCGAGATATCATGAGGGGGTGACCGCTTTCCAGCCATATCATCTCTTGCGAGAGATGATATCGCTAGCAAGCGGTCACTAGTAGGCCATCCACATTCATATCCAAAACTTGCCAAAATGTACAAATTTTTATCTGAGATGTCTTGATTATCGTTTAAAATTTGTGATTCGAAGTTTTGGGTTCAGCAATATGCAATATTGCAACGAAAATGTTACATAAAGTAGACATTTAAAAACAGGTATTTTATCTTGTTTTCATTTTTAATCTTGTTAAAAGTCAGACTATACTAACAACTTTGCTTTTCTTACAGGTGGATGCCGAAGTACAAAATGTTGGAAATTGGTACAACAGCGTGGAAAAACAGTTCGAAGCTGTTAAGGTAATAGTTCTCAGTTATAAAAAAAAATCCCCCTCTAATAAATACAAGATGTAAACGGACACTTCACAAAGCCGTAAACTAAGCAGTCGGTACATCAAACTAAGTAGAGTTACTTAGTTTGATGAAGTAACTCTATGCAAAATTATTGCTGGTAAACTACTTGTTTTTTGGAGTGCAAAATCACGGTTTATGGTAGGATTCAATATAACGCACTCAATAAATTGTGCTGATGGATGAAATGAATAGTACCGGAGTCATGGAATGTTGATGATCAGTACTATGCTTTGAGTTAAATTGAGCCATCTAGCAGCACGGAATCTCAATTTTCTCAATTTGCTCCTATCCTTTTGTAGCTCAGAACCGTCGTTTGCTGGAGCGAGAAACAGAGCGTGGTGCCGAACGCATTGTCGATGCAGCCGCGTGCGATAGCGTTCCCGCTGTTTCTCGGTTTTCACCTCAAAAAGAGTAATTTCCCAGCAATCATTTTGCATAGAGTTACTTAGTTTGATGTACAGAATACTTGGTTGACGGCTCCGTTTACACCTTGTATACTCATATGATAAATGCGAAAAGAACTCCGTCTGTCGATCTGCTTCACGTTTTAACGACTGAACGGGTTTTGAATAAATTTGGCATATACAAGGTGTAAACGGACCCTTCACAAAGCTGTCAACCAAGCGTTCTGTACATCAAACTAAGTAACTCCTTCCAAAAATTATTGCTGGGAAACGAATTTTTTTGGGGGTCAAGTCACGTTTTATGGTAGGACTCAATGGACCCACTCAAAACATTGAACATTGAATAGTACGGGGGTCGTGGAGGTATTTAAAGTTATAACATTAAAAACTTAAATTAAAAAAAAAACTTGTGAAAAAGTTGGAACTATAGGAACTTTGACCCCCAATATCTCCATAAATAGAAGGTTCCCAAGTATGGTCTAGATTTCTAGAACAAAAAAAGATATCGCAATGACGGGGAAAACAAAAGCCGTTCGGCTTCGTTAAGGGTACTATAACACCCTACAGTAGTGTTGTTTTTCCTGCGGGCTGATTTCTAACATCCATGGAGGCGAAGCTGTGTGCATAAGCTAGTTTTCAATAATCTTAAACAGTTCGGTAATTTAGGTGTACCTACACTTTTCAAATGAGTAACTTTTACTAACATTACAATGTTAAAATGAAACCTGATATCATATAAACACCCAATTAGTTATTAATTAGTTATTATCTACTACAAAGAAAATAAAATCTTTTTTTAATTAACTACGACATATAATTGAAATTATATTTTGACTAAGTCAATACTCTTAGGCCTCATTTACGGAGACGCGGGGCGTCGCGCGTTGCGTTGAGCGGCGCGGCCCGCACTGAATTCAAATATATGGCGTTGTATGAGTGCGTTTACGGAGAAGCGATTTTAGACGCGTTTGTTTGAATTAGGGCGTTTTTTGCGGCCGAGCCTGCGGATGGCACCGACGCGTCCCACGCGGCGTTTATCGCGGCGGCGCACGCAGCGGCAATTCTCGATGAAGCTATCGTGCGCTCCCATCTCTCGCCAACATAAAACTAGTCGATTTGATCGAGGCGAGCGTGCGCCGCCGCGATGCCCGCCGCGATGCCCGCTGCGTGCTTTGCTACACGCTAGAGGATTCGCCGCGGGCGCCGCGGCGGGCACCGCTACGCTTCCCGTCTCGCTTCTCTATGAACATGGTCGTATATTGCTATAAGTTTGTGTTTACGCGTGCGATGATGCGTGCCGCTTCACGCGCCGCCCCACCGTAAACAGAAAAAACGTCCGACGCGCCACGAGACGCCACGCCACACGCGACGCGAGACGCCCCGCGTCTCCGTAAATGAGGCCTTACTCGTACTGGCATGGCTTAGCGCGCCATAGTTATATTGTATACCTTCACAAATATTAAAAAACCTATGTTTGGATTACGTTTTCCAGTACATACAACCGATAGAAACAAACAATGAAATAAATAAATAAATAGTTTACAGTAGGACTTAATATAACGCACTTAAAACACCGTGATGGATGCATTGAATAGTACGGGGGACGTGGAGGTATTGAAAGTAAAGTTACAATATTAAGCCCTTGTATTAAAAAAAAAAACCTTTTGAAAAATTTGTAACTTTGACCCCCAATATCTAGAAGGTTCCCAGCTATGGTCTGGAACAAAAAAATGCTCGCAATGACGGGGAAAACAAGTAAATTTTGGCTTCGTTAAGGGTATTTTTACACCCATTATTTTGTAGGGCACGATTGTGAACGCAGTAAGAAATTTTGTAAACCTAATAACAGGCCATAACGATGACGTAAAGGGAGCAAGAAAACATACAGTGAATAAGCACTTAAAAAAACCAGTTACTGTTAACATTTCCCATCTTAATACTACTCAAGAACGAAAAATGAAAAGAAAAGTTTTTAAAGAACAGATAGGCACCGATGCCAGTGAAATAAGTCATGAACTAAGTTCAAAAACGGATAAAAAGGTTGATAAAAAACCGAAACCAGCCATTATTAAAGAAGAACCCCATGACAAAAAAATGTCACACAAAGACACAACAAAGAAGCCATTAGTAGCAAGTACGCCCTTAGTAGTCCCTACTAAGGGTTGAGATCAGAATCAAACCTACCGAGGGTTGCCATACTTTTATTTAAGAAAAAAGTTTTTTTTTAAAATAAAGTATTTGGAAGAAAATATAGTATTTATTTTTATTACCATAAAACACCTTTTTGGGTGTTTTTGGCAAACCTCATGAGTTCACCTGTCACATCTGACATCTGACGTCTCATTCAATTATTCTTTTATTCTATTATAAATTTCAATAATGATTTTAATCTCGTGTACGTTCTGATTTAACATGAGTAAGTGTGTGCTACTGTGCCTCTACTAGGCAAAGACCTCTATCCCCTTTTCTACTTCCAAGAGGTTGCCCTGAGCGGTGCAATCGCAGCGGCCACTGTCATTGAGGGGTCGCCGAAAACGCCCGAAATCTTCTTCACCTTACACAAAA
Organism: Eurois occulta; assembly: GCA_950022335.1. Classification (NCBI taxonomy): domain Eukaryota; kingdom Metazoa; phylum Arthropoda; class Insecta; order Lepidoptera; family Noctuidae; genus Eurois; species Eurois occulta. Next base: position 6,585,707 of record OX465499.1, read on the forward strand.
TGATTAACAGGATAATTATATTTCTAAATGTACAAGAGAACGAAGTTATAGTAAATTGAAACTAATAAAATCATTAATTAACGAGTACGCTTGACCATGTGTCATTATTGAGATACTGAATACAATAATAATCGTTAATTTATAAAACACTTACTTTTAAACAAAAATAATTAAAATCCATGAAGAGGATTTTACGAGCTGCGTCATTGTATATATTCAATGTACAGAAACGTATGAAGAAAATCTAATATCGCCGAGGCAAGGTCAAAACTTTACGAGCTCGCTTCGCTCGATCATGTAACATACGAGTAAGGTCTGTTGATTAATCAATCTCAAACTGTTCTTTAATCTGTAACTTTAATATAATTTGTTTTGAATGATTTCAAGAAATCTAACATCTCCTAGGCGAGGTGTTCAAGATTTTCGAGCTCGCTTCGCTTGTTCATGTAACTTTTCAAAAACAGACCTTACTGTCTCCGTACCAGTCCTGGGCTATTTTGCCCACCTTACCACATGCCGCATGACAAGGGTCCGGCATGCGGCAGACATGTCCTGCCCAGTCCGATTTAAGTTGGGAAGCCTTTAGAGCCACGTCAGCTATATTCCTTTTGGAGCGCAGTATTTCGCGATCTGTTAATTTAAAACGTAGTATACTGAGCTCCATTGCTCGTTGACAAACCTTGAGTTTGAGCAAAAGTGTGAAGTTTATTTTTCATCAAAAACAAAGTAGGATACGTTATTATTATGTAAGGTTGGCAACCCTTCCTAATGGGTGCTATTTCAATGACTACTAACAGTAAACTACTAAAGTTGTATATTTTTTTTAGAATGTAGCAGAACCCGAGGTAAGAAAACAAGAAGTGAAAGTAAAAAAGCCAGCTCCTAAAAGAAAGAGGAGAATAATTAAGAAACACAAGAGAAGGGTTAATAAGCCTGATCATCTCCATGTACCACATGAACAAAGATTAGACGCAAGCGACCAACAAGACAAAGCAGATTTTCCCAAAAAAGTCGTAAGAAGAATTCACAAGAAAAGAGAAAAAGAAAGGAACAGCCAAAGGAAGTTCGTCAAGACGTTACCGAAAGAATCAAATAGTTCCGAGTCAGATGAAACGAAGAGGAGAAAGCCTGTTGATATTATTGTACATATTAAAATGAATGACTAGCTTTAATTGTAATATTCAGTTATTTATTGCGTTCCAAAATGAATTAAAACTAGCCTGTAGTGTCCCACTGTTGGGGAAGGCCCCCATTATTTCGTTCCCAGTTCTGCACTACTTTTAAGGAAGACATCTAAGTCGTTCCGCCATCTCATTCGTGGTCTGCTGCGATTCCTAGCACGGGTAAAGCGTTATTGGATTTTTTCCATTGAGATTTTCTTGGTAGCAGTCTGCCCGGTTGAAGACCGTAGGCTTGCCTCCTATTATATGGGCCTTAGTGCGCGGGCCAGGTGGAAGTGGGTACGGGCAGTGCGGCGGCGCGGTGTAATAACATAACAAATAATATAATCTGTAGCTACACCACACAATTATAACTCTATTTAATTTATCAAAGGGAGTAGACAAAGTGACATTTCTAAAAGCATTAGCGATGACGGCAAATTCAAAAAGCATGGTATTGACATAATAATAATAATAATAAACATTTATTTAAGATAACTAGGATCCAATTTGTTAGTGGTAAGTATAACGACTTATAACTAGTGTTAGTAATACAAACTTAATCTACTCGCCCCCTACCTGACCCATGAATCGAGTTATCAATACTCATGTGAGCATTAATACATCGATTCATGTACAGACAGTCAAGTTTACTGGCTACCATACTTAAAATACATAGGTTACCGAAAAGCTATTGTTAATTCAGTTGAAAGGCAGGGAGGGTGCAAAGCTGAAACTTTTCTAAAACGATTGCCACTAGGCAAGTCTAGGCTTGTGGCGCTCCGGCGCCGCACCGGACTTGCAACCACCGAAACGAGGCGGGCAGGGGTGAATGCGTTGCGACGTCGCCGTCGGGGTGACACCGCTCAGTTGTTTATGAGTCACAAGGAAGGACTACTACTAAAAGGACTGCTACGGCGCCGCTGCGACATAACAACGTTGCGGCGTCGCACCGCTCGTGTGCCCACTGATACGGTGAAATTTTTGAGGTGCGGCGCCGCAACGCGCCGTGTGCCCCCGCTCTCATTCAGTTGTTTAAGTGGCATAAGGCAGAAAACCCATTTGCTTGTTTTTTTCTTTATTAGGTACCTAAGTTCTAAAGATTTCAATAAACTATCGAAACCGGACACTAATTCGAAAGATTGGTAAAACCTCTGTTCGTCTGTCAGCAACTCTCTATATTCTTGTTGAAAGAACTATTCATCACTGCTTCTTATTGCAATAAAGGGACTAGTCCAATATTGTCGTGTGGTTCTACGTCGAAGGCGTAGTAATAGGACTTACAACACACGTCTTTTGCATTCCTTTTTATTAAAATACTGACTTTATTCAGAATCCTGCGTCATATTGTCGCACCGTCCCTCCCACCACTGAGGCGAAATTTTGCCGCAGCGTCGCCGCAACGCAGTGCATGCATAGGCTCTAACCCATGCACGAACGAATCACACATGTACATATCTCTGCTACATCAATGAACCATCTTGATGAATGATGTGTGACACTTCTGCAAAACCAGAGGTTCGTACCTCCCATCCTGATTTCTGAGCCTCAAAATATATATGAAAGGGACTAAAGGGAGTCGTCTGTCTTGGTATGGGCACGTGATGAGGAGGGATGAAAAACATGTGACTAAAAGAGTGATTTATAATTATGAATGTTGAAGGATGGAGAGGGAGAGGAAGGCCAAAGAAAAGATAGATGGATTTTGTGAGGAATGATATGAAAGTAGTAAATGATGCGGTAACCATCATTTTTAACACCCTTGCTCGTAAAGCTGATGTAATTCCACCGGTTTTAAATATGTAAAGCGGGTCATAAAAAACGCGTGTGTTACCAAAGCAAATAGTTAAGTTATAGTCCATACAAATTCCATAACAGTATTATTTGCCATTTCAAATATGGAACTGATCGCCGCCGCACGGCTCCAGCTAGTGAGCAGCGCGCTGTTGCTATTCAAATTTTGAACTAATCGCCGCGCGGCGCCAGTCAGTAGGCAGCGCTAGCGCGCTGTTAAAATGGCGGGAAAGCAACAGTGTGCATTCACAGATTGAGTTTATTTAAAATAAAATAAAAACAGTTTATTCGGTAATTTAAGAGCTTGGCTGCATGCTCTAGCGTCTTTGCCAACATTTTCACGCAGCCACGGCAGAAAATAATCCTCGCGCCATTTTTCCCAATTTTTTTCTGTTTCCTCGCAAATGTGTTAAAAAACGTCGTGCGATATACGTGCGTATTGGTTATAACATGCTCGGCTCAATTACGCCCTCGCCTTCGGCTCGGGCTGAAATTCCGCCTCGCATGTTATAACCATCTTAACGCACTAATATAGTAATGTACTATTACTCCTTTCTCATCTGACAGTCGACGTCTGACAGAGTAAAATACAAAAAGAAAACGTGTTGCGCCGGTCGGCCCCAAGAAGAATGGGACAAGGACAGGAAGATGATGAGATAATTATAAGTAACAGTCGATTAAGGTGACAAACAATCAATCGACTCAACCTATTTAAAGGGCTTATGTTTAACTTACCACCAGATTAACACATATAACAGACAAAAATAGTAAATGATCACCAAAATTAAACCCGCATTTTAATGTAAACTTATAACCAAAGTTTTAACATCTCGCTATCCTATTTAAGCAAAATGATTCCAAATAAATCATTGTTAACCCAAAAGTAGTAAATGATCACCAAAATTAAAACAGCATTTTAATGTAAAATTATAACCAAAGTTTTTACATCTTGCTATCCTATTTAAGCAAACTGACTCCAAAAAAATCATTGTTAACCCGGAAATAGTTAATGAACACCAAATTATGGTTGCATATTAGAAAATCAAAACTTTCCTGAGCAAATTTCAAAATAACAGCCGTCGTCAGTCGTTTCCGTCATTAGGTCGACGGAGCCCCGCTGCGCGGGGCTCCTATTTCTGTCTGCAGGGTTTACAGGAACCTAACTAACCGAACCTCGGGGTGCCCCTGTATGAGCAAACTATATGGCATAACTTAATATGGCATCATAATACTTTATTTGGTAATAAGCCTACATTTTATGGCAATGACAGTGATTTATTTAGGTAGAAATAGTGCATTAATTTGCTCGCTAAGATTTGGTGATCATTTACTACATTTGGTGTTCGAATACAATTTGAAGTGCAGTCGTGACTAAAATAGCTAGTACTATTGTAATTTTAGACTTTATTTTTCTGGTGTCAAGTATCTATTTTTGGTAAAAGAACTAAGGGTATCAAAGCATTTTATGGTGGTCATTATATTTAATCCCATTAAAAGCTAGTACTGCTAGACATAGGCCACTCCCACACGCATTCCTCATCCAGTTTGTCCAAGGCTCCGACGAGAAACAGGAAATCTAACATTTTTTTATTAAATTAACCGGTTTGATAACAACGAACGCAGATAATTATTTAGTTTCGAGATAGGCCGTGTTTAAATAAAATACAAATAGTTCTTATATTCATCTTGTAGCGTTTGGTTACATATTAAGCTTTCGTTCTACCTACTGATTTGGAAGTAACGCCTGATGTTAAGGGCATAGCAGTGGTTTAGGCCAAGCGTTCACAAATACGTTTTGGAAAAAATTAAAAGTGTATTTAATCAAAATTGTGCAAGTGACTTTCGTCATACTTTTTTGAGAAAGTGAAATTCGTTATGACGGGCAACGATTCCAGTGATTTTGGGCAGTTTTATAACGTATACAACAACGGCACAAACAGTGATGATGACTTTGAACAACATTATAGCTATGAAATTGGCTTAAAAGTATTTGATCAAAATTTGGTGACAATTGTTCTAATTATTGTGCTTGTACTGACACTGGCTGCCTTAACATACGGAGTTATATCATGGTGCGTCATAGAGAAATTTAGACATTACAGAAACTATGTGTGTCTTAACGTGATTTTTGTCAACTTCTTATTGGATTCACTGAACCTCAAAAATGATCTTATTCCTGAAAAAATAATGTATGTTCTGTTTATATTCCTAGGAACAGTAAAACACTACTGGTTGTTAATTATAATTCATATGTATTACGTGGAAATTGTCAAAGTTTTTAATGCGGATACCCGAAGAAAATATTTAAAAAATAGCTTGCTTGCTTGGGGATTACCTTTAATACCTGTACTTATTTGTCTTTTTATGTATTTTCTCAAATTTGAGTATGAACTATCTTTTACTATTTTCATAGTGACAGCATTAATATCTCTTTTACCTTCAGTTGTAAACTTTATCATGTACATTATTGTACTAGTACATATTCTTCGTAGTAGTTGCAAGCGCGTACAAACAGCTATGAAAACCTCTCGACGCTTCTATTTTGCCACTTTGATTTTCATACTGACAGACTCCTTGTTATTGTTAAGATCTTTGATTCAAATGTTATTCATGATAAAAGGCCCTTTCAATGAAATAGTGAATATTGTACTAACGTTATTGTTTTATTTTAATACAATACTCATTGATGTGTTTATTGTTTGTGTGAAGAGTAATAGAGTAATCTGGAATGAATACAGAGCACGGAATCAACAGTCACAGAAGCAAGAAATGAGCATTAGAAGAATTGGTGATGCACCTACTGCTTAGCGGCTTTTAAAAGTAATTAATGTTTATTATAAAATATTATTGGGTGTGAATTTTTTAACGAGCCCCAATTAAAAAGTTTGGCACCTCATAGTAAAGAAAAAATAAGATAAAGCCCAATAGCCTGGTACTTATTCAATAAAATAAAAGGACTTACGGATAAAAGCAGTGCGTTGACTGGAAGCCTTGCACATAAGGCAGTTTGACCAGCGAGATGTATTTATTTATAAGCAATGCAGTCTTCATCAACCAAAGTTTCTTGTAATACAAGGTTAGGCCCCACATTGGGTAGGGCTCGTATTTCTGAAGGGGTGCACTAAAGTACGCACAAGACAGCTTAAGGTAAGATGTCAGCTCACTCTACTTATTTAGTAGAAGAGCGAGCAGAGAGGCGAAAACTTTGATATAGCACGTTAATCTTGATGTTTTAAATGTTTATAAATCTCCTCATCAGTAGATGGGAAGAAAAATGAAGGAGCGAATCAGCGAATGTATTCATTGCCGGTCAAATAAATTGTCTTCGCGCTGTCTCGCTACTATTATTAATTATTTTAGCATTTATTTCGGGCTACACCCATAGTCTACAATACTAGTGTTAGTAGATTTACATGTTTTATTCAGTGTGGAGTTTCATCCAATGTCGCAGTATTGTGAACTCCTATCTATCTACTTCATATTATATTCGTTATGTGTAAATTTACTTACTGAAATAAAAAAGAAAGAGAACCGGGCTGATTTTATTATTCTTTAATAAATAAATTACAATATCCTTAAACACCAATTATTATGAACCGTCTTTGATTTCTTTTCCCTCATCTTATATTTTCTACCCATTACAATTATCTTTTAATCAAATATAAAGCCTACTGTTTGCTCAGTCGTCGTCATTGTCGTCCTCTGTTTCTTCTTTCTTAAAGTCTTTTTCTTATTAGCGTTTTTCTTTTTTGCCTTTTGTTTCGCTAGCTTCTGTCGTTCGTTTCTTTTCAATTCTTTGTTTAGATTTTTTATGAGCCGCGGTATTGGGCTGTTCGCATTATACTTGCCGTTTAAGTACTGTTTCTTGATTTCACCTATGAGATGATCTAGAACACTTTCTGTGACTGCTTTAACGTGGCGGACATACTGAAATGGAAGATATGATATTAATTTTATGACTTCAAAGAATCGTTTTTTTGATCGTGCTCTTTATCATTTGTCACCCAGTACGCACGGCGACCAATTAAGCTCTACAAAACCAGTTTATGCGGATCTCTCATTGTATTGGAAATCTATTCAAAGCGAGGCCATGTTATACGAAGCTTGATGTGTCGTATGTGTGTACTTAATCAAATTTCGTGTTGTAGAGTGCAGATAGGCATTCGATCCACACGTGTAATAAATAAAATATTGATGCATACGGGGTGGGAGGTACACCGACGCGAAAACACAAGTGCAATACCTACACGGTCAAAATGTATGGAACAGCTGTTTTTTTTAAAATAACTGATGAAAAATTTCTATGTAGGGTGGTTCAGAATGATGTACTGAACGTGGTAACAGTTTTCGCGTCGGTGTCCGTTCCATCTGTATAGAAGCCGACTGCAACATAATTGAGAAAAGGCCAGAAAGATGATGACTTTTGTATGAAACAGCTGATCTTTCTTCATAACTGCCAACTTTTACCCTGGGTGATTAACAATCATGTGTGAATAGAGTAACTGATGTAGTTTGCACGCTTAGTGATAATTTTGTTTTTGGGGTTATTGAAATTAAATGTTTTTTTCATAATCTTAGACTATTAAGATTCTTTAAAAGAAACTATTTCGATGAAAGTTGCAATATAGGACTTTACGGGGCTACAAATCGATCTAGCTAGGTCTCATATCTGGGAAATTCGTTTTCTCTATTCTCACCTGAGCAGAGCTCGAACGCCCAGGTATTAGATTTTAAATTAGTTACAAAATGAGTATAAGTAGGTCCCAAGTTAGTTTTTTTGTCTTAAGAAGAGAATTTATTGAAAAATATAGATACTGTACCCTTAAGTTCTTGAAAAAATCCTGATTATTGAGTATGGTCATAAAAGACTTAGCTTCCTTATCTTTGGCTACCAATGTCTGCAAACAAAAACAGATATAGTATATAGTCAAGCCATACAAAACCATATTAATCTGATCTCTCATCGTACCGGACGCTCATACAAAGCGAGATCAAGTTATACATGGTTATGTACAGCTTCATGTGTCGCCATGTATATTAATATCTTAAAGTACGATTTTAGGTATCTACAATTACAATTGTACACTGGCATTTTGTTCTACTTTTGCTGAGAAGTGTGCAAAATTATATGTGAGCCAAGAAAAAACTTGAAAATTTTGCAAGGAAATCGACATGCTTTAGAACCTAAAATTCACTCCTCACAGAGAGGAGACGATTGACGATTGAACAACGGATATAGACAAAAATATAATAATGCAATAATAATCAACAATAAAAAAATACTATACATCCTTCAAGGTGAGTCTACTCGTCATTTAGGGGTTAAAGTATGAAATTGCCGATTTGTATGGACGATTTCGTGAAAAATGATATTTCCATAATAACATTTTTTTTATTTTTCTTGGAAATGTATAAGGAACGGCAATTTCATAGTTACAGACCTATTAATTATGAAACAACTTTCGCAACGAAACTAAAATCCGATTTGCGAAAAAAAATGCGGTCATCATGCATCGAAAAAGTCTTTCTGATGTTGTATGGGAATTTGTGTTTTTTAAGAATCGGATGTGAGTTTCTTTTAAGCATGTACATAAGGTAACTAAATCGTCAACCTGTTTACATATTTATCAACGGTTCGAAGAGGGGCCTTTTTTTTTTTTTCGGATGGCAAATCATCAAATGATTGATTCAAATGATTTTTCTCCAGCGTTTGAGAAAACCGGCATTGATAATTTTATTTAAGAGGTACCCGAAATTGGTTTTGTCAAATAGTTTACCGCTTAATATTGTGTTTAGAGGCGTAAATCGTCCAAGCTTATTAAATAGCTAATATCACAGAATTATAATTATGTAAATTTAATATTTTTTTGTAATCAGAATCACTTACTTGTTTCTCATGCAAATTCTTAGAAAACACAGAAACGAATAAACTTAAAAGTATTAAAACGTTTAACGGCGCTGCCATTTTACAGCTTTCAAACATAGAACAGGCGACGGTCACTTGTTTTTCGGTCGCGTTCCATTCTGCGGTTTTCACTCGTTCTTTATGGACGCAAGGGATGTTGACAAAAAAGTACAAATTGTTTTGGTTTTCAGCGATAACGCTCACTCGGTGTTCCATAGTTCGGAATTTAAATTGTTTCCGTGTTGAATGATTTTGTTTTCGTTTTTTAGAAATACGTGGAGGATTTTATTTAGGCTTGTTACACACGTACCATAATTACACCACGTAATTTTGTATTGAAAATGAATAGTAGAATTTATACGGACCACATTTCGCCGTCATTATCGACCACGTGGGTGTTATCGACCACATCGCAACCACAACGCAAACACCAGCGACACCGAGCACTAGCGTCCGACTACATTGCAGTCAAGACGTATTTTCTTTACGAAAACCGGTGTCGAACTGTCTGTCACGAGTGCAGACAGATTCGCTCGCGTCATTGCGTCGTCGCAACCACATCGTAACTATTCTCATTTTATATTATATTTGTCTATGGTACGTAACTATTGGCGACAACGCAACCTAATCCATATTTTTTCGGTACCACAACGCAACTGCACAAAGCTGAAGCGACACTATTCACACGTAACTGCTTGACTACCATTTGTTGCTGCGATGTGGTGTAGTAGTGGTATGTGTGAAACAAGCCTTATTTAAATGAGGTTGAAGCCTATGCAATACTTAAAGATAAGATACATTTATACAGATACATTTATTGCAAAACTGTTCCTATTACAAACATTTTCTTTTTAGGATCGACACTTGCTTGTCGGAGGACTTGTTGGCTTGTCGGAGTTGATCCGTGGATGGTTTACCATCCATAACACACCGAGTCCCGTTTAGCCGTAGGCCCCGGCTGTCATTCGTTCTTTGACAGTCGCGTCGTTACGGGTAGTCAGAGTTGTGGAATTAATACTACAGCAACATAGTACAAAAAAGTACTACAGCGCCATCTATGACACCAATGAAGAACTAACATCGAAATTCTAAATCACACTATTAAAGTTCTCCGCGACTCAAGACCATAATTCAGAATATTATAGAAAAATCCGTCAACAACTGTCGGGCACTAGCCCACCAGACACAACACTCGTTGTCGGAGAATTATCCCTTTTCTATTCTATGGGGTATGAAGAACTTAACACCCTGTCCTTCATTACCCCTATACACCCATGGGACAAACATAGTAATTGCAAAAAAAAATATCAGCTATCCCATACAACCTTCAATACTTACTCGACCCAAATGAATGAGGTAGTATTTCAATTTACACACATTTCTAATACTTGCTGAATACTGGTATTTGGCTGCACCCGGTTAAACTGGAATCCGACCCGTCAAAAGTCTAGTCAGATGGTGTCATGGATGATTATTCTAAAGCAACGATTTTCACAAGCTTGCAGGTGCTGAGGATCGATTTAAATGGCGTGTTATTGTAGAAGCCTTAACTGTCCCACTCCTGGGTAAATGCCTCCCCCATTCCTTCACGGAGAAGCCTCTGTCCCGAAGTGGACTAATATTAGGCTGATTGTGATGACGAGTCACGTTTTAAATATTTTTTAATACATTTTACAGATAGTGAAACATACTAGTGTGCATTCGGTTTGACTAGAAACCGACCTCAACATTGTTGGAAAAACGCAAAGCAGATACTGAATTGAAGATGGAACACAAAATACGTCAAATCAAATCAAAATCAAATCAAATTATTTATTTTGCTGAATATGGGTAGATACAAGGATGAAACACAACAATATACGAGTAGCTCAGGACGACGTAGCGATTCGATTCGTTGATACGTTATTCGATAGTAGCAAAAGCTCTACAGCGTGTAACGGAAGGGGGGGTATCAACCCTGAAGGAGGTGAATGTGCTCATGAAACTCAACAACTTTCCCCAAAAAACATAGGTCGAAATATGAAAAAAAAATTTTGCCCTCCCTTACAAAACTGACTACCAGCTGATTGATTTACTATGGGAGGGCCAAATTTTTTTTTTTATATACCTATGTTCTTTCCCTTCCGTTACACGCTGTATAAAACCTTTCATCATTCTTGGTCGTTCGACTTTGTTTGTCGAAGCACATTGTTTTTCTGGGTATTCTGCAACGAACTATCAGACTATCATCAGCTGTCTGGGAGTTCCTAACCATGTTAATATCTTTCGGGAGCGAGGCAAAGCGTGTTCATAAAATACAAACACAACTTTACGCTTGTAATTTATAGAGGACTAAGCAGGGCAGGGATACTCCTGCCTAATCTTCTAACCCAATTTAGTAAAATCACAGTTCGTCAGTTTTGTTGAAATTCCATGTAAAAGGGAGTAAGCCTGTTACCATCAACCGGACTCCATGGCTGCTACTGAGAATTACCTGATGGAAAAACACAATAACGCTTAACCCGACCATGGAAGAGCCAGGCCCAGGGCTCATGCTTGGCAGTTGTCCGGGCGCTACTAGACGAACGGCGAAATACAAATTGGTTGTGGAAAGCGGAAGATTGTGGTACAACATAGGGAGGCCCATGTCTAGTGGACTGTAATAGGATGAAGTGCTCCCTTAGACAGACGAAGTTCAACCATCCACATTTCATCAAAGCAAATTAAATTAAAGTAAAAAGAATCGTTAGGGGTGCAGACTATATCCAATTAAGTAAAGATATTTATGTAAAGAATTGTAATTTTTTTTTAACTGTATCTATGAAATCTATGAAATTATTACTACTAACATAGTTCTTAAGCATTTCTAACCCATATGGACTTGGTTGTTAGAAATAAAGTATTTGAATTTGAAAGACATGACTGCTACTAGAAATTTGTCTGTAATGAGTACGACATGGGCTCCAGGGCAGCATTGCTCAGCAGAAAAGACTAACGAGTCTTAAGTTCGAACTCAGGCAGACATTTTACTTTGTGTAACGTTTTTCATCACCACATAGCTCTTAAAACTGTAAAGAAAAACATCGGGAGGAAACCGGCTTGTCCTGGAACCAACAATTCAAAGACATCTCCCAGCCCCTTTTATTAAAGGTTGACTATGCTATAAACTCCTAATTAAGAACCATGTAAATGCATGCAAGAAAAAATAAAACATTTTATTTTGTTACATTAGTTTAAACATCATATAAAATCCAATATGCTATTAAATAGGTTACACAATAAATAAATAACTTATTCCACGATAGATCTTTCGTTCGAAGCATACCTAAAAGAATTTTAGTAGTCAATCACAGCAGTGAACACGAGTTTCAGGTCTTCAGCACCACCCGCGCAACCAACCATGTTGCTAAATAAAAAGCTGGAGTGGCAATGGGCCGGCCATAATATGAGTGGTAAAAACGAAAAGCTTTGCGGTAGACGTGTTCTTGAGCGGAGACCGCAAATCGGCAACAAAAGGTAGGATGTCCTCAGACTAGGTCGAGCGATGTTGTTTGCAGCGTGGTTAGTAGCAGCTGGATGACGGTTGCCGAGAATCGAGTTGAATCGCGTATGATGGAATAGGCCTATGTCCAGCAGTGCACTGCTCAGTAGGCTAATGATGATGAAGATGATGATTTTTTAATCAAAATGCGGTTATATCTCGCTCACTCGAATATATCGACTGTTTCTGCTGTTTTCTAGATATCATTAGCGTGTCCAGGTTTGGTCGCTGCAGTAGCGTTTGATGCAGTTCGTCGTTCTAAAAATAAATAAAAAATATGTTAAATTATTGGAGATACAACAAAACGGGGCTCGTTGATAAATAATAACAGCCGCTCGGGACGAGCCGTTCAGGTTAAGCTTTTATAGCCTAGTTGGTCCGTGGATGGGTGGCATTTGTAGATCTTTGACAGTCGTTAAAAGTAGTCAGTGGCCTGAAAGTCTGGCAACCAGTCTTACCAAAGGGTATCGCATTATCAAATTATGAAGATCCGATAGGCAGTGGCTCCATGTATAATACTAGTATTCAGCTGCATCCGGTTGGACTTGAAGCTGACCCCAATATATATAACACAAATGCGGCTATAGTTAGTTCAAGGTTAAGCAGATGAGTGGAGATATACAACAAAAACAGTACTGATTGAAACCAGCATACGCGCCTAACCATATTATTTCCTTTATAGAGGAAACGTATTATCTCAGTATTACAAGAACTATGACGGAGTTCTAAAAGGATGTGTTAAGACTCTTTTTAATTGCCAGGGCTGCGGGACTGTTCGAAAGAGATACCGCGGCCCTGGAACATAAAGGGCCAATGAAGGAACATGGGTGGTTTTTAGTCAGTAAGAGTCTGACACTCCCTTCCGCTCCGCCCAGAGCGGGAGGAGTCATTTGATGATTTCCCACCCTCCAAAAAAAAAAAAAAGGATTCTTTTTAATTATGCATATTATCTTCGGATCGGGTCTTCTATGCAATTTAAATACATTTGAAATAATTAAGGGACTTACTTCAGTTCTTCGATTAAAGGGCTGACTAAATTGTACTCTGGAATTGAAAAGACGTCTTTGTCCTGGACGATCTAACTTGTGATCAATCGCTTTGGAGAAAATTGCGTGTCGTGCGTTATTATCGGCAAATGTTTCTTGATTTCTGGTTTTGGAATGATCGTAAAAATTATCGTTGTAGTTATTTTGACGATTATTGTGTTTATTATCCAAAAGGTCATGGAATTTAATGTAATTATCCCGATGCTCCGCTAACGCAGTTTTTGTTGAAATATCTTCATACAAATTATCCATATTGTTAAGGTCATAAAATTCATTAAATTGTTGATCCATGTGATTATAGTTTTGGTTTGGATTATTATCGCTTTCAGCGTAATCCTTGTGATTTTTATGTTTTCCTTTTGACAAATGATGAATCATTCTCCTTAATGTAGATATCTCATCTTCTACACTAGCATTATTTTCATTTTCTAGATAAGTATGAAGTTCATGCAAATCTTTGTCATCCAGTTGATCATGAACTGACTTTGGTGTCGGAGTTTCTTTGGCTTTCTTTAATCCGCTTTCATATATTTTTCGCATTCTTGAATCAAATAATTGCTTCAAATCATTATCAAACTTTAAATTTTTAACTTCTAGCTCTAACGAGTTTAATATTGACAACAATCTTTTGTGTTTAGAATCACGATCATTATTTTGTGGTTTTACATTAAATGCTTTTTCGTCATTGATGTCATCGTTTTGCTTTAAGTCTATACGTTCAGTTGTTTCTTTATCTCCGTATGATTGCACATGATATATAAGTTGTTCAAATGCATCTGCAGTGGTTGCCGGTTTAGGTGGTAGGTGTTCTTTAGATTTAGATTTGGTGTCACTAGTGAACATTATGACTGGATCATGGCTTTCGTGGGTGAAACTTGAATATATGTGATTACTTTTAGGTACTAATGTATTCGTTATCTGCAATAAAATTAATTGGAAAATAAAATATCTTATTTTTGTTGGCATTAAGAAGGTCGTTAAGAAAGTTCTGAGTAATAATGTGGATGGTTAGAAGAGTAGGGGAAGACGAAAGAAACGATAGATGGGCTGTGTGAAATTTGATATGGCTAGATAGAGGATGACTCACAAGATGACGACTAACAGAGAAGTATGGAAGAAGAAGCTATGGTGCGCCGATCCCAAACAAATTGGGTTAAGGGCAGGTTTTATTTTAAGTAAAAATCATAATTCTATTATTTCTTATTATTGTTTCTCTGACTGAATTATTACTGAGAATTTACCCTACCTTAGAAAATTCTTCAGATGAATCGAAATTCTGAACATTTTCTCCTTCAGGTTGATTCTCTGCATTGTGAGATCTGTAAGATTGCATATACATACGTGATCTTAGTAATTGTTTATCTTTGTTACAAACAGTACCTAATTTTGAATATACTATCACGTTTAGTTAGTTAGCAATTTTGAACAGTATTCCACAAGAAATACAAAAAAGATTAATCCGTCTTCTGCATACAAAATAATGTCTTAAAGTTGAATAGTTATTGTGTTCCATCAGCCTTCGGCTTTTGTGTACTGAGTGGTAGTAGATCTTCAACATTGTTTTTAAACGTTTTTCGATCTTAACTTACTTTGTAGTGCTTGGTGGCGTATCAATTCCTTTGGTATGTATATCTTTCTTTTCTGGAGAATCATGTGTTATCGGAAGCTTTGACTCTTCATTTAATACCATCATAATAACATCGTCTATATCTTCGGCATTTGCCTGGTTTTTCTCATAATCTTCAATTGGCTGGTGATTGGGTCCTGCCAGAGAAATTTTTAATATCGGATCTATACAGATATTGACGCCCAGACTGTAACTAGGAATTCAGTACATGATTATGATCCCCCAGCATAAAATCAAATGTTCAGTGCATTTTGATCGTGTAGGAAGAGCACGTTTTTTTTGAAACGGCAGATTTGCTAAATATTCGACTAAGCTACATTGTCGGATCTAAAATCATGAGCTGGTTTCATGGTGACAGTTTGCGTGTCCCTTACACCCAGTATTATAATGGGTGTAAAAAGACCCTTAATGAAGCTGAAAGCCACTGCGATTATTTTTATGTGTCGGTCCATACCTGGGTACCTTCTAGTTACAGATATATTGAAGATTAATTTTCAACTTATTCACACTTTAAAAAATATACAAGTTTTAATATTATAACTTTACTTTAAATGGCACCCTTAGATTAAATGCATCCATTGGTACAATGTTTTAAGTGTGTAACACGTATACGCACGTGCATTGTGTGTTGGTTGAGCCTTACCGTAAAACGTCCTTTTTTTTGCTCTGTGTTACTTAGTTTTACGTACAGAACGCTTTTATGTATTTACACCCAGTATTACAATAACCGTAAATTATTCTAAAAAACAGTTTTTAATTAATTTTATTATGAACCTTTTTTATTCTTCTCAATGTTGTTTGTGGGTTGAACGCTTCTAAAATAAGTATCTGAAAAAAAAAACAAATTAGAAGAACAAGTGAAAAATATTAAGCTAACTTTTGGAGATCAATGAACGGTGCTTGTTTTCTTCAAAGGGTTAAGAAGAAATGATAGTAGCCATAAATCTAGACTGCAGGATGCTACTGAGAATTTCCAATGGATAATTTCAGTAGATTTTTGTCCACCTTGAGCACGAACTCAGAATTCCAGTGCTTACAGTGGCAAGGCTTTTCATTTTTACAATATAATCCAACATTTGCTATTGCTTCATTTACTTTAACGATTTTTAGACACTAATAATTGCAATGGATTATGATTTAAGTGTGATGTGGGAGTCACGCTTCTTGTTTTAGGACCAAGACAATGCGGCAGTTGGATATTTTTGTCAATAGCTCTTGCCCGCGGCTTTGCCCACATGGAGTTCGGTAATATGATTACCGAACTCCACGTGGGCAAAGCCGCGGGTTCGTTAAAAAGTTAATCTAGGTTATAAATTATCTGTGTGCCAAATTACACCCACATCCGTCCTATTGTTTTTGCGTGAAAGAGTAACAAACATCCACACATATACCCTCAGAAACTTTCGCATTTATAATAGTTTAAAAGTAAGATTAAAAAGTTCGAACCTACCTTTTCGGTGATATTTCAAGTCCCTTTCGCAGAGGCAGCTGCGGGTTTCTGTGTATCCTCTAGGACAGCCACAACGTTTGCTATAGCCTTGTCCAGTCGGAGGTACTACCTTGTACACCGCCTGCTTCGTTCTCGGCGCGTCTGAGATGTTGCAGACTATTTGTACATTCTAGAATTATGAGAATATTCTGAAGATTGGGAGATAGTTGGAAAGACTGAAGATGGACGAATAAATTCTCTTATATCTCAATCTCTGCCTAGTCTTTTCCCAAGTATGTTGAGGTCGTCTTCCAGTCTAACCGGATGTAGCTGAATACCAATATTTTACAAGGAACGACTGCCATCTGACCTCCACAACCAAACTAGTTCTCTACGATAGCTCTTGGTAAGACTGATTGTCAGACTTTCGGGCCACTGACTACCTGTAACGACTGTTATACACAATTATTTTTAGGTCGTTCTGGAACCGAATACCATTAACTCGATCATCGAACTCGAAACGATTGGGACTATTTTTTTCAAAAAGTAACAATAAAAAAAAACACGAAAGAATAAATTTTATGTTTTTTTTTTGTGAAATAATGTATAACTAATAATAATTAACGTGCTTTCTGAAGCACGGAGAAAGCTCGGCATGTAATGGATGGTCACCCATCCTCGGACCAACTTAGGCAAGCGCGGCTTAACGTGATGATCGACCCGAGTGGCTGGTATTATTTAGCCACGTGCTCCTATTCTCTAATATATAGAGAAAAGAAAGAAAGATGTAAAACAGATGTTTTTAAATTTCGTCTGGCTGTCTGTTTGTTCCGGCTAATTTCCGAAACGGCAGGACCGATTTTGACGGAACTTTTAATGGCAGATAGCTAATGTTATAAGGTCTAACATAAGCTACTTTTATTTTAGAAAAAGAACTAGGGTCCCGTGAAAAAAAATAAAAATCATGAAATTGGTAACAAAATCCGATTAGAAAAGGGAAGTAATATTTATCTATAATATAAAAATGAATCGCAAAATGTGTTGGTAAGCGCATAACTCAACAACGCCTGGACCAATTTGGCCAATTCTTTTTTTTAAATGTTCGTTGAAGTTCAAGGATGGTTTTTACGGCGAGAAAAATTTAAAAAATTGCCTGGATAAGTCTGAAAACAACACTAGGATACTTTTTTTTTTTGGTAGGATTAGGGTAGGATTAGGGTAGGAGTAGTGTAGGAGTAGGTTAAGAGTAGGGTAGGAGTAGTGTAGGAGTAGGGTAGGAGTAGGGTAGGAGTAGGGTAGGAGTAGGGTAGGAGTAGGGTAGGAGTAGGGTAGGAGTAGGGTAGGAGTAGGGTAGGAGTAGGGTAGGAGTAGTGTAGGAGTAGGTTAGGAGTAGGGTAGGAGTAGTGCAGGAGTAGGTTAGGAGTAGGGTAGGAGTAGTGTAGGAGTAGGGTAGGAGTAGGGTAGGAGTAGTGTAGCAGTATGGTAGGAGTAGGTTAGGAGTAGGGTAGGAGTAGTGCAGGAGTAGGTTAGGAGTAGGGTAGGAGTAGTGTAGGAGTAGGGTAGGAGTAGGGTAGGAGTAGTGTAGGAGTAGGTTAGGAGTAGGGTAGGAGTAGTGCAGGAGTAGGTTAGGAGTAGGGTAGGAGTAGGGTAGGAGTAGTGTAGCAGTATGGTAGGAGTAGTGTAGGAGTAGGGTAGGAGTAGTGTAGGAGTAGGGTAGGAGTAGGGTAGGAGTAGGATAAGAGTAGTGTAGGAGTAGGTTAGGAGTAGGGTAGGAGTAGGGTGGGGTAAGGGGTAGGACACCACGCGAACGAAGTTGCGCTGGGCAGCTAGTTTTATAATAATTTTATTTGTATTTTATTTATATTTTATTTTATAAGGTCACGGGCAACAGCTAGTTTAAACTAAGATCTAAAGGACTTACGTCGATGAATATAAATGCTGATGGAAGGAGAGAGCGAGACAAGAATATGAAAGAAAAAAGAATAAATGATAGCGTGTCGTTCGACAAGGAAGGGATACAACGTGTCACATGTACATAGTTAAATGACTTACGTTCTGTACAGGTGCAGTACCTCCATTTATGTTGTATTTGGAGAACGCAGATACACCGCATCCAATGTGCGTCGCTCCTCCACGTACGAGGTTGAGGTAATATTTCAAGTTTCCATTTGGAAGTCTTGCAAGAAAATTATATGTCATGATAAAATCACACTTGTATTCGCCTATTTTAAGTCCAATGTATTAGGGTTAAGCTTATTGTTAACACCCGGGCACAAGTTGGTGCTACTACTGAGAAATTCCTGATGAAAACACCCAGGAATTCTTTGCCAACCTCGTAGTCGACTCTAGGACCATGTCTGTCTAGTCTAACTCAGAAATACAGTTCCCCCCATGCTTGAGTACAAATGCTGTAACATTATAATATTGTAATACCAAATGATTTGAAAAGAGTAATCATGGAGTTTCTTGCCGGTTCTTCTCCATAGGAAACGACCAATCCGAACCGTGCACCTTTTTGTCGACGTTTTATAAGTGCCTATGTAAGCCTATGTGAAATAAAATGTTTTGATTTTGATGACAGGGTGGAAGGGACATGACGCGCAAATTGTTAACAGCTCCCCCTTCCTCTTCCTAGTGTCGCTGGCACGACCAGTTTTATAATTTGTTAGTCCAGAACTTCACCATTTAAACCGCGTCGCCGCCGGTGGTAGCGCAAAGGTCACTTCGACTGCATATTTTTGGACTAAAAGACCAGGATAGAAGCATAGTTTTTTAAGAGCTCTTTGATACAATACATGTTAACATCTAGGTTGCACTTTGTTATGAAACAACATTTTTTTTTATAACCCCCAAAAATAATCTGTCCTGTCGATGTCCCTGCACCGTGTTTTTTATGTTTGGTTTAAGATAATCAACAAATAGTTAAAATATATTTACCAGTTTATTACAAGATCGAATCAATTATTTCTTTAATAAAATTTAAATGTAACTTACTCTTGAATAGGTGGGCACTTCATAATAATTTCTTTCGTCGCAGTTCTTTTCAATGCATGAGTGCTCTTCAGGAATCTCTCCACTGCAAATAGCAGTTTTCCTTCATTCAACCCTTCTTCAGTATTGTTTGGCTGTAAGTACTCCCAGTTCGGATATTTGTAACGAATTATTGCAATGGACTGGCTAGGGTTCGGAAACCTGTCTGAAATATTAAGAGCTCTCTTACATTTCAGTGTTACGCTAATTTGACAATTTTATTTTAAAGGCATATAACGAAAATGTATTCTATTATTAGAATAGTATATGATATTTTTGAAATGAATAAAAATTATTCGTCTTTATTCAATTTAATCTACAAATTAGAGGTCCCATATCAAGTCACCGTAAGTTTTTGCCTAAACATGCATCGGAAGAATGATTGTTACATAATAATTACATGTATAAATAAGTTGTCAAAAATTCGGTTTATTTGTTATTGTGTTATTTTGTTGTTTGTTGTGTGTTTTGTCAACCAAATCAAATCGTTTATTTCGAACAAGAGTCCTTAAGGGTTAGTATCGAGTACTTAAAAAACTATGTTAGTACGACTTCAATTCAATATAATTACATTATATTGAATTAAATTTTATACAATTTTAATAATTCAATTTAATCTAACGTAATATAATTTAATCTAATTTAATTTAATCCAATTTAATATAATTTAATCTAATTTAATATAATCATCATAAGGTAAAGGTTGGTAAGGTTGTCATAGTTGTTCGGTTTATTGTTATTGTTGTTTGTGATTGTTTTTTGTTATTGTCTAAGAGACTTTTTGCTCGAAATAAATTATTAAATTAAATTAAATTAATGTTATTTCAAGCAACGAACGAATAACATAAAAATTCAACGAGGAAACTTTGGAACTTCGCGTTTATTTTTGTCATACCCCTTAAAAACATGGGTGAAAATGGTGGTTTGGTAGACCGTAACGTCAGATGGAGTGACGATCTTCGCAAAGTGGCTGGTGGCCAGAGTTAACAAGGATGGACTCAAATAGCCGATTGAAGAGAACTGTATCCTGCTGTTCAGCAGTAGACTGCGTTTGGTTAATGATGATGATGATTATACACAGATGTTTTGCTGGGGGGTTTGTTCTGTCATTTATTCAGCTAAAATACTAGGAAGTGTTGAAGACGTTTTAAGAGACAGGCTTCTCTTCACACACTGTTTCAAGCTTTCACGGTTTAAAACTAAACTTATACTGTCACTTACGGAATATTTTCCGTGATTGTTCATGATTTTTAGCTCCCGATATTTCGACGCTGTTGCAAGCGCCATGATCGCGGGTAGACTGGAGAATGCGGGTGGACGGAAAATAAATTGTTAGGAGCAGACAAATCTGTCTACCATCTTTCTTTGTTACCAAAGAAACCCTAAATGACAGAATAAGTTCAGGCTTCTGTTGTTTTGACATTCAAAAAGTTTTTATTTGCGGCCTTATTTGTATTAACGTCTTTTGACGATGATGCCATGATGAGGTAAAATAACTAAAATGAACATCATGTCATGTGTGTGTGTGTGTGTCATGTGTGTTAATTTGAACTAAAATAGAAGAGTACGCAGTAGACTTACCAGTACTTCTGCAGTAATCTTCTCTACCGCCGAGACATTGGTTCGCCAAAACTTGTGCTAAAAATGCCAATTCTTTATCCCATTCCTGTAATTGTATTAATACGAGTAAGATGTGGCTTAAGCTTAGGAATATATCGATTTTTTGGAAAATTTTGCCTCATAAGAGCACCATCTTTGTATTTCAGAGACTCTCAAACAGGTACCTATTTGACAGTCTCTTTCAGTGTTGATGAAATTAATTACACAAAGTGATGCGCCTGCTTGGGTTCGAACCCATGGCCATACAACTCTTAATTCGGGACCGTACCGACTAGGCCACCACTGCTCCACCGCTGAATCAAATAAGTCTGATGATCTACGCCTGTCCTACTCCTCCGCTATACTTTTCTGATTAATTTCGTTACGGGATCCAAGACAGTTAAATTGTTTCTCTGGGACTTCGTCGAGCTTCATTGTCTCAGCGCTTTTCTGGTGGTCACCACTGTTGATTCTGGCTTTCAAGAGTCACAGTGGTTTGAGTAGTGTGGCGGGCTTGTCCCAAAAAAATATCAATGTTTGTAAGAATACTCACCAATTTCATTAGTCCATAGGCTCTCGGTAGAACTTCGCCATCCTTTCCGTGTTCACTGCCAGTGGCTACTTTGCTTCTGATACTATAACATTAGAAACTTGGCTTTAGTAACCCAACACACTGTTTTTAAATTAACTCAGTAGTAGCCACGGTGTCTGGATTTGTGCCCCGTTGATGGCAATAGGCTCGCCCCCTATTACATGAGACTTAAGCTTAACTGGTGAAATAAAGGTGGACTATTAGGTACACCTTTGCCAAACAGTTCGCGTATTATGGGCGTGATGTTATGTTATTATGTAAATAAAATGAAAATCAAAATAGCCTTTTTCCCTAAAATTAGCTGTTCTTTTGAGGGTATGAAGACCAGGGTGTAAAGTTCTTCATACCCCATAGATAAGGGAGGATCCTCCGACCAGACGAGTGTTATGTCTGGTGGGCTACTGCTCGACAGTTGTTGACGGGTTCTTCTATATGTTCTTAAGTTGCGCGATGCAGGATTTAGATGTATTTCGATGTTTAGTTTATCCTCTGTGTCGTAGATGGCGCTGTGGTCATTTTTGTTCTATGTTACTGTAGTACGTTTTGTATTGCCGCTAGAGTTCCATAAATTTTGAACGTGTGAGTATTGCACTTTTGTAGGAAACAATAGCCGCGCGATTAGTCCGCCTATGTACCAATATTGTACATGAAGTTTAAATAAATAAATAAAATAAATAATTAAAAAAAATACAGATGGATGTTTCAATGTAGGGGGGTGGGGGTCGACATGATGTACTGAACACGTGGTAATCGTTTGTGCGTTGATGTCTCTTTCAACTATACAGTAAGTAACAAAAACCCTGTTGTTCCTTCTACCTACGTTTTAAGAATCGGTATACACACGTAATAAAGGAAGTCATTTATAAAAAACGGTCAACAAAAATAATTAAAAAAAATATTTAATTATTAATATTTGTAAGGTTTAACTGATTTCTAGGCATCTTCTGTCGCGTCAAAGGAAGCCGCCGAGCTCGGCTATTTAGCGAAATAAAGATGTACTTGTAAAATCAGATACTCGAAACATTTTTTTGAATGTGTCGATTTTAATAGTTATTTGATTTTGGCCTCTCGACTGGCCAATGCTTAATTTTTTTTAATTATAACTTCATCAATGTTGTGCTTGTAGGTAAATGTATACGTCCCTAACAGGAACAACAGGGTTTTTGTTACTTACTGTATAGCTATCAAGTATTTGACGTGTTGGTTATCAACAATTAGTGGTATTTGTTCTCCGTTGGTAATTGTTTTCGTTTTTCATAATTCATTTTCAGTCCACTTATAGTGTCACCTTGTCTTACACCCTTGTCTATATAGAACATGTATTTCATCTTCTTTTTTCCAATTTGACTCGAGCGTTGTAATCCTCGAGGGTGGTATATTTTTGAGGTTGGTCCATGGATGATGACCACGAAGGGCTCGAAGCTTTAAATGTCTCAAAATCCTTCACTGTGCATTACAATACAAAGGCAGACTTCAAACTGATAAAATTATGTTGAAACACTTCGTCATGCACAGGATCAGTCAATGTGACGGTGTTAGTCCAGCATTGGACGTCTTCGGTTTAATGATGATAGTAATAAAAAAATATGACGATAAGGATAAAAATGTCGATGAAAATTATTGTAAAAACTACTCACTCGTTAACATTTGCTAGTATACTTTGTATCATCTTAGGGGTGACCGTTATTTTAACTGGGTTCCCGCAACGAGGACCAAATTCTTGATTCTAGAAAATGAAACGAATTGTTAACAGGACTTAAAAGTAAGGTTACGTTTTCGCTAAAATGGAGACGAGTGAAGCGGAGCAAGGATGAGCAGGAATCGATCTTTGAAATTCTTTTCGCGTCTTTCGTATCGTCTGTGATTTGTCGATTTTGGTATGTTTCTATTCCTCTGCGTTCCTCTCGTCTCCCCTTCAGTGAATGTCCTCGCACAACGTAAGCAGGCATGTTGGACTGCCTCAGTGGTCTAAAGGTCATAAGGGTTGTTGCTGAGCATAGCGAGGTCCCAATTTAGTCAGAATGTTATTATCTTCTTCATCGAGAATTTCTCAGTCGCAGCCCGAAGTCTGGATTTGTGCATGGTCAATGACAAAAGGCTCGCCCCTATGTCCTGGGATTTCAACATAACTGGCTAAATGTGGGTGTACTATTGGTACACCGCTAACTCTTCAGGGATTACAGGCGTGATTAGCCAATGTAATCTCGTGAGATCTTTTGTACAAAAATCGAGATCTCGCGAGATCTCAATCTCGAACGAGATTGCATTTCCTAGGCGTGATGTTATTTACTTACTTGGTTATAGTACATGCACACAACATGATCACCTTCTCCGCAGTACTTTTGTTTTGGACAGTAATTTGACATGTGGATCGATTCCTGCTCTAACGCATCTAAGACTAAAGAACATCTCGCTGATTTAATTATAATGAACACCAGTATGAAAACCTGGAACAGTAAAACTTATCAACTCATTGTCAATCAAGATAGCTACGAAGGAGGAGACAAGATATGGATTTGCTGAATGAAAGTAAAAGTACCAGTGAAATAGTGGAAGATTACAAAACAAAAACAAAATTGTAGTGTGGCTTATGTACTTTTGGCAAACACAGAACCATTTTATTAATAATTAAGAAAAAAAGGGTTTGGACGTGGAGTTGCAGACTCTAGACTGACGGACAATACAAGCTAGCAAGTAAAAGCATGGGTACCGTTGACAACCTTTGGGCACAAAACTCTAAAAAATAGGTAGCTTGAGAGACGACAAGAGAGAGAGAGAAAGGAGGAAGTACATACATAGAGAAGGACGGAGAGTAGTAAAACATAGAGAAAAACTTACATTTAAAATCATTGTTTTATGTTCCCAAGTATAAAGTAGACATAATATTTTAGAAATCATTCAGATTGTTGCAAAATTGGACGTGGAATTTGTTTAAAATTTCCTCGTAACACAATATAATACGTTTCGTGACATTTATTATTTAAAAAAGATACGTTTGATTGGATTATGTTTTGTTTATTTAGTTAGTATTATACAATAATTAGCTTTATGTAAACATTTTATTAACTATTAGAATTTGGTGATTATTTTCAAAATATTGTTGATTTGTTATTTCAAAATATTTGTGTCGGCTTTCCAGGGTTTATTTTCTGTAACTTCAATAATCTGTTTTATTTCACAAATGCAGACTTTATTTCCAAAATATTGCTTTAGCACTTCTGATTTCCGCCAATTTCTGTTCCTTTGTGTTTTCTTGTTTTAGTTAGTTTTATTTCTTTAATTTTTCAAACCATATCTGAGGTATAATCACCATTCTTTCAGTTCAAAACATACGTTGGAACACTCATTGTTCTACTGCCTTCATTACATTCCTCCTTTTAGTGAACTATATCTACTTTTCTTTAACATTATTTTTAGAAGCACAGTTGACATGGTTTTATGCATATGTTAATTTGTTAGTAAGTGATCTCCTTCATCAATTTATCCCCTAAGAACCCTTTATCACTCTTAGTGTTGGTGGTGATTCCATCAATGTAACTGTCTCACCATGTTTATTATTTGCTAGGTTATGCCCGCGGATTCAACCGCCTAGAGTTCAGAAATTGTTCCACGGGATCGTACTACCGGGATAAAAGTATTTTATGCATTAATTAAGATTATAAACTATCCGTGTAACAAATTTCATCCAAATCCGTTCAATAGGTTTTGCGTCAAAGAGTAATAGACGTCCATCTATCCTCACAAACTTTTGCATTTATAGTACTCGTAGTACGATCAAATAAGATTTATAATAGTAGTAAGAAGAGCTCGTGCATAAAAGATAGCAGCCGCTCGGGTTGACCTTTAGGTTAAGCCACACTTGCCTAGGCTGCCCTTTGAATGGGTGACCAGTGTGACCACCCATTACATCGGGAATTTCCTCCGTGCCTCGGAAAGTACGAGTACGTTAAGCCGTTCCGTCTATCATTTATAGATCTTTGACAGTCGTTACAGGTAGTTAGTGGCCTGACAGTCTGACAACCAGTCTTACCAAGGGGTATCATATTACCCAGTACTAACTGGATTGTGGAGGTCAGATAGGCAGTCGCTCCATGTAAAATACCTACTGATATTCAGCTGCATCCAGTTAGACTGGAAGTCGACCCCAACATAGTTGAGAAAAGGCTGAGCAGAATAGTAGTAAGATAAGATTGGCAGTCTTTCTCCATTCCCGCACCCCATCTTGTCTTTTGTCTAAGGTTGAACTAACAGAATTTGTGTTTCCACTTCAACAGTCTCTGGTCAAGGCATACGAAGTAAAACTGCTTGCTTTTGCCCCATGCTAGGAATTTCTCCTGTGTCGTGGATGTGTTTACAAACGTTTAAACTCACATACACAAATAGCCAGACCCGGAACAACTATCTGTAGGCCATACAAATATTTTTTCCGTGCGGTAATCGAACCCGCGACATGCAGCGCAGAAGCCAAACGCTAAGCCACTGATTGCGCCAGCCGTGCTGTCGAGACTATTAAAAGCTACCGAACTTATTAACCGACTTCAAAAAAGAGGTAGGTTATCAATTCGGATGTTTGTATTTTTTTTTATTTTTTTTATGTATGTTCGGGCATAACTCCGTCATATATGGACGGATCTGCAAAATTCTTTTTTTGTTCGAAAAGGGTTTATTACGAAGTGGTCCCATTTAAATTTGGTGAAGATCTGATGCTGATCTTCGGAGATATACAATGGAACACTTCAATAATAGACAGCAAATCTGCCGTGATTGGTGCCATGACATGTATTGTTAATAACAATGTAAAATAAAAGCATAGAATATATCTGTACCTTCAGTGAAAAGTGATACATGTCGACCCAGATCGGTTTTTATATTCTCTGATTAAACTTATTAAAAAAAAATTAACTTAATTTCTATCTTATCCCCGTTGTTATAAGATTAAAAATGAATGAGATTTTTTTGTGTACATTGATATAAGTAAGCATTTTTTTATTGAAATTATTGTGTAAAATAATACTTTTTGATTCATACCAAAGTGCTCCGAACCGATCTTTATATTTCTAAAATGTATTTTAATACGACTCGAGTTACCACATCTTACGCGAACCGAAAGCTTTTACTTCAATTAATACAAAGTGATACAAGTGAAATCCTATCACAAAACATAAAAAAATTGAAACAATATATTCTAGTGAAAAGTGTTACATTTGTACATGAACCATACAAACACAAATTTATTTTCATAAAAATATGTGACTAATGATACAACTACGTAGTGGTGGTAGGGGCGCCAATCAAATAGCTTCGTGCTGGTACGAATTTATCACTGTGAGACTTCCGTTGCTTCACTCAAATGCTAAAACCTTAATCATGTATTCAGATTCATGTTCGGGACAAAACAAAAATTCTATTATTTGCACAGCTTTATTATTTGCACTAAAAGACTCGCCTCAACTTTTGAACATAGAACATAAATTTCTCGTACCCGGCCATACACACATGGAAATTGATAGTGACCATTTGTGCTCAATGAAAGAGCAAAAAAAAATAAAAAAACTTTTTTGCAAAAAATAAAACCGACTCCAAAAACACAAAAAAAGAGAAAAATAATTTTAGCTTCAGAAGTCGGTGACTTTTGTTTATTTGATTCAGTTTTTTGTCACCGACTTCTGAAGCTAAAATTATTTTTCTCTTTTTTTGTGTTTTTGGAGTCGGTTTTATTTTTTGCAAAAAAGTTTTTTTATTTTTAGTTGCAATATTCCATAGAAATATTTTTCATCATCAGACCTGTAATGGCACTTGTAACCCAGATGGGTGCAAAGTTTTGATCAATATACATGAATTAAGTCCAAACGCAAGGTAGCTACTTTAAACAGTTGAGGAGTTCCCTTAACTGTCCTTCGTCTTCATCATCAGACCCCTTATGACAGTCACAACCCATCTAGGTGTAAATTTCTCATCCATACAAATTAATCAAACCCAAACACAAGGTGACTGCTGTAAACCGTTGAGGAGTTCCCACGACTGTCTTTCGGTTCCATCATCAGAGCGACTCCAGACCTTCTTTAAATTATAGTGCTTTAAAATACTTAATCAAAAAATTTACAAACGCACTAGTCGCCATTGAAAGCTCCCCTCAATTTCTCTTGGATGCCATCATCAGATCCCAGTTTCCTTATCATGGGACCACCCTTGAAGTATCTCCTTTCCAACAAAAAATATCAAAATCGGTTCATAAACGACGAAGTTATCCGCGAACACACATAAAAAATTAAAAATATATATACGGTCGAATTGAGAACCTCCTCCTTTTTTGAAGTCGGTTTAACAAAACGAACATCAATGAATATTCACCACCCACGCGATTGGTGTCAATTGGTAAGGAGTGCATCAACTAGAACTAATAAATTTTCAGTAATTGATATGGCGGGGACAGATTTTTACGATTTTGCCATGTTTGCTAAAAATAATTTTACAGTTAAAAAAGAATAAGTAGGTTTAAAAGTTGTGTTTTTTTAAAAGGATGTTATATTGTATTGTATAGCGAATAGTTTAAGTGCTACATGTACAACACATCTGTTATTTGATTTTTTGAGACTGATTAAATACGCTTTAAGACT
This sequence comes from Eurois occulta, assembly GCA_950022335.1. Taxonomy (NCBI): domain Eukaryota; kingdom Metazoa; phylum Arthropoda; class Insecta; order Lepidoptera; family Noctuidae; genus Eurois; species Eurois occulta. The sequence continues at coordinate 6,614,026 of OX465499.1, forward strand.
GTTCAATATTAATAATAAAGAGGTTTAAAAGTTATGTTTTTTTATAAGGATGTTAATTATATTGTTTTATATAGCGAATAGTTGAAGTGCTACAACAAATCTGTCGTTTGATTTATTGAGCCTGTTTTAACATGTTTAAAGACTAACGATACCTACTCTGATAATCAGATTAACAATAAATACCAACTTAGGTCTAAAAGTTATGTTTTAAGTTTGATTTATAAAAATGTTTTATTGTTTTGCTACTACCTACTTGTAATTCATACAAAAGTGTTTATTCAAGAATTCTTTATTAAAGAAACGCTTGTTTAATTTAGTTATTATTTTATTATGATATTAACATAGTTTTACCCTTTCTGTGACAAAAACGATTGAAAATACTTATTACTTGTATCAATAAACACTTCGATGTAAACAAAATGTATCACAATAAATTCTAGCTTGTAGCATTAATCACTTACTAGTTTGAAAAATACATTGGTGTTTAGGGGTACAATTGAATATTTACGTAGGAATTTTAAATAAACTATGAAAAAAGGTTGCTGATAATCAAAATGATCATATTAGTTTTACGACTTTTTCTCACAACAACTATTTGCAGGCAAAACATGCCAAAACACAAGCCTTATAACATTTCACACAAAACGGTAACTAAATGTGTAAAATAATTCATTTCATTATAAATTTAAATACACAAAAATAAGCAAAGAAAACTATAGTGTACGGTGATATAACTGGCTATTTTTACTAATTACTTAAATTCCGTGCAAAATAATATATTCAAACCAAGCTCTTTATAATCTTTATAATATTATCTACACGTACCACATATCGTTTTTTATTTTAGAACGTTAGAAAAATAACGAGATTTTTTTAAATCTTTAACCTTAAATTACTCAAAACTATGATTTTTCACTTAAATCACTTTTCACTGAAGGTACAGATATTTGTATAAGATATTGCAACTAAAAATGAAAAAAAATAAAAAAACTTTAAATAATTTTAGCTTCAGAAGTCGGTGATTTGTTTGATTCAGTTTTTTGTCACCGACTTCTGAAGCTAAAATTATTTTTCACTTTTTTTTTGTGTTTTTGAAGTCGGTTTTATTTTTTGCAAAAAGTTTTTTTATTTTAATCTCGTTGAAAGTCGTTGCAGAAATGTGCAAAGCTTAGCGATTGACACTTGTTTGCGTCTCTACGTTTCAATTTCAGTTCTGCTTTATCGTGTGGTTAGTGCTTAATCTGGTGTCTGAGTGTTTATGCCGCCCATGGGCCTCTGACTTGGCTTTACATGCGGTCGATAATATGTCTCAGGCATGCTGGTTTCCTCACGATGTTTTTCTTCACTGAACCAAGTTATAATTAGACAATACGCACATGAATCTGAAAATCAGAGGCGTGTGTTGGGTTTGAACTTGAGACCAATGACTTGGCTGTCCGATGGTCACGACACACCACTAGGCTATCAGTTTGTGTTTTGTTAGATATTTTAATTGATCAGTAGGTAATAATTGTAGTAGACTACGTAACGGGATGGGGCAGAAATAACTAAGACATTAGAAAAAGGAAAGACAATGCTAAAAAAAGTGAAAGAATATGCTTATATTTTTAATTAATTCATTATGAATACCCTTAGCTTATAATAGTTTTACATGCAATTCTTTGACAATGTTACACAAGTATATTTACAAATATTGTCAGTTGTATCAGTTGACAAACAAACACAGATGTTTGTTACATTCGCCGTGTTAAAAATGATTATGTTTCTGTTTCGTAGACAATGAAAGAGTAGTTTAAGAGTATGAGGAACAGGGTATAAAGTTCCTCAATACTCCGTAGAAAAGGGAGTATCCTCCGACCAGACGAGTGTTGTCTGGTGCCCACCAGACAACACTCGTCAGTTGTAGTCAGGTTTTTCTATACTTTCTTAACTCATGGACAACTTTATTATCGTGATTTTAGGATTTCGATGTTAATTCTTCATTTACGTCATAGATGGCGCTTTTGTATTTCTGTACTATCATATACAGTAGCATACTTCGTACCTTTTCGTATCGTACCGTTTCTAGTGTTAATGATAACAGTAGCATACTATTGTCCCACTTAGAATCTACTGAAAATGGTATCACTGGCTCACTCTGTTCATACATCGAGCGACTTCCATGTTTCAACAAAACAAATACCTAACTTAAAGGTCGTTTTCAACAGGTCTTTAGGTTTGTCTCAATGGACGTGTACCCAACGCTAGTTATCTCAAAAGCTAGCATCGGCTGGGCATGACATCTACTTTGGCATCAATGGGGACAACCCCATAACAATATAGTATGACCACTTTAAGAGTGCAGTTCAAGATGGCGTTGCTTGTCAAGAAAATTTGCATCGATATGTCAAACTTGGTACATTTATTTTAGTTCTGTGTTTTCCCACTTGCACAGATAAGTTGGTTGAAGTGTACAATACAAGATTGTCATATTACCTGAGCCGTTAGACAAGAGTGGCAAGAGCAATAACGATTTTGGATAGGATTGACATAATAAATTTTTTGATAAAATCAATACATTCAATACTTTCTTGACTTTTTCAACATACTTATCGCGGATAGAATGTCGCTTTGTCTATAATATGACCACTTTAAGTGTGCAGTTCAAGTTGGCGTTATTTGTCATGAAAATTTTCAACGATATGTAAAACTTGGCACATTTATTTTAGTTCTGTGTTTTCCCGCCTGCGCAGATAAGTTCGTTGAAGTGTATTCTATTCTCAATTTACATCTTTGACGTGTAGTATAGTTTTTCCATTCTTGTCCAATCACAATATTGGTCTGTCTTTCTTCAGATATTGCTTTCTCTCTTCAAGATATACTTTAGCAGTTTTTTGCGTGGTCGTCGGCAGCGTTGGTCTTTCATGCTCGGTCTGAAATTACTGAATATTGCTTATTGAATAGTGTTAAAGAAAGGCAATGTTATGCCAATCAGTATTTGTTTTTGAGTATTTGCTACTAAGAGAATTTGACCTTGACCATTTTGACCTATTCCTGATTCCTTTGAAACCTATTTTAGTTTGGAAATGTATAAAAGTTAATAACAAGGCCTGGGCAAGCATTTTTATTAGAGCTGCCTCGTTTGTCTAGTGATTCCAAGAATTTCTACTAAGTAAGAGACTCTGGGTTTAATTTTTGGAGCATGAAGTCTGGCGTTCGATTCTCGGGTCGGGTACAGTAATATTGGGTTTCCCACAAGGAACTTAGAATCAGAAGCCCAGAAATGGATACAATGGATTCACCCCCGATTACACCAGACTCCAACATAACTGATGAATTGTGAAGCAACGGTTTTGCCTCTGCTTAAGTCTTTGGGGAGGTAAATATTTCAAACAAGTAACATGAGCTGGGCTTGATCAATCTTGTTAATGACTAGTCCCTATAATTATTTCCAGTACAGCTTTATTTTTTGGGATGGGAAAGTCAGCAAATGACCCCTTCCGCTCTAGGCGGAGCGGAAGGGAGTGTCAGAATTTTACTGACTAAAAACCATCCATGTTCCTTCTTTTGCCCTTTGTGTTCCAGGGCCGCAGTATCTCCTTCGAACAGTCCTTGAATCCCTTCATTTTTCAAAAAGTGGCCCTAGCGTAATACCCGAGACAATATAGGTAAAAAAAAACTTTCTTAGCGAGACTATGTACACAAACTTTGATACTTACTTCAAATACTTTTCTAAAGCCAGGAGAATTCCAAGATTTCTGCGCTTTACGTCCAGGATACGAATATGCTCTTCTACCAAAATTTTTGACGTCTTGATCTAAGTTATTAAATATTCCCATTTTTCTCTTATTAACCGCCATTTTTCTCTGTCCTTCGTAATTTATTTTCTTTTTAATTAATTTTCTATCATCTTCGTATTGTGGCATTTGTGGTTCATTTACGGGTGGACGTAAACTTTTATGGTTCCGTATATTCACAATTCTTGTTAATTTATTTGATTTCATTAAATTCTTATCGTAATTGTTAATTTTTTCTTGTTTTCTAGATAGTGGATAAGTGTATGCATCGTTTTTAATATTTTGTCCAAGTTTGTTACCATGCTTATTAAAATAGTCATCATTGTGATGATGTTTCTTAATTAGGATCTCAAGTAACTTTTCATCTATATCATTGATAAATTCATCGTCGTCATTGCCTCTTCGACTCACTAAATCGAATATGTCATCACTGTGTACACTTTCATCTACCATCGCGGCATCAGACTTAGTCCTCAAATAATCAGTTAATTTTTGAAATTCATCTTCAAGTTCATTAGATCCCCGTATTGATTTTGATTTTAGGGCGGCTTCGTAAATTTTTCTCATTTTAAAATCGAATATATCCCTTTCTGCGCCTTCAAGTTTAATATTTTTCATTGCGGTTTCTAAGTTTTCAAGAATCTCTAAGAAAGAGTGCTCTTCTTCCATTCTATCATCGTAACCACTGTTTAGTCTTGGATCGTGTTCAGCAATATTATCCTCCATACTAGCAAGGGACACATGTTGAAACGGTTCGGCTGTCTCTTCATTGCTGATAGGAACATTGTCGTAGATTTTCTTGCGCTCCTCACTCGAGGCCCCGTGACGATATGCATGTCGTCTGAAATCACTTTCCATCTCTGGATTAGCTTTGCTATCTGGAATTTCATTTTCCTCCATCGATGGGGGGCTGAAAATCGTTTTGCCAAATCTGTGAAATTAAAAAAAAACAATAATGTTCGGTTGGTTTGAAAAAGTGATTGTTTTTATTAAAGTCCTTGTCACCCAAGCCTCAACAACGGCAACGGCTCAACAGATCTTGATGAAACTTGGCACAGAGGTAGATTATAGTCTGGTAGAGCTTATAGATTATACTTATTATTCTAGAAGTAAGATCCCGTTGGCTATTCTCGAACTCATAAGCATAAGCTAATTATTACATAAATTAAAATATTAATACAAAATAATTAATGTCAACAAAACAACACAGAAATTAAAGTAAAGTCAATTAATAGTATTATAGTCAGGTTCATAAGTCTTACATGGTCAAATTTGCAATTAATTATAACAATAATAATCTGGATAAATTCATATCATTTGAAAGACTTTCACTGACTTAGATTTAAAAATGTTTACAGAATAATAAAATCCTTAAAACCATGAGGTATTATTTAAATGACAGGACCCATTGTCATAATAATTTTCCTTAACAGTGCTGTTTTGTTATTACCCGAATCTAGCAAGATCTTGTATTGGGATCTCAAACGGCCATTGCGCGATCTTATATTGGCCAGTAACGGAAATAAGGTTTTTACAAAAATGTCCACCTCCAATATGTATAAACCTGGAAAAGTTAGTATCCTCAGAGACTGAAACACAGGTTCACAGCTGTCTGTGCTTTTATGGTTTGACATAGATCTAATACACTGTTTCTGGGCCCAAAAAATCTCCTCCCTCTCACTACATCATCTGCCTAGCCTTTACCCAACTATGTTGGGGTCGGCTTCCAGTCTAACCGAATGCAGCTGAATACCAGTATTTAACATGAAGCGACTGCCTAACTGACCTACAACCTCCACAACCCAGCTAGCACTGGGTAACACGATACCCTTTGGTAAGACTGGTTGTCAGACTTTCGAGCCACTGACTACCTTAACGACTGTCAAAGATTTACAAATGACAGCCGGGACCAACGGCTTAACGTACTTTCCGTGGCACGGAGGAAACTCGGTATGTAATGGGTGGTCACCCATCCATGGACCAACCTAGGCAAGCGCGGCTTAACCTAAAGATCGACCCGAGCGGCTGTTATTATTTAGCCACGAGCTCCTCCCTCTCACTAAAGTTACCCCAAAATATGATTCTAACACTGACGCAAGCAACCCATGATAAGCTAGTAGATGTGTATCATTGCTAACTTTGTGTAATAGGTTATACAGTACGTAGGCTGATTTATTTAATGTCCTTTTTACTTGCTAGAAGAAATTGGAATACTCACCCACGATTGAATTGCTTTTCAGCATTATTCTCTAGTTCGTCGGAACTTTCAGGGGCGTCCTGTATTTGAAATATTGGTAGCACCACTACATTTGCAGCTTCACACATTTCGTTAGAGTCCTCACAAGGTTCTGGCTCATGGGCTTGGCTCTGACGTCTGTTATCTATAATGAAAGAAATGTCTCATTAGCAGCCTTTAGCTTGGCTGGTTTGGGTCCATTTCCAAGCAAGGATTATTCCGGTTGGTGGAAATGGACCCGAAGGGATAGCAAAGTAGGTTTTAATCTCAGTGCTGGTCTTCTGTATCTGTAGGCAAAAGTGTGTGGATTTAAATTAAACTGCTTCACTTTGTTAATACAGTTACTTATAACTTTAGTAACAGACATAATTTGTTGTTGACTATTTTTAAAGTGGACGTAAGTTTTAAATATAACTTAATTCTAGTTTATTTAAACACCTATTCCTGACTAACCATTACGTACCGTTATTCGAATTAAAATGTCGCCATTGAATTTCTGTATCTGGAACAAAAAGTAAAATAAAATAAAATAAAAACTTGGGAATCGTACCCAACTTTTGTAAGGAAATAATAATAATATAACCACCCGAAACCATGGAAGGTTAGTGGAAGTCACACTTCACCGAATTTTTGGGACTAGGACATATCAGTTTTTTACGATGTTTCCTTCACTGTTTTCAGAGCAGTGGTTATAAAAATATTTACAAACAGTAAAGTGACTAGTGTGCGGACCTACTACTATCTTCAATTGCAAGTTGCAGCCGTTTCCTCTGGGTCACCACTCAACAATCTTTATTACACAAGAAAGGTTACAAAATTGTGTGAAGTCACTGACTCCTGTGCTAGGTGATAGACCTGTTTTACAGGAGCCAGTGCCCTCGCCAGCACTGTTAAACTACTGCTAACTTAAGGTCTTGACATTTTTTTTCTGTGAGCCTTTCATGGCTCCCACTGCTCGGTAGAGGCCTCCCGTTTGGGATCCCTTTTTTTCGCATAATGTTCTTTGTCCTAATATACTTCGGCATAACGATTTTGGCACAATTTGTTTTGGCATAAATTTGATTCGCATAACGTTAGTAGGCCTAATGACTATTAGCATAATAATATTTAGGCATACAATTAATATAAATAACGTCAGGGGCACCCCGAGGTTCGGTTAGTTAGGTTCCTGTAAACCCTGCAGCCAGAAATAGGAGCCCCGCGCAGCGGGGATCCGTCGACCTGCTGACGGAAACCCTAACCCTAGACGGTTGTCGTCAGGGGCACCCCGAGAAAAAAAAAATATAAAATATAATTATGCCAAACAAAATTATGCTAAGTTATATTAGGTCTTAAAATTGTATGCAAATGGATAGGGAACCCTCCCGTTTCTCCTTCCAAACCTCCTTACATTGTTCGATCTCTAACCATGTTCATCCCGCAATCAAGAACAGATAGTCACACCTCGGCGATGAGTACCTCCATCAGGAATCCAGTGAATGACAATCTATGCCCGCCTCTCTGAGTGCATTCGTGCTACGTGGCCAGCCCACTACCACTTTAGCTTGGCAGTTTTTCTCCAACATCTACTGAGTTATAAAACTAATACTGACTGTCAATATTTCCATGGGTGTCTTTTTCGCAGAGGCAGCCCGCAGAGTCACTGTATCCTTCAGGACAGCCGCATTTCTCAGTGAAACCAGTATCTGGGACAGGGGGATCCGTCGCGTAAACTGGTTCTGCTTGTAGGGGCCCGTCTGAGACGTTGCAGACTAGTTGAATACTCTGAAAATATACAATAGACATTACTGAAATGAACATTATTATTTGAATTATTTGACAGTAGCTTTTATCCGCGGGTTCACCCACGTGTCAGTCGCAAATTATCTCAAGGGAGCGTATTAGAGAGATATAAAGAATGTCCTAAACGAAGTTATGAAACAAAGTTGCATGTCTGTCGGTCTTTTACAGACTGTACTTCGGTGAGTGTGCCCAAGAGCTTCACGAGCACATTCCACCATCTCCCTTCTTCCATCGGGAGTCCAGACGTACTACAGGTTATCACCCATTCCTAGTCGATGTTCCACTCGTTCGCAAGAAGCGCTTTGCTACATCGTTTATAATGCGCACAGCCAAGGAGTGGAATTCCCTGCCTGCGTCGGTGTTCCCAAGTTCATATGATGGGGTCATCTATGTAAGTTGCGAGTTAATAGGCTTCTTTTGTTTTAGCTCATTCCATCGTCGACCACATCTCTGTCCTCACTACTAGATTGAGGTCAAGAGTAGGCCCATTTAATAATAATAAATAAAACGTAAGTTTCGAGTAGCTTAACGTACCTATGAATGTGAATAGTATAAAGAGCAGAGATCATTTGGTCTTCCCAGAATATTTATGAATGGACTGAACATTTTAAGGCTAGAAAAGATAACGAATAGAAAGACGATAAGGCAGAGAAGAGAGATAGCTAGAAAGGTGCTAACTACTCAAAGTGTGGCTTTAAACTTAACGAGATTTAGAGAAGAAGAATGCTGCCTTGTCCCGTAATGAATCGGGATGAAGGCAGAAGTATGAAAATGAGGATACGATGAATAAATCACACTTACATTATAAATATGCTGTGACCCGCTGCTCAAAATTTGAGTTCTCGTGTAGGCTGATATGCCGCATCCAATGTGTGTTGCTTTACCACGGATCAGCTTCAGGTAACTCGTAGATCCTTTGTCTGGAAGACTGATGAAACAAATATATTTAATACATTTGTCATTAATACACAGGGATGGTATCACGGTCACAGAAAATGCCTCTTTATTATCTTCATCAGCAAAGTCGTCATGCAGCTGAAAGATCGTTAGATCTCTCACTGCCACTAGCATCCAGCAGATTCTCATAAACTTTACCAAGTTATTATGCAACGCGCGTAAATGTAGATCTGGATTTAGCCAAAACGGAAATGCTGCTTCCACTAGATTTTAGACTTCAAACATACACAGGTTTTATAGTACATCAGCATTTCACCAGAATCAAAAGGTAACCAATAATTTATTTAATTTGATTCTGGTGCTATGTTGCTGTTTTATTGTTACTACTGCCATTAAATCAGATTTCGAATCGAAGAAAAATGAAACTACAGTCCCAGTCACAAGGCATAAGAACTCTGAATGGAATGTAGAAGCTGTCACCAATGTATATAATTAATATCGTATCAATCAAAATAATAACCAGTTTATTTACCTCTCCAATACTGGGCAATAGTTGATGTCATTCGAGGTAATCATCCTTTTGACGGTCTGTAAAGACCTAAATGCTTTGTCTATGGAAGAGCTGATCTTCTCACTGTTCAAGCCAGCCTCTGTAGTGTTTCTAGTCAGGTATTCCCAATGAGGTGCCTTGAAGTTAATCATTGTTATAATTTGGCTCGGATTTGGGAATTTGTCTGTAAACATAAAATAACTGCACGGACTGCCGAAATGTGGGTGTACTGAATGGCGGATGGCAAGTACGCCTACATTTAGTTAGCAGTTTTTCAGTCCTGTACTAAAGAGATGGTTCCTTATACTTCCAGCGGAAGGCAAGTTTCTTTTTTATTAACCTAAATAGGCTTGCGTTTGGCAGCAACTCGCTCCGCTCGCTCGCTGGCCTAGGGTGGAGCACGCTTGCCTAAAAGAAACCGATTCACTCGAACTTTGAACAGATCCAGATAATAATTGTCAGGGGACAGAGAAGCCGTCAGTGAATTCCATAGACTGGCGGTTCGCATAATTAATAGATGTGGAAGCATAGCGCTTTGTGCGCGTCGGTGGAACCGTCCGTCAGCGGCTCCGTGCAACTTCAACCACATAACGGTGACGTTGATAGAATGGGGATGCAATTACATTGTGTTATTCCAAAGCACACTCCCAAAATGTAACTGATAAAAACTGATAGGCTGACAACTTTGCGGTTTGGGGGTATGAAGAACACGGTGTAAAGTTCTTCATCCCCCATAGAAAAGGGAGAATCCTCCGACCAGACGGGTGTTGTCTGGTGGGCTACTACCCAACAGTTTTTGTCGGGTTCTTCTATATAGTCTTAAGTCGCGAATAACTTTACTTGCGCGATGCAGGATTTCGATGTTTAGTTTGTCCTCTGAGTCATAGATGGCGCTGTAGTACTTTTTGTTCTATGTTGCTATAGTACTTTTTTGTAGTGCCGCTACAGCGGCGATGTTCAAGGCTTTTCGGAATAAACGGGTGTTGTGTCTGATAGGCCAATCCAGGATCCCAGGTTCACTAATTGTGTTTGTGGCCACTATCTCTTTTAGAAAGAAGAAGTCAAAACCTTAAGGGCCTTAGAAGGAATTTGGTGTCCCACAGTTAGTTGATATCTTACCAGTAACTCTGCAGTCATCTTCCTTCAAACCGAGGCACTGGTCAGCTAATACTTGTGCTAATGTCGCCAGTTCACTATCCCAATGCTGAAATAAACACACTATTTATGTTAGAAATTTTAGGTGCTCACCCGTGGGCAAAGTTCATACGGATACGAATAGAGATGTTGGTCTAACTTTAAAGATCAGACTAATAATTGGTAACTGAAAATCCAGACAAATTGACATTCTATAGATAGATAGATAGAATATTCTTTATTATTTGCACCTCTGCCTAACCCTTTGGGGATTACAGCCGTAATGTTATGTTATGTTATGTGCACCGTACAAAGGAGATCGGGCGGAGGCGGTCCAAGTAGCGTCGGTGAACGAGACCTATATTTTCTTGACGCTGATGTAAATACCATATTTTTTTGTAATGACGTCAAAAAAAATTGTCTATGGAGAAAAAAGTTATTGATCATTTAAAATGTACTGTGTAACTATCGATTGTATTAATTACAAACAGCGTCGGTGATTAAGACATTAATATATCATTTTAAAGCTTGTTAGAAGAGGGGTTTTCTTTGTTAAGAACATAAGCAAATCGGCGCCGGGAGAAAAAGGTTAACCGCCCCAATGTTCAGGTATAAGAGGTAGAGGTGATTGATTCATTGGTTTAACGCTCCTTGGGTTGTACGTACAACTATCTTGTAAGATTACTCTCAGACACCCCTAAGATTGATTCAAATGCCTGACCCCTGATTCAAATTAATAAATTTTTCGTGCCAGCCGCGGGGGCAACATGAGCGAAACCATATTTATACATTCATCGCATAAAATTATCCGTAAAATAAAGCCAATTTCATGGATATCGAAAATATTTTTCTATTATTTTATTCCAAGAAGTACTGTGTCGTAAAAAAACATCCAACTGTCTGTCATAAGAAAACCTGAGCTAACCGAGGGGTGCAGAAAAGTAAGAGCTCGCTTAGGTCGCTCTAGCACTCTGCGAGGGCCCCATTATTTTCAAGTGCCCAGGGCTCCCAATTGGTTAAAGACGGCCCTGCACATGCAATGGGCGGCTGTATCGCTAAAAACCATCGTTCAGCTTTAATTCTGCCAGCGCTAACGATGGTGAAAACGTCACTAATGTACGTGTGTGTGATTGACATAAACTGCCGAAAAACATGACAATCCTGTTGATATTGTTGACGCTTCTGTAGGCTCTCTGAAAACCTTCAAGGACTTCTGTGGACGAAACATTTTTCAAAAGTTCATCTACTAAGTAGGTAGGTACTTAAGCGAAACTATAAAATTGTACAAAATTTCAGTTACAAATATTTATGATCTAGGATATTAAATAGAACTGTAAAATAATACCATTCTCATCATTCCATATGCTCTTGGTAAGGGTCGTCCATCTCTTCCGGTTTCCTTACCGGTAGCTAACTTCATTCTTATCCTGAAATGGAAATAAAATCAATTTTAGACATCCAAAATATGTTAATTAATGGTAAAAAAAAAATTGAAGGTAAACATGTACAATAAAATACCGATGGTTATAAAAGTATGTCTTGTTTTAAAAAAATAATAATAAAAGGTCAACTAATACTGATTTTGTAACCTCTGACGTGCGGTCCAGAACATGAAGACACGAAAAATTCTCAAACAAGTGGCAAAGGTTTTTGGTACCAAAACACTTACTTATTAACTTCTTCTAGTATTTGTTGCACCATTTGAGGAGTTATGGATACTTTCACATAGTTGTGACAAAGCTCCCCCACCGGACGACGCTGTGAAATAAACAAATCGTATGAACAAAGTAGAAAGAGCGAGACGATTTATTCACAATAAAAATCTAGCCCTTCTGATGGTCACAACCACACTGACGTGATTGTGAAGGCAAAAATTAACATTCTGGTAAGCAACAATAAACAGCAATGATAGAAAAGACAAAAATGCATTGGACTGACATTGGTTATCGAAAAGCTTATGTAAATGCTGTTGGAAGTCGTTGTGGTCTTCTTTCCCGAGAGTTCTGATTTCATGGCCTTCTGCCATATCATAGCATTGCAATCTCAGTCACAAAGCTAAAAGGTCGCATTAGCTCTTTTTAAAAGATGTTGCAAATCTAAATTTATAAAGAAACTTACATGATTATAGTACTGACAAATCACATGGGACCCCTCTATGCAGTTTTTCATTGCTGGACAGTAGCTAGACACATAAAGGGTGTTTTGTGACATGGCGTCGAGGACCAATGAACAGCCTGACAACTTCAGTATGATGAGAATTAGGATCACCTGTAATTTAAAATTTCATGTGTAATTTTTTACATGTTGTAGTATTATATTATCTGTGATGTTGTCATATCAAATTTAGATGTCCTACGAGTTTTGATACTGTGGAAATTTGTAGCTGATTGTCAGTCTGCTCTGCTAGAATACTAGCTCACTGGTTCACTTTCTTTCATTAAAATACCGTAGTTAGTAGGGACACCGGTTTCTGCTACTCTGAATACCATTTAGCTTATATCAAAAGGAAAGCAGTCTAAAAAAAACATCTTTCTTCACTAGGTATTCCCTCTTTGTTTCTTAATTCTCAACTACATGTGGCAGTATCTTTCCCTTCACTAACAACTGTACTGCATTCAACTATTCAGCTAGCAGGCAAAATACATAATTCTTTTGTCTGCACATGTCCCATGTTGCTTTGGGTTGGTGCAAAATGTTTTTCTACTTCGTTCTCCCCTGTCAGCCATTCGTTATCATTCACATCATCAGTCAACACAATCCATCAGCTATATTTTTTTTAATCACCATTTCCATCCACAAATCTTCATAAATCCACTCTATCATGACAAGCCTTTCAGCAAACATGGCTTAATAAGTTACAAAAATACAAATTGAAAAGAAGTCGTTTGTTTTAGAATAGACATGAAATGAGGAGGGATGAAACTCGTGTGACTAAAAGAGTAATGGATATGAATGTAGAGGGAGAGGAAGGCCAAAGAAAAGATGGATGAATTGTTTGAGGAATGAATGAAAGAGAAAGCAGTAAAAGATGCCTTGACGTCTGAAAGGGGAGGAATGGAAGAAGAAAACATGTTGCGCTGACCCCAAGTAGAATGGGACAAGGGCAGGAAGATGATGATACAAACAATGCCTCTGTATATTTCACTTTCTCTGTTTATAGTAAAGTCTTAGAAGAATACTTACATGTAAAATCATGTTTATAACTTCCAAGTTCTGTAGATTGTATCGTTAATTTATTATAGCCCGTTCATGGCCTTATCTCTTCTTTCCTTAGTCCAAGTTTGAGTCACGTAAACTTTGTTTCATATCGAATTTTGACAGTGCTTATATAAAATGTTTTAGTCCATTTACTTAAATCAAATTCTATTCCTATCGTACATTTATACAATGTTTTTTTCCACTTGTCACTAATAGCAATATCGTTTTCAATGTTTATACTAGTCATGCATCCAAAATTGTTTTTATTTTCATGAGTTATTATTTTATATCTTTATCGACTGTTTTATAATTTCCTGGTCATTCAATTCTAACTGTGACTTATTTCCCAAAAATGTTCACTACTGATATGCATGAATAACAGTGCCTTTGTTCCGTGTTTTTCGTTTTTTTTTGTGTTATTTCCTTATGAGTTGCTTTATCGCTTGAAACTCGGTTCAAAACACGCCAATCAAGCTCTTTTGTTTCTCTAGCGGAAACCGATTTTGTTCCTATTCTTTGTTTTTAGTAATTAAGACATGATGTCTTTTTGTATAATTTTGTAGCTGTTGATTCTAATGTGTTTTTTAATTTCTGATGTAATTACTTGACTAGCAATGTAAGTTCATGACGAAATGTGTTGTATACAATATTCGATAGTTTTGCTTGCAGTATTGTCTTAAGAATATAATTTAGAACTTTCTGCTGTTTGTTCTAGACTCGACGACTTGTTGATGTCTTATTGTTTGTTCTTTAGACGTTCCATTTTTCTTCATTCTCTTCTTTAGTTCAAACATATTGCTTTGTTTTTGGAAAAAACAACAGACCTAGTTGTTTTGGTAAAACTTCATTGACTTGATGGTTATGGCTTAATCAAAATACAATAAAGTTATAACAAAGAAGATCTTTACTGGTAATTATGATGTCTCAATCATTTTTATTTAATTTTGAATGACGAACCTGTCATAGAAAGTTTCGTCAACTAATTAAAAGTTAGTGTGGAGTTTGTTTTATTTTCAGTGCATGAGGATGCTCAAAGAAAACTAATATGTATTCAGAAACTGTATTTATATCACTTTTCCTTAAAGCTACTGTATCTCTATTTTGTTTTTATTTTATGAAATTATGTATAGTACAGAGGTGTTGCTTAATTCTAAACTCGCCATACTTTTACGTTTGATGGCGAGAAGCGTTCTTTTACATAACAATGAACTAAAACTTACATAACTTACAAAAAACTTACAAAGCTACTATATATACATACATACTTATATATTATATTGTTATAGTTTAATATAATACAATGTATTTAGTTCTGTTTGCTATCCTGTTTAAGGTTTTTTAATTTGTCTGTATTGATCTTTTACTAACTTTTTCTCTTAATAAATAAATATCTAAACATTCTTATGTTTTAAAGTCTTGAAAACAACTATTAATCATAATAATATAAGGTGTACACCGACCCTTCAAGAAGCCGTCAACCAAGCGTACTGTACCTCAAACTAAGTACTCGTAGGTCTAGGCAAAAATTATTGCTGGAAAACGACTGTTTTTTTGAGGGTGAAAAATCACAGTTTACGGTAGGACTCAATATAATGCACTCAAAACATTGTGCTGATGGCATTAAGTACAGGAATCATGGCGGTATTTACAGCAAACATTTAAAAAAATCTTTGACCTGCAATATCTCCGCAACTAGAAGATTCCTTAGGTATGGTCCAGAACAAAAAAAAATATCGCAATGACGGGAAAACAAGTGCCTTTTGACTTCGTGTAGGGTAGTTTTACACCAATTATATTAAAAACTCGCGTGTCTACGTCACGGACGTTATACAGAAGGTGCCGACAATACAAAATAATTCTAACATTTTAAATTACTTTTTATAAACCTCAAGTTAACGCAAGGCTACTTAAATGTTCGGTTCGGTATGAATCGGCAGAGTCGAACAGCAAAATCGAATATACTATGTAGATTTATGTGATCGGAAAAAGTAGCTCAGTTTGTCTTGAATTGTATCTGACATGATTCAGCGAAGGAAGATGCCGAACGGAGTTTCCGATCAGTACGACCTAAATGCAGACGCTAACAATTAGAAACAATGACCTTGTATAATATTGTTAATGGCAAATTTGACTGTACCTATCGACCTGAATAATGTACTGTGTTATGCGGTCCCCAGAACTGTTCATAGACGCCAGGTGCGTGCAGGTACACTATCTGCAATAGGTACCTGCTGATCTAATACTGGCGAACGTTCACCAATTCGGCGAATGGCATCATCTTACAATAAAGAACTCGAACACATTGACATATTTACATGCTCCATGCAAAAGTTTCGTAGCCTCCTGTATGAGACACTTAAGCTCAAATAAGAAAGATAAGATTGCTTAAGATTAAAAAGTAGTCTAGTCATTTAATTTAGTAATTTCATTATTAGTCGGTATAATACTAGTTTATTTCTATTCTTTTAGTATTTATAATGTATTTTGACTGTCATGCATGAACCAGCTTATCTCCTAGCAATTTAAAGTTTAGTCAATAATGGTTATCATGTTGTAATATCCCATAATGTAGCTGTTTGTTGTTCCTATTTGATAAAATAAAATAAATTAAAGCTAAATTCATTATAATTATGTTGTAGTAATCGTTTTGGGTCGGTTTTGTTATTTGAAATGGCTGAATTAAAAGCGTGGATCCCGAAAACCGGTATAGCATCCCAAAGGGCAATGCTAGTTCTTGCATAATCAGAATCCATGCAAAAATCTCGCTCTCTCTGGCATATAAAATTGGTCAGCTTGATCTTTTGATCTCATTCTTGAGCTTTCCCGGTTTTTCGTGTGCATCCGTCGTAGCGATCGTTCGTTCTTGGGCTGAAATTAAATTTAAAATACGTTATTCATAGGCATACTATACCCAGTTATTCTTGGATTGTGTGAGGAACGATAATGAAGAAAAAAGGAGTAAATGATACCGTGACGATTGACACGGGAGAGAGAAAAAACGTGTTGCGCTAATCCCAAATAACATGGGACAAGGGCAGGAAGATGATGACATTAGCAGTTATTCTTGTATAACTTTTCAATAAAATGCAACGTGCACCGATAAAAGGCAAATAGAAAGTTTCGATGAAAGGGACATCGACAGTTTTAAAAACATGATGTTTTTACTCAGTAAAGACGAACAAGTTCAATGCAGGTGGGGTTAGAATCATGACAATGAAAACATGTTTTGTTTTTGCGTCATTATCTTTTAAACCCTTTACAAAAGCTGTGAAGACTATTTTTAAAGTGACAGGACTTTTATTTTGGTTTGGCAAAATTACTTTCCGGAAACCGTTCGCGGTGCCGTCGAAGTTCATAATTGAAACTGTAGCGCCATTGTAATCTGTGGTATGTTGTCATATTTGGAAATGTACCTTCAAGTATAGTAAAACACGGCAATACATGTTCCCCACTGTCGGGACACAGGGCTCCTCTCAGTGAGAAGGAATGAGTTGGAATCCGACACGCGATCCCGGTACGGGTTGGTGAATAAGTGTAGTTTATCGAGTATTACATTAAACTTACATCATTTTTTCTCCCAATTCTCCGACCACGGAGCTTTCTTTTAATATTATCTAGTTTTTCTTGGTAATATTTCCTTCTTTCAGGACTTAATATGTCGTCTTCATTGCGTGAACCAAGACTTTTAACTCTTTTCTTATATTTCTTCTCGGTTCTTTTTCTTTTTTCTCTTTCATTGGCTATCAAGGGAATATCAGGAGGACCTTGATTAGATCTTGTGTTTTTATAATTTCTGGGTGTTATGTCTTCTTGTGATCCTAGTGAATTTTCTTTGAATTCTCTAAACACATCCCTAATAGCCTGGTATTTTATCTTACTTCTAACAGCAGGTTCGTCATCACTATATTTTCGATCTTTATCGTAGTGATGTGGATGATCAAAATTTTCATCGAATTTACGTGGAACTTCATTATATTCGTGATCTAAATGATTTTCGTAGTACCTTTGATTTAAATTTTCGTTATGTTTGCGATCTAACTCATCGATGCGTTGGTGCTGTATATCATCATACGTATTTTCTAAATGATTAACATTGTATTTGTGATCGTATCTGTCAATGGATTTCCTATCTCCATTATTGGAAACGTCGGGATTATACTTTTTTTGGTTAAAACTATCCATGAATTTATTCTTCCATTTATGACCCTGGACAGACGGACTTGGATATGTTACTCGTTCGACTCTCTGCTCAATCATATAACGTTTCTTTTGTTTGGGTTCATCTATAACTTTTAAGTTGTCATTTTCTACCTGATTGGGTTCAACTTGGTTTCTACTTTTTGTTTCCCCAAAATCGATTTCAGCTGCTCCTGGATCAGGGGTACTGAATAGAATTGGTTTTGGAAACATTTGTTGTGCAGTTTTGCCTACGATGGTACCGTATATTTTTCTTATTTTTGCATCAAATAATTGTTTTTCGTCACCATCAAGTGCTATGTGCTTCACTTCTCTTTCTAAAGTATCGAGAAGAGATAGGAGTTTATTATCATTGTCATCTTTAATATCGATGTCTTTGTCATTATAGTTGCTGCTATTTTTGTGACCTAAATATTGGTCAAAATTGATGACAGTTTCTTCAACTCTGTTCAAACCAGTCTCAATTGCCATAGCTTCTGTTTGAGCTTTCTCTTGTGCGTGTGGTTTTATATCTTTCGTTGGCTGGGTTTGTTCATTATTTCTATTGATTATTCTATATCCTGGATGACGTTTTAGATATTCATTGACAACTTGGTTTAAATTTGAAAAATCTTTTCTTGGTTCAACATCTTTTTTTAAAACTTTAAAAGGCGAAGCACTTCTTCTGTCGGGTAATTGGAACTGAGCCACTCGTGTGAAAATACTTGCTTTCTTAAAAAAAAAAAAAACATTTTAAATACACGTATTCAATTTTGTTAACACACACATTTTATCTATGGAATAAATATAGCGGGTTACAAGTAGTTTTGGAGAATATTTATTTACAAACTATTTAATTTTCAGACGATGCAGATCCCTATTATATTTCCTTTTCTCATTGATATTTCTTACATAAAATCGAGAATTACCTTCTTCATTTGGTGGCGATTTGGTGGGAGTTTCGGTGGTGGTCGACTTTTCCTGTCTCGAGTAGCAGGTTTAGCAGGTCTTGGTTCGACATGAGTCTGTAGTGCTGTTGAGTAATGATCTACGCGTGGGGGTGGTGGCGGTGGTATTTTCGGCGGTGGGGGCAGTGGGTGCGGTGGGGACGGCGGGGGTGGGGGGCGAGGACGCGAGTGAGTACGCGCGGGTGGTGAAGGTCGAAGAGCTGGAGGCTGGCGAGGTGGCGGAGGTGGCAATGGCGGTGGTTTCGAATCCGGGGCCAAATGGAATTGTAGCGATGATTGCTGTTCTCTGTAAAGACTACAAAAATACTTTATTTATGTCTCCTAGGGCCAGAGTCATCACATAGTGTACGCTTAGGCGGGCGTCGTCTCCGAGACTGACCTAAGTACATGACTACTAAGTATCAAGTAGTACTAAGTATTGACTTGATTGCCTTCTGTCTCTGCATTGTCAACTAATAGATCGGACCACCCACCACCACCACTGATGGATCGGTCCTCGGGTTAATTGGATCGGTCGGACTGGTGATCTATCAGTTGACAATATAGAGACAGACAATGTTGTATACTCACTTATTAAACGATGGTGCTGGAATTTCTTCCGAGAACGGTTTATTTGCATGTGGCCAGCTGAGCGCATCCTACAAAATAAAACGAATGATTAGAAAAAAAAAACCGAAGTTGTGTGCATTAACGGTTATTCCATTACAAAGCTGCGCCACAGCACGCTGTTCTTAAAATTATGCATCACGATCATAAAGAGGTAGATGCTTGAGGTGTAACGAGCTACACTTGCCGGTCTTCACTCACCCAATCATGTTAAGAGCATAAGCATAATAAGAAGTGGGAGCTAGGATACAGGCCTACTCTCTGTGAGAGGCAATTAGCTGTAATCGAGTTGCGGCTGTAAGATTGTCCATGGAGTTTCTTGCCCATTCTTCTTCATAGAGATCTACGCTTTGGAATGGGAAACTACAATACTTTGACAAGTTAATAACTTGTGAAAGTACTGCAGTTGCCATGTGAGTGTGACTGTAGCTTCGCTTTTTTTTGTTGTTTTTTTTTTTGACATTCAAAAGTGCCTGGTCTATTTGAAATAAATAAATGCTTTGAGTTTGAATCCACCACGCAGGCCAGTGCGGGCTCGTAGATGCCACATGTCTACGATTCTTTAGTTCCAGGATATTTTGGATTCCTGACGATTTTACTACTACTTTAAGATGTTGAAAAACGTCACCCCTTTCCCCTTTTCACGGATGAATTCAAGCAACTCCTGCGATGTTCGTGGACGTGCACTTTGTTTGAACCTGCTTTTTCCAAACGTGGCCTCACTTTTATTGTTTTTTCTGAAAAGAAGAAATATAGTGAAATGGTAATACGGCCTTTTTTGAGGGGTTCATTTTCGAGAAATTGTAAAATAAGCTATTATTGTATTTTGTTAGATCATTAGTTCCAAGTTTAAAACATATCCTTCCTTTTGGGCTTCCCCACAGTCAGGTGATAATAAAACTGCCCATATGTATAGTCTGGTAACCCACCTAATACAGTTCGAAAAGGATTTGTAAATAATAGAGGTGAAATTTTTCGTGATGCTTTTACTATTCACTACTTAGATGATGTAAAGATGTTCGGCACGGTTGGCGCAGTGGCACGAAACAAACGAAACAAAAGATTGACAAAATTTGTAATTTAGTGATTTGTGAAATACATTGAAAAATGAATTATAATATATTTACTTACTTATACGACGGTGCATTTGATTGTACTGAAGACATTTTATATGCATGTTGAAGGATCGCATTCTAGAAAAGAGGAAAATATGGTAGAAAATTGCTAAAGATTGATCAATAATATTTCGCATTCCTCCATTGTATTGCACACATTGTGTTTAGCGGGTACACAGTAAAGAGTAGCCATGAACTAAATATGGACCTGAGGAATTATAAAATTGTCCTTTCACGATTGCAACCTTTGTTCCACATCAGTGCCAAACGTTGCTTTTAGGTTGCTGCTTTCGGGGGTAAAATAACCGAAAAACGCGTAAGGACTGTAGAGGAGCTTCTCTGGCATCCGTCAACTTATTATTTACTGATTTTTTTTTTAAATTCATATTATGGGAACGATAATCTTTAATCCTTCACATAATTGATCCATCAACATATCGTATATTTATGAATCTTGTAGTAACTTGTTAAAATTATTACCAAATATTTCTATAACAACTACCTCTGCGCCGTTTTCATGAAAGATGTTAAACATCTCGTTCGATGATTGTGCACGAGCTACTGGCTTGACACTATCTCGTACATTCACGGCATCACTCGTATTGTTTACTCTGTGAAATTCAGAAATGAGGATGAAGATCTTTGGCAGTCGTTATAGGTAGTCAGTGGCCCAAAAGTCTTACAACCAGTCTTAGCAAGAGGTATGGTATTACCCAGTACTAACTGGGTTGTGGAGGTCAGATAGGCAGTCGCTCCATGTAAAATACTGGTTTTCAGCTGAATCTGGTAAGACTGGAAGCCGACTCCAACATAGTTGGGTAAAGGCTTGCCTAGCCTTTACCCAACTATATTGACGATGATTTGAATAGTTAAAATAGATGATAAGACGTTGGTGGACCTAAAGGTGGAAGAGAAATTGAACCCTTACCTTTGCAAGATATAATTCTGTAAAGGGTCTATTTTTTCGGGATATTGGTACAATTTCTCCGGCGGTGCGTCCTCGATCGTGATTATGGGCAGCAGGACTAACGACGGATCGCAGTACGAAGATGTTTCACCCAAAGGACACGTTGGTGGTGGTGGTGCTGGGAAAGTTCAAAACGCAACATCAAATAACTTGTCTGCATCATCAGTGTAGTAGTTGCAAATGATCATAGTGCCAGGGGACTATGAGGTGTGATGTTAGCATTATCCTTACGACCCTATCCTTTAATTGGCTTTGGCGAAGCATATCATCTAATTCCATATATGTATCTCTATAAGCAGTCTTATTTTAGTAGTCACTCTCGCTCTAACCACAAATTTTGTAAATATTTAGTCAAACCAGTAGTGACAAATTAAGGAAAAGATTCCGGATTCTGACAAACAAAATATACTACCTGTCTAACGTGTTCGATTATATTTCGGGGAGTGTGCTTTGCTTGGAATTACACATCTACTTCCCCCGTCCCCATTCTATCATCGGACGAGCAGAGATACGGCGAAGCGTCACTGTTATATAGTTGAAGTTCCAGGGACCCGAAAAAAGCACTATGCTTTCACATTTCACAGTCGTATTCACTGCCGGCTTCTCTGTCCCTGATCATTACAATCTGAATACATTCAAAGTTTGAGTGAATTGGGTTTTTCAGGGTAAGCGTGCTCCACCCTAGACCGCGGTGGTTACGGCCAAACATGAGCCTATTTAGTATTAAAAAAACTAGGTAATATCTTTCAGTGTCTGTTATTTGCACCCGGTGCGCAAGCTGTCCGTACTGGTTTAACTGAACCTTGAATTAGGTAAAACAGACAAAAAACTCACGTGGATCAGGCGTCGCCTCAATACAGAGACAGTCGGCATCTTCCTTAGAACCAGGAGGGCAGCCGCATTTAGTGCTGAAGCCCTGGCCAGGTATTGGACGTTCTGTCTCGTATGTGTGTGTTCCCTTGCGAGGACCGGACGAGAAGTTGCATACCACTTGGAGAGACTACGTGGAAAGAGTAAATAATACATTTTGTTGGATAGGATAAAATGGCCTAATAATAACAGCCGTAGGGGTCGACTTTAAAGGATAAGCAAACGCTTGCTGAGATCAATCCGTAGATGGGTGGCCTTCCATTACATTTCGAGATGTCCCCATGCTTCCGAAATCACTATAAGTAATTCCCAGCTGTTATTCCTAGATCTTTGAGGGTGGTTACGGGTAACCAAAAACTCGAAAATTGGCAACCCTGTCCTGCTAAGGGTTATCGTGTTATCAAATAACTGGCTTGTCAGGGCAGTCGGACCATGTTATACTTGTATTCAGTTGCAAGCCGTTCCAAGTCAACTTAACAGAATAGCACTAAATCAAACTTGACTTACATTTTGTATTCCCTGTTGAATATTCTCGTAGTGCACGTATTCGGAATACCCGGATATTCCACAGCCCATGTGCGTGGCTGAACCATCGATCATAGCGAGGTAAAGTTTACCCAATTGGGTAATAAATGCTGGTCTGGGGATAAATATAAAAAAATAGATTATTTCTGGCCCCCTTCCTAAAAGAATGCCTCCCTCTGACTGTTGATGTATAAGGCAACGTGACTCATTTTGAGTTGGTTGTGAGCGTTGATTTACCGCAGTCTGGTTCAACCTGTGCACGACCTCAGATGATACTTGTTTCCTTCGCGTGTACCTCGTTGCGTCGTGTGTCGTGTCGCGCATGGCGTGCTTCACTTTGATGACAGCAATTGCAAAGTAATTAAATGAAAATGCTGTACTGCTGATATGTGCTGTGTGTGTTATGCAACGCTGGGTGGTCCAAATAATGACTTTGTTTTGACTTTTATTTTCCTTATACCCAGGAGCTTCCGAAAATACCCCATGTATGTTGTATTATATTTTATTATTTTCGGAAAACTTACAGCTATGCAGACACAATAGTTTCATTAATAACAATAATATGGCCAATTACAGGGTTTCACAAATAGCTATACTATAGTTTAATAAAACAAAATGCAGAAAATGCTCTGAAACCGAATCCCTCAAAAACGCAATCATGCGCGTTTCACCTCCGTAATAGACATGCAGGTTATAAATTAAATATCTCTTGGCAAGGGGTGCCCATCGCGCACAGCTCTAACCCGAAATACCTCGGCATAACCTTAGACCGGTCACTCACCTACAAAACCAACTGCCAAAATATAAAATTAAAAGTGCATGCCAGAAACCACCTGCTACGCCGCCTAACCTCCACCAAATGGGGGGCCTCTCCAGGAGTTCTACGAGAGAGCTGCAGAGAAGCAGAGCGCCATCCCTGTGGTTACAGGGATGGCGCTCTGCTTCTTTGCTGGTGAATATGCCTGCCCAGTAGGGGACCGCTCTGCGCACGCACACCTAGTGGATACAGCTCTAAACGAGACGTGCCGAATAATTACTGGTTGTCTTAAATCGACACCGGTACGAATGCTGTATCCACTTTCCGGCATCGCGCCTATAGCCAGCCGTATCGAATTGACGAAGCTACAAGCTGACTCACGCCACCCAATGCACAACTACGGCTCAGTGCCCCAGAGGCTGAAAAGTCGCAAAAGTTTTCTTGGGTGCGTGGGCCCAGGTCGGCCAAAGCAAAGACAATCTCTGCAGATGGGGGTTCGTGGACGGCTCAGACCTCAAGTGCGTATGCAGTGTCTTCCCACAAACAATGGCCCACCTTCCATCTTGCACCGCATGCCCTATTATCTGCGCTCTTCATGATTTAATTACTGCATCAGAGAGCGGGGTTCGCGTGGCTGAATTTTGGGCTAAACATATTTGTTTTTTTTTTGCCATCGATACGCTAAGAAGATAAAACAAAAAGAATTAAACTTAAAGACAGTGGTAAGGATTAGTACACACAAAAGCAATAAAGAAAAAAAGAACATAAATTGACACAATACAATGGTTATGTGTTGTCGAAGAAGTGATTGCAAAGGGTCTTTTTCAATTTAGACACGCTTGTGTTAAAAATGTTCCGCGATTCTTGATAGTTTTCGAGTTAAAGTTTCTTGAAAATTGTCTGGGAACCGCTTTAAAAAACTCTTTATTTTTCACGGGTTGTGCACATTCTTTAACCATGTGTCTTTCTTTTCTAAATGCATATTACAATCTCATTAGCACCAAGAGTATAAAAATATTAAAAATCACAAACTTTCGAATAATAAATCAATCGAATGAGATTTTCGGCTACCCCTACAAAGTTAAAACTTATTTTTAATACAAGTTTTTTATGCCCTTTTTTTTTTTTGGAGGGTGGGAAATCATCAAATGACCCCTCCCGCTCTGGGCGGAGCGGAAGGGAGTATCAGACTCTTACTGACTAAAAACCACCCATGTTCCTTCTTTGGCCCTTTATGTTCCAGGGCCGCGGTATCTCTTTCGAACAGTCCCGCAGCCCTGGCAGGCATCGGCCTTTGCGGGCCCCTCCCGTTTGCTGGCATCTCTTTGAGGTGCGCGTGGAACACGAACGCACCGTCGACACGGCCTGTCGTCATACGACGGATGGACGGCGAGCTAGCCCATTACTCACCGTCCACAGGCCCGCGCCTATACGGTGGCCGAGAACCATCACGGCGTGAAGTTTTTTTATGCCTTAACTTTATTTCAAATACCTCCACGACCCCGTACTATTCAATCCATCCATCAGCACAATGTTTTGAGTGCGTTACATTGATTCCTACCGTAAAAAGTGATATTTCACCCCAAAAAAAAGTCGTTTCCCAGCAACAATTTTTGCGTAAAGTTACTTAGTTTGATGTACAGACGCCAAGCACATCAAGCTACTACAATCTGTCAAATTTCTTAATTAGATGTACAACTTTATCGCTAAAGCATTAGGTTCAAGGATGATTGGAAAAAATTGACAGTTTCGGGTAGCTTGATGTGCGGGCGTCTGTTCATAATGCTTGGTTGACGTCTTCGTGAAGGGTCCGTTTACACCCTGACCCTAAACTTTTAACTTATATAAAGTGTTACATGGATCTTTTGGCGAATTAATGAGTTTGACAAAGGGGCGCTAGTGATAAACAATTTTACGAATTACTAGCTTTACTCCCGTTATGTACGGAATTTAACCCACGGGAACGTTTTAAATGTGGCCTGTGACACTCGGAGATAATGTAGCACCCCGTTAGTGAAAGAATTTTTTGAATCGGATCAGAAGTATATATTTTATTTAAACTAAACTTCATGGAGTACAAAAAAACTGGCCAAGTGCGAGTCGGACTCGCGCACGAAGGGTTCCGTACCACTATCTATAAAAATATATGATGCAACTACACATTTAAGGTTTTCGGAATTTTCCCTTCATCTGTGCTATAAGACGTTGCTTTGAACCAAATTTCAAGATTCTGAGTTCACGGGAAGTACCCTGTAGGTTTTGATTCCCTTGCGAGTGTCGAAAATTTGCGGCATAAACGGCTGTATCTTTTGATTGCCTTGGCTAACAGCTCCATGGGACAGTAGACCTGAGTATTTCATATAAATTCCTGCTTGATACCTCTACGCGTTCCTGAGAAAAAGGGTCTTGACAGACATACAGACGGACGGACAACAAAGTGATCCTATAAGGGTTACGTTTTTTCCTTTTGAGGTACGGAAGCCTTTTTTTTTTTTTTTGGTTGGTGGGAAATCATCAAATGACCGCCCCCGCTCTGGGCGGAGTGGAAAGGAGTGTCAGACTCTTACTGACTAAAAACCACCCATGTTCCTTCTTTGGACCTTTATGTTCCAGGGCCGCGGTATCTCTTTCGAACAGTCCCGCAGCCCTGGCAGGCATCGGCCCTTGCGGGCCCCTCCCGTATGCTGACAACTCTTTGAGGCGCGCGTGGAACACGAACGCGCCGTCGACACGGCCTGCCCGTCGTCATACGACGGACGGACGGCGAGCTAGCCCATTACTCACCGTCCACAGGCCCGCGCCTACGGTGGCCGAGAGCCATCACGGCGTGGCCCCCGACGCCCGGTGCTTCTCCTGGTGCTTCTCCTCCCGCGGCGGCTGGGACGTGAGGCTATCTCCCTCTCACGTTCCGCCGCCTCCTTCGCTAGCATGACTGCTTCGCAGAAGGAGGCGACGGCTTCCCATTCCCTCTCGCCCCAGACCATGGCTTGAACCAGGGCCGGACGCGAGAGGTCGCCGCCACCAATCGCCGCTACGAGGACACGGCGGGAGGTACGGAACCCTAATAAAACCATTTTGTTAACATAAATTGATACACGTAAATGGGTACATGCTAATACACATATATATATACAGATAAAATAAACTAATATATATTCTAATACATGCACATAGTCCGAAATACGAGAAACCTTATAACAATTACTATGACTCTAGTAATGACTAGATCGTAAGCAATTTAGTCTGATTTTAAATGGAACTTCCGAACTGCTCTTTTGAAAGCCATTTTGCTTTCAGTTTTTTAAATCCAAGGGGTAGCGCGTTCCAGAGCTTTATTGTTGAGATAGCGTAAGAAAAGGACATAAAACCAGTACGAAATTTGAAGGAGCAGGTTTTTGGAAGCTCGAAGGTTAATTATGAATGTCAGAACTGCCCAACACAATGAAATATTTTTTTAGGTACTCGGGAGCACATGGATCGTTCATAATAGTAAAGAGCATGCAAAGAGATCTGAGGGACCTACTGAGTCGGATAGGCAGATTTTAGCTGAGAACGGTACGAAGAGATATGATCTTATTTACAAAGGCCAAAAATGAAACGAATGCAATTGTTGAGAAGACGATCCAATTGTTAAGAAGGTCTTGGGATAGATCAGAGTAACAAACATCAGCATAGTCGATAATGGGAGGCACAAGTGACTGGATCAAAGTTATTTTCGTGCTAGACGGGACAAAATGTTTGAATCTATAGAGTTCCGAAGCTAACCCCCTAAATACAAACTTACTAAACTACAAACTTACAAATTATTACGTCTTTTTATAATATTAATAAAGATCTAAAAAAAAGTTCCAGCGTTACACTTACACGGGCCAAAAGAGCATTGTACAGCTGTTATGCTTAGTTATTCTATGAAGAGTTTCAACTTACGCAGTCCAATCGGGGTAACTTTGAATCATGTCCTCAGTAACGAAATTCTTGTGACCGTACCAAGTCTTTACGGACGTACTAACAGTATCCGCTATTTTTTCATTCGTCAATCCTTTGGTCTGTTTCGTAAAGTCGCTTAGTGGCAGCCAATCAGGATACTTGAATCGGACGAGGCCAATCGCTTGGCTAGGATTCGGGAATCTTTCTATAAAAGATAGATAGTATATTATGATATTTTTTGCATTGAAAAATAGGAATCAAACCTAGGACCTCATGCAGTACCTCGAGGCATTCGAGGTATTTTATTTATATAGATAAATAGATATAATAATATATGTATACATGATTTATATCCATACATACATACACGATGGAACCACATGAGTATAATGTTTTGAGGGCGTTACATTGAGTTTTACCGTAAAACGTGATTTTACACTCCAAGAAAAAGTCGTTATTCAGAAAAAAATTTTTTTGGAGTTACTTAGTTTGATGAACAGAATGCTTGGTTGACGGCTTCATATAGTATCTGTTTACACTTTGTAGATGCCAGCATAAATGTCACATAACAACACCCTTGATTACCCTGATAGGGTAACCGGAAATGAGAAAAAATAACAATATAAAAAGGTATACTCACTAGTTGCCCTGCACATGTCATGTTTTAGGCAACACTGATTGGCCAACAGTTGCGCAAAAGTTGCCAATTCGCTGTCCCATTTCTGTAAACAAAGGAGGTTTGGAAGTTAAATTAAAAGTTAGTTATTCGGTAATAAATTAACACAGTTTTGAGTTTTCATTCCAAAGTAATTCATTCGCCTGCAAATTTATAATACTAAGTAAACGGATTTTTGTTTGGTATTCAACAAAGTACTCCAACACGTCTTTTCCCGAAGGGGTGGGTAGAGTTGCATGGAAAATGGGCGTACTGCAAAACTTTGCCAATTATGAGACCGGGTAAACTGTTATTTAAATGTTTAAATAACAGTTTACCCGGTCTACGAATCAAGTTACCGATGATTAATCAAAATTCAATCGTTGCAAGTCGTATGACATTGCCAGTCTGTGTACTGTTGTTTTGGCCATAGGGTGTTTGTATTTACTTATATGTATCCGGCCTGTGTAGGAGGTGTTGGTGAAATGAATAATTGTTCCTACTATGTTTTGCAGCTTTACATTGTAGACACAGGTTGTAGACAATGAAATTTTTCCTAGTCCGTGTTTACATATTTTTGGGGCTGACTGTAAAATCGTTTACTACCCGTAAAAGACGACAAAAACACATTGTTTTAATGTTCCAAAAAACAAAACATACCAATCGGAATATGCCGTAGCCCCTCGGCAACAACTTTTTATTTTTTCCGGTTTCTACGCCTTGGGCTATTTTACTCCTTATCCTGAAAATAAAACATTATTACGTTTATATTATAATAAAGCTAATTTATTTATTTATTTGGTAGTACACAACAGTAGTACATACTACGAATTAATGTGAAACAATAAAAATAATATAAAAGTGCTGGTATGTATGCCTATTATAGGTATACACAGCATTCACCATAGGACAACAACATAATGTATCAAATCTTAATTATAAAGTAATAATTATGTGTGTTTCTTTGAACTTGCTAATACCTGTCCGATTTGAGCTATTCTTTTTGCATTTAATAACCCAATTCTTGAGAAAGGTTGTGAGTTATTTGTTGGTCAAGTGGTCGCAAGCACGACTGCTGAGCATGAGGTCCTGGGTTCGATTCCCGAGTCAGGCAAAGTGTTATTAGGTTTTTCCATCAAAAATTATCTCAGTAGCAGCCACTGGCAATAGGATTCCTATTGTACCAAGTGATTTTGATTGCACATAGTTAGGTGCCGATAACGGTACATTTGAAAAAGAATTAAACCTGTCGGAGTTTGGATATATGCTTGGTTGATGGCAATAGGCTCGCCCCCTAATACAAGGGACTTAAACGTAACTGGCGAAATGTGGGTGTACTAATGGGTACACCTCTGCCTAACCCTTCAGGGATTACAAGCTTGGTGTTATCTTACTTCTTACTGTCTTACTACTATTATAAATGCGAAAGTTTTTGATTACGGATGGATGTTTGTACTCTTTCACGCAAAAACTACTGAACGGATTTGGATGAAATTTGGCACATAGATTGTTTATTACCAGGAATAACACATAGGAAACTTTTTATCCCGGTAGATGACCTGAACTTCACGCTGGCGAAGCCACCGGAAACAGCTAGTTAGTTATAAATAACATCACCCTACTAGCCTAAGGAGCTAAGCAAAAAGAGAAATAGTGGGTGATACCACAGAGCATCCCTAAATAACTATGTTGACAGGAAATAAAAAATACTTTTGCACGTTCGTAGGATACAATATTACGGAAACAAATACCGACGTAATATTTATTTCTGATTGTAACTCTGTACTGTTTATTTTTGTGTCCGGGTTACTGTTCTTTCTTGTAACTTAATATTACCCCTAGACCCTATTTATCTTTGTTTCCATAATACCCTTTATACAGGGTTGAAGCGACACTGACGCACAAATGGGTAAGAGTAGCACGGCTCCAGCGAGATATTCAAGCGGCAATTTCAGTCTAACCGGCTGCAGCTGAATACCAGTATTTTACATGGAGCAACTGCCTATATCACCTCCACAACCCAGTTAGTACTGGGTAATATGATACCCCTTGGTAAGAGTGGTTGTTAGACTTTCGGGCCACTGACTACCTGTAGCGACTGTCAATGATCTACAAATGATAGCCGGGATCAACGGCTAAACGCGCGTTCCGAGGCACGGAGGAAACTCGATATGTAATGGGTTGTGGTCACCCATCCACGGACCAACCTAGGCAAGCGAGGCTTAACCTGAAGATCGTACCGAGCGGCTGTTATTATTAACCCACGAGCTCCTCTTCATTGTAGTAGGTATAGTTTGGAAATTTATCATGAAACTTACACGTTTGTTACATCAAGCAGTTGATTCGCTAGTGCAGCGGTTATGCTGACGTTGGCCGAGTTGTAGCAATTAGGTCCCATGACATGGTTCTGTAAAGATAAATAAATACATATTATTATTACCACATTAGTGTGAAGAAAAACTAGAGAATTACATTAATCCAAATTGCACAAGAAGGATTTTGTGTCATCAAAATTTAAAAGTTCTAACTATGTTAAGTTTTATTATTGGTGAGTGCAAGCTGAGATGTGACAATAATTTAATGTTATATTGGAATCTTTGTTTATATTAACTTACACACTAATTTATAAAATGAGAGGAGATGGAGAGAGCTTGTGGCTAAATAATAACCTCCGCTCGGCTCGATCTTTAGGCTAAGCTACGCTTGCCTAACTTGGTCCGTGGATGGGTGACCACCCATTACATACCGAGTTTCCTCCGTGCCTCGGAAAGCACGTTAAGCCGTTGGTCCCGGCTGTCATTTGTAGATCTTTGACAGTCGTTACAGGTAGTCAGTGGCCCGAAAGTCTGACAATCAGTCTTACCAAAGGGTATCGTAGGGCAATTTTGGCGAGAAACCGAAGCCAACCAAAAGTTTGAAAGCTGAATTCAAAGTTAAACACCCATAGAAGGTATTCCAGCGGGCCTGTGGACGGTGAGTGCGGGCCTGTGGACGGTGAGTAATGGGCTAGCTCGCCGTCCGTCCGTCGTATGACGACGGGCAGGCCGTGTCGACGGCGCGTTCGTGTTCCACGCGCGCCTCAAAGAGTTGTCAGCAAACGGGAGGGGCCCGCAAGGGCCGGTGCCTGCCAGGGCTGCGGGACTGTTCGAAAGAGATACCGCGGCCCTGGAACATAAAGGGCCAATGAAGGAACATGGGTGGTTTTTAGTCAGTAAGAGTCTGACACTCCCTTCCGCTCCGCCCAGAGCGGGAGGAGTCATTTGATGATTTCCCACTCTCCAAAAAAAAAAAAAAAGGTATTCCAGAATTATTCCAAAATACCCTCACATTGAATGACATTGACATTTGGCAAACAAAAAGTTGGTGGTCCGTCACAAATGAAGGTGAGGGACGGGACTGATTAACATAAAATTGCCTAGATATTTTGACACTGACGTAAATTCTGAGGTAAAATTGTAAAAAGTCATTACAAAAAAGCCTCGCTTTCAACGCAAATAAAAATTGTACAACTCGTTTTTGCGTTATTTAAAACATGTTGCAAAAGGAGTATGCAAGGATCGTGGCAGATATATGTATTATAAGACTAGATAATAAGTACCTAAACGTCACCCAAACACACATTCGAACTCCGCAAAACAACAGCGCGCAAGTTAAAATTATGTTCATATAGTTACATCGACGCTACTAACTATTGCTCTTCAAAAGGTTTCATTAATGAATTTTCGCCACAACAGGAAACTGCGGTCTATATTAAGCCCTTATTTTGACCCGTCGCCATGTTGGGTCGAGTGCTGACAGCTGTTGGATTATTTTGTTTTTGTAAGTGGGCTACATTTTCTGAGTACACACAAGACATACTTAACATAATTACACTTCTGATGGTGATATCTTATATAGAAAACTTCAATGTTTTGACTTTGCATGTGACTGCGCATGCTGCGCTATGGGCTAATTATTAATATTATAGAAACTTTAGGAGTTTAAAATATTTAGTAAGATTAGAAATTATGACTGCAAGCGCAGCGATTGTTGTATTGAATAAGTTCCTAACGATGTTTTCTTACACTGATGTCAGTGATGTCTCAGATAAACGTACATAGGACATAGGTATTAATAACTTACATAATATTGTGGTTGGTGTTGGTCTAGTGGTCGCAATCGGGAATGCTGAGCATAAGGTCCCGGGTTCGATTCCCGGGTCGGGCATATTCTTATCGGGTTTTTCCATCAGGAATTTCTTATTAGCAGTCATGGAGTCTAGAACTGAGCTTGGTTCATGGCAATAGGTTCGCCCCCTGATACATAGGTGATTATGTGAAATGAAATGTGAAATGTGGGTGTACTGTACTGTTAAGTACAGGTCTGCCCAACCCTTGGGGGGTAACAGGCGTTATGTCATGTTATAATATTGTGGATTCCAAATAGATTCCCTGAGCATAGTTTTGTTTTTTGTACCCTTACACAAAGTTGTCCTTTTTAGTTTTTATCCCAAATGTAAACTGGTAAAGAATGCCTTGGGGCATCAAGTTCGCGTATATGTATGTATAATATGTATATACCAGTATTGTACATCAGCTGCCTTGCTTTTTCCCAATTATGTTGGAGTCGGCTTCCAGTCTTACCGGATACAGTTGAATACCAGTATTTTACATGGAGTACTGCCCATCTGACCTCCACAATCGAGTTAGTGCTGGGTAATACGATACTCCTTGGTAAGATTGGTTTTCAGACTTTCGTTCCACTGCCAGCCAGGACCAACGGCTAAACGTGCTTTCGGAGGCACGGAGGAAACTCTGTATGTAATGGATGGTCACCCATCCACGGACTAACCCTAAACCTAGGCAAGTGCACCTCATCCTGAAGATCAAACCGAGTGGCTGTTATTATTTAGCCACGAACTCCAGTACCCTTACTTTCTTATCCTTATTATAAATGCGAAGTTTGTTTGTTACCTTTTCGTGCCTAAACCACTGAACCGATCATCCTGAAATTTTGCATAAACGTTGTCAGGTGTACAGAAACGGACATAAGGTACCTTTCATCCCGGAAAAAAGTACTGTACTCGAGGAAAACAACAATAACGTTTTATTCTCATAGATGGCGTCACGTGTCTTTCGAATCATGATTGAATTACAAACAGAGTACAACCCGAATTGATTGTCAAATTCTAAATTAACGCGAGCGATACGGCGGCCAAAAGCTAGTTGTACATGAAGTTTAATCCTTAGGTACTTACATATAATATATATTTATATATATATATATATAATATAATAATATTTTAAATGCGAAAATAGTTTGTTTGTTTGTGTGTTATCTTTTCACGCCTAAACCACTGAACCCATCATTCTGAAATTTTGCATATACGTTGTCAGGTGTACAGAAACGGACATAGGGTACCTTTCATTCCGAAATAAAGTTCCGAAGTACTGTGCCTAAAGAAAACAACAATAACGTTCATAGATGGCGCCACATGCCTTTCAAATCATGATTGAATTGCAAGCAGAGTACAACCCGAATTGGTTGTCAAATTCTAAATTAACACCAGCGAAGCAAAGCTATATGAAGTTTAAATCGTAAATAAATACATAGGCCATGACCAAAATGGAAACCCACTCGATTCCAAATTACAGTCCAATCCATTTGATTAGCATCCAACAAAATGGAGTTAGGCTGTTACGCATTGATCGTGTTGCGAGCCCACGACCGCTTCAAATTGAGCATTTTGTCATGCAGCGGTCTGATAGTGTTCTTAATGGAAGATTGTGTTAGGGGTGCAATTTGTGTGGGATGGTTTGTTTTTGGTTAATTTATACACGCTGGAACGGTCACCGACGCTAAAAAATTTTACCACTTAATAAGTACATCATTCTGAACCCCTCTCATAGAAATTCGTCGGTTATTCAAAAGAAAACAGCTGTTTCCTACAAAACTGAAATACCTACAACTATACGGTCAAAATGTATGGAACAGCAGTTTTTTTTTAATTAAAGTTGAAAAATTTCCAACATGTATTGCTATGCATTGAGACATCACATTAACTTCAACTACGCATTCTTAATGTAGGTATTGTACAACATCGAACTAAATTACTTTGAGCAAAAATACAATTATTGTTTTAACAAAAACTTTGTGATTTCGGGTACAACCTGTATACGGGACTTAGACGTGGAAAAGAAAAACGTGATTAAAATTCGAACTGACTTGAGATGACATTCAAATCACAAATGAGTGGTTTGAGTATAACAGTATTATACCCCTTTGTTTGTGGGTACTTTGCCGGATTAACGAGTGTTTTTCAAATAACTTGGACAGAGGCAGTATATCTCTCTTGTTCTTTCTCCTAGACTCTGTGAAAGTTTGAGCAAGATAGATGCAGTGTTTATAAGCAAATTTATGACATAACCGATGACAGTGACAGATACTCAACAACATTGTTATAAACTCAGACCGCTCATTGGTGATTATTTGAATAGCATTGTAGACTTATTTCACTTCGTTCTTTTCCACTCGATTTAGTTCGGATCGAATCGTTTTTAGGGTTCCGTACCCAAAGGGTAAAACGGGACCCTATTACTAAGACTTCGCTGTCTGTCTGTCTGTCTGTCGGTCTGTCTGTCTGTCTGTCTGTCTGTCTCCAGGCTGTATCTCATAAACCGTGATAGCTAGAAAGCTGAAATTTTCACAAATGATGTATTACTATTGCCGCTATAACAACAAATACTAAAAATAAAAATATTAAGGGGGGCTCCCATACAACAGATATTATTTTTTTGCCGTTTTTATAGATAATGGTACAGAACCCTTCGTGCGCGAGTCCGACTCGCACTTAGCCGGTTTTATTTAACAAGATTATGTATTTGGCTGTCATTTTTTTTCATGTATGTACATCTATTTCTCCGTGATAGCTGGTCCGGTTTACGTGATCCTTTCGGTAGTGACGTTTTTTTTTGAGAAAGTTGGTGCGGTAGTCCCATTTAAATTTTATTCTTATTAGGTAACTTTACTTGGGAAGTGCTAGTGCATGAGTAATGTTCCATAGTACGTATTTGATTTTCTTCGTCTATTTGAACAGCTGATAACTTTTAATTACAATGGAAAATAAGTATTTGACAAGAATTTATGTGGGACACCTACCACTATTAAAAATTATTAATTATTTCGCAAAAAAGAAAATAGCACGGCCACATTCCTACTAGTGTTATGCAGGGATCCTTTGGCAAAAAAAACCTGTGTGCTTTTCCAGACTATAATCTATTAGTCTATTCGTCCGTCTGAAGTTCGATAATCGTCCCACGGGATCATACTACCGGAATAAAAAGTATCCTATTTGTTAATTCAGGTTATAGACTATCTGTGTGCCAAATTTCATGCATGCCGTTCTGGTGTGATTCAGTAACAAACATCCATCCATCCAAACTTTCGCATTTATAATATTATTATATATATACATAACTCTTGCGATGTTGAGTGGGCCTCTAAGGCCCATTTTCAAATGTTTGATCGCTGTTGATCAACCCTGTAAGGCCCATCTGTCACTGTCATCGGTTATGTCATAAATTTGCTTATAAACACTGCATCTATCTTGCTCAAAACTTTCACAGAGTCTAGGAGAAAGAACAAGAGAGATATACTGCCTACAGATATCGATCGCTTAACCTGATGTAGTTGGTAAAGTAAAATGTTTTTAATTATATGAGTATTTATACAGATTTACATAAACACAAGTTTTCATCATAATTATCTATCTCTCACAGTCATGTACACTCCCATACATAGATACATAAACATTCCACATCTTAGTTGCATTAGCTAGTAAATATAGTATTGTAATTAAATGATGATATACTGTGCTCATCTTACTACAATTGTTATATGTTCAAAGTATAGGCAAAGACGCTGGCACCCTAAACACAAGTTAAATCTTACATTGGGTGCCAGAGCTCATCGTAAACACTCCTCTCCCTAGTTGTAACGCTGCATAGTACTTAGATAAGTGTTTCATGTACAATTATTTGAAGGTAATAAATTCTTTTTTTTTATTGACTGAAAAAAAAATTGGCCCACCATTTCCAAAAAAGTTTTAATTTACTCACAGCATCGAAGTACTGGCACACAATATGAGCCCCTTCTCTGCAAAACTTCATGTTGGGACAGTAGTCCGACACGTATATGCCCGCCTGGTACGCCTTGTCGATGACCAGCGAGCATCTTGAGGTCTTTAAGGTGAGCAGGAGTAGTTGTAGTAGCTGGAAAGTAAATATTTAACATGTGAAAAAACAGGGGGATGGGTTTCTATATTGTCTAAAAGGAGACGAGAAAGAATCTAAACGTTGGTTTCGATCCTCAGATCAGTAAGATATGATAAAATATATTCATTAGCTCAAAAAATTGTACAAATACAATAATAGAAAGTGCATGTAGGATAACATAAATAAAAAATCGTTCAGACATGTCTAGTTTGCTACACATGTGGTACATGGCGTGCAAATGTTTTGAATTCTAAATTGTGACTTTTAATATGCTATTTGAGTTTTTCTATTAAGAATTTCTCACTAGCAGCCCAGAGCTTTGATTTGTGCCCAGTTGATGGGAATAGAGTCACCCCATAACTACTTAAACGCAACTGGCTAAATGTGAGTGTACTTAATACTCCTTTGCGCAACCCTCGGGGATATCAAGCGTTATATTATGTTATGTTATTGCTACAAAGATACTGCTGATAATATTCCTAACAGTCATCTTGAACCCACACAAAGAAAAGGTGAAACGCACTCTGTGAACATTCTGATGAAACACGATGATACCTATCATTTAGGGCTATCCCAAACGTAAATAAAAAAATTAACCGCCTTTCAAAAAACATTAAAAAGGTGGTTATTAAGTCAAAAAAAAAAACAAAAAAGTCACCGACTTCCAAAAGTAAAGTTATTTTTCACAATTTTTTTTTTGGATTTGGTTATTTTTTTGCAACAATTTTTTATATTTTTAATTGTACCCTTTTTAGTAGATGTATCCTTCACACATTCTTGTCATATTATATACCAATTTAACTTGGTTACGGGAAGTTATTATGATACCATCATATCATCAACATAGACAAAGAAGAAAAAATACGTATTACAGGCGATAACTCATAAACTATCCAAATTAAGTTATTATAATGTATATGGCTCAATGGCGCAAGCTTCCACAACCAAAAAAAAAATTACGAAAATCGAACCAGTAATCACAGAGAAATCGGTGTACATAGAAAAAAAAAGATGCTGGTAGAATTTCTGTTTTGACATTAGTTTTTTATTTCTGTTGCCGATAAGCGTTAATTAGGGCCAATTTATGTTTTCGTTTTATTAATGTTTAGAATCGTGCACTATGTTTGTTAATAAAGGACCGAACAAATTTTCAAAACATTAACTCAATTTTCTTCTTTTCATATTCTTTTGGGAAAGTTATATTTTTGTTGAAAAATTTGTATTTTATGATGAAACGCTGCCTAAGTCTTCCGTATGATCAATTTTGGCAGCAATTAAGTTCAGCTATGAAAACAATAAATGCGGCTTCGTGGCATCGGCCTCGTCTAACCTTGTAACAGGCCTTCGTCACATGTTTCATTTCTCCTCATCATATCAAGGCAACCATTTCCCCTTCAAGGTTTCTGTCATGGACGCTTTAGGGCCGGACTCCACCGAAGCGGAGACGAGAGGAATAGCGCCGAAATACCGTGAACTCGAAACAAAAGTGGACATGGTAAATATCCCGTTATAAGTAAGCGGCGCGCGGCGTGCGGTGAATTGTGTGCCGTGAGCGGTGTGCTGTGAGCGGCGTGCTGTAGTGAGCGGTGTGCTATGTGCGGTAGATACACCCTAGCTTCTAAACTTCTCCCCTCCTCTCCGTTTTGCACTTCGTCGCACAGCTTCGATGAACTCTTTGGTGGGTGCTCTTACGCATCTCGTAATATCGTCGTCGTCGTCGTCATCGTATCCGCTTCGTACATCTCCGCTCGTCTCCGCTTTGATGGAGTCCGGGCTTTACAGCGTAAATTCACAGCCCATAAACATAACTATGCAAGTTTTGGACCCACATGTACCCAAAACTATTTAATTCAATATCTGAACGCACGAAATATTTCACATTCACACAGAAACTTTGATGCATTAAACTAATGAACATTTCTATTATGGGGGCATATGATGTTATTGGGAACATTCGTCAGTAGGTACTGAAATGGGACTTCCAAATCATAGTCATTAATTTAGAAGTCGTTAGAATTATGTTTGGTGTTATCATTTTGAAGGTACTCAATGGTGGTTTTTTAAAACCCACAGACGTGAGGTTTTTATACATTTGCGATTTAAAAAAGGAATTAGTCACATTTGGATGCCATTTGCTGACCAGCTGGCTTCTGTGAAACACGGTGATGCTCTATTTTTAGGGTTCGGTAGCCGAATGGCAAAAAACGGAACCCTTATAGATTCGTCATGTCCGTAAACAGAAAATGAAATTTTTAAGGAACTGTCCACACATAAAACACAGAGGAGGTCATTGAAATGTTCAATCAATTTGTAAAGCATGACTACAAACTGGGCTCTACATCTATATGTTTTGGGATTACCTGATAATATTTTGATTTCAAAAGTACCAATAAAAACCTAAAATTTGAAGATACTGCCTCCCTATGACTTCCAGGGCTAATGTGGTCGTTGCTTTTGTCCAGTTTGTCCTGCTATCTTGTCTGCTATCTTTTACAGAGTTAATACCATAAAAAAACTGTGTAAACTTACCTTTACAATCATCTTCATATTTGTAACTTCGCCATGAACATTTTTAACCGCACAATTATCGCTGTCTACACATTCTAGTCCTTTTTTAGCTTAAAAGATCAGTAAACGTCAAATTAATGGAACCTTTTTACACCATTTGAAGCAACAATCATCTTTCACGAATTTGGAACATTTTTCATAATGAAATACTATTTTCTTTCATTTTCCATATTTTGAAAGAACAATTTTATTTTTGTTTGAGTAGAAATGTTTCATCTTGTAGTTATTTCTTCAGAATTTTGTAATAATTTACTTTTCTTGATACACTTTTACTGGTGGTGAATTATTTCACTTGGCACTTAGTTTCTTTGAAGGTAAATAACTCTTTAATCGATTTTAAACAGAATTGTTTATAAAAGTAACGGTTCACTCAGATTTTTATTTGGTAAAGCGCGCACATTGGGGGAACGTTAACTACACATTACACATGCATAATTATAATAAACACTGTTTTATAATTTGTTGAATCTTTCAATAAACAGCAATCTCTATTGAAATAATAACTCAAAGATCATCACAATTTCGAGAAAATCGCATTTCCATTTATATCGATATTTTTTTTAAATGATAAAAAAAGATATTTTAATCTGAACACATCTCCTTAGCAAACTATAAATATTATAAAATCTGTGTTTATGTGTTATACATTATGTTTAGTCTATGAAAATATAACAAAAGCAGCAAAGGACTGCAGAAAGGAGAAACGAATTAAGATCATATCCGCCATTTTTAAACAGCTACTTTCTTTTTTTTTCAACATAGCGGGTAAAACAATGATGTTTGTAGTTTCCGCACTAGTTATCGACTAGGATTGTTTATAAAAGTTCCTTGTTAGTAGTCGAACATTCACTAGTTAGGTCAGATGTCCCTATAATGTACTTACAATTAATTGTTTCTTCGGTTTTAATCAATTTTATAGATGCTGGTGCTAAACATGTAAGTTGCTTTTAATTTTATCTTATTCCTTTGAAGTTTAAATTACTACATCATCATCATTCTTATGCCTTTATCTCATGTTATTTGGGGTCGGTGTAGCGTAGTAATTTGGACCGGTGTCGTTTTTTGTGCCCTCAGGTTAGTGATCTCTAATTTCTGAATAACGTTGATATTTTTTAGGGTTCCGTACCCAAAGGGTAAAACGGGACCTATTACTAAGACTTCGCTGTCTGTCTGTCTGTCTGTCTGTCTGTCTCCAGGCTGTATCTCATAAACCGTGATAGCTAGAAAGCTGAAATTTTCACAAATTATGTATTACTATTGCCGCTATAACAACAAATACTAAAAATTAAAAAAAACAAAATATTAAGGGGGGCTCACATACAACAGATATGATTTTTTTTTGCCGTTTTTATAGATTATGGTACGGAACCCTTCGTGCGCGAGTCCGACTCGGACTTGGCCGGTTTTTTTTGTTACTTGGTAAAGCAAAAGGTACTATTACTTACTTCAATGAATGTGGAAGCGCCAAATCAGCCCCCGAAATTCAAAGTTTCTTATAAGTTTTTTTTTGCAATTTGCAGGTCAGTGTTGATTTGTATGTTGATTAAAATATGATTCGCGACCGTAACAGATATGGCTTAACAGAGTTATAAACATTAAAATCATCAATACAACCTTCAGGGCTAAATTCATTTAATCACATTGGATGACTATTTGATTAAATAGGCATGTGGCAGACCTGCAAATTGCTAAAAAAGTAATAAAATTTGACTTCGCGGGTTATTCTGGCCCTTCCTTAGATCCTTAAGTGATCTCAATAGCATTTGCAGATATATGAAGTTTGACTCAACTTCTTTAAAATACTGTATAATGAACAGTCACTCACGAGCACCAATATAATTATATAAACTTTCATAAATTTAAAAGCAATTTTCGCGAGAAATAACGATTGTAACATGGAAATAGGATCTTTTTCATAAAAATATGAGTTCCAGCATACTATGTTCGTAACAACATGAAATTTTATTAATTTATTTATTTATATACACACAGATACTTAACAGGACAATATGAAGAGCACAAAGGTACTGCTTATTACATAAGAAATTTCTTCTAGCAGACCTGCGAGAGGAAAGATGGATTAGAAATGTAGACACAGTGTGTAGAAAAGACAAAACAAGGAAATTTAACTTAAAACAAAAATATATCTAATATATAAAATATATTTAATAAGAACAGTAGGAAAACACACTTATAAAAGTTGTTAAGTGTTTACATATTGGTGGTCGTGACTGAACACACCTTTTTCCACGATGTAGGGCTCAGCCCATATGCTATAACGCTTATGCTCTTTACCAGGAAAGTCTTTGAAACCAACCTTAATGTGCTTTTTTTTCTGAAAA
The DNA here is from genome assembly GCA_950022335.1 of Eurois occulta. Taxonomy (NCBI): domain Eukaryota; kingdom Metazoa; phylum Arthropoda; class Insecta; order Lepidoptera; family Noctuidae; genus Eurois; species Eurois occulta. Next base: position 6,655,327 of record OX465499.1, read on the forward strand.
CTCAAACTGTTCGAAGAAAAATGTTCTTTTGAAGGAAACTGACATGACAAAAGACTCAAAAACCTACGGAACAACTGTAGAAGACATTGATTAATGATAAGTACCTCGTAACATTTGGGTGAATAATTTCCGTGATAAAATATACTTACATCACAATATCTGAACGCAAACAGTCATCATAATGCTTCGCTAGTTGAGAATAATTGGAGTTCTTAATAATGATGATTAGCAAAACCACGCCTGTAACCCCCGAAGAGTTAGGCGTATAGTGCACCCACATTTCCACAGTTATGTTTAAGTCCCATGTAACAGTGGGCCAGCCTATTGCCCGCGACCGAGCACAGATCTAAACTACTGAGTAACTACTGATTCACTACTGATGGGAAAACCCAATAACACTTTGCCCGACCTGATAATCGAACCCAGGACCTCATGCTCAGCAGTTGCACCTTCCACCAATTAATAAATCTTCTACGCTTTGAGCTTGCATCGTGCAATGTTATATAATTAAGGCTATGTCGGGAACTCTGTTTGTCAAGAGTCTATTAACCACCTGCACCACCAACACCAGATCTATCAGCTTAAATCTAGATATAAGCTGGTATTAGGAATCTAACAAGTTCGTCAGTGGTTGCTGGATTTTTTGTAAGTATATTGAGAGGATTTAGAGATACTATTTCTGATATTACTGATGGCAAAATCAAATAACCCTTTGCCCGACCTGGTAATCGAACCCAGGACCTCATGCTCAGCAGTCGCGCTTGCGACCACTAGATCAACGAGGCAGTCAAATATGTGCTATGCCTACTATGTATATTATATCTATACTCATTGATTGGCGTTCAAACATCATTCATTGAAATATTTAATACTAGCTTCCGCCCGCGGCTTCGCCCGCGTGGTGTGTTGATAAAAAGCAGCCTATATGTTAATCCAGGGTATAACCTATCTACATACCAAATGTCAACCAAATCGGTCCAGCCGTTTATGTGTGAAAGAGTAACAAACATCCACACATCCATTCTCACAAACTTTCACATTTATAATATTAGTAGGAAGTAGGATAGTATTATCATAGGTCTAATTTCATTCAGTTTTCATACTAACTGGCTTATAATTACGACACAGGTACACTCCGAACTTACGGCACATTTCTCGGTAAAACAAATGTTCGCTAATACAAAATGTATGTTATACAACTGATGTATACGCTAGTTTCACACAACACCTATTGTAATCGTATTAAGTAATACGCTAACATGAGTATTTCATTATGTTATGTACTATTGTTAGGAATTAGAATGGGTTCAAAAAGATCCTACAAGAAAGTCGTATTATTGATTTTTATGATTATAATTCTGTAATTACATACGTATCACGGTCGCGAATCATATTTTGTTTAACATACAGCCAGAAACTGACAGGCAAATTGCAAATAATCAAATTTAAATTTTGCTGGCTACCCTGGCGCTTCGACCTTAAGTCTCATGAAGTATTCTACTGAAGAAGTCTTTATGAAAAAACCCAATAAAAATTTGCCTGATCTTGAAAACGGACGTAGGACCTAACTAGTCATAATTAATACGCTTGTTTATTATTATACAAAAAAAAATGCAAAACATTAGCGAATTATTTTCAATAACACTAAAAACGGGATATTTACCATGTTTACTGTTTGCTTTGACTTCCCGATATTTGGTTATTCGGGAACTCAAAACAACACTACAAGTAAACATGGTAAATATCTCGTTTTTAGTGTTAATGATAATGTTAGTGACTTAGTGACCATGTAAAAACTTGTATTAACTGAATATTTTCATTGATTTCAGTACTCAAAAGATGCCACAGAAAATAAGGCAGTCATTGGCTCCAACGTAAGTAAAACATTAATTTTCCTAAGGATTTTAGCAGACGGGACCCTATTTTAGTTCGGCAACAGTTGCGCTGCAAAATAATCGCTTTGCATGCTTATTAACATTTATTTTAACTAAACTGTACAAAGGTGGACTTAATGCCTTGGGCATTTCCTACCAGTCTACCTTAGGGTAATACAGAGACACTTAATTCTGAGACGAATCTGCCAACTTATTGTGTATGTGTTCTCGAGCTTTCAATTTGCATTACATTCCGCACTCTTTTAGCAGGCGTTTGATTGGCTTACTTTTTTTTGCATGAGGTTCCGGTTACTCTGTTTGTAATCCATTTTTTTCTCATAGGGAAGGATGAAATCGACCGAGTACCACCTTTGGAATCAGCATCACTGGAAGCCCCGTAAAGGAGTAATTAATACTATTTTATTTCATAGTTTGTTTTAACAGATCTTCTATTTTTCCACTTAACTATGGGTTTCTTTTGGTATTTTTTTTAATTTAAAATTTCACTGGCTTTTTTGGGGGGTTTATTTTTGTCAATGATTGTTTTGGTAGGAATGCAAGGAGAACCAGGACCACTGGCAAGCGCTTTGCTTCAAAGACTGTCAAACAAGATGTGTATTAGCTTTTCGGTAGCTATTTGTCACTCCATAAAAAAATCTATCATCATTATCTTATCTCTGATTAAATGTCGCTTTTTGAAATTGTGTGTTTCTTTAAAGATAGACCAACTTTTAAAAAGCGATAAAACACTTTAGCAAAAAATTCAACCGACGAAATCGGAAACTCAAAAAGTCAAAAATAAATAACATTTTTAGTCTAATCATGAAACAACAATCAACCTAAGTATCATAATTTTACGCTATACGTAATTCATTTGCTTGTGTATTTGATGCCGCCTCATTTTTTTTTTGTTTGTGTGTGTGTTTAAAACATTTTGTGTTCTTGTTTTTACTTTCAATACGTATCAATTAGAGTGTAAAACTCATTGCAGACCATAATTATTTTGAATTTTCTTTCATAAGTTTATGAAACAAAATGAATACAAAAAATAAATTGAATTGTTGTTGTTGTTGAATTGTTTGTGTTTTGTTTGTTTAGTTTGTTTTTGTGTGTTTGTGAGTTCATACTATCTAAATAGAGTACTGAATTTGCTAATAAGAAAATGTGTTTAAAATAACGTCAGTCAAATTCTTTTTCCCATTGCTCAAAAACCTTTCACGGGATTTCTAGCAACAAATTGTGTCTCGTCTGTTCCCAAATTCTCGAAAAGATCCTTCTGTATCTAATAATCTTCCAATTAGTCGCGTTTCTAAGAAAATAAGATTTATTTATATTAATTAACGTAACTGAGGGCCTTTGTAATGACAGTTTTGTTCGCGACTTAACTCGTCAAGCTCCTAACCGGCTGTGGCGCACTTAAGAGGTTTCATTTCAATGTTAAGTTTTGAAACTTAAGGCCCTATTCCCAATGGCTGCGGGACTGTTCGAAAGAGATACCGCGGCCCTGGAACATAAAGGGCCAATGAAGGAACATGGGTGTTTTTTAGTCAGTAAGAGTCTGACACTCCCTTCCGCTCCGCCCAGAGCGGGAGAAGTCATTTGATGATTTCTCACCCCCCAAAAAAAAAAAAGGCCCTATTCCCAACATTTGGCGATGCGACGTACATACATATATCAAACGACACACGCGGCTTCATGCCATGCCACGATCTATCAGTGGTGACGGCAACTTCGGCGGTTATCACATGACACCGCTCGTCGGATGCCGCTTGCCCGGATCTCATGTTGCATTGGCTTGTATGAAATCCGTTGATGCCAAATGGATACTACCCGACCGCGCGGACGAGCGGTGTCATGTGAGAATCGCCTTATCAGACGACGCTCGCCGGTCATACTCGCTCTGAAGTCGCCTCTTATCTGTGGTCTGCCCGCTGTTATCTAGCTAAGTACATTTTAGCCACTCGCGCGTCAAATCCCTTGTCACCTTTTTCTTTTGTTTCGCAAATCGCGTCTTTGAAACTGTTGGTGCCTTGTTTTTTTTTTTGGATGCGAAATCATCAAATGACCCCTCCCGCTCTGGGCGGAGCGGAAGGGAGTGTCAGACTTGTACCGACTAAAACCCATCCATTTTTCTTCTTTGCCCTTTGTGTTCCAGGACCGCGGTATCACATCAACAGTCTCGCAGCCGTGGCAGGCATCGGCCCTGAATTTGTTTCCTTCGTCGCAAGGTTTTAAAACTGTGTATTTATTTTTACCATTTCGTTACAGGCTCCCTTCAACACCTACAACATGACGTATATAGACAAAGCAGAAAACATGATCAGGCTACCAGCGTTGAAAAATTACTACGAAGAGACGAAAATCAAGAAGAAAGCATTAAAAAAGTCACCAAGGAGAACCATACAGAAGATTATAAAGAAGAACAGTAAATCTAAGATAAAGAAGCTGTATGCTGTTCAGATGAGCTCGAAACCGACAGTGGTACCAAAGTATGACTTCGACAATGATGATGAATATTCTTCTCGAAACGCAGAAATGACGACTAGACCTAACCAACAGAAGAAAATGAAGAAATACAGTGTAAAACAAGTGAAGCTGCCTCGGTACCCACTGCCTTACAAGCAAATGCAGAGAAAGAGCACCTATAAGAGACCAAAACGGGAAACAGAGGAGGACACGTTTATAATCAAAAACTTTGATTCAATGCAGGTTTTTGACAATAGTAAAGATTTAGACCAGGAATACAATGTAGTGAAAGCACATGTTAAGAGATATTGGTAGTTGTTAGATCCGTAGTTAGTGAAATGAATTGTTTATCAAATTACAAATAATTATAATTAGCTATAATGGCCTACAGTTAAATAAATCGCAAACTAATATTTGTCAAGACACTAGACTGAAGGTTGAAAATTATCCTATAGGAACGTCCTACCGGCGTAAAAATCCATATCCTATGTCCTAACCCAGGTTTTGGCTTTGGCTATTCGAATTTCATACTTCATCGAAATCTGTCCAGCTTTTCAGCCGTGACAAACATTCTTACTTTCACATTTATCATACAGCCGCACGGGTCAATCTCAAAGGTTAAGCCGCACTTGCCTAGGTTGATCTATGGATTGGTGACCATCTATTATATACCGAGTTCTCTCCGTGTCTTGGAAAGCACGTTAAGTCGTTGATCCCGGCTGTCATTTGTAGAGCTTTGACAGTCGTTACAGGTAGTCAGTGGCCCGACAGTCTGACAACCAGTCTTACCATGGGGTATTGTATTACCCAGTAAGAACTGGGGTGTGGAGGTCAGATGGGCAGTCGCTCCAAGTAAAATACTGGTATTCAACTGCATCCGGCTAGACTGGAAGCCGACCCCAACATAGTTGGGAAAAGGCTGGCAGATGATGATGATAATATAGACAATAAGAAGCTTGTGTAAATAAAAAAAAGCTTAAGTTCAGTCTGCTTTAGATTGTCTCCGTGCTGCACAAAATGACAATGTGATTTATAAGGACAATTTAAGTTAGTAGTCCATTGGCCAAACAATTTTTTCCCTGACGTGACATGCTTATTTTTAATAGATTTTTAGATATTTTGAAAATCCTTTCATTAACACTAAAAAAACTTTTTGCAAAAAGTAAAACCGACTTCAAAATCACAAAAAAGTGAAAAATAATATTAGCTTCAGAAGTCGGTGCCAAAAAACTGAAACAAGCAAACTAAAGTCACCGACTTCTGAAGCTAAAATTATTTTTCACTTTTTTGTGATTTTGAAGTCGGTTTTATTTTTTGCAAAATGTTTTTTTATTTTTTCATTATTAGTGGCAATATCCTATACAAATATTTTCTATGCGTTCATTTTACATTGTTAACCATACATTTCATGGTAATAGGCTTATTCTTACTTCCTTACTAATATTATAAATGCGAAAGTAACTCCACAACAACAAACAAGTAACAGACTTCAGAGTCAAATGCTCATAAAATAAAAACTAATGGGCTTACCTGAATCAAATTTTTATGGAACCAATTCGAAACTATTCCGCATCAAACAAAAAAAGAATTACGTAAATCGGTTCAGAAACTTCGGCGTAATCGGTGTACATACATAAAAAAAAAAAAAAAAGAAAATGTACCTGCCGAATTGAGAACCTCCTCCTATTTTTTGAAGTCGGTTAAAAACGAGATATTTAACATGTTTTCAATTTATTTTGAGTTCCCAATATTTCGGTGCTCTTGCAACAGCTGTTGCAGCAATGTTGCAAGCACTATAATCACAGATAAACAGATGTTTACCCGTGAGCACGGTGCTTGTAACAGCTGTTGCTGTTGCATGGTGCCTGCAACAAAGCCGAAATATGGGGTATTCAAATCAATTAGTAAACATGGTAAATATCCCGTTTTCAGTGTTAATGATAGTGTTAGTGACCATGTCAGTTTAAAAAACTAACTATTACCTGGGCCCCGGAGAAGAGTCGTTTTATGAAGTTTAAAAATAATGTTTAGCATTAGATAATAGACGAGTAAACTTAAGTAATTGATTTGTGATCACTCAAATAAATATTTTATAACAAATTTTTACATTTGTTTGTGTTTTGTTGTATAGTTTGTTAGTACCTACATGGGCTACTACTAACAAATTTCTATTTCTATAATGAGAGTTCGATTGCCAGAACCCAAGCCCTTATGAACACCAGTAAAAGAAAAGACCACCAGGCAGTCAATTCAAGCACTTCATCATAATCTGCCGAGCCTTTTCCCAACTATATTGGGGTCGGCTTCCAGTCTAACCGGATGCGGCTGAAAATCAGAATTTTACATGGAACGGATGCCTATCTGACCTCCACAACCCGGTTAGTACTAGGTAATGCAAAACCCCTTGGTAAGACTGCGACAGGTTGTCCGGGTTTTGGATCACTGACTACCTGTAACGATTATCAAATATCGACAAATGACAGCTGGTACCAACGACTTCATGTGGGTGGTTACCCATTCACGGAGCAATCTAGGTAAGCGCAGCTTAATCCAAAGATCGACCCATGCGGATGTTATTATTTAGAGACGAACTCTTCCAATTAAAGAACTTGAGAATATGAAAATGCATTGCTAGAAACATTTTTTGGTGCTTGTAAACACTTATGAAATCGTCGACCTTTTTACACCTTTAAAAACCCAGTCCTCAGTATCCACACTGAAACAGTAGGTATTAAAACCTATGCTAACATTATAAAGAAGTTTTGTTTGTAAGTTTGTATGTAGGGGGTAATCTTCGGAACTAATAATCCAATTCTAAAAAAATTCTTTGAAAGAGACCCTCGAATAATGTATTTATTCGAGGGTGCTATAGGCTAACCGGGCCTGTGGACGGTGAGTAATGGGCTAGCTCGCCGTCCGTCCGTCGTATGACGACAGGCCGTGTCGACGGCGCGTTCATGTTCCACGTGAGTAGTGAGTAATTGGGGCATCTGGATCAAGGAGATCCAGACACCCCAATTACACACTTGATGTGAACTAGACAATCAGTCAATCGGTCAATATTTGAGAACTAGACAATCAGTCAATCGATCAATATTTGTGAACTAGACAATCAGTCAATCGGTCAATATTTGGGAACTAGACAATTGTCTAATCAAATAGTTTATTGGAATAATATTAACTTGTCTATTACTAAAATAGGCTAATGTTTACTTATTGAATCGTTCTTCTCATCAATCTATCCTGCTCCACTTTAGAATATTTTATATTTTTGTTTCTTTAAAAAAGAGACGTTTTGATTTGTCAACATAATCTGTCCCTTTTACAGCATTTAAATAAAAGCAATCAGGAAAAAATATAGCATGTTGCATCCAAGGATCATCGTAATACTCCCAATCTACGATACCACCTCCACACGAAAAGCACATAACTTTATCGTTTAAACCACTTCCACAGTAAAAAAAACCTGCATCAGCCATTTCCATCACCAACCTTCGTTTTGAATCTACTGTAGCCCAATAATGTCGAAATGAACATAATCGAAGTTTATGATCATTATATATTTCATATCGCGGGCTGAAATAATTTTGAATCATTTTAAGAAGGTCTCGATACGGGTATGTATAAAAGAATAATGAACTCTTGTATCTGGTGTTCTCAATTTATAAAGATCTGGCGCTCAGAATAGAACAGGAATGAGCGATAGCATATTTCGTTGTGGTATTCTACATGTAATGCTTTTATTATGAAATAAAACAAAAAAACATTTACTCATAGAAAAAACATTTATTCTGATACATTGTTATGATGTAAAGAGCTAACAAATTATTTAACTTAATTTTTTTCAGGGCATCCCTTATCTTCTAAATTATAAACAATTAAAAATATTTTTATCATCAGACCACTTTTTTAAACATGTTACATTTTTTAAAGCACATACATTCGAATGATACACACAGCTAAATATATTACTAGACTTTCCATAATCATCAAATAATTTTTGTAAGCTAGGACAGTTCTTATCTTCTAAATTATATACATTATCATGTTTTACAATGTTTCTTAGCCACGACACTTTTTCACATCCTTTAACATAAATCTTTTTATCTTTCAGATAATGTTCAATAATTTGAGGCAATTTTAAGTATGGTATAATACCCTCTCTCCAGAAAATTTTTCGGTTTCTCTCTATCCAATTTACTTGCGTTTTTTCTTTTTTTGTAAGATTGTAAAATGGGAATGGTGGTTTGATTAATAATACCATAATTTGATTTCTGCATGCTATTGCTATTTCTTTCACAATAAACTCATTACTTTCGGTCTTAAACCCTTGCAGATCGACTAAGGCGTTCATAATAATTTCCTTACAATACTGCTTAAGGGTTTATATTCAATCAGACGATCGTTGATGATTAGACAATAGGCAGATGTATTATCTGGTATATCTTCAGAACTTTCTATTTCCAGTCTCACATCTACAGCCCCGGTTTTCAAGGCTTCGTTCTGTCTTGAGCAATCAATTACAAATAAAGGAGCCTTTTCTTTAAATTCACGCAAATCAAGCATCGGTTCAGACCGGGTGTTATAATAAGACTGACGAAATTGGGTAAACATTTCATATAATATACAATATTTGTCTTCAGAAAATTTTGCACTAACCGATTCGTATGGATAATATTGAGAATTTAAAAATAGAGTAACATTAGTTATTTTTCCATGGTCAAATATTGAACAGTCTCTGGTTTTCATATTTTTTCTATTTGTCTGCAAACCAAAGATCACATACCTTGGTTTTTCGAGTTGTGATGCAGTCTTCACAACCCAGGAATGTTTTGTAGTTTTAGGCAATAAAGGGTATTCGTACAAGTCCCAATTTCTAAAAGCTATTTGAATAGGACGATCCTTTTCTAAATATTTAAGTAAAGTTAATCTTTCCCGATCAGAAACTTTTATATGAGGCATGCGCCATTGCAGTCTCTCTATATTTACTTCAATGGAGTCATCCTTGTGATCAAGTATTATACTGTTGACATTCGAACTGCTTCTATTGAGTATAAGTTCATGTTTACAGTTAATCATAATTTTATTATAATCTTCCGCAAATCCTAAAACTTTATTCAACGGTATTAGGGCACTAAAAATACCATTATTATCTTTAACCCCTTCCAAATTCCAACCCCAAATAGCAGCAGCTTTACTTTCCCCCTCGCTCATAGACAGATATGATTTTAGAGTGGTAGTAATACCTGCATTTTTTATGCGGTCTATCTCAACACCGTTAATTTCATATCGAATGTCTTGAAATAGGAACGATATATGATTATTTGTAAAATTAACAATCTTTCGTGTCAGTTTTCCTGCTGCATCTTTCGATGCCACTGTGGCTCGACCTTCAATGTAAATGTAGCTGGCTGAAGGTAATACGTACAAATCTTGCTGATGTATGGGTATGCGTATTTCATCATTTTCATTAAAACTGTTGCTATATGGATTATAAGTATGAATTTCATAACTCACTATAGAGTTATCGATTTGTGGTAAACCATTCACTTGAAGAATACTCATAATTTAAATCCTAAAGCTCGAAGAAATAATTTGTTATCTTTAGTTAATTTTTTTATAGTTCGTATATGTCTTCGTCTTCTGACGGTACGAGAACGAGTAAAGTTATTAACTTCGGCAGATGATTTTATATTATAAACTATCATTTTTTATTTTCACTCTATATTGACATTCGTCTCCTGTAGCAGATAATGTTAAAGTGTTGTCTTATGAGTACGACACGTAACATTTAAACCTTTTTTAGAAGTGATAATTTGATAAAACCGTGCATTTTCCAAAACTCTTTAAGAAATTTAATGCATAAATGCCCACAATTGAATAAGTTATTCTTTTGTAAATTATTGTAATTATAATTGATATTGTTAGAACCTACATAGCGAACAAATTCTATTGGAGGTTTCAAGTTGCCGTAACTGTCAAAGTATTCGATATATTCATTTAAAATTATATAGGCTACCCAATGTGTACCAGAATTTTTAGAATTATCTAAATTTATGATTCCACACTCTTTCGAAAACGGTGACTTCGGTAAGGTATCCCTCATATACACTCCGCGAAAATATGGAACGTCTTTAGTAAAATGTATGATATCTATATTAGTAAGAGCACGATTAGGTAGCCTATGATTTAGTTTTTTTTCTTTAAATTTGTATATATTCCAAGTCCATCCTTGTAACGATTTAACCGCAGTCCATTTCCAATACATACACCTTCTGCATTCTTATTATGACTTTTCATTTCTTCTAAACGCTTTCTTGCAACTCTATATTCATTTATGGTTTTGACAATACCAGCAATTCCACCTGCAATACTGCCAGCAGCAGACAAACCAGCAAATATTGGTATTAAAGGTAAAACACCACCAGACTTAGGAAGTGATATGATACGTGGGACCCTGGCAGATGAATCATGATTCAATTCTCTAGCAGCAGCGTAGGCTAATTCTATTAGTTTTTTCCTACACTTCGGTTTAATTTTTTTAATGCACTTTTTGGTGTGGGTTACTAAACTTTTAAAGTTTTTCTTGAGTCCAGATCCAGAACTTACTTTTGCTAGCATTATATTATTAACCAAATTGGCAGCAAGTTTTTCTCCTGTACTTGCATCACGAGATAAAGCACGCTTTTTTGCCATTTTTAATAAAATTATATCTGCTTTGTGACGATCTTTCAAACTTTTGGTATTATTATATGCAATATCGTGCTGTTTACAATAATCGTCTAATTTGTTTACACCCCTATCACCTCGAGCCAATCTCTCACGTAATCTAGTTCCTGGGCCACAATAATTATATCCCGGTAAATGGAGCTCAAATGGTAAATTATTAATTAAATTATTAACAAGTCCTTCTCCTTTCATGTATACAAACAGAATGGAACCATTATCATAGAGCATGATGTTATATTGATAAACCACTCATAAAACGTTGGTATCATCAATCCAACTATTTTCGCAGGATGATAACCCCAACCATTTCACGAAAACTTTTCTACCTTTTCGTTTCAAAACTTTTTCAACAAGGTAAATGTCAGGATGTTTAGTTTTTTGTAATTCTTGATCATAAAATGCTCCTAAAATAGGTTGCTCTTTGGCATCTTGTAATAAATATGTAACAGGATTTGTGTTTTGAACTTTACTGATCTTAAATATCTCTGTAGACCAATTAGGAGTGTAACCTTTTTCAAAACAACCTTTATGTTTACTTATTCGTACAAAATCCCCTGTCTTAAACTTTTGACATAATGTTTTCGTTCGATTTTGATTGAAATATCTCTTTAGTAGCTTAATTTTATTGCTATGATTCACTTGAATGGGCGGTAAACCAATTGTTCTGTGTATTGTATGATTATATCTATTAATGATGTTTGCAAGTGTCCCGTCTATCCATTTATAATTCCCTTTGAAACTAAATTCCTTGTAAAGCATACTTTTTATCGTCCTTATTAACCGTTCTACAATTGAAGCCTTTTTCGTTGAATAAGAGCAGTAGTGGTTGATAGAATTATTTAATAATATTTTTTTAAAACTTTTATTGTAAAATTCTTTTCCTAGATCTGTTTGCAAGTTTCTAGGGATACGTTTTTCTCTACTCAATAAAGTATTGAAAGCCTCAGATACAGTTTGTTTATTCTTTTGTTTAAGTGGAATACCCCAAGCATACTTAGAGAATCCATCAATGACGACTAAAATATATTTGCAGTTGTTGTTAAATTTGGAGAAACTTTGCATATCCATTAAATCAGCTTGCCAAAGATCATCGATATCTTTTAATATTACATGTCTTCGAGGAAAATTTATTCTTGCACTTCTATGAATTTCGTTAATAATTTTTCTTTTTACTTTGCTCATTTTCTCAACTGTCACTCCCGAATTACAAAATTAGACTACGTAACAATTTATATGATAAGCCCTTTTATTCTTGTATTACACCCGCTTCTTTTAGCTCTTCAATAATTGATAAAATTTCGTTGTCAAGATTAGTATTACCTGCAGTTTTAGAAGCGATCAAAAGTTTAAGCCTGTCCACTAGTTCATTAGGATCATCCCAATAAACAAGTTCAGTATTTTTTTTATATTTTTTAAGATACGGTAGACCAGCACCTCTCTTTTGTCTAGATTTTACTTCTGTGGGTTCTTGTAAATAAGACTCAGAAAATAACGGTTTGACCACTTGAGAATATTTTAGGCCTTTATCACCTTTAATTTGACCTGCAGGGTCAAAGTCTCTTTTATGAGCATTAGTTGTGAGGAGTATTTCTTTGTAAACCAATTTATCTTTTAAATTGACCAAACTTAAATCAGGCTTCTTGCGAAGCAATAGTTCTTTTAAACCAGGTGTAATTTTATACTGTTTATTAGCTACGCGAATGTTATACACTTTATTGGAGTTCTCCTGAGTGGTAGAAAAATTAACTATTGTATTTCCGATCATAATATATGTTTGTTATTTTCACTACGTACACCAAATGGTATATTCATATCTTCATATATTTCAATGATATCTTCTTTTTTCAACGATGCATTATTATCTTTTTCTGATTCATTATCTCCTTCATCTTCTGAATAAAAATTTTCTAACGAGCTTGACTCATTAGATGATTCATGTTTGTACATGTCATGAGATTTATCATGCAAAAATATTTTGGAACCTATATCAGTGTGTTTAATTTGGTCATCACAAGTATCTTCATTTTTTATTGTAGAAATTTGCTTGTTAGCTACGATTGCATTAAGAGGGTCTGCGAGAGGCTTAAAAAAATACTTCAAATGGCTGTCAGTGTTAAACTCATAATCTTTCATTTGTTTCACTTTTTCCTTTATAGCGTCTGCCGACTTTATTAATTGATCTGTAGTGTTGTGATCCATTATACGACTTATAGTGAGGAGTATTTATGCTCAAATGATTATTATTTCTTTCAGTCATAATTTATATAACCATTTAATCGCAATAAATAAAGTTATCAAATGATTGTCTATATCTGCCTTTGTTTAGTTCACAATCCTTATTAATAGTCAAAAAATCATAAGGATGTATCCAGATTTTAGAACACAGATCTTTGAACTTCGACCACTCTATATCAGAACTAACATGTTCATCGTATATATGTTTCAAGTTAACTTCATCTTGCTTGAAAATTATCAAAAAGTTAACATTGTCTCGTAATAACTGCTTTGGTATTTTTGAATACGTTTGAGATAAATAAAAACAATCTATACTTCTATGTCTGCCCATTGTAAAATAATTTCGTATGTTAATTTGCTTTTCACAAACCACATCATCAAAAATAATAACAGAATTCGGTAATGCATCGTTAGGATGAATAACTTCGTCATCAAAATTAAAAATAAAAAGTTTTACTTCTGGCACTCTTTCTAAGATCTGTTTTAGAAAAATATATTTTGGTTGAAAGCTAGTCTTGGAATACAAGTAAACATTTTTAAACTTTAAGCCATTTGCGTGAATTAACAAACTAATCATGACGTTCGTTTTCCCACAATTCGAAGGGCCACATATTATACATCTGATATTATTCGGCAAAAGAACACTATGCTTTGCGTGTGGTTTATTTTCCTCTACCTCAATATTTTTAACTTCTAATGAAACTGGTTGCTTGACCCACTTCATGTTTGTATCTGTCAGAAAACATAATATGTTCTAGTATTTATAATGCTTATCAAGAACGCTAAGTAATTATAACCCGCAATAATCAGTATCATAGTTTTTAGCTTTTGTTTCCTCGGATAAGTTCGCAGATAAATAAAATGATCAATAATATCTATACAGGTAATGTTCGTTACAAATAAAACAGCAAATATAGAGTACAAGTAAAGGCTTATTTATTAAATAACAACATAATTATTCAGTTTTATTTAATGATTGACAATTCTCATAATTAAAATTATATAAGTTTGCAATTAAAAATACTACTAAATTAACATATGTAATCACAATGACCCCAAGGTACAGTATCTATTTGATTTCCCAGAACATGCCTTTTATCGTCTATCCTGTTTAAAACAACTTTATTTACTTCTTGTGAGAACAGCACATGCTTCATTGATTTTATCATATTCATCTTACGCTTTAATGTTAAGTTCTTAAATAAAACATCTCGATAATTAGATGATTTTAAACATCTTGTTACAGGCTTTGATACACCTTTAGCTTTATTTATTTGTCTATTTAATGATGTCATGCAATATAGTTTTGCTCTTAAGCCTGTAAATTCGGTAAGTGGGTCACCTCCTAACTCATCCTTAAATAAACCAGGAATTTTTTCATTCACCCTAGGAATAAAGTAATGATTATTAGTTTCAAAATTACTTGTATCGAATTCTGATAAATTATCGTACATGTCTTTATAAAAGTCTTCAGTATGTATTAAATACAACAAACTATCAGTATCAGTGTAGCATAATTTAGCTTTGTCACCATATTTATTCTTAATGAAATTATAATGATAATTGTACATATGGCACTTAGAGAATTCTAGCACCGCAAATCCAATATATATCGGTCTGTCTAAAACAAGTTTCATGGGACTCAGTTGTATGGCTATAAAGTTTTCATTAAAGATAGAAACACTTTTTAAATTAGGTTTTGTGATTAATTTCTCAGCACCTACTATTTTATTCGTTTTATTCAAATCATCACTCCATTTGGTTACTAATTTGACTTCCACTTGCTTACGTTTATTTTCAATAGTTTTCCCAAATATTGAGTTGTTTAAAAGCTTAAAAAAATCTCTTTCGAATGATGTTGAAGCTGCTTGCCGTAAGCTAGTATTCAAGTCTATATACTTTTTCAAAAAATATTCTTGTTTAAAACAAAGGATTCTATGAATTTTTTTTAAAACTAGACCATTTTTAAGACATGCTTTTAAATGAACATAATGAATAATGTAATTATATTTATCATACAAATTTGCAATTAATTTTGGTGTTTTCCCTCCAATAGGTGTGAACTTCTCGGGAGCAAAAGGCAAGTCGCTATGCAAATTATGTAAATGATTTGGATACGCTAAATCTACTTCTAAAATATAACCGTACTCGCCATTATCAGGAACATCAAACAAATTAAAATGTTCAATATCATTATTTTTCATAAATTTAAACTCTGACATCGGTAATTTTTTAGTCATAGCATATCCATAAAGATTATTACAGTCTAAATATATCAAATATGTTGATGGTTTAGAACTATCAAAATGAGGTAAATAAATATTATTCGCTTCAGCATATCGGTGAGAGCACTGAGCTAATCCTCCACGTATTCCTTTTTCCAACATTTTATAAATTTCTAAATCATTAATCAATTCTAACTGAACGCCTGTGTAAAGGAGCATTGCATCCCAACTCAATCCGGGTGAAGTCACATAATACGCAGGATCGAGTTTGTAATGTTGCAAACAAATTTTTCTAAAATTTTCAAATATATCACATAATAATAGTACATCACACTTTAAATACAAGTCAGTATATTCACCAAGAGTACTAATATCAAAACATTTCCACACTGTTCGGGCATGTTGATATTCAGTATCTGTTATATGTTTCATTTGTAAAGTGTTATAAAAATGATTCTTTGGTGGTAGTTGTGGTTCATTATATGTTTGCCATGAGCTAATGTACTCATACGGATATACACCTTTGCTTCTCAGTAAATTTAACTGGCTTTTATCTGGGAAATGTGATGATAAGTGAATAAAATCGTTCTCCGTTAAACTTTTACTCAAATTGTCAAGACTTGAACTAAGAAACTGAAATGAATCTATAAATTTAATCTGTATAGGTTTACATCCTGTGCCGGTTTTGATTATTTTAGTTATGCTTATATATTTTTCTTTTGTTTTTGGTATAATTTTTATCTCACCATCATATTTCGATAATTCAGTAATAAATATATGAGAATCATAACCAGATAAGTTATGAAAGATAACAGGTATAAATGAACACACTCTATAAATTAAATTGCAATGCGAATGCGCAGCGCCTCTGTACTCGGATGTAATATGATCATGATCACAAACTTTATCATCAAATAATAAATGATTACAGATATGGCATGTAGTTGCTTTGCTATAATTATCAGTTTGCTCTCTCGTCATAGATCTCATGGGTTTCTTAGTTATTAAAATTTGTGAATTAACTTCGCTTCTTTAATTAATCTCTTAACAAACACTTTTACACAATCAGGTCCTCTATATGTTACGAATTTGTTCAAGCTACTATCATGTGAGCAACATACATAATATGCAAAACAAGACGGTTGATGTAGTTTATTTTTTATCGTACTTTTATCATTATGTTTTTCTTTATAATTTACTAGTATACTTTCAAAGTCAGCATAAATCACAAAGTTAATTTTTTGCTTTCGCTCATAATTTTTGAATTGTAATGTATTGTTTTTATCAGGCAGTATTGTTAAAATTTGGGAACAACTATGAGAATGATACATTTTTTCATTAGTAAAAAATTGCAAACATGTTTCACATAAATGCGTTTGACCTTTATGAGACGTAACTTGTCGACGCACTAAGCGTAAAAGATTTTTTATCAAGCAATAATGACCTTTATTTTGTTTTTCAAAATACAGTAAGTTAACATGTTTATCTTTCTTACAATTCGTCACATAAAGAGGTCCAGTTACAGTACAACGTTCATCTAATCCATAAATATTAATACTGATCTCACAATTATTCTTTTCAAACAACTTGATATCTTTAGGTAAAGGAGGAAATGAAATGCCTTGTATATTAAATATTGAACTAAAGTGTGGATAGGAGTTTGTTCTACATACATTATTTTTTGCTGGAAATAATGCTGCGACAATACTCCATAAAAAACAGTAATCATCATTATTGTGTATATTCAAACAACTCTTTGTGTTTTTAATAACTTCTGGTAGCTCTAAATAAGTACCGCCCCGCATGGGGGAATATTTATTTATATTTATTTCCAAATGACTTATACAGACAAATGACCATCCAGATTCATAATGCTCAAATTCAGTAAGTTTTCTTTTAAATATTTCTATTATATTCGAGAATAAATTATTAAAGTCAGTACTGCTGTATATAGTTTCATATTTCGTATTAAATGACTTGAGCTGCTGCTCACTTAATTGTGGTAGTAAAAAGTAAGCAAACAGCTCGAAGTTAACTTTAATGCAGGTATGTTCCAATAATGATAACTCAACGATTTTCGAAACATCTTTTCGCTTATCACTCAAGAACACCTCTAGTATGAGGTACTCGTCTTCTATTGATGGGTTTAAGCGATACGTCATGATTCTATTTTTAAATGCTGCAGCTACAATATGAACATTTTCAAACTTTGACTTTATTAAACAATTCGATTTATGAATATTCGTTCTCATATGATATCTGTATTTATGTTCTGGGATCTCAATTTTACATTCATTACAATGAATATGCTTTGATAAATAATTTGGCTCATAAATATTCTTATCGTATTCATTTTCTGGAATATCAATCTGGGATTTAACAATATTATTATCAGAATTTCTGTATTCAATCTGGGATTTAACATTATTAATATCAGAATTTCTGTATTTAATCTGGGATTTAACATTATTAATATCAGAATTTCTGTATTCATTTTCTGTAATATCAATCTGGGATTTAACATTATTAATATCAGAATTTCTGTATTCAATCTGGGATTTAACATTATTAATATCAGAATTTCTGTATTCAATCTGGGATTTAACATTATTAATATCAGAATTTCTGTATTCATTTTCTGGAATATCAATCTGGGATTTAACATTATTAATATCAGAATCTCTGTATTCAATCTGGGATTTAACATTATTAATATCATAATTTCTGTATTCAATCTGGGATTTAACATTATTAATATCTGAATTTGCTGATGAGTCATCACCGGGGTGTATAACTGGAAAAAAAGACAGCATTTTTATTGTATAGTTTAATTATAGGGATTATAAATGCGATTACAAAATACTATCTTAAAATAACATCCATGTAAGTATATAATGATTATATCTCATAATGTAAACTATTGTTAAGACTATTGATAAGAGCTAATAAAAGTAGGAACACATTTTTTAAACTCCTTCCTGGTGCTTGTTATGTAGGCGTTTAGGCGACGCCAGGACTCTGAATCTTCATCACATTTGTTTTTTATCGTGATTACCGAGTGCCGCCACCTATTTACTGGTTGGACTCGCTCTATTTCACTACATTTATATACTTTGAGTTCTACATAGAACTCACCTCTTTTTTGCTCGTTCATTTGTCGTGAAAATCCGTTCGCCAGTCTCCTCGTGATGTACGAGTATATCGGGGCCGTCTTTTTGTCCACAACAACATCAATTTCATCGTCATCAGTGTCGCTCCCGAATAACTCGCGAGCCGTTGACTTGGTGACAGGGGTGATTGGGTGAATGGTCGGCTTAGTTTTCTTACTCGTAGACGTAGACGGTTGGGAGCTGCTCGTTGGACAAGGCTTGCGCTTTTTGTTCTCCTTTGGCTTGGTTTTCACTGATGCATGCTCCTCGTCTGCCGATTCGTCCTCTGAAGGGAAAATATGGTCTGCCGTGTTCTTGTCCCTGTAAGAAATAAAATCAATGAATTAGTATAGTAACAATTACATTTTGTTTAAATCATCTAGACGAGACTAAGAGAATGAATTTATTACTAGAATGAATGAATATTAAAAATTATGAATCAATTAACGGTTTAATTTTTATAGATGCAAAATCGCCCAATTTATCTGAATTATTGAAGAGCTTAATGCAATACCTATTTGAATGATTGAATAGTGAATTAACTGGAAAACAAATATACTACATTTCTAACAAGAAACTTAAACCGATAACACAGAGTGAATTACATTGAAAGTGAGTAGATACTTACATTTTAGAAGATTTACGTTGCTTTGGTAGTTTAGTATAAGATGTAACTGCTCCTAGGTGAAGTGTCGATATGATCCAGCTTCTGCAAGATGCACTCTTAAATAGTGGTAAATCCACGTCACGATATCCCATATAAGGAAAAGGCCACGCATTACTAAAATGCTTTATCAGCCCTAACATCCCAATATGTAATAGTTTACGTTGCAGAAAAATATCTTGCTAAACAATCGAGATCATGCAAATTGAACTTTATCTTCATTGTGTAAGATACTTAAATTCGCTAAGTCGGTGGGTGGTCCGGTTCAGATGTATATAGGTGTCTGGATGATGCCGTTTTCTGTGTCACATACCATTATTATACCCGGGATTTGTCTCCTTCTGTTTTAAATGGCTATTGGAAAGATAAGTGTATATCCAGATTATAAACTATCTGCATGCTAAATTTCATCAAAATCTGTGTAGCTAGTTTTATGTCATTGAATAACAAAAATGCAGGCTGAATTATTAGGCAAAACCAGGCGTAACAATAGTGTGTCGATTTGCCATTTGTTTTGATCCGTCTCCATATAAAGAATTTTGCAAAGTCACTAACAATGACATACTACTTACATACGATGATTTTGCTTGCCGTGTCTTCCCAATAAAATGTATGAAAAGATTACAGCGAACAAACGTACAGTAGTAGTTATTTTATCATATATACTTACGGTAAACAATAAAATGTTTGGCGCCGTGATGTCTTGGGGTTTCAATTTCACCATACCATATTGGTCTAGGATGTCAACATCTAACAAAAACGTACGATTTTGAACTCTATTGATTAAAATTAAATTTATATATAAATGGGAAAAAAACCTTAAAATCAATCATTTCAATTTCGGCATGTGAGTCCTCCTGACTGGGTAGAACGATAATATCGTGAAAATATCGGTAAGTGTTAATAATGTATTTTCTTTATCAATACTATTATAAGTACCTAACAATAAAAATTAAATGCATTATTTAGTACAGCTGTTTGATGCACCACTACCAGTATTTATTTCTACATAACAACACATCATTCACTCACTCATTATGTTCAACCATAATTGTTGTTTTGATATAGAATAATAGTAAATGAAATATTAATTTAGAATTTTTTTCAGGTGTTTAAAAAGGTCTGGACATAGAATTAAGTATGTCACACTCACCATCCTACACTCCTGTTTTAGATAACATTGACCAACAATGTAATGTAAGTATCTAAGTGACCAACGATGTTAACCATTGAATTCATATTTGTGCTGTTTAATAAATGACACAAAATCATTCATCATTATCATTTTTATTTCAGATTTTGATAGATAGCTCAGATCCAGTTCTAAATCCATTTTACTATGCTCAAGATCAAGAGAGTTGGTATGCCGAAGTGGCAGCAAAAGCATGTGAAGAAAGCAGACAACAAGAAACAGAAAAGAAAAAACTGAAGAAGAAGAATAAGAAAATATTTAAAACTTCTAAAAACACATCCTTTATCAAGCGTAAAGAGCCCGGGCATGTTCACCGAATAATAAAGATAATTGTACATGATGTGGAAGGTCGTCAAATGGAAGAAATAGACAGTGACCCTGATAGTGCAAGCTTGAATATACAATATTTAGTGCGAAGTGATTCTGATGAAATCATGAGTGAAACTGAATATTTAGTTACTAAAATAGTTAAAAAGTTAAGTTCAACTTCATGTACTTAATTGATATTTTAAAATATAATCATTCTAATTATTATTTTGCTTTTTATTTCCACACCATAAATTTAAAGTACATAGCCACTGCACTACATATATAAGGCAGCGCGATGGTATTAGCGAGCGCATTCCATTTACGTTAGGCTGCCGCGTTGTGTCGAATAGCCTATACCGACTGTTGCTCAAATTTCATGCACGTGTCTTTGAATTGTTGAATGAATGTAATAATTTTATACAGCGAAAAATTAGAATGCATATAATTATGAACGTTAAATTAAGATAAATGTTTCACATTTATATTGAATATCTAAATTTCTCATGATATCTATTAAATTAATAATGGTTGAATAGACATAAAGTCGACTACCAAAACTCTAACTGACTGTAATTTTATTGATCGCAGAAAATATTTTCATATTTATAATCTTAATAGTTAGCTGATTGTCTAGTTCACATCTAGAGCAATGTTCTGTGCGTATTGAAACATATTGATCGATTGACTGATTGTCTAGTTCACAAATATTGACCGATTGAATGATTGTCTAGTTCACATCAAGTGTGTAATTGGGGTGTCTGGATCTCCTTGATCCAGATGCCCCAATTACTCACTACTCACGTGTGCCTCAAAGAGATGTCAGCAAACATGAGGGGCCCGCAAGGGCCGATGCCTGCCAGGGCTGCGGGACTGTTCGATACCGCGGCCCTGGAACATAAAGGGCAAACGAAGGAACATGGATGGTTTTTAGTCAGTAAAAGTCTGACACTCCCTTCCGCTCAGCCCAGAGCGGGAGGAGTCATTTGATGATTTCCCATCCGGAAAAAAAAAGGCTGCTATAGGCTATAAATTATATTTATATCATGCATATTAGCCGAGCTTTCCCATTTTTTGCGGACGAGTCGCGGGCGAACTGTTTGCATCAATATATTTTGGACCTTCATATCTTATAAATTTACCTACTTTCATGTAAGTACTCCTGTTATCTCGGTGCTCTCATAATATAAGAGCGTCGCAGCTTCTACGTTATTAATTAAAACATAAAGACACGTTTCAGTAAAATTAGCAATCTCAACGAAACGGTAAAATAACTCGCAAATTGTTTAATTATGTATGTTTATTCAAATTAATTTGAATTATGATCCGTGACGGATTTTTTAAGAAGGTAACGAAGTTGAAGAATTTGTGCCCTTTTAATTAATCTGTAAATGAGTGCTTTTATGTAAATGTATCAGTAAGTAGATTATTAATTACGAGTATTTATTTGATTGAAACTTTCAAAGTTTAAGATCTGAAGAAGAGAGTGTAGCGTTTTAAATGGAGTAGAAATATCTACACAGTGTTGTGATGGAGCTAAAGAGAAACCTATGTAAAGAGGTATACTGTGACTAGTTTCTTTATTCTAGTTAAAAATAAGGCAGAACACTTTTGCTGAGTCGGGCACGGGCACTCGGGCGTTCACCGAAGCAAGTGGTGGTGAACATGGCGCGGCACTACAGTGTCGCGGAAGCCCCATCAGCGCTCAGTATCCGTTGTTCTATAGAACAAGGGGCTTCATTTGCTTTTTGGGTCTGATTCACTAACAGGCTGCACGTGTACAATGAGGTACAATAAGCTCTAAAAAGGGTTTGCTTGACCAAAATGAATAAACATAATTTAAGTTTTTTTTGTGAGAGTAAGAATAAAATCTTTGCCTTTAAAAACTTTTGCATAAGGCTTGTTTCACACGAACCACAACCACACCACGTGGGTGGGCGTAATTTTTGTATTGAAAATGAACAGTAGAATTTACACGGATCACATTTTGCCGTTATAATCGACCACGTGGGTAATACCGACCGCATCGCAACCACCAGCGACACCGCGAACTAGCGTCCGACATCGCAGACACAACGTTGCGTTGACGCAACGGCGGGAAAAACTCTACGAAAGCCAGCGTCAATCTGCCGTCTGCAAACACTAACCACAACGCGGCAACGTAACCACATCGTAACGACTAGCGACAACGCAACCACGTCCATATTTTGTCGGTACCACAACGCAACTGCATAAAGCTGCAGCGACACTATTCACACGTAACCACTGCTTGACCACTTTTTGTCGCTGCGATGTGGTGTGGTTTTGGTACGTGTGAAACAAGCCTTAGATTATAATTTGGTGGAAAATTATGTATTTCAAAACTCTGTAGAGGACGATATCCAAGTAGGTATTATCAAGAAAAATCGGTCGGAACTTTCACAAAAAAAAGAGTGGTTTGTAAAAAAACACTTTATTCATGTAGACAAAAAATAATTTACATCACTTATTGATATACATACGACTATAAAAGAAACATGTGTACACTTAAAATATTAAATTAACATTTTAAAATTATAGCTATAATGTCAAACTTGACGCACATAAAGATAGATACTATCTTTTTATTAAACTTTTACATAAGAACCACGACATACTTACGCGGGTATTAAGAATTAATATTAGTTATGTTTAAAACTAAATTAATAAGGCCCAGTTACACCACAAATCACAAATAAATCAAGCGCTTAAAGACTTTAAATCGTCGTTCTCTTTTAATCAATCGTTTGAAGATGAATAACACAGAAGGGTGTTTAAAACAGTGATCTGTGGTGCAAAGGAACCTGAATCTCGCTCCATCGATTAATATTAAGAAGAAAACAATATAAATGAGGGAATTGGAGCGACACCTATCAATATGGTTGTCATGATACCTAGTTATTTTGAGTTCCCGATATTCGGGGTAGTTGTAAGCACCAGGATCACGGATAAACGTACATGGCAAATATATCCTGGTTTTAGTATTTATGTTAGTGCTAGTGGCCATGTCATTTTAAAAGTTTACTTTGCCCCTAAAGTCTACAACATCAACCTATGAATTCTTTTGTCTATTTTCCTAATTGTAAGCAAAACATAAAAAAAAAATCATTAACAATTCGTTTTGGTCCTTATTTCAGAATCCAGCAATTCAACAGCACTTAATTACAGACACTACGGAATTGACGTACAATAACTCAAAGTAGAATGCTTTGATTTTATACTATACACATGATTAGTAGGTCCACGTCAGTTGTAAAAAACCAGAATAAGCTGGCCTCTTAATGAGAGTTCCTTCTATGCTAGGCTAGCTCAAGGTCAATTTGTGCCCATGAACGTGCAATTGAAAAAATAAGAGAAGTAGTATTAAAGCAATGGCACGATGCCGATGTAAAAATACCAAAGATGGCTGATGATAAGAAACTGAATAACTGAATGAGAGAAAAGATGACTGTGATGATCATGATTGACTTTTCAGCGAACTCGAAAAGATGGCTGGGACAGAATTAATGTGGATGGGGGAGAAAATGGTTTTGTAGCGCTGCTTGAGAGATACGTATGTCCAGCAGTGGACTACGTTAGACTGAATTGATCAATAGATTGAACAGAAAGTATGATGGATGCATGAAGCAAAGTTTAAAATTAAGATCATGAATTGAGGAGGAACTGGAAAGAAACGAAAAGACCAAAGAAACGGTGGATGGACTGTGTGAACGATGATAGGACTAGAAAGAAGGTGACTGCTGAGATGACGAGTATGTTCGGGATAAGGGCAGGTGAATCATGATGATGAACTGAGGTCACTACTAACTGATCGTTTTGAAACAGACCAGGGGCCCAATTCTGCTATTACAATAGTGTCAGAATGGTCTGTCATTGATTTCATAATTGTTGATTTTGACTTGTCAAAACTTGTCAAAATCAACAATTATGAAATCAATGACAGACCATTCTGACACTATTGTCGTCTATTGTAATAGCAGAATTGGACCCCTGGTAACCTCAAATATCTAAATGGCGTTGCGTAGGATGTTCAGTCAAAGGCAATAAATACTACGCGCTTGATGTGACTTCTAAGCCTTATATAATGTACTGCAAACTGTAATTCTGAGGTCAATTTATAGCTTGTTGGATACCTCAACTATATAAGTTACAACACAGTCACATAGTACCAAAATATCACAAAGTTTTGTATGTATCAGGTGCGTCGAAGATATTGAAAACTAAGAACCATTTTCGTTTCTAATATGGCATTTTTTGCAAACAAAAAAACTTGCTTAGATCACTAAGAAGGAGGATGAGTATGAACTTTAAATGGCTTATATGAACTTATTGCACTAACGAATGCGCTGCTTGGTTACCAGCAGCATTTGAGCCTAAAATTTAAGGACCTTCGCAATAAAACAATTTTAACAAATATCTTACGACATAACAAAGCGTCGGTATAAAATTATTACGTTTCACAAGAACTTGGTTAATCTTCGAATGAGAAACCACAGAACCTTCTCGAAATACCTTAACATGTAAAGACTCTTTGTGGAATAGTTCATTAATAAAGCTTTATTAAACAGTATAGCTTGTAAGCAGGTCTTATATGTGTGGCTGTAAGTTCTAAAATTTTCTTTTATATGTTATCTACGCATTGGTACCTATCTTTAAATATGACTGACATGATAATATTGTAAAATCAAATCATATTAACGAAACGACCAACCCTAACCGTGCACCCTTTTGTCGACGTTTAATAAGTGCCCATGTAGGCCTATGGGCAATAAAATATTTTGATTTTTGATTTTGACTTTTGGCTCAAAAAAAGAAAGATTTTATTCTTCTTTCTTGCTTTGTGATGTACAATGGTTTTTTTGGGATTCCAAATGTGTTATTCTTTGTACAACAGTTATCAATATCTAGCAATATTAGTAATCGTACTTTAAATGATTGATTCCTGACAACTATCCTAACATTAAATACTTTCCTGCCCTTATGAAATACCTACCTAATATTGCGCTTACAATAACAGGGTGGTGGAAGTTAGATACGCAGTCAGTTCATCTAAAATTCTATTGTTTAGCTGTACCCAGCTAGACTGGAAGCCTTACCCAATAAAGTTGGGATAAGACTAGGCTGATGATGATCGTGCTTACAATAAACGTTCAGTCTTAAGCTTGCTCAGCTTGGATATCCTCAGCACCCTGCTTGTTTCTGTACTCCCAACCCTGGTAAGCCAGGTCTTGAGGACTGGTGTCATGTTCCCTGAAGGAAATACCGCCAGAGCCGTATTTGTGGCCACCCTGAAATGATAGTGTGGAGAGTTAGATGGATACAGTATTATCAAAGATTGAATAACCTAAATTAGTCTATTTTCCGTCCAGTCCTTACTAGACTTGTAAGGACTGGACGGAAAATAGACTAATTTAAAAAAAAAATGTGAGAAAGCGTTCATTACCAAGACGATGGCTCTACAACGCTTAATCTAAAACTATGACAATCAATAGAGACTAGAAGTGACATTACACCACGATAATGGTGCCGTAATTAATAGTAAAAATTGTACGTGGCGGCTACGGAGAAAATTCCTAATGGAAAAACCCAATAACATTTTGCCAGATCCGGGAATCGAATCCAGGACTTCATGCTCAGCAGTCGCGCTTGCAACCTCTCAACCAACAAGTCAGTCTTAAGCGGTAAGCTTATGTCAATCTTGTAGAAGTCGAAATACAATTGCGAAACGCTTTTACACGCGATAGCCGTTTGTCTAGATCTTATATAAGACGAAAATCATCAGGCGTGATCGAGGTCAAAACAGGCCCAAAGGTAAAACTGCGATCCATTTTACCAAACTCATACAGTTATTCTAAAATAAAGAGAAAAGTCGATTTTCCCTGATTTATGATACCAAACACGTCAACTCGTGAACTTTTAATAACCTGTCATGTGTGTCAGTTAACCTGTGTGAAGACAGTTTTATAAGAAAACTTGGGAGTCTTTCGAGACAAAAGATCGCCGTAATTATATTCACGCGAATTTTTTATTCGTGTAAATGAATCGTTTTCTCAAAGTTGCACAGCTGTTACTTAATTGCAAGAAGCTCTTTATAAATGCAACCTGTCTTAATCATTTCTTTGGCAATGAAGTGAGAAATCATTCATTCATCATTCTAATGATGGTTATGGTATGGCTTATCTCTTTAAAACCTCTGAATTCTCAATCAAAATTGAACTTTAAGACGTTCTTAAAAGTTACTCTATCGCAACAAATCACCTCAAAGTTACGGAAACAGAAAAAGTGTAAGAATTTGACTGTTCGTTAGCATGGCAACAACACTGGATCAATGGCGAACGTAAAGATAAGAATAGACACACTAATAAATAAGATAAAAGAATGATGAATTGATGTTAGAGAGAAAGAACGACAAATAAAAAGTACACTTACGGGATAGCTCTCAGAATAGTGAGACGGAGCGTAATGTGACTGCGGTGGAGACTCCCTGTAGGGTCCTAGACCGATACCAGCTGGACTGTACTGCGGTCCTGAGAAGTGGTTGGACGAGAACGGCGAGGAGTTGGGCTTGCAGAACTTGAAGTAGCCGATAACACCTGGAATATAGAAAGTGATGGTTTTGGAGAGATTTTGACAAATGAACGGCATAGTGGAGTGAAGAATATAGACATGCTTTCCCTTAGATTTCAATTATTAAGTCTAAGTAGTATTTCGGCTACTGATAATGTAGCAACTTTTCTCGTCAATTCACTTTTATACGTTAGTCTACAGGTTGCATTATATTTAGGTAACCAATCTGGGTACCAATCTGCGTTGAGAGCCTTGTTATCAATAGCCACTTATGCTTGCCTAAATTCAGACGAAAATTATATTGATAATGCTGCCCAGTACATCAAATGTTTCTGAAAACAATGCCGCTTGGCTTTTGTTTCCCGATGAATGCGGTCCCAGTAACATATAAACAAAACATGTCGCGGAAACAATATTGTGTAGCTTTAGCATAAGAATATAATGATATAAAACATACCAGGAATGATGAGAGCCATGAATCCGAGGAACTTCTTGAAGCTGGCGAGTCCGAGGATGAGAGGCAGGAACAGGAGCAGCTTCAGCTTGAACAGCTTGAGGATCAACAGCATGGGGATGATCAGCTTCTTAAGTTTGTGTTGACCTATAAATAGATATAAAAAGTTTTTTAATCTGTTAAACATAGAAATACTTTAAGGACAATTGACTCGGTGAAAGGGCCTCGTGGCAAAATAATAACAGCCGCTCAGATCGATCTTTAGGTTAAGCCGTGCTTGCCTAGGTTGGTCTGTGGATGGTTGACCACGCACATACCGAGTTTCCTCCGTGCCTCGGAAAGCACGTTAAGCCGTTGGTCCTGGCTGTCATTTGTAGATCTTTGACAGTCGTTACAGGGAGTCAGTGCCCCAAAAAGTCTGACAACCAGTCTTACCAAGGGGTATCGTATTACCTAGTACTCACTGGGTTGTGGAGGTCAGATAGGCAGTCGCTCCATGTAAAATACTGGTATTCAGCTGCATCCGGTTAGACTGGAAGCCGACCACAACAAGGTTGGGAAAAGGCTAGGCAGATGAGGACTCGGTGAAAGATGATATGAGTAGAAAAGGCTAACGCCAAAGAGCAGATTGTTTACGGTACAATCATCCTATAATGTTTCCACTGCTAGGATACTGGCCACTCTGGAGGTTCAGCAGAAATGAGAGCTGAAGGGAGTGAGTTGTAGGTAATCCACCACGCTAGCCCAGTGCGGGTTGGTAGAAGTCATGTGTATGTGACTTTTGATTCTAGAACGTACCGGTTTCCTCACAATGTTTTCCGTCAGATTTTCGAAAGCAGTGGTGATGAAATAAATTACATAAAAACGCTTCTGAGTTCAAACCCACGACACGTAAGTCGAGGCCGCTACCATTTATTTTTTATCTTTGCCCCGCACTAGGAATTTCTTCTGTATCGAGTGAGCATTTACAAACATACTGCCTAAAGTATGTCTCGTTGGCCTAGTGGTCGCAATCGCGACTGCTGAGCATGAAGTGCTGGGTTCGGTTCCTAAGTCGGCCAAATTGTTATTGGCTTTTTCCATCAGGGACTTCTCAGTAGCAGTCACGGAGTCAGGATTTGTGCCCGGTTGATGGCAATAGCTTCGCCCCCTATTACATGGAACTTAAACATAACTGGCGAAATATGGGTGTACTATTAGGTACATCTCTGCCTAATCCTTCTGGGATTTCTGGCGTGATGTGTTATGTTAAGAGTCCTAAACTCCTAATACTTTATTTATAGAATTTAATCATACTTCGGTCGACTTGAGCTCCAAAGAATGCCACAGATGTGCCCACTAAAAAGCTTTGAGGCTTGTTTTATTTTAATTTAAGTACTGAAAACGCTTTATGAGGCACTCTTTAATTAATCTTGCTTCAAAATTAAAGTTGAGGTTTTTAATTACTATAAATTCTAGTCATTAAAGAAATGCCTGGTGTTTTCTACAACTAAAGACCACTATGAAACGAGGGCCTATTTAAAACTTCTATAATTAAAGACTGTGATGAAGTGTGTGATAATATGCCTTATTATAACCAAGCTTGTAATGTTTGAAAGGTAACCTTGGCAGAGTTCACAATTTAAAATTCAGTGTATTACTCGAAAATTCCACTAACTTTTTTTCACACAGAGAAGGTACTCGGCGAGTACTGAACGTTACTTTTGCTTATTACTATTGATTCTCTAACCTTCCTGCTAAGTATTTACACTTGTACTGTTTCGAGGTTCTCTTAAAAATTTATCAATGAGAACAATTTGTTCAGAAGCTCATCATCTAGCCTTTTGCCAACTATGTTGAGGACGACTTTCAGTCTAACCGGATGCAGCTGAATACCAGTATTTTACATGGAGCGATTGCCTATCTGACCTCCACAACCCAGTTAGTACTGGGTAATATGATACCGGACACTGACTACCTGTTACGACTGTCAAAGATCTACAAATGATAGCCAGGACCAACGGCTTAACATGCTTTTCGAGGCACGGAGGATACTCAGTATGTAATGGGTAGTCACCCATCAACAGACCAACCTAGGCAAGCACGGTTTAACTTAAAGATCGATCTGAGCTGCTGTTATTTTTTAGCTACGAGCTCAAAAGTACAATAAAATGGTACTCACGGAAAGGTGCCTTCTTATCCTCAATGATGTCCACTTCATCAGCAATCTGTTCAATAAAGCGGGGAGCAATGACACCACGGGAGGTCACCTCTTCGTCCAACTGCATCTCCAGGGCAGTAGACCGCAAGAACCTGGTGAGAAAGGTAGAGGTAATTTAGAAAGACAACATAGTACAACATCATGTCTGTTTGTCCGAAAACTTAAGCAGAAGTGTGCCTGCATTAAGAAAGTTATGTTGTAGTTCTTTGTCTAACACTAACACCCTAGTGCTAGCCCCTTTATATCAACCGGGCACAAACAATGGTTGCCACTGAGAAATTAGAAAAAAAAAACAAAAACTCTTTACCCAATCTTGGAATCGAGCCCAGGACCTCATGCTTAGGAGTAGCGCTTGCAACCACTAGACGAGGCAGACAGTAGCGTCATTGCAAAAAGACTTGACCTTTTCAAAATTTCAGGCAACAAGAGTTTGTGTGGTATACTACAACTAAAAAACCCGACTACTGAAAAATCACGATCTATTTAAACTCAGGTTTACAAGGTAAAATCGACTCCTCCTATTGTTAAAGTCGGTTAAAATGTAGCCTAAGTTACCCGGGCCATAATAACGAATCGATTGACACATTATTCATCAAAATCGGAAGAGGCGCTACGGAGGAACATACGTAAATACAAACATAGGTAGATACATAGACTGCTAAAATCATAACTCTTCCATTTGGCTTCACTGTAGTCGGGTAAAAATAAGGTCCAAAGAAATTCCGAACCTTTTAGTATTCAAAACAGGACCAGAATTTATTTTCAAACCATTAACATTTTATGAAGCGTATTTTATTTAAATTAAATTTGGACTGTGACTTGCAAATGAAGTTATCTTATAGTGTGATAAACAATATTAGCAATAAGACGAGACTGTTTGCCAAAAGTACACATAACATCGAGGCTGTATTCCCTGGCACGTAAGGCAGAAGTGTAAACCCATACATTACATAAGTTATTTTTAAATCTCATCTCATGAAGCGAGCCTGTTACCACCAACCGGCCACAAATCCTGACTCCGCGCTGATACTGGTGTGTGAATGATTTTCAAAAACCTAATAAATAGCACTCTGCCCGACCTGCGGCTCGAACCCAGGACCTCATAACAAACCTACTACACTTTGAGCTTGCATCGTGCAATGTTATATAATTAAGGCTATGTCGGGAACTCTGTTTGTCAATCGTGGTTAATAGACATTAACCACCTGCACCACCACCACCAGATCTACCAGCTTAAATCCAGATATAAGCTGGTATTAGGAATCTAATAAGTTCGTCAATGGTTACTGGAGTTTTTGTAAGTATATTGAGAGGATTTATGGATACTATTTCTTGTTTTATTAGAAAACTTAGTGGTAGTTGTAATAACAATAGTTTATTTGAAATAATATAGGTTTTTCTAACGACGGGATCCGAAGACTTACAAAGGTCGATATTGTCGTCATTTCTATCATCGATCAATTGGTGTGGTAACATCCTTATGCCCCTTTTTGGAAGATATCCAAAGGAAAGAAACACATTAAAAAAAAATCTTACTCAAGCAATCGTTTCTGATATTATACTTTAAAAAACAGTTTTCAACAAACCATATTCATTTCTGGTCATTAAAATAAACCATTACTTACAGAAGTAACTCAATAAAACATTTACCTCTCAATCTTCCTCATGCCGTATTTGACGAGCGCTTCCCAGTCGGAGTCTTCGCTGCGGGGCTGTGATTCCAGCTGAGGTGGCTCTCGGGACAATGCGCGCGCTTGAGAGTCCACTTTCACTAGTACTGCGTTCTCTGATAGCCTGGAAATTTTCAAATGATTTGATTAGTTTTGCTAGATCAAAATGTACTGTAAAATCAATTGTAATGTGATCAAATTCCCGTTGAATACATATTCTGTATCATTTTCTTATCTTAGTTTAGTTGTACTCTTACTTATTTGAATTTAACCAATTACACGGATTATTCATGTTTTCGGTATCTTTTCGGTTTAATTTAATTATTAACGAGTCATGAGACTTGTAACTAGTACCTAATGCAAAATATATCTAAAGGCCAGTATCTATTCAATTGAATTAATAATAAATTATTGTGAATTTTGTAATTTGTACCTTCTTCACTCATCAGTAGAAAATTGATGATGAGTGCATATATTCTTTGTAAACATTGCAAGGAGCTCAATAGAAGATAAAATACTTACTGGTAAGCCTGCTTATCAAAGAAGTCATCAAAAGACCTCAGAGCTTGTGCCTTGAAGCAATCTGCCAGGTCTCCGTTGAGACACTGCTGGGTAGACTGCTGGATGTAAGGATCCTGGTCTTCTCCGAAGCCGAGCCAGTCTAGAAGACCACGGCCCTGGGCTTGAGGCTGGAAAATTGGGATAAAGCATGTATCAGAGATATGTGTGAATTAAGTAAGAAATTTGAAGTGGAAGTGGGCTTGCACTGTTTCTCGAAGTTCAGATGACCATTGTAGTAAACGAGTCCTAGATAAGGGGTTCTGTTTTTTCCTTTTGAGGTACAGAACCCTAACCCTTGCTAAATGAGCCTTTCATTTAGCAAAATTGTATTGATAGTAAAATAGAAAGCTTACCGATCTTCCATGATCTCCTCCACCACCAAAGTTCAAATTCCTTCCTTCGCCTTCCTCTTTTGGTGGCTGATCAGGTAACCTGATGCCACCCTCGCCTCTTGACTGCAACGTCAGCACAGCTGCTATCACCAGCATCAGCCATCGAGCTTGACTCAGCATCTTGAACTACGATCTGGTGAATGAAAAGAAGATTATGTATAGTATCTGTTAGTATATAAATTTTGGAAATGATCATAATAATGATGATCAGAGAGAGCAATGTTGGCCCAGTAACAACCCTGATTTATAAGTTGTAGGTCATGGGTTTGAATCCAGACAGGTTTATTTCGCTGCTCTAAAAACGGTAAGAAAGTAAAAAGAATGATAACATCATGAGGTCTGTAAAAGGTCTGCAAGAATTCCATGACAGTTGAATCCGACGACCCGAACTGGGCCCGCGTGGTGGTCAACGGTCCACTCCATCAAACAGAGAGGAGGCCACTGACCCAGATGTAGGAGTGTTATTGGCTGAGTATGTTTCTACGAAGGTCTGACAACCAGTCTTACCAAGGGGTATCTTATTACCCAGGACTAACTGGGTTATGGAGATCAGATAGGCAGTCGCTTCTTGTAAAATACTGGTATTCAACTGCATCCAGTTAGATTGGAATCCAACCCCAACACAGGTGGGAAAAGGCTAGGCAGATGATGATGCTTGTACTTCTGCATCATCTTGACGTTGTCAATCTTCTACCGCAGTATGGGATGATGTTAAAGGTAAGAGTGCTAACTGCAAATTTAAACCCATACATCATTCGTTTAGTATGAACTCAAATATCAATCAAACACAACTTTATTATTTTGAATCTGTTAGCTTACTATAACAGGTATTCTTTGGCTGGAACATCTCAGAAGGTACCTCAAAGGTCTTAAGTATGCCTTGAATTACGTTGTGGGTCTCAAGAGAGGTTCCGAATTCCTTGTTCACGAACATACTTCTGACAAAGGTAGTTGAATTTTTCTGATTTCGAAAGGCTTTTGGGAATAAAATCGAGCTTTTTAGGGTTCCTTACCTAAAAACGAAAAACCAAACCCTATAGGATCACTTCTGTGTCTGTCCGTTTGTCTGTGGTGGTATCAAGTTAGAATTAATATCAAATACGTTAAGTCTACGGTCCCTTGGCACTGTAAAAATATCAAGTTTTTTATTCGATGTACTTTTTCCAGAATCATGAAATTCGGTAAGAAGCAAGTTTTTATAGCACAAGTAAAGGGAAACATCCCAAAATTGTTAATTAGTAGTTTTAGCGCATCAAAAAAAAAATGCGATAAAAAATTAACATATTACGCAGTTACAGAATTTAACGTGACATATATCGATGTGTACAGTATTATTGTAACTGCAAAGTAATACTTTACATAGTTCTTACAAAATAGTTCATCGATCCGACTTATCTTTTCTTTGAATCTTTAAGACCTGATTTCCGCAATGGACACAGTACAAAAACGTGGAAGTTACAAGTTTGTACGAAACCCTCGGTGCGCGAGTTCGACTCGCACATACCAGGTTTTTTTTAATTGTTAAGGGTATTGAGAACTCCTTCAATCCATTGAAGTTTGAATTAGGTCTGTGTTCTCCACTTATTTCCTAACGGGTTTGGAGGGCTTGCCTGTTCAGTTTGATCTCAAGAGGCGTACCTACATTTCAACATGAAAGGTTGGCTTATAATAAATTGTTCGAATTCAATAGTATGTTTTGATTTTGGTAGCTTTGTTCAGAAGTGTCTAGTTATACATATTTTTTCTTCATATAGGAAATTGTAACGATTAAAATTAAGAGATTTCATGTACTGGCACTATAATGGGTATAAAAAATCATGAAAAAAGTAACAGTATCTAATGGTACATTTATATAAAAGATGCATAAAAATCTGACCGTGGGTACCTACGAAATATTTAGTCTTACTTATGTCTCCTATCCTGAAATATGAACATCAAATGTTTTGCCAATTAGTTCCCCAAACGAGATTTTAGATTGCTTATCATATTTACGGATATTATGTTCTTTGATGTTCACGTACATATTTAATGAGGAGAAAATAATATCAAAGATGGCGCTGTGTTTAGAAAAAGACTCGAATTAATCGGACGGGTAGATCAATATTAATATTCGTAATGGCTTTTGGTAATACACAGAAATGATTATTATGAATGCCATTGTAAATGTAATTCAATAGACCAGTACAGTTCAGAAAAATTGTCGAAGGCTTTTCACACCTGTCTGAAGTTTCAAGGAAAAATATCTAAATTTACCTCGCAAAGTGTGGCTGCGTTCATTAGGAAAATAAATGATCATAAATAATTATGTTACTATAGAATCTCCTTCAATATTATTTGAACCTACGACATATCCTAGAATAAACAATCGAAGACATGTGACATAAGCTTTCACAGAGAGAAGGACTGTGTCTTGGCAGTGCACAGTGGCAACAGTATTATTATGTCGAATGCTATGCAATTACTTTTTTTTACAAGAAAATACCAATAATAAACAGTTAGCAGGCATGGCTATTGGTCTATGGTCATCCAAATCGGCAAAAAAGACAAACAGCATCGTGGAGAGGTTTTTAATAAGAATATTCTATCATATATCTATGATTGTCGTAGCCGATTGGTTTTATTGCACTTTTCTGACAAAATATCCTTCAAACCATCATCATCAGCCCAGCCTTTTTCCCTTTTGAGGTCGGCTTCCAGTCTAAACAGATACAGTTGAACACCAGTATTTTACATGGAGCGACTGCCTATCTAACCTCCACAACCCAGCTAGTATTGCTAATAAAATACCCCTCAGTAAGACTGGTTGTCAGACTTTCAGGCCACTGACTACCTGTAACCACTAAAAAAGACTTACAACTGACAGCCGTGAACAAAGACTTAACGGTCTTTCCGAGGCAAGGAGGAAACTCGGTGTGTAATGGGTGGTCACCCATCTTTCAAACCATAGTAGGTACAGCAAATTCTACAATTGATTAATACAAAAACTAGTTATAGTCGATGTCAGGTTCCTACTTTTACGAGTGGTCGTACTTGGCAGTACTTTCTACTCCGTACTGGACGACACTGCACTTACTAGTTTAGAACTTGTTCCAACTTGTTCGTGTTCGCGGTCTAACTAGTGTGGACTTCATCTGGAGTTATTAGGTGGAGGGATGTTAGTTTACTTGAAGAAAGTAGATGGAGTAGGCAGGGTTTGAGTTTTTTTGGTTCAATGCGAACATGATTTGATAAGGATTATTTGAAAGCGTGATTGAGTCTGCTTTTGCAATAGGTTCTTGAAATAACATGCATGAAATTAATGGTAGGTACAATCATCTCTTAATTTAGGTCAGACAGTGATAGAACTTAGAAAAATTTCGTGCTGTAAGTTTTGAGTGTGAATATGGATGGGTATAAGAGTAGAAGAAGACCAAAGATACGATGGATCGACTTTGTGAAGGATGATATGGCACGAAAGGAGGTGTCTGGTGAGATGACCAGTAATAGAGAAGTATGGAAGAATACATGCTGCGCCGACCCCTAATACATTGGGATAAGGGCAGGAGAGTGATGTTGATTCAAAGTCAGATCATGCAAGTATTCTTTACTAGTTTATGCCCGCGGCTTCGCCTGCGTGGAGTTGGATAATTGTCCCACGGGATCATACTGCCGGGATAAAAGTATCCTATGTGCTAATCGAGGTTATAAACTATATGTGGGCTGATTTCATCCAAATCTGTTGAGTAGTTTTTGCGTGAAAGAGCAACAAATATCCATCCATCCTCACAAACTTTCACATTTATAATATTAGTAGGACTTTACCGGCTTGATGGTATATTTGAATTACTCCTTAAGTTGAAATAACGCATAGGTAACTACCACCACTGACTCAAGGAGATTGTAAGTTTATATAGGATGTATCAACATAATTTAAACGCAGTAATCGTAATCTACAGTTACGATTAACCATGATTTCCTCTTCCAAAGATGGATAGATGGAGGTCGAATACCGTTGGAATCTTCTAAAGTATTTATGTCAATAAAACTATGGTTAAGTTATGTGAGGACCCGAAGATAATGACAATGGCGTACGTGACTTAGCGGCTGAACTGAATTCAAAGAAAGTGGCTTATTTTGATCAAGCCATGCGAGAAATTGCTCACACATTTTCGGTTTTGCACTTGCGGGAATTGGATGATTTATCTATGAACAATTAATGGGGTTTGTACCCAATAACTGGGTTGTGGAGGTTATATAGGCAGTTGTCATGTTTGGTACTGGTATTTTGTTAGGCTGGGAGCTGATCCCAACAAATTTGGGAAATGGCTAGGCAGATAATGGTGATGTAGGAGCCACTAAGACCGGCGAGATATCAGTATGTGACGGCCATAAGCTAGTAAAAAATATGTTTAATATAAAAACCAAAGACATTTATTCAAATTAGGCTGAAAATCAGCACATTTTGAAAGTCAATTACACAAGATATTAACCCAAAACCTACCCTAGTTGAAAAGAATCTTCGAAAAGGTAAAAAACCAAAATGATAAGAAGTATTAGGAAAAGAAAACTATTAAAGTAATCAGAAATATTAGTAAACAATTAATGCTAGTCAAGTAAAGTTGTTAAGTACGGGACAATGACCGATGCAGATTTAGAGAAAGTTGCTTATTTTGATCAAGTCATGCAAGAAATTAGTTTCGCATTACTTTTAATTGATGAATTGAAATTGGCAACAGTACTTAGTGTTTTATGTAGCATGAATGATGGATACAAAAACGATTATAAAAATTGAGTAGAATTGAAAGATAATAATTCTAGAACAGACAATGGGAAAGTATCTTTTGAGTGTACTTTAAACTAATTAAATAAATGTTTTAAGAGCAAAGCAATGCCGAAACTAGTAGAAACTGAACCTTATTCTAATTTACATAAGAAGTATCACATACAAGAAAATTATCTAGAATTTTCACACTCCAATAACCAAAATCAACCAAAAAGATGAACACAAAACCACAGTGCTTACTTTTGAACACACAAAACAATTTTCACATAGCGAAACTCAACACGGTAAAGACACAGTTTTTAAATGGAACACGGTCAGTTCAAAATACATGGTAAGAGCGAGCGAGATACACGAAGCGCGACGGTACACTGCGCGCGAGTCGGCGGGAAATAACGGTCGCCATAATTTGAGTAAAAAAAAAAGTGAATAGGTAATGATAGTATTATTTCTTTGGAAAATTAGACTGTTATTGCATAGTTGACTGCTTCGTTAGTCGAGTTGTCGGAAGCGTTGCTGCTGGGATTGAGGTCCTGGGTTCGATTTCAAGATCAAGCAAAGTGTTATTGGGATTTTCTGCAAGGGATTTGACAGTAGAAGCAAGAAGGCAGGACTTATGGCCGGTTAATCGTAATAAGCTAGGACATTTCAAAGACGAATTGTGGGTGTATTCTAGGTAAAGCTTTGAGTCTGAATGTGGATGGGTGAGTATAAGAGTAGAGGAAGACCAAAGAAACGATGGATGGACTGTGTGAAGGATGATATGGCAAGAAAGGAGGTGTCTAATGAGATGACGAGTAGAAGAGAAGTATGGAAGAAGAGACATGCTGCGCCTACCCCAAATACATTAGGATAATGTAGGAGAAAGAAGATGATGCTGATGATGATATAGGTAACCTTCTGCCTAACCTTTCGAGTAATACAGTCGCGATTTTATGTGGATTTTACGAGGAGCTCGTGGCTAAGTAAGAACAGCGACTCGGGTCGATCTTTAGGTTAAGCCGTGCTTACCTAGGTTGGTCTGTCGATGGGTGATAACCCCATTTCATACCGAGTTTCCTTCGTGCCTCGGAAAGCACGTTAAACCGTTGGTCCCGGCTGTCATTTGTAGATCTTTGACAGTCGTTACAGGTACTTAGTCACCCGAAAGTCTGACAACCAGTCTTACCAAGGGGTTTTGTATTACCTAGCACTAACTGGGTTGTGGAGGTCAGATAGGCAGTCGCTCCATGTAAAAGACTGGTATTTAGCTGCATCCGGTTAGACTGGAAGCCGACCCCAACGTAGTTGGGAAAAGGCTAGGCAGATGATGACAGTCGCAATTTTATGTAATTAAATTTCATAGTCTTGGTTATTTGAAAGCACGAAATAATATATAACTACAGTTACTGTCTAATAAGATAGAATCAAAATGTCTCATGTTGAGTAGTTGACAGACAGATCTCTTGATGTGTTCATATTGCGTGTCTAATGACAATATGTCAAGCATTAGAGGTCCTAATTGTAGAGGAATTCTCTTCAGTATGGAACAGACTAATATAGTTAAATTATTAAGAGGCTTTATTGAACTAAATGAAGCCTTGAAGGTGTATGTTATCCGTTTAGGCATGATATTGGCACTGAATGAGCGATTTCAAAATTTGGAAGTGTAATAGTGTTCCAGATAATGTACTTTAAAATTTTAAATACTATATTAGGAAAATTTGGAAAATCATTTAAGTGGTAAAAGTAGTTTATTATCTAATTGCCTATTCAATTTGTAACTGTCTACTAAATAACATAATATCAATTGACTGTTTTGTCCATTATTTCTTCTTCGTTTATTTGGTTGATAGATATTATGATCACGTATGTTATATCAATGTTATAAAGTCTTAATACATAGTTTCAAACCATCTCTCAAAATCCATACGTACCCATCCATCATAATGGTGACACATAAACATTATATAAGAGAATGACCAAACAGCCCATAAACATTCACGGAATAAGTTCTCAATAAATCCTTATAAAGGAATCGCAATAACCATGTAGGACACTGAAACATCAGAAGTACTAGATAAATAAATAGAAGTTAAACTATCAGATTACTAAAAAAAAATAGTATGTAGTAGTAGTAAAAAAATTATATATTGAAGAAGAAGACCTAGCACAGTCCAGGCATTTACTCAGCAGTAGGTTGAACCAGGCTGCTAATGATCACGATGACGATGAAAAAAAAGAATTAAGTATTATGGATGATGAAATTCTATGTTGTACAATTAAAGCATATCAAGACAATGCCAATAATGAAAACAAAAGTAGTACAAACGCACCATTTACAATTTGTAAAGTACCAAATATATTTCTTTTACCATTTACATTTCAATTCCAAACACGTTGACCCTAATACGGTTCTTAAAGTGTTAGTAAAGGAACTCAATCATTTGGACTCGATGCGAAACAAAAAACTTATAGTGCATAGTACAGTGTTACTATGTGACTCGCATGTTAAGGTTGCAGGGGCAGAAATGTTGGTTGCGGTTGTGTGAGTAGATATGGTATATTTATTTTGATCTTTTGTTTTTTTCTTATTTACTTTATACGAGGAAATCTGAAAGTAACACCGTTGACTGAAAAGTTGTGTGGTAATTGATTCTCATGTGATTAGGAAAATGTGGTGTGGTGTTTTGGATGTGAATGTGGATGTACAAGAGTAGGGAAAGACAAAAGAAACAATAGATGGACTGTGTGAAAGGTGATATGGCCAGAAAGAGGGTGACTCGTTAGATAATGGAATAACAACTAATAGAAAAATATTGAACAAGAAGACATACTGCGGCGACCCCAAATAAATAAAGATGATGATTTTGATTTTTCAACTTAAATGAAAGAATAATTATGAACTTTTGACACAGTATTTGCTGAATGAAATTACTGAAGAAGTTAAAGATAAAATAGGTCTTAATAATGACAAAACAATGAAATACGTTACTATTGTAGACCAAACTAATCTAAAAGATGGAACAGAAAAAGAAGAGGAAACACTATAAACAGTTACTGACGTTAAGACCAAGACTAATCTTCTAAAATCAAATAGAAAACATTCCGACAATAGAAACACGAGCTTCTAATAAAAATAGCAGAAAGAAAGTTTTTATACAATTACTTTTGTCAGGCAAAAAGGTCGAAGGAAACATCTTGAACTGTTTTGATGACATTAACTTGAAATCTTTCTTATACCTACAAAGTTGTTATTTTGGGATCAACGTAAGGACATGAAATTTACAAAATAAATACGAACTGGTTCAGGCTATTAAAGATGACGATGATGCAAAACAAGAAGACGTCATCATCATTCTCTTGCCCTAACCACAGTTTACTAGGGGTTGGCGCAGAATATCTTCTTCTTGTAAAGTTCTCCAATACTCATCATCGCAAAAAAACAGTCGCACCGTTAGTCAATCATTTCGGTTTTTTAACCCTAGTTTTTTAACCTATCTCCGAAACTGTTCTTTGCATTTTTTTTGCATTGGTAGATATTACTATCTACCAATGTAGATAGTAATATCTACCAATGGCTATTGTTATTTTCTATTGTATTCAAATGACCAATTTCTAAACACAAATGGACATACAAAACAATTTATTCAGATTCAAGAAGCTTATGACGTTGTTATGTCACATTATTATACATGTTGCTTTACACATCCATGTTCTTGACCCAGTATACGAATGACGCAGGATAACTTTCTACTGGTCATCAAGTAGGCCAGTGTCCTGTCATCGTAGTGTGACTCACCTAACTTCGAAAAATCACCTGATTTATGTTGTTTTTTTACACTGAATCATATTATTTTGTGTATACGTTTATGAACTTAAATCTCACATTTTACAAATCCCAGACCTAAAAATAACGCGGCCATAAACATACATAATAATCATATCAAACCT
Organism: Eurois occulta; assembly: GCA_950022335.1. Taxonomy (NCBI): domain Eukaryota; kingdom Metazoa; phylum Arthropoda; class Insecta; order Lepidoptera; family Noctuidae; genus Eurois; species Eurois occulta. The sequence goes on from OX465499.1 coordinate 6,696,721, forward strand.
ACGACCAAAGCCAATAAAGCTACTGTGCCGTCCATTGCAGTTTTCAGATCTTTTTTTTTACTAACTATAAACACAGTTCAGGAAGTAATGGCGCCATTCAAAGTAACAAAGTCAAGTCAATTCTTGATTTTTTGGAGTATTATAAATAATAGTTTATCTGTCTATAAAAGGTAGGGCTTTTAATATAGGATAGTCTTATGGATAATGTTATAACGATGAAAACGATCCTAAATTATCAATCTACAAATTAAAATCTGTTGAAAATTACCTTGCATGTAGCTAATGAGGATCTAATTATAAGCCTAGCTTCATTTGTTGATTGAGATAAAAAAGACTTTTCAATTACTGCATTAAAACAAACGCTTACGTTAGATTTTAGTGAGAATACTGAGATTGCAATCTCTTTTTGGATAACAATAGTTGTTACATGAACTACTTTCACTAGCTGCTATCCTTAAAGAGATAGTTCACTGACTTGTGCTTCTAAAAGAAGAATTGTATTTTTATTGCTATGTTTATTTCTATTTTAAATTAATTTTGAATTTTATTTGTATCAATTTATGGTATTTTTTTTAGTAAATAGGGCAGTTTGATACCTCGATTTCGGCTGATGAGAAGCGATGGATGATTTCTTGTTATTTTTTATCACACACAACAGATAAACTTTTATCAAATTATTGCACTCTGAAAGCTGCAAAACTTTTATCAAATTAGTGCACTCTGAAAGCTGCAGTATCAATGAATTTGATTTGACAATGAATGACGATATTAATTATTCACTAAAACTAGATAACCAAAACAAAAATCCAAGTCTTACCTGAAAACTAATTAACACAAAACTTAGTGATCTAAATATCTAGATCGCGTTCAATGCACTGAACGATGCAGACGAGAGTGGCTCGGTTAGCGCCAAACAACCTTATATAATAACAAAACATAAGAATTGCATAAACCTCGGTGAGGTTTTGTTCAGACGGTGCTACTTTTTGTTGTTTGGCGACGATGACGCATTTGCACAGAATCAAAGACAAATGATAAAGAAAATTATAGAAATTCTTTTCTAGTATTTGAACCTTTTTTTTAAGTAGGGAAACTCTTTTATTTTTATTAGTTTGGGAAGAATTTAGAGTGATGTATCTCCTACTAATTTAAAAATCGACAAAATTTGCAAGCTACGATTAATCGGATCGAAGTGTATAATTAATTAGCACCCTTTTTTACTCTTTTTACATAAATTCTCTTGTGTGTGTGTGTCTTGGTGGGTTTAAATCGGGGCAAGTATTAAAGTGACTTTTTCAATTCATTTATGTCCTTTTTTAGTAATTCTTGGACATCTCTGACATTGGAGTAGAAAAATATAGTGATCCCTTATAATTAAATCCTGGAAGGCCAAGTGCCCTGGCCTGCAAGAAAAAGTTTCAATAAATTTACTAAAACGCGCACTAGTAGTTTCAAGCAACGAGAACTTCTTGGGTTTGAACACAACTTTATCTTTCTGTCGATTATATTCACTTACATAATACATTTTGAACTTTAACTTAATAGACATAAAGTCTTTTTTAGAAAAACTTTCAGAGGCTTTAGCAAACTTAAGTTGTTGAGCATCGAACAAAATTTTAACGTTAAACGAAATTGAGCCATAATTGAATGTAATATGGATGATTTTTGAAAAGTTATGCTCGTAAAGAACTTGCAAACCGGAGTTTGAATGAAGTTAGCGTAACGTGGGATATCCCAGCGAATATTGTCGTGAGTTGACAAGAATGGAGAGCACTTTTTATTTATTTGTGACGTGATATGGATTTTTTCATTAAAATTTACAGCAACATTTTCTTTAGCAGGTGAGTTTTTTGAGATAATATTTGATACAGAGTTATCATGTTCCTTTAATCTTTAGCTGGTAGATCTGATTTTCTTCCAACTTCCAGATTGAATAACCAAGTCAATCTATCTATACTTACTGGACCACCTAGTTGTGCCAAAACTTTCGTATCCACCTTCTGCAGCCATTTTCTAGCTCAATTATTAATACGTCATGTGGTAATATTTTAAGCTCCTACATTATAAAACTAAAAACAGTAACACATTGTTACTATTTATATTATGGACTAGCTTTTGCCCGCGGCTTCGCCCGCGTGCAGTTCGGGAATTGCCAACAGGATCTTGCCTACTTCTGGGATAATAAGTAATCTATACCTATCTGTATCAACCTATAATCTATCTCTATGCCAATTTTCATCCAGATCTGTTCAGCCGTTCTGGCGTGATTGAGTAACAAACATCCATTCATCCAAACTTTCGCATTTATAAATAGTTAATGTAAGATACCTACATTTATGTAATAGGTATTAGTATTTAGGGTTCTACACCTCAAAGGAAAAACCGGAACCCTTATAGGATCACTCGCGTGTCTATCTGCCTGTCCGTCTGTCACAGCCAATTTACTCTGAAACTACCGGACCGATGGAGTTGAAATTTGGTACACATATGTAAGTCAGTGATCCAAAGACGGACGTGTAACGTAAATTAATGAATTTTAAATATGGGAGCCACTTTTGGGTCGTAAATAAAAAATCTTTTTTTTTTTAAACTATATCGTGTTATATCAAAAACTGTGATACAGGTGTCTCATAATTTTAATTGAAGAGTGCACATTCAGTTTTCAGTCAACTGACCCAGAGAATAATAAGTTTCACAGAAAATTCAACCCCATTACAACCTCTTCGAAAACCCTTTTTTGGTAGATATTAACTCTTCACAAAGAATACATCCTTTAAATTTCATGTCATTAAGACCAGAGGTTTAGGCTACGTGTTGATATCAGTCAGTCAGCCAGGACTTTGAATTTTATATTGCGGGATGATTTTGGAAAAACTGTGATACACATTTCTCATAATTTTAACTGAAGAGTATGTAGACTTTCAAGTCTATCGACACCTAGAATAGAAAGTTTCACAGAAAACTCAACACCCCATTTTGCCCTCTTAGAGGTGGAATTTCGAAAAACCCTTTCTTAGTGGACCCTTTGCCACTGGTAGGTCTACAAGAGTAGGTATCAGGGCCGAAGGGTGAAGACACAAAGATTTCACCCTTCTAATTTCATGTCTTTAAGACCAGCGGTTTGGGCTGTGCGTTGATACTCGTATATCAGTCAACCAGGACCTTGAATTTTATATTGGGGGATGATTTTGGTAAAACTGTGACACATGTTTCTTAAAATTTTAACTGAAGAGTATGTAGACTTTCAAGTCAATCGACCCCGAGCATAAAATCTGGCATGTTCGCTGAAGCGAGGGTAGATGATTTTTATGGCGGTATGCGCAAGCGACGTGCGAGTATGCTGAAGCGATTCAGGGGTAGCCCCAACAACATACTGGCTACACTGGCGGACAAAATTGATGGGCCTTTCATTAGGCACTGGGCAGCTAGGCATGTGCGTACTGGCGTACATGTCGCAAATTAATTTAAGCTTTTTATGTACTAACAATAGGTTAAGATTTTACTAACACTATATGGATCAATGGTCTGAATTAAATAAATTATTATTATTATTATAAAAAGTTTCACAGAAAATTCAACACCCCATTTCACCCCTTTTTTTTTTTTTTTTTTGGTGGGTGGGAAATCATCAAATGACCCCCCCCGCTCTGGGCGGAGCGGAAGGGAGTGTCAGACTCTTACTGACTAAAAACCGCCCATGTTCCTTCATTGGCCCTTTATGTTCCAGGGCCGCGGTATCTCTTTCGAACAGTCCCGCAGCCCTGGCAGGCACCGGCCCTTGCGGGCCCCTCGCGTTTGCTGACAACTCTTTGAGGTGCGCGTGGAACACAAACGCGCCGTCGACACGGCCTGCCCATCGTCATACGACGGACGGACGGCGAGCTAGCCCATTACCCACCGTCCACAGGCCCGTGCCTACGGTGGCCGAGAGCCATCACGGCGTGGCCCCCGACGCCCGGTGCTTCTCCTACCGCGGCGGCCGGGACGTGAGGCTGAGGCTATCTCCCTCTCACGTTCCGCCGCCTCCTTCGCTAGCATGACTGCTTCGCAGAAGGAGGCGACGGCTTCCCATTCCCTCTCGCCCCGGACCATGGCTTGAACCAGGGCCGGGCGCGAGAGGTCGCCGCCGCCAATCGCCGCTACGAGGACACGGCGGTGCTCCGCCCAAGCGAAGCAGACCTCCACGGTGTGCTCCACCGTGTCCTCCGGGCGATCCTCGCAATGAAAGCACCCGGGCGTTTCCTCCCCCCCGATTCGGTGCAGGTACCTCCCAAAACACCATTTCACCCCTTTTTTTTTTTTTGGCGGGTGGGAAATCATCAAATGACTCCTCCCGCTCTGTGCGGAGCGGAAGGGAGTGTCAGACTCTTACTGACTAAAAACCACCCATGTTCCTTCATTGGCCCTTTATGTTCCAGGGCCGCGGTATCTCTTTCGAACAGTCCCGCAGCCCACCATTTCACCCCCTTAGGGGTGGAATTTCGAAAAACCATTTCTGAGTGAATACCTCTCTTCACAAAGAATACACCCTTCAAATTTTATGTCTTTAAGACCAGCAGCTTAGGCTGTGCGTTTATATATCAGTCAGTACTTCAGAACTTTGAATTTTAAATTGAGGGATGATTTTGGAAAAACTGTGATACACGTTTCTCATAATTTTAACTGCAGAGCATGTCCACAAATTTTCAAGTCAATCGATTCCGAGAATTAAAAGTTTCACAGATAATTCAACACCCCATTTTATCCCCTTAGGGGTGGAATTTGGAAAAACTCTTCCTTGGTAGATATCTATTCTTAACAAAGAATACACCCTCCAAATTTCATTTCTCTAGCACCAGCGGTTTGGGCTGTGCGTTGATATATCAGTCAGCCACGACTTTGAATTTTATGTTGGGGGATGATTTTGGAAAAACTGTGATACATGTTTCTTATAATTTTAACTGAAGAGTATGTAGACTTTCAAGTCAATCGACCCCGAGAGTAATTAGTTTCACAGAAAATTAAACACTCTATTAATTTCACCCTCTTAGGGGTGGAATTTTGAAAAAAAAATTCTTAGTGGATATCTACTACTCAAAAAGAATACACCCTACAAATTTCATGTCTTTAAGATCAGCGGTTTAGGCTGTGCGTTGATATATCAGTCAGTAAGTCAGGACTTTGAATTTTATACTGGGGGATGATTTTGGAAAAACTGTGATTCACGTTTCTCATAATTTTAACTGAAGAGTATGTAAGCTTTCAAGTCAATCGACCCCGAGAATAAAAAGTTTCACAGTAAATTCAACACTCCATTTTACCCTCTTAGGGGTGGAATTTCGAAGAACATTTTCTTAGTAGATATTTACTCTTCACAAAGAATACACCCTCCAAATTTCATTTCTTTAGGACCAGCGGTTTGGGCTGTGCGGTGATATATGTCAGTCAGGACTTTGAATTTTAAATTGGGGATGATTTTGGAAAAACTGTGATACACATTTATCATAATTTTAACTGAAGAGTATGTAGACTTTCAAGTCAATCGACCCCGAGAATAAAAGTTTTACCGAAAATTCAACACCCCATTTCGCCCCTTTGGGAGTGGAATTTCGAAAAACCCTTTCTTAGTGGATACCTACTCTTCACAACGAATACACCCTTTAAATTTCATGTTTTTAACACCAGCAGCTTAGGCTGTAAGTTGATATATCAGTCAGTCAGTCAGGACTTTGAATTTCATATTGGGGGATGATTTTGGAAAAACTTTGATACACGTTTCTCATAATTGTAACTGCAGAGTAGGTACACAAATTTTCTAGTCCATCGACCGCGAGAATAAAAAGTTTCATAGAAAACTCAACACCCCATTTTACCCTCTCAGGGGTAGAATTTCGAAAAACCCTTTCTTAGTGAATACCTACTCTTCACAAAGAATACACCCTCCAAATTTCATTGCTCTAGGACCAGCGGTTTGGGCTGTGCGTTGATATCTCAGTCAGTCAGTCAGGACTTTGAATTTTATATATATAGATTATTACTGTTTATAGATTTATCAGTTTCTAGTTAATTAGCCATGAATACTAAATTTAGTTAATCTTATCATTCTGTCTGCTGACAGAACCGCAAGCATTGTTAAATTATCGTCTTCCGTTTTCCAGCAAATAAATCTAATCCAGGGTTAGTCTACACCTAGCTCGCCGCCCGTCCGTCTTATGACGACAGGCCGTGTCGACGGCGTTCGTGTTCCACGCGCGCCTCATAGAAATGTCAGCAAACCGGAGGCGGTCCGCAAGGGCCGATGCCTGCCAGGGCTGCGGGACTGTTCGAAAGAGATACCGCGGCCCTGGAACACAAATGGCAAAGAAGAAACATCGATGGGTTTTAGTCAGTCTATTCCGCTCCGCTCAGAGCGGGAGGCATTTGATGAATTCCCATCCCAAAAAAACGAAAAAAGAACCGGCCAAGTGCGAGTCGGACTCGCGCACGAAGGGTTCCGTACCATTATCTATAAAAACGGCAAAAAAATCATATCTTTTGTATGGGAGCCCCCCTTAATATATATATTTTTTTAATTTTTAGTATTTGTTGTTATAGCGGCAATAGTAATACATCATTTGTGAAAATTTCAGCTTTCTAGCTATCACGATTTATGAGATACAGCCTGGAGACAGACAGACAGACAGACAGACAGACAGACAGATAGCGAAGTCTTAGTAATAGGGTTCCGTTTTACCCTTTGGGTACGGAACCCTAAAAAAAAGTTAGTCTTTACGAGTAGTGAACATACTGTCTTTATAAAAGACTGTGGCAGCGACAACACCTCTGACTCAACTTTTAGTTAACATTTAATCCAACTGTATTAAGAAGCCTTCTCCACACTATCATCGCCGCACACTCCAGTTGTTGTATCCTGGTGCGTTTCAACATTCAGTTCATGGATAGCATCAGGAATTCCGTTCAGTATTGCTTGATGATCGTTTTGTAACGCCCATTTGTCAGTCACGACCTTGGAAATAACAGTTGTGTGCAAATATGGGTTTTTCTTCCGAGATTTTGACTGTTATTTTTACTTATAGCCCTGTAGAGTAAAGTTCAGACAAGCTGGTGTTACAGAATGCCTGCTGCGATCCTTACTTCCTCCTTCTCCTCATCAAGTAAGTTTTAACTGATCACTTGTTTCATTGTTTTGTGGATCATTTTAAGTCACTGTGTTATGTAAACGGCTAGTATTTTGAAGATCACAGTAGAGATAATAGTTATCAGGAATTCACTTCAGTATTGCATGATGATCATTTTGTAAAGCCTCTTTATCAGTATCGATATTGGTAGTAAGTGCTGTGGTTGTGTGCTAATGTTGATATGGGTTTTCCTTCCAAGATTTCGGTAGCTCTAGCTTAGGCAATTGGTAAACTTGGTTCGAATTTGTTTTTTTAGGGTTTCGTACCTCAAAAGGAAAAAAACGGAACCCTAATAGGATCACTCGCGTGTCTGTCTGTATTTTAAACATGGAGGCTATTTATAAGAGGTAATTTAGAAAATGAAAGGGTTAATTGTGAGCACTTCAAATATATTTAGTTTTTATAATTTTAAGATAAATAGTTTTATTGTTATTTAATAAACATATTCATATTGGGTATTCTTTAGACGTTATTTTGTGTTTAAAACAAACAGCACACGAGGCCCGGTGAATAATAAGGCATAAAAATGATTACTTCTCAAGATAAACTTTTAAAGCGAGAATGTAAGCTTATAAGCTTCAATTGTAGATCAATTAAACGGTCGGTTGATTATGTGAGGGAATTATGTGAATCGTCGGATGTCGTAGCTATACAGGAGACATGGCTTCTCTCGCATGACTTGGCGTATTTAAGCAGTATTTGTCCCGGTTTTGGTTCCACGGGTGTTGCGGCTACGGAACCATCGGCCGGGCGAGGCCGACCCCAAGGAGGCGTCGCGTTGCTGTGGAGATCCAGTGCTTTTGATAGTGTATCAGTGATTCAGTGTAATAATGTTAGGTTAACCGCGATTAAGGTAGTAATCGATAACCGAGATATTCTTATTTTTTCGGTATATATGCCAGTGTGTAACCCGAATAATCTAAGTGAATATACAGAATGTTTGACAGAAATTAACGCAATTGTGGAATGTAATAGTGTGGCAAAAGTTTTTGTTTTGGGAGACTTCAACGCGCACCCAGGTGAGTTATTCTGTAATGAATTAATACAGTTCTGTTCGGATTTTAATTTCATTTGTGCAGATATTGACTTTCTTGGCATAAATTCCGATACTTACACCTACTTGAGTGACTCGCATGGGTGCGTTAGATGGTTAGACCACTGTATGGTATCAAGTGTTACCAAAAGTGCAATTGTAAAAGTAAATGTGCTTAATGATGTTTCATGGTCTGACCATTTTCCCTTACAAATTATTTGTAATTTTGGTATTTTAGTACCAAAACTGAGCTATAAAAAAGTAGTGTTCAATAAAGTAATTTGGGGAAATAGAACCTCTGACCAGGTACAACACTACGCTGACCTATGTCATAGTGCCCTACGTGATATTGATTTTCCTAGTCAATTTATTGAATGTAGTGATAGGATATGTAGAAGTGATCATCATAGAGCTTTAATTAATAATATGTACGAACAGATTGTTTATGTTTTGCAAACGGCTGCTATTTCTAGTCATAGCATATTTGTGAAGAAAAAGAAAATGTATGTAACTGGTTGGAACGAGCATGTAAAAGAGGCTCATTCAAAGGCGCGGCTCGGGTTTCAAAAGTGGATTATTAATGGAAAACCTACGTGTGGAGAGGTTTATGAGAAAATGAAAATTATGAGGCAGACATTTAAAAATAAATTGAAATGGTGTCAAAACAATGCAACCCAAATAAAAATGGATAAAATTGTATCACTGCATAACGAGAAAAAAATTAGTTCTTTTTGGAAGGAAACCAACTCTTTGAATCCCAAGCCGAGTCTTCCTGCAAATGTTGAGGGTCTGTCACAAAGTAGTGACATATCTACCATGTTTATGAATCACTTTAAGGTAGCGCCACTTAATACAGACACATCTGTGCGAGACACTCGGACCTTGTGTGAAGGTGATTTTTATGTAAGATTCTCAAATAAGGAAATTAAAATGGCATTAAAAAGTATGAAGCGGGGTAAGTCGCCGGGGCATGATGGTCTGAGTGTTGAGCACTTAAGGTTCGCCGGTGTACACTTGACCAGATTGCTTACCATGTTGTTTTAATTTTTGTGTGAGTCATTCCTACCTGCCTGAGAATCTGGTAAAAACAGTTGTAGTTCCCATAATTAAAAGTAAGACAGGTGACTCATCCGACAAATCTAATTATAGACCTATATCATTAGCAACAGTCATTGGCAAGGTGTTGGACAGTCTGCTTGAGAGGCGGTTGAATAAACACATTAAATTGCACGATGCGCAGTTTGGCTTTAGAGCCGGTTTGTCCACTGAAAGTGCAATCCTGTGTCTCAAGCAGACTGTGCAGTACTACACAGACAGGAGAACACCAGTGTATGGATGTTTCCTTGACCTGTCAAAAGCTTTTGACTTAGTAGATTATGATGTTTTGTGGCAAAAACTGTCGGATGATACTGAACTACCTACTGAATTCATAGAGTTATTTAAATATTGGTATAAGCATCAGAATAATTATGTTAGGTGGGCGGATGCTCAATCTGAGTCATATGGATTAGATTGTGGGGTAAGGCAGGGGGGATTGACTTCACCGAGTCTTTTTAATGTGTATATGGATCGGCTGATTGGTGAGCTGAGCGGCACCAAGATCGGATGCTCTGTTGATGGAACTATGATCAACAACATAAGTTACGCTGATGATATGGTGCTGCTCAGTCCATCAATCTGTGGTCTGAGGAAATTGTTGGCCATCTGTGAGAGGTACGCGGAAGCTCATGGCTTGAGGTATAATGCCTCCAAGAGCAAGGTAATTGTTTTTAGAGTGCGCAACAATACACCTGTTAATATTCCATCTATTAACTTACGAGGAACTCCGCTGGAGTTCGTTACGCAGTTTAAATACCTAGGTCATGTTGTCACGGACTTTCTCATGGATGACCAAGATTTAGATAGGGAGCGCAGAGCGTTGGCAGCCAGATGCAATATGCTGGCTCGCAGGTTTGCACGTTGTACTAAGGAGGTGAAACTGACTCTTTTTCGAGCGTTTTGTCAATCGTTTTACACGTGCAGCCTGTGGGTAAGGTATACGCAGAAGGCTTACAGCGCTCTGCGCGTTCAGTATAACAATGCGTTGAGGATATTGTTGGGGCTACCTCGGTTTTGTAGTGCGTCTGGCATGTTCGCTGAAGCGAGGGTAGATGATTTTTATGGCGTTATGCGCAAGCGATGTGCTAGTATGCTGAAGCGATTCAGGGGTAGCCCCAACAACATACTGGCTACACTGGCGGACAAAATTGATGGGCCTTTCATTAGGCACTGGGCAGCTAGGCATGTGCGTACTGGCGTACATGTCGCCAATTAATTTAAGCTTTTTATGTACTAACAATAGGTTAAGATTTTACTAACACTATATGGATCAATGGTCTGAATTAAATAAATTATTATTATTATTTACGAAAATAGTCGAAAATTGACCATTACCTACCATCCCCTTCTTAACTCCGAAACTACAGGGCCAAAAATTTTGAAAAAGATTCAAAAACAGTTTTTTGCCTTTAGATTACAGGAAAACTTATAAGAAATCGGTAACAAATTTGGGTCAGATTTTAAACAACTTACGGAATTTAGATAATTAACGTACGGAACCCTCTCCACGCGAGTCGAGCTCGCACTTGTCCGATTTTAAATATTTTGCAAACCCAAATGCAAATTCTTGGGTACAACAATATTATATTGTTACGTTGTTCTGTAAAATATTTATATTTCGACTAATCAAAGCTTTTTAAAGTGCAAAACCAAAATGGTTCGTATAAAATCCAATACTTTGGAAAGTGAACAGGTGCAAAGCTCAAGGAATTCACAAACTGTTGCTCGTGTAAAATGCTTGAAGAATTCGCACATACGAGTAGTAGTTCGAAAATTGTATCGCTTCTTGCGTGCGGTGTAACGCCCGGATGAAATATTTTTAGCCAGAGCTTATTGATTCGATAGTGGAGTGGTGTTGGATCGAAATATTGACACATTTCGTATTAAAACATTACTAAAAGTTTATCTGAATAGAATAGAATAGTCATTTATTTGCTCAGAATGTAGGTATTACAAAAATAAAACCACTGAAAAAGCCGGAAAACTGCTGAACTGGAGAAGACCACAGAGACTATTCAAAATAGATTTTTAAGGCTTAAAATGTTTGTTTATTGTTGCGTTGCTTTTGCTCCAAACAACGACATTGATGCATGTATTTTCTCTGTTACTTTGGGCAAAGCTTTGTTCAGTTTCTCTGTCAAAGCAATACTAACCTCAATTTTCATTGCAACTGTCTTCACATGACCTGGAATCGCATAGGAACTGACAGCAAATTTACGGTGGACTTGGCAGCATATATTTTGAAATGCAAGTCAACGTATACAAGCAATTACCGGCATGTGGCATGGCAATCATGGAGAGAAGTGAGCTGTTTGAGATCGGTGGTCTGTCTGTGTGTAGTTCTAATTAATTTATAGTTGAGGAGCTCCGGAACAAAAGCCGATAAATCCGCTTTATGCCCGATTTTTTTTAATTATTTTTTTCTGTTAGTCGTAGTACTCATTCATAACATACATCACTCAGGTCGCAGAAAATCTCATTAAAAACGTACTAAATAAGGGTCTAAAGATAGGCAGCCGGATCTAAACCCGACAAATATCCTTTTTTTTAATTTTGGGAACTTTTACCGATAAATCCCATACAAAACTTAAAAAAAATTGTCCTGTTCAGATCATTCACCGACAAATGTATTTTTTCTATTACTTTTTTTATTTTCTCGATTGAAAAAACTGCAATCACACAGTTAGTTGAGTGTATTTTATTATACCCTATATATACCTTTAATAACTTTAGTTCTGAGTGCAGCTAAAAAACAAGACGTTATGAACCAACCAATTCGATGATGACTGGAATGAGGCATTTAAGTGGTATAAAAATTTATTACAAATTAAAGCAACCATGAGCATGAATCTGATGATAAAGAAATTTTTTGACTATGATTAAGAAGAAGCAAGCAATGTTTTAATTTGTAATTTTCGATAATAAAACTTAATTTAATAGATTAGATAAAATAAACACGTATACTACCTATACTTTACATCCTACCACCCACCTATCCATAGTACAAAAACTTATAATAATCGGAAAAAGTCGGTTGTTACGGTTGTACCGGGACAAAAGCCGATAATTACAATACAGCCGTTCAAATCCCGATAATTACATAAAGGTCGGACCAAAAACTGATTAAAATAAACACGTATACTACCTATACTTTACATCCTACCACCCACCTATCCATAGTACAAAAACTTATAATAATCGGAAAAAGTCGGTTGTTACGGGGTGTATTCCCGTTGTCCCCATAGGCCATGTCCCCATCATGGGGACAACGGTACGTCACATAATTACTTACCGTTGTCCCCATAATCCGTGTCCCCATCACGGGCACATCTTAACCTTACCGTTGTCCCCGTTATGTACATATGGGCAACGGGGACAACGGACAGTTAAGATTTCACGTGTCGTTGTCCACTTTAAATTTTTAGTTATTTTTTAAACGTGGGTTATTTAGCGCGGCAAGCCTAAAACTAAAATGAAAGATATTTTGTACATAATAAATTTTAATCCAAAATATAGGAAGAAATAAGACATGTTTACACACAAAACACACCTAGATTTTTAAATAGAAAGCAACAAAAGTTAAGTATTTAGTTCACACAATCAACATAGCAGCTACCCATAAAGTAATAAAAAAATTGTTTGTGGTTGGTATGTTCAAATGATTCAAATTATTTATAGCACACAATAGAGCAACAAATGAGAATAACTAAATATACTCGTTACCCGTGGTCACGGTGGGTCGACCCATTACCGGGTCCATGGGTAATTTTAATTACCCGTGGTTCCATGGCATTAGGGATTGCTCCCGGACTTCTGACTATATCGATAAAAAATGAAAACCATCAGTTACATACAATATAGTTTACTCAAAAAAATAATAATTCCATCCTTGGGAACAAAAACATACTCATACCAGAATTACAAATATTGAAAATAATTAATTCATAAACCGATACACTAATGACTTATGACTCATAAACTATCTTAACATTTCTAATGCGTATCCAACTGATATTTCGCCAGTAATTAATTCCATTAGTGTATCGGCAGTAATTAATTCCATTAGTGTATATGAATTCATAATTTTCAATTGCTATGTTTGTTCTAGTTCTAACTGGATTATTCTTTTTATTTTTCAACAATTTGACCAAAACGTTCAGGAGACGCATTATGTTTGTGCAATTTTTTTTAAATTTAGTTTTGCTATGCCAAGACTCCGACACGTTATTGGTTCGGTGCGTTTCTCCGAAGACACTGACAGTTTTGACAAAATCATTCTTCAGTCAAAAACGTTACAAGTAATTAAAAAAAAAAAGGATTTTCATATGTTTGGTGTTGCACCGTGATTTAATATATTCCCACCCTTCCAAAAGTCGATCACTTGGTAATAATGGCAATACTGAACACACTGCACAGTGATACAACTCTGGCTTGAGATTTACTTTTTGTAATGCCGAATATCTTTTTGCCCATTCTCCACATTGCTTGCTGCCAGTGATAATAGCACCCTATAATCTCAATGTCGGGAAAAAAATTAAGTATGGAATTTAAAGCTGCAAGTTCAAAATCACAGTGACACTTTAATGGTTCCCAGTTTGGAAACTGGGATTTTAATATATTGAAAAGGGCTCTGTAAGTTTCGGTTTTCTTATCACTCAGCAAAGCGTAAATTATTGGTTTTGTTTTTGTTGTATTAGCAGTACTGCCTAATTCAGTGTGTATTGTAAAAAATTCAACTAATGGAAATGACGCAACATTACCAAATATTTTCTTTTGTATGAATTTGATTATTTACGTAAATAGGTTTTAGTCGAAGTGTAGTCGGAATGGCTGAAAATGAATTTGGTTTTATTTTTCCTTTTGTGTTTACTCTTTGCATGGAAGTAATAAGTACTACGTACAACCCAGTACGAAAAATAAAGCTCTAAAAATAAAAAAATTAAAACAAAATTAAAATTTGATAAAATCCACGACGTTGTGTGTGTGCAGCGCCACAGTCAATTGCTCAGCCGGATTAGGCGCACAATGCCACATTCGCAAAATGACATATTGAAATTTCGGAATTAACTAAATAAATTAAATAAATAAATAAATTAACTAAATAAATTAAATAAATAAATAAATTAACTAAATAGTTGATGAATCCTTACAATTTAAAAAAAAAACAATGACAAAAACAAAAAAACCAATGATATCTGTGCTTTTGCTCTGCGGCTGCATTGCCGCTCGGTGCCGGCGGCGGCGGCGCATCCTTTTCAAACGCACATATTTCATTACTATTATATATTCATACATATAAGACTATATATATTTAATAAATACATTCGTAAATTATAAATACTTGTGTGGCAATCACATGTGTAGCTATTATTTAGATAGTATGTGTTTTTTTAATTTTAAATGTAGTCATTAGTTCCATTTTGTATTGGTACAATATTCTCTGTATTAAGGCACTCTCACTTCTAATTTGAACTCAACGGGGACAACGGGCATATTTTGAGAAGCATATATTACAAGAAATTAACGGGGACAGCGTATGGGGACAACGGGCAGTAATTTTAATTATTTTATTAAATTCCCTCTGTCCCCTTTAACGGGACATGGCCTATGGGGACAACGGGCAGTAATTTTAATTATTTTATTAAATTCCCTCTGTCCCCATTAATGGGGACATGGCCTATGGGGACAACGGGAATACATCCCAAAACCCGATAATTCCATATTTGAAACTAAAATAATGTGGGGAAACTATCAACACTAGATTTTTTTAATCTTACCTATTTGAAAGCCCTTGCTTCAAGCCAAATTGACGTTGCATTAGTTTAACAAACAACATTATCATTCTTACGTAAATCATTCTTTTATATTTCCTGTAAAAATACGAAAACTGGATTTATCGGTTTCTGTTCCGGAGTTCCTCTTCTGAATCACATGACGCCTGTAATCCCAGAAGGCCTAGGTAGAGGTGTAATTAGTAGTACACTCACATTGCGGCAGTTATGGTTTTAAATTCTATGTAACAGGGAGCGAGCCTATTGTTATCGACCAGGCACTAATCCAGATTCCGTGGCTGGGCTGCGGGACTGTTCGAAAGAGATACCGCGGCCCCGGAACATAAAGGGCAAAAGAAGGAACATGGATGGTTTTTAGTCAGTAAAAGTCTGTCACTTCCTTCCGCTCCACCCAGAGCGGCCTTCCGCTCATGGCGGCATGGGAAATCATCAAATTTGAATGACTCCTTAGTCATTCAAATTTGATGATTTCCCATGCGAAAAAAAAAAACCGGCCAAGTGCGAGTCGGACTCGCGCACGAAGGGTTCCGTACCATTATCTATAAAAACGGCAAAAAATCATATCTGTTGTATGGGAGCCCCCCTTAGTATTTTTTTTTTAATTTTTAGTATTTTTTGTTATAGCGGCAATAGTAATACATGATTTGTGAAAATTTCAGCTTTCTAGCTATCACGGTTTATGACATATACAGCCTGGAGACAGACAGACAGACAGACAGCGAAGTCTTAGTAATAGGGTCCCGTTTTACCCTTTGGGTACGGAACCTTAAAAAAAGACTCCGTGGCTGCTACTGAAAAATTCCTGATGGAAAAATCCAATAACACTTTGCCCGGGAATCGAACCCAGGACCTCATGCTCAGCAGTTCTGAATGAACCATTAAATATTATATTTTGATTTCCAGGGTTACAAGTATTTCGTTTTGAATTCAAAAATAATCTTAGAATGCTTATGGGATAAAAATATGATAATATTCATAAGCTACTTTAACCCTAATTGCAAAGTGTATTATGACCAATCTCTTTTCCTCGAAGAATCAATGTAACATTTGACGGACATACAGAGGACGTACAAAGACCTACTTTCAGTTATATAATGTAACTTTTAGGAAGCGGTGTGCAATTACTAAGAGCTCATTTGATGCAGTTGAGAGCTAGGTACTTTCAGTTTCCGATGGCGCTTGCAGATGATAAAATTGGACTGGCCAACATTTAAAGCTCGTGGCTAAATAAGAATAGCTGCTCGGGTCGATTTTTAGGTTAAGCCTTGCTTACCTAGGTTGGTCTGTGGATGGGTGACCACCCATTTCATACCGAGTTTCCTCCGTGCCTCGGAAAGCACGTTAAGCCGTTGGTCCCGGCTGTCATTTGTAGATCTTTGACAGTCGTTACAGGTAGTGACCCGAAAGTCTGACAACCAGTCTTACCAAGGGGTATCGTATTACCTAGCACTAACTGGGTTGTGGAGGTCAGATAGGCAGTCGCTCCATGTAAAATACTGGTATTCAGCTGCATCCGGTTAGACTGGAAGCCGACCCCAACGTAATTGGGAAAGGGCTAGGCATATGATGATGTAAATTAATAGTTTTGGTTAACTATATTTTTCAGCCCAGTTTAAAAAAAAAATGGTTTGTCATTGATTTTGAATTGAGATTCTTCGTTGCAAGGTCAAGAAGAGGGTGCAGCAAATTCTATTCTTAAGATAATTGCTTATCGACATAGCTGTAGAATTAGCAGCCATGAAGTCAGAATCTGTGCCCGGTTGATGGCAATAAGCTCACCCCCTATTATATGGGACTTAGACATAACTGGCGAAATCTTAGTTTGATGTACAGAATGCTTGGTTGACGGCTTCGTGATCGTGAAGGGTCTGTACTATCGACTAGTCTTACTGTTACATAACATTTAACAGGTGTCGAGGTGAATGTCTTGCCACGACACGTAACTTTGCTTGTGGCTGTGGTTTATACCGGGACTAGGACATAAGGAAATGTATGAACTTATGTTAAATACTTCCTATACTGTTGGATTGTTTGTTGCTTTCAATACTCATTATGTGCCTAGCCTTTTCCCGACTATGCTGGGGTTGTCTTCCAGTTTAACCGGATGCAGCTGAATACTAATATTTTACATGGAGCGACTACCTATCTGATCTCCACAACCCAGTTAGTACTGAGTAATACGATACCCCTTGGTAAGACTGGTTGTCAGACTTTTTGGGCCACTGACTACCTCTAACGACTGTCAAATAAAATATAAACAAATGACAGACGGGACCAACTTAACGTGCTTTCCGAGGCACGGAGGAAACTCGGTATGTAATGGGTGGTCACCCATCCACAGACCAAACTAGGCAAGCACGGTTTAACCTAAAGATCGACCCGAGTGGCTTATTTGGACACGAGCTCCTCAGTGTTGCTTTCAATACTATGGGTAGTCAAATCATATCCTAACTCACTTTGTTTATGTTTTAAACAGCTACACATTATTGACTCCATAGTTGTAGTAGATTTGCTTTTCAGTTTGCGTAAAACGTTAGTTGATAAGGTCAAATTAAATTAACTAGTAGAACTTTGCGGACACAATTTGGTGCTGAATATAAAGCTCTTTCTGATCCCGTTACTCCCTTTAAAACTCCTTTATCTATGACAATAAGTTCAAATATTTATGTTTAGCCCAAAATCCAGCCATGTGAACCCCGCCCACTGATGAAATTCCTCGGAAAAACAGTATGTGTAACGAATTCATTTAATATCTATCTTATAGACCACTCAGATGTCAACAACCTTTATCGAACGTAATGCCCGGAGCAATCACATTAATCCGGCACTACTAACCGAAAAACATACATTTGAGTTACAAAATATTACAATTACAAACAGATGATTAATACTGACTCTTATGAAGTCCAAGTAAATACTAGCTCTAACACTACAAAGACAAAGTTTAAAACCCCTTGTTGATGTTGGTGATGTTTAATACGTCACTTTTCTGTTAGAATCAAGTAAATTTCGACTTTGTTTTTCAGGAAATAAAGTTGCATTTTGTATGGCTCAAGTGATAACGAGACAGGTCAACTTTCTACTAAGAAAGTGGTAGGGATAGTCGTATAACCGGATCCGTCTTGTATAGCGTGACTCATGCCACTTGATATTTGTCAACAATGGTTTTTTGCGAAAAATCTTGAGGACAGTGAGTCACTGATAGTTGATTACTTTCATGCGGATGGTTGAACGGTGAAATATTGTGGAATTGTTGCACCGTAGTCGTTGCATCATATTGGTTGTTAATTTCTAGACTAGGGTAGGTCTTCTGCAGCGTCTTGGCCTAATTTAAGCGGCAAATTAACTTCCTGTCACCCCAAAAGGGGTAGGTAGAGCTGTATCTATGGTACACCCACATTTCAACAGTTATGTTTAAGTCCCATGTAGTAGTAGCACAAATCTAATCTCCTCTTCATTTCTTCTGCGATTTTTTGGTGGTTGGCCCTGGTGATTCTGGTCACTGGAACGACATGCGACCCACAGATACCCCTCATGTTAAAGGAGAAAATATCAAGTCCTTGATTAGACCTGTCGTACTGTATGGATCAGAATGCTGGACAGTGGAAAAGATGGATGACAAACAATTGCATGTAGCGGAGATGAGAATGTTGAATTGGATGTCTGGAGACAAGAAAGGATAAAGTAAGGAATGAGTATATTATTAAAAGCAGTTTGAAAGTGGCGCCTGTTACAGAAAAAATGATAGGAAGTCCTTTGTCTTGGTATGGACATCTAATGAAGGGGGATGAAATGTATGTGACTAAAAGAGTGATGGACATGAATGTTAATGGATGGAGAGGGAGAGGAAGGCCAAAGAAAATATGGATGGATTGTGTGAAGATGGTTAAGAAAGAGAAAGAAGTCAATGATGCCGTGGCGTCTGACAGGGAAGAATACAAGAAGAAAACGTGTTACAAATAGTGATATTCCTAAATAGTTAGGGGACAAAACTACATAATAGAGGCATCGGACCTCCTTTTACATAACCAAAACTCTAAAAGGACGTAACGTAACTCCTTTACAAGCTACAAGTACCAACCCACACGACTGGTCACGATAAGTACTCATAAAACAAAAGACTGTGGGCGTGCTACTTACCTTTATCTGCGGAGTGTGTCAGAAAACGTAGGCACGAGTCCTACCAAAGTCGAAGGATATTGGGGTTACTGTTGAAGTGGGGCAACCGTTGGCGAGGTAGTTTACGTACCTACGAGTGTCAATAGAGATTATTTGAAAGAAATAGTTGATAGGTTTATCCAACAGAAAGGATTTATTTAATTAATTAAACTAACTATACAGTGTGGAAACTTTCAGGAGCTCGTGGCTAAATAAGAACAGGAGCTCCGGTCGATGTTTAGGTTAAGCCGTGCTTATCTAGGCTGGTCCGTGGATGGGTGACCACCCATTATATACCGAGTTTCCTGTGTACGTCGGAAAGCCCGTTAAGCCGTTGGTTGTTGGTTGGTTGGTTGGACGGCTGTCATTTGTAGATCTTTGACAGTCGTTACAGGTAGTGACCCGAAAGTCTGACAACCTGTCTTACCAAGGGGTATCGTATTACCTAGCGCTAACTGGGTTGTGGAGGTCAGATAGGCAGTCGCTCCATGTAAAATACTGGTATTCAGCTGCATCCGGTTAGACTGGAAGCCGACCCCAACAAAGTTGGGTTGGTTGTCAGCCTTTGATAAGACTGATTGTCAAACTTTCGGGCCACTGACTACCTGTAACGACTATCAAAGATCTACAAATGACAGTCATAACCAACGGCTTAATGGGCTTTCCGAGGTACGGAGGAAACTCTGTATGTAATGGGTGGTCACTGGTCACCCATCCACGGACCAACCTAAGCAAACGCGGCTTAACCTAAAGATCGACCCGAGTGGCTGTTATTATGTAGCCACGAGCTCCTCTTTCACAAAACAGTTGACGGTTGAAAATTTTTGAAATCTATATAGTATCATTTCAACTTTCCACCGACGATATTTACTATAGCGTCCTTACTAAAGCTGCCTGTCAGTTCACGGATTGGCAACCACTTGTTATCAGGGCTTTTGCGATTGCCAGGAGGCATTTACTGTCTAACAGGAAAACGATAAACGTGTAAGGAAAAATGCTTGATAAATGTAACCACTGAAATGAATATTTATAGCATTTTTCATGAACGACGATTGTATGATCTTTCCATTGATATTTATATACGAAAAGGAGGAAAAAAACGTTAAGCCTTTGTTGTAGCTGTCCTTTGTAGATCCTGCATAGCCGTTACGGGTAGTCAGAATCAGAAAACTGAAAGTTTGACGAAACATTCGTCGTTTAGGTTTGGTTTACGCTTGTTGAGCTCGATATTATATTCTGTAATAAAAAAATAAAAAAATTAATCGGTACAGTCATGTCAATGCAGTCATTGATTAAAGCAATGATAGTCTAGTGGTGTGACCGTCGGACTACCAAGTCATAGGTCTCAAGTTCGAACCCAGTACACACACCTCTGATTTTTCGGATGCTTGTATTGTAAGTATAATTATCACTTGCTTCGGTGAACGAAAACATAGTGAGGAAACCAGCATGCCTGAGAGATATTTCTTCACGGCATGTAAAGCCAAGTCAGTGGCCATGGGCGGCATAAAAACTCTGTCATCACGTAATAAGGGGCTAACCACACGATATGGAAAGAATGCAGGTATTACTTCGGAACGAGTTTGCTATTAATGTCAATTCCGGTAATTTTCGTGGCTGGGTGGAACACGTGCCGACCTTAACAAGTGTCATCTGCCTAACCTTTTCTCAAATATGTTGGGATCGGTCTAACCTGTTGCAGCTGAATACAAGTATTTTACTTAAAGTAACTGCCTATCTGACTTTCACAACCCAGTTAATACTGGGTAACACCATACCCCTTGGTAAGACTGGTTGTCAGACTTTCGAGCCACTGACTACCTGTAACGACTGTCATACAAATGAAAGCTGGGACCAACGGCTTCTTTCATGTACTGATAAAAATCTATATTAATTTTGAACATCATGGAGCATGCAATCACTTCTTCATGATTATGGCTTCCTGGTACTTAATAAAGCACTACACGAGATCAAATCGCCTCGAACCGTTCCGGATTCTTTCTTTGGAACTCCATACTGCAATGCACACTCACGCACCGTACCAGCATCGCCTCTGATCAGGACCAGCTATTAAACAAGAGGTGAGGTAATGTCCATCCTGTGCAATACTCATCAATGTGTGTATGTACTTCATTCGACCTTTTTTTTTCTGATGGAAAATCATCAAATGACTCCTCCCGCTCTGGGCGGAGCGGAAGGGAGTGTCAGACTTTTACTGACTAAAAACCATTCATGTTCCTTCTTTTGCCCTTTATGTTCCAGGGCCGCGGTATCTCTTTCGAACAGTCCCGCAGCCGACTTCATTCGACCTCTACTCGTGGTCTACAAAATAAACATTCCTTTGGGGCCACCACATTTTATCAAAACATACATTGCTAAAATTAATATCTTTATCAAATACTACCCTCATACGATATCACACATACCTAACTTAATAAATAGACCCGGTCTACACTCGCTGTCTGGTGTAATTGAATATGGAGGATCACAATGGAATTAACATGCCTTACTAGATTAAATTGTCGAAGCGATCCGACCTGGGATCAGAATTAAACACATTACAATATAAATGTTATTAAAAATATTGTGAAAAGGACTTGTTGATTTTTTTTAAATAATTATTTGACTATGTGGGAGGGGGAAGAATTATTTGTGGTTGGGTAAACATTTAATGTTAATTTATTTTTATTTTATACTTTCGCAAATTATTATGCCTTGTGACCGTGACTGCAGCTTAGCTTTTTTTTTTTTACAAAAAACCGGCCAAGTGCGAGTCGGACTCGCGCACGAAGGGTTCCGTACCATTATCTATAAAAACGGCAAAAAAATCATATCTGTTGTATGGGAGCCCCCCTTAATATTATTTTTTAAATTTAATTTTATTATTTTTTGTTATAGCGGCAATAGTAATACATCATTTGTGAAAATTTCAGCTTTCTAGCTATCACGGTTTATGAGATACAGCCTGGAGACAGACAGACAGACAGACAGACAGCGAAGTCTTAGTAATAGGGTCCCGTTTTACCCTTTGGGTACGGAACCCTAAAAAAGCTAAGCTGCCAAAAGTGCCTGCAATGGTCTAATTGAAATAAATGCTTTGAGTTTGAGTTTTGTGGAGTAAAGCTGTGAACGCGTGGCGTGTAAGAACGGGGAAGAGTTGTGTTGGTCGGCCGGCGGCGAAATAACCCACGATGGCAACAATGTCTATTGTTGCCATCGTGGGTTATTTCTCGTTGAGGTTGGCACGGGAACGTGTAGATTCTGCTGGAGAACGCAATTATTGTATTCCCGCACCCCAGCCAGAAGTGACGAGGAGGAAGAGGAGGTGTGGTTTTAGTCAGCACGGCTGAGGACATCCACAGAGGATTTTCACTAGAAAAAAAAAACGAACCTGTAGATTAGCAAAGCAAAGAGAGGCCTTTATCCAGCAGTATTTGAAGTCAGGCTCTGCAAAATAATGATGATGGGTACAAATTATTTCCTCACCTTTAGAGCTATTTTAATTATTAATATTTTATTTTTTTAAATTATTAATGAATAAACTAAACTAAGCTAAGCTATTTTTATTTTCTCACTGCACGATAGAATCTGCTTTACCGACTCGGCATTATGCATTGCCTCGTAGTGTAATGACTTTCATTATTTTCTTCATTAAATATTTATACAAAGGGCAGCCTTTTTCCGATCGGGATCGAAACTACAGAACGCTAACTGCTTTGATCCTTATGATCCTTTCGGCTCGTCAATGTTCATACATCTGGTAATTTTCTTTTAAGGGTTCCGTAGCAAAAAGGAAAAAACGGAACCCCGGAAATTACTGAATTTTAAACATGGGACCACTTTTGGGGCGTAAATTACAAAAAAGGAAAATAATAAGTTTTGCAAACTGTATCGTGTTACATATCATATAAAAAAGCTCATTGTGAGCATCTCAATTTTTTAAAATATAATTTTATGATAAATTTTGAATATAAGGATAGTTTTGAAGTTATTTAAGAAAATAGGCAAAAATTTACCATTCCCCCCTTAACTCTGAAACTACAGGGCCGAAAATTTTGAAAAAAAATCCAAAAAGTAGTTCTTTGCCTATTTACAGAAAAACCTATAAGAAATCTATGGTAACAAATTTGGGTCAGATTTAAAACAACTTACGGAGTTTAGATAGGTAATTAACGTACGGAACCCTCTACACGCGAGTTGAACTCGCTTTTATCCGGTTTTTTTTTATAATACCTTTTTCAAACATATTAAAACGTGACACAGATTTTTATTTTAATCGTAGCTGCTTTTACAAAATCAAAGGCGGTTTCTTTGGTGGTTATCAAATAACCTCATTCTAATATTATGTCGTCGCGTGTTCTTTGTTATTAGCGTGTGTAGGGTAAAGGCTTTGAAAACCGAGACACAGAGGGAAGATTCGAGATAAACCTTTATAAACCTTGATTAAGATTCTGCGCATGAACCAAATTAATTAGGATTAGAAACTTACTGGGCTATGTATAAAACACTTTTAATTTTAGCTGGAAAAGGCTCAGTAAACTAGGCACAAATCCAGACTCCGTGGCTGCTACTGAGAAATTCCTAATGGAAAAACCCAATAACACTTTGCCCAAGAAAATAATATTCCACGTGGTCTTGTAAGCTCTAAAATGAAATAATAAATTTTATTATTTCGTTTTGTATTTTATGTATCATTATAATACCCCAAAGTTAATACCATCCTAAAGTGAGAAATATAATCCGGAACAAATTATCTTCATTACCAGCATAATAATTATATGAAACATATGCGTTATTCACACATTTTTACTGCCGACCGGTGCAAAGTTTTAATTACTTTTTAATGATTTTATACCCTCATTTTGGTTGGCGGATGTTCGGATAAGCCCTATCTTTTCCCTTGTGTATCGTAAAAAGGTGGCGTTGATATTTGATAAACCAAATTATAAAATAAATATTATGTTTATTTTCATGGGTGTTTCATGAAGTCCCATGACGTATGAAAAAGAAGGTGTGGTCATTATTTGAAGGTATTAATCTCGTTTCAAAAAAGGAACGCAAAATTACGTAAAGTAAGAGTACAGTCAATGAATGAAAATCTTACGCACATCAAGCTTTGAGTAAATTTCCCCAGTTTTTTTTCCGACGGTGTTATGTACTGAATTATGAATGAAAATATAAGTTTTGAAAGATGACATGCAATATAGCAGGCACAATGGCGCTGGCGAATAGGAACGGTGTTAAAATTGCTTTACATTTTCGTTTATAAACTGTACCTATCCACATAATATTACTTTTCGTTACTGGAAGTTCGACTGATCAACCAAAGTCTTACAATTGGAGCAAAATGAAGACGTGAAGCGGCAGACACCTGCCAGGGCTGCGGGACTATTCGAAAGAGATACCGCGGCCCTGGAACATAAAGGGCCAATGAAGGAACATGGGTGGTTTTTAGTTAGTCAGAGTCTGACACTCCCTTCCGCTCCACCCAGAGCGGGAGGAGTCATTGGATGATTTCCCACCCCACAAAAAAAAAAAAAAAAAAGCGGCAGACACTCGAACATTATCCGAAGAAAAGCTAACCTATTTCATTCATATCAGCATCTTCCTGTCCTTGCCTCATGTTACTTGGGGTTAGCGCAACACGTTTTTTTCTTCCATTCTCCTCTGTCCATTCATATGGTATGAACAAATTAAAAATGTTTTATTTGATCAACAATTTTTATTTCAATCTACATTTTACTTGATTATGACTACAACAATTAATAATAAACACAACACCATGGTTTTAGTTTCTCTAATTGACTTTTTTAATAAAAATAATCATCATTTGTGCAAACTGCAACAAAAAACCTCTTTTTCAATATGCAAGAAGCTAATACTCAGCTTTACACCCGAGTGTAGAACTGTCTTGTTTTCATAATGCAAGTAGGGAACTTCCTAGTTCAACCATCTTGCATTTTGAAACAGTGACTTTAATTTATTATGCATGAAGCTTGGACACAGTCATGACGTCTACCCGAGGGTAAAACTTATGTCAATCGTCATCTTTTCATTACGCAAGTAAGTATTCACCAATATTTTTTATTAATAAAGTCAGTTGCCATTTTATTCTTTATTCAATCACACAGTGATAGGTTACACAATTAAATCATTCTGTAATATGAGCATCATCGCTTGCCAAGCGGCCATTTTGAAAAATCTAGCGTCGTCATTGGCTAGATTTGAAATGTTCGATGTGCATGCGCATATTAGAGTACCTAGATTTTTTGTTAGTAATAATTTAAATTTCAAAACATAAAATTAGAAATAATAATAAATAACCTTAATTTACAAAAAAAAAAATGATGTCGTTTATACAAAAGTTTTAAAATTAACATAAAGATTATACGATATTTTTTCAACTTTTAGACTCAAAATAATATAGTAAAAATAATTGAGAATTAAATTCAGATTAATTTACTTTGCATAAATAAAATTATTATTTACCGAATTATTTTTTTCACTTATCTTAAAAGTATTCTGAACAGACTACGGTGGTACAACAGCTCAAATATTAATTAAAATACCTTATTCCAAAACTCAATAATTTAAAAACAAAACGAAAAAACAAACTGGGATAATAAGTTATTACAAATAAATAAAAATAACTTTTATACACACGTAAAACAATCACGCAATAAATTACATTCACACTTCAAATAAATAAATAAATAATTCGTATGTTAGCTTCTCAAAAGCGTCGTATAAAATAGATTTTCAGTAAAACATGCTCATATTTTAAGATTTTTACATGACCTTCATACAGGTTTTTAGCTTTTTGGTAACAATCAGGCTGAGATCTATAAAAGTTAGAAATTTAACACACGCTTTGACATAGACAGCTTTGCCAACTACTAGTAGTTTGATAGTTGTGCGTCAGTCGTGAATAACGCTTAGAAAATCAGCACTAAGTCGCAATTATAGATCTCGACCCAAAACTTTACTGAAAACAAACCAAAGTTACCGCAGTACTCAATGAGTTTGAAAAGCCACCTGTGAAGGAGCTACTCCAGTTAATCAAAGTTATTCTTCGTCAAGAATACACATTTGTTCACAGTTTGGAAACAAAGATACATGGCTCGAAGTTTTTAAGTTATATTTACATACAATCATAGGAGTAAGAAGTATCTACTTATTTGAATAATTTTCAAATCCTTTGATCAGACACTAGATGATTCACATCAAAACTTTTTCAAACAAGTCATAATTTATGCTGCAAAAAGTTCACAAAATACTTTTTTGTGGGTTTCTTTAGGACGAAACTGAATACACACAAAATCTTTGATATTCATAACATTTAACTTTCACAATACTGCAGTCTCTGATGATGACACATTGCTGGTACGAAGCTGAACGTACATTTACCGCTGCAAAGCTCTTCATTTTAAGGACGGAATGTCGTTTAAAAGTGCAGCTAGATTGCATTACACCGATGACATCAACCTTTTAGGTCGCTCCAGCGTGGTGCATGGCATCTAGATTACGTTTATTGATTTATTGATTGCCTTTTATCTAAATCGAATTGAGTGGTCGATGTCCAACGGCTGCAATGTAGTTGCAATTTCAGATGTTTATTTTAAAATTTGTTCCCCTTTGTAAGTCCTCATATTTTAATATTTCTGCAGCAACCTAATGCAGCTTCCTAGCAGTGACCAGTTTGTTGATGTCATGGTAGGCTGCTACCATCGTATGGGTTTTAGGGGCGTTGGAAGTACAAGTTGGGTATGAGTACATGCAGTCGGAAGCTTCCTGTCCACGTCTCGCTGCTTTCATGTATTTGAAGAACCTCAGGATTTCAGGATTGTCGGAGACAGGCCTGCGAAGCTCGTTAAGTTCTCTGTGGAAGGCGCAAAAAAATGCATTAGATTGCTTTGTTTCGAAATATTTTAGATCGCTAATAGGGTGAGAAACTGACTTAAGCCGGGTACAGAATCTGCGTATAGGCATCAAGTTTTCTTAACTCAAGAAAGTAACAGTTGGAGTTCAACCTTCTTGCTTATTGTAATAGTGGCTTTAATTTATTATGCAAGTAAGAATTCTTTATTGTTTATAATAAAAAGTTAGTCGCCCAATTATTCTTTAATCAATTACCCAATGATAGCTGACGCCTTATTATTAATAGTAACAATCTAAGTCGGTTTTCGTGACCGCTTAGATCACTTAAACCAGACAATAGGTAAGGTAATGATGTGCCGTTCATCATTATCTACAGTATTTATTTATTCCAGAAGATTTGCGTAACTTAATTTTCACCGGACACCGCTCGTCCGCGCTGTCGGGCTGAAGCGGCGAAACAGGGGTCTACTCTCTAAGCACGAAACCCGTAGTTTCTGCCGAAGTCACGGGCGTTTCCTACTCCCTAGTACCGACGCGACGGACATAAGATTACGTAGTTCGGGGCCCGTCCGTCGTTCCGTCCGTCGTTGACGGACTTGGAGAGTAGACCTCCAGATTGTGGCGGTGCGCTGCGCGTAGAGGCAGTGAGCTCCGCTCGTCCATGCGGTCAAGAGGTGTACATACGTAATGTTAGGCATCAACGGATTCCATACAAGCCAATAAGACGTGAGATTTGCTTCACCGCCCAACCGCGCGGATGATCAGTGTCGTGTTGGTATCGCGAAATATTAATGTAATTGACACCAAAAAACTTCTATTATAAAATATGATGTAAATAATGGTGAAAAGCTCGTCAAAATCCGTGACGTAATTCAGAGGATCTTACGGTAACAAAGACTGACTCGAAAAGTGACTTCGTTTTATACTAGGTTTACCTGTGTAAAGATTTGGTTGCAAACAGTATCGATAACACTCCATATAACACAATGTGCTTATCATGAGGCAAGCTTGTTATATAGTCTATGCACGCTTGCTACGTATCTATTTCAAGCAAAACTTTGTCGGTGTAATCCCTTAGTTAGATTTCTCGGTGGTGAGACCAACTTAGTTTAGACCAAAGTTTGAGCTCTAACAATTTATAAGAAGCTAGTCTTCTTACAAAATTAAACGTACCTTCAGAAGTTGACGTACTTCTTACGATGTTCCGGTATAAGTATTAGTTTAAAGAAGGGATCTAGCCTTCTTCTGTTGGTGTTTTTTCTAGATTAAAAGCACGTTTGAAATAGAAGGTGTAACTAGACTTAAAACGGTCAATAATGTTTTGTGCTGTATACAGTCGATTGCACGCCCGGTTTCAAGTCAAGTCAAGTCAAGTCAAAGCATTTATTTCAATTAGACCATTACAGGCACTTTTGAAAGTCAAAAATAAAAAAGCTAAGCTACAGTCACAGACACAAGGCATAATAACTTGCGAAAGTACTGTAGTTGCACATTCCAAATCGTAGATCTCTATGGAGAAGAATGGGCAAGAAACTCCATGG
Source organism: Eurois occulta (assembly GCA_950022335.1). Classification (NCBI taxonomy): domain Eukaryota; kingdom Metazoa; phylum Arthropoda; class Insecta; order Lepidoptera; family Noctuidae; genus Eurois; species Eurois occulta. Next base: position 6,725,378 of record OX465499.1, read on the forward strand.
ACACTCTTTTAAATCAAAATATTGTTACAAAATCTTGGTTACATCATTCATGTTGAGATTATACATATATGTGAGAACGATGTACAAAGACGTGCACATTAAGAGCGTCCAGAGTAAAAGATTAAGCCAAAAATTTAAAAATAAAGTAATTAAAATAAATCGTGGCAGGTAAGAGATGACCAGTCCCAACTGACAGCGCCCGTTCACGAACATGACGCATGGATCAGCGCCATTCAACTCAACCATATTGAAGGGAACTAAATGACCCGACACACCCGCCACCATCAGCGAGACATTTGAGTGAGCATGACATTCTCTCAGCCACCAGGACACATTCCAGTCAATGAAAGATAACAAAATATAAATGGAAGCTTTACAGTACATAGTACTCACACATGTGCTATGCAATTATATAATACTAAGAGATGGAATCTATACAATGCAAAGATATTTTACAATCTTCTGCAGCTTCCACAATAACTTCACACTTCATAATCAATTAGTTTGCACTCACAATGTTGATATAAAATGTACAATTCACACCCTAAGTTTCCAAAAGAGAAACGAGAAAGAGAAAAAAAAAAAGAAAAGTATAATTAAAGAATTAAAGGGGGAGCATCTCTTCCAAACAATAAAATCTTAGTTCGTGAGCCCAAGTGGCTGTGGAGCAGGACCAGCATTGAGCCATGCATTTTTATCTACGAGATAGTCTTCCAACTTATAATATGCTCGTTTACATAGTGTGCGTTTTATGCATGTTTTAAATTTCTTCTCATTAAGTTGTAGAATGTCAAGTGGTATTTTATTGTAAAATTTTACACAGTACCCCATAAAAGAAGTGCGTACTTTTGACAATCTGAAACGTGGCTGATCTAATTTGTCCTTATTTCTAGTATTGAAATTATGCCTGTCGCTTATTTTACTAAAAAGATGTCTATTTTTCCGAACATACATAATGTTTTCATAAATATATTGACAAGGTACCGTCATGATGTTAATTTTTTTAAACAATTCTCTTAGAGACTCGCGTCTGCGTAGGTTATAGATGGCTCTTACAGCCCTTTTCTGCAGAATAAATATTGAGTCAATATCTGCAGCCCGTCCCCACAGCAGAATACCGTAAGACATGATGCTATGGAAGTAACTAAAATAGACCAGTCTCGCGGTATCCACGTCTGTTAATTGCCGTATTTTAAGGACAGCGTAAGCGGCTGAACTTAGCCGCCCTGCAAGTGCTGTTAAGTGAGGACTCCATTGCAGTTTCGAGTCAAGCGTAATCCCCAAGAAAACCGTCTTATCGACGAATTCTAGTATTTCCTTGTTCAATACAACGTTACATTCGTTACTTTTTACATTCGGTAACGCGAATCTTATACATTTAGTTTTCTTCTCATTTAACACCAAATTATTTACAGTAAACCAGTTATGAATCTTAAGCATAGCGTTATTTACGTCGTCAATCTCTTGTGCACGTCTGTCTACCTTAAAAATCAGTGATGTGTCGTCAGCAAATAACACCATTTGAGGTTGACTTTTCAGCAACTGAGGTAAATCATTTATGTATACTAGAAAAAGGAAAGGACCCAAAATTGAGCCTTGCGGTACCCCCATTTTTACTTTTAATCCTAATGAATTTACGCCATTTATTTGTACATGCTGCATTCGATCATTTAAATACGATTTTACTAAACCAAGTGCTTGTTTTCCCAGTCCGTAATGCTCAAGTTTTAGCAACAGTGTGTCGTGATTCACGCAATCAAATGCCTTGGATAGATCGCAAAAGATGCCTATTGCATCTTTTGCCTCTTCCCATGCATTAAAGATGTGCTTTAGTAAGGTGACACCGGCGTCAGTTGTGCAACGACCTTTGGTGAAACCATATTGTTGATCATGTAGGATGTCATTCCGATTAAAATGATAGAGCATTTGATTTAACATTACTTTTTCAAATATCTTGCTGAAAACCGGCAAAATAGATACAGGTCTATAATTATTTGTGTCTTTGCCGTCTCCAGATTTAAAAAGTGGTATAACTTTACTATACTTCATTAAATCCGGAAATACCCCTTGGTCTACACATAAATTAAATATTAAGGCTAAATCCCTATTTAGCCAATGTCAATCAATTGTTGAGACAGTAGCTCCCTAGCTACTGTCTCAACAATTGATTGACAGACTTTAGTAGACATACCCCAAAGGTCTTCAGTACTTTTTATTTTAAGTTGCTTAAAAGCCTTCATAACGACCACAGGGTTTATATGTTTAAATTTAAATTCAACATTACAGGCTGAAACATTCTCTCTTAATAAATTAATGGCAAGGGATGGCGAAGAATTTAGCGTTTCTGTGGTTTTAATTGGAATACTGGTAAAGAACGTTGCGAATTCCTGAGCAACATCGACATTTGCGCTAATGAGCCCTCGGGAAGAGTCCAGTGTGTAATCAGTGTTGTGTCTTTTGTTTCTATTTGTTTCATTATTTATAATTTTCCAAACAGTCTTAATCTTGTTTTCTGCAGATTTCAGCTTGTTGCTAATGAATAAGGCTTTAGCTGTCTTGCAGGTATTTTTGAAAATTTTAGAATAAGTAGCAACATACTTATTAAAAGTTTCCGTATTAATATAAGGCTTAAGGCCATACAACTCAAAAAGTCTTTCCCGACTTTTCCTGATGCCTTTAGTTGCCCAGTCACTGAATAAAAACTTCGGGCAGATAGTTTTAGTTTTCTTCTTAAAAGTATTATTGAACTCTGTTTGCACTAATGAAAAGAATTCTTCATATATAGTATTAACATTCATAATATTTAGGCCCTGCACAGCTAACTTGTCAATTAAAGTGCTATTAAATTTGATCAAGGCACTAGAGGTTATTGGTCTAGTTTGTATCTGTACTTTTTGCAGTGGTGTGTTAAATTCAAAAGACACAGTTTGACCACAGTGATCAGAGGGGAGGTAATTTACAATAGCTTTCTCCAAATAGTCGCAGCCACAGAAAACGTTATCAATACAAGTAGAAGTAGTTGTAGTTATTCTGGTTGGTTCTAAAAACACATTCGACAGATTGAAAGATTTAAAAAGGCTTAATAGTCTACTGCTGTTAGAGTTATTTTCTAAAATATTAATATTAAAGTCACCGCAGATAATTACTGATTTATTACCACTTGAAAGTTTACCCAAAACATCTTCCATAACTGACTCAAAAATTGAGTAGTTTTGATAATTAGGGGGTCTGTATACGCACACTATGACATGCTTATCCAGCTCAACACATGACAATTCAATGCTATGCTCAACTGAGAGTTCAACTATGTCGTTACGTGGTTTTGATTTAAAACAATTTTTAATTAAAATTAATGAACCTCCACGCAGCATTGATTTTCGGTTAAAGCAACTGCCCACGCTATAATTCTCATAATTAATTTGCATTTCATAATCTTTCATCCAATGTTCAGTAATACAAATAATATCAAATTTGGTTTTTTCTAAAAATAATTCTATTTCTAATTGTTTGGAAGAAAAACCTTGAATATTCTGATGAAGCAATTTCAAGGAATTCTGCTCAACCCCTCTTTTAGAATTAATTGATTGAGAGCTAGAAGATACCTTCAAAAGAATAAAGCCAGCTTGTTGTGGTTTTCTTACCACGGACGTTTATCCAAGTTCTATCGCAATAGTACATAGTACCCACCTGCTCAACCGAGCTGTAATCAGGGTAGGTAAGGTGAAACACAGATTGCCACTCAGCTACACATCAACACTCTGCTTTTCGTCGAGGTAAAGTACCCACCTGCTCAATTGTGCTGAAACCAGGTTACTGTAGGGCGCGAACTTAGCAGGGCTGGCGTACATGAGGCAGATGAGCTGCTCCCGGCACGGCTCGATGTTCTCGTCCACCGAGTTCTCTGCGGGGGCTAGACCTGGAATTAGGTGGGAGGAATGTTAAGCTATATTCTTATTTCAAAAAATCATTGAATGCACAAACTCCACCTTTTTAGCAGTCCCTGTGACACAGGTGCTAAGGTGTGAATGGCGTGAACAGAGAAGCGCGATTTATACAAGCAGTAGACGGACCCTTCACGATCAATCAAGTATTAAGTAAATCAAACTAAGTAAGTACGTAAAAGTTTTTGCTGAGAGGCGTTTTTTTTTTTCGGTGGAAAATTACGGTTTACGGTGGGTCTCAATGTAACGCACTCAAAACATTGTGCTTATGGATGCACTGAATAGAACAGGGGTCACGGAGGTATTTAAAGTATAGTTATAACATTAAGAACTGGCTAATACCGCCGTAACTGGAAGGTACGGTCCAGAAGATTTTACACCCATTATGTAAACTAATAACCTTTTTTCGGACCCCTCCCGCTCTGGGCGGAGTGGAAGGGAGTATCAGACTTGTACTGACTAAAACCCATCCATGTTCCTTCTTTGCCCCTTGTGTTCCAGGGCCAGAAGATTTTACACCCATTATGTAAACTAATAACCTTTTTTTTCGGACCCCTCCCGCTCTGGGCGGAGTGGAAGGGAGTATCAGACTTGTACTGACTAAAACCCATCCATGTTCCTTCTTTGCCCCTTGTGTTCCAGGGCCTTGGTATCTCTTTCCCATTCCGTTATTGCGTGATTGTTTGAACAGTCTCGCAGCCCCGCCAATAGACTAATAACCTTTCTCCTTCTTTTCTGTTTTCGTGAAGGTTATGTTACTTTATCTTTTAAAACAAAAGCATCATGTACTCGCAGATGTTGAACCTAAAACTGAGTGATGAACTTACCTAGCCTAGCAAATATACCGTCCAGTCTCGACAACAGCGGAGAGTAGAACGGGTCGTAGTTACTCAGGATCATTGAGGAGGCTGGGATCTTTTGGAACACCTGTAATTTTTTTTAAACACATTTTAGTTTGATTATCTAAGGTGCTATGTTATGTATCTGAGGTGTCTTTTTGCTTGATTATCATCAGTCGTGAGTAGTCTAAAGCTGGAGTTGGGTCTCTTAAATTGCACGTCATTTTACTCGATCCCATAAAAAGCTTCTTTTGTCTGGTTATATTTGCTGAGAAGCAACACTGCGAAGAAATTCCCTTTACTTACTAGATGGAGTTTTATTTTACGTTGGGTTCTCGGCTCTGGGTTTTTAATTTGTTTGTAGGTAATATTAAATGATAATAATTTTTAATTGATCACCTCGTTGGTCTGGTTGCATGCGCTACAATTGAGCATGCATTACTAGGTTCGATTCCAAAGTTGGCCAATGCATCGGTGGGTTTTTCCAGCTAGAGTTTCTCAGAAACAGCATGGTTTCTGGATTTGTGCTCGGATGATGGCAATAGGCATGCCCCCTTTTTCTATGGGATATATAACTAGGGAAATGTAGGTGTACTCCGTACCTAACCCTTCGAAGGAGGCGTGATGTTATGTATCGACTCGGTTTGCGAAATCCATCAGTATGTTAAAATCTTACAGTTCTAATCATCCATATCCATAAATATCGATCGGAATGCTAATCCGACTAAATAACTGCCGGAACGCATGTCAAATATAAATCAGTGACGCATCGGGAGCGAAGGAATTAGTTTAGGAATTATCATAGTAATGAATTTATGAGGATATGCTTCGTTTGTGCGGCCTAGTTACTACAACGTACATTTTATGTAAGTTTTAAAGTTAAAAAATAATAGAAGATTGCATCTCTTTATGTCTCTGTATGTCTCCTGGAATAATCCAGGACATACTAATACATAATGAAAAAAAAAGAGTATTGAGATCGAAAGCTCAAAAAGCTCTTCTAGCTTTTTGAGCTTTCGATCTCAATACTCTTTTTTTTTCATTCCATGTATCGAACTTAGGTAGTCGGCCTGTAGTGACAGTGGAAAAGCAGCTACGATTAAATGTAGGGTTAGTCAAGAGCCATTTTTGTGTATAATGAACTTTTTGAACACTGCGTATCGCTAAGCCAAGGAACAAGAAGTTTTATCAAACGGCAATAGGACTGTTGGTAGTGTTGGTATTGGAAAACATACCTTATAGTTATTGGCTGTAGTCATCTGATTCTTATAATAGCTATTCTTTGAAGGCAGGAATCCTGTTTTCTGACCATCGCCAAACCTAGAAAACATGAAAATACACAATAGTTTTTGAAAAATATTTGAAACAATATTCGTTTGACTATTTAACTTTTTTTAACCAACCACCAGTGGCCCACATTAGCCCAGGATCGAAACAACTGGAAGTCATGGGGAGATGCCTTTGCCCAGCAGTGGGATGACGGCTAACAGTATAAGTATTTTACTGAATAAGTCTTTGGAATTAAATATTAAAAAAACATTAAAACTGATTTGAAGGAATCTAATTTTTAAATTATCATATTTATTCGTAAACCGTTTTTCAGCCCACCCCTAAACAAATTTAATTTTAGCCACGAGATTAACATTTATTTACCACATTTTGCTATGACAAACTTGAAAAATAAGCTCGAATTTTCAAAAAACAGTTTCGGAGAAAATTTCGCCGTTATTGGCAATATGCAAATTGGGGAGCATGATTGAATTACGCCCAATCTCCCCTCAATGAAGTTACTTAATGGACGGTAAATCAATAATTTAATAAAAGGAACCATATTTTTCTGGAAATTAAGTCTAAATTCAATGCTAAGAAGTACCGACATTATTGTAGGTTTTCTTTTGTCAAATTGATTTAAATAAAAATGGCAAAATAATTTCCTATATGATCAAATTCCGATATTGTGTCTGTACCGCGTTTTGTGTCGAATTTCCGTAAACCGACACACTAGACTTTAATAAACGACAAATGTTTATGAGATAATTTTGTGCTGGATACAGGAATGTTTTGCATTGAATCTGGGGGAAAAATCGTTGGTAGCCTTAATTTTAATGTACGGTTACTGGCTGGTATCAGTAGAGTATTTGTAGTATGAGTACGACTTCTATTCGAACATTACTGTCTACCGGAACGTATTGGCGATGTTGGCACAGTTATCAGAACAACTCTATTAGTAGATGATCATGGTGATGGTGTTACTGGGTTCTTCCATCAGGAATTTCTCAGTAGCAGCCATGGAGTCTGGATTTGTGCTCTGTTGATGGCATTAAGCTTCGCCCCCTATTACATGGAACTTAAACATAACTGGCGAAATGTGGGTGTACTTTTAGGCACACCTCTGCCTAACCCTTAGGGGATAGAGGCGTGATGTTATGTGTGTATTAATGGATATAAGTACCTAATAATAGTACACCCACATTCATTAAGTCCCATGTAATAGGGGCGAGCCTATTGCCATCAACCGGTCACAAACCCAGACTCAGTGGCTGCTATAGAGAAATTCCTAATGGAAACACCCAATAACACGTTGCTTGACCCGGGAATTGAACCCAGGACCTTATGCTCAGCGGTCGCTCTTGCGACCAATAGAACAACGAGGCTGTCCTGTCACAATTACAGTGTGTCAATTGCTAAATATATTTTTTCCTTGCTTGTGAATAGGTAAATAAAATTGATATTCCCTTACCGTGACATATCCACATTCCCCAAATCATTGACCTCGTTAGCATCAGCGCCATACATCCCATCCTGCGGGTAGGCGAACGTCCCAGTTTGACTCGTCTCGTAACCCATGAAGTCTTTGTTGTCGGAGTTGTATCCGACCTGGTCATCCGCGTTTATAGGGGGGTAACTGGCTTGGGAGGATGATGCTGAGATTGTGGATAAGCCTGGAACATAAAAAAATATAAATATATTAGGTGAGAGGGCCAGTACACGGGCATCGTCGTTGAGGAAGGCCAAGAAAACGCTGGCTTTAGTGGAGATTGACCAGAGAAAACCGTACGAAGAGAAAGGGGTTTTTTTTTTCGGGGGTTTCTTATGAAATAAGCAGTACCTTTGTGCTCTTCTATGTTAATATAATTTGTCCTGTTAAGTATCTGTGTGTACATAAATAAATAAATAATAATAAGAGAAGAGTGGAAGGCCATGGGGGAGCCTTTGCCAAGCAGTGGGACAACAGAAGCTATAAAATAAATAATAATAAAAAAAAGGTTATGTGAGCAGTTGCATATATGTTGCAATAAGTCTGTAAGTTAGGAGTAAAATAAAAAGTTATTTAAACTTTTGAACGCTAGAGCATAAACGGACGCGCGTGCTCTACACGCCAAGCCATAATTTCACCTACCATTTTGTCACATATTTGTGTCGTTTGGCGTACAGGGCACGCGTATATGTGACAATGGCGTTCAAATGTTTAAGCAAAAGATACAGCGCCCTACCTACCTCATAACTACATCAACGATAATGGTGAATCAGTATTCAGATAGTCATCTTGCAAGTCTAGTCTCAGCAAAATCACCGTATCTATACTATATAATATATATATTAATATTATAAAGCTGAAGAGTTTGTTTGTTTGTTTGCTTGAACGCGCTAATCTCAGGAACTGCTGGTTCGAATTGAAAAATTATTTTTGTGTTGGATAGTCCATTTATCGAGGAAGGCTATAGGCTACTTATATAACATTACGCTACAATCCTTAGGAGCCGCGCAGCGTGTGACACCTCGAGGAACAGCTAGTCAGTCATAATTCGCTTTTTTTTAATTAAGAAATAGGCCTGCTCTTGATGGCTGATGGCTGATGGAACTCTAATATTTATCACTGATACTGTGTTTTGTGTCTCTAAATGAAATATACAACTGACTCAACCTCGTTTACTCATCTTAACAATACGAACTAATATTATGAATATGAATGTGAGTTGGTTTGTCACATTTTCGCGCCTTAACAGCTGAATAGATTTTGATGAAATTGAATGATACACACTAACTACCCATGGTGAGTAAGGATATTTTTTATGGTAGAGAGTTCCCATGGGATTATTTCCAACCTCGAGCGAAGCCGGTGGAAAAATCAAGTACCTCCATCCGAACATAAACAAGACATTAACTACGTGTTCTTAACATCCCTGTTAAAGTTAATGTAGAACTTCTAGAGCTTAACAGCCTGTTCAGAGATAACGGGCACTCATACTTCATTGCCAACAGTGAAAAGCTAATGTTTTCAAGCAACAATGAACGATAAATATTAAAGGTTTATGTAGCTATACTAGTAACACGACCCTACTTTGTACGGGTGCAATGACGACATGTCATGTTTCATAATCATCAATGTTAACCATTAACATGTTTTAAACTTAAACTTTTCGGAACAGATTCTTTGAATGGTAGACATAAAATAACATTACACGCTCCGAAGGGTTAGGCAGAGGTGTACCTAATAGTACACCGGCATTTCGCCAGTTATGTTTAAGTCTCATGAAATACAGGGCGAGTCTATTACCATTCACCTTAATTATGTCTCAACATTGTAGATTGTAACACACAGGAAGCTGCGAGGTAACCCCATCACAAGTATCCTTATAACTTACCGGGGCTGCCTCAATTTTGTGCTGTAAAACAATTGTATGAGAAACAATAAAAACTTTTTAATTTAATTTAATTTAATTCACCGGGCAGAAATCCACTCCGTGGCTGCTATTGAGAATATTTTGATGGAAAAACCCAATAACACTTTGCCCGACTCGGGAATCGAGCCCAGGACTTCTTGCTCAGTAGTCGCGCTTCCGTCCTCTAGACCCACGAGAAAATGATGATTTAAAAAAAATGCGTTAAAATCTTTTGTGTTGCTGAGAAGACCAAGATTGACACACAGATAAACATAACGCGACTTTGTGTTGTAAAAATGAGTCGATAGTTAAGAAAGACACATGGATACATGGATGACATCCATTTAAAGAAAAGCCTGATTGAGATCCAGATTTAACTCTCTTTGTAAGTGAAAAAGATAATATATTTTAGATGACACGAGTGTTTAAACTAATCAGTTTAGAAGAAGGTTACCAAATTCATGATAATCCTATCCTAATTCTAACTTAATATTATAAATGTGAAAGTAAGTTTGTTTTTTTGTTTGTTACCTTTTTATGCCTGACTGCGATTCGAACTTGCGAACCCTGGTTTACAGGGCGGTCGCTGAACTGATAGACCTAAACCACTGAACCGATCATCCTGAAATTTTACATATACGTTGTCAGGTGTACAGAAACGGACATAGGGTAGGTACCTTTCATCCCGGAAAAAAGTACTGTTCTGGAAGAAAACTACAATGAAGTTCTTATGATAATAGATGGCGCCACGTGTCTTTCGAATCATTAATGAATTATGTTATTTTAGAAAATTTAGTAGTGTGTCAAGTTCAAAATTAACGCGAGCGAAGCCGCGGGCAAAAGCAAGTATCAAATACTTTTAAGATAAATACTGATGAATAGAGCATTTATCATGATTAACTTAAAAAATCTCAGAAATGCACGCCTGTAATCTCCGACGTGATAGACAAAAGTTAAGTAGGTACATTCACATTAAATCAGTAATGTTTGAGTTCAATGTGATATGGGAGGTTCCTATTGCAATCAAAGCTGTTCTGAGGAATTCCTAGCAGACCCAACAGAAGACGGCATGCTCAGCAGTATCTCTTGTGACCTCTACACCAAAAATTTAGTTAAATAATGAAATTTTCCAGGAAATTTAAGCAAAAACACTCAAAAACAATGTTGACAAAAATAACCCTACTGTTAAGGCACATGTCTTTTTCGAAGCAAAAGGTCATACGACATTTTTCGCAACAACTGTATTATATTTAGACAACTACAAAATAGAAATATAACAGACAGTAAAATCCCTAAGCGAGAATTGATTTCGCACAGGTGCAAGGTGGTACAATTTTGCCTACGCAAATCCGGGTCGCATAATATTAATAACGCATTGATTTAAATTAAAGATTCACCATACCGCGCCAAAAATGTTTCTATTTCGTTGACAGTGAGATGTGAATAAATCAATTCAAAATTGATTTAAATAAGGCCGTTAAACAGGAATGTTTGAACGCCAAAGTTTACAAGAGATAGTCCCCCGAAATGCGCGCCCTTCGCCACGTCCTAGTGTTTTAGCTGGAAAGAAGAAGTGATGGAACAAACTCCTCAGCAATAATATTGTCTCGCTCACTCATATTGCACATCGTATCTGTTGTTTCATGCGAAATGCGTGACTTCGCTCATCTCAGTGTTAACACTTTTTCGCGCGACCTAAGCATCGTGAGGGCACATCTATGATTTATATCTTTGTATGTTATAAGGTACCTAATACACAGTAATATGGCCTTTAGGGTATTCAGATTACAATGGACGAAAGTACAGAAATAGGTCGTTTTAACAAGATTGCTTTTCATTTGACAGGTTTTGTTCAGCCCTACAATGGCACGACCCAGTTATTTTCTGTAACTGTTGATTTTTCAATGTCTTTATTACTTTCTTTAGGTTTAACAAAAAGTTATTTTTCTATTGAATTGTGACCTATTTTCAATCTTTAACTTCATTTTTCTTGAGTCACGACCATGTAATAACTAAGCACACACAAAATATAATTCCTACTACTGGGTCACAACACAGTGGCCACCTGTCTTTATTATAGTGCGGGTAGGTAAATGTCACATGTCTTCGATTTTTGGTTCAAACAACCGTATCTATAAAAAAGTCAAAGTGATGACTTGAATAAAAGTCATTATTTAAGAGATTTTATTCTGTAGTTTAGTTATGACTTGAAGTTAGAACTGTCAAAAGTTATAATCCTAAGCTTTGCTTTCTTTGACGGTTCTCACTTCGTTTCAATTCTTGTCTATTGCATAAAAATGTTTGCATAAGTAATTATTTATACTCAAGTACTTTATTTTAACTTTAACTTGACTATTGATACAGGTACCTATAAGACATGCCAGTTTCCTCCCGATGTTTTCCTTAATTATTTCGACGGCAGTGGTGATTAAATGAGCGCTTGCCCGGGTTCGCATCATCGGGCACTTTCGGTGCCGTTACTGCCGGCTCTCTTTCCTGTATAAACTTTTTGATAACAAAACAAAAAGCTTGTGACTTTTAAATGAATTTTACCTCGACAGACTTAACAATTTTGCTTCGAAACGTGTAAACTTTCGAATAATTTTACGAATAACTTAACTCGGATGTGTTCAACCTTTCGTAAAACACGTTCTTACTTAAGCTAGCTAGCATTATGATATCTTAAGTTACGACATCATTAGAAGTTTGTACAGTCTCGAGCACTGCTATGTATTGTATTAAACAGGGTGGATAGTTTCAACGGAGCAGCAAGGGGACCTACCTTAACCGTTGCAGCTACACGAAAATGGTCTTAGGAGACTATCCATAATTTTTGTGTAATTTGTTCCCCATTCACAGATTAAAAAAATAATACAGTTTGCAAGAAAATGGCCATTTTACACAAAACTTTTTTTTGATGCCCATCGATACTGTTTCTAATACTGATTAAAAACCTCTATGGGACCAACCCAGGTTAGAGAACAAAAAAAGTAAGAAATTGCAACAAAAAAAATCCCATACATTTTGTTTGAAAACCCAATTTTTTTAAAATAAATCGTTCCTCCTTCCTTTTAAAAGTAATTTCCTCTTACTGTATTAATTGTTATTTTATGTTGTTGCAAACATTGAATTTTGGAACCCCCTATTTATAAGCAGGTCTTATTTCAAAGTTTATCGTTAGTTCAAGCCAAAGGGATTTTATTTTTATTTTATTTGGCACGAAAACTTGAACTCGCCTTCTCAGCTATCAAGTTTTCGTGCTGAATATACTTGGTGAAAAACCCCCTGGTCTTCCCCTATATTTTCATACTTATACTTAAGACTGTAGCTGGCTTACCTTTGCTCAGCATCTTGCCAAAACTTCCCAGTATGCTAGGCAGGAACATAGCGAACAGAATAGTTTTTATCAACACCTGCCCACCTATTAGTATCGGTACGAAGAATTTGTTGAGGCCAAACGCTGGAAAAGAAAAATATGGATTAATTATTTTGTCTGAATTCACTGTTTTCCAAAAAAAGACGTCCATCTTTTCATTCAATCATTTTTCATCATCAGTTCTGTCAAGTCCTCATTACATTTACACATTCTTTAGGATATAAAAAAAATACAGAGTCGACTCAGAATGGTTTTAAATTGTTGTTGTTTGTGTTTAATTCTGTAATGTTTTGTTCTAAATGTAGTCATTTTCAAATTCACTTTGCTAATAAAGCGATCTACAATTCTGCATTGATACCCGTACGGGTAAACTTCAACCCACTTCAAACATACATGACAAGACGCAAAAGATATTAAATTAGATAGAACTATGACGCGGTTAGTGGTTGCCAAAGGATGTCAAGATATAAATGGAATATCAGGCTCCACTTACAGGTACAACCACATACTATCCAACGGGAAATTATATGATAACCCTATATTAATTTAGTAGTTTGCAAATTGATATTTGGGTACTGTCATAAATAAATTAATAAGGAATAAAATAATTCACAGAATTTGAATGGAAGAAGAAAACGTGTTGCGCCGACCCCAAATAGAATTGTACAAGGGCAGGAAGATGATGAGATTTGATGATGATGGTTATTATTGAGATTCTTTAAAATGTTTTGCGGTAGTATAGGTCTTAACTATAAGTTGCAAACATTTTTCCAATTCTACGAGAAAATTGCATTTGAATTTGGCTAATTGTTCTATACGTTATGATTAAAGGTAGGTGTGAACATAAACTTAAGATTAGTCGGATAAACTTAAGACTGTTTACTATTTATCATCTTTTTGGCCTTCCATGTTATTTGGGATCGAGGCCATTTTCCACTATCAGCCGTCTCTCTATCATTCACTACTATTTATTTCATATCATTCTTCACACAATCCATCTATCTTTATTTTCGTCTTCCCCACCCTTCATATCCTTCAACGTCAGTGGTCACTAATCTCTGCAGCACATCAAGCTGCCCGAAATGTAAAATTTTCCCAATCAACCTTGAACCTAATGGTTTAACGATAAAGTTGAAAATCTATTAAAGAAATTTGACAGATTGTAGTAGGTTGATGTGCTGGCGTCTGTACATTCAAAACAGTTCAGTGAAAGTTTTAGCATAAAATATTATTAAAAAATCATACTCACATTTTGCGGCCATTGGCAAATTGATCGATAGTATATGCGTATTCACGAAATTCTTAATCTTCTGATACATTCTGTATTCATACGTATATTTACTAAACAACGCTCTTCCTTCCTCGTCGCTTTTCTTTTCAAGCTTTGTATCGTTTTTAGTATCCGCGGGCTTTACTTCGACTCCTTCAAAAATCTTAAACTTATCTTTACTGAGTACTTTATCTAGAATATCTTCGACAGCCTTTTCTAAGTAACCAACTGTTTTATTTAAATTCATGTTTTGATGATCAGTGTAAGTGTTAAGTTGTTCAACTAACTCGTCTACAAAATCTACATAATTGCCTACATTAGAAGATTCTTTGTTACTACTACTATAACAGCTATGGCAGTGAATAGAATCTACATTATTATCTAATTTTACTTCTGTTTTGGTTATATCAGTATGACTGGTATCTCCTTGGCAGGGTACAGCGAGGAGTAGTATGTATAGAGTGAGGAGGTTGGTGTACCTCCATTTCGTTCTGCTACTTCTTAAGCCTTCTATAGAGTCCATGTTTGTGGGTTCTCTCAAACTTCATCACTTACGTCCACGTTTTGATTGTTCTTGCGTTCATTTATCGGGAGATCTGGAACAAAAATACGACATTCATTAATTTCTGACTAGTAATGAAATGACTGTCATTTGCTGTATCAAGTTAAAATAAAAGATTCAGTTTAGTTTGAGTGAAAAGAACTTTATCATTTATTTTGTTAACCGCCTCGTTGATCTAATGATCTCAGTCTTTGTTCGATTTTCAGGTCGGGCATAATATTATTGGGTTTACCAAATTTTCCAGGCTAGAGACTGGATTAGTGCTGGGATGATAGTAATAGGCTCGCACAAGGGACTTTTAAACGAAATTGACGAAATATGGGTGTACCACTGTAGGTATTACCGACTTCATTGACGGTTGACCACTTTTCACCATTATGCCTTGGGTAATTAGTTTGAAAAATGACCGTCACTTAGCAGTGTTTGCTAGTATGCTTAGCAAAATCAGTAACGTAGGACATCTCGATTAAAAAAAAAAAGTAAAAGTAAAATCATTTTATTAGGACCAAACATTTTTTACACCCACCAAACTGCGTAACAGTTTGTCGGTGGGATAAGCGCTCGTCTTAATACATTTTGGTTCAAAAAGTAATAGTACAGTAGGTAAAATTAAAAAAAAAAAGTAAAAGTCGATGTTTTCTGTATAGACGTATCAATAATATCAGGTTGGAAAGTAGTGAATGTCTTTATGTTTCCAAGATCTGTATGCAAACAATATTGAGTGAGAATTCTCATAAATTGTAATGTTATTATATCAGCACACATGTTCCCACAATTGTGTTGTGAGGAATTTTAATTAATGTCAGTGATTAATTATGAAAGTTTGTCGTAATGTGTTGGAGAATATTATTCTATTGTCATAATGGAATTGAATTATTAATTTTGTCAGTGTTTATATCTGTCTTTCTGGCAAAATTAATATACGTCATTTGTATTTCTGAGCTTGGGAAGGTTACGGGGAGTGACAGCTGCTCGGATCCATTTTCAAGGTTAAGCAACGCTCGCCGAGGTCAATCAATGGATAGATGTCCATCCATTACGTAGAATGACAGTCGTTACGCGTACTCAGAAACCTGAAAATCTAGAAACCAGTCTAAAGTCTTAACAAGGGGTATCGTGTCACCCAGAAACTAGGTACGTTCAGGTGGCAGTCGCTCCATGCCGTTAGACTGGAATCCAATCAAACCCAAACAAATTTAGGAAAAAAAACAAGAACAAAACAAGAAAAAGGTAGGCCGTGGATCTTAGCTAAACTTGATTTTTTTAATTTTGGCAGTAGGTACATTCTATTTATATTTCTAATTTCACGCTGTTTTTACTAGTCTCTAGAATATTAATCTTAATACATACATTCTGTAAATACACTCCTTTTTCCCATGGGGGTAGGCAGAACTCACAGAACGCCACGTGCTACGATCCTTACATACTCCTTTTGCCTCGTCTACGTTCATTCATCTGGTCATTGATCTAAATAGATTTGTATATGCTTTATGTATGTATATTGATATGTAAATTAATACAAATTTAAATTTTAAGATTTTGGTTTAGGTATTGTGTTTTGTTTATTTTAAATTATAAGCGCCTAAAGTAGTAGACATGATAATTGTGATACTCAAATAGGGAGTCGAAACTGTCTCTTCTAAATACAGATTGCTCAGCAATCTAGCTAGGAGAGCAGCGATTTACTCAGAAATTGGTTGTAATGTGTGTGTAATTATTAATGCATACTTTGTAAGGCCCTCATGTACTACAAAACTTTTATGTAAGTAAATAAATTATTACGAGTATATACACCACAGACTACCTGCAGTATTGTCTCTCTCTCTCTTTTCCCGTAATCCATTCAGAAGTTGTCTTGAAAAGATCGCTTTTAGTGATAAGACCGCCCATTCATTGTTTCACCCTATGTGAAATGTTTTTTTAAGAGTGATACTTGTATGGTGTATGTACAGACGCCAGCACGTCAAGCTACTACAATCTGTAAAATTTCTTTATTCGATTTAAAACTTTATCTCTAAAGCATTAGGTTCAAGGTTGGTTGGGAAAATCTGACTGTTTCGGGTAGGTTGACCTGCTGGCGTCTGTACATAATAAACAATAGTTTATTCTACTCTATTGGTAATATCAAATTATATGACCATATTGACCACAACTTAATTATTTTATGAAATAAACAAACTAAATTAACAAATACCAACACACATTGCTTGCATTTTCAGTATGCAAGTAAACAACTTCGAAACAGTTCAGAAATTATGCTCATAGTTGAAACTAACTTCAAATTGATAACTGCATAAGTTTCGAATTTAGAGTCATAGCTTGTGAAACATGTATTTTGAGATAAATCAATTAGTTCAGCTGAAACAGATGCAGAATAGTTTGGAAGTCATACCCGCTGTGCGATGGAGCTGCTGAATACGAAACACGCAATTTGTCAAAATGTCAGCCACTGCAAGTGAATGGTAAGGCTGGAGCCACAACGATTATGTTTGGTGCTACGCTTGGTAAATAGTTTAGTTCGAACTGTGTGGTTTTTTCTTCTGAACCAGGTAAAAAAAAACTGCTATTTCCTACAAAAATGCAATATCTACACGGTCAAAATGTATGGAACAGCAGATTTAAAAAAAATTGCCGATGTTAAATTTCTATGTGGCCAGAATGATGTACTGAACACCTGTTTTGTGTGTTGATGTACAGACGCCAGTAGGTCAGCCTACCCGAAACTGTCAGATTTTCCCAACCTTCAACCTAATGCTTTAGAGATAAAGTTGAAAATCTATTAAAGAAATTTGACAGATTGTAGTAGCTTGTACCATGTACCTTTTACCATGCCACGACCGGTCAGTGGCAACCGCAACATTTCAGACCGCGGACACTCGATAGTCATGGTTGCCACGCCGCGCTGTTAGCTAGTACTTGATTCACTCGTGCGTCAAATCAGTCTTCACCTGTTTAAGTTGTGCCAGTGATACGCGCCAAACTTTCGCTAGCATGCGTGTCGTTTGAGTGTGTAAGTCGTGGGTCGTGATCAAAGGGTAAGCGATCACCGATCTAACTGGAATGCGTCTCCGTTTCCACTAAACGGGCCAAGCAGTTTTTTAATGTCACTGAATAAAATACTGTATCATCATGCCTTTATGGCGCTTTTACATTAAGTTCGTCACCAGTCGGTTTAACCGAATTGATTCATCAAATTGGCTTGTTTACAATAAGTCGGTGACCGAATACGAGCTGTGGTCGAATACGGCTAACCGTAAACCCGTTTACACCAGTCGATAACCGAATCCGGGCTGCAACCGAGTCGGTCTAAACGTCCTAACGTAAATGAACCATGAAGTACAAAATGCGCCTATGCAAAAGCGTCTTCTCGCGCGTGCTCGAGGATGCACGAGCGCCCAATTCACTAAGTGAGTAGCCATTCATTGCGCATCAAGAGTAATTAGCCATTAAAACATTAAAAACCATGCATTTTTCTAGGGCATATCACCTCCGAAGCGAAGCTCCCAGCTATGTGGCTCGACCCTTACCAATATAGCTTCACGATATCTCCCAGCGGGACGTATGAAGAGTTGTGTGAGGTAACTTTTGGTTCAACTTTGAATAATGTGTGTGTGTGATGTACTACTGGCCTTGTTTTACATTGCCTTTTTTGCCATTGTTGTTTTTATATTCTTCCTTACTCCATATTTCGTAAGGTTTAATCCTATATATTTTGTAGTTTCGTTGAAAACGGTGTCAGTGTTCTGTTTTTGCTTCTAAACTTAAGTGTTATAGTATAGGGGGCGAGCCTATTGCCATTAGCCGGGCACAAATTCAGACTCCGTGGCTGCTACTGAGAAATATCTGTTGGTAAACCCAATAACACTTTGTCCTACCCGGAAATCGAAAGCAGGACCTCATGTTCAGTACTCACGCTGGCGTCCTCTAGACCAACGAGGTATACATTACTCTGATATCAGGAGTCAGTAGATTGAAAAAAAAATGATAATTTTACATTATATTTTACCATTATATGATTGCTTCAACGCTTCAACATATCTGATGACAAGGAATTAGACCGGCTGCTCGTCACAACCGGCTTACAAAGTAGCTACGGAAAATTAATACCTTAAAAATTGATACATAAAAAGTTGCATAGTTTCTTGCCGCCCACCGTGTATTAACAACTCCCAAGACAACATAATATACTGTTTTTTTGAATATGGCAATAGACTAATCAGTCTTATGGAATACAAATTCAGTTAATGATTTATTTAAATCTGCCATGTTGTCTGTATTTACCTTAATTCATCTTAAATATATAACCATTTTCATACCAAATTTTCACAATTCATTTCGATTTTTAATTTTTACTATAAAAAAATAAATATTGTTTGATAAACAGTAGATTAGACTTGGCATGAATAACTTCATTACAGCATTTACAGCCATTGAACTCAATTTCAGATAATTTTGTTAGCATACAAACTTAAAACTGTGCAAGAGGTTGAAATTCAGCAAATTCTTAGAAATTCATTGAAGTACAAAATAAATAAGAGGCAAATAATACTTCGTAAAACGCGTAGAGTTTTATCAATTACTCGCAATAAAGGTGAAGCATAGAAGAAACGGCGAACATTTTTTTATGGGTTCAAAATAATAATCAGGATGAGAACGGGTTTTGATATTTATAACGATTGACTAGAATGGCAGACATTGGCCTATTACTCATCATCATCATCATCTTCTTGCCCTTGTCCCATGTTATTTGGGGTCGGCGCAACACGTTTTTTTCTTCCATTTTCCTCTGTCAACCGTCACGCTGTCATTTACTTCTTTATCTTTCATATCATTACTCACACAATCCATCCATCGTGCATCGTTTCTTTGGTCTTCCTCTCCCTCTCCATCCATCAACATTTATGTTCATAACTCTTTTAGTCACATGCGATTCGTCCCTCCTCATCACATGTCCATACCTCGACAGTCGGTTCCCTTTAGGGTTCATGATTTCTCGAGCTTTTTAATTTCTCGGGTCTCGAGAATTCTCGAGGCTAATTTCTCGGGTCTTCTCGGGTTGTCGAGAAATTTAAATTTACGTACGTTTTCTCATATTATTTGGTTCCAATAACGTCATTAAATTTAGTGGTTTTCGTCTCAAATAAAAATATCAAATTAATTATAAAACTTTTATTGATTATATTCAAAAACATAAATCTTATGAATAATCTAATTAACTTTTTAAAAAAATACAGAAATAATATTATTCAGACTCATAATTATAATGACAGCACCATTTTTGGCTGGTTATTTAGAACTTATAAACAAAAGTAGCTTCTTAATTAAACAAAAAATCAACATGAAAGAAAACGTTAATATCTTAACTTATAATTAAATTATAATCACAGCAGCATTTTTGGCTGGTTAATTAGAAAAAAATCCATCCATCGTATAGTGACATTTCGGTAAAATCTATAACAAACGCAATTTAAATTAATAATAAGCCCTTGGAGTAATATGTGGTACACACACACAATACAACTGGCAATATTCGTCTCACAAATTTAAAATGACACATTAATTAATTTCAAATTACTTACATAAGAAAAACATATCAGAATAATTAAAAACTAAGCTTGTGTTGTTGTTTTACAAAAAAAAAAGGAAATATAATTAGACTAAGTAGTATAATTAATGTTATTTAGTTATTTTATGTATTAAAGTTTGACTAAAAAATAATAGAAAATAACAGATAGGTACTTGTACCTAGTAAAATTTAAGATTATTTTTAGATTATATTATTGATAAAAATAATATGAATAATAAAGCCATGATGTGTCAATAAAAGTGAAAAGACTTACCTGTTTGATTTCAATTTATCACGTAATCTGTGAAACACTCACTACGTAAACTATACTTGGCTAGATTCGAAACACGAATAAACGTGTCAAAACGACGCCGCAGAGCGCTTGCAGCGAGATCAAAGGGTGTCGCATGCCGCTGCGCTTTGGCCCGCGCCGCCACGCAACACAACAAATGGCGATTTAATTTCTATATAGGTACATGATTTCTCGAGTTCTCGACTTTTCTCGAGCTTGATTTCCCGGGAACAAAGCCCAACGATTTCCCGGGAATTCTCGGCTCGAGAATTCCCGGGAATAAACCCTAGTTCCCTTTCAACTTTTCGTAAAGAGAAAAATAGAAAAACTGAAACTAACACTCTTCGTTTTCTTTTATACGGTGTGGAAGGGACACCGACGGGAAAACGGTTACCATGTACGAGTACATCATTGTGAGACCCCACATAGATTTTTCCTCGAAAAAAAAACAGTTCGACGGTTGAAAGGTAAAAGGGTATAAGCAACAAAAACCAAATTGTTCAGGAGAGCAGTTTAAAGTTTGAAATTGTAGAAAAATGGACATAACTTTTTTAATTATTGTCATATCGTGAAAATGGAAACAGCTCTAGAGTTAAGAAAAATAAAAGCTTCAATTAGCACTTTTATTTATTTGATTCGACATTGTTTTATGTGGTTTTATGCCGCTTAGATCAATTGATCTTATTTTCCATAAGAGATAATTCGGCGTAAGATACATCTACATAGAAAAACGAAGAGTAATAGAAGACTTAGCTACATTTGATATCCTCACACAAAGAGGTAATAGGGCATAAGTCACATGACTGTAGAATAACTTAAATGGGTAAAGAAGGATATGTGACTATTCACATCATTATGCCAAAAGGTAATGGAGCATAAGAAACAGTGCTTAGCATAAACATCGTGAGGATGTTAGACATTAGCGACACTGTAAGTGGGTTAAAAAAAAGGTAACGTGGTACTTCCACACATTAACTTTTCTATACCAAGAGGAAAACGAAAACATCCAACATACAGCACTATCTGTGCAAATGGTAACGTGGATTAAAGGTCACGTCTTAAAAATAATGGAATCACCACCAACATGATTCTCCTTTAAAATAAGACTTAAGTAACTGCGTACATTTAAAGTGTTATTCGTCATCATTCAATTGGTGATGTGATTAAATGAAAACAAAAATACGTTTTTTCACTATTTATTAAGAAAAAACACAGTTATAAAAGATAAAGTAGTTTTAGAAGTATCTACATAGAAACAAAAATAAAGTAGTAACTTGAAATGACACACAACTATGTACCACTTGAATGGCGAGAGGTGAAAGTTATTTTCATCCCCAAACCAGGCAAACCAGACTACACACAACCCAAAGCGTACAGACCAATAAGCCTGACATCATTCCTCCTGAAAACCCTCGAGAGACTCTGAGACCTCTTCGGGAGCTACCACTACACAAGAACCAACACGCCTACTCCACAGGAAAATCAACAGAATCCGCACTACACAGTGTGATCTCTAAGATCGAATGTGCAGTAGACCACAAGTGCTCCTCACTAGCTGTTTTTATTGATATAGAAGGGGCTTTTGACAAAACTATTTTCCATAGCATCAACGCAGCCCTCGAGAATCACGGTGTGGACTCGACCCTGCGAGGATGGATCACAAATATGTTAAGACTCAGGGCCGTACAGGTTACGGTGAACGATACCACTAGAGCCATCGTGGCGAAAGGCTGCCCTCAAGGGTGCGTCCTCTCACCACTCCTATGGAACCTCGTGGTGGCCAGCCTTATCAAACGTCTGAATGACAGAGGCTACTACACGGTGGGCTACACAGATGACATAACCATAATAATAAATGGCACACATGAAAACACACTATGTAACCTTATGCGCCAAGCCTTGAAGGTGGTGGAAGACTGGTACAAGGAGTACAAACTAGCAGTGAACCCCACCAAAACCGAACTCGTCCTTTTCACAAAGAAAAGGAAGTTGGCAAACCTACAATTGCCACGTTTCTTTGAGAACACCCTAAGCCTGTCGACTGAAACCAAATACCTGGGTATTTATTTGGACAAACAGCTGAACTGGGCAAAACATACTGATTACATCACAACAAAAGCCAGCATAGCCCTATGGCAATGCAAAAGATTGCTTGGCAGGAATTGGGGCCTAAGCCCCAAAATCACCTACTGGCTATACACCACCGTCATCCGACCAATCATTACATATGGCTCCATAGTTTGGTGGCCCAGGACCAATCTGAGCACAGCCCAGAAGGACCTCGAGAAGGTACAAAGATTTGCCTGTGTAGCAATCACCGGCAGCATGAGAACATCACCCACAGCCGCGTTACAGGTAATGCTGGGGCCTCTACACCTCGTCGTAAGAGAGGAGGCGGACCTAGCGACCTTCAGGCTCGAAGTATCCGGCACCCTAAGTAAGGATTCCAGAATCAAACATACGTGCATAAAAGACGACGCAATCAAACAACAGCCCATGATGGCATCACCCTGCGACAGAACCCTGAAGACCCACTGCTTCCAAAAGCACTACAACATAGAGCTCACAGCGGAGATGTGTGACTACTCAGGTCCAAAAGAGCTAAGGATCTACACTGATGGATCGAAAACCGACGATGGAACAGGTGTCGGAGTTTTCTCCGACGACCTAAACATCAAAATATCCAGACTCCTGGGAATGCTCAACTCTGTATATCAAGCAGATCACACTCAAACACAAGCGGAGAAGTGGTGGACCTCGACACCAGGGTGCAGGCAATCCAAGGAGGCTATGCCATCCCTGGCCAAAAAACTGACCAAGCGCCTTCTGCGCCTGGATAGAGATAGCCTGCGACTGGTGGCGGGGACCATCACTGGACACTGTTCACTAAACAAACACTTCCACACCCTAGGTATCACTGACAGTCCCCTGTGCAGGGCGTGCATGGAGGCGGAGGAAACGATAGCGCACGTACTCCTTGAGTGTACTGGCGTCACCCAGATACGCGAGGAGACCCTTGGAACGCCAGGATCTCTTGCGGATACCCTGAGAAGACCGGGAAGTCTGATCTGCTTCTGGAGGGAGTTGGGCTGGTTGGAGTAACGGCCACCATGGCTCACGCACAATGGTCCACTTTAAGGACTAAGTGCGGAAACCAAAATCCCTAACATAGATGACAATCAAAATAATAAAATCATTCATTCACCATGTACTCATTTAGCCACGATGACGAAAGTTTGTTTGGTAACAATAATAAAATGTGTCTTATAAAAAATACAATAATCAGTCACAAAGACTGATTTTGGAATAAGCGACTCGCTAAATAGCTGCTCGAGTACAAAAAAGTTATACAAATTGTCGTAAGCACCATTTAATAAATGATAACTGTAAAGTAATACGGCGTAAGAGACAGAGTTGTATTAAAATAGTAAATGGTAGTAGGGTATAACTGACACTTCAATATCAAATTTGATTTAAGTAATTGCGTATAAGCGACAACTGTATTGTTAACCTGTAAATGGTAGTAAGGTATAACCGACAGTTCAATATCAAATTAGATTTTAGTAATTGCGTATAACCAACAATTGTATTGTAAACTTATAAATGGTAGTAAGATATAACTGACGCTTAATGTTTTTGACGACAAAGGTAAAGAGGGATTAGTTCCAGCAGTCAAAAGAGGTGTTAATGGTAAAGAGCCGTAAGCGCCCGGAATCCGGAAGCAGAAGAAGAAAGAAAGAAGAAGAAGTAAAAATACATTACCGACTATAAACTAAAAGTGATGCCATTTTTACAGGGGTACAAGCACCTTTAGGTTAAAAAAGGCCTAAAACTCGGTCGGTTACATCAAAATGACACTTCGGAAACGCAGTTTTTTGCTTGGGCATAAGTGACAAAAAAGTCATTGTAGAGCCATGGGAGTAAGCGCATTCGAAAAAGCGAAAAATTTTAAGTAGAATGGCATTCATGAGTCATTTTCGACCAAAATGGCGCTTATGCCTTATTACCTTTTAACCGTCGAGTTGTTTTTTTTTGTAAAATTTGAATGTGGGCTCAGAATGATGTATTGAATACGTGGTAACCGTTTTCGCATCGGTGTCCGTTCCACCCCGTATAGTTAATTTTCTTTTCTTGTTGTATGATTCAGGCTTAGGCTTTTCCCAACTATGTTGGGATCGCTTTCCAGTTTAACTGGATGCAGCTGAATACCAGTTTAGGACATGGAACGACTGTATGATTTTAATAATAAATAGTAAAAATAACTTTACCAGACGTTTTTTTGATGTTCGATATACCACAATAATACCATTGTAATTTTGGAATTTTAATTTACATTATTTAATTGATTTTATTTTTCTACTGATTGTGATTGAAATTTTATTTTTTATAATTGTTAATTTTTATTTCAAATGTATGCATTATAATTTGATCTGAAATGGATTGAAATAAGTGAATTTGAATATACCTACGACCAAAATGCCAAATGTCTTTTCAAATAATAAATAATATCCAAAAGCGGAGAATCTTTTTACTAAAACGCGATTTTTACAAACCACTGAATATCACTTATGTAATTCACGCGTCATTCCGATATTTACCGAATGTTTCGGATTCAATGGAGGGTGTTCAAAACAAAGAAGAATCGGTGTAAATCTCAGTGCCACTAATATTACTACAGAAATCAAATCAAATCAATTTATTTGCTACAAAGTGTTGGTATAATTTCGGTCTTAACATAAATAATCCAGATCCATAATACTCAGTCATAATAATGTGACATGCAAACATTTAGGTTTATAATTAATTATTATTAAAATCATAATTCAATGTTGTTAAATACATTTTTACATTTTTCAGAAAGGAATATTTTGGTTTTATTGTAGGAATTCAAGTGTGAGGAACTTGGCATGCTCTATTTTGTCATTTTATATTAATATTTGCCTTTTTCTGCATACTATTATTGGGATACTTATTTCATTTTCAAAAAGTAAATACTGTTAAAAAAAATCAAGAAGATATTTTTTTTGTTCTGGAACCTGGGAATCTTCTGGTTATCAAGATATTAGAGATCAAAGTTTTAACTTTTTCACACCTTTTTTTTTTAATACATGTTTTTGATGTTATAATTACTTCAAATACAGCTCAATCTTTTGAGTCCGTAAACCGTGATTTTGCACCACAAAAAACAAAGTCGCTTCCCAGCAATATTTTTTGCGTAGGGTTACTTAGTTTGATGTACAGCATGCTTGGTTGACGGCTTCGTGAAGCCTTGTATTCCTTTGTTGTTCTCATTTCTATTACCAAGACAAAAAAATATATTTATACAGTCAAGATTACCTACTTACAATATGCCTATATGCTTAGTATCGCCTTCCATTCTAACAGTTTCACGCTGAATACAGGTATTTTAGGCGCGTCTGTCTATGTAACAATCCAGTTAAAGCGTTGTAAAGTTATCCCTTGGTAAGACTAGTGGTCCGACTTTCCGGCTTCTGAATTCGCGTAGTATCTGTCACAGATCTACAAAATGATAGCTGGCATCGACGACATAATTTACTTACTATCCGAGGCAAGGAGAGGTCTTGATGAGTAATGGGTGGGCACCCATCCATTGACAATTTCTCCCATTGATAATTTTTTTTATGACTTAATATTTACTTTAATGTGTATCCATACATTTTACAATAGATAGGTTATAGTCGGTTTTGGTACATGGGCGGGCCCTTATAGGACACTGCAAAATACAATGTCGGTGTGCTGTTAATTTACATAGTGAAAATATTTGATTAAAGACACACACACGGCGCACAGCGGCACAGTCATTTGTCCAATAAAAATGAAAGGAAAGCAATGTGACAAAAATTCTTTGAATTTTAATTTAAAAGACAAGGATCTGATAGGTACAGTGAATTTATACTCAAAACATTCCAATGGCGCTTGAGGGAAGGTCCCAAACGAATCGTTTGATAAAGAAATGGGCCGTTAACAAACCCGCATACCAAATAATGATGCCCGTAAAAAAACCTTTATTTCCGTGTATTTGAGTTTTCAGGAAAATAAAACAACGACGTATTTAAGATTCTGACGTCACCTAATATTTGAAGAATCTATGAATTGTTTTTGGGCTACAGCTTACTCGTACTACACATGTCCAGGTTCGGCATTTGATTCGGCAAAATATTAATTTATTTATCACCTCATAAATTTTATTATATTTCAAAGCTTATGATTTTATTGCTAGGATGTTGTTAGGAATGTCATATCATGTCATAAGGCTCAACCAAAGTGTAAAGAATGTTCTATCAGATTGATATAAATTGAATAAAAAAGCCTTTGATACATGTGACGAATAGTTGGCTTTGTACTGATTTGCGAGTTACTCGTGTGAATCATTTAATATACGTATTTGAGGGTCTGAAATTGGAATTGATTCGTGCAATGAAGTGGCAAATGCTGGTAGTAATATTAAACAAATGTAACAAAGTGATAACATTTATTTTGTTTTTATTTTTTTGGGGCGGGAAATCATCAAATGACTCCTCTCGCTCTGGGCGGAGCGGAAGGTACTGTCAGACTTTTACTGACTAAAACCCATCCATGTTCCTTCTTTTGCCCTTTATGTTCCAGGGCCGCGGTATCTCTTTCGAACAGTCCCGCTGCACAAAGTGATAACCTAGTGGTGTGACCGTCGGACTGCCAAGTGATAGGTCTCGAGTTCGAGCCCAAGTTACGCACCGCTCATTTTTGGGATTAATGTGCGTATTGTATAATTATCACTTGCTGCGGTGCTGGAAAACATCGTAAGGAAACCAAACCAGCATCATCATCAACTTCCTGCCCTGGTCCCTACTTGGGGTTGGCGCAACACGTTTTTATCTTCCATTCTCCCCTGTCAACCGTCTCGCAAGCATCACTATCACTCCACACACGCACACTATCGCCTGGAAGAAAACTTTTGGTCGCGATAAGAGACATCCACGCGGGCAAAACCGCGGGCATAAGCTAGTTTACAAATAAAACCAAACCTGCATGCCTGAGAGATATTTCTCGATGGCATGTAAAGCCAAGTCAGACGCCCATCCATGGGCGGCATAAAAACTCTGACACCAGGTTAGCTTAGGTACTAACCACACGAAAAAGAAAGAAGAAGGAGGAATAGGAATGCATAAACATAATTTGGACAAAGTCAAACCCACCCATCATTCATAAATGTGACTTAGATATGAATGATAAACTGAACAAAATAATAGAACCAACTACACAATCTTTGTGAAACGGGGGTCAACGGTGCAAATGCAATGTGTAGGGGGCGAGCCTATTTGCCATTAAGCTGACACAGACCTGGACTCCAGGCTACTACTGAGAAGTTGCAACTTAAGCTAATATTAGTCGTTTCTGTGAAACTCAAACAAGTAGTTCGCGAAATTCAATTTTTCTTGCGTTTTTTGCAATTTGTTTGTCGCGAATCATATTTTAATCAACATACAACCTGACACTGACCTGTAAATTGCAAAAAACGTAAGAAATTTTTTAAATTTTTTGAAATTTTGAAAATTATGATTTCGCCCGGCTAGCATGGCTATCCACCTTATTTAAGTTCAATAGGTATATAAGTTACCTCCGTGACTGCCTCCGTGGTCGAGTGGTTTAGGCGTTTGCCTTGTGACCCGGTGGTCGTGGGTTCGATTCCTACGGGAAGCATACTTTGTGAAGTTGTTTCCAGTTTGGTTAGGACATTGCAGGCTTGAATCACCTGATTGTCTGATAAAAAGATGATTCCGTGCCTCGGAAAGCACGTTAAGCCGTTGGTCCCGGCTGTCATTGGTTGATCTTTGGCAGTCGTTACGGATAGTCAGAAGCCAGTAAATCTGACTCCAGTCTTGCCATGCAATACCGTGTTACCCAGTTAATGGGTTGTGGAGGTCTGGTAGGCAGCCGCTCTGCGTAAAATACTGGTATTCAGCTAAATCCAGCATGACTGGAAGCCGACCCCAATACAGTTGGGAAAAAGGCTAGGCAGATGATGAGGTATATAAGTTGCAGTTGGTAAGCATAAAATTGAGTCATAGGTGTCAAAATGATATATCGTTAATTCGTAATGAAAAAAGGGAACTAATTTTTTGAGCTGTTATTTAAATAAACATTCGAGATATTATTATGATCAGTTGAAAAACATATTGAGCAGTTATTTAATTTAATGGCGGTTGATTAATTATTGCGACAGTAAAACATGGACAGTAATAAAAAGTCAATTAGTCGGTTATTTTATCATACAATGTCAATTCTAAAAATAATTGAGCTGTCCAATAACTGAATGAGCGGTATAAATTATGGAATGAGCAGTTTGATAAATAGTTCGTCAGTTCATAGGGTGCGGAGACACACGGACTTGGGGTACCCCGACTCGGACAGGTTAGGTTCGAAGGGGATGGCGGGGTCTAGTGAGCGAGCGGAGTGAGCGAACTAAGACCCCGACATACCCTTCGTGTTAGGTTACTGTAAACCCTGCAGACAGAAATAGGGGCCCCGCCTAGCGGGGCTACGCTCACTACGCTTTTTAGGCGAATAACTGCGCACTCGTAACTGCCCATTTAGTTATTTTACTGCTCAGTATAATTATTAAAATGATCCATTTTATTATTTTTACAACTCATTTTTGTTTACTTTACTGCTAAGTTTAAACTGCTGAACTAGTTATTAAACGTGCCATTTTTAACTTACCAAAACCGCGATTTACAACTGCCTCTTTAAATAAGTGCCATGAACAAGTCGTTTCCCAGCAATAATTTTTGCGTAGACTTATGTACTCTGTTTGATATACAGAATGCTTGGTTGACGGCTTCGTGATGACTTGTTTATAGGACACCTCTGCCTAACCGTTCGCTAATTATAAATGTTCTATTTTTATAAATATGTTCTAGTAGTAGTAACTTCTAAGTAAACAACAATTAAATTTATTTAATTTTAATAATCTTTGCCTTAACATAAAAATAAAAAGATCAGTATATTAATAGAACGTGGCAACATCGCGTCACAATTTGATATGAAAGTTAAAAATTACTACTTTTGAAGATACTATAATAGGAATTTTGCACACTTGCCCATGCCAAGTAAGGATTTTGTAGGTTTTGGGCAAAGCTCGTGTGCCCAATAGAAAACCGACAAAGACGGTCGTGTTATTGATGACTGTTGATGTGTGATTGTGTTTTGCCCAGACAGACGCATTGCAGAGCAATGAAATGAGTATATAAGAGGAAGTCTGAAATGGCGCCGGTGACTGAAAAGTTGTGAGGTAATCGGTCGGCTTGGTATGGGGCAAATGGTGCGGAGGAATGAGAAAAATGTAGTGAGGAAAGTTTTGAGTATGAATGTAGGGTATAAGAGTAGAATAGGACCAAAGGAACAATGGATGGACTGTGTGAAGGATGATATGGCAAGAAAGTAGGTGTCTGATGACACGACGAGTAATTAAGAAGAATGGAAGATTTTTTTTAAAACCCTACACTAGGAATTTCTCCTGTATTGTGGGTGCGTTTACAAACATTTAAGCTCACATATACAAACAGCCAGACCCAAAAAAACTATCTGTAGGCGATACAAATATTTGTTCGGGATCAAACCCACGACACGCAACGCAGCAGTCAATCGTTCAGTCACTACGCCAACCGTGCCGTCAAACTGCGCCGACCTCAAATAAATTGGGATAAGGGCAGGATAGTGAGCAGACGCATTGCAGAGGACTGAGTAGCAAACAAACTTTTGATAACTAGAAGATAATCCGCTGCCTAAAGACAATTGAGCAGTTGGTTCATCATCTGCCTGCCTTTTCCCAACTATATTGGGGTCGGTTTCTAGTCTAACCGGATGCAGCTGAATACCCGTATTTTACATGGGGCGACTGCCTATCTGACCTCCACGACCCAACTAGTATTGGGTAACACGATACGCTTTGGTAAGACTGGTTATCAGACTTTCGAGCCACTGACTACCTTAACGACTGTTAAAGATCTATAAATGACAGCCGGGACCAACGGCTTAACGTGCTTGTTTTTTTGCTTAAGGAAGAAACTCGGTATGTAATGGGTGTTCACCCATCCACGAACCGACCTAGGCAAGCACGACTTAACCTAAAGATCGACCCGAGCGGCTGTTATTATTTAGCCACGAGCTCCTTTTTGTTTTTGAGTAGTTTGTTGATTGTTGTAAAAATCGATATAATATTTCTCGTGGAAAGCACGTTCACTAGGTAGTCTCGGATTTCATTCGTAGATCTCTGACAGTCGTTACGGATAATTGGGTATAAGCCTGGAAGTCAGAACGCCAGTTTTGAGAAGGGCTATCGTGTTACCCCTTACCTGAGGCAGTCGCTCCACATAAAATATTGGTATTCAGCTGCATCTAGTTAGAATGGAAGGCGACCCCAATATATGTAAGTAGTTGGAATTAGCCTATACAGATGATGATGATGATAATGTAATAATTAAAATGATTAAATAAAACACCATAAAAATGTGCACAGGAGCATATGGCCAAGAAGAGGCAAAGATTGAACAGTGACGATTATAGACGTAATTATAAGCAGCTTGTAAAATAAACAATAGACAAGTATATTATTATATTATATGATTGGCCTGTTGGTCTAGTGGTTAGTGACCCTGACTGCTAGGACGGAGGTCGTGGGTTCGATTCTCACACAGGACCAATCTTTGTGCGATGAGTACGATTATTTGTTCTGTATCTGGGTGTGTAATTTATCTATAATATGTATGTATTTAGAAATGTATAAGTATGTTCATCAGTTGTCTGGTTGCCATAGTACAGGCTCTGCCTAGTTTGGGATCAGATGGCGGTGTGTTGGTTGTCCCAAGATATTATTATTATTATTATACGATCCTGCAATTATCACATAACTAACATCCTAAAAGTTATACGCAATAAAAGAAGTATTTTATGAAGAAAACATCAAATATGAGCGGGTGGATTTTACGATAATGCGAGATCATGACCAGTGGCATTGCTGCGTTACTTTATACTTATGGATATCGTCAGTTAATATAAATAGCTTTATTTAATGAGATAATTAGCAGTAGCCCGCCAATTTGTTCGCGTGGAAAAATCTGTGTTAAAATAAAAAAAGTAGCATAAGTGCTGTTCCGATTATGAGCTAAACTGAACGTTAGACTTCCAAATTAATAAATTGCATGATTTAAACTCTTAATTGCCCATTACAACAATTCGTTGCGAGGTTTGAGCGATGAAAATCAACAAGGCATCATCATCTGTCTAGCCTTCTTCCCAACTATGTTGGGGTCGGCTTCCAGTCTAAGCGGATGCAATTCAATACCAATATGTGACAGTAAAAATAAAATAAATCTGAAAACTGCTTCTTTTTTGACGAATTTATACCGCAAACATATCGGGATCGCGAAGAAATGCCCGAAAAGTTACGTATATGAAACCGAATTCGCTGCCGAAATCTCTGTTGGCAGAATTATTTATAAGTTGGGTCGTATAAAACTTTTTGTAAAAGTAACGGGTGTACCAACATGGACGTAGGGTGAATAGATTTGAAGAATATCTGGAAGTGAAAAGTCTATGATAATTTATTTGAAAGTTTATAGTACTCACTGTAGGGTTTGGTACGTGTATTATTTTGAGTGTTGGTCTTTATTTTGTGTTGACTTTTAATTATTATTTTCATTTAGAATTATTAATTCCTTTATTCATTGATTAACCATATTAATTAAATTTTCAAATATAAAAATCACAAAAACTAAAAAAAAAAAAAAATATAAAAAGATAGTAGCCCACCAGCATCGGGAACAGGGCCCGAACTACCGGTCATCAGGGCTCTTGAGAGAGGAACCTCCTAACAATACGCGCCGTGTCCAGAAGAACTGCTTTATGAATCAAGCCCTTGATCTAGCTGCCAAGCGAGAGCCTACTCAGATGTTGTTTGAGGCTATTGGCTATTTAGCCATTGGCCGACACGACTATCGACATGTCGAGACAACCTCGCAAACCAGATCTACATACTTGATCTGCTTATCTTTTTCTGCTTTCACGAGGTTTTGAGAATTATTTTATTAATACATCTTTGTTTCGATCAAACTGTAAAAACTGTTTTAATATTTATTTCCTTAAATAATCCATAGCAAGATTTCAGGGGTACTGCAGGGTAAAATCATTGGTTCCGAACTGTCTTTGATTCTTAGAAATACGAACTGTCGAGTTTTTGTTGGTAGGAGTCCGATTTAAACACCTTAGACAGAGGGTTTTCATAACGATTGCTTCACAGCAAAAAAAAAAGGTCTAAAACTTTATGTATCAAAATAAATAAATACAAAATATGCTCATAATTATTTACCAAAAAATGGCAATCATTTAAAATTCTTGCTTTAAAGAGGTGTATCCTAAAGACCAACGTTCTCATAAATATTATTAATAACCGTTCAGCTGCAGTTCAGCTAAACTTTATTACCACCCAAGAGTAGAAAATTGCTTTGAAATGACTTTTTCTCCGTATTTTATGGAGAAGCTCAGCTATAAGATTTCAGTACTTAACTAGAATATGTATAATATGAAATTAATAGTTTTAAGACTGCCTCGTGGAGGAGGATTAATAGATGTCGCCACCGAGGCCGACCCAGAAAAAGGTGGTGAAATGACCTGGACGGGCACTGCGATGATGGCTGGATCGAGGTGGGGCACAAAAAGAGTACCTGGAAATATATAGGGGAGGCTTTTGCCCAGCAGTGGGACATCAAGGGTAGAAAAAAAGGCTACCATTGGTCTTGTAGCCGCAAGCGATACTGGTAAACATGAGGTCGCTGGTACGATTCCTAGGACGATTAAATTGTTTATGATTATTTTTTTGGTTTGGGAAATCATCAAATGATCCCTCCCGCTCTGGGTGGAGCGGAATGGAGTGTGACTTTTATTGACTAAAACCCATCCATGTTCCTTCTGTTGCCCTTTGTGTTCCAGGGCCGAGAGTTTAACAACTTGAACGAGGAGTATAAAACATCAATAGCTTTAGTAAGAACGGCTACAGTTTAATGATACAACCGAAATATTTTAGTGGCAGGTTGCCAGCTGAGTAGCAGCTTGCAACTACGTCTTAAGAAGAAAGATGAGCTCCTATTACATTCTATCCTCATAATATCTAGCTTCTTCTTAACGGTATAGATATAGACTATGGTAGGTGGCATAATTACGTTACAATAATAAATTCTTGGCTTCACATTTTTCTTTCGTAATCATTTTTACTGTAAAAAAAACATAATACATATACAGGATTTAGTTACCCGCGTCCTTCAAGTCGGTGAGTCTACCCATCATCATCTGCCTGCCTTTTCCCAACTCTACTGGGGTCGGCTTCCAGTCAAACCGGGTGCAGCTGAATCCCAATATTTCATATGGAGCGACTCTCTGACATCCATTTACTTATTGATAGACACGTAATTCATCATCATCTTCCTGCCCTTGTCCCATGTTATTTGGGGTCGGCGCAACACATTTTTTTTTCTTCCATTCTCCTCTGTCAACCGTCACTCTTCTACTTCTTTATCTTTCAAATCATTCCTCACACAATCCATCCATCGTATCTTTGGTCTTCCTCTCCCACTCCATCCATCAACGTTTATATTCATCACTCTTTTAGTCACATGCGATTCGTCCCTCATCACATGTCCATACCAAGACAGTCGATTCCCTTTCAACTTGATAAACACGTAATTCGTGTGCAATAAAAAATTGCAACAAACATAAGAATTTCGCGTGCTACGCTGTGAACAAATTTGTAATTTAAGTTACACTTCCAACTGAAAGATCTAAGCGTTAGCATAATATAAAAATTATAATCGTGAGTTGAATAACTCATAATGTTTATGATACCTAGATACACTTCGTTAGTTAAAAGCTTCGTACGAAGGTGGTGAAGTTGCCAACAATGCAGACGGAATTCTCGTATTTAGAATTCTTGTTCTCCCGTATTGGTACTAACGATAATGAGAATAGTTTACGTGAGTTAGCAAAGAGTTGGCGGGATTGACTGCCGAAGGTATGTTGGACGTATTTTCATTTTTGCTCAGCAAAATCAGCATCTAACTTCCCCACTGTTGGGACTCACGGCTTCTCTCTGTGACAGGGAACGGGCCAGAATCCAACAAACTGTTCAAGTGCGAATGTCACATGTATTTTTGGTTTGGGTTTGAACCCAGGGGATTGATTATTGATATATTGATTGAACCCTTGATTATAGATATATTGTTTGGTGGAGGAGTCCGACTAGCACTTGGCCAGTTATTTTTTCATCTAAATTTCCAATAACGTGAAATATTTCTTATCATAAGACATTCCTCACAGTAAGGGGTATGCTACCTTCGTGATATTAACCTGCTGTATCCATATTAGGTATGAACGTATAGTCTCCGTGTAGCTTTTATTAATAAACTAGATTTATATGAGACTAGCTATTGCCTGCGGCTTCCCTCGCGTTGATTAAGAATTTGACAATTCGGGTTTTACTCTGCTTGTAATAGTATAATTCAATCATGATTCGAAAGACACGTGGCGCCATTTACTATCATAAGAACGTCACTGTGGTTTTCCATGGGAACAGTACTTTTTTTCGGGATGAAAGGTACCCTACGTCCGTTTATGTACACCTGTCAAAGTTTATGCAAAATGTCAGGATGATCGGTTCTGTGGTTTCGGCGTGAAAAGGTAACAAACAAACAAACTTACTATCGCATTTATAATATTAATAAGTATAAGGATACGGATTTTATCGCAGATGCAGGGGCTTGTGGGTGAGATTGAGATATTACAAGCGCACGGGTCGGTTGAAAATTAAGCTGTGCTTTCCGAGGTCGGTTCATACATGGGTGATCATTTACGAGTATTCTACACTAATATTATAAAGAGCCAAAATAAATAAAATATTTTAGTGTCCAGATACAAATCCGCATACAACTTAATCTGTATAACAAACATACACATAGATCACTTAATAAATATAGACTACCATAAACATTCACAAATAAGAGTAGGTACATACGCACACGTGCGCCCCAAAGGCAGCGAAATAGGTAAACAGCGTGTAGTTTTTTTTTTTTGAATGGCGTCTCGCTGCGCTACAAGTACAACTCTACTAAGGTTGAAGCTGCTTAACCGGTCAATCCTGTGGTGGCCAAAAATTACTTTAAGGCCCCCAGCCAGGGCTTACAAACTAAACAGCGTGTAGTAGGATTGCCGCTGTATATATTGTAGGGGGCTATGGTTCCATTCCCGTACCGCGGCAGCTAAAGAATTGGCCAATCGATGCATAGCGGTGCGTGCGGCCGTCGAGCGGCTCCTCAGTAGCGCCTGCCAGTAGGGCGCGCGGCGCGCAGCGAACATTCAAAGTTTGCAAGGGTAATCTGTGGAACTACTGATCCGATTCCGAAAATTATTTCACTAATGGGAAGCTAGATTATACTCGAGTGCCATATTATAACGCGAGTGAAGCCACTGGGAAGATCTAGTTCATTATATATCGAGACCTCTTCCTACTTACTTCGTACTTCGGAATGCACACTAAGCCGTTGGTCTAGCTAGGCTGTCATTTGTAGGTATTTGACGGACGGATTGTCAGAAGCTCGAAATTTGAAAACCAATCCTGCCTTATGGTATCGTTTACCCATTAATTGAGTTGTGGAAGGCAGACAGGCAGATGTTCCTTGTACTGTCATTTAGCTGGTCCTGTATTCAAAATTTTGTAAAACGTTCAATAGTTCCATATTGCATAGTTGCATATTGCCTAATTGAAATACTTGTTGGACTTGGTATTCTTTAGAGCAGAATATTTCAATTGTATGGATTATGCAAACACATTTGTGTTACACACTTGCGTTTGTTATATCTCTGAATCACAGTCATTTAACATTAATTGCGTTAATTATACAGGGTGGAATACACCGACGCGAAAACGGTCACTACGTATTCAGTAAATCAGTCTGAGCCCCCCACATAGAAATTATTCATCCGTAATTTTTTTTTAAACAGCTGTTTCCAACAGAAGTGCAATATCTACACGTTCAAAATGTATGGAATAGCCAAATTTTTTTTAAATAACCGATGAAAAATTTCTATGTGCGGTGGGGCTCAGAATGAAGTACTGAATATGTGGTAACCGTCTTCGCGTCGGTGTCCCTTCCACCCCGTATTATCAAGTATTAACATGAATAATTACATTCCTCGAAATAAATACTGCTTACTTTTGGGAAACACATTGATCATTAATTAGTTGTTTCTGAGAACATTGAAATTCAAGATTTTAATGATCACTATACAGAGTTGATACGACAGAGGGGCATTAAATTACACTACGTATATTATACGTGTTTAGTATTAATTCGATACGGTATAAAAATAAAAAGCGCGAAAAAAGAGAAAATATTTTTTTCAAAGAAACTAAATAGCTTACAAATCAGAATATAACGTAACCACTCTGTGTAAAGAAATTTGACGGTTGTACTTGTGACATGCGTCAGAGCGGCAACAACGCAACGTTTGTAAGGTGCATGACCTATGCTTAGACATAATCAGCTGTTAGGAAAGATACATCGTGTTCAAATGTTGCAAAATCTTAAAAAATCATTTGCGGCTAAACTACAGCTCCTATTTAATTGATTTTTAGTACCGAGCTTGAAAATGGTACCTAGTATAGGCAGTTTAAAGGAAAGCCCCTCTGTCGTATCAACTTTGTATACCAATAAGTCATGCAATAACTTATCGGAAAAGGAAAAACTGAAGAAGTTGGTTGTAGACACTAAAACAATGGAAAATAACTTGCGGAAGTCGGAAACTTTATTTGTTTCATTGCCACCGACTTTCGAAAGTAAAGATATTTTTCACTTTTTTGGTGTTTTTTTTTGGAAGTCGGTTATTTTGTTTTTGCATATAAATGATTTTTATTTTACCCCTTTTAGTTGAGATATTTTACACAAATTCTGGCCATAATTATATAAAATTTCCTTTGTAACGATACGTTTTTATGATAATTATCATCATGTCATCAAATAGACGAAGAAGAAAAACTACGTAATATAGAAGAAAACTCATAAACTACCCAAGTACAGTTAATAAAATTTATAAGTTACCACCGCGCAAGCTTTCTCTACCAAATACCAAAAGAATCCCGAATAAAAAAATTGGACCAGCAATCACAGAGAAATCGGCGTACATACATGAACAAAACAGATACTGAAGGAATACATTACATCCTCTATTTTTAGAAGTGGTCCAAATCTCAGTTTAGATAGCTAGCGGTAATTAGACTGCAAAAGATGCTGGTGAAAAACATAACTTCTTTCTTTTCAGAAGTCGGTTAAAAAGGACTGTAGGTCATCTCAGTAATAATGTGATGCACTGACTTAAAATAATTCAGTCTTGGTTCAAAATCCCAAAGGTTCAGAGCCTCGAAAAGTTCTAGGAATATTTTCAT
Source organism: Eurois occulta (assembly GCA_950022335.1). Classification (NCBI taxonomy): domain Eukaryota; kingdom Metazoa; phylum Arthropoda; class Insecta; order Lepidoptera; family Noctuidae; genus Eurois; species Eurois occulta. The sequence goes on from OX465499.1 coordinate 6,763,376, forward strand.
GTAATAAAATCGTTATTTTACGTCAACTAAGTATGAAAGTTAATATTGCTGTAACATTGTGCGTTAAATATATTTAAGAGCTTTGTAATTAGAAGTTTTAATCTGTTTAGCAACTTGATGTGCAAGGAACGTCTTTAGACTATTTGAGCAGTTTTCAAGTTGGAAGAAAACATTGAAAGTTGTAGGTGATTATTAAAGTAATTTAAGTACCTTAGATCGGCACTTAAATTACTTTAATAATCACCTAGCTAGCTAGCTCCCTACATAGAAATTTTTCATCGGTAAATTAAATTCATTCAAACATCCAATGGATGGAATGGACAGATGGTTTTCATTACATCTTTCCTCTCGCAGGTGTGCTGGAAGAAATTTCCTATGAAATAAGCAGTACCTTTGTGCTCTTCTATGTTAATATAATTTGTCCTGTTAAGTATCTTTGTGTACATAAATAAATAAATAAAACAGCTATTCCATACATATTGACCGTTTTTTTAAATTACCGATGAAAAATTTCTATGTTTGGGTGTTCAGAATGATGTACTGAATACGCGGAAACCGTTTTCGCGTCGGTGTCCGTTCCAAAATGTAAAATATGCCTGAGCTTTTATCAACAATTATTTTGATACTCGAACTCGCACTCCGTACTAGTCAACTGTCAAACTTTACATAAATATACAGCCGAATAACTGATCTTTAATAATCAATCAACTAAGTCCATATAAGTCAGTTGGAGAAAGGTTTCAGATATGGTACACCACATCATTCTTTTAACTAGATTTTAAATAATTACTGCTGGGATTTATAAAGGGTGTAAAAACGACCTTAACGGCACCGAGAGGCACTTTTTCTTCCCTTCAGTGCGAACATTTGTTTTTCTGGACCATGCCTGGGAAACACAGGTAACCTCCACTAGATTCCGCAGGTTGACCAAAACCCAACACTTTGCCTGACCTCCTCAGTCGAGTGGTCGCAAGCACAACTGCTGATCATTTGGTCCTGGGTTCGATTTCCGGGTCAGGCAGTGTTATTGGGTTTTACTATCAGGAATATCTCAACAGCAGCCACGAAGCCTGGATTTGTGCCCGGTTGATGATGACAATAGGCTCGTCCCCTATGACACGTGGGACTTAAAACATAACTGGCGAAATGAGGGTGTACTATTAGGCACACCTCTGAATAGCCCTTCTGATTACAGGCATGATGTTATGACGTCATTATCGTAGACCTTTATAATCTTAGCCTGAATTTTTATATTGAAATGGTCCCTTTGGTAGGTTCATGATATTTTTTCCAATTTCCATTTTCCACTTAAAAACAAAGGAGGTTTAAAGTCAAAGGCTCCATTAGTGATTAAGTATATTTGAATAGGAGTCCTAATTACTTTGCCTAAAACGAAGGTTAGACCCAAAGGTCTAGAAATATCTAATAGCTTTCTAAAGCTAGTAATTTGTAATGAGGGTTGCTAATTACTGGAAGCAAGTAATTCTATGTCACTTTAATATTGTAAACTCCTTTAATTTTGCATTTTCACGCCTAATTTTGGCCTTAAGGCATACTGAATTATGTAAAAGCTAATTTAATTAAAACTACATGCCTTCAAACCTTGTAAACTCTAATGAATACAGTTGTAAATTGTTGTTTAGGGCACCATGGTTGCTATAAAGAACTTAATAAATTGCCTAAGAGTGCTAAATTCAATGGTTAAAATTTCACAACAGCTTGATTATTTCACCTTCCATCTTGCGCTGCATGTCTTGCCAACTGAACACTTGACGATCTTATGACTGCATCAGCCAGCGGAGTTCGCATAGCTGAATTTTGGGCCAAACATATTTAATCATAATTTGCCATCGATACATTAAAAAGAAGTTCTATGGTTGTGCTTTTTGAAGAAATATATTTCGTATCAGTTTTTACCTGAAAATTCCACGAAAGGTCTTCAAATCCAACTTACCTGCAACAACAACAATATTATAAGCATGTTTAATATTTCAGCACATAAAAAGTAAATGCTTATGCCTATCTTCAACCGTGGTTATTTCATTCGAGTCGCCCCGGGGTCAAACCTTTAATGGAACAATTACATTAATTTTATTATGAACCATAGAAATACAAGACAATTTTCAAAAGCGATCAATATTTAACAAACTGTAAACACATCTCTGAAATCCCAATAGCAAACAGGTCTAAAACAAATTGGTCTGAAACGCATACAAATCATCATCATCTGCCTAGCCTTTTCCGAAATATGTTGGGGTCTGCTTTCCAGTTCCAGCTGAATACCAGTATTTTACATGGAGCGACTGCCTATCTGACCTCCACAACCCAGCTAGCACTGGGTAACACGATACCTTTGGTAAGACTGGTTGTCAGACTTTCGAGCCACTGACTACCTTAAGGACTATCAAAGATCTACAAATGACAGCCGGGACCTACGGCTTAACGTGCTTTCCGAGGCACGGAGGAAATTCGGTATGTAATGGGTGGTCACCCATCCACGGACCAACCTAGGCAAGCGTGGCTTAACCTAAAGATCGACTCGAGCGGCTGAAACGCATACAAATATTGCTGCGAAATCTCGAAACACGAAATTGAAATCTTTTCTATAGTTACAGATACCACTCGATTTCAATCACCAAATACACGAACTCCTATGTAATATTAAGTCAATTCTTCCGTGTCATATATTTTCATCATCTCATCTACTCTACATAATAATACCTTATTTTTTTTTTGCGGAAATCCGCGATTTCCGAACTGTATTTATTTCGAAAATAAGGCATTAAATGTAAAACACACTCTATGCGATTACAATCTTAATCGATTCAACGGCGTTTCCCAGGGTTTAATTTTCGGTCCAATTTATAGACTACATGTGTGCTGTTAATTCGTGTCGTTTCTCTGTTCACAAAGTTAAATTGGGTTCGAATCTATCCTGTAATGAGTTTAATCTGCAGTTATTAGATTGGCAACGTGTGGCAAAATTTGAAAAAAGTTTTTTTGTTAGTGATTTGAGTTTTAATTCAACAGTGAAAGTTTTTCTAATTACATTGGCTGTTCAGTGTTCTTTTGCAATTTATTTTCCGAAGTTCTAAACAGAAATGTGCTTTTGGGAAAACCATTTATAACATAAACTTTTTTGTGCGCTACAACTTTAAAAATTGTATGATATTTTACCTAATTCTGAAATCTACTTAATTAACACAGCTAGAAAGTTAAAATTTGTTTTAATGGAAATAAGATGAATTGGAAACTGATTTAAATATGAAAAATAGCTAGAGACTTCTTTATGCTGTTCCGACCCCTACATAGTTGGAAAAAGGGTAGGCAGGTGATGACATCTTTACGCTGCGCTGTTCATTTAGGACTTTGAAATAAAACTCTAAATTCTACAACTCACAGTAAGAAATCTTAAAAAATAGGTTTGTTGCATTTAAAAAAAAAAAACTGGTGTAAATTCAGTAGGTACGCAATTTTCAATCAACGCGAAATTTAACAGCATTGCTCGGGGCTCAATTCGAGAATATCAAATTATCATATGTATCTACATAGGGACGTTTCAAGTCAAGTAATCACGAAGATATTGATCCAAGTAAGTAATTGTATGTGAAAGCGAGGCTAAATAATAGAGACAGTTTATAAAAGCAATGCTTGAAACTTGAAATGAACTGTCTGCCGACATAATTACTTCATCATCTGTCTAGCCCTTTCCAACTATGTTGGGGTCGGCTTTACGACTAATCAGATACAGCTGAACACCAGTATTTTACATGGAACGACTGCCTATCTGACCTCCACAACCCAGTTAGTACTGAGTAATACGATACCCTTTGGTAACACTTTTGTCAGACTTTTGGGCCAATGACTACCTTTTTTTTTTTTTTTTTAAGATGGGAAATCATCAAATGACTCCTCGCGGAAGGGAGTGTCAGACTTTTACTGACTAAAAACCATCCATGTTCCTTCTTTTGCCCTTTATGTTCCAGGGCCGCGGTCTTTCGAACAGTCCCGCAGCCCTGGCAGGCATCGGCCCTTGCGGGCCCCTCATCATTGTTGGCATCTGTTTGATTTCTACACAATGTATATTGTTTTGAAATAAATGACTATGACTATGACTATGACTATGAGGCGCGCGTGGAACACGAACGCGCCGTCCACACGCCCTGTCGTCATACGACAGACGGACGGCGAACTAGCTCATTACTCACCCGTCCACAGGCCCGCGCCTACGGTGGCAGAGAGCCATCACGACGTGGCCCCCGACGCCCGGTGCTTCTCCCGCGGCGGCTGGGACGTGAGGTTCTCGTGAAAATCAACCTGAGCGGGTGTTATTATTTAGCCACGAGCTCCTCCCTTAAACCTAGTTACTTGCAGAAGCGTAAGTACCCTATAATGTTCCCACTGCTGGGACATAGGCCTCCCCTATGAGATGGATTGGGATATCAACATCGCAGTTTCAGTGCGGGTTTGTAAATGTCACATTATGTCGTATTAAATTTTAAGTTCTTCGACATGCCAGATTCCTCACGATCTTTTCCGTCACTGTTTGATGGTGATGTTACTTGGGATCAGAGCAATCTTTTTCTTTCATTTTATCGCTGTCAACTATCACGTTATCATCCGCTCATTAAAAGGAATCATAATCATCAGTTTTCAGCCCTTGTATGAAATGACTTGTGTAAGCGTAACATTTTTTTTCATTCTCCTCTGTCAGACTGTCGCCATCAATTTTCCTCTTTTTTGATTCATTTAACTCCGAAAATAATTTCACACAAGGTTTAAAATCAATCATGTCATCTACATATTAATCGATCTTCGGCGACAGATATAAATAGAATACGCGTGTTAAAACAAGTTTCTGTCGGAACTTTCTTTTCATACTCGTGTTCGTGTGTGTCTTTGCTCACGTTCGCATCTGTTGGATCATGTGGGTCAACTCAGTATAGACCAATGGAATTTGGGTTTTAGGCCTTATGGATATTAGTGGAGATATTGTGATTTATTTTTTGGTATGTGTATTATCGTCATAGTTTCATCTGCCTAGTCGTTTCCTTTATCTATGTATATTTGGGTCGGCTTTTGGTCCAACCGATCTGATGTAAAAAGTGCCTTTCAATGGCCTATTGAAAAAAAAAAATAACCGACTTTAAAAAAAAGTGGGAAATAAACTTTACTTTTGGAAGTCGGTGGCAAAAAACTCTATGAAACAAAAAAAGTCACCGACTTCCAAAAGTAAAGTTTATTTCCCACTTTTTTTGAAAGTCGGTTATTTTGTTGCAAAAAAGTTTTTATTTTAGCATTTTAATTGAGGTCACACAAATAACTCATAAAGTTTCGAAGCAAAGTTATTGTACGGGACCACCGCGCAAACTTCTTTTACCAAATGAAATGGATTTATTTAAATCGGACCAGGAATGTCCGAGAAATCGGTGATAATACATGAAAAAAAAAATATGCTGGTGAAATTCATAACCTCCTTCTTTTTTATAAGTCGGTCAATAAATATTTTAACTTTAACTTTGATCAACTGCATCTAGTCAACTAGTATTTGATATGAAGCCGTCATTTAATAGGCAGTCGCCTATTACAATGACGGCTTGTTATCAGAAATTTTTCTACTTTCTTCTTTTTCTGTTGTTCGTCCTTTGTCTTGTCTTGTCTCCTTTATACATTTTATTTTCTTTTGTATTTTATCTTGCAATAAATTCATTTTGGATCAGGTAGTTGCCTGACAAACTACCATTACAATTCTATCACTAACAGTAAGGATTTTCTCAATTTATTTGTTTAAATTGGTTTAAAAAGCTGATTTTACATCTACATTCTTCAACTTCTTCTAAAGCACCTACCTTTGCAGTTTTACTTAAATCAACAGAATAAAGTGGATCTTTATCATCAAGAATACTCATAACAAATGCCGCTTCAGACGATTCATTCACAACAATGATTGACGCCCGATAAAGCGCCACCATTTATCATCTAGTGAATAAGCATGAAATAACATCTTCAAACAGACATGTACTTCACGTGTACTTACGTCTATTGTTATCTTGAGATGTTCCCTCACTTCATCATATTGAAGGGCTTTGGCTTGTGTTTGTATGGTGTATTGTCTAGTTTGTTTATGCAAATGTTAGAGAATCAACTTTTCTCTTATAAAACAGGCGTTGGTTAGAGTTGTCGACATAGCTTACAGAATAAGTAAGTTAAACTGGCAATGGGCTGGCCGTATTATCCGTAGAACCGATGACCGTTGTGGTAGACGTGTTCCTGAGTGGAGACCGCGAATCAGCAAGCGTGAGGTCGCCCTCAGGTTCGGTGGAGTGACTGGAAGCAGTTGGATGAGAGCTGCCGAGAGACGAGTTAAGTGGCCTGCGATTGAAGAGACTTTTATCCAGTAGTGGACTGCTGTAGGCAAAAAACTAAGTTTTCCTTTCACACAGTCTTCTTTTTATCGTGTGGTTAGTGTCTAACCTGGTGTCAGAGTGTTTATGCCACGCATGGGCCTCTGACTTGGCTAGACACGCCGTCAAAAAATATCTCCCAGGCATTCTGGTTTCCTCGCGATGTTTTCCTTCACCCAAGCACGTGATAATTATTCGATACGCACTTAGAATCCGAAAAATCAGAGGCGTGCCTTGGGTTTGAACTCGAGACCTATGACATGGCCCCCGACTCCCGGCCACCACAGGCGCGGGTCTGTGGACGGTGAGTAATGGGCTAGCTCGCCGTCCGTCCGTCTTATGACGAAAGGCCGTGTCGACGGCGCGTTCGTATTCCACGCGCGCCTCAAAGAGATGTCAGCAAACTGGACCCCTTCAAAGGAACATGGAAGGGTTTTATTCAGTACAAGTCTGCCACTCCCTTCTGCTCCACCCAGAGCAATCATTAAATGACCCCTTCATTTAATGATTTCCCGTCCGGACAAACAAAGGGTCACACCACTAGGCTATCACTGTTAAGTTTCACACATTAAGCTTCTGATTTAAATACCACTGCAGAATTGCGCCAAAGGTTAACATAGTAAAATACGTAGTTTAACCAAGGATCTAGTCATTTGAATAAACACTGCACTTCTGCCCACGCAAATTCTCAGTCACTTCAGTAAATTGGTTGGTTCTTCAGCAACTTATGTTTTAAAAGGTGCAAGTCGTACAGAAAGCGGGTTGGAAGGTACTTCTTAATAAAGTAATTCACGACCAGGTTGAGTACATGTAAATGTGACTGCCATGTAGACATTTTTTGTTTTGTTTTTGGTTTGTATGGCATATCCTAATCTTTAAGTTTGATTTGTTTTTTTTCTCTCTTTCTACATTTTGCTTACGTATACAAGGTGTAATCCTCCCGTGTGGTCTCTAGGACCACGAAAACGAACAACTTTCACTTGTGTAGGAGATACAAGTAACTGCCCGCTACCGCTCACGCTCCGCCTGCTCTGCGACCTCTATCTTAAAGATAACGCCTGTAAGTGACTTCAAGCGTTTTACGCGAAAACAATTTGTGGTTGAAAATTTGCTTGTAAAGTACCTAATAGTAATATTTAAGCTCTAAATCCTTCCTTGTACGCCGAGTTCCCAAACAGCACTGTTTCTGATCTGGATAATAAGCAAAGCTTGGATTTCAGTTTTAATTGGGTTTCACATTACAGTTGCGGAACTAATTTCAGACTAGTTTAATTTTTGGAAACTTGTCTCATGTGTAGTGGCTAGAATTAGCTAATAGTTGCGTAATTATGATAGCAAAACGCGTAAAATTACATCACGGTTGTTATCTCCGAAGGGTTTTGCAAAGGGGACCTAATAGTACACCCAGATTTAGCTAGCACTTATATTCAAGATCAATGTTACAGGGAGCGAGTCTATTGCCATCAACCGGGTACAAATCCAGACTCCGTGGCTGCTACTGAGAAATTCCTGACGGAGATGCCCAATAACGCTTTGCCCGACTTAGAAATCGAACCCGGGACCTCAAGCTCAGCAGTAGCGCTTGCAACCACTAGACCAACAAGGTAATTATGATTTGTTAATATTTTATTGATATTCTCAAAGAACTTCTAAACAGTTGTTAATATTCCACTCTTTTTTTATAAGTTTTTGTTAAAATTAGTTGCAGTAACTAAGCCAAATCAGGCTAGAACTTTGACCTGCCAAACAGTAAGTATAAACAAGACAGCCGCATCTATGAACAAGTGATTACTTGAGTTAGAGTAATTACTTAAGGTACGATTTTTATTCTGTACTTTAGTAATTGCTTCAAGTTAGAACTGTCAAAAGTTAGAATCCTTAGCTTTGCTTTCTTTGACGGTTCTTATTTTGTTCAAATTCTTGTCTATTGCATAAAAATGTGCATAAGTTGTACACTAGTCATTAGTTTAACATTGACTATAGTTACCAAGGGTATGACTCGTCTCATCCACACCTCAACAACGGTGAAATTAACATGACGACCGTCACCGAAAACATTTCCATAATTAAAGTAACTTTACACTAAGAATGCAACTGACAGATGAAAATGTCAACGAAACTACGACGTAGAATGCATTTGTACAAGACATAGATAATAAAATACTAATACGAATAGATGTGACACTCGCTTTGGAGACAAACTAAATGCATACAAGGCTAGTAGGATATACCAACGGAGACAGGACGGACCTGGACGGGCCTGGACGGACCTGGACGGACCTTCAGCCAAAATGGAACGGATTGCCGAGATTTAAAAAATATATATTTAAGATGACTTGTTAAATTTGAAGATGTTACTTTTTTAAGACCACTCGTTGATCAACTATATTAAGTTGCATACTGCTTAACCGGACTATCTAGTGGTGGCCAAAAATTACCAGATCAATTTGAAGATGTCGCACTTTAAAGAAATATTTTACAGACAAAATAATTGATGGTCCATGTTTGTAGCAAAAGTGATCAAAAAATTGCTGATGTAACTATTTCCTTACGAGAAAACTCATTTTCAAAAACAACTCTGGTAGAATTATTTTGAGCTTTGAAAGCACTGGCTTTGATACAATTAATTGACAAATATTTCCTTTGACTTGATTAGTGACAGAGGAAAGTAACAAAGAACTATGTGCAAGTGCCACTTCCACAAGTTACTTATAGTTTATGTTCAAAACATTCAGAGGCATGACAAACAACTGACATTAGGAAATTGCACGAACTGAAATCTACCCGCATACGAGAGTAATATAATTCTCAACTATTGTTCAGAAGTTTTAATCTTTTGAGAATCAAATTAAAATGTAAAGTTAGTTCGGTACCGTTTTCAGGTTTCAGTCTGTTGTTCCCTGTGTTTGTCCTGTAATGTAATGAATATGAGAAAGATAAAAGGCTGTGTTTGTGGGTATATGGGTGTATTGTTTGCGACATTTTTGCTCAATTGTTGGGATGTTTTGGCGTAGATTAAAGATAATATGAGGAACTAGGTTTTACACGCGGCTTTGCCGTAAGCTGGGTTAATAAAAAAAATGTTCTAACCTAGGTCATGGTCATGCAGAGTTGCATTCGCATTCAAGTATTATTATTAGTATGGATGTGTTCGTGACGTAGGTAGTCTATTGTGATACGGGAGAGTATGTGAGTAAATTGAAAAACCTGAGAAAAACTGTTAATGACTTGCTAAAAATAAAAGTAAAAGAACAACAATGATATCAAGTTAGTCATAAAAACTACAAAAAGCTTTGATTTTTTTATCACAGTTGCTATTTGCGATCGTTCGTTAGACCGTGACTGAATTCATTTCAAGAATAAAATTACTTTGTGGTCGAGCAGCCAGTGTTATTCTATTCACTCGCTTCGCTCCTCAAAGGAAATTGTATAAATCACTTTTTTGTCCATCTGTCACCGAGGTTTTTCTTGAATCAATGCAACGAACGAATTTGACTTTTGATACGATCATGTTAGGTTTCAATGTCGTGCACACGGGTTGGATCAGTTTGATATTGAGAATGTTTAGATTCCATAAATATATTTATTGTTTGTTTTAGCGGTATTGATGGATGGCTACAGACAAGAGGAAGACCAAAAAACGATAGATGGACGGTGTTAAGGATGACATGCCTAGAAAGGAGATGGCTGTTGAGATTACAGAAAAGTTTGGAAGAAAAACCGTTGGACGTCCGTTGGCGCGTTGGTACCGGCAAAATTGCGGGAAGCAGATGGATAAGGAACAGAGAAGAATGGCAGAAGAAGCGGGAGGCCTATTCCTAACAGTGGGTGATTCTGGGCTGAAATGGTGATGATGAAAAATTATATGCTGCACTGACACTAAATTAATTGGGATAAAAGCAAGACAATGATGCTGATGATATATGATTTGGCGTTCTTAAGTGTTAAGGTGAAAAAGAATTTACAAAGATTTTTCGGTGCCACTTTTTCATATTTATTTGCAAACAAACGATAAGTTAAATAGCGCACTATTATTCAAAATTATAATTATTCGTCTGCATGTCGCGTTTCACTTCTCAAGTATGTCACAGTCAAAAGTCAATGTCAAGATTATTTAAATATTTATTAAAGTTTATTTTATTCAAATGTGTCTAAAAATCCGGACGGTAATAATGTTTTGTAAACAATTGAATGCTACGTTTGTGGCCGGAGAAAGTTTTTGCGCTTTGCTAAAAATGGCCAGTATTTTCTTAAGCAAAGAAAAATGTAAATTAAGCTAAAAATATGGATATTAAGGACGTCTGTGGTATAAATGAGAATCCTTTCCTCACTAATATTATAAATGCGAAAATAAGTTTGTTTGTGTTGCTGAAATTTTGCATATACGTGGTCAGGTATACAGAAACGGATATCTTTCATTCCGAAAAAAAGTACTGTTCCCGGAGGAAAACAACAATTACGTTCTTATGATAATAGATGGCGCCACGTGTCTTTCAAATCATAATTGAGTTACCTATATCATTACAAGCAGAGTACAACCCGAATCGATTGTCGAATTCTTAATTAACGCGAGCGAAGCCGCGGGCCTAAGCTAGTAATAAAAATATATGTTAATGTTTACATACTTTTAAGTATTAATATTGAAAACTTTTAGCTTGAAAGAAGGTAACTGCTGAGATGACGATTAATAGACAAGTATGGAAGAAGAAGACATGCTGCGAATGATAATTGCTTTAATTTTTACTAGGAGAAGACTACCCTAAAGTATTTCAGGAATTTAAGATGAGACCTAAATGAAATTCAGTTATGTTACCTAATCCCCAGATAATAAAATAATACCTGTCTTGTTCGAAACCAGCAATAATGGGTGTGAAAATACCCTTAGTAAAACCACTTGTTTTCTCCGTCATTGCGTTCATTTTTTTTTGTTCTGGGCCATACCTGAGAACCTTCTAGTTACGGAGATATTGGGGGTCAAAGTTCCAACATTTTCACAAGTTTTTTTTTGTAAATACTCTTTTTTAATGTTATTAATATACTTAAAATACCTTCATGACCCCTGTATTATTTAATGCGTCCACCAGCCAAATGTTTTGAGTCTCAAAAAAAGTCGTTTCCCAGCAATATTTTTAACTTAATTTAATGCGGGGTAACTTAATTTAATGTATAGAATGCTTGGTTGACGGCCGAGAAGGGTCCGTTTACACCTTCTATAATAACTGTGGAATATACTGTTGAAATTCTACAAAAAAATAACAATCGAAAGTAATAAAAAATAACCGAAACACACCTTTTTTCCCTATGACTGCAAAGAGAGAAAATCCCAAAAGCGCACATAACCAATTTCTCGTTTGCTGTTGAAATATTAAAGCTTTTTATAACACCCGTAAATGATTCTTAAGTATTACTAAATCTCTTTAAACGAGGCTTGCGAGACAGCCCCGAACTTTTTGAAAGGGGTCAGAAATATTTCTTGTCGGCAGTCATTTTTGTTTATCGCGACCAAAGTTTGACTTCTTTTTTGACCCTGATCAAAGTCATCGTCTTCCGTTTCGCGGTCGCCACTCCAGTAATTTTCGGCCCCATCGGCCATCCGTTCTGCGAGCAATGTGCCCTGCCCACTGCCACTTAAGTTTGGCAATTCTTCGGGCTACGTCGGTAACCTTGGTTCTCTTGGTAACCGGAAGACGTTGTGTTGGAAGGCTTCCCACTAGGTGGACCGATGACCTGGTAAAGGGATCCGCTGGATGAGAGACGCACGGGATCGGTCAATGTGGCGACATTTAGGGGAGGCCTAAGTCCAGCAGTAGACGTCTTTCGGTAGAAATGATGATGATGAAAAGTCATCATCATTCTGATGCCGTTATCAAAAGCTGACTCCATCATAGTCGGTAAAAAACTAGGTAAGAATATGATGATGATAGATAGAAAGGAGTGTCTATCGTAATGCTGTTGATGGTGAAAAAAAAATGTCACAGATGTAATGACTGGAAAAGAAATCAGTCCTGTTCTTATCTCAATTTATATAATGTAGGGGAGGAGTTTAAGATTTATTTAGATAAGGCAGAAGAATGATGATGTTGATAGGCATATTAAGCTTAATTTTAATGTCATTTAAGTACTTTAATTTCGATGAAAAAGTATGCTTAATGTAAGGTTTCTAAGTAAACTATGAGCCATTCATTTCCCAAATAAGTATGCAGATCTTAATAAGAAATCTGATAAGAGTAGGTAGTGATTAATTTCCATAAATATCAGAAGATGGAAAGGAATATTCGAATAGAAAGTAATGACGCGAACTCCATCAAGTTGTAATAAAAATTAAACATCAACACCAGTTTCTTCGTGTGGCCTTGGCGATATTTTAAACACTTTCTCGCTTAAATATTAACAAAATCTTGGTGAAAATATGCGGCAACATTACGAAACACTTACATCGTTTATATTGTTTATTAATAATAAATATTTCAAGGATGTTTCACAAAGCGACGGGCTGCTACTTTCGCTCGGTCATGTTTATGGAGAGCAGTGCAAGCGAGGAGAACTAGCGATAGCATTCACAGAGTCTTATAAGCTTTTAATGTTCTTACAGTATACCTATACAGATTTCAGTACCTACTGGATTGTTAGTTCTTCATGAAGAAGAAGAAGAAAAAAATCAAACAGATAAGATTTTTAATCTTTTAGTTACCGGTTTAAGTCAATAATTGACCACGATGGGTGTATTTTCATCCAACAATCTTCAAATCCAACTTACCTGTAAAGAAACAAAATTAATTTATTAAAAAAAAATAAAGAAAAACAAAGGCAATGCTGAAAACCATAAATATCTACAGTTTCACAAACAAGTCCGCTCTCCAGTCTTTTTAAACCGACTTCAAAAAAAGGAGGAGGTTTCTCAATTCGACCGTATATATGTTTTTTTTTTTTTTTTTCCTCTTTATTTGTTATTAAAGATTTTTATAAAAATGTACGTACATGCCAGTCCCACCGGACCTTATAACGTAATAACACAAACTTAACTAAACTATAAGCAGCTTCGGAGTTATGTGTCGACAAAAACTCACCAGTTTGATCGTCCAATACAAAGGAAAATATATATTTGGTTGTTGTAATGTATTTTGTTAAAAACTACGGAAATGCATAAAAGAATGCTGCATGTTTACTCCATGTCTTTGAAGTTGCTGTCTTATAGACATTCGGTCATTATATCGTCGGAAGGAAATGTTTCAAATACCTAAGTACAATCTTCTACTCTGATCTTAATTACGTTTATCTTCAGAATATTTCTGTCGGAATGTCTCTCAGATTAACACAATTAGTACTGTTATTTAGGAAATAAATTACGTTCCGATTGAGCAAAATTTCTGATGGTATGTCGAGATTACGTCTTAGGAATTTTAACATTGACAAAATAAGTACTTTGGAATGTTTTCATTAAATCTTGGTAGTCTACTGAATTTTTCTTCGATAAGCGTCACAATGGCACATTTTACGACTGCTTATTGTATTTTTGTTTTATGTCAGAAACTTAATAATTATTATTTGAGTACTGAAAATTATGATCGACCATCGAAAAAAAGGTGCCACGGTAAGCCTTTCATTTGTTAGAACTTTTGGTTATAAATACATTTGCACAACAGTGGGACAGTAATGGGCTGGTATTAGATATTAATATTACGGAAACAAACACATTCTTCTTTTTTTCGAGTACTCTAGAGTGACATCTGACAGAGGAGAATGGAAGAAGAAAACGTGTTGCGTTCACTCCTGAGTAGAATGGGACAAGAGAACTCTAGATCGGATCAATGCTATACTATCATAGAATATTTGTGATAAATCTATAAAAAAAACTACATCAAGCTGCTATATCAACTTCATATACCTTCTAACTAGTACCATAAACCTACATTGTGAAACGCAAATAATTAAATATAAACATGAGTTACCTAAACAACAAATAAAGTATGTATTTTCTATGCAAAAAAAAACACTGTTTCTACTAAAATCGCCAGCTAACCTTCATTCATTAACCTTCCGGGTGAACCTAATGAAAAGTTTCTACCAACTGTTGTTGCCCAAAGTCCTTTAACTCGGAACTCGTCAAAACACACTTCACAGTCGGCACTAGGTAAACTAATGAAGGGAGACTGTTTGTTTTGCAGTCTGTACAATGCTTGAAATAATTCGTTTTGTTTGGTTTAGTAAAGTGTGAAGATTTTCTAGAGGAGTTTCTCTATTTGCTGATTCTCGTTTCATTTGTTTTAGTGGCTTTTTGTAGATTTTAATATTATCATAAACAGGATGAGACCAATGATTTCTCAAAACAAGGATACGTAGAATTTTGGTATTCGTATTTTTATTTGCATTCCTTAATGTGTAAAGATCTTACAATGGGCTTAAAAGTAAGGTACAAGTACGGACCCTTTAGGGCACATTATGTTTGAAATAAAATTAAAACTTATTCAATTAACAATTTGACAGCGATCTGGATAAATTTTTAGACGCCCTGTAACCTGTTTGATACTTGCACATATTTTTATTACTATTATAGTTTTGTAGTTTGTAAATAATTGAATTATCATGAAAGTAAACCTTTCATCAATTGACATAAATTAATCATTTTAAAACAAATTAAAATTAATATTAATTTTCCAAGTGCAATTCTACAGAATAAAAAAAATGCTATTGATTTCACTATCCAAAAATATTCACCACGTGCGCTGTGGAGAATCCGGATTTTTCAGAAATGGGTAGAACAATTGAAAATACATACGAACTTCCTTCCAAATCCTTTGGAGTATTTAGAAGTGTGTTAGTCCATTTAGGTCCTGGTGTATTTTTGTGATTTAGGTGTGATGTGTTTACAATAATGTTTGTTTTATTTTTATTTTAAAAAAAATAACGCATTACCAACCGCTTCCAGTTTATAACTTGGACACCACAGTGAAATGGCCCGTGAGCAAGCGTCGCTAACGAATGCAAATGATTCGGTCAGCGCGTGCGACGGTCACTGCTTTCTACCTTATCTAGTGTGTGTCTGTTCGTGTGTGTGTTACTCTTGATTTTATTGTAACTTGTAAGCGGATCTTCTTGTAAGGTGACTAAGTTCTCTACCCATGGCGTAGATGTCTGAATAAATATGTGATTCTGCCACTCCTGTTGTTTTGGTTATTTAACGCAGGATTAATAAATAAATAAATATTCATTGTTTTTTTTTTTTAAATACAACCAACAAATACTTTATAGATTTACTCTTTGCTCAAGGATTATTCACAGGATGTATTGAATAGCTCTCCGCAAACTGACAGGGTGCATTCAGCTCTTTACTTTGAATCATATTCCATCGGAATTTTTCTCAGGAAAATGTTCACTTTTTTTTTGTTTTTTTTTCAGTTAAAATTCCTATATTTCAATGTAAAATTACATTCTCACACACGCAGCATTCCATTTATGTGAAGAATACGGTTAGAATAAAAATTAATCAACAATGGATGTTGAAGTACTCTAACGAACCACGCATGAAATCAGCTCTAGCTGCAGAAATCATCGAACTCACCGTCGCGCTTGTCGTTCGCTAGGTGCGTTTTGCCACGGTAACAATACATTGCGTATGAGAAAATAAAACAAACCAAATTTATAGGATTCCCATAACTTTCCTGAAATAATTTCTTGTACCGGTCATCTAAGGATGATAATTAATTATGATATATTATTTCACCCCATCAGTCTATGATTATCAGAGATACCTGTGTCAATGCTTGGCTAGCTACAATCGTACTACAAAAGAAATAAGCAGTACCCACATGGTGGCAACATAATAAATATAATATAATGTTAACATTTAGGAAAACTCGTTTCACACGAAGTGACCACAATTCTGAAATTAATATCATACAAAATTCGGAGATTGCAGCTGCTGTGATTTTAGTTTCCGGAGAATGGAAATGGAATACAATGTAGGTACCTACATATAACTGTTGAATATAATATGAGACCGGTTGATGGCAATAGGCTCGCTCTCTATTAAATGGGACTTAAACATAATTGGCAAAATGTGGCTGTGCTATTATGGCTCTCTCTCACTATTGGAAATCAACGATTTGAGTTGAGTCGAACATCGACAATCTACCAGTGAGCTTTTGTAAGTGTTTCCTAGTGAGATTCCTATTTTAGGCCTGATCTGGGTTATCTGAACCGGCCCTTTAATATCACAATTAGTCATAGGTAGTAGCAACGACTATCTATCATTTAAGAACATATTTCATCACCAGCCTAGAACAGTCCACTGCTGGACATAGACCTCTGCAATCACACGCCACTTAAATTGATCCTTGGGAATTCTCATCCTGTCGCTATCAGCCACACTGCGAAGACTGTCGCTCCACCGAGCCTGAAGACGTCCTACCTTACGCTAGCCATGTCTACCTCAACGGTCATCGGTTCTACGGCTAATATGGCCGGCCCTTTGCCGCTTTGGCTTACTTATTCTGTGAGCCATGTCGATAACACTGGTTCTCTGTCGGATCACCTCGTTTCGGATGCGATCCATATCCCTATGACCTTATTTGCAAATCATTAAAGGTCCATTTACTGTACTTGACAGGAACCATTATGACTTCATGTATAAATTCACACCTACCTAGGTTCGCATGCAATCAATGTTTCAACTCGAGTTTAGGTCTTAATCTCTCTCTACCTTTCAGTGCAAGTTTCTGCCAACAATTCCTTCACTAAAATTAACATAATATTTAGCAAAGTTTTGAGCTAAAATCCTCGCTTAGTTTCTCCAAAGTTTGTCCAAGTATACGGTCGGCAACATTTACATAGAGAGTTTCTGTTGATTTAACACAGTGGCCTTGGTTCATCCGCCTCGCGTCTATGCATTCCTGGTACTTTTGCTAGGTATACGATGTGTAAAGTGATTGCTTTTCAAGAGTTGTTAATTAAGAGAGTGACACAAAGTATTATATATGTGTTTAAAAATAAATTGTTTGAAAGTCAGAGTCGTTAACTTTATTTGCAAATAACGTTCCTAAAAGTCGACGACACTACTAAAGAAGCTGTTCCATACATTTTGACCGTGTAAGTATTGCACTATTCTAGGAAACAGTCGATTTGTTAAAAAAATAATGATGATTGCTATGTACATTATATACAGACTACAAATAGAACTAAAATAAATATAAAAAGAAGACTAAAATAAAGTACCTATATATATACAACGATGACAATAGGACACGTCTTAGGCGTCAAAGTACTCCTCCGCATCGAAATACTGTAACCTTATTGGTAACTACAGTTTTGAGCCGTTTGGGGTCGAAACGCTCGGGTCATGGGGCCCGAGTGCGCGTCTCCTTTTCAAGGAAATCTCTCGCCGACTAGTCGACACTTCGCGTGACCAGAGGGCTGGGTCTTTCTTTGGGCAAAGAATTAGCATTGCCATTCAACGTGGCAATGCTGCCAGTCTTCTGGGCACGTTTCCAGATGATAGCGATGCGGAGGAGTACTTTGACGCCTAAGACGTGTCCTATTGTCATCGTTGTATATATTGATGATTTATTTATAATATTTTAATACATGGCCTACTAACCAGTGTTTAGTAGGCCATGTATTGGCCATGTATGTTTGTTTGCAAATAAATAAACAAATAAGCTTTTTTTAACTTCCAGGGAGGCATCTTTTTGGAATGATGTACTGAATACGTGGTAATCGTTTGTGCGTTGATGCAATTGTTGATGATGATGTTAGTGTCAAAACTAACATCATCATCATCAACTAATAGATGCTGTCATTAGGGTGAATTGATATCCCGACAAGTCGTACCCGGCGCTTCTCCTCCGCGTTTATTATTCGCACAGCCAAGGTGTGGAACTCTCTGCCGGCCGGCATCTGTTTTCCCTCCCACATATAACCCGTCTGCCTTCAAAGCAAGAGTGAACAGGCATCTTCTGGGCACGCTCGTTTCATCATAGACCTCATCCATCGCTTTCCACAAGGCGTGATCGAGGTCAAGAGCAGGCCCATTTTGTAGTAAAAAAAAAAGAAAAAAAAAAAGCTAAATTCATAAGACCTGTAACTGAACTTTATTGGTCATTTGTTTTTGAGATAAGTGTTATTCTTTTCAGATATTTTTTTTTATCCGTAATAAGGATTTGTGCCCGGTTGGTGTTAATGAGTTCGCCCTCTATTATATGGGACTCAAACGTAACTGACAAAATGTGGGTGCATTAATAAGCCTTACAGATGTTTAGGCGTAACGTTATGTTTATTAAGGCGAAGTTTAAATCAAGAATCTTGGCCTACACACCAATGAAACGTAGTCAAAATTTCTCTATACTGTTATTGAATGAATTACTCTGTCTTCATTTTCTTTGTAACTTTATATCCCCTTTTCTAAATTGATTGTACACCTAGACTTAAGTTAGCAACTAAGTGGTAATCTGCCGTCTTTGTTGTCAATGTTGTGTTTTACTCGTAATTTGCAAAATTTCTCCGTACTGTTAATGAATTAATTACTCTGTTTTCATTTTAATTTTCTTTGTAACAAAAATTATATCCCCTTTTCTAAATCGATTGTACACCTAGACTTAAGTTAGTAACCAAATGGTAATTTGGCTTCTTTGTTGTCAATGTTGTGTTTACCTGTAATTGGCATATACATATATTAGAATATTACCGTATGGTATAATGCATGTATTTTTTTTTACTTTCGAGCGTATTCCTAATGCCTTTATTTACTTACTATTAATAATGCTTTACTAAGGAGTTTTCCACTACTTAAGTTATTTGTTGGCATGATTCATTTCTTATATGTTTTTTTGCTTAGTCATGGGACTTTCACTCAGAACCTTAGATGTTTGTCAAATGTGTGGTTTTTTGAGGTCATGGCCAGAATAAAACGGTTCTTTTATGTTTACTGTCGATGAAATGGAAAGGTAAACGCGCCGTCGTTTAATATTTTAAGTAAATAGTCTTTGGTTTGCGTGTGTCAATGCTTTTATAGTAATTGGTGTTTATTTATGGTTTTACTCACGTATTGGTATCGGGACGCAAAACAAATATAAGGAAAGTTTTGATTGAAATGATTGATTTTAGTTTATGTTTAGTGCGTTTTGTGGAGTATGAAGAACAGGGTGTAAAGTTCTTCTTTCCCCATAGAAAAGGAGGATCCTGCGACCAGATGGATGTTGTGTCTCGTGGGCAACTGCCCGACAGAGATGTTGTCGGGTTTTCTTATACGGGGTGCAAGGGACATCGACGCGAAAACGGTTACCACGTATTCAGTACACCATTCCATACATTTTGACCGTGCATGTATTGCAGTTTTGTAGGAAACAGCATTTTTTTTTTTAATCATCGATTCAAAATATTAATGAGGCGGGGCTCAGAATGATGTACCTACTGAATACGTGGTAACCGTTTTCGCGTCGGTTTCCCTTCCACCTTTTATAGCTTTAAGTCACGGATAACTTTAATAGAGCGAATCAGAATTTTGATGTTAGTTCTTCCTGTGTGGTATTATAGATGGCGCTGTAGTACTTTTTGTACTATGTTTACACTTACTTTCCGTGAGCCGAATTATTTGTAATTTTGCATCCACGTGTCCTAAATCCACAATAATTTTAAAATTGCGAAAGTAACTCATTCTCTCTTTCACCTTGACAGATAAACGGATTGATAGAAGTGACACCGACGGACAAACGGTTACCACGTACTCGATACGTCATTCTGAACAAAAAAAAAACAATTGTTCCATATATTTTGACGTTTAGATATTGCACTTTTGTAGGAAATAAGTAGCTGGTTTTTTTTTCTTCCAACTTGTATATTGCCGTGGATGATTTAGGTGAGAAATATATAGTCGTTCGATTTGCCAGTAGTGACAAAAGTAGCCACTACTGCATATTGAAAAGTGCAACAGACATTTAAACTTAAATTGACAAACAGCTAGACCCGGAACAACTACCAGTAGGCCATGCAAATATTTGTTCCGTATGGAAATCGAACCTGCGACACCCAGTACAGCAGCCAATTACTCAGCCACAGCACCCACCGTGCCGTCAACTAACGGCCACAAAGCAGATTTTTCTTTGCCATGTCAGAGACAAAGCTCAGATGTCTCACATTCCTGTAATATTCGCTCGTACGTAAAAAACAAAAAAAATATAATTTCCCCAAAACAATCTGAAAATCTCATAAATGTAATAGAGAATAACAAAAAACTTACCTAAATCATCCACGGCAATATACAAGATATTGCCGTGGATGATTTAGGTGAGAAATATACAGTCGCCCGATTTGCCAGTAGTGACAAAAGTAGCCACTACTGCATATTGAAAAGTGAAACAGAATTTTAAACTTAAATAGACAAACAGCTAGACCCGGAACAACTAGGCCATGCAAATATTTGTCTCGTACGGAAATCGAACCTGCGACACCCAGTACAGCAGCCAACCAGCCACAGCACCCACTGTGCCGTCAATTAGAGGCCACAAAGCTGATTCTTCTTTGCCATGTCAGAGACAAAGCTCAGATGTCTCACATTCCTGTAATATTCTCTCGTACGTAAAAAAACAAAAAAAATATCATTTCCCCAAAACAATCTGAAAATCTCATAAATGTAATAGAGAATAACAAAAAACTTACATCACAACACATCGTAATGAAGTAGTTTCATTAGAAAGTACGTATCACAAGGTCCCACGGCAACAATATGTATTTTTTCTTACTGAACGTAATCGTTAGACAATGATGTTCTTTTAATACATCATTGATGATTTTGTACTATTATCGGTGGAATTGGGGTCGGCTTTCAGTCTACCTAGATTCTTAGTATAACAGATGGGAAAACTTGGTACAGCCTCAAAGGTGTTTGTGGCTAATTAACAACAGCTGTACGTGTCGATCGATGGTATGCTTGGTCGTCGTTTCGTGGATCGTGACCAAGACTATCATCTGCCTAGCCTTTTCCCAACTATGTTCGGGTCGGCTTCCAGTTTAACCGGGTGCAGCTGAATACCAGTACTTTACATGGAGCGACTACCTATCTGACCTTTTTTTTATACTAAATGGGCCTACTCTTGACCTCAATCTAGTCCTGAGTACAGAGATGAGGTCGACGATGGAACGAGCTTACCCAGAAGAAGCCTATTAACTCGCGACTTAAATAGATTGGGGTCATATGAACTTGGAAACACCGACGAAGGCAGGGAATTCCACTCCTTGGCTGTGCGCATAATAAACGATGTAGCAAAGCGCTTCGTGCGAATGTGTGGAACATCGACAAGGAATGGGTGATAACCCGCAGTCCGTCTAGACTCCCGATGGAAGAAGGGAGATGGTGGAATGATCTCGTGGAGCTCTTGGGCACACTCACCGAAGTACAGCCTGTAAAAGACCGACAGACATGCAACCTTGCGCCGGTGGGCCAGGCTATGAAGCTTGGTACCCACCAGCTTATCGTCACCAATGACCTCCACAACCCAGTGAGTACTGGGTAATATGATACGCTTAGGTAAGACTGGTTGTTAGACTTTCGGGCCACTGACTGCCTGTAACTCTGTCAAAGATCTACGAATGACAGCCGGGACCATCGGGCCTCAGAAAGCACGTTAAGCCGTTGGGTTGTGCTCGCTTATGTAACACAATAATTGTAACTCGCTTCTCAATACTGTCAGAAATCCTATTGGCATAAATACCTGTAAACTAAGACTACTTAGACACACACAGAACAGACACAGACACACACACAACACACACAGAACAGAACTAGATTTGATAAATCCGAAAGCTAGTCCTGTAGCAATACTCACGTTGACCCAGGTCAGATATCAGACGCTTAAAAACTCACTCCTTCGAGTCCAACACATTAATAAGAGCATCACGCACTTCTTAAACAATAAACCCGTAATACACTAATATAAAGAAGAAAACTTTTGGGGATATCAAAAAAGTATTTACGGAACAAAGTCACGCGTAACGAAGTTTGTCGTGCGTGCGACGGGTCAAGAATTACTTTAAGTGTAATCTTGGTCTTATAAGCTCTTGTTAAGAAGTGTTGCCATGATCACGTTTTGGTTTATCTATGGTGAAAATGTGATAAGATAAATCAATCATGATTCATGACACTACTCATTAAACTAGACAAATTTCTGTGTGAATCACTGTCAGATTTAGTTTTTCAATGAAATTTTAGTGGAGAATTAATATGGTAACTATTGTGTGTACTTCTCATCCTACTTCTTACTAATATTATAAATGCGAAACTTTGTGAGGATGGATGGATGTATGTCAAAGTAGGTCTAGGTTCCAACTTTTTCACAAGTTGATTTTTCAATGCATGTTTTTAATGTTAAACTTTACTTTAAAAACCTCCACGACCCCTGTACAATTCAATGCATGCATCAGCACAATGTTTTGAGTGCGTTAAATTGAATCCAACCGTGAGACGTGATTTTTAACTCAAAAAAAAAAATTGTTTCCTAGCAATAATTTTTGTGTAGAGCTGTTACTTAGTTTGATGTACAGAATGTTTAGTTGACGGCTTCGTGAAGGGTCCGTTTACACCTTGAATGAATAGTCATAGTCATTTATTTCAAATGAATGAAAAAATGAATGAATGAATGAATTAATGTTTAAAGTCACACAAAAACAAAACAATCTTCAATCTTTACTTCATTACGCTTATTATGTAATTTCAGGAAGTATTCTATTCAAACGATCATAATATATAAGCACGTTAAGCCGTTGGTCCCGGCTGTCATTTGTAGATCTTTGACAGTCGTTACAGGTAGTCAGTGGCCCGAAAGTCTGACAACCAGTCTTACCAAGGGGTATCGTATTACCTAGCACTAACTGGGTTGTGGAGGTCCGACAGGCAGTCGCTCCATGTAAAATACTGATATTCAGCTGCATCCGGTTAGACTGGAAGCCGACCCCAAACATAGTTGGGAAAAGGCTAGGCAGATGATGATTCTATTCAAACGATCCCGAAATGAACAATACCGTATTCACGTACAAGGTTCCAAGCATGAATACCCAATTGAGCTCCAATCACTGATTAGCTGGAATTTTGGACATATTTGCATCACTGATAACGTTTGAGAACACATGGGTGATCCACAAAGCATTCTCTCTCTGCATATGAAACGATTTGCGTATGAGTTATACTGGATAATTTATTTATGATAATAGGAGGTTCTACAAACTGGTCGGCAAAGGCGTATACCTAGTGTTGACTAGAATATGGTGCCTCGGTTCGCGATCAATTGAAGAAAATATAAAATCACGCCGGTTATCCCCGAAGGGTTAGGCAGACTTTCTAGCAGAATTACATTTTATTAGTTATGTTTAAGTCTCATCTTAAATGGGGTGGAAGAGACACCGACGCGAAAACGGTTACCACGTTTTCATCATTCTGAGCCCTCCTACATAGAAATTTTTCATCGGTTATTAAAAAAAAACAGCTGTTTCTTACAAAAGTGCAAAACCTACACGGTCAAAATGTATGGAACAGCTGACTTTTTTTTAAGAACCGATGATAAACTTCTATGGTATCAGGGGGGCTCAGAATGATATACGGACTACGAGGTAACCGTTTTCGCGTCTGTGTCCCTTTCACCCCGTATATACAAGTATCTCAAGTCATAGTAAACCAGCATATTTTGATCAACCGAGACAAATTAAGAGAATTTCTGAACTTCTTGTTCTTCGATGATTCCCTTTTTTGTAATCAAATTAATTTTGACTAGAACTCTGCCACCTCAATGGCGTTGTTGGTGGCTTCGCACAGGTCCCTCAACGTGCAGGTGGAGGTGAATTTCCTGTTGGAAAACCCTAATAACCCCAGTGATACATTTTTCATTAAGGCAAATTCTTTTTCAATTAATTATTTCTAAATTCTAACATTGCATAACACAAAGCCAATTATTTTCTACTAGCTTCTGCCCGCGACTTCGTACGCGGATCCCGTTGCTTATGCCAGCGAGTCCAGCGACAACGGGGTCGTCAAAATCGAAGATTTGAAACGTCTGATGTAGAATTCTAAGGCCCGGGGACGGGAAAACAACGGGATGAGCGAGACGATTGGAGTCGTTTCAGATCATTCATTTTTGTATGTCAACAGGAAATGCCCATCAGACTAAATAAATTTTGCTAAGACGTCATTCCTTAATTTGTTATAGCGCTGCCATGGGCTTTGGAGTTCCACAGCAGGTGTTCCAGATCTTCAAATTTATTCTCACAGCAGAAAATGCTCTTCACGTGGAATATTTTTAGCTATGGCACCATTTTTATATCTCTTATACTGTAGCTGGTCTGTTGCGGTTCTGCATCAGGTATTAATTTTCCAAAATAAATTATAGCCTTTATGTTGCCCAGACTATACAACAAAAAACTTTTCTTCCCGTTACTCCGCAGCAGATCCCAAGGGTACACTGAATTAACTTCTGTCTCTTCATACCGTACTCCAGCAATCCTTTCTCTCTCACTTTCTAACTGATTATGAATATTTTGGTGTGTGCGTGTTCGGGACAATGTACGATAATCTCGATCAGCAGTTAGTCGCGCATCACGTTCATCACTCGTTTCAAAAGACCTGTTAGTAGATGTGCGCATTCGCTGAGAACTCAAGCGTGATTCTGTATCGGTAAACGTTTCTGACTCGCGAGACAATGCATGTCGCTCACGATCAGCAGACAGTCGCGCATCACGTACTGCACTTGTCTCTAGAGACCTAGCAGCAGATACTTAGATACGCTGAGAACTCAAGCGCAATTCTCTATCCGTGAACGTCTCCGACTCGCGAGTCAATGCGTGACGTTCACGATCAGCGGACAGTCGCGCATCATGTTCCGCACTTGTTTCTAGAGACCTAGCAGCAGATGCGTAGATACGCTGAGAACTCAAGCGCAATTCTCTATCCGTGAACGTCTCCGACTCGCGAGACAATGCGTGACGTTCACGATCAGCGGACAGTCGCGCATCATGTTCCGCACTTGTCTCTAGAGACCTTGAAGCAGATGCGTAGATACGTTGAGAACTCAAGCGCAATTCTCTATCCGTGGACGTCTCCGACTCGTGAGACAATGCGTGACGTTCACGATCAGCGGACAGTCGCGCATCATGTTCTTTACTTGTCTCTAGAGACCTTGAAGCAGATGCGTAGATACGCTGAGAACTCAAGCGCAATTCTCTATCCGTGAATGTCTCCGACTCGCGAGACAATGCATGACGTTCACGATCAGCGGAGAGTCGCGCATCATATTCTTCACTGGTCTCTAGAGACCTGGATGTAGATGCATAAATACGCTGAGAACGCAAGCGAGCTTCGCGACCCGAAGAGGTTTCTACAGAGCGAGTTGCAGCCTGATGTTCTCGAACAGCATCAAGTCTATCCTGACGCTCTTCGTTAGATTCTTGGGATCTTATGATCCTCAATCTTTTAGCTCCTTTGGAACGTTGGGAAAGATTTGACCTCTTTCTAGGCATGGTTATAGTTTTATTCTGAAAATACCTGATCAATTAAAATCTAAGTGACTGCTCCCCTGCGTTACCGGGTAGGCTATCGTGTCACGAAAATAAATGGAAAAGGAAATAAATGGGAGTTTTAGCCAGTAGAGTCAAATTTTCAATGATTCATAGAATTTTCATCGAAAATCAGTCCTAAACTGTTACCGCCTCACCGCGTGGAGGTACTCCCAGCTTATGTTATTTTATAATTACACAGTGAACTCTTGGAGTTCCACAACAGGTGTTCCAGATCTACAATCTTTATACGTCAACAGAGAGTGCTCATCAGGCTGAACAACTCTTGCTAAGACGTCATTCCTATATATGTTATAGTGTAGCTGGGCTCTTGGAGTTCCATATCAGCTGTTCCAGATCTTCAAATTTTATACGACAACAGAGAGTGTTCATTAGGCTGAGCAACTCTTGCTAAGACGTCATTCATATATATGTTATAGTGTAGCTAGGCTCTTGGAGTTCCACATAAGCTGTTCCAGATCTTCAAATTTTATACGACAACAGAGAGTACTCATCAGGCTGAACAACTCTTGCTAAGACGTCATTCCTATATGTGTTATAGTGTAGCTGGGCTCTTGGAGTTCCACATCAGGTGTTCCAGATCTTCAAATTTATTCTCTTAGCAGAAAATGCTCATCACGTGAAACAATTTTTGCTAAGGTACCAATTTTGTATCTCTTATAGTTTAGCTGGTCTGTTGCGGTTCTGCATCAGGTGTTCAAGTTTCCAAGATAAATTATAGCCTATGTGTTGCTCAGACTTTATACCTATACAACAAAACAAAAATCATTCAAATCCGTCAAGTAGTTCCGAAGATTAGCGTGTACAAACAAACAGACAGAATTTTTTTTTTGGTTTCGTGCTCTATTACTGTTTCTAAACCCCCCTCAATTATTATTTTTTTAATATATTCAATGTACAGACACAGTTTTTTTACTGTTTTATTATATGTATATAAGATAACAA
This sequence comes from Eurois occulta, assembly GCA_950022335.1. Taxonomy (NCBI): domain Eukaryota; kingdom Metazoa; phylum Arthropoda; class Insecta; order Lepidoptera; family Noctuidae; genus Eurois; species Eurois occulta. Next base: position 6,790,273 of record OX465499.1, read on the forward strand.
AATCTCCATATTTACTTGTAACACAACAAACATATATCTGTGTGTAACTGACGCTGTCTCACAATATGGCGTCGTCGACACAATTAACATTATATCACATGTTGGCAGCCCCGTTATACGTAATACACCCAAACACAAGCCACACAATGATAAATACCGAAGGCCAGGTTTGGGACCGAGATACTGGAGAAGAAAAATGGAAAAATCACATAGAATTGAATAGAATAGAAGAGAATAATCTTTATTTGCGTGAAATATTGTACATTGAGGTGTTAAAGATGAATAAGCTCTACATATTCCGCTTACAAAAAATTCAGCATGCAAATATTGATTTCTAAAATATATAAGTTAACAATTAAAGTTTAGATAACTTAGAGCGTACGGTTGACATAAGTCTGGAATTTACTGGAGAAGTCCGGAGACCTTAGCTAATACGGACTTTTGAAGTCGTGGCATGTCGCTTGACGCAAATCACATCGCTCCAGGTCGAGTTTGGAGCTACAGTTAGCTATCTCAAATAAATACCAATCACGAGTCGCTGTATGTGAAGCGAGTCTATGTGTGCGTGCGTTATCGCTCGTTTTTTAAAGTCGTTCTTCTGTGCGTATCTATTCTGTGGCATTACACCCCTAGATTAAGGGATGGGGTTTAAGCCAAGACATTAGCGACGGCCTGTATCTCGTAGGGTGTGCCATACGGATGTACTCTCATAATATGGCCAGATTTTGGCCTTGTTTTTGTTAGAACATCTGCTGCAGGCAGTGAGACAATTAGGCCAAATTAATTGATAGCAGTTACTTACCTATGTACATATGTATAAATTCTTCACAAAGACGGGTGATTTTTCCTATACCCTTATCAATCCTTGACTAATAAGACCGAATGAGGAGGAATGGGCTTTAATAAGTTAATTACTATAGTTCACTGGGTCTTTTCCTAAATATTTACTCATATTGTAGACATTACATACTATTCTTCTTTATCGTGTGGTTAGTGCCTAACCTGGTGTCAGAGTTGCTTTGTATTTTCATTATGTATTATGTTAGCCTGACAACCCTTAATATACGACGCATAAGTTTTTTTTTATATCTCAAATGGGCTTGCGTCTTTTTTTTTTGGGATGGGTAATCATCAAATGACCCCTCCCGCTCTAGGCGGAGCGGAAGGGAGTGTCAGACTTTTGCTGACTAAAACCCATCCATGTTCCTTCTTTTGCCCTTTGTGTTCCAGGGCCGCGGTATCTCTTTCGAACAGTCCCGCAGCCCTGGCAGGCATCGGCCCTTGCAGGCCCCTCCTGTTTGCTGACATCTCTTTGAGGCGCGCGTGGAACACGAACGCGCCGTCGACACGGCCTATCGTCATAAGACGGACGGACTACGAGCTAGATGGGCTAGCGTCTGACCGCTACTCGATAAAATGGGCTGGTAATCTATTCTGGTTATGACTACATTTTAGTACAATCTGGATTTTGTAATGATGTTGAATATTCAATAAACGCTAAACTATGTAGTACCTATACCTAACCCTTCGGGGTTTACAAGGCATGATGTTATGATATTCGTCCTCCAAAACGCACGCTTCACAACTTCCTATCTGTAACTAATTTTTTTGTCCTAGTCGGCTCTGTCCCACTCCTGGGCGAAGGCCTCTCTCCACTCCTTTCCCTTCTCGCGAACCCGCACGTCCTCCTCCAGTTCAGACGGTAATTGTCCAGTAACATTAACTATTAAAAAAGGAACTTCAATCATCACACTATGTTAGTGACTTACAACTGCAGTTTAAAATTACACGACAATAAGGAACTGCTACCAACCCTCCAAACTACACCTATGAGATGCCAAGATGGCCAGTGCTCTCCACAAGCCACGTTATAGCTGTAACTAACATAACCAACACCAAATCTTGAAAGCAATTTGTGGCGCTAACATTGTTATGTCACTTAACAGATAGTGCCCATCTCGATTCACACGGCTACAGTACATAGCTCCGAACAGTAGTTCAACAGAAATGTTTGAAAAGAGCGATCGTGTGAAAGAAAGAAGAAGTATTTTATTTTCTCGAACAGGACTAAACAATATGATGTGATGATGTGTGGAGGATCAGTGGCGAAAGTTGGAGGAGCTCATATCCCGAACTTTCATACTATGTTTTTGGAAATTAGTAGGTAGGTATCTAGTGGTAGGTAGGTAGGGTAGGTACTGTCGGTGTAGCTCGATTTCCAACGGGTATCAACAGAAAATACGTAAATAATGTGTGTCTGATCCAATGAAAGATGCCCAGAATCAGTATTCTACCACTTATGGGAGACCTGTGGAAAGTACATTAGTTTTATATAGTCAGTAATCTTTAAGGTATTCAGATATGTTTTTTTTTACATTTCAGGTCATGCCTAATGTAAGTTTTAGAAATGTCTATTTATTAGAAAAACGAAGAAATGGCAAAAAAAATCTGACATCTAAACTTGACACTTGCCAACAGCAGTCATTTGTGACTTATTTTGTAACCGGGGACAAATTGATGGTGAACCACTGTAAATAGTAACTCTGTGACTTGGCACGCTAGATTCGCGTTACGAGCGAATTGGGAGACATTGAGTGAGGGTGTGGGTCGGTTAAATGTGCTGGGGAAAGGACAGTTGTTAGCTGATTGAGTAAGTTATGTCAGCGTTTATTGTCTTCGTGGGTTGCGTTTGATTATAATTTTGATGAAAACTTAATTAATTATGTAAATTATCATTTGTAGCGAAAAGTTGACCTAGACAAAGTAGTCTTCTTATATCTTCATGAAGAATGAATTTAGCAATACACATTTTTTTGTTAGAAAGCAACTTCCCAGTGTTTGTTCTGAGGATACAAAATTTCCTCATTCAATTTTCAAAATTCTCGTAGTCTAACGATACCCAAAAGAAAAGGTGTAGAAATTGCTATCCACGAAAGCTTCAAAACTAAACATAATATTGTGACATTTTTGTCTCCTGAATACAATCGGTGTAAAGTTCTGGCCACACTGAGGCCAAACTCATGCTGGACGCGACTGCGCTCATCTATTGTTTAAAAACTCATGCAATTATTTATGCTAATTTGAATACTTCCATACAAGTAAGACACAGTCGGCGCGACCGAGAAGATATTTTGATACACTAACGCCTGATGAGACAACCAAGAACCAACTGGGTCCTCTAACCAAGAACCAACTCAACCAAGAACCAACTGGGTTCCAAACTTAGCAATTTTATCTTTAAAGATATGAGGAATAGGGTGTAAAATTTCTCGTTCACCTCAGAAAGGAAGATCCTCCTCCAGATGGTAGTTGTTCCACTGCCCGACGGTTGTTGTCTCACTCGCGGATAACTTTAATAGCGCAATGCAGGATTTTAGTCCTTAATTTTGGTCATAGATGTCGCTAGCGTTCTTTTTGTCCATTTGATTATGTTCGATACATGTAATTTTGCTTTCTATGATCACATGTTTTCTATGAAATTTCTTCCGATGATAACCTCTCAATACAATTTAAGTCCCGGACTCCACTAAAGCGGAGATAAGTAGATATGTGTGAAGCGGAGAGCAGACTCAGAGGAGATGCGTAAAAGCTAGTGTGTATCCACCGAAGGTATGCAAAGCGGCACGCCGATCTTGTGGGATTGTGGGAGATCTGGAGTCTAAACTAAGCCTTTGCCTGTATTTTAGAACTTCAATTGATTCATTATTAATTTTATTTCGCACATAGATTACTACTGTCTACTACTTATACTTTTATAATACTTTTTGCTGTGGCCTACAGTCCGTAATTGTACCTTAGCTTTAAGCCCATCCAGGGCTGCGGGACTGTTCGAAAGGGATACCGCGGCCCTGGAACATAAAGGGCAAAAGAAGGAACATGGATGGTTTATAGTCAGTAAAAGTCTGACACTCCCTTCCGCTCCACCCAGAGCGGGAGGAGTCATTTAATGATTTCCCATCCGAAAACAAGCTTAAAGCCCATTGTAAGATCTTCACACATTAAGGAATCCAAATAAGGATATGCATATGAATATGAACACAGAACACCCCTCACTGCACGCCATTCACGTCTCTTCTCGTCTACTCTTTCTCAAAAAATTACACATCTCCTCTCCTCATTGCCCAACGGTTTCCACTAAAGTTAAGCGGAGACGAGAACGAGAGTCTCCGCTTCGGTGGATTTCGGCCCATAATCTCTTTGGTTTAGTCAGAGCTTTAGGCCGCTGCCTCGAATTTTGCGGGCAGCGGGGCGGCGGCGCTCGTTGACTGGAGTGCACCGCTCCGGTCCATTTGATTTTACGCATAAGATCCTGCCGCTCCCGCGCCCCCGCCGCCGCCGCCCCGCTGCCCGCAAAATTCGAGGCAGCGGCCTTACACTTGTATAAATATTAAAGCAGTGTTACAGTTTCTGTTCCAGCAACAAGTTTTTGTACAAATACGCTGTCCTTTTACACCGTATTTACTATTCATTGTATGAGGGTGTTCAGGATAACCAGCGTTTTGTTTTTGTCTAGGATATGAAGGGAGAATTGTACAAACTATATAGGTTAAAATAAAATGTGCAGAAAAAGAAACTTATGTTTTTTTATTGTCGGATAATAAGGGGTGGACGGAATCGCCAGCAAAGGGTTACTTGAATAATATTTAGAGAAATAATTCAAACCATTTTCTATGAATAAAGATACACTCTAATATTATTACATACGTCATCGTATCAACTGAATTCAATTATTTAAAAATGAATGGACAATTTTCCGAAACAGTTAAACATAATATTTTGATTGAATCAAACTCAAACCATATAAAAGGAGCGTAAATGTATGATAAAATCATACGTAAACAATTATCTAGTCTTTTTTTTTTTTTTTTTTGGGGGGTGGGAAATCATCAAATGACTCCTCCCGCTCTGGGTGGAGTGGAAGGGAGTGTCAGACTCTTACTGACTAAAAACCACCCATGTTCCTTCATTGGCCCTTTATGTTCCAGGGCCGCGGTATCTCTTTCGAACAGTCCCGCAGCACAATTATCTAGTCTGATTTGTTAAGACAACGTTCATTTTATTAATAAAACATCCAACAAGTACTAGTATTGAAACAGGTACAGTCGCCATCACATCAAGTTATCAAAAACTGTCAAACTCCAATTGATTTTAATTGAAAAGAAGTTCAAAATCGAATGAGTAAATATGACAGTTTGTGGTACCTTTGTGGGCTGCCGACTGTACATAATTATTATGTTTGTATAAATTACATTTTACATTATTTCAGTAAAACCCGCTGCATGAAATGTTTTCAACAAATTGCTGGTCATCGTTATCTCCTAAGCCTTTCCCAACTATATTAAGATCAGCTTCCGGTTTAATCCGATGCTGCTGAACACCAGTGTTTTACATGGACCGATTGCTTATTTGACCTCCACAATCCATTTGATGGATACCACGATATCACTTAGCAAGACAAATTGTATTTTTTTTAACAATAAAACGTTGTCAGTTTTGCTATTTAAAAAATTACCACATTAATTTTTAGTGACTTGACTTTATTCTAAAGTAAGAAAAATCCTTTTTTTACATCTCATGGGCACCCGAACTAGGAAATAATGTGATGAGAACCATTTGCACTTAGATTTAGCGGTCAATACCCTACCTTGGTTTTTCTTTTTACCTGTCCGTGTTGTAAAAAACACAGCGCACTATCAGCTGATACGAGTATAGGTAGGTTTATTTTTGTGATAATTAAAAGCGTGGTAAAAACTAAACTTATGATACTTTACGAGTTTTAAGAACCCTGAAAATGCGCATACAAAGATTTTGAAGAAATTCGCAGTGCAGTGCTACATGATTATGTCGCTCCATGTTAAATACGAAAACAACGGCGGCCGAGTGGTGGCGGCCCCGACTTACGAACAGTAAATCGTGGGTTCGAAACCAGGCAGGTGCATTACTTTGTGTAATTTATTTCATCACCACTGCTCTCAAAACAGTGAAAACATCGTGAGGAAACCGGCATGACCTTAGAACCAAAAATTCGAAGACATGTGACATCTACCAACCCGCACTGGGTGGTGGATTATAGCCCATTCCCTCTCATAGAGAGGAGGCCGTGCGTCCCAGCAGTAGAAACATTATAGGCTGATTATGCTTATGTTATGTTAAATTATTTCTGGTATTTAGTTGTACCCAATTAGACTGGATGGTGACCCCAACATAGTTGAGAAAAGACACATGATGATAATTAAACATAATATGTTTGAAAAATTCGTCTGCTTGACAGCAATGAACGTTGAATGTTGTGGAATTAACTGTCAAAATAAATAGCATTGAGAATGCGAGTACGTTACGACAATTGCCCCGCTGCACGCTAGCCTAATGTTAAAAATATCACGGTATTAAGTAATTCTGGAAAATACGTATAAAACCTGGTATCATCACACATCATACAAACATCGTGACGAAACCAGCATGCCAGAGATATTTCTCGACGGCATATAAAGCCAAGTCAGAGGCCAATGAGACCAGGTTAGGCACTAATCTCACGATAAAGAAGGAGAATTAATTACCTCAGCAGTTTTGTCAAAAACAATAAGTAACTAGACAAAACGTAAGCCATATTGTAACGCATCAAACACAAGCACCATTGAACAGAATCGTAAAGTACTAACATTTATTAGGCACAATATTCGGGAAACATGTCGTTTAGAGCTAATGGATTGCGAGCCGTTGGTTTCTGAAGAACTAAACTGAATTACTATTATGGGAACATCCTTGAAACGGGTAGTCTTTTCAGGAAGGCTAAAGGTCAATGAGAAAAATAGCGTGCAATTGGTGTGGCCTATATCAAGCAGGAGAGTGCTTATTGACTGATGATAGTTAAACGGGCCTGTAGTTGATTGAAACATCGATAATAACGAATATAGTTATTATGTAATATAATATCATGCCTGTAATCCTCGACGTGTTAGACAGAGGCGTACCTAATAGTGCACCTACATTTCGCCAGTATAAAAAAGAGTAACCATGGAGTTTCTTGCCGGTTCTTCTCCATAGGAATCGACCAACCCGAACCGTGCACCTTTTTGTCGACGTTTTATGAGTACCCATGTAGGAAATAAAAATATTTTAATTTTGATTTTATACTTTAAGTCCCGTGCAATAGGGGTCAAGCTTATTGCCATTAATCGGATACAAATCCATACTCCGTGGCTGATACTGAGAAATTCTTGATGGAAAAGCCAAATAATATTTTTCCCAACCTGAGAATCGAAACTTGGTCCTCCTGCTCAGCAGTTTCGCCTGGACCACTAAATCAATGAGGCAAACATGGTTTATATCTTAAATGGGTACCTCTATCATGGATAATTTCATTCAATTAATTAATCATCATCATCATCATTCATTTCATTCATTTTTTTTTTTTTCATTTAATTTAATTTCATTTCTATGGGTAATTTCATCCATACTGTTTTCCTTTCAAATCTGAACCTTTACTATTACTTTCTATTATTTTGTGCTATTACTTTCCATGATGAGCTTCTACATAAAAAGTTTCAGCATTACTAAAATACAATTTTTTATTTTATTTTCACCTCTATTTACATATACGGAGTAAGGGACAGCCCTCGGCAGACCGATGGGGTGAATTACAGTGGCAAGACGCACGTAGCGAACAGCAAGGGCGACGGCGAGTTCGATGAAATCTGTAGCGAGGTAGGAAACGAACAGCTGATTTCTCGCGTCGTTCGTTAGAGAATTTCAATATCCATTGTTGTTTTTTTTAACCGTATTATTTAGTGCTGCGTACAGAGAATGTACATTAAAATAAAGAATTAGTAACTGAAAAAACTAAAATTTTCCTGAGAAAAAATCCGATGGATTATGATTTAAAATAAGGAGCTGAATGCACCCGTCAGTTTGTAGAGGGCTGTCCCTTACACCCTGTATAAATACATATTATGTATTCCCACTTACATTACCTAAATTACGATACAGTACTACCGGAGTTTATTCAGGTTCTCTTAATGTATTCAAAACAACCTTTTTGACAATTGTATACCGTTTTGAGGACCTAATTAACAAATAGTTGTATGTCTTAATCTTTATTATATGTATATAAAATATTTACAAATTTTATCCTTATTCTTGTCCTGGATAAAAGTAAAAGAGCCCAGACAGGTGTCATCATGTTACTTGGGGTCGTCGCAACCACAAATTTTTCTTCTATTCTCCACTGTCAATCGTCACGCTATCATTTACTCCGAAGGAAAAATCATTCATATTCCTCACACATTCATCGTTTTCAAAACGTTTAATATTTCTTCTACAACGTGTTTTAAAAAGTTTGGCATAAACTTTTGTCTTTTGTCAATGTCATACATTTTTGACTTTTCCATTATTGTTATAAAATTATATCACATTATCAAAGCTTTCAGGTTTAATGTTAAAACAAGACAAAGTTGTTTGCGAGGCTGGATGGATGGATGTTTGGCACTCTTTCAAACAAAAACTACTCCACGGTTTTGGATGAAGTTTGGCACGCAGATAGTTTATAACCTAGATAAACAAATAGGATATATTTTATTCTAGTACTACGTTACCGTGGGATAATTTTCGACTTCCACGTGGGCGAGCCCGCGGGCATGCTTGTACATAATATTTAGGCATAACAGTTTGTGTCGCCCATCACTATCGGGTATTTTTGCGGGAGTCTATTTAACTTCTGAAACCTTTTGAACTCCAGAGCATAAACACACGCGCGTGCCCTCCACGCCAAGCCACAATTTCACCGTAAACAACTATAAAAATAATATTGGAATTCTAAAATTATTTAATTAATTATTTCGTGTTAAAGTGCTCCGAATTTTTGTCACATTGTTGACGATGGCATACAGGGCACGCTTGCTTGTCACGTATATGTGATAATCGCGTTCTAAAGGTTAAATCAAATGGGTAGTCTTTGTGGTTGCCAACTAGCGCCCACCCAAAACTTTGTTTCCTATTTTAAATAAAACCATGACAAGCAATTCTGCGGCAACATTTCCCGTGGACCCATATCCTATCTGATAGGGTTTGCCCTAAAACATTTACGTCCCTTCACCTTTATGTCCGGCCCTTATTTGCATGATTTTCACCTTTGTTCGCCTATTCCTTAGATAGTATCGGGAAAAGGTATTTATTCGTGTAGCTTTTTGTGGTGGAGTTACTGGGGCGATTTTAAATTGGTTTTGTAGCTCTTGTTCATTGTTTAAAGCAATTTAAGAGAAATAAACAACCTGCTCTTAGTTAGGTATTATTATCAAGTATTTAAAACTAGCTGCCTCACCTTCGTTTGCGTGAAATTATTATAAAAATATTACGTATTTCCATATTTGAATCGGATTTGTTTAACTGATTTGGTTTTTTTTATTTTTTTTTTGCACAGAACCCTAAACCTTTTTCTAAAATAATAAATAATGATAATTCTATGTTACTCTTTATTACATCAGCTGCATCTGCCAGTGAAATTCCCGTCAAAATCTGTTCAGCCGTTCCGGAGATTAGCCGGAATAACCAAACAGACAGACAGACAAAAATAAAATAAAAAAAAGTAATTTTGTTATAAGTACCGTTTATAGTTTCATATGCATTAAGTAAAAAGCTGTTATTTTGAAATTACAAACAGACACTTCAATTTTATTTATTTGTTTATATAGATTTTAAATGGTTTTGTGAAAAAGAGCCTGTAGAAATGATGGTTTGGCAGTATTCACATCATAAATTGTTACTTCATCCATCTGAACGATTAACAGCTAATACCAATATCATACAAAAACTAAGTAATTTTTATAATTTAAAATAGTTAGTCGTTTTGCTTTAATATCATTTCTACAAAACACACAACCTCTTACTCCTGCTAATGTCTATAAAAGTTAGTAATCTAGTAAATTCATTACTTTACCAACAAGCTCCCGTGTGAGTCGTATAAGTAAACATCTTAATAGCAAAGAGCTGTAAGCTTAGTTGCGTCTTACATAACAATTATGTGAGGGACGTCGTCGGTTATTCTAGACACGTCATGAATTGTAGGCAACACTTAGTGCAACGTTACTGTATACATTGGGAGAAATTCAGATTACATTTCAGTTGGCAGAGTAGTTGAATAAATAATGTGTTCAATATTATGTTATTTCTCGTATACTGATATTATAAAGAGGTATTTGTTTGTTAGTGTGTATGTAGGGGGTTATCTTCGGTTTTACTGATCCGATTCCAATAATTCTTTCACTGACGGGAAGCTAAATTATCCCCAAGTGTTGTAGGCTACATTTAAAACGTCCCCGTGCGTTAATTTCTGTACAAAATGAGAGCGAAGCCGCGAGCGAAAACTAGTTTATTATTATAGGTTCACCAACAGCTTCTGTTGTCCACCACGACTGTACAAACCTATTTTTAAGATATGTTGTAACATATCTTAAAAATAGGTTTTTACAGTCGTGGACTTAAAAAAACCGGAGAAGTGCGAGTTCGACTCGCGTGGAGAGGGTTGCGTACGTTAATGTCTAAATGCCGTAAGTTGTTTTAAATCTGACCCAAATTTGTTACCATAGATTTCTTATTAGTTTTCCTGTAATCTATAGGCAAAGAACTATTTTTTGCACTTTGTTCAACATTTTCGGCCCTGAGATTCGGAGTTAAGGGGGAGTGGTCAATTTTCGCCTACTTTATTAAATAACTTCAAAAGCATTTATTTTAAAATGATAAAAAAGAATTGAGGCTGAAAAAAAATTGAATTCACAATAGGCCATTTCATCTGAAATGTAACACGGTATAGTTTGTAAAACTTTTTTTTTTTCATTTACCCCCAAAAGTGACCACCAAATTTAAAATTCAATTCAATTCAATTTACGTTACACGTCCGTCTTTGGGTCACCGACTTACATATTATGTGTACCAAATTTCAACCCAATCAGTCTAGTAGTTTCGTAGTAAATTGGCTGTGATAGACGGACAGACAGACAGACTTGCGAGTGATCCTATAGGGGGTTCCGTTTTTTTCCTTTTGAGGTACGAAATCTTAAAGGTTGTTAAACTTCAATGGCACTGCGATATGCAGAAGTGGGCACACTAGAAGGAGGTCTGTTGATGATTTTTAACTTAAACATAGCACCACGCCTGTAGTCGTTGCATGGTAAAACAGAGGTGTACGTAACGTTGTGATTAAGTTCTATGTTTTGGGAATAATCCAGACTCCATGGCGACTACTGAACCTGAACTGAACTGAACCTGAACTGAACGAGGCAGTCAATGATGATTTCTGTTATTATTAAAAACCGTTGTACTACCACTTGATTTAAAAAAAAAACTCATCATTTGCCTAGCCTTTACCCAACTATGTTGGAGTCGGCATCTATTTTAAATGGAGCGTGTGTTTATCTGACCTCCACAAACCAGTTAGTACTGGGTAATACGATACCACTGACTACATATAACGACTGTCTAAGATGTATAAATGACAGCCGGGACCAACGGCTTAACGTGTATTCCTATTGACCAACGTTATTGTACAGATGTAATACTCACATCTTTGGGTTCATACTAAACAAGGAAAAGGTTCAGAATAAATAACGACGGGCAGATGTCGCTCATTTTTATTATTTTTTGACATGATCGTTAGGGTTGGTACTAAAATTCAGTCTATATTTTTGCTGATTTTTAGTGTCATAAAAGATGATTTCCACCAAACGGCTCGCATCGCATCGGATCTGGAAGGACACGAACGGATGCGGTGACAGCCGATTGCGTCCGATCGGATGTCGACGCATACGATCGGCTCCGTACCGTTGCTTGCGAACGGATCCGTTTTTGCCCCTAGTCAAATAATTTCATTCCTACCTTGTTCCAGCCGAAAGGATCCGATCCGATAGGCCACTAGCGAACGGAGCCGATCGCACGTCGCAGCATACTTTCGGCTAGGATCGCGTGTCGCAGAAGACGCTCACGGTCAAGCTGCTGTGCGTGGCTTGGTAATTTAGACTTAAAATACTGTGTACACGATTTAGTATCGTTTAAAGATTATAAAATCCATACATAGAATGTTTACTATTTGAGTATTATGTAAAGAACTAGCTTGTAGAAAGTCTAAAAATGTAACTCAAAATGTGAGTACATTTTGAGTTACATTCGCATTAGCTCACAGATCAAAATCTGAGACATTAACTTAAAAGAAAATGTTTACATAGGTACATCACTCTTGCAAGATCAACTCATTCAACCGTTCCCTTACAGATAAGAAAGGGAAAAACAAATATTTTTCTAAACCAAGTCCCGTTACTGGCAACCCTAACGGTGAGGTAAGAAGTCAACATAATGAGGCAAGGTAAAGGTAGGAGTTACTGAATGGGTTTGTAACACTGGGTATGAATAAGCTATAGAGTACAGTCTTAGCATACAGGGTTAGTTTTCAATGACCAGCCAACTTTTAAGATATGATGCAGTACATCATTCTGAGCCCGGCCATATAGAAAAGTTTCATCAAAATGTCATAAAAAAATCAGCTGTTCCATACATTTTGACCGTGTAGGTATTGCACTTTTGTAGGAAACAGCTGTTTTTTTACACTTACCTAAATTTAAAAGCAATATTCGCGACAAATAACGATTGTAACTTGGAGATAGGATCTTGTTCGTTAAAATATGAGTTCCAGAATACTATATTCTTAACAACATGAAATTTAATCAAAACAGTAGGAGAAAAACACTTTCAAAAGTTGTTAAGTGTTTACATATTGGTGCTCGTGACTGTACGTCATAGATTATAACTATCAGAGCATCGCATAAAGCAGTCGCCTCGGAACCTCAACGGGTCTCCGAGCTCTGTGGGTGTCAGCAAACGTTTCAAAAGTATGTTTAGATGAACCAACGCTAAAGTGAGATATTAATAGATAGTAGAGTAAGTGTATAGTAGTCAAAGTGGCGTGACAGCAACGAAAAATAGGTTATTGTGTCGCAGTTGCGAAACAATTTGTATTTGCCCAAAGTAGTACAGGAGCAGCTTTATGTGTGGCTTACGTCGCGTTACATGGGGGAAACCGAAGGATAAGTAGGTAACTTGGTAATTTTTTTTAATATGCCAGAGTAATGTTGAAAAATTATTTGATTATAATAATAATAAACATTTATTTAAGATAACTAGGATCCAATTTGTTAGTAGTATAACGACTTATAACTAGTGTTAGTAATACAAACTTAATCTACTCGCCCCCTACCTGACCCATGAATCGAGGTATCAATACTGATGTGAGCATTAATACATCGATTCATGTACATACAGTCAAGTCTACTGGCTACCATACTTAAAACGCTGTTGCGACTAGCCCGCACTCTGATTAATTATGTATTAATTTGTTCTTCTTTAAAAAGCTGCAAAAAGCAGACGAAATCGTAATTCTTATTTTGAATGCTGCTAGCGCTCTACATATTATTCATACTACACGCACAAAGCCCTAGAGCTATTTGTTCAACCTTTCTCAGTTACAATGCAATCTTGGAGCCACTTATGTCGGCAACTAGTTGGAACTAACTTGGGTTGAAACAAAACCATTGGGTTTTTTAGCACTAAACAGTTCGCATTAGGTGTATTTGACACGTACAAACAGCGTCAAAATGTTGGGTCCTTCCCCGTAGTCAAACTATTTTGTCCAACTGATTTGACTACAAGGAATAATTTTCCCAGTGGTCAAACTTTATTACTGAAAATAACATAAATAAATACTACGAAGCTATCCGATATACTGCGAAACTACATCTGTATTTGACGTATCATCGAACCATAGCGAAACAAGCGTGAAACGGTTTGAAGGATTAAAAAAAAATCTGCCTGCGCGGTATCGCTGTCACTTGGCAGTACAAGGCAATATTTATGACGCGTCTGTCAGTCACTCGGGACGTTCGAAACTCCACAATTTTGACATCTGGATTGCCAACGCTGGAAATACGAGTACATTGAAAAATTCGGATCGGGAGAGGAATTCGATCACTTCGTCGTACTCTATTTGGATCAGCTTGGTAGCGGCTTGCAATTGAATACCGGTTAGTTTGTTAGCTTCACCCGTTTTCTCTGAGATAAACATACGACTGATCAGCAAATGGGCATATTAATCTATAGTGAGGTGAAGTTTGAAAGTCTGGATGTCATACTTCTTCAGACCTACTGAGCCGAACTTCATTAATCATTATCCCTGAGTTTCAAAGGCAATATTAAAAACGTTCACGTGTGATAATTGCCAACCGTAACCCGAGCGTAGCCATGGGCAAAAGTTAGTTACTGTTACTGTTAGGCCTAAAAGTTAGTAAGCTTTATTTACTTAATTAATAATAACCAACCATGTGGCCTCTAGCGTCTGTCGTAGGTTTTTTAATAAAAGTTTTGATTTTAAAATATAGCATGAAAATTATGATCTTCCGTCGAAAACAAATGTAACATCTAGTAACTTTTACAACAATACAAAGAAAAAGAATCTGCTATCATTTACACGATGAAAAATAAAACCGTCTCAAACAAATCGCGTGATAACAAGTTCATTATAAGCGTCAAGATCGCTAATCTTTCACGCTGAATCTGCGAAGAAATTACCAGCAATGAGGGAAATTCCGATCTGTCGCACGTTATCATATGAAAAGAAAAGTTTGTATTTAAGCGAAGCAGAGAAAATGTAGGTGACATTCTCATTTCTCGAATGCGTTTTTTTCCTATTAGCGTAGGTAGTCATCATTTGCATAGCCTTTTTCCCAACTGTGTTGATGTCGGCTTCCATTCTAAACGGATGCAGCTGAATACCATGGAGCGAATGCAGTTAGGGTAGGCAATAAACTATCGTCTCCTGACTTCTTACTTAAGCGGGTTAGTTTATAAGGAGTGGATTTACTAATTTCAAAGAACAACCTTATTATTGTCACGTTTGCCAAATTTATTATCATAAAAGTTCGGATTATTCCATTGCAGGGAAATGGGTTTTGCTTTTTCCATCCACTTCTCTTAATGAAGACTATTAAGAACTACTCTCTTTTGAAGGAGTCTACCTTATCCTACCGTATCCGTCTGGGCTTATTCTATCTATAAATTATTAAACAGCGATATCTGTACGAGCAACTGCCTCGTTGGTCTAGTGGTGCCAAGCGCGACTGCTAAGCATGTCCTAAGTTTGATTCCTAGGTCGGGCAAACAGTTATTGGTTTTCCCTTCAAGAATTTCCCAGTAGCAGCCACTGAATCTGAAATAGTGCTCGGTTTATATCAATAAGCTCGCCGCCTATTGGGTATATGGGAGTTTAAGTACACCTCTATCTAACACTTCGGAGAATACAAGCTGTTACTTTATATTTACGGGATCTTCAAAACAATTTCCATAAATAATAAAATTCTCACACAAATCTTCAGAACCACACCCACTTACATTAAAAAACACAACACTTACTTAAGCGATAGCGCTCGACTTTCATACGATCACCCGGCATTCACTTTCTCTCGTCGTTTCGTGATCGATGCTCACCGCTAACGTGCCGCTAACGGACTGGTATTCCGCGTCTTACCTAAACTAATTACATTATTAACGGAAGGAGGGAATGTTGGACTGTTGGGTAATGTCGCACTGAATTGGTGTAGATAGGAAGACCGGGTATGACTAAGTAGGGCTTAAGATAAGGGAATTGTAAAGAAACGAAGCTTAAGAGCCTTGATAAATTTTATTGTATTTTTATCTCTTAGAAGATGGAGACCCATGGCGGCACGGTTGGCGCAGTGGCCGAGCGATTGACTGCTGCGTTGCGTGTCGCGGGTTCGATCCCTGCACGGAACATTTTGTATGGCCTACAGATAGTTGTTCCGGGTCTGGCTGTTTGTATATGTGAGTTTAAATTTTTGTAAACGCACCCACGATACAGGAGAAAAAAAAAAGAAAACCCACGACCAGTGCTCCACATTGGCTTTGGATCGAAACAACTGAAAGTTATGGGGCGTGGTCTTTGCCCAGCAGTGGGATGATGCAAGCTAACGTTATCAGTAACAATTTTAAGGTTATAAAGCGTACCTACTTCTACGATAATTAGTGCCCAGCGTTTTCACAAAAAAAAAAAGAAAAAGATGGAAGATGGATAAAGGAAGGACCTGGAGCGACCGTCTACCTACTACATTCTTTTACAACGTCTGTTAAAATAATTGACATAAATTTTTGACGTTTCAATTTGTCTAAATATAGAACCTAGAAGACATTTGAAATTCATCAATCCATACTGAACCTGGGTTTATTACGGTCCTAGCAATGGGGAAATAATGTAGGTTGTTATAATAACATACACTTAATTTTCAAAAAACATTTGAAAGTCAATATATCGAATCCTATTAATCTAGATCAGCTAGTACGTCAACAAAGGGCCCAAAATCATGCCTAGTGGGAACCCAATAGACTAATATCGAGCAGTGGGTGTTACAAGCCGCAAATAACGATGAATAATGACTTCATCAATGGTTTTAAACCTCACGATTTGAACTCCCAAAATTGTCTTGGAATTACAAGATTCATTGGCACTTCGAAGGAAGTAAATCAAAGTTTTCGTTTGAAGTCTCAAGCACACATTATTCAAACGCCTGGCTCTGAATCTTCACGAATCATTTGATTGCACACCTTGGTAATATCGTCTAAAGAAATAGATGGGCCTAGGAATTGCAAATTCAGTTGTAACATTGGTAATATATAGGTTAATGTTTACCTTACCTTACTTAAGCGAAGTAACAGCAGAAGAACTCCTTGTGAAAGAGTTTATCAGGGAAAGTTACTGTTCTGACTTCATCTATACGATTAGAAGGTCCACATTACTAGCACTTGAGACTTCTCAAACTTTTTATTAGACGCATTCGTGATGCTTGGATGATACTGGCATATTGAGAGTATATTGCACCGTCTACTGCTGGTTATAATTTGCATTGATTCATTCATCATTTGACATAAAATATAAGCTGGCTGGTTCATGGCTAGCCAAGCACCTGCCCATATTCGTGCGTAGCAAAGTTGTGAAGTACAGTGAATGATCCCGTCTACATCTACATAATGATATAAAGTTGGGATTTTGAGGGTACTCTTCGGAACTAACGATCCGATTTGATAAAATCTTTCACTAATGGGAAGCTACATTATACCTGAGAGTATTATCATTATCGTCTATATTTAAAATCACAACGCGAGCGAACACGCTGGCAAAAGCTAGTTCTAATCTATTAAATTAGTCTAAGTCACAAAAAAAGACACGAAAGATGACCCATTCTAATTCAAACACCGATTTAATATCTTCAGACATCATAAATCTCAAGTAACAAAAAAAAACCCTGCGGTCACTAAAATTGCAAGTCACAAGCACCTAGACCAATGATCGTTGCTCTCATTACGTATGACACTGACATTGGGCAGCTGGTAATGAGTTTGAAAGTGAAATTGTAGTTTAAAAAAACTAGACGAAATAACAACGTGCTCTGATTGGTCGTTTGTTTTTTGGTGTGTAGATTTTGATAAAATTACTTGGAATACATACGTGCTCTCAAAAACTGTGAAGGAAAAAGAAGAAGCACTGTCACATTAACCCATTCTTACTCATAGGGAGTAGGCTTGTTTCCGAGCAGTGGGAAAATATTGTTTGGCTGATTATGGTATACTTACTGTTTCTATGTGAGTAGATATAGAAGGCTTGTTCTGTGCGCTTGTGCAAATGCATACGATATTAAGAGTTACTTGTATTCGTATCTGAAACTTAACTTATACTGGGAATCCGTTGATGCCATAATCGAAATAAACAAAAAAGGTTTTATGCAAGGCTATAATTTTGAAAATAATAAAAATGGCGAGCAAGGCTCTATGCTAAAATATTACGCCTTCCATTTTCGATTCCACTTTTAAAACCGTAAAAAAAATGTTTTGTTAGCTTTAAATAGAGCGAAAGCTTTATTAAAATAGTTATTTTCCACCAAAAGCCTTTTGTTTTTACTAAATGCAGTTGGTTAAAGCCACCGGCAAAGTCCTTGGATAAAAAATCATGGCATGAGTGTGAATTTTAATCCAAACAAATAACATGGGAAATAAACTGTGACTGTATTTAACTTTCCTGGAATTGTGAGTGGACGCCATTTTAAATTATTCGTTACTCCTGTATTTGAACATTCAAATTCAATTTATAATACACAATGCTGCCAGTATTCTTGACACATTTCCCGTTGACAGCAACATGAACGAATTTTTGACGCCCTGTAATTATTTTCTTACTTGTAGAATTTTTACTATTTATTTAATGTGTATTAGCTTGTAAATTATTTATTATATTAAGTTTACTAACAATTGTTCACACTGGCTACAGCGGCATAATACATTCTTAAAATTAAATTACAGCGCAAGAATTAATTTAAAAAAAAATATGAATTATATTAATAAATCTGTACGAAACGAAAAAAATCAATGACGAGCGTTTTAATACCTAGCTACCTAACTAAGCCATATAATAAATGTATTAATTAAAAATAATAAAGAGACGTATTAAGACCCGTTAGCAGCGCCAATTATAAATACGTTAGGCGCTAACCGTATTCAAAACATCTTTCTAACTCTGCCATCTTCAAAGATTGATATTAATTTTGATACTAGTATCCCGCCCCTGCTTCGAACGGGTGCATATACATATTATACATATAAACCTCCCTCTTGAAACACTTTATCTATTAAAAAAAACCGCATCAAAATCCGTTGCGTAGTTTTAAAGATCTAAGCATACATAGAGACAGACAGCGGAATAAGCGACTTTGTTTTATACTATGTCTTGATTATGATGTTTCGAATTCGGTTAGCTTAACATGTCATTGGGTTTAGTGATGTGTGGTGTAAGCAGGTCTTAACCATCACGCACATCCAACCTTTTTCCAACTATGTTAAGGTTGGCTTCAAGTTCAACCGGATGCAACTGTATACCAATATTTTGCACGGAGCGACTGTCTATCTGAACTCCACAATCCAATTAATACCGAGTAGTACGATACCCCTTGGTAAGACTGGTTGTCAGATTTTCGAGCCACCGACTACCTGTAAAAACTGCCTTAGATCTACAAATGACAGCCGAGATCTACGGCTTAAAGTTCTTATCGAGGCATGGAGGAAACTTCGGATGTAATGGAATGTCCGGAATCCCCGGAATGTGCTTGGCAAGCGCTGATTAACCTCGAAATCGATCCATGCGGCTGCTGTTATTTATCCACGAGCTGTTTTTATTTTGTCGAACTCATGCGGAAGTATTGAGAACTATAATACATCAAAAACACACAACAATACTATAAGAAAACAATTTTTCCGACATCCACCGGCTGTTGTAATTGCTCACGTTCATACGGAACCTCTGCGTTATTTTCCACAACATTAAACTGCCATTGCATTGCCATCAGCTTTCGCCATGGTTTAAGGTGAGCGTTCATGGTGTAATGGAAGAATGCTGAGATGCTGTGATAAGTAGGTGGTTAGAGAGATGTCGTGTGGAGATATTCTTTAAATAACAATAGATTTGAAAATATTTTATTTTATTTTGTCGGGTATTTATAAACTCTGGAAGCCATTTTCGATTTTAGGTCATTGTTGTCGCATCCATCTTACTTAACCGTGCATAGACAGTTAAGTAGGCTACAGAATCTATGATTTCAAACCAGACTTCCATGTGTTATTTATGGTTAGTTATTGGTTATTTCCACAAGTCTAGAAATTCAGCCAGTGCCTACGAGCAAACGCGACGCTTAAGCGAAAGAAATGTAGGTAAAGAAAAAATATCGTTACTTTACTACGGCAGCAGTAATTATGTCATTGCGTAAAACAAAGTTTGGTAGTGGTATTCCGTAACAACCTGAAAATTTGGATCGTTCCAAATTCCAATAATTTCATCTCTGAAACCATTTGCACATCATGTACCAGGCTGACATAACCACGGAAGGTACTAACGCAATTAACGTACCTAATAAGAACGTAACTCAATTCTGGTCATTTCACTAGCCATTACACCCGCGCGGTCGGCGGTCGACAAATGACCCTTGACAAACCCACAATTTGACGCTACGGACGTACCAAGTCGCATTTAATTGTGGGCAATACATTCTGGAGAGGAATAACTGGTATTGAGGACTGGAGAAAATTAATCTACATTTATTTTTTGTATCGAAAAAGAAGTAAGTTTTGAGACAAGGTTGCTTAATTACAAATAAAAGATGGATAGTTGCTGAAGAAAAGGAGTATATTATAGTGCGACATAAAACCGCGGAATAATGGAAAAATAATAATGTGCCGACCCTAAGTATCACGGGACAAGATTAGGAGAATAATATTGATGAGGCAATGATGCTCAATCTTTAAACAACACACTATAGCCACTGATTTATCAGGAGCCACAGTAAAACAATGGGAGCTTCAGGCCAGCCCGATAGGTTCACAATCGAGATTATGAGAAATTGAGAATGATAACAATAAAGCAGGTACCTGATGAGATGACGAGTAATAGAGAACTATGGAAGAAGACATGCTGCGCCAACCTCAAATAAATTGGAGTAACGGCACGAGAATGATGGCGATAATGAAAATGATAACAATAATTAAGCTTCACTTGGTTTAATGAAGATTAAAATCTTAGCAATGATGGCAATAATGTGACGTAACAAATCAAAACGCTATGCTATAAGGTAGGACGAAGAATACTAATTGGTCTTTGGAGTAACAAAGACTGCCAACGATCAAAGCAATGGCGGGATAGTTGTCCGGAGAACACAGTAACAATCACTTAACACAACATCTGTTGGGGTATGATGCCCAACAGTGAAAATGTTATGTACTTGTTATTCTTGTTATGTAGACTTGTAAGGTATGTTATGTTATGTAAATGAGTAGACGAATGATTCCCTTGATGGATTTATTGCTACTGAATTATAATTACACGATTACATGCCAAGTTACAGAAATGCATACCTAAACAATATCGATATGCATTGATGAGTATGACGTACAAACTACACAAAGGTCAATGTACAGCGTAGCTCGTACAACATCACACCTGTAATCCACGAAGCGTTAGGCTGAGGTGTACCTAATATTATGCCCACATTTTGCCAGTTAAGTTTAAGTTCTACGTAATATGAAACGAGTCTATTGACATCAACCGGGCAGACGTACCTAAGTATATTTTTATATCTTGAACCGTGGAGGCAATTTTATGAATGACTGTATTCACCACCATGAATAGACTATCAGGAAACAAACTTTCTAATAAGCAAATGACGAGTCTTGGACAAACTAGACCCTGGCAGGAGGCGGTCTTCACGGCGCCATTCGGCACAGTCATGGTTGACGAAACCATGTCACGCATAGTTTTGGTCAACCGTAACTTCTTGGTGTATATTCAAGTAATGACCGGTTGCTAGTTGACAACCTATTGTCGTATTACTGTTATTTGTAGCTATATTTGCACTGCTTTTGTTGAGTCTATCATCAGCTGTTTGAATTTAAACATAGCCTTGGTCTTGTTTACTTATACTATTTTAATCGTGTGTTTTCATGTATGACTTGATGATGTCTAATAATTTTTAGTAGCCATAATATACTTACTGCTATCTCACACAAATGGAAGTAATTTCTAAAAGTAGTCCGAGCAGTATTATAATTCTAATTTTGATCATTGTTCTCGTTACTATAAGGTTTCTGCCAAAGATAAAATGTCTGTAAATCGCTCTGTACTCGTATTAGTAGTATTTATCTGACTACGTATACGAGTACACCTTTCGTCTAGTTTATTTTTTTTAACAAAAAAGCCAAAGAAAGGTTTGGCCTTCCTTTAAAGAAACACAGTCAAGTCGAAAATCTTTTTCAATTTCCGCTCCTTACTATAAACTCTTTAACACGAACTTTTAATAGTATATTTCCTTG
Organism: Eurois occulta; assembly: GCA_950022335.1. Classification (NCBI taxonomy): domain Eukaryota; kingdom Metazoa; phylum Arthropoda; class Insecta; order Lepidoptera; family Noctuidae; genus Eurois; species Eurois occulta. The sequence continues at coordinate 6,812,224 of OX465499.1, forward strand.
ACTGGAGAGAAATGATTTGGTCAAAGGATTTTCTTTGTAAGTCGATCCGTTTTCTGCAGTTGTGCTGTCTGAAGTATTGTTAGCAAAAGTTAGAACTATAGATCATGGAACGAAAGATTTATCTGGATTTAAATTCAGTTGTTGTGTGCATTCGATCTTTGTTCTTTCTGGTTGCTTGGAAACTTGTTTTCGTTTTCTATTTTTATATACCTGCGAATTTAAAAAGATTTTTTGTTCCCTTTATACAATTTATGATGCAAAATGGACTTGTATGTCATGATTTGCGGATAAATAGGTCTGTAACGGTTTTTAAACACACCTATCGTGTTTCCGAGATCAATAATTGTGACTGTGAGGTACTAAGCACCACTGAAAAAAAGCCAAAATATTATGATAATATGATTATAATTATGATCATTTTGTTTTGTTGAAATTTAAACTAACGGCACTGCAATGACCAGACCATTGAAAATCTTATAGTGCTTTTATTTAAGTATTTCTTTAGATTTCGTCTAGTATTGGTGAGACTGCCGTTATAATAGAATAGAATTGAATATTCTTTATTATGTGGGTACACAATCAAGTAACATTCATAAAAGAAAACACACATAGGGTGACTCAATGGTCGGTCTTATCACTAAAAGCCTCCTGCCCTTGTCCCATGTTACTTGGGGTCGGCGCAACACGTGTTTTTCTTCCATTCTCCCCTGTCAACCATCACGCAATAAATTACACTTTTTTCCTTTAAATATCATTCCTCACACAATCCGTCCATCGTTTCCTTGGTCTTCCTCTCACCCTCCATCAACATTTACATTCATCACTCTTTTAGTCACATGCGATTCGTCCCTCCTCATCACATGTCTATACCAAGACAGTCCCTTTCAACTTTTCTGTATCTGGCTCAACTTTCAAACTTCCTCTAAGATAATCATTCCTTATTTTATCTAGTCTTGTCACACCACACATCCACCTCAACATTCTCGCCTCCGCTGCATGCAATCTTCATGCAAGCATTAGAATCACAATAATAAGTAAAAATACCCAGCAAGATCAAGCAAAGTCGCAAACGTAGAGATTATTCATTCAAATCTGTTACATTGACTGTTCTACCTGTTCTACGAATTCGATTGGGGAATTAAATTCGTGGGATTTGAAGGCTTTATCGTCAGTACCAAACCAAGGCGGCTTACAGCTTTGTTTTCAACTACCTTGTATAATATTCACAAAGCCTGTTCGTAGGTCATATAGGCCAACAGCGCTCACAATAGAAATTCCAGTCTAGAATTACATAGGTAATCGTTTGAAGTTGTGCAACCACTAGCTTATGCCCGCAGCTTCGCTCGCGTAGAGTTCGATAACTGTTCCACAGGACCATAATACCGGGATCAAGTATCCTATGTGTTAATCCATGTTATAAACTATCTGTGCTCTAAACTTCATCCAAATCCTTTCAGTAGATTTTGCGTGAAAGAGTAACAAAAATCCATCCATCCATGCATCCTGACAAACTTTCACATTTATAATATTAGTAGCGAAAAAAGCGAGCGAAAACGCGCGCGCGCGTAGCGAACTAAGCGATTTCATGCTAGACCAACAGATTATTTCAATAGTATCCCCGAAAGGTTAGACAGAAGTGTAACTGTTGTAGTAGGTAGGCATATCCACATTTTGTCAGTTATGTTTAAGTCCCATGTAATAGGTAAGGAATGGAAGCTATTTAAAAGATAATATTATGCAAGGTGTAAACAAACTCTTCACGAAACCGTCAAACAAGCATTCTATACATCGAATTAAGTAACTCTACGCAAATTTTATAAAAAAAAAAAAATGTGAAAAAGTTGAACACCAATATCTCTAACTAGATGGTTCAGAGGTAACTTCCAGAACAAAAAAATGATCGCAACTACGCGGAAAATAAAGTGGTTTTCGGCTCCTTTAAGGGTATTTTTACACCCATTATCTTTTTTACCTGTTATGGCTTGTCCTGAAAATGTAATTAAACGGTAAATAGCATTAGGCTTACGACTTGTTCTGATGACAAATATGACTGGTTAATGACTGTCCCCAAATCACTATCTACAGGATGGGACCGTAATATAACTTATCTTGACGATCGGTGTCCGTGACGAAGTGCACACCCCTTTATTGTATACTAAGTTATGTATATCGTTAACGGTACAAGGTAAAGGGTAATATAGGGTAGTAGAGCATGTAATCTTATGGGGGCTAATATCGATAAGTCAAAGTCAAAGTCAAAGCATTTATTTCAATTAGACCATTACAGGCACTTTTGAAAGTCAAAAATAAAAAAGCTAAGCTACAGTCACAGACACAAGGCATAATAACTTGCGAAAGTACTGTAGTTGCACATTCCAAATCGTAGATCTCTATGGAGAAGAATGGGCAAGAAACTCCATGGACACTCTTTTAAATCAAAATATTGTTACAAAATCTTGGTTACATCATTCATGTTGAGATTATACATATATGTGAGAACGATGTACAAAGATGTGCACATTAAGAGCGTCCAGAGTAAAAGATTAAGCCAAAAATTTAAAAATAAAGTAATTAAAATAAATCGTGGCAGGTAAGAGATGACCAGTCCCAACTGACAGCGCCCGTTCACGAACATGACGCATGGATCAGCGCCATTCAACTCAACCATATTGAAGGGAACTAAATGACCCGACACACCCGCCACCATCAGCGAGACATTTGAGTGAGCATGACATTCTCTCAGCCACCAGGACACATTCCAGTCAATGAAAGATAACAAAATATAAATGGAAGCTTTACAGTACATAGTACTCACACATGTGCTATGCAATTATATAATACTAAGAGATGGAATCTATACAATGCAAAGATATTTTACAATCTTCTGCAGCTTCCACAATAACTTCACACTTCATAATCAATTAGTTTACACTCACAAGATCATTAATCTTAAGATCTTATTAGTCTTAAATTTTTATGTAAACTAGGATACTTGTGTGGAAACGACGAAAAGGTTGTTTTGTACGGAGACTTATCTTGAAATAAAACGTTAACGGATGTAAGTAGAAACATAAACATCATGTGCATGTGTATCTATGGTACATTTCGTCAGTTATGTTTAAGTCCTGTGTAATAAGCTACTGGTGAAATGTTTAAAACCACTAAAGAACGTGGCTCCACGGAGTAATTTTTAAAGTTACAAATATGGAAAGCTCATCTTTAATAGTAAATGAAAAAACAAGGTACTATAAAAAGTTTATTTTTGATGTCACTCAACATTAAATTAATACAGCACCTAATTATGGAAAGTCTATGCACTTCATACCAAGCAATTCATACCAAGCGACCACACCTATAGACACCAAATGTTAAACAAAATAAAAACTACATCCAATGCAGACAAAAACAGATGAAAGACACAATTAAACGAACGCGAAAGTGCAATGTACTGTAAAATAAAATAAAACATTCGTGATGATCATCAGTCGTTAGTTGTTAAGCTACGTACAGACAGGCGACACGGACTTGGTAAACGAATGATTTGCCGCGCCTGCCTGAGGATGTGTGAATGGGATCAGTCCTGGGGGTCTAAAATGGCCGCTTTAGTAGAATCATAATAGAATAGAAGAATTTAAACGTAATTCATATTATTATCCTATTATGATTCTGCTAAAGGAGCTCGTGGCTAAATAAGAACAGCCGCTCGGATCGATCTTTAGGTTAAGCCGTGGTTACCTAGGTTGGTCCGTGGATGGGTGACCACCCATTACATACCGAGTTTCCTCCGTGCCTCGGAAAGCACGTTAAGCCGTTGGTCCCGGCTGTCATTTGTAGATCTTTGACAGTCGTTACAGGTAGTCAGTGGCCCGAAAGTCTGACAACCAGTCTTACCAAGGGGTATCGTATTACCTAGCACTAACTGGGTTGTGGAGGTCCGACAGGCAGTCGCTCCATGTAAAATACTGGTATTCAGCTGCATCCGGTTAGACTGGAAGCCGACCCCAACATAGTTGGGAAAAGGCTAGGCAGATGATGATATGATTCTGCTAAAGCGGCCATTTTAGACCCCCTGTTTATACGTTTTAAGGCGACATAGTTCTAGATATAGGCCTCTCTGAAGTTGCACCACAACAGTTCTCCATACTCCGCATTCAGACAGTCTCAGCCACCTCGATCGGCGTTTTAACGTTAGCTAGCCTAGCTCGAGACCGTCCCAAGACACGCTTTCAGATTCGCATTCTCCTCTCCAGACATTGTTTAAACCCCCGATCGTCGGCGTCGATCCAGCGATAAACATCGCCAGCACACAGCCACTTCTTTACTAACCCTACAATAAAATATGTATGTCGGTTACTCCAGCACGTTGTTGGATAAAATCAGATTTCGGGATGGTCACTATGAGGATTCGTCGATGAGACGAATTTGATCCACGCATATCCGTGGAACCATTTTTTTTTTGTTTTTTTTTTTTAATTTTTGTGGGCCTTTTTCTGGCTGAGTACAGAGTTCAGAGTTCATTTATTTGTCAGAAACATGAGTATGCCACACACAAAGCATGCAAGATGTTAAGTACAATACAGAAAGAATCACAGTCATGTACATTACGGCGGCGTACAAATATGTACCTATTATAATAACATTTGATCAATTGTAACTATTAATTATTAAACATATCAAAAAAAAAAATTATATGAAATTCATTTGATTAACGATTCAAAGAAAATAAACTTACATATAATATAGGTACAGCATAAGCACTTCAAACATCAATACTGGCGTATGCATATGGCTGTCTGTACACAGCTTTACCCGTTCAATACATATGACGTGAAACTAAGACTTTCACTTCGCTGAAATTGAAGACGGTAAGTAAAGAATTCGATGTCTCCTTAATGATTGATGTAATAAATTATCGTGGTTCTCACAGCCTTGATTATGATTACTCTCATCGGCCATTTGGTGAACTTACGTGTTGCAATTGCAGTGGGATAGGTATCTACATCTAAACTGTTTTTTTTTCTAATCCTTTACTGCCTCATTGGTCCAGTGGTCGCAAGCGTGACTGCTGTGAATAAGATCCTGGGTTCGATTCCCAGGTCGAGCAAAGTGTTATTAAGTTTTTCCACCAGGAATTTCTCAGTATCAGGCACGGAGTCACTCGCCCCCTATTACATGCGACTCAAAACATAACTAGTGAATTTTGGGTGTACCATTAGGTACCTACACCTCTGCTTAACCCTTTGTGGAATACAGGCATGATGTTATGTTAAATTTTACTACATCGACGTTTTTTACGCAATGTTGATCGTTTTGTACATCACCATCCACAGTCACCATCAATAGAGAGTTTAATATTCCATGCAGAAATTATGTTGTTTAGTGCCAAAATCAATTACTTTGGAGTGAGCTTGCAAGTTATTCACAACCATAAAAATTATTAATGTTAAAGCCATTCCTTTAAAACTACGATGACAAGCAAAAATAATGCTGATTGATTTCAATCTTTATTGACCTTTTTTATCGTCGTAGGCTTATGGTTTTTTTTTTTGGCGCTATATGAAAGTTTACTGACCCATGACTGACCCCAATACATTTTTTAGAATATCAAATAGACTTGAGATATTACGATGTGGTCATTTTGAATGTAGGTATTCTATAGAAATTTCTCGTCGGTTTAAAAAAACTGATAGGTATATGGAACAGCAGACATTTTTTTTTAAATTCCCGATGTTAAATTTTTATGTGGGGATTTTCAGAATGGTGTAGAGAATACGTGGTAATCGATTTAGCGTCGGTATCCTTTCCACCTTGTATATATGACGTGCCGCGTATTAGAGGAGCTCGTAGCTAGATAAGAACAGCCGCTTGGGTCGATCTTTAGGTTAAGCCGTGCTTACCTAGGTTGGTCCGTGGATGGGTGACCACCCATTACATACCGAGTTTCCTTCGTGCCTCGGAAAGCACGTTAAGTCGTTGATCCCGGCTGTCATTTGTAGATCTTTGACAGTCGTTACAGTTAGTCAGTGGCCCGAAAGTCTGACAACCAGTCTTACCAAGGGGTATCGTATTGCCTAGCACTAACTGGGTTGTGGAGGTCAGATAGGCAGTCGCTCCATGTAAAATACTGGTATTCAGCTGCATCCGGTAAGACTGGAAGCCGACCCCAAAATAGTTGGGAAAAGGCTAGGCAGATGATGATGTATGACGTGCCGCATAAAACCCGACCATAAAGCAAACGAAGCCGTAGGCAAATGCTAGTTTAATAAACCAATCATATAAAAAAGCAATATGATGTATGCGTCAGAGGCCCTTGTAACCACAGTAGCAAAGGGTCAATTTTTGTAAGAGGTAAGCCGGAGTACATATCTTTAATGTGATTATATTATTCGTCTATAGAATACTGACTGTGCCATTTTTCAAAGGGAAGCCGGTAGGAATCGAGTTGTATGGAACCATCGCCACTGGTTGACCAAAAAGAAACAGAAACAATAAACAAACACTATATTGCCAAAACCACTCACACACCTTTCCAACCACATGTTGACCAAAATAGTAAACCTCGACCAAAATAAGTAAGTGCGGAAACTATCGGTCACAAGGGATCCCTTTGATTTTGAACCGCGTCATTAATTGATCTCACACATCCGGGTTCTGTTACTAATGCTGGCTCCACATGTGACGATTTATCGGCGCAAAGGGATCTGCATAGATAAATCGATTGAGTCGTGTGCTTGACAAATTGTTGATATTATTCGGTTTGCACAGCGTATCGGTGGCAGTTTAATTTCATGGTGTGATAATATGTAAAAACTAGCTTTTGCCCGCGGCTTCGCCCGCGTGCAGTTCGGGAATTGCCCACGGGATCTTGCCTACTTCTGGGATAATAAGTAATCTACATCTATTTGTATCAGACTATAATGTATCTCTGTGCCAAGTTTCATCCAGATCTGATCAGCCGTTCTGGCGTGATTGAGTAACAAAGATCCATTCATCCAAACTTTCGCATTAATAAATAGTTTATGTAAGATATATATGTAATATTAGTATTTAGGGTTCCGCACCTCAAAGGGAAAAACGGAACCCTTATAGGATCACTCGCGTGTCTGTCTGTCTGCCTGTCCGTCTGTCACAGCCAATTTACTCTGAAACTACCGGACCGTTGGAGTTGAAAATTATGTAAGTCATCGATTCAAAGACGGACGTATAAATTAATTTTAAATAGGGGAGCCACTTTTGGGTCGTAAATTAAAAAATGAAAATAAAAATATTTCTAAACTACATCGTGTATAACAAAAACTGTGATACACGTGTCTCATAATTTTAATTGAAGAGTGATGTGTACATTAAGTTTTGAGTCAACCGACCCAGAGAATATTAAGTTTCACAGAAAATTCAACCCCCATTTCAAAACATAGAATACATCCTTCAAATTTCATGTCATTAAGACCAGTGGTTGATATATCAGTCAGTCAGTCAGGACTTTGATTTTATATTGCGGGATGATTTTGGAAAAACTGTAAGTAGAGTATGTAGACTTTCAAGTCTATCGACACTATCTATGTCCGTCCGTCGTATGACGACAGGCCGTGTCGACGGCGCGTTCGTGTTCCACGCGCGCCTCAAAGAGATGTCAGCAAACGGGAGGGGCCCGCAAGGGCCGATGCCTGCCAGGGCTGCGGTACTGTTCGAAAGAGATACCGCGGCCCTGGAACATAAAGGGCCAAAGAAGGAACATGGGTGGTTTTTAGTCAGTAAGAGTCTGACACTCCCTTCCGCTCCGCCCAGAGCGGGAGGGGTCATTTGATGATTTCCCACCCTCCAAAAAAACAAAAAAAAAGGGGTGGAATTTCGAAAAAACCCTTTCTAAGTGGACCCTTTGCCACTAGTAGGTACCAGTGGCGAAGAGTGAAAATTGAGTCAGGGGAAACCGAAGAAAAAAATGAGAATTGTTTTTTCTTCCTATGTTTATTTGGACCTCATTTTCGTTATCAGTGACCTCAAAAACTATGAAAATGATAACCCTGATGAAAAATCTAAAAAAAATGGTTGGTGCCATTTAGAATTTTCATTTTGACCTAATTTTCGATATCAGCGACCCTGAAAACCATGAAAATGACATCGATGACGAAAAAACCAAATATTTTCGTCCGCACCATCTTGGATTTTCATTTTGACCACATTTTCGTTATCAGCTACCCCAAAAACCACGAAAATGACATTCATGAAGAAAAACCAAAAATTTTCATCGGCGCCATCCTGAACCTAATTTTCGTTATCAGCGACCCCAAAAACCACGAAAATGACACTCATGACGAAATAACTGATTTTTTTTGCTGGCGCCATAATCGATTTACAGTTTGGCCACATTTTCGTCATTGGCGGCCCCAAAAACCACGAAAATGACACCCATGACGAAAAAACCGAAAAAAAAACAGGACTGAATTTCATACTGGGGGATGATTTTGGAAAAACTGTGATACACGTTTCTCATAATTAATCTCTTCTTAACTGAAGAGTATGTACACAAATTTTCAATTCAATCGACCTCGAGAATAAAAAGTTTCATAGAAAACTCAACACCCATTTTTACCCTCTTAGGGGTAGAATTTCGAAAAACCTTTTCATAGTGGATACCTACTCTTCACAAAGAATACGCCCTCCAAATTTCATTTCTCTAGGACCAGCGGTTTGGGCTCTGCGTTGATATATCAGTCAGCCAGGACTTTGAATTTTATATTGGGGGATGATTTTGGAAAAACTGTGATACACATCTCTCACAATTTTAACTGCAGAGTATGTACACAAACTTTCAAGTCAATCGACCCCGACAATAAAAAGTTTCACAGAAAATTCAACACCCCAATTTACCCTCTTAGGGGTGGAATTTCGAAGAACCTTTTCTTATTAGATATCTACTCTTCACAAAGAATACACCCTCCAAATTTCATTTCTCTAGGGCCAGTGGTTTGGGCTGTGCGTTGATATATCAGTCAGTCAAGACTTTGAATTTTATATTGGGGGATGATTTTGGAAAAACTGTGATATACATTTCTCATAGTTTTAACTGAAGAGTATGTAGACTTTTAAGTCAATCGACCCGAGAATAAAAAGTTTTACCGAAAATTCAACACCCCATTTCTCCCCTTTAGAGGTGGAATTTCGAAAAACCCTTTCTTAGTGGATACCTACTCTTCACAAAGAATACACCCTTTAAATTTCATGTCTTTAACACCAACAGCTTAGGCTGTAAGTTGATATATCAGTCAGTCAGTCAGGACTTTGAATTTCATATTGAGGGATGATTTTGGAAAAACTTTGATACAAGTTTCTCATAATTGTAACTGCAGAGTAGGTACACAAATTTTCAAGTCCATTTACCGCGAGAATAAAAAGTTTCATAGAAAACTCAACACCCCATTTTATCCTCTTAGGGGTAGAATTTCGAAAAACCCTTTCTTAGTGGATACCTACTCTTCACAAAGAATACACACTCCAAATTTCATTGCTCTAGGACCAGCGGTTAGGGCTGTGCGTTGATATCTCTGTCAGTCAGTCAGGACTTTGAATTTTATATATATGTATAGATGATTTATTAAGTATCTTTAACTACATCTAAATAAGTGTCTGTTTGTAATATCAAAGTAACAGCTTTTTACTGAATGCATTTGAAAGTATATACGGTACATTATATCAAAAAACAGTTTTGTTTTTATTTTTTGTCTGTCTGTCTGTGTGTTTGTTCCGGCTAATCTCCGGAACGGCTGGACAGATTTTGACGGGAATTTTACTGGCAGATAGCTGATGTAATATGGAGTAACATAGAATTATCATTATTTATTATTTTAGAAAAAGGATTAGGGTTCTGTGCAGAAAAAAAAACCCTTGAAATTGTTAAACAAGTCCGATTCAAATATAAGTACCTAATATTTTTATAATAATTTCACGCGAACTCACATTAAATTTAACAAAACACTTTTTTTTTAAATTGTCTGTCTGTTTGTTCCGACAAATCTCCAAAACGGTTGGACCGATTTTGAAGGGATTTTTACTGGCAGATAGCTGATGTTATAAGGAGTAACTTAGGCACTTAGGCTACTTTTATTTTAGAAAAAGGATTAGTGCAAAAAAATTACAAGTCCTTGAAATTGTTAACGAAATCCGATTCAAAAAGGGAACTAATATTTTTATAATAATTTCATGCGGAGGAAGGTCGCGACCAACAGCTAGTAATGAAAAATAGTGAAGGAATAAGTGATGGCGATACGGCGGACTGGGGAGGGTGAATGAAAAAGAGGTATTGCGCCCACCCCAAATAACATGGGCCAAAGGAAACATAATTATGATGATATTAGTAAAAGTGATTCATTGTTATGAGTAAGTACTATAATACATCTAAACGTGTTCTTCATTATATACCTACAGCGATCTAGTAGCAGTAATTCGGTTGTTAGTCCGGTTGACCGAACTACTGAAACTTTCAGTTGCGATAGTTCGGTTCTAACAAAGCACCGAACCGGGTGCCCCTGACGTCGACCGTCTAGGGTTGGCTCGCAATAGCGCGTGGCGTCGGTAACGTTTCTTGGGCGAGTTTCCTTTGAAAACTGATTAACAAAGTGAATATCGATGTTGTGTAGATAATTATCTTCTTTCCCTCTCACAGGGCCTTTGTTCCAGCTGTGGGAACATTAAAGGCTGATTAGGCTACTTCAGAGACCCCAGGAACGTTCAATATATCGGTGCAGTTTGAAATCGTTACGTGTGTACCCAGCTTTAGAAAAAAAAAAAACAGGAAAAACGTGTCATCCCGGAATTTGCAAGATCTTGTCAAAGAACGACGTCTGCGGTATAATATGTATGATGAGAGAGGCTTATTTACATCATTGTGTTTGCATAATGTTGGATCCACTTTTAGAGGTCGATGCTGCGGGTGGTAAGTACCGATAAGACCATTATTAGAATATTTTCATTCTCGTTATTCTTGTAGTTGCAATCGGAGGTGTGGAAGTTGGCTCCGGGTAGTGTTATTGAATTTTTCCTTAGGCATTTTTTTTTCATTTGAAGTCAGCCCGTACGGAGAAGTAGCTGGTATTAAATAAATTAATTAATTCTTTATTTCACCAAAAGCCATTACAGTACAGGATACACAGACTAAGAGCATGTATGGCTTATAACTAGGTCACAATAATGTCAATACTCTGACTCATAGATTAGGTGTATTATTTTATAATCTGAATTTGTACCTTGTTGATGGTAATAGGCTTTCTCTCTTGATAGGACTTATGTAAAGAGTTGCGAAATCTGGATCTACTATAACCTCTCCTAACATTTTGTTTTGGCTTTGTTACGTTAAAATATAGTTTCTATGTTCATCAAAATCAAAATATTTTATATAGGCCTACATGGGCACTTATGAACGCCGACAAAAAGGTGCACGGTTCGGTTGGTCGTTTCCTATGGAGAAGAACCGGCAAGAAACTCCATGGTTACTCTTTTAAAATGATTAGATTTTACAATATTATCATGTTACAGCATTAGTACTCAAGTATGGGGGGACAGCAAAGGCCCAACAATAAGTCGTTGCTTACTACACAAAAAAAACGGAAAACAAGATAAGAGGTTAACAAAAGTTAACACACCTCTAGGAATCTACAAGGCCTATACTTATCGTGTTTATCTAAGACATCTCTTAATTTTCCAGAAATAAAACATAGCCAGTTTTTTTTAATGTATTGGTTTAAAATCAACCAACACTGGATAACCATAACTTTTACGTCCTGTAAATGGAAACAATTTACAATATAAAATCTCGAGAAGAGTGGGTGGAAGTACGCATAATTGCATCCAATTTTATTGCATTAGTAGCTAAGAGATTGAAATCGTTGAGTTGCTGTCGTATTGAAGTCAAATGTACACGTAGGTATATGATATTTAATGAAAAAGTTTATGCCTAAAATCATCATAATCTGCCAGCCTTTTCCCAATCATATTCGGGTTGGCATGTATTTAAAAAAATCTTTATCATAACTCTACTCTTAGTTATATTAATTACAAACAGGGAAGTTTGAATAAGAAAAATCGCGGAAACTTTTACCTAAAAAAATAATGGTAACTTGTTGCTTCTCATTTATTTCTTACCCTAATAAAGTAACAAAGGCCTCGGGCAGCGACCTAAATAAACATTAAGAAAATAAAAAGATTATTTTAACTGAAACCCGTTTTTAACAACGAATTATTATTCTAAAGAACCTTTTATTTTTTCTTTACTTACTCAGAATAGTAGAAATCAACAAGCTTAGTATTGTATTACACAATATCACACCTCATCATCTGTTTAGCCTTTTAACTACGTTGAAAGTGGCTTTCAGTCTAACTGAATGCATCTATATATGTAAAATAGAATTAAGAATTGTGATTTATTTTATGGATGTTTAATATAATTAATGTAAAATTTTAATAATTAGAGTCAATATTAGAATTATTTAATTTAATAATATAGGTAATATGATATATAAAATTTGCAGTGCCCTTACAGGGTGCATGTCTTAATACTGTGTCATGAAATTTTAATGCATGCCTACTAACCAGTGTTTTACATGTTTGCAAAAATAAATAAATAAATAAATAAATATACCAGCATTTTACTTTGAGCGACTGCCTTTATGACCATAGCTAACTTAGCATAGCACAATCAGCCTATAATGTTCCCACTGCTGGGACACACGGCCTCCTCTCTAGAGAGAGAATGGGCTATAATCCACCACTAGTGCCCAGTGTGGGTTGGTAGTTGTCACATATCTTCGATTTTTTGGTTCTAGGACATGCCGGTTTTCTCACGATGTTTTCCTTCACCGTTTTTGAGAGCAGTGGTGATGAAATAAATTACACAAAGTAATGCACCTGCCTTGGTTCGACCTCACGACTTACTGTTCGTAAGTCGGCGCCGCCACCACTGGGCCACCGCTGCTCTCCTACAGCTCAATAACACGAAATTTGGCAAGACTGATTAGACTTTCAGGCAGCCTACCTCAACAGAATAGAAGAAAATAACTTATTAGTTGTAGTGAAAGTGTGTATCAGATATTTTTATTTTCCTCTCTGATTGTATTTATTTAGGTGAGTTGTCCCGTTTACAAAACTTGTGTAAATGTTCCTTACCTATCTACCCTAAAATAAAAATGAATTGTATAGTTTGTTCACTTGACGATACTTTAACATCGATGACGGATCGGTACTATGAAAACAACTTTTTTTGAAACAGTTGAGAATCGAGATCTTTTGTTTTTCGATGACGAGTTGGAACAGTGACAAGTCGGGCACAACCCATTCTCACTCAACACCGCTCGTCCGCGCGGTCGGGTGGTGAAGCGGATCTCACCTCGAATTGGCTTGTATGAAATCCGTTGATGGCCAAAACATGTAGGTATACGGTCCAACCGCGCTGAAGAGCGGCGCACGCAACCTCTCCATGTGGCACACTGCCTATACATTTACTTCGCCGCGTCCGCCTGGCCGCGCGGTCAAGCAGTGCCACGTAAAAATTATCTTACAACTCATCTTCTCAACTTTTTTGCTCTACTTCAAGTCTGACTGGATGAAGCAACTGAATCTCAACAACCATCAATTAGTTTTGATATTAAGTAACTGCTGGATAATCAAAATCAAAATATTTTTATTTCACATAGGCCTACATGGGTACTTATGAAACGTCGACAAAAAGGTGCACGGTTCGGGTTGGTCGTTTCCTATGGAGAAGAACCGGCAAGAAACTCCATGGTTACTCTTTTAAAATCGCTCCCCCCACCGAATAATATGGTAATCGATAAATCTAAATTTTACAAGAAAAATAAAAAACTGTTTTATGCGTATATCTCGGCACGGGTAGATCGTAAGACAGACATTTATACGTCGAAATAAAGCTATTTTTTTTACAATCTATTTCATATTCTGCTTTTTTTGTAATAGTTTAATAAAATTAAGTTATTGACGAAAATAATGTTACTGAAATTAAAGGGCAAGAGTATAGTATGCAACGCATCATTACCATATTATTCGCGTGTAAACGCAACGATATCGTAGTCAATATTAATGCATTATAGTATTATTCGTTGTAATACGGTGTCAAAAAACCTAACGGCAGTATGATATTACGATATTATTCGTGTGAAATCCGATAGTTTATACTGTAATATTACAGTACAGTAATATTCGTCGATGTGTGGTGTCAAAAGATTAACAGTAATGTAATGTTGCAAATACATGTTTTATTAAATAATTCAGTACTTATTATTTGATTTGGCAGAAAAATAACAATATTAGAGGAAGTTGATATTAATACTGGATAATTTATAATAGCGATTTTATTAAAATTTATGAAATAAAACAAAGGTTTTATTATTTATCATAATCAGTCCTTTTATTTATTAATAATCAGGTACTTAATGTTTTCTATCAGAAACAATAATCAAGGGAGTCCTGTTGGCCCAATTGGTCCATTGGTATAGTAGAAATGAATCATGCTAATCATCACTACAGTCCGATTCATAGTCTGAAGACTGCTCTGTGCTATTTGCACAGGTTTGCAGAGAATTATAAAAACAATGATAATGCTGAGGTATGGCTTCTGTTCTGCATAGACTTAATAAATCTTCTTTTAGTAATTTACTCACTGGTATTGATTGATAATAAGCGTGTTTTAATTGTATTTCAGTAGTAACTTCTTCCTCAATAAGTAGTCTTCTTCCTCTCTTTGATCGGGTTTGAATTTCAGTATTCATCCTCAAAGTTATATTTAAATTGAGGGTTGGAAATCATCAAATGACCCCTCCCGCTCTGGGCGGAGTGGAAGGTAGTGTCAGATTCTTACTGACTAAAAACCATCCATGTTCCTTCTTTGGCCCTTTATGTTCCAGGGCCGCGGTATCTCTTTCAAACAGTCCCGCAGCCCTGGCAGGCATCGGCCCTTGCGGGCCCCTCCCGTATGCTGACATCTCTTTGAGGCGCGCGTGGAACACGAACGCACCGTCGACACGGCCTGTCGTCATACGACCGACGGACGGCGAGCTAGCCCATTACTCACCGTCCACAGGCCCGCGTCTACGGTGGCCGAGAGCCATCACGGCGTGGCCCCCGACGCCCGGTTCTTCTCCTCCCGCGGCGGCTGGGACCTGAGGCTCTCTCCTTCTCACGTTCCGCCGCCTCCTTCGCTAGCATGACTGCTTCGCAGAAGGAGGCGACGGCTTCCCATTCCCTCTCGCCCCGGACCATGGCTTGAACCAGGGCCGGGCGCGAGAGGTCGCCGCCGCCAATCGCCGCTACGAGGACACGGCGGTGCTCCGCCCAAGCGGAGCAGACCTCGACGGTGTGCTCCACCGTGTCCTCCGGGCGATCCTCGCAATGATAGCACCCGGTTGCCTCCTACCTTTGCATTTAAAATGATGCCATATATTTGGTCAGGAGTATAAAGCACTTTATTTTTTAAGGCTCTTTCAATACATGAGTGCATACCATCGCCTTCATTCTGACTATATCCAGTTTCAAAAAATCTCTGTGTAATATTTTCCATATGGCTTTTAGGACATGGAGGTATAAAGCAAAGATATACCGATCGTGAGCCTTATCATGGCCCTTTACGGGGCCCCGGTGTGGGCGCGTTCGTTGAGGCTGCGAGCCGCGCATTACCTGAACGCGCCCCAAAAGGTGGTAGCCGTAAGGATGATCAGTGGGTACCGCACGATCACCCGCGAGGCGGCGAGCCTCCTTGCCGGATTGCCGCCATGGGATCTGGAGGCCATAGTCCTCGCGCGCCTGCATGAATGGCGCGCGAAGGCACAGCGCCGGGGGGAAACTCCGCTGCCGCGGCAATTTGTCGCTCAGCGGACCGACTTCCGGCGCGATCTCATGGCGACATGGAGAGAGCGACTATCGCAACCCCGTGCAGGGCACGCCACGATAGTGGCGATAAGTCCCTTCTTTGAGGAGTGGCTAGAGAGGCGCCACGGCACCCTCACCTTCCGCCTGACGCAGGTCCTCACCGGACACGGTTGTTTCGGGAGGTACCTGCACCGAATCGGGCGGGAGGAAACGCCCAGGTGCTATCATTGTGAGGATCACCCGAAGGACACGGTGGAGCACACCGTGGAGGTCTGTTCCGCTTGGACGGAGCACCGCCGTGTCCTCGTAGAGGCGATTGGCGGCGGCGACCTCTCGCGTCCGGCCCTGGTTCAAGCCATGGTCCGGGGCGAGAGGGAATGGGAAGCCGTCACGTCCTTCTGCGAAGCAGTCATGCTAGCGAAGGAGGTGGCAGAACGTGAGAGGGTCAGAACCTCACGTCCCAGCCGCCGCGGGAGAAGCACCGGGCGTCGGGGGCCACGCCGTGATGGCTCTCGGCCACCGTAGGCGCGGGCCTGTGGACGGTGAGTAATGGGTTAACTCGCCGTTCGTCCGTCGTATGACGACAGGCCGTGTCGACGGCGCGCTCGTGTTCCACGCGCGCCTCAAAGAGATGTCAGCAAACAAGAGGGGCCCGCAAGGGCCGATGCCTGCCAGGGCTGCGGGACTGTTCGAAAGAGATACCGCGGCCCTGGACCATAAAGGGCAAAAGAAGGAACATGGGTGGTTTTTAGTCAGTAAGAGTCTGACACTCCCTTCCGCTCCGCCCAGAGCGGGAGGAGTCATCTGATGATTTCCCAGCCGAAAAAATAAGACCCTAATTTACTAACTTTGCACTTCGTATCAATAATAAAAACAGTCTCTAACGCATCAAAACACTTCACAATACAATGAAAAAATATTGTGCGTGCGCTCTTACTCGTCACTCACTAAAAATATAATATTGTATTCGTTATTACGTACCGACATCATCGCAATATTTTATTGTAAAACCGCTTGCTTCAAAAATATTAACTGTGAGATACAGTGAACGACATTACGATTTTGCACAAATAACTAACATGTTTTGTAAAAAGACATTACCAAATCTTGTAAACAAAAATAATACATGAATATAATTGTTTTATACTTTACGTGGAAAAAGATATGCATTTCTTACGCGAACATAATGGTAATCGTCGCTTACCGAAAAGTTAACGATTGCATGATCTGTAATAACTTGTTATGGTATTATTCGTGCAAAAAGTGTGTTTAGATTTTAAGGGAATAATGTTGTTATGTTCATTACGGTACCATTGAAATTATTGTACTTTTATAAATATACATAGAAAAAATACAAAAAAAATTACATGATGCTAATGAATGTTCTAAACACCGAATATGCAATAAAACGAAAACTGTCGTAGTACCACATTACCATGTTATTCGGTGGGGGGGGCGAAATGATTAGATTTTACAATATTATCATGTTACAGCATTAGTACTCAAATATGGGGGGACAGCATAGGCCCGACAATAAGTCGTTGCTTACTACACAAAAAAAAAAACGGAAAACAAGATTAGAGGTTAACAAAAGTTAACACACCTCTAGGAATCTACAAGGCCTAATCCTTAATAAAAAGTGGTTTTGGTGGTCAGACTTTCAGGCTCCATAAGATTCGTCCTATAAAAAATATTCAAAAAACATGAGTGTCCTAATACTTTCATTTTCCCACTGGAGTTTAGGCCGCATCACGCCTATGTCACCCTGATAAATGATCGACACTCGCAACCAAGTTTACATGCCATCGATAAATCATGTCCCAAGTAAGTATAAATGTTGACAAGTCTTGTCGGCTCTTAAAGAAATTGCTGAGTTTAATCATAGTCGGTTAGCATTTAGACGTATGTAGGTGTGAAGGTATGACTGTATTTTATTTTATTTCTTGGCTCACAAACAATTGAATTATACAATTATAGATATACTCGTAGAATAACGTAAAATTGTTAAAGAACTAGTAACAGTTTTATAGTATGTTTAGCGTTTATTTGTATGAAATGAAAAAAGAGCTAGGGACCAAAATAACCCAATAAGCTGTGGGCCAAAATAGCCACTGTATGGAGCCCGCACATAATCGAAAGGTGTCGTGGCAGATGTCGAAGAGAGCGGAACGGTCTAAATAAAACCAATGACCAATGGTCCACATTAGCGCAAGATTAAAAGAACTGGAAGTCATGGGGAGAGCATTTTACTCAGCGGTGGGATGATGAACGCTAACAGGAACAGCAACAGTTTGGAAGTTAAGTGAAAAATTGCGTTTTAAACAATTGATGCAGTTATAAAGAAGAAATATGTGGGCTCAAAATGATGTACTGAATACGTGGTAACCGTTTTCGCGTCGGTGTCCCTTCCACCCCGTATATTAGAATTAATTAGACGGAATGTAATGGCATGCCTTAGATGTCAAGCTAACGAGAGTACCCCTCATTATAGATTAAGATAGATTAAGAGCACAATTAACTAGCTGCTGTAAATCTTTCAAGCAAAAATTGAAACTGTCAAACAATATATCATAATGCGCAAATGTAAAAGAAGTTTTATTATTTTTGCCAAACTAAAAACGATAAAGAGTATAATAATGCTGCTAACACTACCAACTCTCAACCTAAAAACAAAACAAGCTGAGTAAAAAAAGAGACAAGATAAATACAAATAGTTAATCTTGCCGCACAGTTTTATCAATTTTATTGATCTCAACTCGAAGGCAATCCGAGCATGAAACAAGACGTCCAGATAGAAGGCAACCTATTTTTGAAATGACATGAGTCTAGGGGTGATAGATCGGCTAGAATTGTACGTGACTAGGAGTTTAACAAAGCTTCTAAAGGATCTAGAGATATTGGACATAAGGACAGTAAGGTATTACAGAACATGAAAAAACTTATTTGTAAACTTAAAAGTTGCATAGCAAACACTGAAAAGCATGTTAAGACATTAAAAAACCTTGTAGATAATGCCATGTGCGTGTGGATTGAGAGATCTTTTCGAAAAACTCTTCCAATCCCAACCAAATTATAAGAGGATTTAGGAAATAATTGTGAAAACTTCATGGTAAGGTATAATATTTGTGAAACCTAAACAAAGAAAGTTAGAACTCATTAACTGGATCTCTCAATCTGGACAACTGAAGAAAGAGCCATAACGCGTATCCAAGAATATACTGCCTATGTGTTTATAATTTGCATTTTAATTAATTGTGAAGGATTTGTGAAAGCTGCTAAACAAAATTTCGATTCGTTTCAAAGCCACGTTTAAGATTTATAACGGTTTATATGGATCACTCAGAGTGGACAATTTTCAATTGAGTGATCTTGTAAAACACGACCTAATACTGAAAAAGTATGAATAATTATCATGTTTATTGCAAATTATGCTGCTGGGTAAATTTGTGAAACAAAAATCGTGATTGAAATCTTACTGGTTCAAGAGAAAATGAAAATCTTGTTTTTTGTCGATCGTCCCAACTGAGAGATCTGTATTTTGAACTATATTTAATAAACCAAAACTTATAGGTAGAAGGTAGATACATCAGAAATTGTGAAAAATGTTGTACTAAAATTTGACGAATCAGTCGTCCCTGTAAGTGTTATACTTAAAAAAATAAATCATTTTTTACAATCCTTGAGGAAAACGTTGAGTAGGGTGACCATATCGCCGGTCGGAATCATTACCGGTACAATTCAAATTATGATACACTTTAAACGTTTTTATACAAGTATTTGTGTCTGGATTCACTACATCATTTAAATAATATAAAATTACGTTTTTAAATGGCAAGTTTCTGCAAAGTTAGGTACTGTATGTGTAGTGCTCTTACTAAGGAATTCTAAGTTCGTAATTCTAATTCTAAGTAATTCTTACACACAAAAAAATTGGTTGTCTGTAAAGTCGGTTTACGGACGATAGATTTACGTGATAACGTCATAATCATTATTTTATGTAACACAAAAGCTCAGGTGGAACGTTACTATGGAACGTTACTATTTTTCATGAGTGTTGCTGGTATTATCAATTTATAAGACGTTATCACGTCAAAAGTTCAGAAATTTAAAGGTAACCAAAAAAAAACTTTTTTTTAATTTAAACTTTTTTTTTAATTTCACTCATAATTACATAATAGGATGTAATCTAATCAATAAGTCCGTAGGACAAAGAATGTAAAATAACTGGTTCTTCTTTGCTGTTATACATAAAAAAAAATCGGACAAAATTAAAAAGTATGTCTACCCTACTCAACGTTTTCCTTAAGGATTGTAAAAAATGATTTATCTTTTTAAGTATAACACTTACAGGGACGACTGATTCGTCAAATTTTAGTACAACATTTTTCACAATTTCTGATGTATCTACCTTCTACATAAAAGTTTTGGTTTATTAAATATAGTTCAAAATACAGATCTCTCAGTTGGGACGATCGACAAAAAACAAGATTTTCATTTTCTCTTGAACCAGTAAGATTTCAATCACGATTTTTGTTTCACAAATTTACCCAGCAGCATAATTTGCAATAAACATGATAATTATTCATACTTTTTCAGTATTAGGTCGTGTTTTACAAGATCACTCAATTGAAAATTGTCCACTCTGAGTGATCCATATAAACCGTTATAAATCTTAAACGTGGCTTTGAAACGAATCGAAATTTTGTTTAGCAGCTTTCACAAATCCTTCACAATTAATTAAAATGCAAATTATAAACACATAGGCAGTATATTCTTGGATACGCGTTATGGCTCTTTCTTCAGTTGTCCAGATTGAGAGATCCAGTTAATGAGTTCTAACTTTCTTTGTTTAGGTTTCACAAATATTATACCTTACCATGAAGTTTTCACAATTATTTCCTAAATCCTCTTATAATTTGGTTGGGATTGGAAGAGTTTTTTGAAAAGATCTCTCAATCCACACGCACATGATAATGCCAACGATGTACGAGAGTATTGAATAAGCAGACACGCTTCGACAACCTCAAACAGATTAGGACATAATAAGCAAATGATAATGATAATCTAAGTACTAGCACCACCTCTATTGATTTGTTCGTAAAAAAAGTAGCACCAAAATTAATAAATCCCATTCCATACACGAAACAGCTCAGCCCACCCATGTGTGAAGCAGACGTATTGAAGTCTGGCGAACTACGCCGAACGGACGTGATTCGTATCAACTGGAACGGTCGTACGTGCCTTTGGACGACGAGGATTCTATTGCGCAATTTCATAAGCCGGCTGCTCACCGAGTATAATGGTTATACTGGAAACCGACCTCAACATAGTTGAGAAAAAAAAACTGGTTAATAATCTGCATAATTATACCTTCAAATTAGATAGACATGTTGCTTGTTTCTGATTGGCTGAAATAACGCGTCTTCCGATTCTCTAGCGAAAGGCATCAAAATGTCAAAACTGCCAGAAATTTACTTACGTGAAGTTGGAACTTAAACGTATTATGGGGCTTTGCAGTAGCCAAAATATTTTTTACTTTTCTCTCATTATTGTCGCTGATAGCCCATTGAGATCAGTGATAGAATTTTATGGTCACATCTTCGATCTATTTAATTTTTTTGTCGACGCTGGATTTTGAATAAACATTTATGTGTCCAGTTTCAATTTTTTTTAAATATAAATATTGCCCCAAACTAGGAATTTCTCCTGTATCGTGTGGATGCGTTTAAACTCACATACACAAACAGTCAAATTCCGTCAGTTACATTTAATATTTTCAGTAAATTGAATAAGCCGTTGGTCCCAGCTGTCATTTATAGATCTTTGACAGTCGTAACAGGTAGTCAGTGGCCCAAAAGTCTGACAACCAGTCTTACCAAAGGGTATCGTATATTACCCAGAAGTAACTGAGTTGTGGAGGTCAGATAGGCAGTCGCTCCATGTAAAATATTGGTATTCAGCTGCATCCGGTTTGACTGGAAGCCGACCCCAAAATAGTTGGGAAAAGGCTATGCAAATGATGATTTTCAGTAAATTGAATAACTGCAAAATTTAAGGTCTTTTCTGCGACAACAGACGCTAACAAAGACCGCAGAAAGGTCTAAATAAGGGAACTAATTGAATAACCCTTATCAAATTCAGGTAACAACCAAAACTTCAGCTAATCTGCCCGCGGGACAAATAGTTAATTAACCTCTTAACAGGTGTTAGTTAACCAAAGGTCAAGTGATAACACGGGTAATAGATTAGAGCATTAATGACAGTTTAGGTAGTAATGTCAGTGATTAGATTTAAGACATTGGTTAGAACGTTCACAGTTGGAGTTTCAGAGTTAAGGACATTTTCCACATATAAATAACATCACGCCTGTAATCCCCGAAGGGTCAGGCAGAGGCGTACCTAATAGTACACCCACATTTCGCCAGTTATGTTTAAGTCCCATGTTATAGGGGGTGAGCACTGCCAGCAACAGTGCACAAATCCCGACTGAGAAATTCCCGATTGAAAACCCCAATAACAATTTGCCCGACCCGGGAATCGAACCCAGGACCTCATACTCAGTAGTCGCGCTTGCGACCACTGGACCAACGAGGCAGTCCACATTATGTCATGGACATTTAATAGTGTGTTTTTGGGCTTGGGTTAATAGCTAGGAAACATACTTGCAATCGATTTTTCAAACATATTTAATGTCTTTTTTTTAATTTTTGTGCCGGGAAATATAGCTGGAAGTCTTGGCTTAAAAATCCTTTCTTATGAGACCGATAACTATCTTCTTTGGTTTAGACTACCTTCAGATTGTACGTCATTCGTGCATTGACGAATTTGTTTTACAAATAAAAGTAGAAGATTTGTGCTAAGTCAACTGCATTCAAACAGTTCTTGACAGTATTTGGCTTGGAGATCGAATAGCACCCTGACTGTAAAATTGCAAGCCAAATCCATGATGTATCTTCAGTACACACACATTTCGGCAGTTATGTTTTTGTCCTGTACCTAATAAGGGGTACAAAAAAAATAAAACCGACTCCAAAAACACAAAAAAAACTGTTTTTTTGTGTTTTTGGAGTCGGTTTTATTTTTTGCAAAAAAGTTAATATACGGTCGAATTGAGAAACCTCCTCCTTTTTTTTTTGAAGTCGGTTTAAAAAGGCCTATAACCAGCAGTGAGTAAATTCTGGTTGTGGAATGATGATAATGAATCGGGGGCGAGCCTATTGCCATCAACCTGGCACATATCTCAAATCGAGGCTGCGACTGAGAAATTTCTAAACCCAATAACATTTTGCTTGATCCAGGAATCGAATCTAGGACGCTTACGACCACTATACCACCGCGGCAGCTAAACTTATAACTATCAAAACTTAGAGCCTATTGCCATCAACCGGGCACATATCTCAACTCGAGGCTGCTACTGAGAAATTTCTGAACCCAATAACATTTTGCTTGATCCAGGAATCGAACCTAGGACGCTTACGACCACTACCAATACCATAGCGGTAGCTAAACTTATAACTATCAAAACTTATAATCTCCACGATGAACCACAAAGATTGCGCCAACGAAGACAATATCTCTGAAATCTATTCTCAAACGAAAACTTAAAATAAAAGAGCATCAGGAAATGATACTGTTTTAAATGGTATTACTTTCTAGTAGCAGCCACGAAGAATTGAGGTTTGAAAACTGGATCGCGTGTAATAGCAGAGATTGTGTGGTTGGTGTATTAAGAATTTGTGATTTTGATAATGTTGTACAACACGTTTGTGATGTTTTTAAAGTTTCTAGACTAACGCTTGTATATTTAGTTAAGTTAATGTTATTACATAAACTCTAGTAAATACTTACACAATAATTTTCATGCAAAATACGATAATTTGAACGAAGTAAGAACCATGAAAAAAGCAAAGCAAACACCCGTATCTTTAGTGAAGTTAAATTACTTGATTTTTAATAATCATTTATGCAACCATTTTTAGGCAATTGACAAGAATTTGAACGAAGTAAGAACCGTCAAAGGAAGCAAGGCTACCATTGACCGCTAACTTTTGCCAGTTCTAACTGCAAGCAACTACTAAACTACAGAATAAAAATCGTAATAAAAGTAATTACTTTTACTCAAATAATCACTTAGAATTGTTTTTAGATACGGGTGATATGTATGTTCTGAATAAACTGCAGTTTTACTAGAACTTGAATACTTATATTGGTACTCCAAAACGTACCTACGTATTCGATTTTGTTTAAAATAGGCAATCAGACATTATTTTTTAAATGTCAAAATTACATAAAACAGCCCTCCACCGCTTTCTAGTGAAAAAACTAATAACGGAACCAGCATCCCAGCAACCCGTCTGTAGGTATGTATATTTAATTAGAAATCATAACAACAATGATAAATTCCTACAACCTAGTCTGGTCAGTTTAGGAATTTAACAGAGGTAGTTAGTAATTTTGAACAAATTGAGGAATGTGTGGCCACAAAATCGACAGACAGTTATAACCGGAAAAAAAAAAACAAGAAACAAATAGAGAGAGCAGTTTAAATAGACCAGTTAATGTTGCCGAAAAAGAACATGAAGATCCAGGAAAAGAAGCAAAATGGATGGTTAATTGAAAAAAAAACAGATATCCAAAGAGCGAAGTGAGGAAAGGTGGAAGCGTGGGTTCAATTGAAATTCAGGGAACTGAGCAAAATAAATATTTGCATGTATGGCGTTTGCAAAAAGAAACTACAGTGGAAAATTAATAAAAACACGTGAAAACGAAATACGGAGAGGCAATACTGATTAACCACTCGTATGCCGAGTATATAGACACAATTAAAAAGTGATTGTGTCTCGTGTAGATGTACGTTGCGGCATACGAAAGGTTAAAATAGAGAAAATAAAACACAAAGCAGACAGAGACTATGCTTCTTTTATTATAGGAGTGCCGGAAAGCAAGTACGAAGAATTGTGTCAACCAGAAAGTTAGGCAGTAAACATTGAGTCCTGCGAATGGGTGTCTTTCGGAGACAAACCAATAAACCAAAACCCCCGGAGTAAATTGGTGGATATATTTTACCAAAATATGAGGGGACTCCACACTAAATTTAAGGATTTTTATGTAGGAGCTTTGTCTTCAAGCGCCAACTTATTTGCCATAACAGAAACAGGCTGCAATGAATCTATACAAGACGCAGAATTAATTCCACCTGGTTACTCCATTAGACGATGTGACCGAGCAGATAGGCGCAAACACAGAGGCGCGTGTCTCCTGGCCACACCGAGTTTTGAGCTGCAGCGAGTGTTCACCAAGTATTTCTACTAGTTTATGGGTCAGTGTTGAGTAATAGATCATTGTTTTTGTTATTTGTTTTGTTTATGTCCCACCTATTAGTAACGACAGCGAATACATGGTCCTATTTAGAATTATTGAACGATAGTGTTAATCTTATTATGACATTAATGTAATACGTGACTTCAACTTGCATTCTTGTCCTGTAAACGTTCTGAATTATTTTTAATGTTTTGAAAAATTTTGTGGATTCACTCAGAGTAACAAAGTAGATAATTGCAATGGTCGAGATCTAGTGTTGAGTACATTCGCGGAAGAAGGCAGTGTCAGCTTGCGTGCGGCAGAGGCGCCTCTCGTGCCGGTGGACGCGTATCACCCGCTGCTCGAGGCTTAAACTCAGGCTACTTTTATTAAAGAAAAATAAATAGGGTTCCGTGCAAAAAATTAAAACCCTTGAAATTGTTAACAAAATTCGATTCAAAAAGGGAAGTAATATTTTTATAATAATACTTTCACGCGAAGGTCAGGCGCAACAGCTAGTAAATAAATAAATAATTAATTTATAGACTCCCACATGTACTAATCTACATACTAAACTACTAACATCAATATAGTCCCACGTCTGCCCTAAATTCGACCCAAATTAAACCAGTGTTAGTCTTGCCTAACTGAGCATAAACATTATCCGTAGTACTATTATCTAGGACTTGAAATTGTACATTATTGCATGACCTTGTATTTGGGTAAAGACAGGCCATCATTAGATAAGACTGGTCTAACTGTTAAGAAGTTAGGACTCTTAGGTATTAACGTTATCTACAGTGTAATGTTCATTATACATACTACAGAAGACGCACGCACTGGTGTCATTAGTAGGATTGATGATTGTGTAATTAAATCAGAATATTGCGTGATGCAGATAGGTTGGTAAATATCATCACGACTGTAATCCCCGAAGGGTTAGGCAGAGGTATACTTAATTAAATAGTACACCCACATTTAGCTACTTATCTTTAAGTCCCATGGAGTGAGCCTATTGTCATTAATCCAAACTCCGTGCTACTGAAAAATTCCTGATGGAAATACTCAATAATACTTTGCTCGACCTAAGAATCGAACACAGGACTTCTTGCTCAGCAGTAGCTCTTTCGACAAGTAGACCAACGAGGATTAATACGAATACTTATCAATCAATTTATATTGATAGTGGTCCTCAAACAACGGATTTATGTGTGTGGGCTATCAAACTAGAAAGCGTTCTTATACGGGATATAATATGGATGCTATTACAGACTAAATGACCATATTAAGTTACCCCTATGTCGCGAGCCCGTATTATTAATATTATTATGTTATTGGAAGATATTATATTTGGGCAAAACCTGCCGAGATTGGTTCTTAAGGCACAAATCATAGTTGAAAGAGTTGTGCAACTGTAAACATTATCATGTTTAATTAATTTATGTAGGTATTATTATTTTTACTGGGTGTAATTTTAATTATTTTATATTGTTGTATTTTGATGTCATAAAGCATCGTATTGGACGAGTCTGTAATGATGTTATAATTGAAGGTAAATAAATAAAATTTAGCTTTTTAAACTATTTTTGTAATTATATGATGAAATTAATACAAAAAAAGATATCGTAGGAATTATGTCTTTAGCAAATGGACAGCAATATATTCTGTGAAATTTATTTTTTGGGTTTTTTTGTCAGTGAATCGAACAAAGGCATTTATTTATATGAACAAGCAATCAAAAGTCAATCGTATGAAAGAAACAACAGACGCCAATTTAAAAGAAGAAGCGTAATAACAAATGAATGTTGATAATACCTAGAAAGTTACAGAGTAAGGACGAGACGGTAGTATCGTAAGAAACCGGTGCCAAGTGGGCCGCAGTACAAATACTTCGGTGGCTACACTGGCAGATAAGCGAAGCGAGAGGAAAGAAAAATACAAGGGCCGTAAGTGGGCTGCGGGACTGTTCGAAAGAGATACCGCGGCCCTGGAACACAAAGGGCAAAAAAAGGAACATGGATGGTTTTTAGTCAGTAAAAGTCTGACACTCCCTTGTAGCGGGAGGGGGTAATTTGATGTTTTCCCATCACAAAAAACAAAGAAGGTCCGTAAAATGCTGCAAATCTTCTTGGCACATTTCACAGCGATGTGGTGGCGTACTTTGTCTTTCGAATTATGACTGAATTATATTATTACAAGAATAGAATAAGAATAATCTTTATTTGCGTGAAATATGGTACCTACATTGAGGTGTTAAAGTGAATAGGTTCTACATATTTCGCTTACTAAAAATTCAGCATGCAAATATTGATATTTAAAATATAAGTTAACAATTAAAGTTTATATAACAAACAGTGTTAAGAGTTACAAAGTCAACTAAAAATTATTAATAATGAGTACCTATCAAAATATTTATATTATGTAGTATTTTTACACATAGGTTGGTACGTACAGTGAAACCATTAGTTACAGTTGGGCTTGAAAGTTAAAAAATCACGTATTGTGTAAAAAACATTGTTAAACAGCCATCTTTTTAGTTGTTTTTTTAAAATAAGTAAATGGGAGATCTCTTATTTGTTTAGGTACCTATTTTGTTGTAGACTTTACAAGCAAGACAAGACAATCAGAGAACAACCCGAATTGATTGTCAAATTCTAAATTAACGCGAACGAAGCCGTGGGCCAAAACTACTTAATTAATATTTTGTTACGTACTGAAATCGGGGCTACGGTGAAAAAGATTAATCTTCTATTTCACTGTTAATTAATTAGCAGGATGTGGTACGGTACGCATATATGGGACTTAGAGAAATCCCTACATGGATTGTAACAATACCTCTCGCACTCTCGAACTGATCAACAATGCACCTATGTGTGTACCATTTCCATATTTCTCGGCTTCATACCGGTTTTAAATTCTACTTACCTTAAAACTGTCTTAATGTGCTAAATATTCATCTGCTTAGTCACAAAAAAGAATCGATTTCATTTGAAATTCGAGACAGAGAAAACACGGAGTGAAATTTCTTTGAACAGTCATCCTACAAGGAAAGTGAGATGACTAAAGTAGGCTCTTCCAGTATAGTCATGACTTGGTCATTAGTTCTACTGAGAGATTCGTAATCATTATCTTTTTCTGAGGTCAGTAGGTTAACCACGTACAAATATTATGTACCTAACTTAAGAATTTTGAAATTTAAACCACGCACAAATGTTTAATTAAAGAATTTTGGAAATTGTGTTATAAAATAACTTACAAAGGTAACTATTTACCTCGGAGAAGTCTGATCATATTTTACGACACTAAAGTTCAAATATTCAAAGTTAGCTAATGCTCATTATTTTTCTGGCTAAGTTGAACTAAAATATTTCTGCAGTCATTATGAAGATTTATTGGCAAATAAAAAGGACATCACTGAAATGTCTCATAATTATGTGCCTGTAATTATACAGTAGTTAGATATTTCGCAATTTAACTTGGATAGAACTGGTCCTAATAAAATGCTAATTATCTAGCCTGTATTATCCCACTACTGGGCAAAGGTTTACGTTTCCTTTTCTATATAATTCAGTCTTTTGATAATTTCGAGAATAGTAAAAAAGTTTATACTAAAAAAAACCATCGTCGTAATATCTTACTATCCTTGTCCCATATTACTTGGAGTCGGAGAAACGGGTTTAAAAAAAAAACTGATAATAACAATTTTGTCTTGCAGTATCCCCAATCTTATAACAATTCGGATGAGAACATCTTACTTGTTTTACATATACGGGCTGGCACACTTTTGATCAAGTAGGTTGTTGTCCATTCCTTATGGCCGCTTCTTGGCATGCCCCTCAATCTCACCATTGGGTTTTGCCAAATTACATTGTTTTGCATTTTTGGGCATTTCACCTTTTATGTTCTTTTCTTGTTTGGATGAGTGGGATTAACATAACCTTTTATGTACCCGAATAACCTCCTTAATTTAAGTGGCTAATAGCACCTCTCTTGGCATTAAAAAAAATAATTTTAGTAAAAACTTAGATTTCAAAGCTATTTCTTTATAATAATTAATAATTTGTCATGTCAGAATAACATAATTCATGTTTTACCCGAAGGATTTGGCAGATGAGTACTAGCCGTAAGATATTTCTCGATAAATTGTTAATCAATTAACTTGTATTCAAGTAATAATTTATATGAGATATGCATACATATTTGAGTACCTATTATATTAATTTCGTTATAATGGTGCTGAAATTCATGTTCGTATTCATAAGTGCGAGATTATGCGTACCTATATTCTAACATTCTTGTCACATTCGGTTGATGAATAATTTATGTACCGCTGTCAAACGTATGTGATCAAAATGTAAAATGTTTCCGGGGAAAGTGAGACGTGCTCGAATGAAACCTCTGTTTTTGAGAAAGAGTTAATGATGATTAATGGTGTTATCTAATTTCATAGTCATTTCAAAGTTTTTTTATTGTACAAATTTTCGTTTTATGCTGAAAACCCGGGTTGTCTACAAAATAATATTTATTAAACAACGTTAAACATGTTTGGGTTAATTACTAAGAAACATGGTGTGTTTTACAATACTGATGAAAATATAAAATCATCAACATAAAAATAATTAAATAAATTCTTCTTTGGATAATTAATACATTATTATAAACTCTATCAGACTAGATGTCGAAGTTTGAATACCATCTGTTAAATCAAATAAAAATATAACGAAAGGTCATTTTAGTTCAAGAGCCTTACAAAAACATTCATCAAATGCACTACCGAAAAAAACAATTTGCGAAGAGACCAATAAGAACAGACTATGACCGGTCTCATAACAGGTCTGTGGCACAGGTATTAATTTATAGTTGTCCGATAGTGCGTGAACAGGGATGCATGCGCAGGGCACTGTGTTTGTGGGTAGCGTGCGTTTTCATACTACGACGATATTAGAGACATCATTTTATTTTATTTATCTATGTGAGATGATGTATTTGCCCTAAAGTAATAGGCTGGTATGACTACTTATCATTAAGTACAATTCAACGAAAATAATAACTCCAAAAGATGTATTGCAGACACACAAAACTTCAGGGACCCTAAAATAGCCGCTTTCCCTGAATCAACATCTTCCTGCCCTTTTCCCATTCTATCTGGGGTCGGCGCAACACGTTTTCTTCTTCCATGTCAGACGTCACGGCACCATTTACTCCTTTCTCTTTCATATCAGTCTTCACACAATCCATCTTTTCTTTGGGCCTCCTCTCCCTCTACATCCATCAACATTCGTGTCCATCACTCTTTAAGTCACATGCGTTTCATCCCTCCTCATTACATGTCCATATCAAGACAAACGACTTCCTTTAAATTTTTCTGTAACAGGCGCTACTTTCAAACTTCCTCTAATAAACTCATTCCTTATTTTATCCATTCTTGTCACTCCACACATCCATCTCAACATTCTCATCTCTGTTACAAGCAATTGTTTTTGATCTCCCTTCTTCACAGCCCAGCATTCCGATCCATACAGTACGACAGGTCTAATGACTGACTTGTATATTTTCCCCTTTAACTTGAGGGGCATCCGTGGGTCGCAAGTTGTTTCAGTGACCCAAGGGGCCGGAAGTCGGAGCAGATCGGTATGGGCGTTCCAGCAAGAGTTATAGGCACTGGACTGGAGAGACCGCCGAAATTAAATGATGATTAAGAATGTAATAAAATGGTCATTGACACTTTGTGGCCATGTTACGAATTGTAACATAATTCCTATTATTATCCTTATGATTCTGCTTATGCAACCATTTTAGGCCACTGGAATAAATTCTTTAAATGATGATGACGACTACATCAATATCCGTTGCAGAGTTTAGAATAATTAAGCGGATAATTATGGTAACGCGACGAGGATTGGATCCTTCATGAGGATTGGGCCACAACAGCCAACAGCCATGAGAAATGGAAGGAATAGACTGAGGCCTTACCTAGCAGAGGGACATTAAAGGCTGAAATATGTATTTTTTTTTCTTTTTAAAAAACGTGCCTCATACTAGGAACTTCTCCTGTATCGAGGGTGCGCTTACAAAAATTTAAACTCAGAAACAGCC
Source organism: Eurois occulta (assembly GCA_950022335.1). Taxonomy (NCBI): domain Eukaryota; kingdom Metazoa; phylum Arthropoda; class Insecta; order Lepidoptera; family Noctuidae; genus Eurois; species Eurois occulta. Next base: position 6,843,490 of record OX465499.1, read on the forward strand.
AGACCCGGAACAACTACTTGTAGGCTATACAAATATTTGTTCCGTGCGGAAATCGAAACCGCGACACACAGCGCCGCAGACACTGCGCCAACCGTGCCGTCAAAATAAATAATAAATTATAATAATAAGCGATAAATCATAAAGACATGAGAAGTGGGTTTGTTCAAAACCACTCATAGATATAAATACCGCAATCACTAGATTTTACATCAAAAGTGAGTTATTATTCTCACAGCGCCGGGTCACCAGGTTAATGACCAGCCCGACACTGGTTGAGAACTTCAACGAATGATATAATTGTTATAAAAGTATAGAGTGACAACTGATGATTATGCGATGCCTATCAACAGAGTCAACCATGTAAATCGAGTGTTTATGGTTCATTACTATCTGTTAGTAGTGACTACAAACATTGGCGAAATATTATTTTTCATAAGAAAAATATAGTCAACATTTTGAATACAGATTCTCGTTGTAAAAAAGTATGTAGTGCAATTTTTAAAAATTGTAGACCTAGTGGATTGAAATGTGCTTTGTTCATTCAATGACTATTGAATGAACACATTAAAGAAGTTTATAGGAGAGAAGTTCTGGGGGGCTAAAATGGCCACATGGTCACAAGGTGACAATTCATAATAGTCGATACGTCTATGACCATTTTAAGAATTTAAACGTAATTCATATTATTATCCTATTATGATTCTGCTAAAGCGGCCATTTAAGACCCCCTGTTGAAACTTTATGGCGGTTCCGAAGTTAGCTGCGAGTGATGGTCTGCGCATTCTACAGTAAAGACGATGCGTCCTCAGCGCCCCGCTGATACCTAAAATTGTGTTCTGCGTAGTTTTACGTTAGATGTTCCGAGCCGACATTAAGTTTGAACCGTTATATCTGCGTAGACCGTCACTCACAGCTAACCTCCGAGCCGTCATGAAGTTTGAACAGAACTGTAACTAGGTGGTTGGTTGTTGGTTTTTCTGCTGACTACCCTTTTTTTTTGGGATGGGAAATCATCAAATGACTCCTCCCGCTCTGGGCGGAGGGGAAGGGAGTGTCAGACTTATTCTGACTAAAACCATCCATGTTCCTTCATTTGCCCTTAATGTTCCAGGGCCGAGGTATCTCTTTCGAACAGTCCCGCAGACCTGGCAGGCATCGGCCCTTGCGGGCCCCTCATGTTTGCTGATATGTCTTTGAGGCGCGCGTGGAACACGAACGTGCCGTCGACACGGCCTGTCGTCATAAGACGGACGGACGGCGAGCTAGCCCATTACTCACCGTCCACAGGCCCGCGCCTACGGTGGCCGAGCTTCCCATTCCCTCTCGCCCCGAACCATGACTTGAAACAGGGCCGGACGCGAGAGGTCGCCGCCGCCAATCGCCGCTACGAGGACACGGCGGTGCTCCGCCCAAGCGGAGCAGACCTCCACGGTGTGCTCCATCCTGTCCTCCTGGAGATCCTCGCAGTGATAACACCCGGGCGTTTCCTCCCGCTCGATTCGGTGCAGGTACCTCCCGATACAACCGTGTCCGGTGACGACCTGCGTCAGGCGGAAGGTGAGGGCGCCGTGGCGCCTCTCTAGCCACTCCTCAAAGAGGGGACTTATCGCCACTATCGTGGCGTGCCCTAATGAGAGCCTCCTAAGGTGTTGATCGAGGCCTCTTGCTATTAGTCCACCCTACTGCTGAATACCCTAAAGTCTGAATTTTGAAACTTTTTTATTTTGGATTACCAATGTCAATCAAATCACATAAACCAAAACACTGCAATGGACACACACTGCCGCTACTCACACCTATATGGTTATCTATCAATCTCGTTTATTTTATGTCCATGGCAAACTGATGGTATTGCAGTTACGGGTAACGAATATATCGGAGGATCGGATGATCGGTGCTCGTCAGTGGCAGAATATTACGGAACTGATATTCTGCTCACGTGAGTCAAAAGCAGTATCTCAAAAAAAACAAATTCCTGTTTTTTAACAACCGCACCGGTCTTTCTTTGAGCTTAAGCAACTGACAATCCATAGATGGACAAGCATTCATTACTACACTTTTTTCAGCAGTCATTTTTATAACAGATCTTTGGAAGTCGTAACAAATAGTCGGAAGCCCGAAAGTCTGTCAAAATAAACGTATCTTTACACAAAACGAAAAAAAAAGTTTCTTTAAAAAAAAGTTCAGCTAGAAAATATGCATACCACAGTTTTATACTGAAAGTGACATTTTCAAATATTCCCTGTTTTATTTATTTTTTATTATTTTATTGAAAGGAACAGTAAACAGTTACATTATAAGAACTTACAACTAGTTTAACAAAATAGCAATTAGTAATACTTTTTGTAATCAAAAAGTACTTCATGATTATTTTTTTGGACGGAAAGTGTTGCAATGACAGGAAATAAAATTCATTTCCTTACGTAAGGCACTTTTATACTTTGTTAAGCCAAGTCAGAGGTCCATGGGCGGCATAAAAATTCTGACACCAGGTTAGGCACTAACCACACGATAAAGAAGTATTCATTGATGGTAACAGCATATCCTAGTTGTTTCCCGAGAAGAAATGTCTACACAAACTTAGAGCTAGAACTCTATTTAAGTTTAAAAAAATATATTGTAATCTAAGATTTTTTTTGCATACATAAGATCTTGTAAATTGAAATTATTATGAAATCAGCTGTAGAAATAAATCAATTTCTACAATTAATTTTTATTTCGTTTATTAATTTTATTCCTAGAAATTAAATTTAAAGAAAGCAGTTTGGAATAATATAATGGATTTAGATTAGAAAACTTTCAATACAAGATTGAAATAATAATGAATAAATTAACATGCATATTGTTTATTTATAATATTTATTAAATAAAATTTTTGAAATTGTTTTGATGAAAAATGTTAGAAGTCAGAAGTCAGTTATAAGTTTCTGTCGCCCGAGTGTCAAATTGACAGCACGAATTTTTATCATACCGAATTTTATTTTAATGTTTCTATCGATTTAACCCGTATTTAAAGCAAACTAAACCAATTTTAAATAATAATGTTGAAGGAAAAAAAAACCGATACCTACTCAACTTCACAAAACTGAACTCCTAATTTATCAAAATGGAAAATATGTATGTACGTCGGAAACATTGTCACCAATCATAATGCTGACCAGACGCGGCGCGCCGGGCCAAATTACAAGAGACACACCCACCATCTCCGGGCTGGTATTGGCTGGTACTTTAGGTATTTTAATTAGAAAAGTAATAAATGTCAGCAAAATAATAAAAACTGTTAAGCTTGTTAAGCTTCTCTTGCCAAGGTTGATAAGTGGATGGGTGACCAACCGTTACATACTGAGCCACCTTTGCTCTAATAACCCATTATAAGTAAAATCACGAACATAAAACGTATTATGAAAATCAAATCAATTCTGAATAACTTTACCACCGTACTTTAGAAGTTTCACGTCAATAAGTGTGTTAATTATTTAATATATTTACATAGAATTTATGTCTATTGAGGCGTTTATTTGTTAGACATAGTTTAGGTTAAAATGAATAATTAATTAACTTAACACGGGTGACATATGGGGACATGAGAAGAATATTGATGAAGAAAGTTATTTGCTATGTTGTATTATTCAAATTCTTGCTTCCAATTTCATGTTATTTCTACATAAAGGAATATCAACCTTATAGTGGTGTTTGTTAAGTTTAGATTAGAACTATTTTACTTTTGAAAAATTTATAAACTGAACTTGAAGTATCAGTCGCTGTTTTTAGGATTCCGTACCCGAAGGTTAACCAACGGAACCCTATTATTAAGTCTCCACTGTACTTCCGTCCGTCCACCTGTCTGTAAGTGGGCTGTATCTCATGATTCGTAATAGATAGACGGATAAAATTTTCATAGAATGTGAATTTCGAATTTCTGTTGGAGCTATAAAAACAAATAAAAAATGAATTCAAATTAAACGGGATATTACGATGGTACGGAACCACTTGGCCGGTTTTTTTTTAAAACATACAATTATGTATAATATGTTTATTGATAAAAAGTTCAAAATTGTTTAAACATTTAATTGGTTAAGCCTTTGTAAGCACGATACAATTTGAATATCATGCCACTGCACCAGTTTTATTTTGAGTTCACGAATTTGCATAAAATTCAAATATTAATAATTCTAAAATATTTTAATTCCATATTTTTATGAAGAAACTTTTAGTTTAACTAATTTCTGTAGGTAACATTTATCATCAAGCCACGACAGAAAGAGGTTAGACAGTAAAAACTGTCTAGACTTATTGCTCAAAATAAAAATTAAGTAGGTAGGACGAGTAAGTACCATCAAGAAGTCATCTTAATTCAAGAGTCATTTCCTGCTTATGATCAAAAGAAAGACCAAAATCCTAACTTTTTATAGACAGCGAAACAAAAAATTTGCTTTCTAAAACCGAAAAAAGTGTTCAATTATAATTTTGGTTTAAGTATGTGTGCCGACCGGCGGCAACCATGTTAATATAACCTGAATAATTTTGAGATACATATACTCGTACGTTAAAAAACATTGAACGTCGTCGCGTCGTTAGTAGATTAAGTACTAACTTCTTAAAAGAGGATGATAGACAAAAAATAATGTCTCACATTTTTGCAATTTACGCTCTAGAATCAGGAGGAGCTCGTGGCTAATGAACAGCCCCTTATTACATGGGACTTAAAAAACATAACTGGCGTAATGTGGGTGTACTTTATGTACACCTCGGCCTAACCCTTCGGTGATTAAAGGCATGATTATGTTTATCAAATCAAATCAAGTCAAACTTTTGGGTTAGCTCGTTCCATCGTCGACCTCATCTCTGTCCTCAGTACTATATTGAGGGCAAGAGTAGGCCTATTTAAGATTAAAAATATATATATATATATATTTCAAACAACAAGGTCCGTACGGGTTAGTGAATAAGTACTTAAGAACTATGATGACTGAACTATATTTGTCGACGTTTCATAAGTGCCCATGTAGGCCTATGTGAAATAAAAATATTTTGATTTGATTTGATTTATGTTAGTGGTAAGAGATTTGGTGGTTAAGTTACATTCATTAAAATTAAAATTCATTCTTCAAATAGTAATTACGACAATTTTATGTTACTCGTTTTTGTCTACACCCTAATGAAGTCAAACATAGGTACAGGTCAAACAAATTGTCTGTCTTCCAACTTTTTTATCAGACTTTCTGTGCTCTTAAAACTATTAATATTAATTAGAATAAACAGCAGATAAGTCTTTATTTACCCAAGAGGAAAGTAATGAACAGACAATTGAGAAATGGAGGCAACTCGAACCGAATCGAAATCGACTGATTAGTCTCAATCATTTACGCTTCCGCTAAAACAAACGTTTTTGAGGCTAGAACTTAATTCAGTATGACTAAGCAGTAGGCGGTTGATAATCTCTTGGAAAAAAACATTAACGTTTAAAAGTAGGTAGGTAAGTTAAGGTTCCTCATTGGGCTAGTGGCCATGGAGGAAGAGTCGTGGGTACATAGTAACAGCCGCTCCACCTCAACTGCGTAGGTTTGTCCGTGGACGGGTGACCACCAATTACATACCGAGTTTCCTGCGTACCTCAGAAAGCACGTTTTGTCGTTGGCCCCGGCTGTCAATTGTATACACTGGAAGCCGGTGCGACCCCAACGTAGTTGGGAAAAAGTCAATGTATGGATGGTTTAGATTTTCGACTCGGGCAAAGCGTTATTGCGGTCTTCCATCAGAAAATTTTCAGTCGTCGCCCAAAGACCGGATTTTTCCCAGTTGATGGCACGAGGCTCGATTCTTATAACATGGGACTTAACATTGCCTCAAAAAGTGTCAAAAGCAAAATGGTTGAAGATTAGTTGAGACTGACGATTCAAGCCAAAACTAGTTAGAAAGAACTAAAGTACGCCAGCACATCAAGCTACTACAATCTGTCAAATTGCTTTAATAGATTTTCAACTTTATCGCTAAAGAATTAGGTTCAAGGTTGATTGAGAGAATTTGACAGATTCGGGTAGATTAATGTGCCTCAACACAGAGAGACACATGTCTGTACGTTAGCCAACACTCATCTATGTTTTTTCTTAAATAAATATTACCCTAAAAAACCTTCGTTAAATTCTTAACAAACCTAACAAGCATCTTAAACTAGTTAATTATAGAAACCTTTAAATATTGACTTGTCCCTAATTCACGGCCTCAACACAACCAGTTATTCTGCTGACCTCTTGGTCAGCAGAATAACTGGTTGGTAAAGATTAACTTTAATGGATTGATAAACAGCTGATAGTTTCTCTTTCATTGCAATACGAGTATAACCATCATAAGCATGTAGGTAGCTAAACATCTGCATAGCAAAATCTGATAAATAAGCAACAATTAAGAGTTAAAAGACATACTTTGCGTTCTTTGGTTACTTGTGGCAGAATATAATTATGGTAACACAAACAGCAATGGAAGTGTACGATTGCGTGCAACTCAAGTGAATGCGCCTGATGATGAAGTTCATAATTCTGTTCAAGAATGTTGTTTATGAAATTGACATTGCGTTTAGTTTGTTATTCGTTTTCTCCTTGTAAATAGACAGAATTGCAAATTCCGGGATTGGTTCTGACAGCTGTTTTTTACTGAGCTATGTTCTAGTACTAGATAATATTCTATTGTATGACGTTGAAGTAATTTGAAGTAAATTTGACCTAGGCAAAAGCACAGAATTACTAAACACTGATGATAATAATGATGGATAAGACTCTAAAACACTGCCACCCAAAGACATCCTCATAATAACCCGAACTGAAATGGCATGGAAAATAATTGCCCACTTCCACACTCTAAAGAGGCAGTTCCAGCAGTGGGAACCTTAAATATGCCAATGAAGGATGATGAAGAGACAGTATGTTAAGGAAATATTGTTAATTTTGAATAGAATGCTGATAAAGATTAAATTTGTTAAAAAAAATATGACAATTTCGAACAAAGTATTACAGTTAGACAAATCAGAAGTTATACAAGTAAGCTATTAAACCGTCTCGTGAATCGTGAAGCAAATGAAACATGAAACAGTTTTAGCACCAGTGTGAGCGCAAATAATAAGTAGAAAGTATTAACTGATCATCATACCGTGTTATTCCGAGAAGGTGACTAAGAGAAAGAGTTATTGCATATAGATGAGGTTTTAATTTCCTTTTCTTTTGTCAATTATTGGCTTATAGTTTTCAGAATAATAGATAGAAATATGGGATCCTTCACCCTGTACTGGGCCTGCGTGATGGAAAACCCACTTACGCAGAGAGAAAGATTTTGTTCCAACAGCAGGAACATTGTCAACCTGATTACACTACAGGACATGCCATTTAAAATACACTTTATCAGTAATATTGTTACTGTGCAAATGCGCTTTAAGAGAACATCTTTTTTTCAACAAGCTGTCTTCCTATTTGTGCGAAACCTAAACTTTACTGGCAACATACGAGTATACTCATACACCAATGCCTTTACCAGGTGCTTCTTTTTCTTGATGAAAGTGCACACTCCATTATAAACTAAGCTTCTATGTTTCTCTACAGTATAATATTTTTACGTCTACGTCAACATCTTTACCATGGTCTTCCTGGCCTTCCCATATTACTTGGGGTCGACGCAACACGTTTTGTCAACCGTCACGCCATCATTTATTCCTTCTTCTTACATATCATTCCTCATACAATCTATACATTGTTTATTTGATCTTCCTCTCCTTCTCTATTCATCAACACTCGTGTACATCGCTACATCGATACCTATCTTTATCCTGTTCATCAAACTGATCAGTGTATTGACCCCAATTTTAACTTCACTCACGTCATCAAGGATTTCAAATTCCTTATACATATTACATAGCATTGACACGCTTTATATTTCCTTTACAATCGAGTAAGGGAAAGTATCACAATACATGCGAACTTTCTTATCCAATAGGCTAGACTTAGAGTGAAATATCTTTGTAAAAACTTGATTTTCTAGATGAAAGCTTGGAGGAAAACAGGTGATAGTAATTCTGCTGTCGATTAACCTGTCAGTCTTCGCATTTATGTCATATTTTTTGGTATTTGTGGACTAGAAAACTGGTTTAAACCGGTGAATAGGATGTTGGACGTATTCATACGAGGATTAGCTAGTTTGGCCTAGTTTGGTGGTTAACTTTTTGGCGTTTATAAAACAAGTTTTGGTCGAGGAAAGTGGAGACAAGTAATTTATTAAGTCAAATTCGCAAGTGTTAGCTAGATTATAAATACGGCTGCGATTTCTAATAACTCGATAAGAAAATAAGAACTAAAGTGTTGAACTACAATACATTCTAAAAAAACAAAAAAAAAGAGTGTACTCACAATAAAGAAACTCCACAGAAACATGTCCGAACTATCACCGGAAAAAAATCCAATCTTGTAAAAGTGAAATTTCGCGAACTTACAGTTCTTTTTGCACGTTGTATTTCACAAAAACCTGTTAATTTTTAACACATACACACAGAGTTCCACTATATTATCACAAATTGCACTTGGTTGGTATTCGGTGCGTGACGACGCGTAATCCGTCCGAATCGCTACCGGCCACTGGAAACACAGAACCTCTCCCTACCACGCACCTGGTCAAAATCGTAGGTCAATGTTACTGTCAACTTTCGATATACATAAGTCGGTGTTTTTTATTATTTTTCGATGTGCCGAAGCAGAAACGAGTTTTCCGTTCGGGTCTGCGATGGTGAATGGATCTTTCTCGCATGTTTTGTCCCTTTCTTGCGCCGGCGACGATGCGGTACCGTTGTTTTCTTGAGTGAGAGTCTTTCGAGATTTATTTGAAAGTTCTTCGATGACATTTATGTGATACGGTCAATTTGAATAGATGATTTCGGGTATGATATGTTATTTTGTGGCTTAATTATGTCATTTTCGTTTCAAGTCACTTGATATGTTGTTGTTTTGTTCCGCTTTTAGATTTTGTAGTAATGACAATTGATGAAATTTTATTTGAGGACATGATGTTATGAATGTTATAATAAAGATAGTACTAATGCTATTAGTTCAACATTTATTCGGGGAGTTCTAAATTATGTTTTATACCATTATTTAATCATTAAAGTAACATGCCCGGATACGAAAAAAAATTAAATTCATGAACTAGGTCTTAAAAGTATCATAATAAGCGTTACTTTCGCTTCTATTTTCTGTGTGTGCATTCATTCTTAGTTAAACAAATATTGGTAATTATGAAGTACAGCCATTTTTGAAAACATTTTGGGAAGCTATAAAGTATTACTACAAAAACACACCGCAGGTGGCTTCGAGTATAACGAAGAAACACGCACGATTATCAATCGACAATCGCTCGTAGCCCCGCTAGGTCATAGCAGGTGAATGCTCTTGACCGATTGGCGGCAACTGGTCACCGTGACCACATACAGTAGAAAGCCGCAGAAGTGCAAGTCTTGCTAATGATCATACAGGAAAAATAACATAACATAACATCACACCTGTAATCCTCAAAGGGTTAGGTAGAGGTGTACCTAATTGTACGCACACATTTCGCCAGTTTTATTAAAGTCCCATGTAATAGGGGGCGAGCCATATTGTACATATTGCCATCAACTGAGCACAGATCCAGACTCCGTGGCTGCTACTGACAAATTCCTAATGGAAAAACCCAATAACACTTTACACGACTCGGGAGTCGAACCCAGGAGCTCTTGTTCAGCAGTCGACCAACTAGACCAACGAGGAAACACAATTTAAAATTTCACGTCAGCACATTAAGCCGTTGGTCCCGACTGTCAATTGTAGATCTTTGACAGTCGTTACAGGTAGTCAGTAGCCCGAAAGTCTGACACCTTACCAAATGGTATCGTACCTATAACCAAGTACTAACTGGGTTGTGGGGGTCAGCAAGGGCAGTCGCTTCAAGTAAGATGCTGATATTCAGTTGCAATCGGTTAGACTGGAAGCTGACCAAAACATAGTTGGGAAAAGGCTCAACAGATGATAAAATATTTGATAGCGTCTAGGAAAGCAAGATATAAATATACAATGATAATACTTCTGTACATTTTTCCGGGGTAACAATCTCTCACCAACAATAGCTCAATTCACACAATATTATACAAGTTTTGTCAACTTTCTTCACTTTCTTATGATTGTGTAAGTCAGACGAAAATCGATTTATCTTCATGGTCGAATGCCCTTGAATGATAAGCTGAGGAGTGGTGGCGTGACAATGATTATTATTGAGGAAAATTCATCAGATATTTACACAGAGATTTTTTATGATTTCGTTTAAAAAAATTAAATTAAATTCATCATCATCAGCCTATAGCAGTCCACTGCTGGACATAGGCCTCCTCAATCGCACGCCATTTTTTTTTTCGGGTGGGAAATCATCAAATGATTCCTCCCGTTCTGGGCGGAGCGGAAGGGAGTGTCAGACTTTTACTGACTAAAAACCACCCATGTTCCTTCTTTTGCCCTTTATGTTCCAGGGCCGCGGTATCTCTTTCGAACAGTCCCGCAGCCCTGGCAGGCATCGGCCCTTGCGGGCCCATCCTGTTTGCTGACATCTCTTTGAGGCGCGCGTGGAACACGAACGCGCCGTCGACATGGCCTGTCGTCATAAGACGGACGGACGGCGAGCTAACCCATTACTCACCGTCCACAGGCCCGCGCCTACGGTGGCCGAGAGCTATCACGGCGTGGCCCCCGACGCCCGGTGCTTCTCCCGCGGCGGCTGGGACGTGAGGCTATCTCCCTCTCACGTTCCGCCACCTCCTTCGCTAGCATGACTGCTTCGCAGAAGGAGGCGACGGCTTCCCATTCCCTCTCGCCCCGGACCATGGCTTGAACCAGGGCCGGACGCGAGAGGTCACCGCCGCCAATCGTCTCTACGAGGACACGGCGGTGCTCGGTCCAAGCGGAGCAGACCTCCACGGTGTGCTCCACCGTGTCCTCCGGGCGATCCACACAATGGTAGCACCCGGGCGTTTCCTCCCGCCCGATTCGGTGCAGGTACCTCCCGAAACAACCGTGTCCGGTGAGGACCTGCGTCAGGCGGAAGGTGAGGGCGCCGTGACGCCTCTCTAGCCACTCCTCAAAGAGGGGACTTATCGCCACTATCGTGGCATGCCCTGCACGGATCGCACGCCATTCAACTCGATTCTCAGCAACTCTCATCCAGTTGCTACCAGCCACCCTGAGAAGATCGTCACTCCACCGAGCCCGAGGGCGTCCCACCTTACGTTTGCCGATTTTGCGGTCTCCACTCAAGAACACGTCTACCCCAAAATAAATTAAAATTAAAAAAATAAAATTTAAATTAAATTTAAATCATTTATTTCAGGTACCCACAGTGGGTTTAACCCATATAAAATAAAAAAGAATTTTACAATTGCCATGCTTGCACTATAAATGTTACATATACCTATTACAGATTAATAAAACCATACAAAATTATTACAGAAATTAAAATTGAATTTAGAATTATAAGTCAAATACAAAATATTGAAAATGTCAAAAAATAAATTGAAAAATAAAATAAAAATAAATAAATAAATGAAAAGAATAAATGTAATTGGACGTATTACGTAGGAAGGAATATGGAACAAGAAAGGTTCTGAGCACTTTCTCCGTTGACAGCGATGCGGACGAACTTGTTGATGCCCTTTTGATACACGTGCATATTTTTGTTATTATTTTTGGTCTGTATAGAAAGGTTGAAATGGCTGTAAATATACAAGCAGTTCATCGAAAATCCAGGGATGGACGATGAGAAAGATAAGAGACAAAAAAAATATATAGGTACCGTACCATAATATTATTATTATCGTTCGTCCACCTTCAAATACATATGTATTTGATGGTCATAAGGGCTCTAAAGAAGGAAAAAGAATATACTTACCTACCATTATCCCAAGAGTTAGTTTTGAAAGTCACACTAGGTAATTTTTAGGGTTCCGTACCTCAAAAGGTAAAAACGGAACCCTTATAGGATCACTTTGTTGTCCGTCTGTCTGTCTGTCAAGACCTTTTTTCTCAGGAACGCGTGGAGGTATCAAGCTGAAATTCATATCAAATACTCAAGTCTATGGTCTCTTGGAGCTGTGAAAAAATCAAACTTCTAAGTCAACGCGATCAAAAGATACTCCCGTTTATGCCGCAAATTTTCGACACTCGCAAGGGAATCAAAACCTACAGGGTACTTCCCGTGAACTCAGAATCTTGAAATTTGGTATGAAGCAACGTCTTATAGCAGAGATATAGGAAAAATTGCGAAAAGTATACATTTTTAGTTATATCATATAATAAAAATATTTTTAATAATTTTACGGAACCCTCGGTGCGCGAGTCTGACTCGCACTTGGCCGGTTTTTTTCCTTGTCATCGTGATTCGTATTACTAAAGTGAAAACTCCGCTTGTAGGTACAATTTGATATATTAGTGACTACACTCTAAGTAGAGGCGTGGGTGACAATTTTAACTCCAAACAATGTTATATTACAACGTTTTTGTAACTTTCTTTCACTTTCTTTTGATTTTGTCAATATTACGCCAAAGATCTTATTAAGTATGTAATTTCAAATAATGGGTAAAAAAGTACCCGTAACAAAGCCGTTAGTGCAATATTTTTTTGTTTGTGTTTTGTTTTGTTCCGGCTGGGAAACTTCTAGTTACGGAAATATTGGGGGTCAAAGTGCCAACTTTTTCACAAGTTTCTTTTTAAATACAAGTTTTTAATGTAGTATCTTTCCTTTAAATACCTCCACAACCTCTGTACTATTCAAAGCATCCATCAGCACAATGTTATGAGCTCGTCACATTGAGTCCTACCGTAAAACATGATTTTTCGCCTTACAAAATTCAATTCTCAGCAATAATTTTTGCGTAAGGTAACTTAGTTTGATTTACAGAATGATTGGTTGACGGTTTTGTGAAGGGTCCGTTTACACCTTGTAGATTAGTACAGAATTTTCTTAAACAATGAGTTAGTTTTTGAAGTTTGAAAGTTATAACTGGGTGCAGTAGTAGTCTGCTCGAACCAACAATAATAATTATGTTAAACTGAAGCCCTCGAAGCAGTCAGATTCTATCAGTGAGAAAGATGATGAGAATACTGTCGAAAGACGTTGTAGAAATACAAAGTGCTTATATAGCAATAGCCACATAACTGGGCCTTTAGTAGGAGATAAACAGGATGTTCATTTGTTCGTTTTGAAAATTCTTTAATCAAAATCAGGTGTGAAAACTAAAACAAATCTCAGCCAGTTTAAACTGACAGTTGTACCTACTGCTAAACTAGCTGTTGCACGCTACCTTCGTTCGCGTGAAATTATTATAAAATATTACTTCTCTTTTTGAATCGAATTTTTTAACAATTTCATGAGTTTTTGTTTTTTTCACGGAACTCTAATCCTTTTGTTTTAAATAAAACTAGCGTAAGTACTTCTTATAACATCAGCTAACAATGCCCCGTAAAAAAAAAACCCGTAAAAGTCCCGTCAAAATCGATCCTGCTGTTTCAGAGATTAGCCGAAACAAACAGAAAGACAAAAAAAAAGTCTTTATCAGAAGCACTTTCATACACATTAAAAAAAATTGTTATTTTGAAATTAAAAACAGATTTTTTTTAGATGATATATATATATATAAGGTCTATGACACCACGCCTTCTATAGAACCACAAGACCGCAAACAAAGCTAACAGTAAAATACATTGAGCGTAACCTCAAGTGTTACGAAGTGATTTTGAAGTAGATGAGGCGACAGGTGATGGAAAACATCGTTAGTAAACATAATATGTATGTTCAATTGTTCATTATCATCATCATAATTTCAGCCGAAAGACGTCCACACCTGGACATAGGCCTCCCCCAAGTGTCGCCACATTAACCGGTCCTGTGCGTCTCGCATCCAGCGGATCCCTTTTCCAGGTCCGATGACAGGGCCAGGGCCGGCCCTGTCACACTGGACATCGGTCCGCCTATTGGGAGGCCTTCCAACGCAACGTTTTCCGGTTTGCGATCAGCACTCCAGAACTTTTCAGCCCCATCAGCCATCCGTTCTGCAAGCAATGTGCTCTGCCCACTGCCACTTAAGTTTGGCAATTCTTCAGGCTACGTCAGTAACCTTTGTGCTCTTGTGGATGTATTCATCCATATATATATTCTAGAACCCTAAAAAAAGACCCACCAAACCACACTGCACAAACATGGTGAATAACGATCTACTCTCTTGAACTGAGGTGACTATCAGAGCTGGGACTGACCAGACCCAGTGATGGGAACATTATAGATTGAGCGTGTTTTTGAGCAGCAGTGATAGACTAGTAGTAGGTATGACCGTCGAACTGCCAGTCATAGGGCTCGAGTTCGAACCTGAGACACGCACTTCTGATTTTTCAAATTCATGTGCGTATTGTTTAATTATCACTTGCTTCGGTAAAGGAAAACATCTTGAGGAAACCAAACCAGCATGCCTGAGAGATATTTCTCAACGGAATGTAAAGCCAAGACACCAGATTAGGCACTAACCACATGAAAAAGAAAGAACGTGTATTTATAACGGTTCATTGAGACGTATTTACCAATGCACACTGGGCAAGCGTGGATTATGTCCCATTGCTTCTCACAGAGACAAGGCCTTTGTCCCAACAGTGGGAACGTTATAAGCTGATTATGTATAAAGATCTATGGAAGACTGCTTCGTTATTCTAGTAATCGCAAGCGCGACTGTTGAGCATGGGGTCCTGGGTTCGATTCCCTGGTCGGGCAAAGTGTTATTGGGTTTTCCATCAGAAATGTCTCAGTAGCAGTCACGGAGTCTGGAATTGTGCCCGGTTGATAGGCTCGTCCTTTATAACATGAGAATCAAAACTTATCTCGTACACCTCAGCCTAACCCTTCAGGGCTTACAGGCGTGGAAGAAAATGGAAAAAAATCCATGTTATGTATGGAAGTAAATAGAATGGCTGCACTGAACTCAAATTACTTAGAATTAGGGTCAGAGAATGATGATGATAATGCCAATATTATTCTAAATGCACAAGTGACCTGCACCAGACGAAAATACTTCAGAACTCACATCTCCACTTTGAACACAAGAGCTAACGTAAACACAGACAGATATTAGAAACCAGTTTGTGAAGAAATTAGCGGGCAAGAAAATAAAACTGATTAGTGTCCGAGAAAGCTGTTAGAGTGGACACAGACGATGCGTGTGTGAATTTCAACCACTGGATGACCCGGCAGTAGAAGTAATACATTTGTTATATATATAGTAACCTAATTCTATGTTTGTTTGTTTGTTCAGGTCAAATCTTGCAACAATAAAAACAGTTATCACTAACTGATTGAGATGAAATTTTGAATACACGTTTAGTTTAGATGGCAATGCTTGGTTACCTTAGTGACGTCATTCTTAATCAAATATGGAGGACTCCCAAAAATGGAGAACTAATTTTTTTTTATGTTTAAAAGAAGGTTCAATTTTTTTACAGTAGGCTTGTTTCTTTACGGTAACCAAAAACTAGTAAAACAAGCATGACAGTGTTTAAATGTGCCTGCAAAAGCTTTTTTTTACAAGTGTGCGAGGTAGTTTTTGCATTGTACCGACAAAACCGAGTTCCATAAACGACACGTACGTAACTGAAAGCCTGTCGGTTAGCTTAGATGCAAGCATGCCATCACCGCCAACATACGACAAACGGTCGCTTTATTAGGTTTATTACTTGTTAACAAATAGAAGAGAACTAAGAGCTTTAAGCATGTGACCTTCAACACATGCTCGGTTATGCCTGCGCGGTAAAACTGCGGCATATATTCTCTAGGTTGCATGTACAGGCCAGAATAACTGTCCAGCCGCCGCGGGAGAAACACCGGGCGTCGGGGCCACGTGGTGGCTCTCGGCCACCATAGGCGCGGGCCTGTGAACGGTGAGTAATGGGCTAGCTCGCCGTCCGTCCGTCTTATGACGACAGGCCGTGTCGACGGCGCGTTCGTGTTCCACGCGCGCCTCAAAGAGATGTCAGCGAACATGAGGGGCCCGCAAGGGCCGATGCCTGCCAGGGCTGCGGGACTGTTCGAAAGAGATACCGCGGCCCTGGAACATGAAGGAACATGGATGGTTTTTAGCCAGTAAAAGTCAGACACTCACTTCCGCTCCGCCCAGAGCGGGAGGAGTCATTTGATGATTTCCCATCCGAAAAAAAGGCGTCTCAGCTGTCTCAAGGCTCCAGTTTATTGAAATGCGGGCCCACAGCTTTGCTGGCAGACATTGCCAAATTAAACCAAACAAAAAATTTTTCCACTTTATTTTTAAATCATAGTCCATTTGTGTGCAAAAGTCGACCCAAATACAAATTAGGCACTTATAAGACGTCAGAAGCTAGGTGCACGGCCCCCCGATTGGTCGTTTCTAGTGGAGAAGAACTGGCAAGAATGTACTTTGCTACACTTAACAATAATTGAAAATTATATACCTACCTATGTATTTGGTTTATACATGGCGTACTACAGTGTTAATAGGTCTGAGAGGACAGTGAAGGTCTCTTAGGAAGTATCAGGTACTTTAGAAGAAACGTGAAATGAGATAGAAAATGGTGAAAAATCGTCTACTGCAATATTCGTTGGATTTGGGTAGTTTTTTAATAGAAGCACCGCAGTGATTCGTAGTAGCTTACTACCTAGTTGATATTTGCAATAATAATATTGATCTTCAGAAATAAACATAATATTCTATTATGTAGATATCAATTTAATAATCTAAATCTAAAAAAATAAATAAAATTTATGTGTCCGTTTCTAATATCAAAATAACAGGTTTTTACTGAATGGATATGACAGTTTAGACAGTACTTTTAACAAAAACACATTTTTTTTTTCTGTTTGTTGTGACCAATTTTGACTGAACTTTTACTGACAGATATCTGATGTAATAAGGCCTAACTTCGGCAAGTTTTATTTTAGAAAAATAAAACTTGCCGATGGTTTCAATTTTTTAGCACGGAATCCTGATTATTTTTTATTTTTGGTAATAAAAGTCGATTCAAAAAGGGTAGTAAAATAACTAGCTGTTACCACAGCTAGTTATTCACTAATATTACTATCATATACCTAAAGATTAATCCAATGAAAATGGCAAAGTAAATAAACCAATATTTTAAAAGACTACTCTTCAAATAACAAGAGCAATACAATTGCCATCAGTATCTTTTGTTTACATAGAAAGCTTTCTATCTACAGTTCCTTCGTTACGAAAATCAACATGAAAGAAATTAAATAAACACAGGGATCGCTTCTTTAGCTTTTTTAGAAAATAATTGTTAGAACCAATACCTTTTTACCATTAGAAAAGTTCTTCAGTAACTATTGTTTTAAGAAATGTCTTTCTTTAAAAGAAGAAAAGGGTGGAAGGGACACCGACGCGAAAACGGTTTGATGATGTCCCATCCCAAAAAAAACAAAAGGTGTTTACGGTGGCGAAAAATCGATCTACTTAAGTCTCATATCAGGGAAAATTTGTTGTCTATATTTTCACCCTAGCAGAGCTCGGTCGCCCAGGTCCTAAACTTTATCATTTTACATGGGATACGAAACTAACAAGAAGAAACATTTAACAAAAGTTTGCATTCTATTTTATACTGAATGGTTCTCAATGAAACAAACGTATTTTGACCTTCACCCTCTAAATAGGTTTGTTTTCGACCTTTCCTTTATTAATTAATAGTTTAAAATTCAATTTATTAGAGTTCTGTTGACAAAAGAAAATGGCTTGTGAGAATAATCGAGGTTTTGGATGCATAAAAATACCGAAGCCATTTTTTGAGGGGAATTTATTGAAGGAAATGGATGGGAATAATGGATTTTTAACCCTTTCATTAAACCAATTCTGCTCCTTTATAGGAATAAAGATTAAAAAGAAAGATATGAAGCAACGAAACATGGTTTAATTTTATGTTTTTCTTGAAATCCATTGTGTTTCTATGCTAAGAAAAAACTCATTTTTATGTGGAATTTATGAAGTCAATGAG
The DNA here is from genome assembly GCA_950022335.1 of Eurois occulta. NCBI lineage: Eukaryota > Metazoa > Arthropoda > Insecta > Lepidoptera > Noctuidae > Eurois > Eurois occulta. The sequence goes on from OX465499.1 coordinate 6,861,559, forward strand.
TATAGAAGGAAACCCGCATGTCCTAACACCACATGGATAGGTTCGATTGGGACTTCATATTAAAACTAGTGCACTACAACATAGCTGGTGTAAAACCCCAATTACCAAGTAAGTACAACGTGTGAAGAACGTACAAATAAATAATCGGAGTGGCCCGCGTCAGGGCTAGTCAAATATTTTGACGCATAGCCGGCTACACAGGCGCTGTGTCACAGCGGCGACGCACAGTTGCGGCGAGCATTTTGTAAAAGCATCGTTGTCAGTCTATAGAATTTATGGATCGGAACAGACGTCTGGCATTGCTCCTATTACTACGTCACCGCCGAAATCGTTGTAAAACCACAAGACGGTATTGGATCTGTCTCTTAATTTTACTAAGAAATAGTGATGGAGAGCTTGCGTGTGTCCTACCCATCAACGCACAAGCACCTGAGTGCTGCCGTTCCGGCGTCGCAATGAGTACACCCATGCCCGCTTCGTCTCGGGGGCTGCAGTTCAGTCGTGTGTGCGTTGCGTCGACACAGCGCACCGTGTGTACACTACGATTATTCGTATGTAAAATGACGCAGCGTCAGCGCTACGTCGCCGCGTCGACGCAACGCGCCGTGTGGACCGGCTCTCAGTGAGCTGAGCAGCGGCGCTGTCGCATCCCGGGGTCCGTATGTTGCATGTGATGTGCACACACAGTTTCTGACAGCCGTCTTGTCACCCGCAATGCCAAAATATACGTATGGACATTTTGAAAGCTTAAATGGCTGTTTATATTTAACCGAATTTCTTAAAAAAAAAAACACTAAAAAGTCTAAAATAACTTTACTTTCGGAAGTCAACGTCGGTTTTTTTTCGCAGAAAGTTTTTTATTTTACCCTTTTTAGTTGTTATATACCACACAAATTCTTGTCATGAAGTTTTTTGGATAAGTAGATAAGGCATATATATGTATATCAATCACTCACTTTTGTTGATATTTCTTTTGGAAACTAGATAAACAAAATTTCTACACAAACATGTCAAATCACCAGCTTATGATTTCCTCACTGCTGGGACACAAGTCTCCTCTATGAGACCGAGAAGGCTTTAATCTACTACATGGGCTTAGTGCGGGTTAACTAAAAGTAATCCAACTTTTATGCCTACACCAGTTTTTTTCTAGTAAGGATATCCACTAACCATAGACATCTTTATACCTCTATTTTGTCTATGCTACTACTATAATTATTGAGTTCCATTTTACGACTCGTTCAAGGAAGATAAACCCCTGAGTATTTTGTTGATAGACATCGGATCCATCCTTCCATTTCTCATTACAAGTTCGTAATATTACGGGATATTGTTGTAGGGTTGACACATTCTAGTAACCAAGAAAAACGGGCTCCAGTGTGGGTTTGGGTTGCATTCTGCATTAAAACTATTAAGCCTTGTACCTACATGTGCATCGGGTAGGTCATGCACCATTTTGTATCCAAGCCTAGAGTAGTTTTTGACGGAATTAAAATTCAATCGCTAATCGTTGGTGTAGTGGTCGCAAGAGCGACTGCTGAGCACCAGGTCCTGGGTTCGATTCCCGGGTCGGGCAAAGTGCTATTGGAAATTTCCATCAAGAATTTCTCAGTAGCAGCCACGGAGTTTGGATTTGTGCCCGGTTTATGGCAGTAGGCTCGCCCCCTATTACATGGGAATTAAACATAACTGGCGATATGTGGGTGTACTATTAGGTACACCTCTGCCTAAGCCCTCGGAGATTATAGGCGTGACGTTATGTTATATAAAAATGGGATGAAATTCTGGGAACAAAACACAATATGTAGTGACTTATTTTCCCAGTAGCAGCTCGCAGTCAGTCTGGATTTATTCCCGTTTGATGGCAATAGGCTCATCTACTATTACAAACATAAAAATCGAAATGCGGGTGTCGAAACTTTTGCTCAATCATTAGGGAAATCAAGGCATAATGTTACGTATCTATTTAGTATTAAATCTGGTATTGAATATTCCAGTTTTTCTTTCAGTTATTGTTTTTCAGGAAAAAAAATATACGATGTTTTTTAGGCACAGAAGAAGGGAACAAATCTGAAAAAAAAAACTATCATAATAAAATATTGTACTGTTTGTGAGTAAGATAGCTCACTTTAGCAGTAACGCCACACTTCTCATCCTGTCTGATATTGATATTCACGAAGGTTACAGCCCTAGGTCCAGTAAAGCCGTGTAATCCGCAAAGTAAGGAATGTTTCTGTCTACCAAAGTTATTATTGTGTTCAAGTAGTGTTTTCTTCTTCGTCTTAAAGGACAGCTGTAACACGATTACATTTATCTCTCAGATATTATTGCTTTATGTGAAAATATTAGGTACATTCAGTGGCCTCGATAATTGCTGTAGCAAAACACGTTCCAGGATTTTTGGTTGCTCGCATGTACTGAATATTTTTGCGAGCGATGGCGGCATACTGTATCCAAGCCCGTTAAATATTTTTGCATACAATTTTAGTGTTTTGGATTTTCGCAAAGTAACGCCTGATTCCATATTATAACTTATCGTGCAAAGTTGTGTTTAAATCTTCATGATCTTAAAGGACGGGATATTCACCAAAATCGATTCAAGAATTTAGGAGTCCATAGGGTACGAACATTATAGATTTAACAGTTTAAACACAGAGTACAGAAACGGACTTAATGCCATAGGCAGTCAACCTTTGGATAATGCAGAGACAAACGGTGGTAGGTGTAAATATCAGAAACTTCGAATTAATTTTATTTCATACAACGATTAATATCTACTTAAAACTGGTAGCCAACAGGGAACGTATAGAAATTGTATCTCCATCACCAGCAAATAGCTATTTCTACTTCACTGGTCAAGGGTGTCAGCGGTTTTCAGATGAACTATGACACGAGCTAGAGGCTGAAAAATTAACTGGACTTCAGGATACAGGCTTTGCCTACAAAAATACCATCTTAACACCATCTCGCTTGTAATTTCTGAATAGTAGGTATACCCACATTTCACCAATTATTTTTTGAAGTCCCATGTAATAGGGGGCGAGCCTGTTGCTAGCAACCTGTCACCAATCCAAACTGGCTGCGAGAAACGAACCCAGGAACTTATGCTTACCAGCAGCGCTTGCGATTACTAGACCAACGGCACAATAAAATATTGAGTGTTCACGCGCTTGCGTGGGATAGGGTTTCTTTCCAATGAAATACTGATTTGAAACAATAAAACTTATAATGACTTTGCTAAATTGACCTTAGGCTAGGTTCTTACAAAAGTCGCGGGACCCGTTACAATAATAAGATTCGTCTGTGCGTCGACTGCTCGCTGATGGCCCGCGTGGGCAAGTGGCCGAGTCCCGCGTCCCCGCCGTCCTCGGAGCTGGGCGCGCGCGGCCGCCGCTGCTCGGTGGCGCGACGCCATTGGCTCGCGCAGGATGGCGTGATATTGGCGCGCAACCATTGGCTGGCGCGCAGTGTGGCAAGATGCCTCGTCACCCGGCTGGGTTGCCAGGCGAGAGGCCGGAACATCCTCCCAGGCGTTGAAGGATTCAACTGGACTGCTCCCCGAGGAGGGGGCACATCGTGCGGACGGCACGAGTGACCGTCCCTTTGGCGGTGGTGACGTCAGCCACCCGACTGACCCCATCTGGGCCGGGATGTAGGCGCGTCACGCGCCCTAAGCGCCACTGAAGTGGCGGCAGGTTTGCCTCGCGGAGCAACACGAGGTCGCCCAGGCAGATGCCTTGCTGCTGTGTCCTCCACTGGGACCGCTGCTGCAGTTCGGCCAGGAACTCCTTTTGCCACCTGGACCAGAACTGTTGGCGGATTTTCTCAATAAGTTCGTAGCGGTTGGGCCGCAATACTGCGATGGGTGGCGATGGGACGGCGGTCAATGGCCTGCCCACTAAGAAGTGCCCTGGGGTTAATGGAGCGGGATCGTTTGGGTCTGAAGAGAGAGGAGAGAGGGGCCGGGAGTTCAGGATGGCCTCAATCTGTGAGAACAGCGTAGCCAGCTCTTCAAAAGTTAGACAGGCCTCCCCAGCTACGCGTTTCAGGTGGTATTTGGAGGATTTGATCCCCGCCTCCCATATTCCCCCAAAATGAGATGAATATGCGGGCCCAAAGACAAAGCGGATTCCCTCGTTTGCAGAATAATTGAAGACCGACTCTTGGCTCTTCTGCAACATCCTACCCAGCTCATTGCATGCACCTAAGAAATTTCGATCATTGTCACAATAGATAGCATAGGGTTTGCCTCTTCTAGCCACAAATCTACGCAGGCATAGAATGAATGCTTCAGAGCTGAGATCGCTGACTACTTCTAGGTGAACCGCCTTAGTGGTTAGACACACAAACAAACATAAATAACTTTTAGTTATGCGGTTCCCTCGGCCCTTACGGCTTGAAATTCGAAAAGGACCCGCAAAGTCTACCCCACAGGAACTGAATGCGAAGCTACTGTCAGTTCTTACTGCTGGCAAGTCACCCATGATTGGTTCGAAAGGTTTGCCTCGCAGTCGCGTACATACAACACACTGCCTGGTAACCGTGCGAGCTAGGTTTCTCCCTCCTATAGGCCAGTATTCCTCACGAATGGCGGCGAGCAGTGCCTGAGGACCAGCATGAAACAATCGTAAGTGTTCCTGTTTGAGTAACAGTTTAGTGAAACTATGTTTCGCATCTAGGAGAATAGGGTGTTTCTTATTATAATCAAAGTTGGAATTCCCCAGACGGCCTCCTACTCGTAGCACCTGTTCAGAGTCTACAAAGGGTTTAAGTGGCAATAATTTAGATTTGTTATGTAATGGATGCCCTTTACTTAATTTTTCAACTTCTTCACAGAATGTATCACCCTGACTAAGTTTAGCTAGAAGGGTGCATGCCCTTTGCAGCTCTTCAGCTGACAATGCCTGATTTACATTTCTTTGACCCTTGCAATTGTCAATAAACCTTAGCACATAGGCGACTGTTCTTTTCAGCCGTGAAAAATTAGAAAACCTACTGAAATCTATAACCTTAATATCTGAACTTCCCTTATTACTTACAGTAACTGAGTAGGAGGTGAGCGCTTTGACCTCAGGTAAGGGTTCCTCCTCTAACGGAGGTAGCTCGGTGACCCACTCACACTCCTCTTGTTTCAAGAAGGGAGGGCCTTCCCACCAAAGAATTGAATTCTTCAAAACGTGTGGGTCTACCCCTCTTGAAGCCATGTCAGCTGGGTTCAAGCTTGTAGGGACATGACTCCACTTATAATCAGCTGTTAGCTCCTGAATTTCGTTTACTCTGTTGCGCACAAAAGTTTTCAGTGAGTTTGGCTGCATTTTCAACCATCCTAAGACTACCATGGAGTCTGTCCATATTATTTTCTTATTGAATTTACATCTTAAAGACTTACGGACCTTTTGACAAAGTCTAGCTCCGAGGAGCGCTCCACATAGTTCTAGTCTAGGAATAGTCATTGGTTTAATAGGTGCTACCCTAGCCTTTGCACATAACAGGCGTGATGTGTACGCATTATTACTACTCTTAGACCTTAAATAAACACATGCGCCATATGCTACTTGTGAGGCATCTACAAAACAATGCAATTCAATATATTCTGGCCTTTCGCACAACACATACCGAGGAAGATGTATATTGTACAAACAAGATAGATTGTATCCTAAGTTATGCCAATCCTTAACTAAATGATTTGGTATTGGCTCATCCCAATCTAACTTGGCACACCATAACTTCTGAAGTAATATTTTTGGCTTGATAACTGCCGCACTCAGGACTCCTAGTGGATCAAATATTTTACATGTCATAGAGATAACCGTCCTTTTCGTTAACTGAGAGGCAAGAGGTACATTGGTAGAGAATTGAATTGTGTCACTCACCGGAGACCAGTTTAATCCTAACACAGCTGATTCTTTGCACAGATCTAAATTCTCGCTATTAATTTGTTCCTTACTGAATATCTGTGGACAATTAGTACGAAACTTTCTAAGTATGAACCCAGCTGACTCTAAAACTTGAGTTGTACCTTTATAAATTTGTGTCAGCTGATCTTCGGATGCGCAACCTGTACTTAAATCACCGGATGAAAATTTTTGTGAAAAGCATTTTGTCGAAAATACTAAACGCCTAGGTAATGGTAGATTTTCAGTATTAATGCCTCTAAAGGAAGTACCTCAGAGTGTTTATATCATATGGCGCATGTGTTTATTTAAGGTCTAAGAGTAGTAATAATGCGTACACATCACGCCTGTTATGTGCAAAGGCTAGGGTAGCACCTATTAAACCAATGACTATTCCTAGACTAGAACTATGTGGAGCGCTCCTCGGAGCTAGACTTTGTCAAAAGGTCCATAAGTCTTTAAGATGTAAATTCAATAAGAAAATAATATGGACAGACTCCATGGTAGTCTTAGGATGGTTGAAAATGCAGCCAAACTCACTGAAATCTATAACCTTAATATCTGAACTTCCCTTATTACTTACAGTAACTGAGTAGGAGGTGAGCGCTTTGACCTCAGGTAAGGGTTCCTCCTCTAACGGAGGTAGCTCGGTGACCCACTCACACTCCTCTTGTTTCAAGAAGGGAGGGCCTTCCCACCAAAGAATTGAATTCTTCAAAACGTGTGGGTCTACCCCTCTTGAAGCCATGTCAGCTGGGTTCAAGCTTGTAGGGACATGACACCACTTATAATCAGCTGTTAGCTCCTGAATTTCGTTTACTCTGTTGCGCACAAAAGTTTTTTTAAACTTATTAATTTTTATACCGGAACATTGAGCATTTAACTCTTACAGAGAGGGGTATGTACTTGGGTACGTTATTGCTACGTTAGTACACCGCGCGCTCGTACCTGGCCTCTGTTATGCTTGCAAACCCATTGCTATCATCAGACCGCTAATGAGAAATTCCAAAATAAAACGTTTTGAATAAAAACTGTACAAAATTATACAATAAACCAAGCTAATATGTCATAGCTGCAAGTTGTTTATCTTTTATGCGCACTAAAGAAATGGCAATGTCTAGCCTATTAATTAATGCACAAATTAATATTGCTAGTGTATTATTAACATAGTTTGTAGTATATTGTTACTAACAAAATGAGTCTTGTTGCTCGAATTAAATTATAAAATAAATATTAAACATTTTTATTTTTTTTATTATCTTTTTTTTTAAATAACGGGGGAGTTATAGTGTGTGTAAGATATCTTTCCTATATAAATCTTGTATATAAGATACCGATGATTTGGTCGATTGGGTCCCCGCCCCGTCCCCGAACACGTTGTAGTATACAATCTATGCTAATGATGAAACCAGAAACAAAGTTTAAGTACCAAATAAAATTTTTGCACTTTCTCGTGCCTCCAAACGGCTCATACCTAGGTACCAAGGTAACTGGTTTCAGGATACTTTCTCCAAAGAATGAATGCAGTTTAAAAATATCCTACTTCTGATGGGTAGGCAGCATGAAGGTCCATAAATGACATAAAACCGTTTTACTCAACATAATATCACGACCGTAATCCCCGAATGGTTAGGCAGAGGTATCTATAGTTCACGCATCAAATCACACGTTATGTTTAATCATAATCATTGTATTATCAGGCAACTAAGACCCAAGTGCAATACCTACATGGTCAAAATGTATGGAACAGTTGATTTTTTTTTTAAATATCCGATGAAAAATGATGATCTATGATGAATGAATGATGTACTGAATACGTGGTAACTGTTTTGGCGTAGGTTTCTGGTCCACCCCGTATAAAATACAAAAAAAAGATCTTTAACAACTATAATAAACTATTAGTTTATTATAGTTGTTACTTATTAAAAACCTTATTAAACTATAATACACGCGATGTTGTCAGCGTCGTGTTTCGCCGTGTTTAAGTCCCATGTAATAGGTGAGCCTATTGCCGTCAACTGGGCAGAAATCATGACTTCGGGCTGCAGCTAAGAAATTCTGATGTAAAACCCAAAAACACCTGTCTGATCTAAGAATTGTACCCAGGACCTCATGGTCAGTAGTGGCGCTTGCGACTACCAGATCAAGGAGGCAGCTGGCATTGTTTTACTCATGGTTCTTCATACCTGACTAAGTTTTTCCCGCGGCTTCGCTCGCGTTATTGTCATAAATGATTCCGCAGGAACGTGGCAACTACAATACGAGAATAAATGAAACTGCATACTCATGACGTTCGCAGTCTGCATATAAAAATTCAATCGAATATATCCAGTAACAATATTTTTCATTTCCAACATTTTCTACATGACGTAGATATTATATAGAATAGGCTAGCACCGACAGGTTAACGACCCTTGCATCGGTATATACAGTCATACACTAAGCATTATGTTGCCAACCCGCTACTTCAAAAAACTGTCAAATTCGTTCCTTACATTTAGTATTCAGATGTGAATTAGTGCAAATTATACCCAAGTTTAATGAACCAATATTTCCGAATGGTGTCGTATTTCGTTAACAGTTTTATACTATTTAGTTTGTTTGCTTTTTTTTTGATGTTCGAATTTATATGGTACTTTAAAAATATTCCTGTGGATTAGTATTAACAGTGTTTTCAATTATTGTGGTATTATCGGCGCCACCTTGTATATAGCTTCGGGGATTATATAGCTTCTCATTAGTGAAAGAAATTTCGAAATTGGATCAGAAGTTCCGAAGATTACACCCTACATGCAAACTTACAAAGTTTACCTCTTAATAATATCTAGTGTAGATTGGTCATGGTATCGCAGACAAGACTGGATATGGGGCCCTAGGTTCGAGGCCCGGTTTGGGTAGGAGTGGCGTTGGGTTTGGCTATTTACATTTTTGTTATCGACCACAAAGTTGAAAGACCTTTAGTCTTATAGTCTACGTTTTCTTGCACTTAACCGTATAATAATCCGTAAACGTCAGACGCTTATTCCTTCAGACATCGAGTTTAAGAACTTAATTGAGTTTTTTCTGCTTGTTAAGCATTTGCATTCATTGAAGCATACAAAAGAAAAAGTTAAGTGCCCCTTTATATACCTTATCTAAGAATAAGTTTTAGTTATCTCTCTTTATACTAAGAATCCAACACTTTTTGGGAACTTCTATTTGCATTATGGATTAATTAAGTAGTAGAAAGATCTTTATTTAAAGGCGATCAATATGCCTTTGGTTTTAGTGTGCTTTAAAAGATGTTACATAATGCAAAATTTATAACATTAATAAATAAATTACAAAATTAAATATATGTATGGATATAAAAATAAATATATGTAAATATATATAAGTAAATTTATATGTATAGAATTAAAAAAGTATATATGTATATATATGTCTATCCAGCTTACAAATCACCACCCTGCCTTGACGCTCCTCAATTAAACTTATCATCATCATCTGCCTAGCCTTTTCCCAACTATGTTGGGGTGGCTTCCAGTCTATCCGGATGCAGCTGAATACCAGTATTTTACGTGGAGCGACTACCTATCTGATCTCCACAGCCCAAGTAGTCGTGGGTAAAGCGATACCCCTTGGTAAAACTGGTTGTCGGACTTTCGGGCCACTGACTACCTGCACCGACTGTCAAACATCTACAAATGACAGTCGGGACAAACGGCTTAACGTGGTCTTTTATCAAAAATCAAATCAAAATCAAAAATCATTTATTTCATTAAAGTTAATAAGTTAGTAATAAGTTAGTTTAAGTCTTTAAATGTACTGATTGTGCACGTATTGTCCTCTACCGCTAATCTCGCAATCGAAGTAAGGTTTGCTGTAAGAAAACCCAATTTTGGGTTAAGCTCGCCGTTGTGCATAAGCTATATATTGTAATGTTGTGTGTATATCTTTTAATTTTGTTTGCAATAAAGAATAAGAATATTTTAACAGAATTATAGTGATTGGAGCCTCCCTTTAGGCAAGTAATGCCTGTATTGGGAGACTCCGCTCTTCCTTATCAAATATTATTAGATTAGCATACAATAATGCGTGAATATATGTGTGTGTGTTTATGTTTGTGAAAGTGTGAGCAGGTTTGTGTGTGTGTGTAAAATAAGTGTGACAAAAAGTGATGTGAGGTGAGTACGTGCCACCGTACTTCCACTATCCCTACAACACTTAAACAAAATCAAAGTCAAAATATTTTTATTTCACATAAGCCTACATGGGCACTTATAAAACGTCGACAAAAAGGTGCACAGTTCGGGTTGGTCGTTTTATAAAGAACAACCGGCAAGAAAATCCATGATTACTCTTTTATAATGACTGCAAACTGTTGCACTCTAATTCATACCGTTCAAGTGGACAGAACCAAGCACCATGATATAAGTGTTAACAGTCCTTTAATTTTGTTTCATTATAGTTTAAAAGTTTTATCCAATTAATTAAAGATTTTTTGCAGTCATAGTATTGTTTTGTATATATGTGTATTTCCCTATTTATCCTTTTATACAAATGGGCTGAACGTTTTTGTAATTGTATTCTAGCAAAGCGAGTTCGTGAGTGGGGAATTAGTACAATCATGTCCTTTCGTCTTTTTTTAGTTTTAATTTGGAGGAGTAGAACGGTAAAGTTTTGTGCATTTTCAAGATGGTCTGTATAATATGTAAATTTATCACAGAGAGCAGGTCACTGATCTGAAATAGTTCGTCTGTGTGGAATCTCAATTTCTTAAAGTACATTATTTTTATTAAAGCGCGCTGTGCTATCTATGAATTTTGATTTACTAGCCCCTCTCCAAACAGGGATGCAGTATGTTAAAACTGACTGTACTGGAGCAATATATATTTCGTTCAGAAGATTTCTTGGTGAATTGTGGCGTGTATACAAAGTTTTTGGGTCGACATGTCATAATGAGTTAAATAACCAGCTTAGCTTTCTGACTCTGCTTGTAACTTGTTCGAGATGTTGGTACCAAGATAGCCTTTGGTCAACAACCACTCCTAAGTATTTAGTATGAGTTACTTTATCAATTGTTGGACATTTGCAATTTAGATTGTTTGTATTTTCACATTGATGAATTTTTAATTTCAAGTGTTCATCTGGCTGGGTACGGACATTAATACTAAAACATATAAAGTTGGTTTTTGAGGTGTTCAATGTGAGTAAATTACTTTTTAACCATTTGGCTATTACAGTCTTATCCAACTCAGCATAGACTTTGACCTCTTTCCAGGACTTCCCAGAAAATACAACAGCAGTATCATCGCATAAGCCAGAATTTTGGAATTTTTGATGCCCAAGTTACAGAGGTCATTAATATAGGTCAAAAATAATGTTGGACCTAGAACGCTTCCTTGAGGCACGTCGTATGATACTTGTGCGTCTTCACTAATATAGTCACAAACTTTTACTCTCTGTTTTCTATTAGAAAGATAGTTACGAAGGAGGTCTAGTGGTTTACCTATTATTCCGAATTATTGTTCTAATTTGTTCACAAGAATAGGAACAGAGACGATGTCAAATGCTTTTTTCAGATCTAAGAATATTGTAATACATTTATTTCCATTGTCAAGTCTGTCAGCTACTAGAGTTGTAAGAGCAGTTACTGCATCCTCAGTAGATAAATCTTGTCAGAATCCATACTGAGAGTGTGATAGTAGGTCAAATTTATTTAAATATTTAAGTAGTCTGTTATTAATAAGTTTCTCTATTATTTTTGAAATAGTGGGTAAAACGGATATGGGTCTATAATTATTGACGTCGTCTCTGTTTCCACCCTTGTGTACCCTTGTGTACAGGTTTTTATACAACTACTTTCTTTTTTTTTCGTGTAACCACACGTGCCTAACCCGGTGTCAGAATTTTTATGCCACCCATTGGGCCTCTGACTTGGCTTTACATGCCGTCTAAAAATGTCTCTTAGGCATGTTTGGTTTCCTCACGATGTTTTTCTTCACCGAAGCAAGTGATTTTAAGCACATGAATCCGAAAAATCAGAGGTGCATGTCTTGGGCTTGATCTCGTGACCTGTAACTTGGCGGTCCGACGCGCGACGGTCACATCACTATACTATCACCGCTAAATACCACTAAAATATACAGTTACAGTTCAGACCTTATATTATGTAGAAAATTGTTAGAGAAGTTACTTCTGGGTAATAGAAGTTGCCACAATGGATCGGTATCCGTCAGAAAGCCCAAGGGACTACCTTCAATAGCAACCCTCGTCACATCTAGACCAACGGTCGGCATATTTTAAGTTTGTTTCTATTGTGTACTGTAAGAGGCCGTTACGAATGTATTGGTGCCTATTGATACCTTGATCTAGGGCAGGCTGTGCTATTCTAGGGTCTAAGGCGATTCTCACACGATACCGCACGTCCGCGCGGTTTAGCCGAGGTGGCGAAGATTACGTGATTGTGATCCCGATCAGATTTTACATTAGAGCGAAACTAAGCATTCCGCCGGTCGACTGAATTATGAGTAAATAATTATTATGTAATGTTAGTCAGAATTTTGAAATTGTTGCCTGTTACACACGTAGATTTCGATATAGAAAAATCTGCAAGTGAATCCACCAAATACAATTTAGGAATTACAAAATGCTAGAGGATGAAACCATTGTTTTTTGTATAGCAATATATTAACACTGTGATCACTATAACAGTAAACAAATTTTGAACAGACCAAATTGATGTTGTTATAGGTAGTAAAAACTACTTTTGTACAGGAAGTTTAAATATATAAAAAAACCAAGCAAATCTAGTCTTCAAACAATTCTGTAATCATCTTCTACTTAACCTAGATTTCTCGCCCACACCAAAAAAAGACTTCAGATAAATCCAATACCAGCTTTAACATTTTCAATTACTCATCCATTCATTCGCGACCGACCTTGCGATGAATTATATCTATCATTCAGTTTGTATTGAACAATATTTCATAAATAGAAGTTAAAATATTTCAAAGCATCGATTTGTTAAACTGAAAGTAGCTGGGTAGCCCGCGAAATTCAAATTTGCTTACGTTTATTGCAATAAGCTTATTCAGTATCAGGTTGTATGTTACTAAAATATGATTCTCAGCCGTAACGAAAATAGCATAACACACTTATAATCATTAAAATCATCAATACAACCCCTTTAAGTACATTTAATCCCATTGAATTACTATTTCATGAAAAAGTCATTCACTGGGACCAAATGAATTTAGAGCTTTGTATTGATGGTTTTAATGATTATAATTCTGTAAATGCATGTGTATTACGGTCGCAAATCATATTTTGTTCAGCATATAGCCTGACACTAAACGGCAAATTGCAAAATACGTGAAAAAATTTGAATATCGCGGGCTACCCTGTCGCTTTCGCTTTAACACACATCGATGCTTTGAAATATTTTAAATTCTATTTATGAAATATCGTTCAATAAAACTGAAGGATAGATATAAATCGTCGCAATATCGGCCTCGAATGAATGGATGAGTTCCTTAAAAATAAATTAGGAAAAGATAGAACAAAAGTCAAAACAAGATCACTTTCAAATTCAGTCCATGTTATAACAACTCCTTAGAATCTATATTCGATCAGCACAATACATGACGCAAATTAAAATTCCTAACCCATAACAGGATAAAAGGGAAATTATATGTTAATATTTAATTTTCACTTTCATTTCATAATCTATTACAGTAGGATCGTAAAACATTCGTGACCCGTTTCTTAATGTCTTCGAAATCGGTCGTTTTCACTTTCTCTTGCTTCTGATACTAAGGTATTGATGATTCCAAAGTTTACAACTTTCTCTTCACCGTTTGTCTTACCATTGTTCAATCTAATATTAATTTTATTGCATGGTGATAAAGTATAAACATAAATTTTCTTAGTTGACAATTTATGTTTGTCACAGCTCACGTTCAACAAATTAATTGATTACTTTGAGAAAGTTGTTACGAACATTTTATAGACTTTAAAGTGGATGTGCTAAGATTCAATTTGGCGTCACTGTCTTGTTTTAATGGAAAATAAATCTTGGTTTTTATCGTGTGGCTGACAGTTTTGCCAACTGTTCTAAACCTAGAAGACAAAACAAAAAAGCTTTCTCTAAAAAGGTTACGGCCAACTGACGTACGTGACGTCTATGTGACAAATGTCATGTCTGTCAAAATGGCAGATAGGCAATGACCGTTATTCATACAGCCGGAGAAAACAATAGGGAAATATTGGTTTCTATTGCAATAACAGTTATTTAAAAAAAAAAGTACTAAACCATTTGTATTGGCATTGTTGTTTAATAATTTCTGTCTTTAGTAGAAATTTTAAGACCGTAAAACAAATGTATGTATACAAATTTAGTAAATCTAAAGAGTTTATTTGTTTGAACGCGTTGATCTCTGGTACTACCAGTCGGATTAAATAAACTCTTTCTGTCGCTAATAACATTGCACTATGACCCTTAGGAGCTGAGCAAAAATAAAATAAAAGTCAAGCGGATGAAATCGCGGGTTACAGCTAGTTTTATAATACAATCAATCTGAGACACAATCAATGAACTCGTAATTTACCGCCTCAAAGGCGACATTGACCTTTACTTTGTGTCACACAGTAAAGCTAAAGTAACAGACTAACTTTGAGTAACAAGATCCATTAGCCCAATATAAAAGAGGACGTTTCAACCGAACTGAAACAGCCCCTGGCTGGAGGCCTTACATTCAAGGCATCCACAGGACTTGCCCGGTTAAGCAGTAGCCAACCTCCTAGGTTGAACTGCGAGATGCCCTATCCGAAAAAAAACGAACTGAAACACAAGTGCTTGATCAACTGGCAAAGTTTTGGACAGCGTAGACAAGATGTTACAAGAATCTGACACAAATGTAGTGTCCGAGGTTCAATTACAGGTGGTTAAAGCAAAAACACTAAGCTTAAAGGGCCAGTGATGTATTAAGGCTAATATTACAGACATTTAAATGGCGGAGCACGTGGTTTAATATTAACAGGCGCTCGGGTCGATCTTTAGGTTAAGCCGTGCTTGCCTAGGTTGGTCTGTGGATGGGTGACCGTATTACATACCGAGTTTCCTCCGTGTCTCGGAAAGAACGTTAAACCGTTGGCCCCGGCTGTCATTTGTAGATCTTTGATAGTCGTTACAGGTAGTCAGTAGCCCGAAAGTCTGACAACCAGTCTTACCTTAGGATATCGTATTAGTATTACCCAGTAGTTTGTGGAGGTCAGATAGGCAGTCGCTTCATGTAAAATATTGGTATTCAGCTGCATCCGGTGACTGGGAGCCGACCCCAAGATAGTTGGGAAAAGGCTAGGCAAATAAATGATTACAGGCATTTAAATGGCGTATAAGGTAGGTAAACTTACAAAAAGGGTGTAACAAGACCCTTAACGAAGCCCAAAGGCACTTTTTCTCTACGTCACTGTGATATTTTTTTTGTTCTAGAGTCTAGAACAAAAAACATCCGTAATTAGAAAGTTTCCAGGTATGGTCTAGAATCTAGACCATACCTGGAAACTTTCTAGTTAAGGAGATATTGACGGTCAAAGTTCCAACTATTTTGCATGTTTTTTTAAATACAGTCATGTTTTAATGTAAGAACTTTACTTACTACTTTTAACACCTCCACGACCCCCGTACTATTCACTCCATCCACCAGCACAATGTCTCGAGTGCGTTACATTGAGGAAAACTTACATTGTGAAACGTGATTTTTCACCACAAAAAATGTCATTTCCCAGCAATAATTTTTGCGTAGTTATTTAGTTTGATGTATGTACCAATATTTGAATGTCTTTGGATGTAACCTAATGCTTGGTTGACGGCTTCGTGAAGAGTCGGTTTACACTCCGTATTGAC
This sequence comes from Eurois occulta, assembly GCA_950022335.1. Classification (NCBI taxonomy): domain Eukaryota; kingdom Metazoa; phylum Arthropoda; class Insecta; order Lepidoptera; family Noctuidae; genus Eurois; species Eurois occulta. The sequence goes on from OX465499.1 coordinate 6,877,342, forward strand.
CGATAAATATGTCGAGAGGAAGAACTATCAGCTGAGTACAAATTTCGACTCTAAGGTTCTATGGGAAAATTCTGATACCGAATTCTGATTTTGAATTTCCCGAACAAAACCGCAGTTTGTACTGACAGTTGCTTTGATAATTATTTGATTTTAAGACATTTCGGTTTCCTCGCGATGTTATTCCTATAAATGTTTCTGCCTTTTACCGACTATGTTGGGGTCGGCTTCCAGTCTAACCGGATGCAGCTGAATACCAGTACTTAATATGGAGAGACTACCTATCTGATCTCCACAACCCAGTTAGTACTGTGTTATACGATACCCCTTGAGACCGATTGTCAGACTTTTGGGACCACTGACCACCTGAAACGACTGTCAAAGATTTAAAAATGACAGCCGAGACCACGTGCTTACCGAGCCACGGAGGAAACTTGGAATGTAATGGACACATCCACGGACAACCTCCGCAAGCGCGGCTTAACCTAAAGATCGACCCGGACGGCTGTTATTAACTAGCCAAGAGCTCCTCATCGTTTTAAGACCAGTTTTGATAAAATAAATTCCACAAAGGCAAACGCCTGATTGACATCAAATTGAAGTTCTACAACTAGATGGTTTCTACAAATAACAGATTGCTCTATCTTAACTTAAGAATGAAGATACTTTTTTCTCAACTTGTCCGCTAGTTGTCCAAAGTTTCCAGACACGAGTAATTTATCAAGTAGATATATATACTTCGACGACAGAACATCCAAGGAGACCGGAGACATTGTCAGTAAAAGAAATTGACAAGTGTAAGGGCATGTGAGATGTCCATTGGAGATGGAAAGGTAAAACTAAGCAAATAATTCGCATCTTAACAAAAACAGTCAAACAGTCTGTACATACCATGCAGTAAACTATTGAATATTTCGGAGACGAACTATCGTATTATGTACGATAGTTCGTCTCCAAATTATGCAATAGTTTATAACAATGTAGGATGCAACATTTAAGTTGCGCTGGAGGATGTCATTCATGTACCAAAAGGAACTATAGGCCCCCCCTTCTTGTTCCCCCCTCCTCTTCTTTATGGGGGCTAAAATGGCCGCTATACCAGAATCATAATATAAATTACGTAACAATTCGTAAAATGTTCACGAACTGACAATTCATCATAACAACTGTGGCTGTGGTCATTTTAAAAATGTTCTAATATAAATTAAAAAAATAATATTTAATTTTTTTTATTCATATTATTATCCTATTATGATTCTGCTTAACCACTCGTATGCCGAGTATATAGACACAATTAAAAAGTGATTGTGTCTCGTGTAGATATACGTTCCGGCATACGCAAGGTTAAGTAGTCGTTTTAGGCCCCCATTGGGAAAAAGGAACTTTTCAGCATTTTCTTTTTTTGCTCTGGACCCAGCGGTATTGACTGTGCATTTTGTTCACAAATTCATTTGCTTACGGACTAGCGTGAATCAAATGAATTTGTAAGATAAAAATAAACTGAAGTGGGTAAACAAAAGTGAAGATTCATTCCCAGTATTCTGATTTGCAAATGCACGATCCATTTAATTTCTTTAGGGCCAGTTTCCGCATCAAATCCGGACCTTTGTGGAACTTTGTTACTCAAATTCTGAGGCGTATCCTTTCATGACAATCAGAATGATTTCCAGCGTACTTTTAATGTTGTACACAAATGTATTTTTGCCAGTCTTTGATTTCAAAGGAATAGGAGTTTGTCATTAGGGATTTGTTACAAAAGTTCGTTGAATATGGGAGTATCGAAGAAATTGTATTAAAGAGGCTTTTGCCATTGAGTTATAATGTACTACGTTGCCCGGGGCTTAGAAAAAAATCGATATAATTTAAGTCAACTCGGTCAAACAGTGCCGAAGTCTACTATGTATTATCACAATGATAATCTCTTTGTGTGTCCAACATCTATTAACATCAATCACTATAATTGCTTATATAATAGGTCATTAATCACCAGTAGTCACCACATTCATCTTATAAACTTTATAATTACTTTCTTATAAATGTAGTCAAAAGAAGAACCCCACATAAAATCATCCTTATAAATTAACAGATTCAATTTTTTTTTTATTTTCCAGATCATGATTACGACAAAACCATGGTACGCTGCCATATCGGCTTATATTATAAACAGGGTTTAATAAACATTTATAATTATTATTATAACTTAACAAAATCTGGCTTCACCGAGGTCGTTTTTGTCCCTTAAGTTCAAAATAATTAATCTAAACGGAGCATTCAAAATCACAATTGCCATTAACATACTCGTACAAAATTAAAAAAATAAAATCAGAAAAAAAACCAGTAAAAAAAAACTCAGAAAACCATGAATCGAAATTTAAAATTCCACGTTCTCAATTCAAAATGACCAATGTCATTGTTTGGCTTAACTAAGCCCTATTCATACTTCAGTTACGTAATCAACCAGAGATCGTATATCATCGAAAATGCTCACGTACCGCCTCAAATCAAAGCTAGTACAATTTGCCAATGCATTCTCTCTGAAATAGCTGCTCTGCTCTGTCACGGGAACGTCGGTTTGTTTGCACTGAAGGAGCATTTGTTGTGACATGGAGCTACTAAATGACTGTTGGTATAGGTTGTAAATTTTTGAAATAAAATAACTATACCTATTTTTTGTACTTAATGTATTTTTTTTTAAGGTTTGGCTTGTAAACCCACATGTCGCCAGTTATATCATGTAGATGGACACTCTCATGTCCATGAATTGGACAAAAATTCCGATCACAAGGAGGTAATTTTCAGAAGGCAATATTCAATTTCACCCATTCAATAAAATACCTACTGGTATTCAGCTGCATCCGGTTAGACTGGAAGCCGACCCCAACGTTTCAAAAAGGCTAGGCAGATGATGATGATGATGATGAAAACTTGTTTGATTGGCGAGTCTTGGTGCTGATTTTTAGGCTGGATAGTGACTTTGCTTCTTTAGTTTTTTCAGTTTACTACTACATTCAGGAAGATTTTTTTATAAGGTGCCAAATTTTAATAATATGATCTTTATTGAAAATAATAAAATATGTGTTTTTTCTTTTAGTATCTCAGTACTAAAATATTAAGATATAGCATCACATAGTTGTCCAAAAATGTTAATGTTTGTGAACATCATGCGCCGCGGCGAAAACTGACCGCCAGACTTGCGCGCCTGGCCCCGCCCCTAAACATTGATAACAATCAAAACATAAGTTGCAAATTTTCCCTTCCCGTCACCATGCAAAATTATACCTAATTCGTAGAAAATAATTTGAAACATAATAAAAAAGTATTTGTGTATTAAATTCTGTAATTTCTTTATTAATGTAATTCTTTTGCAATATGTAAAACTTCTCGTTCAAGCGCACTATTTAAAGATAGGGACTCTAAACAGTTCCTACCTCATAGTAAACCGCTGAAATACCGCTGGTTAAAGCGAACCAATTCGTTGTCTGTTCACTTTTTGCATTCATTGTTCCATGTTTGTACACCATTATTTTTATTCAATGCTAGAACGTTTGACAGGGACATTTATATTATAAAATAAATAATATAGAGAAATGGTATTTGCTTCTAATTTAAAATAATGAGGTTGCCTTACCTTCTTACTAGGTAGGAGACATACATGGAGTATTTTCGGATATCCCTGGCCATGACTATTCTTATATCCCTTTATTTGTGGGGTACTTTGTGCCTCTCTTGTTCTTTCTCCTAGACTCTGTGAAAGTTTTGAGCAAGATAGATGCAGTTTTTATAAGCAAATTTATGACATAACCAATGACAGTGACAGATGGACCTTACAGGGTTGATCAACAGCGATCAAACATTTGAAAATGGGCCTTAGAGGCCCACTCAACATCGCAAGAGATATGTTTTTATGAAGTCACTCTTTAGAACACCCAGAGCTAGTAAGATGTTGCCTAAACCAAGAGTCTATACTAGTAGACTCAAGATTCCATGACCTTAAACTTTTGTCTTTTTTTCCAGGGGTAAGTGTACCAACGGGTTTTTTTCTGTTGGGATTTGGATCTATGGTGTACCAACAGTTTTAAAGGCTAGCTTGAAAAAATAGCGAACATAATAATAAAACACCTAATGTAGCTTAAACATATTACATTACCAGTTAACAGCGTTGAGGGGGAGTTTATTATTAAGTTAGTTAATTTTGGTTATTTTAATTTATATTATAAATGCAGATAATGTCCAAAGTAATAGTATAAATAACACAATGATTTCCTAAATCCATGCAGGCAAAGCTGCAAACGAAAGCTAGTAGCATAAGCACCACCCTCCACTCTCCAGAAACGAACAAAAAATATCGTCACGGCCGCTTACCGTACGAGTGTGGTACGCGAGTATTATCCGGTCCACTGGACCGCACCAACAATACTTTGAATATGTAGGGTATCTAAATAAGTAACATAAGTCTGTCATGTTTTGATAGTTCAATGTTTGGTTCGCAGCCTATATAATATAATAGAAGTCCAACGCTGGACATCACAGTCACAGCTGGGTATAGGTAATTCCCAGTGGTCTATCTAGCTATTGGGCTTCCAGTGCTGCACTTCCCGATGCACGATCTCCAATTCAGAACTGTTTGACAAAGGTATCTCTAATAATGTATGCTGTCTTGATTTCCGTACGTTTTTTTTTACTTTTTCGCACGGGTGACCACTGAAAACCAGCGCTGTGCTGTGGGCCCTCCATAGCACAGCATTATGCTGAGTGGTAGCCTGCTTGTCGCAGTCACGACGTGCACGCTGTTAACTTTTCTTTTTCTGTTTCTGTCCTGTTGTATTAATGTGCATTATGATTTTTGTAACTATTTTTGTTTTATATATTTTTTTTTTATGCACGTCATGTCCCTGCGACAAATAAATATTTTTTCTTTCTTTTCTTTCTTTCTAATAGACAAGTTCGAATTAAATTAGCGATTAGTGAAACGCCAAAAATGTGTACGATTTGACATCAGCTATCGATAAGCCTGTGCGATAATTTTGTTGAAACTCGAGGTAGATTTCTTATTAGTTGTCTGATCTTTATTATTGATGGTATTAATCCACCCTGTAAAGATCGTCGCTACATCTAGCAAGCTTGCTTCTGTGTTGATTTGGGATATAAAATAACTGACGTATTTCGTCAGTTATTTTGAGTACAGGTCAGCATAAAGTCTTGGATTCGATTTTCAAGACGGGCAAAGAGCAATTCGGTTTTTCACGAATTTTTCAGTAGCAGCCACGAAGTCTGGATTTGTGCCCTGTTGTAAGTAATAAGCTCGCCCAAAAGTAGAATACTACGTACGAATGTATTTAGAAAAAAATCCACTTCACTAACATGCAAATATCAACACATTGAAACGAAAACAAGATCACTTACCAATTTAGTGAAGCACACTATAAATATCGAAACACAATCCTATTTTAAAAATTATCGATATCTTCAGCGTTTGAACGCAAGACTCACGGCGGTTACTCGCTTGAAGTATCGAAAAACAAAGTGTTCCACTGTCGATACGGTTCGTCGAATAAAATTGTGGACGTCACTTATCATTACCCTCGTATACGACGTAAATTAGTAGAGATGGGATTCTTGTGCTAAAATGTATCGATAAATTGTTAGAAAGGAAATAGTTATTGGAAAAAGAATGGAAAAAGCCGACAAATCCAACGGACCAATAAAGTTTATTAGATTTTAAATCAGCTAGCTATTTTGATTTCATAAAACTAAACCTAGCCTAAACTATCATGCAACTTAGACGACTCGTAGGACGCTTCGCGTATCGAAATCCATCCAGCCTATTGAACGCTTCAAGGGTATGGAGAATCCTGAGAAAAACATCTGACTTTGCTATATATACATGATACAGTCGGTAAAACATTATTTGTCAGCTCTTTTAGTCTGTACAAAAAACATGTTGTGCCAAGCTGTTCAGATCACAATTACTCTTAAGCAATTAACCAATATTTCAAATTACTTTAGCGGTAAATTTTACTAAACAAAATTCTCAATTTCCTCTCCTTTTCTCAATATTGGAAAATTGAAAGCTTTAACTAGCTCAATTTAAACCAGCTGTTCTTGATTATAAACAAACTTCGTTTGCATCAATATCGTCTAATTGATCTATGACCAATGATCTAAGCAGATCATTGGGAAGAATCCTTTTGAATTTTTCCCTAAAATACCTTTATAAGCAACTAATCATTTAGGTGTTATGTTGATTAGGTGCTTAAAAAGGCATTAAAAATTTTACGTCTATTGTCTAACAAAATAGTAGTTTTTTTTATTGTATTTATACCATTGAAATTATTGTTTTCATGATGACGTGATATTCTTTAGAAAGATCTCAACTACGAGCGCACGGCGAGAACGTAACGTAAATACGTCGATTTTTATAGAAACTACAATAATTTATCTTTTAGCATTTTAGTTAAATTGTTTACAACAAGCACTGGGTATCATCCATTGATATGAATAAATTCTTAAAATTATGAAAATATTTTATGTGAAACGAGTATTTTTAATTTAACTGGTATGTAATGTTTGCACAATGGCCAATTTTGTTTCCTCTCTTTTCAGATTTTTTGCGATCAAGTTTTGATAATATCAAAACTTATACATCTATATCAAAACTTGATCGCAAAAAATCTTAACAAAATTATAAAATCAATATTTTTTTTTTTTTTTGGAATGAATATGATAATTTCGATAAAAATATTAAACACATCACTATTTTCAATGTTTTATAGCAAGTTGAACTAAAGTTTTCAAAACTCATAATATGAAACGTCAAGTGAATTCGAATAGATAATGTCAGAATTTCACTGTGTCATCATTATCTTACCCAGTCAATGTACTCAGTGTAGCATTTCTATTAAGTTGTTCATCATCATCTGCTTGTCACTGAATAGTTTTCATGATGATGAGCAAATATCTTACTCAGGGAAATCAATATACTGGTACAAGTTTAGTTAACTTAAGTTTTCCAAAATTAATAATTATCATTAGTTGCTTGATTTAGAAATAACATCAGAGTATTATTAAGTTATCGTGGTAAGGACATGTGATGCGGAGGAATGAGGAAAATGTAGTGGGAAAATTTTTGAGTGTGAATGTGGATGGCTATAAGAGTAGAGGAAGACCAAAGAAACGATGGATAGACTGTGTGAAGGATGAAATGGCTAGAAAAGAGGTGACTGCTGGGTTAACAAGTAATAGAGAAGTATGAAAGAAGAAGAGATGCTGCTCCTACCTCAAATGGGACCCCTAATTGGGATAAGGGCAGGAGAATGATAATGATGATCAGAGTAATATCTGTGTCACAGTCAAAACCGTAAATCAGTCAAAACTAATACTGAATGGTTAAAACTTTTTGACCAAAACTAGCCTTTTGCACAAAAATAGTTAAGTTAACAATAAAGTTTTGAAGAAGGGGTTCTCAAAACTTTATCGTTGTACTGATTTTAAATAATTGTAATGTTTTTGTCGTTTTGTTGTTGTTGTATTGTTGTTGTTGTGTTGTGTTGCATTCCGTAAAAAACAAATTTTCAATAGAAGGAACGCGTTTTAAAATGATAACGATTTATACTAAAAAAAAAAACCACTTTTGACCCATTAACAATTTTGACTGTAGTATCAACATTACTAATGTCCTGTAGACTTTGTCCATTAGTCTAAGTTCCACTGAAAAACAACTGGGACGGTTAATAATCTTAAAAAAGAAAAAACGGAATAAAACACTTATGACACATTTATTCATTTATATTAAAACGTTGTTAGCCCTTTTTACGCATATTGCGCGCACGGAGAAGTTTGAAATTGGCAAAGTTAAAGGTCATATAGAGAAGTAGAAGAGAAAGTAAAAAAAAAAACTTTAAACGCAACGCATTATGGTGACATTTCGACCACTCGCCGATTACTAGTGGCTTCAGACATCCCCCTCCGACTCATTATGTCGAAGTTGCAGAAACGCTCCCAGCAATAATTATTAAAAGTTACCACGACAAGAGAGTGGAACACCTGGATTTTTCTCACAGATGAATGCGGCTGGCCTATCACACCACAAGTCGACTAGAAGACCTGTGCGGAATATCCCACCGCAGGACTCAACTGGTGCCGAAGTGTTTGGCTCCCCTGGAGAATAAGAGCTGTATCCTGCTTCTACTAGCGTTTGACCTGAAAAAAGAAATACTGATAAGTTACGGTTTCACGCCTCGTTCATGAATACAGACGATGCGAATCGCATGCAGCGACACGTGCGATTTATTTGTTTCGATCGCGTGAAACCTGTCGCTCCACATGTCGCATCGCGATGTTTCGCCGCATAAGTAATTTCTTCATTTGTTTTTCTATAGTCGCTGCCGCAACAGACAGCTGTTCTGAGTTCTGAATCTTGTAGCGCAAAGTTTATGTTACAAATGCTTACAAGTATCCGATTGCAACGATTCTGTTGTCAGAATTCAAACGATTTCCAGGTCAAAGTGTTACTGATTTTTCGAACAGGAATTTATCAGTAGCAGCCACGGAGTCTGGATTTTTTGCCAATTTGATGACAATAGGCTCGCTCATGGCCCATTTTACATGGGACTTAAAAATAACAGGCTAAATGTGGGTGGGTGTACTATTAGGGACACCTCTGCCTAACCCTTCAGGGATTACTGGTGTTATGTTATGTATTCTCTAATCTGCGGAATACTCTAACCTAATTTTTTTAGGTAATTAACTCACATTCCAACATTGTGGATTCCTGAAGATTAAATGAGGTTACTAGATTTTAACAGTGGTTATGTCCGCGTGGAGGTCCATATTTTTGCCGGGGAATGTACTACTGGTACAAAAAAGTATCCTATTGGAATTTTGTCACTGAAGATATAACTAAATGTATATAAATTTCTTACTCATTGCGTAAAATGTATAAAAAACTACAAATTACCATAAATAGTCCTCCAATCCCATTGTTCGTTCGAATCATGGACACCGATAAAAGCTAGGTCTTTCCAGAAATTCCCAACCATCGTGGTTGTTGGATATTTGGCGAAGAGTTCTTTTAGCACTGTTGCTTCCATTTCACTGTTTATAATAGCAAGATGGCCGCCTTCAGCTGAACATGCCATAAATGCTCGCGAGAAATTTCTTGGAACTGTATGGAACTTGTAGCATTTGTTAGTTCTTTTGTCCAAAGTGTATTCTGAAAAGAAATTGCTAGTTATTAGAATTCTCCGACCGAAGGGGTGACTTTGGAAGAAGACGACACCAAATTAATGAGTTAATACAAGGCAGGAGAACGAAGATGTAGATGATGTTCATGTTATTGCAGGTGGGAAAAGTGTGTTACCTTTTTTTTTTGGGATTTGAAATCTTCAAATGACTCCTCCCGCTCTGGGCGGAGCGGAAGGGAGTGTCAGACTTTTACTGACTAAAAACCATCCATGTTCTTTCTTTTACCCTTTATGTTCCAGGGCCACGGTATCTCTTTCGAACAGTCCCGCGGCCCTGGCAGGCATCGGCCCTTGCGGACCCCTCATGTTTGCTGACATCTCTTTGAGGCGCGCGTGGAACACGAACGCGCCGTCGACACGGCCTGTCGTCATAAGACGGACGAAAAGTGTGTTACCTACGGAACAAATTCAAAAGACTGTTAGTCTACGAGTATTACCTGGGTCGACAGTGCCGCACTCACTGTCTTCTATTTGAATTCTCTCCGGGCGGTAACAGATGTACGGCCGAGTCTCTTCACAGCGCTGATCTGCTAATTCTCCATCACCATTTAAAGTCATACAACTTTCTTTGTTGTCCTTATTATCTGGTTCACTTTGAGCCCAAGTTACTGGGATTTCTGAGAGCGGTGTACCTGTAATTTGTTTAGTATGAGTCTGTAATCTATTACATAAATGCTGAATATCATCTTTTACTAATTGACTACCATACTGATATTAAAAAACTTTATGAACTTTCTAATATTTTAATCCATATTAATTAATGTTATAAATGCGAAAGTAACTATGTTTGTTTGTTACCTATATCATGACTAAACGGCGGCGCATCGGATCGTAATGAAATTTGGCAAGGAGATAGATTATATTCTGGTGAAGGTAATTTTTTTCTCACCCATACACATCAAAATTTGAAAGTGACCGAAGTCGCGAGCAACAGCTAGTAGTTCATAAAATTATTTAAATTATTATTTAAAGTTATTTTAATGCTTATGAGTTATGATAAAAAAAATCCACATTCCACATTAAGATTTGAGGAATTAAAAATCCTTACTCTTGCGTCTTGATAAAAGCAGAAGGTGGCCTTAAGTTTTTAATTCCTTTCTTTTATATTATAGCCTGCTAGGTACAAATAGCACCTATATGTTGTATGTGTCAAATAAACGACAGCGGTATTAGATTGGAACTCAGCCAGGCGCTTACTTTGTATAATTTATTTCATCACCACTGCTAGCAAAAGGGTGAAGAAAAAAATTACGACTTGCTACTTTCACCAACCATACCATACATTTTGACCGTGTTGGTACTGCACTTTTGTCACACAGATCTTTTTTTTTGTGAGACCACCTGGAGACTTCCCACTGCTGGGACACAAATCTTCTCTCTATGAGAGGAATCGGGCTGTAAACCACCACGCGAGCCCAGAGCGGTTTTTTTTAATAACCGATGATATTTTTTAGTTGGGGGGGGGGGGGTAATGAATGATGTACTGAACACGTGGTAACCATTTTCGTCGTCGGTGTCCTTTCCACCCCGTATATACTGATAATACATCTGTAACCAACCACTAGTGATGTTTCAATCTTACCTTCAATTGTATAATAATCTCCTTGGGAGAAAGTGGCATGAATCCCAGTAAAAAAATCAAACCCTTGACTGGAAGAATTTATGATGTTTTTCATTTCAGCTTGGATTTCTGTTGTAGTTGGGGAAGCTAGAACCGCACCTGAAATAAAAATTTAACGATAAAATATCATCCCTGTAATTCTCGAAGAGGTAAACAGAAATGTATCCTTCAGATGTTAATCCTACTACTGAAACTTTAAGAGGGGACTTTATGGAGGGATTTCTGGGGTTCCGTAGCCAAATTGACAAAATAGATCGCTTTTATATTATCGTGATCATCAGTCTGTCAGATTGCACACAGTTATTCTCCTCGCACCACTTCTTCTTCGTCGTCCTCCCTCCTATTATCCCAATTTCATTGAGGTCAGCTCACTTAGGTCTTCTGCGCCACACTGTACGGTTGTGGGTCGTCACTTGTCTTTTTGTTGTATTAGAACTACTATACCGATGATTGGAGACGCATTGACGGATTGAGAGGCGCATGCATGTTACTTTGGTATGAAAAAAATTCTCATGCGTGTGGGGTATAGTTAAATCCTATAGTTTAAAAGATAATCACGGACGTGATTTTGTTTTTCATAGTTTTTTCAAGAAATCCAGTCTAACCGGATGCAGCTGAATACCAGTATTTTACATGAAATGACTGCGTATCTTACCTGCACAACCACATTAATTTAAAATTAAATTTATTTTTGCTGTTAAAATAAACTGCTAAACCGCTTTAGTTTTGGAAGTCGATGTCAAAAAATGCAAACAAAATCGATAGAGTTTTGAAATGAAACTTATTTCACCCTTTTGTTTTTTTGTTTGGTTTTTCCGGTATAACATGGCCTTGTTTTTTATAGATTTCACGAACTATGAGAGATCTACATAAGGTTATGTATAGCTTGATTGGTCGTCGTACGTACCTAAGTACAATTTGAACAACGAAATTCTTAAAAAAAAGAGTTTTTTCACCTGTCTTATGATAATACAATGAAACTTACCTTCCAGAGTGCATCGCAGCCGGGCATCGAACCAAGTCGCCGGTACAACGAATGATTTAAACCATGCTCGGGCTTTTGAACTGTATTTGTAGTCACATCTAAATGCTCCCTCTAAAAGTGCAAACAAAATATTTTACATATCGTCACTCCTGAAGTCTCTGAAAGATTAAGCAGGAGTGTACTTATGAACAGACGTACACATCAAGCTAAGCAAAACTGTCAAATTATCCCAATCAACCTAGAACCTAATGCTTTAGCGATAAAGTTGAAAATAAATATTAGGTAAAGAAATTTGTCAGATTGTAGTTGCTTGATGTGTTTACACCCGCATTTCACAAGTTAAGTTTGAAAATAATTTAACAAAGTAAAATTGAATGGTGTTTGGTTCGACTTGAGCTACCCAAATTAATATTAACTTACCGATAAAATTCACACAGAAAAAAAACACAAAATATTTTAAACAGGACTTCATTTCGTGATGAGTGAGGTACCTACTGTGTAATTGACAGTTGTCTTAACAGATATTTATATACGTGATGTTCTTTATTGTATTTTTATCATCGAAAGATATTTTTTTTTATTATCCTGTTAAGCCAGTGGTTCCTAAATAATGTTAAAATAAAATAAATAAAGAATCTATAGGGGACAGAATTATTTGGTTACTAGTTTTCCGCCCGCGGCTTCGCCCGCGTCGTGTACGGTTATATCGCGTTTCCAAGAGAACTCTTCAAAAGTCCGGGAAAAAAACTATCCTATGTTCTTTCTCAAGGTCAACTCTATCTCTGTACCAAATTTCATTAAAATCAGTTCAGTGGGGTACACCCGCATTTCACAAGTTAAGTTTGAAAATAATTTAACAAAGTAAAATTGAATGGTGTTTGGTTCGACTTGAGCTACCCAAATTAATATTAACTTACCGATAAAATTCACACAGATTAAAAACACAAAATATTTTAAACAGGACTTCATTTCGTGATGAGTGAGGTACCTACTGTGTAATTGACAGTTGTCTTAACAGATATTTATATACGTGATGTTCTTTATTGTATTTTTATCATCGAAAGATATTTTTTTTATTATCCTGTTAAGCCAGTGGTTCCTAAATAATGTTAAAATAAAATAAATAAAGAATCTATAGGGGACAGAATTATTTGGTTACTAGTTTTCCGCCCGCGGCTTCGCCCGCGTCGTGTACGGTTATATCGCGTTTCCAAGAGAACTCTTCAAAAGTCCGGGAAAAAAACTATCCTATGTTCTTTCTCAAGGTCAACTCTATCTCTGTACCAAATTTCATTAAAATCAGTTCAGTGGTTTAGACGTGAAAGCGTAACAGACGGACAGACAGACAGAGATACTTTCGCATTTATAATATTAGTAAGGATAGGGATAGTTAGATTTTTTTTATTGATCATACTGTCCCACTATAGTGATAAGCCTGGTGGTGTGACCGTCGGACTGCCAAGTCTCGAATTCGAACTTAAGGCGATTTTTCGATTTCATGTGTGTATTATACAGGGTTATTTGTAAAACACCAGTAACCTCTTAAGAGGTCATTGTACTCATCATTATGAACAACTTTTACTATGGGACCAAACCTGAAATCGCGAAAAAAAAATCAACTGTTCCCTACATTTTGACGAGTTAATCGATCATAAATGTAGGGAACAGCTGATTTTTTTTTCGCGATTTCAGGTTTAGTCCCATAGTAAAAGTTGTTCATAATGATGAGTACAATGACCTCTTAAGAGGTTACTGGTGTTTTACAAATAACCCTGTATATATCACTTGCTTCGATGAAGGAAAACATCGTGAGGAAACCAGAATGCCTGAGAGATATTTCTTGACGGCATGTAAAGCCTAATCAGACACCCATGTGCGGAATAAAAACTCTGACATCAGGTTAGGTACTAACCACACGATAAAGAAATACGGTCCCACAGTTGGCCAAAGGCCTCACTCTAGTCTCTCCAGGAGCTCTAGTCCTGTGCCACCTCGAACCAGCCCTTGCGGCACGACTCCAGGTGGTCTCATCAGTTCTTCCGGTCCCGGCGGCGTCGTCCATCTTTGGGCACCTATAAATTGTGAGTCATCTTGCCTAAGGCTGACGTGACCCACCGAGTTCCATTTCAGCATGGACCCTTCTTGCTAATGTTCATTATGCCCGTTTTGGAACGCATTGTGGTGTTTTCTTTGTCACTTGTTTTTACACCCTGAATGCTGCGTTCCATTCCAATAGATCCCAAGGCGAAACTTCTGCAATTCGTTGAAAGGCCTCAAAGTTAGAAAATGAGATAACATAAACCACCTGAAACTGTTATGAATATTTGGCTATGCGTAGGTTATGGGTTCGAACCAACCTGTACTCCCCGTGATGATTAAAATAAAATAAATTGTGTTTTAATTCAGGAAAAATACTCATAGACAACAAAAATAATAAATTGAGATGAATAAAAAACAATAAAATATATCATTAAAAATCATTGAAAAAGAATATCTAAATATTAAAAAATCATTGAAATCATTATAAAAAAAATATCAATTCATTAAAAAAAAATTAAAAATTAAAACATGGAAGTATGTATAGGTACCCATAGTCTTTAAAAATAACATACATTATTTCGTAATTTTTTGTTCCCGCTTAGGTTAACAGAAATCTAGTGCACAAATATAGGGCTTGCTAGGTTGCACAAGACAACCCTCAAAATGCCTCTCAAACTTTGCCAAAAGGACGCAACCCTCGACCTCAAAATGGCGTAAAAATCCGAAACCCTCGCTTCTGCAAACATGCTCGATGCACTACAGTACCTTGGCAGTTTCATAATGCCGTCTGTAATCCCCGCAGGGTTAGGCAGAGGTGTACACCAACATTTTGCCAGTTATGTTTAAGTCCCATGTAATAGGGGGCGAGCCTATTGGTATTTGCCATCAACCAGGCACAAATCCAGACTCCGTGGCTGCTACTGAGAAATTCCTAATGGAAAAACCTTGTAACAATTTGTCCGACCTAGAAATCGAACCCAGGACCTAAAGCTCAGCAGAAGCGCTAGCGACTACTAGACAACGACGGCAACGACAGTCTGGCTGGTATTTTAATTTTTTAACTTAATTACAAACTACAAAACTATAATAGAAATAAATATGTACAAGTATAAAAGGGTTACAGAGCGTCCAAAGATTCGTCCGCATCGCTGTCAACAGAAAAAGTGCCCAGAAGGCTGGCAGCATTACCACGTTGGATGGCAATGCTGATTCTTTGGCCAAAAAATAGGCCCGCCCTCTGGTCACGTGAAGAGTCGACCAACCGCTTGGCGATTTCCTGAAAAACTAGGTGGGCACTCGGACCCCATGGCCCTAGTGTTTCAACCCCAAACGGCTCAAACACATAACTACCAATTAAATTATTGTATTTGCGCCGTTTTCGGTTTTCAGCACCTGCAGCAGCCGCCCCAGCGCAGCCCACTGTGCTAGGAAGATGGGATGGCGCAAAGGTGTCGACGCAAGTTGCGTCCCACACCAAAGGCCTAATTAATTTATTTGAATACTAAAATTTAGTTATTTAGCATACTTGAAAACCACTGGTACAGGAAAATAATACGAGATAATGAACTCAAAACGATATTTATACTCTAATTGGTTGTTATTGTATTCAAATAAATCAACAATATCACAGTCATAGTTATAAATAATTCCTTTGTAAAGTCAAGCTGATAAAGGAAACAATGGAAAAATATATGATTTTTCCTCAAATCGTTTATTGAAACAAAACGAATTTTATTTTTAATTAAACTAATAGAGGATCTGAGGGTCAAGACAAAGTGACCTTCAATCAGCTCTAACGATGGAGGAAAGTCAAAAAGTATAGTATGCCCACTTTAAGTGTACAGTTCAAAGTAGCGCTGCTTGTCAAGCAATAATGCATCGAAATCACAAACTTGGTACATTTATTTTAATTCTGTTTTTCTCCGCCTGCACAGATAAGTTGGTTGAAGTGTAAGTATTGAATTATTGAGCACAGCAACCGAAAAACTTATGTCATTCTTAATGATCTTGGCAAAGTTACAACTTTTTTAAAGAACTTTCAAGTATAAATGTCATAGTCAAACTTCGAAGCCCCGGCGCTTCTAGGTTTAGCTTGCCAAACCTCAGATTTGACAAGAAGTTAGTAAAAGTCCAAAGAATTGTCGCTGAATCAGTCTAATCCTAGGAGAGATCAACTTGGACAGTCCAATGCCGAAACTCAATACGATTAATCGGAGTTTGGCCAGTATGTTAACTTGACCTAAAAATCAAGGAAAATATCAATATTTTGCAACAAGGCGTAGTCGTAAAAGCCGATAATTGTATCAAGCAAAAACAGAGAAGGCGTCAAAAAAATTCGTAAACAGCGCTGTCAATGGATGAATGAACGTTGGATGGCAATACTGATTCTTTGGCCAGAAATAAGCCAGGTGGGCACTCAGATTACTTGGCCCTCCAAGGGCCCCATACGGCTCAAACACATAACTACCAATTTTGTTTTTTTATTTTATTTTTAATATTTGTTGTTATAGCGGCAACAGAAATACACATTCTCTGAAAATGTCAACTGTCTAAGTACCTATTACGGATCATGAGATACAGCCCGCTGACAGACAGATGGATGGACGGCCGGACGGACGTACAGCGGAGGCTTAGTAATAAGGGCTGTTGTTTACCCTTCTGGTACGGAACCCTAAACAACATCATTCAGGTGGACTAAAATTATGTACCCACCGGAATTTTATATTTATAAAAATTATAATAATATATAATTATAATACCTTTGGACAACCAACACACCGCCATCTGATTCCCAAACTAGGCAGAGCCTGTACTATGGCAACCAGATAACTGATAAACATACTTATACATTTCCAAATACATACATATTATAGATAAATTACACCCAGATACAGAACAAATAATCGTACTCATCGCACAAAGATTTGTCCTGTGTGGGAATCGAACCCATGACCTCCATCCTAGCAGTCAGGGTCACTAACCACTAGACCAACAGGCCTATCAAATTCTGATAGGACTCATACCCAGCCGCCGCTCCTTGTGAACTACAACTGGTGTTCAGTCCCATCCGATTAGACTGGAAGCCAACCGTCAGGAAAAAGCTTGACAGCTAATGATGAGTAGGTAGATTTTTTTAGAAAAAAAAAAAACTAAGAAGTAGGTACTTCATAATGTTATATTTAGCTTGTTTATAAAGAGTTTCAAAAAGTCACAATAACAAAATATCAGAGTAATATAAATATTACTGCGATTTTCTGTATGCTTGTTACTCAGTAGAAATTCCACCGGGGGACGACGGGTAAAAGGAAATATACATAAAAATACCAAGGGTATAAAACACTTTTGTCACAACATTATGTTGTAAGAATTAAATTATATTTTTTTTTCACATAAATGAATTTGCTTTATTTTTTATTCATTAATATTGTGTATTTTCAGGTAAAGCACGACAAGTGGCAGGGCCCGGATTCTTCTCACAAATAAAAACGACTGGATCATGACACCACAGGTCGACCAGAACACTCGAGCGGAATATCCCTCCACAGGACTGACCAGGAGCTATGTTATTTGGCTCCCCTGTAGCATATGTGCTGTATCCTGCGTCTGTCAGCCTTTGGCCTGAAAAGATAAATACTGTTATGTTGCTGTTTCAAAAGTTGTTTGCCGTTTTTGTGAATCACAAGACTCCGCTTGCTTCAAACACACAGGATTATAAAACACCTAATCTTTATTTTGTGCAATGCTCTGAGTTAACTTATCTAGATAAGGTAATTAATTTCTTTTAACCTAATTTCGCAAAAAAATCAAGAGAAATCAAGCAATTATAAATTACCATGAATGGTCCTCCAATCCCAAGTTTCGCCTGAATCATGAAGACCGATGAAAGCAACATCTTTCCGGAAAGCTCCCAAAATCTTGTTTGGTGGATACTTGTCGAAGAGTTCCTTTAGCACTGTTGCTTCTACTTCACTGTTTATAATAGCAAGATGGCCGCCTTCAGCTGAACATGCCATGAACGCTCGCGAGAAATTTCTTGGAACTGTATGGAACTTGTAGCATTTGTTAGTTCTTTTATCTAAGTTATACTCTGAAAAGAAAGTTTTGATAGATCATTGCAGTAGACTAGAAACGGAGCAACTACTGGATATGACGATTAATAGAGAAATGGCGAAAAAGAAGAAATGTTTTGCCAAAAGGCGCGGATCATGATGATGATGTTGATGTCTTAGCTTGACTTATTTAGTCCCACATGTACACTAAAAATCTGTCTCTTTCTCTCTCACATACACACAAACACACACGCACGCACACACACACACATACTTATTCAATGTAAGGGAAGGGCGGAGCCTTCAACTACAGGCATTTTCTATGTCTAAATGGAGACTCCTCGTCATGAAATGTAAGCCAAACTATTATGAAATAAACTATTTTTTCTTTAGCTTGAAGCCAAAGCTGCACATAAATAATAAAAGATACTGTGAACAAACAAACAAGAATGTCTATCCCTACGAGTATTACCTGGATCAATAGTGCCGCACTCACTGACCATTTGAAGTCTCTCCGGGCGGTAACAGATGTAAGGACGAGTCTCATCACAGCGATGATCTGCTGATTCTCCAATACCATTTAAAGTGATACATTTTTCGTTGTTGTCCTTATTATCAGGCTCATTTTTAGCCCATGCCATTGGGATTTCTGAGAGCGGTGTACCTGTAATTTGTAAATCTGTATGAGTCAGTATGAGTAAAGACACCAATAACTTCATACCCATATAATTGACAGTTTGCAGCAAGGTGTTCTTAATCTCTGCGTAGGAAGAAGCACAAGACGCCATGAGAGTTTTCTGTGACCTCTAGAGGGCTTATGAATGCGCAAAACAGAAAAACCTGCGCTTGAAACTTGAGCTGAACGGACTAGGTAAATTTGAGCTCGAGCAATTGATATGATAGACGGCAGTAAGTACAAATAAATGGTGTCAATTCACTGGGTTTACAAGTAAAAATGGGTATACCACAAGGTTCGAAATTGGGTCCTCTTTTAATATGCTATTAATGATCTACCCCATATATTTAGAAACCAACCACAAACAGTGTTGATTGCTGACGGCACTTCTATCGTCTTAATATACGAGTATATAGACGTAAAACTAATTTTGACAAAAATAACTCCACACCACAGGTCTTTTATTGGCTCACCGCTAATAATAAAATTTAACATATGGGATGAAAACTAGAAGGAGTTCATGGCTAAATAATGACAGCCGGCCGTACCGATGCTTAGGTTAGTCTTTAGATGGGTTGTGGAGGTCAGACAGGCAGTCGCTCTACATAAAATACTGGTATTCAGCTGCATCCGATTAGACTGAAAGCCGACCCTGACATAGTTGGGAAAAGGTTAGGCAGATGATGGTATGGGATGAAAACCAAGTATATAATACAGAATATCAAAAGTGGTGACTACAACATAGTATTGAATCAAGAGAAACTAGAATTGGTCGATGAAATGTTTTCGTAGGGACACGTCAACGTAGTGGAATTGTGGCCCATCTACCTCAACCTTCTTACGAATTCTACTTTAATGTCATCTCCTGTCTAGCCTTCATCCTTCACACAGTTCATCCATCGTTTCTTTGGTCTTCTTCTACCCTTATAGCCTCTATTGTCATACTTAACATTTTCCTTACTACATTTTCCTCATCATCGGTCATTTTAATTAAATGCGTGGAACCGCACTGGGTCCACGTATTAAATACAGCTCGTTCTCTCTTGTAACAATACTACGCAACAATCTCGTAAAATTATTTTGAGATTCACTTTCTATAAACAACAATTTTCATTGATTCAATCTTACCTTCAATAGTATAAAAATCTCCTTGGGAGAAAGTGGCATGAATCCCAGTAAATATCTCGTATTCCGGATCGGAGGTATTTATGATGTTTCTCATTTCAGCTTGTATTTCTGGTGTGGTTGGGGAAGCAAGGACAGCATCTGATGACAAAATAAAATTAGTAAAACGTTAGGAAGAGGTACCTGAGAAACACTTTCGTTTTTCCAGAAGTTTCATGTACTAGAGAAGAGGCGCGGGGGGGGACTGTCATCAACCAGGCTCAAACCACTGGGCTGCTGCCACGAAATTCCTGATGGAAAATCCTAATAGCACTTGGCCCCAAATGGGAATCGAACCTGGAAGACCCTTGTAGTAGTAGCGCTTGCGTCCAAAAGATAAACAAAAATAGACATCCCATCTGTAATAATTCCGAAATAGTAGACAGCTGATGTGTGACTTAGGACGTGTTATAGTAACATGACATTACAGGCAGGTTTTTGTCAGTTCTGCATTGTGATCCACGGCGACATTTGTAGGGATGCTGTCAAGCATTTCGTAAACGCCATTCTTCATCGCTGCTATTGCGCGTCATCCCGTCGTCAGAAACGTTAGAAGTCTGCGTTTGTATCGTGTCTGACACCATCAAAATATTAGGAATACGGAGTCGTGGTTTGGTTACGTTAGTGAAGGTACAAAGCCAGAAACCAGCACCCAGCATTGCGGCTATTTTGCGTTTGCCTCACTAGTGCATACTGCAAATAGTCGCGGTGGGCTAGAGCTCTTAAGAAAATATTATAAAATTAAAAAACTTACCTTCCAGGGAACATCGTAATCGGGCATCGAACCAAGTCGCCGGTATAATAAAGGATTTAAACCATGCTTGGGCTTTTGAACTGTATTTATAGTCACATCTAAATGCTCCCTCTAAAAATTCAAGGAAAATGTTTACACCTTTTATTCTTTATTATTCTATAATATTTATCCCAGAAAAATTACGCATACGTTCCTAAAGGACACTCACATTTCGCAAATTATGTTTAAAATTAGTTTTAGAAAGTAAAATTGATTCATCATCATCGTTATTTAACGTCCACTGCTGGACATAGGCTGCTCTCAAGTATCGTCATATTGACCGGTCCCACACGTCTCGCATCCAGCGGATCCCCGCAACCTTTACCAGGTCATCGGTCCACCTAGTGGGAGGCCTTCCAATGTAGATTTTTTTGAGCAAACTTAATTTAAAAAATCGGCCAAGTGTGAGTCAGACTCACGCGCGAAGGGTAAACCGTTATTTATTAAGATCGAGCAAAAAAGCGATGACAAAAACTCTTTTCTTAGCTAGAAACGAGTCCTTTAAGTTTTCTCTTTATTTAATTTTTACTACGTGTTGTTTTAGTGGCTGTAGGCCTTAATATCTTTACAAACAATTCATATAAAGAAACAGCTTACCAGTCAAATTTAGGCAGAATAATAACACAAAATAATTGAAACAGTACTTCATGTTGTAAGGACAGGAATGTAAATTATGACGATACAATTATGTTATTTATAGGTAATTCTAACGACCATATCGGCAGACATATGACTCCTTGAGCCAGTGGTTCCCAAAATAATTAAACAGTGCAAAATTTGACCCACCCCTGTCCAGATTTTATTCCTCCGATCCATTTTTTTTGCCTGCTTCCTGGATCGTTCTAGGGCTTTTGATCTGGTTTCCTATGATGTGTTATGGAGTAAATTAGAGTAGGCTGATTTGCCAGTAGAACTCGTTAACATTTTAAAGTTCTGGTATGGAAACCAGATCAACACTGTGCGATGGGCTGGGGCCTTTTCTCGTCCGTACGGGTTGGAATGTGGGGTGAGGCAGGGGGGGTTGAGCTCACCAACGCTTTTCAACCTTTATGTGAACGGCCTTATTGCCGAGCTCAGCGGTACCAGGGTTGGATGCTACGTGGACGGTATCTGTGTCAATAATATCAGTTATGCTGATGACATGGTGCTGCTGAGTGCGTCTGTCTGTGGCCTGAGAAAATTGGTTGCCCAGTGTGAAGCGTACGCCGAAGCACATGGCTAGGCGTATAACTGTAAAAAGTCTGTGGTCATTGTCTTTAGGGCTGGGGGTAAAAGCCCTGACAAATTGCCTCCTGTACTACTGTATGGCACACCTTTGCAGAGAGTGCAGGATTTCAAATACCTTGGTCATATATTGACCCAGAAAAAAAAAGAGAAATTCTATTATATTCTATTAAGATAATCTGTAGCAGAACTGAGTCGGCCAGTACGAAAAAAAAATTGGAACATTTGAAAACTCATTCTAGACCAAAACAAAAATTAAACCAACATTGATTTCACGAAAAATGTGATAAATTTTTTTTTTTACCAAAAAAATCTATTATTCTTTACGGCAATAGTTGCCCCAAAATGCATCCATATTTTGATCTCCGCTCACTGTCACAGTCATAAAGTCATCATTATGCCCTAATTACTTTCTGATATACCTCTCTTCTTACCTACAATAACAATCGCCAAAATATGCCATGCCAGAAATAACAATTTTTTTGAGTATTTGAGAACCATTGACACAGGAAATAACATTACTGAAGCAAATGCAGACAATTTATATTAAAACAAAGTTTTCTTCTTGCTTCTATAAATAAATAAATGAGTTAATGCGGTTTTGTTAAATAACTTGAACACCTAGTCTACTATATGAAAATATACTTATAACATTGTGTTTATTTATATACTTGGGAATAGTCAACGAGAAATAAATTGTAATTATATTTTGTTTTAAAAGTTGCTCAGTTTACAATAGTACGACGATTACATTATCAGTCTTAAATTACATTAAAAAAAAAGAAAATCAAAGGTCCAAGGTTGGTGCCTTGTTGTATCCCAGAGGTTACTTTTCATTACTTTTACCCTTGTTGTACTAAAAGGCATGTGAATGCCATCTTTTCATTTTCAATTCCAAAACCTAAGAACATAATTATAATCCCTAAAGAGTTAGGCTGAGTTGTATCTATAGATACACCTCGGGGAAATGGATCATTGGGATTTCCATCACAAAATTTCTCAGAAGTAGTGACCAGGTTTGTGCCTTGTTGATGGCAATATGCTTGCCCTCAATTATATGTGCCACATTATAACTGGCGGTGCGTGTATAAACACTGAGAGTACCAAAATTGAATTGAAATATTTATTTTCAGCAAAACTTTTGAACCACACTGTCTCTTCTTTACTGCAGTTCTTGAGTCACTGCACGACAAAATTCAGCTGGATTCTTCTCGCAGATAAATACGGCTGGCCTGTCACACCACAAGTCATCCAGAAGACCCGAGCGGAATATCGCACCACAGGATTCACCAGGTGGCGCATTGTCTGGCTGCCCTTGATTAAATTTGCTGAATCCCGCTTCTTGTAATGTTTGGCCTGAAAGGAAAATACTACAATGTTACCTTTTCAAGTTTGTACGTTACTTTGACAGTGTTATTTGGATTTACATCAACAGCTATTCTTCATTTTGCACAATGTTCTGTGCAAATCTGTCTGTAGTCAAAATATTTCACTTTTAATCCCACCATTGCAGCACTACGAGTACATAAGAATATTTGAGGTTAGTATACAAGAAAATTCAATTACCATGAATAGTCCTCCACTCGAAATTTTCACCCCAATCATGAAAACCGATAAAAGCTATGTCTTTCTGGAATGGTCCCACCATATGGGTTGCAGGATGTCTGCCGAAGAGTTCTTTTAGTACTGTGGCTTCGACTTCACTGTTTATGATAGCAAGATGGCCACCTTCAGCTGAACATGCCATGAACGCTCGGGAGTAATTTCTTGGAACTTTATGAAACTTGTAGCATTTGTTAGTTCTGTTATCGAAGGTGTATTCTGAAAATAATGTTAAAAGTAAATTAGATCATGGACAGGGGAATGATCATGAAGATGATAATTGCAAGAGGCAGAGTGTACATAAACACAAACAGTCAGAAGGTTACTGGTACGTTGCGGGCTCTGTACCGTCTGAAAAACTTTTTGCCGACAAATACGAAAGCAATGCTTGTACAGTCCTTAATTTTTCCTATCATCGATTATGGTGATGTGTGCTACTTTGACCTGAATGCGGATCTCCTCGATAAACTTGACCGTCTTCTAAATTACTGCATTCGATTCGTTTTCAATCTGCGTAAATACGATCATGTCTCAGAGCACCGATCTCTTCTTAAGTGGTTGCCCATACGCCAGCGTAGGGAGCAAAGGGCGCTAACCACCTTGTTTTCTTTCGTTGTGTCTCCTTCTTCCCCTAGTTACCTTGCTCCCCACTTCCAATACATATGTGCCAACCATAATAGGAGTCTGCGCTCATCGCATAACCGAGTTCTGCAATGTCCCCCTCACCGCACTGACTTCATTCACCGTTCGTTCTTTGTGCAGTCTATTTCTCTGTGGAATGCGCTTCCCCAGGAAATCAGGATGGCAACCAATCGTTTTTCTTTTAAACTTAAAGTTCGCGAGTACATTCGGAAGAAGCTGGCAGTTTCGTCACAACGGTAATGTTTTCCCCATTGTTTGTCTTTTTATTTTAGTGTATCCATTTAAATGTCTATTTAAATTAATATATTTTTTAATATATATTTATAGTATTTTAAATATATTTATAGTATTTTATATGTCCTTGTAGTTTATAGTATTATAAATAAAATTATTTTCAGTATACACCTACCACTGCTTGTCTCTGCATCACCCAAAGGTTGACTGGTAGAAAATGCCTATGGCATTAAGTCCGCCTCTGTACTCTGTGCTTGAAGTGTTAAATAAATAAATAAATAAATAAATAAACAGTAAAAGAGACTGTGTTGTGTAGGTAATATTCAAAACTGTTTAATAGTAGCTGAAATCTTAAGACATTATAAAGACTATCCGGCTACCCCTACGTCTTCAGGATATCAAAATACGCCAGTATTACCAGGATCTGCAGTGCCGCACTCACTGACTGTTTGTAGTCTCTCCGGGCGGTAACAGATGTATGGACGACTCTCTTCACAGCGATGGTCTGCTAATTCTCCATTACCATTTAAAGTGATACATTTTTCCTTGTTATCCTTATTATCTGGCTCATTTTTAGCCCAAGTCACTGGAATATCTGAGAGCGGTGTACCTGTAATTTTTAAATCTTGATGACTCTCAATTTAATCAATTTCTTAACGTGCGTAACATTTACTACGTAAATTTTCTAATCATTACTCTCATTGTTTTAATCTTGTAATTTTTTAAATGCTCTGCTATAAGACTAACCTTCAATCGTATAATAATCTCCTTGGGAGAAAGTGGCATGAATCCCAGTAAATATCTCATACTCCGGATTGGAGGTTTTCATGATTTTTCTCATTTGATTTTGTATTTCTGGCGTGAATGGGGATGCTAGGACAGCGCCTGATGAACAAAATAAAAGGATCTCGCTGAGTATTCTGAAAAGGCATCGTAGTTCGTACTCTGCTGTCGAAATCAATAAATTCGAACATTGGGTCAGTATTACTGTTTCCACTGTTGATTTCTTTTTGTATATTACAAAAATGAAGTACAGTCGACAAACATTTAAATTTCTCCAATTGATTTTAAACCATAAAATGTTGATGGTTAAGTTCAAACTCGAATCAGAGAATTTGACAGTTTTTAGTAACTTGATGCGCTGGCGACTATATTCGAATATTGGGTCAGTATTATGTTTCCACTGTTGATTTAATTTTCTCTTTAAATATTACAAAATCATTAACTCACCTTCCAGAGAGCATCGTAGACGGGCAACGAACCAAGTCGCCGGTACAACAAAGGATTTAAACCATGCTCGAGCTTTTGAACTGTACTCATAGTCACATCTGAATGATCCCTCTAAAACGGTAAGCAAAATATTTTCCTTAACATTACGCTTGTGAATCCCCAAAGGGTTGGAAATAACTGCTCATCATCTGCGTAGCCTGTTCCCAACTAGTTAGTGTCAGCGATGCAGCTAAATACCAGTATTTTACATGGAGCAACTGCCTATCTGATTCTGACCTCCACAATCCAGTTAGTACTGGGTAATATTGATACCCCTTGGTTAGTGGTTGTCAGACTTTCGGGCCTCTGACTACCGGTAACGACTGTCAAAGATCTACAAATGACAGCCGGGACCAACGGCTTAACGTGCTATCCGAGGCACGGAGGAGACTATGGTATGTAATGTATGGTCACCCATCCACGGATCAACCTAGGTAAGCGCAGCTGAACCAAAAGATCGACCCGAGCGGCTGTTATTATTTCACGAGTGCCTGTTATTTATTTTATTAAAAAGAAAGTTTACAAGAATAACTCACAAACCCGCTTTCACGGTTTGTCTGTGACAACGGAACAAATAGTATTATAAATAAGGTTTACCAGTGCGGACTTATTTTGATGAAAAGTAACCAACAATTAAAAATAATCCCAATACCAAGGACAGTAAATCTAGAAATTATAAATTATAATATAGGAAATCAAATGACCTAACATAACTTAATAATAATATAATATATAATAATTATTATAAATGCGTTCAAACATAAAACACTGAACCAATTACCCTGAAATGTTGCATATACGTTATGAATAACTGTTCTCATAGTAAAACTACAAGATGCAAAGTTGTATAACAAAGAATACATTTATTGACTGGTTTGATTTGAGCTAACAAGATAATAAAAAAAAAACAGCTTGCCAATAAAATTCAAGCAAAATAGTAAAACAAAATATTTGCAACAAGACTTCATTTTGTTAAGACTGAAATGGAAGTTATGACGATACAATTATTTTTACTATTATTTATAGGTAATCCCAAGGATTATATCTGCAGACTTGTGGCTCCTTGAGTCAGTGGTTCTCAAATAATTTGCAACAATGTGAAATATACTTATTATTAAGTTAGATAGGAGTTCTTTGTCTCCAGCCGAGGGAACACTAATGCTACTTCTAACAAAATTGACAATATTGCCATCATTACTGATCATTGGGCCCAGCACAAGTAATGGAATTGCGTCACTGTGCTGTGGGTATAAGCTTTCGATGACGGCGAACACTCGACACGACGTGTTCCGCTGACATTGACACGTCCAAGTGGTCAACGAGACGAATATAAGTTTTTAAAATGTCACTAACATTATAGTTAACACTAGAAACGGGATATTTACCATGTCCACTGTTTGTTAAACACAACAACAAGAACAAGAAAGAGGGTAGACCGATTTGTCTGCTCATAAACACCCACCCGCAGTAACTTCAGTTTATCCGTGATCATGGTGCTTGCAACAGCGCCGAAATATCGGGAACTCAAAACAAACAGTGGACATGGTAAATATCCCGTTTCTAGTGTTAATTATAACGAGACGAATGATGTCCAGAAGAGGGATGAAATACGTATCGAGTGTAGGCTTGGATTGGATTCTGCATTATAGCTATCATGCCTTCTACGTGTGCACCGGGCAGGACATGCACCATTTTGCATCCAAGCCTAGTAGTTTTTGACGGAATTAAAACTTAATCATTAATCGTTGGTGTAGTAGTCGCAAGCGCGACTGCTGAACATGGGATCCTGGGTTCGATACCCAGGCCGGGCAACGTGTGATTGGGCTGTTTCGTTAGGAATTTCGCAGTAGCAGCCACGGTGTCTGGATGTGTGTCCGATTGATGGCAATAGGCTCACCCCCCATTACATGGGACTTCTAACATAACTAGCGATATGTGGGTGTACTATTAGAAATAAAAAGTATGAATCCATTAGGTACACCTCTGCCTAACCCTTCGGGGACTGGTGTGATGTTATGCTATGTAAAACGAAATATTTAATTTGAGTAACATTATAATAAAATATGTATTTTTATGTTTGATGCGTGGCCCGAAAGTCTGACAACAAGTCTTACCAAGGGTATCGTATTACCCAGTGGACCAACTGGGTTGTGGAGGTCAGATAGGCAGTCACTCCATGTAAAATACTGGTATTCAGCTGCATCCGGTTAGACTGGGAGCCGACCCCAAGATAGTTGGGAAAAGGCTAGGCAAATGATGATGTAGTTTTATGTTAGATATCGCATTGGGCTAAGTATAAAGCCTTGGTGCACTCCAATTTCAATTTGCTATACGAGGGCGGCACTGAAAATTTCGGGAATCAAGGAAGTGACACAACATTACTATTTAAAAATGTATTTATTGCTTTTCGAAGTATTCTCAGCGAAATTTGACACATTTTTCTACACGAGGAACCAATCATTGAAGTAACCATTCCATTCGGAAGTTGGGGTCTCCAAAATGGCCGTTTTGTAGGCGTCCACAGCTTCTTCAAGTGATGAAAATCTCTGACCACGCAATTTATTCTTTATTTTAGGGAAAGTATAGAAATCATTAGGGCTTAGGTCAGGGCTCTACGGCGGATGGTCTAATAATTCTATGTTTTCTTGCTCTAAAAACTGTTTTGTTCTGAGCGCGGTGTGAGAACTCGCATTGTCGTGATGGAGGATGATGCGGCGGTTGCATTTCTCTTTACGGAGTTCAGACACGACCCGTGGCAAACGAATGCTAGCATACCATTCTCCATTAACCGTTCTTTGTCCCTCAAGAGGAATAGTCGCAAAATGGCCGGTTTTTGAGACAAACGTGGCCACCATTTTTTTTGCAACACTCCGTGAACGAACAATTTTTTTTGGCTTTAACTCATTTTCGAACACCCAAACTCGTGATTGGTTTTTTGTTTCGGGTTCGTACGCGTATATCCAGGATTCGTCACCTGATACGATGTTGTATACAGCATTTGAGGATCCTGCGTGGAATGTTTCGAGAGTTCTGACGCACCAAGTAACGCGAGCCGCTTTTTGCTCTTCACAGAGCGAATGCGGTATCCATAGGGAAAACAACTTTTTTACACCTAACGGTTCATGCAAGATTATTTGTATTTGACTCATGCCAATGTCTAAAGTTGCCTGAATTTCGCGGTATGTCACATGTCGATCTTCCTCAATCAGCTTACACACAGCATCAACGTTTTCTTGGGTGACTGCAGTTTTTGGACGACCTTGACGGGGATTATCACTGAGCTTGACACGTCCACGTTGAAATTCAGCAAACCAGCGATAAATTGTGGTTTTGGATGGGGCTTCATCACCAAATGCAGAAATCATCCGGTCAACACACTGTTTTTGTGTTAAACCACTTTGAAAGTCATAATAAATCATCGCTCTTGAATTTTCTCGAGTCAATTCCATTTTCTCAACGACTAAACAAGTTTGACAAAACCTTGTGACAAGACCGAGAATCTTTTTTTAAATAAATAAATGGTATTCGATTTTTAAAACCAAGGAGTTTTCAATTAAAAAGATTTTAATATGACAGGAACAGTGGAAATATTCCATTCCCGATACTTTTAGTGCAGACTGCGTATTAACTTCTACTTGTAGCTACACTTGAGAATAACTTTGAGTTTTGCAGGCAAGCATGAATTGTTGTAGGACTTAAAATTTATGAATTTGAAAACCACTGTTGGAAAAAGACAATATTTAGGTACCTATTGAATTAAATGCTTGTACAATTATAAGAACAAAGACTTTTCTAATTGTTTTTGCTTATATTAATAAATGAGTGATCTAATGCGGTTTCGTTTAGATAAATTGATGACCAAGTCAAATAGAAACAAAGAAGTGTTCGTAACATGATGTTTATTTAAGGATTTTCAATGATAAATATATTTTAATTTTTATTGTATTTTACAATAAAAAGCAAATAATAAACATGGTAAATATCCCATTTAAAGTGATAGTAATAGCCTATTTTATGAGTTGCTCAGTTAACAAAAAATGTCTTGAAAACACTCTCAATTGCAAAAAAAAACCTATTAAAAGGTAAAGGTCCTGATGGGCGCCCTGTTAGACTGAAACTGACGCATACTATTACTACTGGTAAGCAAACGTCTACGCCGAAGCTGTGTTGACGGGTATATTAGCACCATCGTTTCGTTAAATTAAGAAAAAACTATTTTGTGGCAAACATTTATTGATGTATCAAGCTTCTTAACCTTACTGGCCATTCTTTATTGCTGTTATTCTGGTCCAGCACGACAAACGTCTGGGTAACCTGGATTCTTCTCGCAGATAAATGCGGCTACCTTGTCACACCACAAGTCATTAAATAGACCTGTGTGCAATATCGCACCACAGGATTCACCAGGTGGCATATCGTTTGGCTCTCCTTCAGGAAATACGTTGTATCCTGCTTCTGTTAATGTTTGGCCTGAAAAGAGAAACAAATATTGAACTTGCATTCCAATACAAGCTATTGTTAAAGGTTACTACACAAAAATAATCGAAATTACCATGAATTGTCCTGAACTCCAACTTTTCGCCCCAATCGTGAAAACCGACAAAAGACACATTTGGATTTGGTTTTACATTAGGATATTTAGCAAAAAGCTCCTTCAACACTGTTGCTTCGAGTTCACTGTTTGCAATAGCAAGATGGCCGCCTTCAGCTGAACATGCCATAAATGCTCGCGAGAAATTTCTTGGAACTGTATGAAACTTGTAGCATTTGTTAGTTCTTTTATCCAAGTTGTATTCTGAAAAGATTTTTTTTAAATATCTATGCCATTGCAGGGATTAAAATAGGGTGACTACCGAGATGACGACAAATGGAGAAATATGCAAGCAGAAGACAATAATGTAGCATCGACCCAAAAACAAATTTGTTCAAGGACAGCAGAATGATGATGATTGCAAGAGGCAAAGGTTTACTTAGACACAAACAGCAAAAGATACTGTGTGGTGTAATAATCTAAACTGGTTATTGTTTATCATCTTAAAACTGAACAAATAGAAAAACTTCCGTGCGGTACGACTCTAGCCGTTGACGGCTAGAGTCGAACCGCACAGTATAAGAAAGAGACAACGATAGATCGGTTGTTTACGGAGGGAACGGGATAGATAATGGGTGCACACACCGGTACGTGAGCGTAAATAGGATCGTCTTTTTAATTTGTTTAGTTTACAGCTACAAACGAAACAAATATAGACGTAGAGCTATCCCTACGTGTTAAGGATGTCAGGGTGTCTCAGTATTTTACCTGGATCGTCAGTGCCGCACGCATTGACTGTTTGAAATTTCCCCGAGCGGTAACAGATGTAAGGGCGAGTATCTTCACAGCGATGATCTGCTGATTCTCCAATACCATTTAAAGTGATGCATTTTTCTTTGTTGTCCTTATTATCTGGTTCATTTTTAGCCCAAGTCACTGGAATGTCTGAGAGCGGTGTACCTGTAATTTTTAAATCTCACTTTAGCCAATTTTCGTAACTTCAACAATGATAAATAACTCGATAACATTGATGAACTTTTCAATATTTGCTGTAGTATTCTCGTTACGTTTTAAAAGATTAAAATACGTCTCATGATTTCAATCCTTCTGTTTTCTAAGGAAGAAGACAAATCATAGTAGGTATGGCCAGATGTTTATTAATTATTGTAACATAATTCACCTAACATGAAGATGTTCATATAATAATTTTTCATTCTTTTGAAATTCCCAACCAACAGCTCGCTTCAATTTCAGTAATATATTAATAATTTGTAAGACTAACCTAAATAACAGTAGTACAGTAGTAGTAGTGTAGTAGTAGTAGTATAATAATCTCCTTGGGAGAAAGTGGCATGAATCCCAGTAAATATCTCATATTCCGGATTGGAGGTATTTATGATGTTTCTCATTTCAGTTTGTATTTCTGGTGTGGTTGGGGAAGCTAGGATTGCGCCTAATGAAAAAATTAAATTAAAAATTCACTCACTGATATTCTCGCAAACTCACTGATATTCTCGCAAAGTAGTTGTATTCATAGGCACTCGTTAAACATTCAGAAATTAAACGGCATTTGAACAAAGAACAGTATCTTTTACACTTTTTATACCTCCTAATATAATATACTACTGCAACTTGGCCCGCAGAAAAACATATTCTGCAGCACTCGGTTGTGTATCTTAACACAAATAAAATATTTTTGAGAGATTCCTTCCAACGTTCACACTTGCAAACATTACCTCTTTATAGTATTAGTATAAATAAAGTAACTTAACTTCCAGGGAGCATCGCAGCCGGGCATCGAACCAAGTCGCCGGTATAGCAAAGGATTTAAACCATGCTCGGGCTATTGAACTGTATTTGTAGTCACATCTGAAGTATCCCTCTAAAAGGCAACCAATTGTGTTGAAAATTATTAACAAAGTAAAATTCATTGTTAGGTTTGATTTAAGAGGAAAGCGCCAAGATAGATAGAAGAAAATTTGAATTTTGGGAGCTACCCTTGCGCTTTAGCTAACCATATAAAATAAATAAAAGCTTACCAGTAATATTCAAAAAGAAAAGTAACACAAAATAACTTATCAAAAACTTCATTCTGAAACGAATTAAATAAAAATTGTGACGATACAAACATCAACTGAATGATAAATAGTCAATTCCTGTTCACTGTTCGTTTGTGATGAGAAAATAAAAATAAATATACTTAGATGACAACAAGCCTATCCGCCTCCGGATATCCTGTAATGATATGTTTTGTTGATAATGAAGTAGGGTAAAAAACCTAATTATTGTAACTTTAAGGATTTTTCAATATAACTCTCGGAAAACAAACCACAGCAAGTTAAAGATAGAGTTGCAAGTGAAAATAAATATATTTGGAAGATAAAAGAGATACCTACCATGTTAATAAAGGTCTATCAGAAGTTATTTAGACATGGAAAGTATTATTTTTCTGAATTATAGAAAAACAGTTATTAACACTCTTCACTAATAATTGTAATTAGTTAATTCTGTGTCTAAATCTTTTAATTTTGTGTGCAATAAAGAATGAGAATATTGTGATTCAAAATGTCAGTTTGTTGACTCGCCTTACTGTTCAGGATTCACTTCTGATAATCCTAACTAATATTATAAATGCGAAAGTAAGTTTGTATATTTCCTAACTAATATTATAAATGCGAAAGTAAGTTTGCATATTTCCTAACTAATATTATAAATGCGAAAGTAAGTTTGTATATTTCCTAACTAATATTATAAATGCGAAAGTAAGTTTGCACGCTTGTTTGTTACCTTTTCACGTTTAAACCACTGAACTGATCATCTTGAAATTTTGCATCTTAATCCGTTGTCAAGTGTACAGAAACGTTCATCCCGAAAAAAAGGAGTTTCCGAGGAAAATAATAATAATGTTCTTATGATAATAGAGGGCGCCACGTATCTTTCGAATCATGACTGAATTATATTATTACAAGCAGAGAACAACCCGAATTGATTCCTAGATTAACGCGAGTGAAGCCGCGGGCAAAAGATAGTGTATATTATGAATCTAATAATTTGTGTTTCGGTCAATGAAAAACACACGCACACAGGGCTCTGTAGCACCAAACAATGTAATAAAAATATTTTCAAGGGACATTCATTGTTGTAGTGTATTACATTCAACATCAAAACTAAATTTGTTTTTCATAGTATGGTAATGAAAAACAAAGTTACTGCTGCAGTTTGATGAAAAAGTCCCATAACCCAAAAACTAAACATCAAATTTTATCCAAACCAATTTTCGTTGAATTTTTTTTAACGTTCTACAATCTTAAATTTATTCAGAATTTTAATTGTCTTACTTTAGAAATGAGAGGGGGAAAACACATTTAAACACACATTATTTTACCACTTTGGAATTGTGTATCTTTCAAACGACTGACTTAGAGAAAAAATGGCTTTAGGATCCTCAATGTCATTTTTACCTATCTGGGTAATATTAAAATAAATTGTACAGTCACCAAAAAGAAACGAAAATGAAATTCGTTACAAAAATGAAAAGTGTTACAAAAAGGAAACCAAAAGGAACTATTAGGACAATTTCACAACAAAACAAAATAGGATTCCGTTTTTTTTTAATTATCATCAATCACAAATAATAACTGAACAACTTAGATACAACTTGGATAGGTTCATTTGAACTTTTAATAATACCAAATCAACTCTTGATAAAAAAAAAACTAAAAAATAAAACAGTAAAAACGATAAAACTTTTAAATATGATAAAACTTTAAATCACAAAACAGGTCACAATGTCACATTTTTAATGGTTTCATATTTTTTCTTAACCTAATTAATATTCGAGATCAATTTATTAGTCTCATAATTCTTTCTTGAGTCATTCGTCATCATCATCATTTTGATAACTTTAGGTACTACACAATAAATACACACAAAATATGAAGATGAAACACAAAATTTTTTGGTCAAGGTAACCGGTGAAATTCAAATTTTCCCTTGTTTTTTGCAAATTACGACCGTCAGGTTATATGTTGAAGAAAATATGATTTGCGACCATAGCCAAGATTAATTTTCAATATTGCTATCTACTAGTATTCCTAGTAAGTAAGGTGAAAGCATTGCTAGATTTTTTTTTGTAACAAAATAAACGTGTGAAGAATTTTTCAGTAGGTAACTAGTATAAAATCGCCCTTACTTCCTTTTTGTTAACTCATTTTTGTTACGTAACAAAAAAATGTAACAAATTATAACAAAAAGGAATGTAAAACACGTGTTGAATATAACCTCAAACGAATTAAAAATCAGTGAAGCTCCTTAGCTAAAATTGTTGTTTACTTTTGATTTGGCCGAGAGTAATACAATATTGAATGGTCTAATAGTAAAGAAACAACTTAACGGGTGATAAACAGACCACCGCACAAAAGGGAATGTAATATTGTTGAAAAAATTCATCACTGCTTTAGGCACATTGCTCTACCAAGAACGCACGTTGCAAAATGGCCGACTGTCACTAGTTAGAGCTACGTGATTGGCTACTCACAATAAACGCAGTGTTGCCAATTCTACATTTTAAAAACTACCAAATATTGATGTTACAAAATGGAATAACAAAAATGACGAAAATCGTGGACGAAGATTTGATATTAAGTTAAGTATCTATTTCTTTATTATTTTTAAGAAATAATGCAGGATCTAGATAGTCTTAACAATACTGAAGTTAATTTTAAACTTGAATTTATTAGATATGTAGCACCCAAAAAACTAGAGGCTTTTTTGTAACGCACAAGTCTTCGAGGACAGTATTATTTACATGGGAGAAATATGATATTACCCAAAACAAAAATCTGTATTTTAATAACTATAAGCTATAATCTGCTGTAAAAATCATATTATTCATCCATAATTCTGTATGTCTACGTCTAATAACTTGTTTTATAAAATTTTCGCATTATTTCGATAGAACCTGCCATGGACATTTCAGCACGTTAGAATGTACAATTATTTTTGATATTACCCATCTAAGAACACCCAGCACGTATAGCTTTGATGAAAAAAAAATAATACAGTTCTTTTTATAGCCCTCCCTTAATCATTTGTTTTTTTTTTTTATTTTTGTATAAAAATCGTAAAGCGGTTCACAGAATACATACCATTACATTTACTCGAAAAATGTTTGAAGTCACACAAGAAGTTTTTAACTTTGTCTACTTGTGCTGAATAACTCACCAATTCACAGAAAATAGGATTCAAGGGCAGGAATCGAGCTCGGCCTTCGGCTTCAGATCGGTTAGTGTATTTTGTCTAATTACCTTACCACCTATAAGGAACTTTACTAATAAAGAGTCCATTGTTGCTATATACAATACATAACATAACATCAGGCCTGTAATTCTTGAAGGCTTAGGCAGAGGTGTACCCATTAGTACACCCACATTTCGCCGGTTATGTTTAAGTCCCATGTTATAGGGCACAAATCTAGACTCCGTGGCTAGTACTGAGAAATTCCTGATGAAAAAACCCTACCATGCGATGTGCGACCTGGAAATCAAACTCAAGTCCTCGTGCTCAGTAGTCGAACTTCCTACCACTAGACCACCATGGCAATACATTTGCCAATTATTATCGCGTGACAATAAAATGAATGTTAATGTAAAAAAACAACCCAAACTTAGCAAATTGTTTAAATCTGGTTGAGTAATTTTTCATCACAGTTTTTTTGTGGCTAAATTGCTTTATTTAAAAGTTCTTTGCCGTCAATATAATAAAGGATAAAATATACTTCATTTCCGTTACTTTATAAGCAACATCGCAGGATATAGTTTTTTTTATTATTTAAACTGTTAGAATTGGTGAAGTGTCAACAATAGGTGTGTTTACCCTAAATAAATTCCAATTATCAATTTGGAGAAATTAAAGGTCGGTCAAGCGAGCTTTGACCTTAACCTACACACTTGCTTCGCCCACTCGTCCAAGTGAAGTTTGGGTTGCAGTCTGTATTTTATCTTTCGTATTTTATACATATTCATCGGGCAGGACATGCAGCATTTTCATCCAAGCTTAAATAGTTTCTGGCGGAATTAAAACTAATTACTGAATTTGCGTAACATTATATGCAGTGTCATGTCAGATGGTCCATGGTAAGAATATCGGGTCTCCCTTGTTTTACCGAAAAGAAATTGCCAAATTATCACTTCCCAAACAAATTTTCGCATAATTTCATTTGCCAAATTATTACTTACCAAAAAATCTCTTTACAAATAATTGTTACGAAAACCTATGTTTGGCAAGTGAACGTTTGAACAATAGCTTGTTCACCAACTAGTACTTTTACCATTTTTTATCTAGTCAAATATTTCAGTTGGTATAACATATTTTACGCAAAATTAAATAAGCCAAATATTTGGTGTCGTCAATTTTAAACTTACCATTTCAGTCATAAGCACTATTAACTAGTTGGAATCTCCTATTTGGATTCGGTTGGGACTCCTATTTCTGTCTGCAGGGTTTACAGGCACCTAACTAACCGAACCTCGGGGTGCCCCTGACGTCGACCGTCTAGGGTTAGCGTTTTCGTCAGCAGATCGACGGATCCCCGCTGCGCGGGGCTCCTATTCCTGTCTGCAGGGCTTACAGGAACCTAACTAACCGAACCTCGGGGTGCCCCTGACGTCGACCGTCTAGGGTTAGCGTTTCCGTCAGCAGGTCGACGGATCCCCGCTGCGCGGGGCTCCTATTTCTGTCTGCAAGGTTTACAGGAACCTAACTAACCGAACCTCGGGGTGCCCCTGACATCGACCGTCTAGGGTTAGGGTTTTTGTCAGCATCTGTTAAATTTCAATTACGTTATATTAAATCAATTTGTGTTATGTCTTCATTCCAAAATGTTTGCCTTTATATTTTTTGTCATAACAAATCATTTGACTAAACGTTTATTGTCTTAATTTTGTTTGCTGTAATAAATCATTTGATTAAAGACCAAAATCCTTAATGACATTATCCTTGGTAATAATCTGCCTAGTAAACATTTGACCAAATGAAAATGTGCGTACTAAAATTATTCCAAATATTACATTGGTATAAAAAAGGTTGCTATAATTTGTTTGGGTAATGAAAATTTGGCAAAATCTTTTCGGCAAAACGGCAGGATCCCAAGAATATCATATAGAATAAGACTGAGTATCGACCCTTGACGTACACTAACTTCAATTTGAAACATTCATCTCTGCTTGACTTGACTTGAGACTAGCTTTGTGTTGTGCAGGCAAGAATGAACTGTAGTAGGACTTAAAACATAAGTAGGTATTTTAGAAACACTGATTTTCTGACACAAAAAAAAAACAAAAAATATTTAGGTATTGAAATAAATGTTTCTATTTGTTTAAATAAATGAGTCGTCCAATGCGGTTAAGTTTCGGTAAGTTGAAGACTAAGTTGACTATTTAATAAACGAAAACATAGTCATTATCAATGAGAACTACACTGTAATTTTAGTGTAGTTTACGGTTGTAAGTTGGCCAGTTTAGAATTCTCATCTCAAAATACATCCTCATTTTACACAAACGTATTAAAAGTAAAGGTCCTGGTGGAAGCCCCTGTGGTACACCAACCGACATATTCTTTCTGACGTCGTACAAGTAATTTTTTCCTTTTCAACCGCAAAAAAAATAAAAAAAACACAGTTTTTTGTATTATATATTGATTTATGAGCAAAATTTCTTAAGCTTACTCCTGTTCTTTAGAAACTGCTTGACAAACTTCAGGATAATCTGGGTCCTTCTCACAGATAAAAGGAGCTGGCCTGTCACACCACAAGTCATCATATTGGCCTGAGCGGTATATGGCACCACAGGATTCACCTGGTGTAAAATTATTTGGCTCCCCTCCAGAAAATTTGCGGTACCCTGCTTCCTCAAGTGTTTGACCTGAAAGAATTGTTATTGTATGATTCATCATCAACTGCCTAGTCTTGACGTCAAAAGTTTTGAATCAAACTGTTGCCTTGCGGCATCCGTCTCAACGCCGACCATTTGCGAAAAAGGAGTAAAGCTCGTACTCATTTAGAGAGCATTGTTGCGGGCAGTATGAATGGCCAACAATTAAATATTAATATCTCTATACTGACACGGAACCTGTATTCTTTTTAATCGAAAATGTATTGTTTTTTAACAAAAAATCAAAGAAAATAAAACAAAAATTACAAAAAACAATGACATTTCTTTTTTGTCATCATCGACTGACTAGTAGAATGCCTTGTGGCATTCATTCCACCTATGTACCACTAATTGTATATGAAGTTTAAATAAATAATTACCATGAATTGTCCTAAAATCCCAACGTTCGCCCCAATCGTGAAATCCGACGAATGCTACATCTTTCCAGAAATTTCCCCTCATACTACCCCCGGGGTGTCTGCCGAAGAGCTCTTTTAGTACTGTGGCTTCGAGTTCACTGTTTATAATAGCAAGATGACCGCCTTCAGCGTCACATGTGAAGAAGGCTCGGGAGAAATTTTTTGCTATCGTGTGGAACTTGTAGCAACTGTTTGTCCTGGCATCTAAGCGGTATTCTGAAAGGCAGAAAGTAGGTAATATGAAATATTAATATTTACATATAAGAAACTTTGGAAATCAACGACTGATGAACGCCAACAACTAACCGTAGTACCTTACTACACAGTCATGCATATTCATTGCAATAAATAAATAAATATGAACGGAAAATCTATTTTAGGAAATTTTAAAGGTAAGCCTGTTAGACCATTCGTCATCATCATCTGCCTGCCTTTTTCCACCTATGTTGGGGTCGGCTCCCAGTCTAAGTGGATACATCTGAATACCAGTATTTTCTAAGATTGACTGCCTATCTGATGTCCGCAACCCGGTTGGTACTGGATAATGCGATAAAGGGGACAGATAAGACTGGTTTTCAGACTTTCGGGCTTCGGTCCACTCCTAAAGACTGTCAGAGATGTACAAATGTCGTGACCAACGCGTTAACATGTTTTCCAAGGCATGAAAAAAAACCAGTATTATATGATAGACTATGCTTATGCCCGCGGCTTCGCCCGCACGGACTTCGATTATTGTCTCACGAGATCATATAACTGGGATATAGTATTTGTATAAATAAAGTAACTTAACTTCCAGGGAGCATCGCAGCCGGGCATCGAACCAAGTCGCCGGTATAGCAAAGTATTTAAACCATGCTCGGGCTATTGAACTGTATTTGTAGTCACATCTGAAGTATCCCTCTAAAAGGCAACCAAATGTGTTGAAAATTATTAAAAAAGTCAAATTCATTGGTAGGTTTGATTTAAGAGGAAAGCGCCAAGATAGCTAGAAGAAAATTTGAATTTCGGGAGCTACCCTTGCGCTTTATATAAGATAAATAAAAGCTTACCAGTAATATTCAAAAAGAAAAGTAACACAAAATAACTTAACAAAAATTTCATTCTGAAACGAATTAAATAAAAATTGTGACGATACAAATACATCAACTGAATGATAAATAGTCAATTCCTGTTCACTGTAACGTTTGTGATGAGAAAATAAAAATAAACATACTTAGATGACAACAAGCCTATCGCCTCGGGATATCCTGTAATGATATGTTTTGTTGGTAATGAAGTAGGGTAAAAAACCTAATTATTGTAACTTTAAGGATTTTTCAATATAACTCTCGGAAAACAAACCACAGCAAGTTAAAGATAGAGTTGCAAGTGAAAATAAATATATTTGGAAGATAAAAGAGATACCTACCATGTTAATAAAGGTCTATTAGAACTTATTTAGACATGGAAAGTATTATTTTTCTGAATTATAGAAAAACAGTTATTAACACTCTTTCACTAATAATAGTAATTAGTTAATTCTGTTTCTAAATCTTTCAATTTTGTGTGCAATAAAGAATGAGAATATTGTGATTCGAAATGTCAGTTTGTTGACTCACCTTACTGTTCAGGATTCACTTCTGATAATCCTAACTAATATTATAAATGCGAAAGTAAGTTTGTATATTTCCTAACTAATAGTATAAATGCGAAAGTAAGTTTGTATAATATTTCCTAACTAATATTATAAATGCGAAAGTAAGTTTGTATATTTCCTAACTAATATTATAAATGCGAAAGTAAGTTTGTATATTTCCTAACTAATATTATAAATGCGAAAGTAAGTTTGTACGCTTGTTTGTTTTGTTTTCACGTTTAAACCACTGAACCGATCATCTTGAAATTTTGCACCTTAATCCGTTGTCAAGTGTACAGAAACGTTCATCCCGAAAAAAAGAGTTTCCGAGGAAAACAATAATAACGTTCTTATGATAATAGAGGGCGCCACGTGTCTTTCGAATCATGACTGAATTATATTATTACAAGCAGAGAACAACCCGAATTGATTCCTAAATTAACGCGAGTGAAGCCGCGGGCAAAAGCTAGTGTATATTATGAATCTAATAATTTGGGTTTCGGTCAATGAAAAGCAAATATAGTTAAACTAATCGTTTTTATTAAAGACTTTTTTTTCATAGTATTTATCGTCTTCAAAATCGGTATTTTTTCTCACTTTTCTTTTCTGCTTTTTCTTCTTAAATCCTATACTTTTAATGATCCTGTGTCCTTCATGCTGCAGACATTGCCTTGCAGAATAATTTACAGGCAGTGCAGCTTAAGCTCCACAAAACAAGTTTAAAAACCGGCCATGTACGAGCCGCACTCACACGCACACAGGGCTCTGTAGCACCAAACAATGTAATAAAAATATTTTGAAGGGACATTCATATGTTGTAGTGTATTACATTCAACATGAAAACTAAATTTGTTTTTCATAATATGGTAATGGAAATCAAAGTTACTGCTGCAGTTGGATGAAAAAGTCCCATAACCCAAAAACTAAACATCAAATCTTATCCAAACCAATTTTCGTTGAAATTTTTTTAACGTTCTACAATCTTAATTTTTTTCAGAATTTTAATTCTCTTACTTTAGAAATTAGAGGGGGAAAACACATTTAAACACACATTATTTTACCACTTTGGAATTATATATAGCTTTGATGAAAAAAAAAAATGTTACAGTTCTTTGTATAGCCCTCCCTTAATCATTTGTTTTTTTTTTATTTTTGTATAAAAATCGTAAAGCGGTTCACAGAATACATACCATTACATTTACCATGTTTCAACTGTGTAGTTCTAATAGTTTCGGAATAAAGTGACAGTAACATATGGACGGACAGATAGACCGACAGACAGATAGACAGACATGATGAATCTATAAGGGTTCCGTTTTTTGCCATTCGGCTACGGAACTCGAAAAATGTTTGAAGTCACACAAGAAGTTTTCAACTTTGTCTACTTGTGCTGAATAACTCACCAATTCACAGAAAATAGGATTCAAGGGCAGGAATCGAGCTCGGCCTTCGGCTTCAGACCGGTTAGTGTATTTTGTCCAATTAGACAGATACAGGTTGTATCTGTCTAATTACCTTACCACCTATAAGGAACTTTACTAATAAAGAGTCCATTGTTGCTATGTACAATACATAACATAACATCAGGCCTGTAATCCTTGAAGGCTTAGGCAG
Organism: Eurois occulta; assembly: GCA_950022335.1. Lineage (NCBI taxonomy): Eukaryota > Metazoa > Arthropoda > Insecta > Lepidoptera > Noctuidae > Eurois > Eurois occulta. The sequence goes on from OX465499.1 coordinate 6,918,987, forward strand.
AGGTGTACCCTTAGTACACCCACATTTCGCCGGTTATGTTTAAGTCCCATGTTATAGGGCACAAATCTAGACTCCGTGGCTACTACTGAGAAATTCCTGATGAAAAACCCTATCAAGCTTTGTGCGACCTGGAAATCCAACTCGAGTCCTCAAACTCAGCAGTCGAACTTCCTATCACTAGACCACCCGCGGCAACACCAATTATTGTCGCGTGACAATAAAATGAATGTTCATGCTATTTGCGTACAAGATGTTGACTTTTTAATTTTAACGAGTTGATGCTCATTAAAGTTTGAAAAACTTTTGGAAACACATTATAATTATCTGCCTTAAATAAAAAAAAACTATCGAACTAACGTCACTCAGGAACGAATAAAAGTAAAATAAAATTATATTAAAAACAACCCAAGCTTAGCAAATTGTTTAAATCTGGTTGAGTAATTTTTCATCACAGTTTTTTTGTGGCTACATTGCTTTATTTAAAAGTTCTTTGCCGTCAATATAATAAAGGATAAAATATACTTGATTTCCGTTACTTTATAAGCAACATCGCAGGAGATTGTTTTTTTATTATTTAAACTGTTAGAATTGGTGAAGTATCAACAATAGGTGAGTTTACCCTACACAAATTCCAATTATCAATTCGGAGAAATTAAAGGTCGGTCAAGCAAGCTTTGACCTAAACCTACACACTTGTTTCGCCCACTCGTCCAAGTGAAGTTTGGGTTGCATTCTGTATTTTATCTATCGTATTTTATACATATTCATCGGGCAGGACATGCGGCATTTTCATCCAAGCTTAAATAGTTTCTGGTGGAATTAAAACTAAATATTGAATTTGCGTAACATTATATGCAGTGTCATGTCAGATGGTCCATGGTAAGAATATTATATAGAATAAGGCTGAGTATCGACCCTTGACGTACACTAACTTCAATTTGAAACATTCATCTCTGCTTGACTTGACTTGAGACTAGCTTTGTGTTGTGCAGGCAAGAATGAACTGTAGTGGGACTTAAAACCTAAGTAGGTATTTTAGAAACACTGATTTTCTGACACAAAAAAAAAAAACAAAAAATATTTAGGTATTGAAATATATGTTTCTATTTGTTTAAATAAATGAGTCGTCCAATGCGGTTAAGTTTCGGTAAGTTGAAGACTAAGTCGACTATAAACGAAACCATAGTCATTATCAATGAGAACTACACTGTAATTTTAATTGTAGTTTACGGTTGTAAGTTGGCCAGTTTAGAATTCTCATCTCAAAATACATCCTCATTTTACACAAACGTATTAAAAGCAAAGGTCCTGGTGGAAGCCCCTGTGGTACACCAACCGACGTATTCTTTCTGACGTCGTACAAGTGATTTTTTTCTTTTCAACCGCAAAAAATAAAAATAAACACAGTTTTTGTATTAAATATTTATTTATGACCAAAATTTCTTAAGCTTACTCCTGTTCTTTAGAAACTGCTTGACAAACTTCAGGATAATCTGGGTCCTTCTCACAGATAAAAGCAGCTGGTCTGTCACACCACAAGTCATCATATTGGCCTGAGCGGTATATGGCACCACAGGATTCACCTGGTGTAAAATTATTTGGCTCCCCTCCAGAAAATTTGCGGTACCCTGCTTCCTCAAGTGTTTGACCTGAAAGAATTATTATTGTGCGATTCATCATCAACTGCCTAGTCTTGACGTCAAAAGTTTTGAATTGCTGTTGCTTTGCGGCATCCGTCTCAACGCCGACCATTTGCGAAAAAGGAGTAAAGCTCGTACTCATTTAGAGAGCATTGTTGCGGGCAGTATGAATGGCCAACAATTAAATATTAATATCTCTATACTGACACGGAACCTGTATTCTTTTTAATCGAAAATGTATTGTTTTTTAACAAAAAATCAAAGAAAAAAAAAATAAAAAAATAAGAAAATAAAAAAAATAAAAAATAAAAAAAAAAATTAATAAAATAAAAATAAAAAAAATAAAAAAAAAAAGAAAAAAAGCACAAATAAAAGACAGCAGCAGCAGCAGCAGTTAATAAAATAAGTTAGTATAAGCTTTTTTTTTAAATGTACTTGTTGTGCACGTAGGTTATCCTCTACCGTTAATCTCGCAATCGAAGTAAGGTTTGCTGTAAGAAAACCCAATTTTGGGTTAAGCTCGCCGTTGTACATAAGCTATATATTGTAATGTTGTGTATATCTTTTAATTTTGTGTGCAATAAAGAATAAGAAAATAAAACAAAAATATAAAATTACAAAAACCAATGACATTTCTTTTTATCATCCATTGACTGACTAGTAGAGAATGCCTTGTGGCATTCATTCCACCTATGTACCACTAATTGTATATGAAGTTTAAATAAATAATTACCATGAATTGTCCTAAAATCCCAACGTTCGCCCCAATCGTGAAATCCGACGAATGCTACATCTTTCCAGAAATTTCCCCTCATACTACCCCCGGGGTGTCTGCCGAAGAGCTCTTTTAGTACTGTGGCTTCGAGTTCACTGTTTATAATAGCAAGATGACCGCCTTCAGCGTCACATGTGAAGAAGGCTCGGGAGAAATTTTTTGCTATCGTGTGGAACTTGTAGCAACTGTTTGTCCTGGCATCTAAGCGGTATTCTGAAAGGCAGAAAGTAGGTAATATGAAGTATTAATATTTAAATATAAGAAACTTTGGAAATCAACGACTGATGAACGCCAACAACTAACCGTAGTACCTTACTAGACAGTCATGCAAATTCATTGCAATAAATAAATAAATATGAACTGAAAATCTATTTTAGGAAATTTTAAAGGCAAGCCTGTCATCATCATCTGCCTGCCTTTTTCCACCTATGTTGGGGTCGGCTCCCAGTCTGAGTGGATACATCTGAATACCAGTATTTTTCTAAGAGTGACTGCCTATCTGATGTCTGCAACCCGGTTGGTACTGGATAATGCGATAAAGGGGACAGATAAGACTGGTTTTAAGACTTTCGGGGTTCGGTCCACTCCTAAACACTGTCAGAGATGTACAAATGTAGGGACCAACGCGTTAACATGCTTTCCAAGGCATGAAAAAAAAAACCAGTATTATTATGATAGACTATGCTTATGCCCGCGACTTCGCTCGCATGGACTTCAATTATTGTCTCACGAGATCATATAACTGGGATAAAAAGTATCATTTATATCAATCCAGGTTATAAACTATCTTCACTCAAATCCGTTCAGTTGTTTTTGCGCGAAAGAGTAACAAACATTCATCCATCCATCCATCCTCACAAACTTTCGCATTTATAATATTCGTAAGACTGTCATCCATCCTCGGACCGACTTCAGCAAACATTGCATAACCTTAAAGATCGACCCGTGCGACTGTTAGATATTATTTGCAACAGCAACAACAACATCCATTTATTTTCAGGCTACTTTAGCCATGAGCCTCTCCTATTGGATCTTCCCTACGATAACTCTTACCAGGATCTGTAGTGCCGCATTCGTTGATTCTCATTTTATTATTTGCGGACCGGTAACAGACATACGGACGAGTTGCTTCACATGAGAGATCTGCTAAATCTCCATTAAAATTCATTGTGAGACAGCTTTCTATATTGTCCTTATTGTTAGGCTCATTTGGTGCCCAAGTCTTAGGGATTTTGGAAAGCGGAATACCTGTAAGTTAAATATCTGTATTAGTCTTAATTTAGTCTATAAAAAAATATTTCATTTTAAATCTTCTCAGTATCACACAGCTCAATTGAATCTTTTGCAAACGTAACGATTATACAGTAAGTAACAAAAACCCTGTTGTTCCTGTTAGGGACGTATACATTTACCTACAAACACAACATTGATGAAGTTATAATTAAAAAAAATTAAGCATTGGCCAGTCGAGAGGCCAAAATCAAATAACTATTAAAATCGACACATTTAAAAAAATGTTTCGAGTATCTGATTTTACAAGAACATCTTTATTTCGCTAAATAGCCGAGCTCGGCGGCTTCCTTTGACGCGACAGAAGATGCCTAGAAATCAGTTAAACCTTACAAATATTAATAATTAATTTTTTTTTTTTAATTATTTTTGTTGACCGTTTTTTATATATGACTTCCTTTATTACGTTTGTATTCCGATTCTTAAAACGTAGGTAGAAGGAACAACAGGGTTTTTGTTACTTACTGTATAGCAAAAAGTATCAAAAGTATGATTGTTATAATTTTGTTAAATATACCTATTTTCTTTCTTTGTATATTTATGGGTGTGATAATATAGACCAACAAACTGAATGACTTTTTCTATGGGACCAACATTGTAATTGCGAAAAAGAACAATGGGTAAATTTGTATGGACCCCGTACCCACCCTTGTAGCTAAGTATTTTTTCCGTGACTACGATGGTGTTTCCATGGAGGATGTTGTTCTATTTGTTCGTGAAAAATATCGTTTTTATTCAATAGGAAGGAAGCTTTATCTCATAAATTTTACTTTATACTGAATATTTTTTTATTTAAAGCACAATGTACACAACCATAGTTAAACGCTAGGCTTAAACTAACGCGTACATAACCATATTAGGGCGCAGCAAGATAATTTAAAACTAATAATATTGAAGCTTACCATCAACAGTAAAATAAGCTCCTTGAGCGAAGGTGGCATGAATCCCAGTAAATATTTCATAATATCCTTGTTCAGATTCAGTGGAGTTTGTGATCTTTGTTAATACAGTTTTTATATCTTGTGTGGTTGGTGAAGCTAGAACAGCACCTGGTGATAAAACAAATAAAATTACTTGTCGCTTATCTATACTATGGTACTATACACCATTATTTTTAGGTCGTTCTGGAACCAAATACCATTAACTCGATCATCGAACTCGAAACGATTGGGACTATCTTATACAAAAAGTAACAATAAAAAAACACGAAAGAATAAATGTAATATTTTTTTTGTGAAATAATGAGAATCGATCGATGAATGAATTTTTCAATAGGTATCGTTCGCATGTGTTGCCGATCGTGGATACGTTTTACACACACAATTATGCATTTGCACAAAAATAAAACATTAAATTTATTCAAAAAATCCGTTGCGTAGTTTTAAAGATTTAAGCATACATAGGGATATAGGGACAGAGAAAACGACTTTGTTTTATACTATTTAGTGAAGTTTTATCCGCTGCCATACCGTTCATCCAATTGCGTTATAACTTTGTCAACTTAATGCTTGCGCGCATAGGTTATGGGCAAGGAATATTAAAAAAAAACAGTAGGGAAACGTAATAGGGAAGTATAGAAAAAGAAGATATGCTGCGCAGACCCCAAATAGATTGGGATGAGGGCAGGACAATGATGACCAGGACAAATATATAAGTGCTTACCTTCCAACGCACAGCGCAGCCGGGCGTCAAACCAAGTCGCTGGTACATCATGGTGCTTGAACCACCCATTGGCTTTTGAATTATATTTGTAGTCACATCGAAATGATTTTGATCCTTCTTAAAGTACATGGAAAATAAATTAGATAGAATCATTTAAACGTAATGCCTGTTGTACATTATTCACAAACTATAAATAGACTTAAAAAAAATTGCCAAACCAGGAAAAAACTATTATTATAATCAGTGGTGGTCCATTCGCATTACTTTGTATAATTTATTTACTCACCACTGCTCTTAAAACGGTGGAGGAAAACATCATGAGGAAACCGGCATGGCATAGGACCAAAAATTTGAAGCCATGTAACATAAATCTACCAATCCTCTCCTGGCACGCGTGGTGTATTATAGCCCATTCTTTCTTATGAAGAGGAGGTCTGTGTCCCCAGCTGTATGAACATTATAGGCTCATTAAAACAATCAAATATAATATCAATATTACATTGTCCTGGGATCAAAGGACTATTGTAGCCAATAAGCCAGATATAGTGGTGGTGGATCGATTAAAGCCACGCACAATGATTGTTGACATAATGGTCCCACATGAGGAGAATCTCGTGAAAGCCGAAAAACATAAACAAATCAAGTATCTTGAATTGGCTCTCGAGATTATAGACATGTGGGATGTGAATACAGCGATCGTTGTGCCGATAGTCGTTTTAGCCAATGGCTAATAGCCTCGACCAATATCTTAGGAAGCTCTTGCTTGGCAGCTGGATCAAGGGCTTGATTCAGAAAGCAGTACTTCTGGAAACGGTGCGTATTTTTAGGTTAGGTTTCATTCCTCAGGTATAAAATCCCTAACCACAGGTAGCTTGGACCCTGTTCCCGATGTTCCCGGGTTACTATTTTTTATAGTTTCTTATGTTATACCGATTATGTAAAAACATAAAAGATGTTTGTAAAGATGAATAAACGAAAAATATAATATCATCTTAAGGCAAACAATATATTATTAGAAGCTGGATTATCTGTTGCCTAAAAAATGTGTAGTAGATTAGTACGTTTTCTTAACATAATAATCTTGCAATGATAGTATAACTGTTGTTACATTTCTAAGTATGGAAGCCAAGAATTACCTATCATTGTTATTTTTCGTGAAGATAAAATTACGACAAACCCCCTTGGTATGGATGGATATACTGAGAAATGTGAAACGTAAAAGGGCTAATAGATTTTGTATGACCATATGAAAGAAAAAACAGAGCATACAAAACATGAATGAATTGTATGAAAGATTTGAATTCTAAATTTAAATAAAGACAGGAGGCTATCGAACACCAACGGGCTATAGAACAAATTATAAAACAAAACATGATCATTGCGAGTGCTAACATTTGTAGTAGCAAACCTCTTAAAGCAATTTAAAAAATTAAAATTATATTACCAATACACTTCAGGCAAAAAAGTAGCACAAAATACTTTAACCAAGACTTCATAATGTCAGGACTGGGTTATTTATGTGTTAAAACAATTATTTTACCCTTATTTATAGGTGATTCCAATATTATCGGTAGACATATGAACTTTCAGTCAATGGTTCCCAAATAGAACCTTACCTATGCATATAATAATTTTGTGTATTTTTTCCTGTCATTGTGGCAAGGTTTTGTCAAGTAACAAAGCATCGGAATAAAACAGTGAGTGCTTTGACGTGGTCTAAAATAGCTTATGATATCACGCCTGAAATCCCAGAAGGCTTAAGCTGAGGTGTATGCGGTACTTCCAGATGTCGCCAGTGACGATTAAGTTTCATAGAATAGGGTGCGAGCTTATTGCCAGTAATCGGGCACACATCAAAACGATCAAAATTCCCGGTGATGAAAACCCTATAATACTTTGCTCGATCTGGGAATCGAACCCAGGAACTCATGCTCAGCAGACGCTCTTGTGAACACTGGACCAACGTAATAATAGCTAATAATATGAGCCTTGCCGAGACCGTACTAATTTCTCGTCTATAAGTGAGCACATTCTAAATCTTACAAAATAGGTTCGACTTACGGTTATTTCATACTTCGACTAGCTTTAACCTGCGGCTTCGCTCGCTTTATGGTCGGAAATTATCCCACTGGAACGTTTGAAATATAGCCTATGACATGCGAGGATAATGGAGCTTCCCATTAGTGATATTTCGGAATCCAATCAGTAGTTTCGAAGATTATGTCCTACATTCAAACTTACACATACAAACTTAAGAACTTTACCTCTTTATACTCTAGTATAGACCAGCACTTCGCCCGTGACTTCGTCCGCAAAAATTGTGATAGCTCGGCTAATATGCATGATATTAATATAATTTATAGTCTTTAACACTCACGCATAATGTAGCTTTTTGCCAATGAAATAATTTTTAGAATTGGATCATTAGTTCTGGAGATTACCCCCTACATACAAACTTACAAACCAATTTTATATCTTTATAATATTAGTATAGATTTCATTTTGTATTGAGTTAAAATGCGGTAGACGATACATTTAAAGTACCTTATCAGAAAAACCGCAAAATTTGAAAACCATTGACACAGGAAATAAAATAACAGGTACAGACGGAAACACTAATCTTAATAAAGCTTAACTTATCGCTTTGTATAAATAAACTAATGATATAGGTATTTCAGTGTACTAACTAGGATAAAACCTGGACGCTTAGCCAATTTAACATCAAAACATCCTTAACATGGTACATCATTAGTGTAATATAACTGCATACATTATCGCACCATTGTTTATATAAACTACTACACAAATGACCATATTATGAATAATAACTTTACGTCACACTTATAGTCCCCGGAGGTTTAGGCAGAGATGTATCTAATATCCACTTCGCCAGTTTTTTTGAAGTGAAAACTTCTTTAGCGGTGTTGGGCATTTTTTTTGTGATGGGTAAAAAATGTTAAACTCGCGTCAGGACACGTGACCTGATCCAAAATTCGTAAGACGGAGGGAGTTCTGAAGTGTTAAATTTTAATGGAATATAAATTGTCATTTTTGTGTACAATAGCGCAATAAATGAATATTGTATTTTACCACATAAATGACAGTACTTTTATACTGATAATTAAAGCAATTCTTGTAAAATTATTCCCTAACCGTTCCAAAATATCAAAAATGCACAACGTTAATATTCAAGTTTTCACTTCTGCCGGCACTCCCGGAGTGCAACCCGTTGATTTTTTTTCCTTAGCTTATTGTTCTACCGCTGGGCAAAGGCCTGCCCCATAGCCTTCCACTCTTCTCTCCATGTGGTTTTCTCCGGCCAATCTGTCACAAACGCCAAGTCGTCACGCTAGGGTATTCTAGACCTCCCGTGGAGACGACCAGGGAGCCAAGTTAGCATAGGATAATAATAGTAGTAACAAGTAATAATAGTAGTAATAGTGGTAGTAGTAGTAGTATAGTAGTATAAATAAAATTATTTTCAGTATACACCTACCACTGCTTGTCTCTGCATCACCCAAAGGTTGACTGGTAGAAAATGCCTATGGCATTAAGTCCGCCTCTGTACTATGTGCTTGAAGTGTTAAATAAATAAATAAATAAATAATATACTCTCGATAGCCATTAAATCCTAATTATTCTTGTACGGGAAAATTTAAGGACGATTGTGACTAAAAGAGTGAGAAGATAAAGCTGGATGAATGTCCTCTACATTCATCCTGCTTTAAAAAAAGCAAGACCAAAGAAAAGAAAAATGGATTGTGTAAGGAATGTTTTGAAAGAAAAGGAAGTATGTGATAGCGTAATGATTGACAATAATGGAAGAATTGCACCGCCCCAGAATAACATGAGACGGAAGCAGAAGAAAGATGTTTAGAAAACTTTTAGACAATTATAAAAATACTTTCCGTAACTTATGAACACGGAGTATTTAAAACCGTAATGGAGCAGTTGTCTTATAAAGTAAAAGCCAATCTGAAATAGTCTTAGTTTGTTTTATGATTGCAACCAGGCTTCTGATTATGTTTACAAGAATACATTTATCTCCAAGACGAACGTAGGTTAGCATAACTATGAATTTGAATGTCTCGGTATACTAGTTATGGCACAATTTCAGGGCATACCTGGAAGATTCTAAACTGAATTCGAAGCCAGTTGAGCCGCTGCAGGTACAAGTAGGTCCGGTGGGGGTATTCCGATAAAACTGAGTGCGACTGCGGAGTCTCATCCCAAACCATGGCCCACCTCCTGATATGGTCTTTGTGCAACTTCACCTGCACTTTAAGGGACCTGTCCGAAGCCACCACCAACGCCGTCGATGTGGTTGAGTGAATTTAATTATTTATAATCATGAGAATCATCGACACCAAGAACCTATCGAAACCAATGATTTTGGTATAAACAAAAAGGGGAATCAGGCTTGTTCAATCAATCAATAATAGTCTTTGATCAAGATGTTACAAGAATTGTTATACATATTATAATCTCTCTATGTTTGCTTTCTGTTATTTAAGATATTGATTCAATAAGATTCAAAATGTTATCTCCTATACCATATTTCTCTAATTTAGTATTGTTATGTTTGTTATTGCAACCTAAAACTATGTATAAGTCTAATTCTTTATCAATACTTTTTCGTTTTCTTATAAAGGACAATGACCAAAGTTGGTACCAAAAAGTCTCGCGCCTCAAAACCAAAATATTATAGTAATTAGTTTCATATTTTTTTACGGCATTACGCGTCGGGGATTTGATTTTTGAACTGGAAATATACTTTTCGAGTTTAAAAGTACGAATATTGTTTTAGGCCGCGGCCCCATGTCCACGGCGCGGCGCCGGCCGCCGTGTGACGTTGCGGCGCCGCCGCCGTAACACGGCACGACGTCGTGCCGCAGCACGGTGCCGCGGACGGCGTGCGCGGGCGGGGGCGAATTCTCAGTCGACATTTGGCAGTTGGTGTGCAAGCATGCGTGTTAATCAAAATGGTGGAAAATATCGATTTAGATTTCTTTATTTCGTTAGTGGAGGCACGTCCAGTGCTCTGGGATAAGACAAATGACAATTATAAGGACAAACATGTAAAAACAGAAGGATGGAAAGACGTTTGCCGAACCATTTTTGAATCATTTGATGACAAGGATATTAAAGAAAAAACTAAACTGTATTCAAATTTTTCCCTGAGTATGGACGCATTAGATTGCTCATTAACGGTAGGCCTTCATCTGCAATAAAGACATACGGAACTGGTTTTTGAAGGCCTGGCAAAGGCTTTGGAGCTGGTATGGGAAATCGATGTTGTAATAATAATTCGTATAGTTTTGTGTTCTGAAATATTGTCGAATCGCATTCTTTTCCATATGCTCCTATATCGACATATATAAATCTGTATTTAGAATATCGACTGAGAATTCTCCCTCGCGGCACACCGTCCGCGGCACCGTGCTGCGGCACGACGTCGTGCCGTGTTACGGCGGCGGCGCCGCAACGTCACACGGCGGCCGGCGCCGCGCCGTGGACATGGGGCCGCGGCCTTACTCTCTTTATATGACGTTCCGTTTCAACTGAATATAAATGACGTTCCGTTTCAATTGAACAAACCCTTGTCTGTCGAGCGGACTCTAAAATTAATTACAATTAAGTAAGATCAGTACACCAAATCGATTTAGTTTGGTTTATTGCTATTTGCAACAAAATAGATTTTCTCAGCCTAAAGATTTTGATTTATCGATTACATCCCTAAATCCCGACTAGTTTATAGCACTTACTATACTCTATGGTTTATAGTTATCTTATCTGTGGCATCTGACATTTGTACTGTACTGACTGACTATTGGCAATGTAAAGGTCTAAAATAAAATCGAGTTTCAGTCAAGCATACTGTGGATGTTACTTTAACTCGTAATTCTTACTAATATTAGTGTATTACGCTGTTTTTAGAGCAATAATGTAATGTATGTGTGTTAAAATACGTCGTTGGTAGCGTCAAAAAAATAGACCTACTTTTTAGGTTAGTTTCGATTTTATAAAATAACTCTGAAACGCGGGTTTTTTTTTCAAAAATAATTTTTGTAGGAGTTAATACGATCAGTGTAGTCTATAAAAAACAAGGTTTGATTTTGATGCAGCATGGTACGGGATTCCATACTTCCATGAGCATTCTCTTTTCAGAGTTTAGAAGAAAACGAAAACTTAAACACTTACGCTATTATTTGAAAACACACTTTTAATTAGATTCATTTATTTATTCAAACATTCATTTTTAATATTCAGGTTGTCAACATTAAGTTTTTGATATCTATTTTGTTGCTTCGGTTCCCGGACCATCCAGGAACGGCTTCACAAACTGCAGTACTATTTGGATTCTTCTCACAGATATACGCGGCGGGCCTGTCACACCACAAGTCATTTAAGCGCCCCGAGTGGTTTATCGCTCCACAGTTTTCCCCTGGTGGCGCATTGCTTGGTTCTGATGGAGAAAATTTGTTATACCGTAATTCCCTTATCGATTGACCTGAAACACGATTCCAAAAAGTGATGCTGTTTTGAAATTTGTGTGTTCACAAAATTTGTGTTGAAAGTGTAGTGTCATTCAGAATCGAACTTAATTAATGTTTTGTCGATCATATTTGCTGAATAGATCTAATTGTATCTTTGTCGTATAAAACAAGATTATTAATGACGTGAATTGTAGTGAGTAATATTATTCAATCATTTTTATGAGTTCTTGCCTTCAGCTTTTTTGAAATGGCAGAAACGGAACCTTGATCCAACGGAACCTTGAACATTGAACCATTCGTCTTATCCATCTGTCGCAGAGCAGGTATCTTATTTAATACTGTTTATTCACGAATAAATAAAAAATAGGGGTACATATTATGTAACAGAAGGTTGAAAACCATAAAATCTACGTATATAATTACTGCGTGGGGTGTTTATAGCAAACTCTTAAAAAATGATATCGAGGTTCCTCAAATATTTGCTTCTTATGCTTCTAAAGCCGTAAAAATTGTGTCTCCCCTTTAATTACGTTACTCTACGTTTACTCTACGTATATAATTATGTTGAAACTCTACGACTCTACGGTCCGAGTGGGGGCCTTTTCAGGGAAATTTCAAAATGCTTAGTTGACACTTCCCGTGACCCAAGGGCTGGCTTTTACCTCGGCCAGAGGCTTAGCGTTGTCATACAGCGTGGCAATTCTCCAATCCATGGATTCGGGTAAGGCGTGAAAACCTACAAAAGCTACGTCTTTCCAAAAGTTTCCCACCATCTTTCCAGCAGGATATTTAGCAAAAAGTTCCTTGAGTACTTTGGCTTCTATTTCACTGTTTATAATAGCAAGATAGCCGCCTTCAGCTGAGCACGCGAAGTAGGCTCGTGAGAAGTTTCGTGGTATTGCGTGGAACTTGTAACAAATGTTGGTTCTGGTATCCAAGTGGTATTCTGAAAAGATGTTTTTGTATTTTATGTCATTTCTAAAGTAAAAGAAGGTTTGCATTTATTGTTGTACGTATTTAAAAAAAAGGTTGGTATAAACCTGTTTTTTTTAATAAACCCAAGCTCCAGAAATTTAAATACCTTATTTGTCCAATTTCAAAACAATTTCAATAAAGTTTTATGCAGTTACTGAAAAATGTGTTTAACAAATCAGCTAGTTAGCCTAAAGTTACCTGGATCAACAGTTCCACATTCATTGACCTTCATTTCAGAGTTTTCAGAACGGTAACAGATGTAAGGACGAGTATCGCCACAAGGTTTTCTAATAATTCTTCATCACCATTCATAGCAATACAATTTTCATCATTATCCTTATTATCTGGCTCATTGTCAGCCCAAGCTTGTGAGAAATCATACAACGGTATACCTGTAATTTCATAATTCCTTATAAGACTAAGGATTGCTGTTGTGTTACTGCTGAGGTTAAATAACTGCTACTTCAAGTTTAGAATCACCATCAATGATCCGAGTAGAGAGATTAATTTATGGTGCTACAACTACAACAATATGGACAAGCCTTTTTCAAAAATCTCTATTGAAAAATCCCGTTTATGTGACTCTGATAAGAAGACAAAAGGATATTTTATAATAATATCGAATATTTATTATTGGGTAGTAATTATAACAGCAGGAGCGAAGGCAAAGGCAGGTTCCAAGTACCACGAAAGTACCTAATTAGTTAAACAACCAAGCTTTGCCAACTTCAATGACAAGAATAATAATGAAATCTTCATTATTTAAATTTCCAAAGGCATGAATCTTAAAAGTTTTCAAGTTTTCGTAGGCCGTATTAACTTAGCGTCTGATCTTTACTGATTGACTGACCTTCAACCGTAAAAAAATCTCCTTGAGAGATGCTGGCAAAAATCCCGGTAAAGATTTCAGAATATTCTGATAAGAAATGCCTGATTATGTGAGTCATTAATTTGTTATTTCTGGTGTTGTTGGGGAAGCTAGTGTAGCACCTGGTGACAAAACAAAGTTACTAGAAAAATCGACATAATATTATAATGATAGACACCGTGTTCACGACCTCGGGCAAAGCCACTCGCGTCAAGTGACATGACTTGTTTATTTTTTTGTTACTTGTTTATCCCCGAAGGCTCATTAGCGCAAAATACGACGTTGCTACGGAATACCCAAGGTACCTACTTCACCAATATTTCAAATGTAACGACAGCAATGCTTGATTCATCGCCATTCATTGCCATTGCTTTATTAAGAGCGAAAGTTTCAGCCTCCCGTTTAATGTGCCTGCTGTATTTTTTTAAACATAATGTTTTAACTCTGAGATCGTCATGAAGGCTTTCAGTATCTCAGAGGTGCCTCTTTCTCCCCCGCCATTCCTTGGTCATGACAAGGAAGCTAGACTTCCCTTAAAGTTTGTCGAATCAATTATTGAAGTCATAGCTCCCTAATTAGCTTTGCTACTTAATTTGTGTATGGACCAAAGGGTATTTCCATATTAATTAATGAAATAAAGTAAATTAATACCACATTTTAAATCTGGAGACAGCAAAGACACAAATAATTATAGATAGATGTCTGTTTTGCTGGTTTTCAGCAAGGTGTTTGAAAATTCGTGGGAAGAGGCACAAAATACAATAGTCACATTTTACGACCTATGCAAGGCGTTTTGTTGCGTGAATCATAAAACACAGTTAGTAAAACTTGAGTATAACGAACTGGGAAAACCAGCACTCAGCTTAGTAAAATTATACATGACATATCACATGCAGCAAGTAGAAATAAATAGCGTATACTTATAAGGACTAAAAGTAAAAATGGGGGTAACGCAAGGCTCAATATTGGGCCTTTTCTTTTTCTAGTCTATATAAATGAATTTCCTCAGATACTGAAAGGCAGACCTCAAAAAGTGTTATTTGCTGATGACACTTCACTGATTTTTAAGGTTAGCATACGTGAACAGCAATTTTTCGACGCAAATAACGCTGTACTTAAGATTCATAACTGATTTCTTGTAAAATAATTTGGCGTTAAATGAGATTAAAACTAAATACGTTATAATATTCGCGTTATCCAATGTAAGAAATAGCGAATTTAACGTTGTTTTGAATAGTCAGATACTAGATTTCATCGAAAAGACTGTTTTCCTGCAATGGAGTCTTCACGGATATTACTCCCCTTTTTAATAAGCCGGCCATTCAGTTCACAGATATCCGTTTCGACTACTGCAGTTCGTGATCTGGGCAATTGTTTTGCCGGAGTGACGAAGTTTAGAGGTGGAGGATTTGTTTCTCCACAATGTGTGTTTATTTCATAACGTTGTTTTATATTATAACACAAGTACTTTTTATTTTGTTTTCTTATTTATGAATTCCAAATGTTTATTCTGTCTTGGCATCCGTACGTTTTTTTCTCGGGTGACCTCTGAAAACCAGCGCTGTGCTGTGGGCCCCGTTTACTACAGCACCATGTTGAGTTGTAACCTGCTTGTCGCAGTCACGAAGTGCAAGATATCAACTTTTTTTTTGTTCCGTCCTGTTCTATTGATAAATATTTGTTATGCAATAAATGTTTATTTTCATTTTTTGTCATTTTGTATGCACGTCATGTCCCTAAGACAAATAAATAGCGCGTCGATGTCTGAATTCAAGTGTTTGAGAACCCCTGACTTAAAGCAATGAATTGTATTGTAACATAACAAGTGAAGCATAAATATTCAATAAACACTCATTTATAAAAGTAAAGATAAAACAAGTTATTAAAGAACATGGGAATATTAGGTGCGCTTGTTTCCTTGCAAATCAAATGTAGCTACTTTTACGACGTGTATTGATGAATACTGATGGTGATAGTCACGATTTCATTAAATTAACCCATGAAAGTGCGTAGAAGGATTTCATGCCTATAATTTAAGCATAATCAGCCTTTACTATACCCACTGGTGGATCGCAGGCCTGCTCTCTATGAGAGCCCATGGGTTAAAATCAGGTTGTTGAAATTCGCATCAGCAAAAACCAAAATATAATTTTTTGGTGGTATCGCTCAAAACTCAGTCCAAACTAACGTTAAATCAGTCTATACAGGGTCTAATCTGAAGTTATGTGCAGCAGAACGAAGTGGTAAAAGAAATCATGTCCTTAAAAATAAAGCAGCTGCATTCGTTTTTTTTAAAGCCTTGTCCTTAGTCAGAATTTGCCGTTTTTTTTTTACAAAAACAGCAACCTGTTTTATTGCACTTACTGAAGTTGTTGCTGGTTAGGATTGCATACTGCGAAGGAATATTGTGTGTCAAATAAAATTTATCCATAAAATTACTGTACATTTCATGTTATTTATCGACTTCAATATACATTGACATGCTTCATAAACTAAGTTCTAGAATATTTCATTTAATGCGTAATAAGATAACAGGTGGCATAGTATATGTTATACGGTTATCAGTATTATGTGCCGAACACACCGGTGTACATCTCCCGCCGACACTACACCACTACGGCTGAAGACATCGTGAAGTACGTGCGTCAGAAGACCAAGTATGTGGAGTACGTGTGTCTAGTACGTGACGAGAGTGCAGTTGCTGGAGTTGCGCCGCAACGTCAACTTTGAGGCGATCGTGGTGCGAGTGCCAACGTGCTATCTGCACCTCGTCTTGTCTGGACTTATAACCGTTTGATTAAAACATGCTCGCTTTTATCAACGGACAATTACAGTTTGCAAAAATATTTTGTCATGACATTTGTCACCATTCTCTAACAGGTCAATTTCTGCCTATAGCAGTGGCGTTGCTAGGAGGCAACAAAAAACGCCGCGGGAGACGCCCCGGGCGCCGGTGGCCACGTGGTGGCTCTCGGCCACTGCCAGATAATTCCTTGGGAAAACGTTATAAGTTTATTTTATGATTTAAGCAAGGCTTTTGATTAAGTTGACATTTATCTCCAAGATCATAGTACATTCCTTATCTAAACAATCAAATTGAATAATAAACTGTACTAGCTTATGCCCGCGGCTTCACACGCGTATAATCGTAGGCTCATTTTTTGGTCCACACATACGTACATGATCACTCACTCCTTTTTCCAACGGGGGTTTGAAGATACCCCACCTTACAATCTTTGCATACATGATATTAGTAGACAATTTAATACGCTGTAAGGTACGATTAATACCTACTGTGTAAATAACAAGATTTTTATTGCGTAGAACTACCTATATTCATAAATTATTCCTATTTTATTGAGTTTCCTTTTCAATTCCCAACATCTAGTGTCATCATCATCTGCCTAGTCTTTTCCCAACTATGTTGGGGTCCAGTCTAACCGGATGCAGCTGAATAGCAGTATCTTACATGGAGCGACATCCTATCTGACCTCCAAAACCCAGTTAGCGCTAGGTAATACGATACCCCTTGGTAAGACTGGTTGTCAGACTTTTGGGCCACTGACTGTCGGTCACTGACTCTTTGACAGTCGTTATACCTGTAACGACAGGTATAACGACTGTCAAAGATCTACAAATACAGCCGAGACCAAAACGGCTTAACGTGCTTTCCGAGGCACGGAGGAAACTCGGTATAATAATTCATTTTTTTTTTTTAATAAACTTTTTTAATATTCAGGTTGTTAACATTTAGTTCTCTATGTACGAGTATGTTGTTGTATCGTCTCCCGTATCATAAGGTATGGCTTCACAAACTGCAGTACTCTTTGGATTCTTCTCGCAGATAAAAGCGGCGGGCCTGTCACACCACAAGTCGTTTAAGAGCCCCGAGCGGTATATCCCACCGCAGTTTTCTCCTGGAGCCGCATTGTTTGGTTCACCTCCAGAAAATTTGCTGTACCCTGATTCCCACAGCGTTTGACCTGAAATAGGATCAATAAAGTGATGCTGTTTATAAATTTTTGTAAACACAATACTCTTTTAAAAAGTTTACAGTCATTCGGAAATAAAATTGAACTAATATTCATTCATCATCATTTGCCTAGCCTTTTCCCAACAACTTGGGGTCGGCTCCCTGTCTAACCGGATGTAGCTGAATACCAATATTTTACATAAAGCACTTGCATATCTTCCACGATCATGGCGCTTGCAACAGCGTTGAAATATCGTGAGCTCAAAATAATGAACAATCATGGAAGATATTCTGTAAGTGACAGTATAAGTTTAGTTTTAAACCGTGAAAGCTTATAACAGTGTTTGAATTGATGTTACACCAAAACGACAACAATATCCTGTTGACCCATAAAAACTTGTGCAAGACAGTGTTAATTACCATGAACAGTTCTCCAATCCATGGATTCGGGTAAGGCGTGAAAACCTACAAAAGCTACGTCTTTCCAGAAGTTTCCCACCATCTTTCCAGCAGGATATTTAGCGAAAAGTTCCTTGAGTACTTTGGCTTCTATTTCACTGTTTATAATAGCAAGATAGCCGCCTTCAGCAGAGCACGCGAAGTAGGCTCGTGAGAAGTTTCGTGGTACTGCGTGGAACTTGTAACAACTGTTGGTTCTTGTGTCCAAGTGGTATTCTGAAAAGATGCTTTTGTATTTTATGTCATTTCTAAAGTAAAAGGTTTGCATTTATTGTTGTACGTATTTAAAACAAGGTTGGTAGATACCTGGGGCATTTTTTTTAAGAGAATCTCTGCGAAAACATCTCATGTGATCACATCTCAGTTATAAAGTTATAATAAACCCAAGCTCCAGAAATTGAACTACCTTATTTGTCCAATTTCAAAACAATTTTAGTAAAGTTTTATGCAGTTACTGAAAAATGTCTTTAACAAATAAGCCAGTTAGCCTAACGTTACCTGGATCAACAGTTCCACATTCATTGACCTTCATTTCAGAGTTTTCTGGACGGTAACAGATGTAAGGACGAGTTTCATAACAAGGTTTATCTGATATGTCTCCATAACCATTATAAGCAATACAATTTTCTTTATTATTCTCATTGTTTGGTTCATAGTCAGCCCAAGGTAGCAATAATTCAGACAACGGTATACCTGTAATTTATAATTCTTCATTAGTATCAATTCAGTCTATAAACGCATGCAGTATTTATTTGATTGGCCTGTTGGTCTAGTGGTTAGTGACCGTCGATTTCCACACAGGACAAAAATCTTTGTGCGATAAGTACGATTATTGGTTCTGTATCTGGGTGTGTAATTTTATCTACAATATGTATACAGAAATATAAAAACTTGAGAGGTGTCAAGGGACACCCGGATAGAACGAAGTTTTAAGAATTTTATTTAAAAAAAAATATATATATATATGTCGCAGAATCAACACAGGGTCACAATTATTAGAATCGCTATTGATTATCATTAATTAGAATAACGCCATCTATCATCGTTTCTCGGAAGCGTCAAGCAGTTTGCTTGGGTGAGGTCGATACAGGGCGTGGCAGGTCTTGTTTGACAGCTGTCAGTTGTCATTGGTTGGACGTATTTGACTTGACAGACTTCACTTTTTGGTGAGACACGAGCGCGAGAGGTCGTTCTGCCAGCCTGTATCGAACTTCCCGCGTTTCCGTACCTTAATCCATTTCCATCGGCTTGATATAATGAGATTTTGTTATTTTGTTTTCGGAAGTGCATAAATAGACGGTTGTAATCAGTGTGGAGACTATTATTTCATACCTACACCATGTCGAACTTAGACTCTGATAACCAAGTACCCCAAATTGGTGAATTACCTTCGTTATATAAATTAATAATAAAAAAAACACCACATCCACAGACCAACCTTGGCAACCGTTGCTTATCTTGGATCACCCATCCACAGACAGACCTTGGCAGTCGTTGCTTAATCTTGATTACCCATTCACAGACCAACCTTGACAACCGTTGCTTAACTTGGATCACCCATCCACAGACAGACCTTGGCAGTCGTTGCTTAACCTTGATCACCCATCCACAGACCAACCTTGGCAACCGTTGCTTAACTTAGATCACTCATCCACAGACAGACCTAGGCAGTCGTTGCTTAACCTTGATCACCCATTCACAGACCAACCTTGACAACCGTTGCTTAACTTGGATCACCCATCCACAGACAGACCTTGGCAGTCGTTGCTTAACCTTGATAACCCATCCACAGACCAACCTTGGCAACCGTTGCTTAACTTAGATCACTCATCCACAGACAGACCTAGGCAGTCGTTGCTTAACCTTGATCACGCATCCACAGACCAAAGACGAAACGAAAATATCTGGCTTGCTTTCTATGAGAGAGAGAGAGAGAGACAGATAGAGAAACATGCGCACGCCGCTCGGCTTACAATAGCTTACTATAGCAAAAAGTGTCGTTACAACTTTTCGTCTTAATTTTTTCCGTCTAGCTCCCTTTCGCAACGCGCTTTAAGGAACTTCAATCCAAGAAGTATGGGTATCAGTTGTCTGGTTGCCATAGTAGGCTCTGTCTAGTTTGGGATCAGATGGCGGTGTGTTGGTTGTCAAGATAGTAGCTTGTTTGTCTCAGCTTGGTACTACGTACAAAACTACTTACTTGATACTTTTGTTTTCATTTCAATAATATTCCTGTTGGTTGGTACCACGGATAAGTCTGATATTTTTTTTATTTTCGTTGTTAAAATTGTTATGTTGCTGCTGTTCAAGGTGAAATAACTACGAAAGGTATCTTTATTGAAAATATCCCGTACAGTTGATAAGAAAAAAAAGACCCCTTTACAAGTTTATCTTTACTATCATCGGGTAAGTAATTGCCAACTCCAATGACTAGAATAGTAGAGATCATTTTCGCCCAAAAACCTAAGTAAGATCCAACGAAAAAAAACTTGTCACCACTGGAAGTCAGTCCGAGTATTTTTTACTACGACTAAGTCTTTAAAACCATTTCTACAGCTCATGTTATGGGTTGAAAGATCTGGTTTTCGGTACTTTTTTGCTAAAAAAAAAATCATCTGCTGACGAAAAAACGATATGAGCTTGATGGGAGAAATATTTTAACATTTTATTTTTTTTTATTTTTTATTATTATAATTTTTTTTTTACAAACCATTTTAGCTGCTCTATTGATAAAGCTGCAAACTGGGGACCTGAGACTTGCATCCAAATTTAAAACAAGCGAAGCGACTATTTCGCGAATCTTGAAAAAAGGTCGTGAATGCCTCTTGCAGGACTTTGTCTCATTATATTAGAGCAACGGTCGCCCAGTGGTGGCGGCCCTGACTTACGAACAGTAAGTCGTGGGTCGAACCCAGGCAGGCGTTTTACTTGTATAGAATTAGTTCCGAAGTAAAAAATACTCGGACTGACTCCCCTAACAGTAAAGACACCTTTTTTTTTCATTGGCAGGACTTAAACTTTTGGGCCGTTTTTGTATGAACCGTGAATGGTCTCCACAAAAAAAATGGCAAAAATCTTTAAAATTTTCAAGATTCCGGAGACATGTCTATATAAACTTAACGTCCAATGTTATTGACCCTTAACCAATCTACCTACTCCGAACACTGATCATCATACTCTTTACTAATACTAATTGACTGACCTTCAATCGTATAAAAATCTCCTTGAGAGATGGCAGCAGAAATCCCAGTAAAGATTTGAGATTCTGCAGCAAAGAAGTTTTTGATAATGTTAGTCATTTCGTCTTCAATTTCTGGTGTTGTTGGTGAAGCTAATGTAGCACCTGGTGGTAAAAGAAACTTATTAGACAAGTCGACATATTATTATAATGATACAACACCCTGTTCACGACTTCGGGCAAAGCCACTCGCGTCAAGTGACACGCGCGTATATTATCGAGTTCACTGAGGGTCGACCACTTTTCAACCTTATTTCTCAGGGCATAAGGGTGAAAAGTGACAGACTAACAGTGAACTCTTTAGTACCTAACAATTGTGTCGATTGCGTCGCGGTGACGCGTGGCATGCTCTTAAAACTTCTTTCATTTACTTGCAAGTCATCACACGTGTACCTACACGTGTGAGAAATGTTTACAATGGTAATAATTAACAATTTAAAACATTGATTGTTTTAACATAGGTGCCTACTGATTTAATGTGTTTTCTGTTATCGATATACGAAAATGATTAGATAATCTAACAATGTTAGTTTGTAGAGTTCTAAGATTGTGGTTTTTTCGATCGTGTCCTGCGTGCTACAAGAACTGATGGAAGCTGAACACCAGCACTCGTATTGATCAAGGATCAACTCAATGGTGATATTATCCACATCGACACGCTCAGAAGAAGATATTAGAGTTATTATTTATAAATAACCAATTTGGATTTCTAAATGGGTTTTGTAAAAGATTTCCCATCTGCATACATGAATTTCTTGACATCCCCTAAGACCTTTACGGAATTAATTTACAAAAATCTTCGTCGCATCCTGGGTCGAGGCTCCGCACTCACATTGCGTTCGAGATGCCTGTTTATACCTCACTTAGCCAAAGTAGTTCGGCAGCGGCCAACTTGAACCCACACTCGGTATACAGATTTCCATTTCGGCTAGTGTAGTTCGTGATCAAGGCAATTGTTTTGCCGAAGTAACGAAGTGTGGAGGAGGGAGATTTGTTTCTCCACAATGTGCATCTTTCACTATAGTAATAGTAGCTTACCTTCCAATGCGCAGCGTAGCCGGGCATCATGCCAAGTCGCTGGTATCACAAAGTGCTTGAACCATGCCTTGGCCGATGTGCTGTATTCGTAGTCACATCTAAATGCTCCTTCTAAAATGAGAATAAGTTAGTGCCTAGCAGGGCAAAGTTTTTTTTTTAAAGAGAAAGAAAGAAGAGTTTTATATACTAAATAGGTTTGCGTTCGGCCGCAACCCGCCTGATGTGCAGCGATGATGCGGCCTAAGGTAGAGCATGCTTGTCTAGAAGACATCAATTCACTCGAACCTTGAAGAAATCTAGATTATAATGACGGGAAACAGAGAAGCATAGATCTTTGTTCGAGTCCCTGGAACTTCAACCATGTAACAGTGAGGCTTCGTCGTATCTCTGCTCATCCGATGATAGAATGGGGACGGGGGAATTAGATTGTGTATTTCCAAAGCACACTCTCCGAAATGTAACTGATAAAAAATCGATAGGCTCGCAAGTTTGCGGCGATGTTCAAGGCTTTGGAGCTTGGTTTTGACAAGGGTGTCATTGTAAGGCAAAGTAAAAAAAAATGGAAAGCAAAATAGAATAGTAGTAAAGTGGAATTAGTATACTGCCGTCATTATATATATAAAACTCAATTTCATGAAAAATGTTAGTTGTGCCCTTTTTAATTAGAACGGCAGTATAATCAGCCTATAATGTTCCCACAGCTGGAACCCAGGCCTCCTATCTATGAATGGTAATGGGCTGTAATCTTCCACACGGGTCCAGTGCGGGTTGACAGACTGATGTCACATGTCTTTGGATTTTTGGTTCTAGGACATGATATATATCCTTAAATGGAATAATTATTTTAAATTAAAAGTAACTTAAATCCATCGTTAAACTATAAATATGTTACTTGTAATAATGAATACATTTATTTGTGGGCTCAGTGCTGGTGTTTAAGTACTTTTTTGTACATGGGTTTTTTAGATTTTCATTTTCGTAGGCTACTGCTGAGTTTCAGATCCTGGATTCGATTCCCAAGAAAGGAAAAGTGTTATTGGGTTTTTCAAAAATGAATTTCCCGGTAGCCGAGTTCGGATGTTGGCGATGTGTGGAAGCATGATTTGTCCGATAGTGTTGCCATAATAACTGAGTATAAATCGAGACCATGTTCTGGTTATTAAACAATCCTGACGAAAAGACCCAATTCCCATGTTCCTAACCTGGGAAATGAACCGAGGATCTCTTATATCTGTTAAAAATAAATAAAATAGAAGTGTTTGTTTATTATTTCAAATTATCAGCTTTTTATTCAATTAATATGAAAGTATACAGTACGGATAAAGATATTTATAACAATTTTGTTTTTTTACTTTTGTCTGTCTGGGTGTTGCGGCTAATCTCCAAATCGGTTGGTCCGATTGGCTGGTACTTTTACTGGCAGATAGCTGATTTTATAAGGAGTAACTGAGATCGATATTATGCATGCATTACATACATTTAGATTAGAACAAGTATTAGGGCTCTGAGAAAAAAAAACCCGTGAAATTGTTAATGAAATCTGATTCAAATAAGAAAGTAATATTTTTATAATAATTTAATAAAATGCGTCTTACCAATAAAATTCAAGCTGAATAGAAACACCAAATATTTACAAAAATGCTTCATTTTGTGATGACTGACTTGAAATTGCGCCAATCCCTTTCTTTCAAATACATTTATATCATCGGCATAAATATAAAACAAAAGAATCAGTGGTTTCCAAACGTTGGTTGACATAAAATTGATAATTATACAAGGTGTAAAAGGATTTTTACGAAGCTGTCAACGAAGCATTCTGTATATCAAAATAGGTAACTCTACGTAAAAATTATTGCTGAGAATTTAATTGAACGATTTTTTTTTTGGGGAATAAAATCACGTTTTACAGTAGAAATCAATATAACGCACTCAAAACATTGTGCATTGAATAGTACGGGGGTCGTGGAAGTATTTAAAGTAAAGTTCCAACGTTAAAAACTTGTGATAAACTTGGAATTTTGACCCCCAATATCTCTGTAACTTGTAGGTATGGTCTAGAACAAAATAAATATCACAATGATGGGGAAAACATGCGCCTTTCAGCTTCCTTAAGGGTACTTTTATACCCAATGACAATTATTTCATTAGGGAAATTATTTTCTGAAAATTCATCACTTATTTTACCGAAGACTGTAAACATGCCTACAAACTTCTTTATAATATAATAATTAAGTATAGATGTTATTTATAGACCAGTGGCCGTATTATGCAGAATAAAACCGTTAGGTTACAAGGAAAATAATAATTATTAATAAGTGAAGTAATTTAAATAAATATTTACATATTATTATGTCAAAAAAATGCTTATCGCCTTGCATTGTTCAACTAATGAACCAATAAGCCAATAAGTATTAGTTTGCATATCCTTAAGAGAACCATAAACTACAAAACATCCTCATTATATATATAAAGTACCTTCCTATACTCATTATATTCGTGGCATTAATTAAAATAAAGCGTACCTACCTACTGCCTTGACACAGACCTATCTATGAGGTATGCAGTAAGCAATGTCACACGTCTTCGAATGTTTTGTTTCGGTTTCCTTCGCCGATTTTGAAACAAAAATGGTATCTATTTTGTCTATCAAAGTCAAATCATTTAGCTATTTAAGGCCACTTTTGAACGTCAGTAGAGAAAAGGAAACAGAATTGCCTTTTTGGAAGGGTTCGGTTACTTTCACATGGAGAAGAATGGGCAAAAAACTCCATAGTGTTCTCACTCAAAATATTGAGCTGATGGATGCAAAAAATCTTGTGAAAAAGTTGAAACTTTGAATCCCATTATCTCCGTAACTAGAAAGTCCCCAGGTATGGTTTAGAACAAAAAAAGGTTTGCAATGAACCTGAATATCGACCTGAATGCTGCCGTCCTTACGAAAAGTGCAATAACTCGAGTTTTGCCCCAAATTGAGTTAAGTACATATTCGGAATCTGCAGAATGAGATCTATATATTCTTTTTAGACACTTTTTACGTATCTATGACGTAGCCGGTTTTAATACTAAGCATAACTGCAATATCTAGGTCGGTGCTTTATGATTTACATATCAAGACCGAAATAACTATAGATATGAATAACTTACTTACACTATTAGGTAGTTTTACTAACTATATCTGCAATAAGTATAGTTAGTACATTTGTAATTAGCATAGTTCGTCATTTATAATATTCATTTACTAGTTATAAGTGCAATAAGTTTGAGTTATTGCAGATATGATACGGAACCTTACTTACGTTATTAAATAATGTACTAACTACTTCTGCAATAAATAGAGTTATTGCATTTATAATTACCATATTTTGTAACTGTGATTCTCATTTACAAGTTAAAAGTACAATAAGCTTGAATTATTGCAGTTATGTTAAGGGGTCTCATTACTAATTATGGGAAGAATACTAAAATTGAAGTAATAAGTAGATTTATTGCATTTATTTGTAGGAAAATTAAACGAATACAGTATACCTACGCGAAATCAACTGCAATAAATTCACCATTTATTGCGTTTATAACTAGCTCCAGTGGGAGGTACGAGGGGGCTAAAATACCTATTTCGTCTAAACGTTAGTCGCGGCTAGGCATCGATTCGAGTCGAACGATGCACGATGGCGCGTCCGAGCCACTTTCGACGGCAAGAACCTAACGTATTTAATATTACTTATTTTAAATTTATACTTATTTTATGAAAATTGCGCGGCCCAAAACACCTGGTTTATGTGTTTTCTGGTAAACATCATTCAAACCTAGACTCATCATCATCATCAGCCTATAGCAGTCCACTGCTGGACATAGGCCTCCTCAATCGCACGCCATTCAACTCGATTCTTAGCAACTCTCATCCAGTTGCTACCAGCCACCCCGCGAAGATCGTCACTCCACCGAGCCTGAAGGCGTCCCACCTTACATTTGCCGATTCGCGGTCTCCATTCAAGAACACGTCTACTCCAACGGTCAACGGTCCTACGGCTAATATGACCGGCCCATTGCCACTTCAACTTACTTATTCTGTGGGCTATGTCGACAACTCTGGTTCTCTGTCGAATCACCTTGTTCCGAATGCGATCCCTCAAAGAAACTCCAAGCATAGCCCGTTCCATAGCTCGATGAGCGACCTTAAATTTATGGACTAGCCGTACCGATAGTGTCCACGTTTCGGCTCCGTAAGTCATAACAGGCAGGACGCATGATTGAAGACCTTTAGGCTCTGTGGAATACGTGACGAGAAGACCCGGCGAAGCTTCCCAAACGCTGCCCAGCCCAGTTGGATTCTTCTATTAGTTGTTCTTACCAAACTGCAGAGTTTGCCCGAGGTAAACATATTCTTGAACAACCTCGAGAGGACCGCCATTGACAACAATAGGTCCTGGGGTGACGTGTTCGTTGAACATAACCTGGGTTTTGTCCAAGTTCACCCTGAGACCAATGCGTATTGAAGAATCAACTAGGCCATCCAGCATCTGCTGCAAGTCGTGCAGTGATTCAGCCAGTATGACGATGTCACTACGTCCCCTTGCCTCACCCCCCGACGCAATGGGATATGCTCCGTTTGCTGGTTTTGAACTTGGACGGTCATTGTGGCGTTCTCATAAAGATTTCTCAACACTTGGATGTATCGCCAATCGACTTGGCTTCGCTGCAGAGACTCCAGAACTGACCAGGTCTCGACAGAGTCAAAAGCCTTCTCATAGTCCACAAATGCAAGACACAGCGGCCGATTATACTCTTTGGACTTCTGTATGGTCTGCCGCACTGTGTGGATGTGGTCTATGGTGCTATATCCTCTCGAAACCCGGCCTGCTCCAGTGGCTGGAAGTCGTCGAGTCTTCGCGCTAGACTATTCGTGACGACTCTTGAGAACAGCTTATACACATGGCTAAGGAGCGAAATGAGTCTCTTTAGTAGGGTCTTGTTCCCCTTTTTAAAGAAAAGAACGACCACACTCCTTCTCCACGCTTCTGGAGTTCTCCCAGAGAACAGGACCGAGTTGCAAAGCTCCCGAAGCTCCCTTAATACAGGACGTCCTCCCGCTTTCAGGAGCTCGGTCGTTATCCCATCCTCGCCAGGGGCTTTTCCATTCTTAAGCTGTCTGAGAGCCGCCTCGATTTCGTCTTGGCTGACTTCTGGCAGGCCTTCTGTGAAATGGCGGCTTAAGGTGGCTCTTAGAACCTAATATTCGGGACCAGGTCGAGATGCATGCGATGCGTACAATTGGTCGTAGAAGTTTTCGACTTCCGAAAGAATCTCCGGCTTCGAAACGACGATATCCCCATTAGATTTGGTCAGCTTCGTCAGGTTCTAATTCTTTTATTGGGTGCCTGTAGTTCTGAAGAAGTAACGGGTAGGTTTTCACGTCGTTTCGTCATAAGCTCCAGAGTCTCCTCCGAAAGTTTGGACTTCTTGCCCTTACGCCGCCTAGACTAAAAATATTTAATTACTTTTAAGTGTTATATCAGACTGATTAAAATATTAATCAAATTGTTCCTTATAATAAAAAGTATATAACTTTTTTTTAAATTTATTTTTAATATTTACAATTGTGTACTTTAACTACTATTAAGATACTTAACAAATGAATTTAATTTTGAAATGTGTGTGTTTTTAAGTGTAGTAACCGTTGATTTTACATGATGGTAATAGACTAGAATTAATAAGTAAGATAGCAAAGTGATTCCTCCTAATTATAATTGTACTTTTTTAGTTTGAAATAAAAACGATTAAATTTTTTTTTTTTTTATAAAATTATAAATGATTTCACATCTTTTTTTAAACACATCTGAACATAGATATAATGAACAGACTTGGCTTTACCGAACACAGTTTCGGTGAGAGGAAGAAAAATAAAGTTTTGAAAGCTTCTATTAATTCATATTTGACACAAAATGTAACACCTATGTTTTTCTAATAGTAACAAATTACAACTTTGTCGTTTTAAACTTGTCTCTTACTAATGAAAACCGCAATAAATAAGAAACTTAATGCATCTTTGGTTAGGAAACAGTTCATAAAAAAATATTCATTGCTACTTAAAAATGCATCATGTTGGTTTCCTAACCATTAGTGCAATAAATAGGTTACTTATTGCGGTTATGACTAGTAAACACTCTTTCTAAATAGTAATAATACTTAACATTATAGTATTTATTGTTTTTTATCGCGGGAATAAATGCGGGAACAAACATTAAGTATCAGGTAATATGCTCTACATTGTTATATATCATGTAGTGAAAGTTTCAACTCGATACCATGAATAGTGTTGGAGATACAAACAAAATAAAATAAAAATCTTTAATCGCGTTTTTCTCGAAATCAGGTTTAACCTAGTTATTGCACTTTTCGTTAAGACGGCAGAATGGCTGTTATTATTTAGCCACGAGCTCATGAGTGAAATTATCTGTAATAATTTATTGTATTGAAAAATCAAAAATCAGACGGCGATAGTTCCGACTATGGACACGAGCTTGAAGAACAATGCAAAATAGTTCGTGTATCGAAATCCCCAATACCGTACTTATTACATTATTTGAGAACCTCTGACTGAAAGAAACGAGTTCTATTCAATATAAATAACAAAAGAATTTAATTCAATTAACACTAAAAAAAGAAAACAAAGATTTTTTTTTATTACTTTCTGATCGAAGTTTCAGAAAATTAAAATTAACGTTTCAAATTGAGTAGAAGTGTTTCATTTCAGCAGTTTCTGTTTAGGTATGTTTTATGCATAATCAGTGTATAATTTTCCCACTGGTGGGACATAGTCCTACTCACTATGAGAGGGAGTAAGCTATAATCAACAACCAGGGGCCAGAGCGGGTTGGTAGATGTCACCATGTCTTCGAATTTTCCGCTCCAGGACACGTCGGTTTTCTCACGATGTTTTCCTACGCCACGCTGTTTTGAAAGCAATTTTGATGAAATAAAATACACAAAGTAATGCGCCTGCCTGAGTTAGCACCCACGAACTACCAATTGTACCACTACCAATGTAAGTCGAGGCTGCACAGGCCACCGCTATTTTATTTTTAAATCTATGCTTAACCTATGGGGAAATACTTATTGGCGTGATAAAAAAAGAGCTAATTAAAAATAAAAGTAAAATTCCTCATAAGTTAAAAGTCGTAAGCAAGTCAAAGAGCATTACGTCTCATGTATACTGTAATGTTCTCGATATGTATTAAAGGTATGTTTATTGCATATTGATTTATTTTTAAGTTCTAATTGCAGTTTTACTGTTAAGTATTTTGTATGTACATTATAAATAAATAAAGTTTAAACGTTACGACAAATAATTATTATCGATATTCGTTATTGATTGCATTCGTCTTTTTGGAATAAGGAAGACTTACCAACGAATAAAGCAACTATTCATGAATAATGAGATGTAAAAATGATTTAAAAAGGTCAAAAATGTGATGCAGGTAAGTTTCAGGTTTTTTTGTCTTGAAACCACTTCTCTCAGAACATAATTAACATAACAACACGCCTGTAATCCCCGAAGGGTTAGGCAGTGGTGTACCTAGTAATACACATACATTCGTACATTACGCCAGTTACAGTTATATCTAAGTCCCATGTTATAGGGTGCGTTAACTATTAACTAAGAAATTCCTGATAAAAACCTAAAAATACTTAGCTCGATCTGGGAATCGAACACAGAATCATACGCTCAGCAGCCACGCTTGCGACCACCAGACCACCAACGCAGTAAACAAAAGTAAATTGTTCATTATTGGTAGTAATTGATTCAAGCTATCATACAACGTAGAATGTAGTGATACCTGCAGTCCCCTGTGCAGGGCGTGCATGGAGGCGGAGGAAACGATAGCGCACGTACTCCTTGAGTGTACTGGCGTCACCCAGATACGCGAGGAGACTCTTGGAACACCAAGATCTCTTGCGGATGCCCTGAGAAGACCGGGAAGTCTGATCTGCTTCTGTAGGGAGGTGGGCTGGTTGGAGTAACGGCCACCATGGCTCACGCACAATGGTCCACTTTAGGGACTAAGGGCCGATTTTACCAGTTGCCCATTAAACGGAGTTCAATAAAACTAAGTTCAAATCGATCGCGTTTACATAAGCGTTCGATCTTGGTTCAAGCGCAAATTGATTTTACCGGCCACATTTTGATCGCGTTTACGAAAACTAAGTTTACTTCCAACATAGAACGTAAACTCGCAAACAATTGCAATAACCATAGACAAAACTTGAAGTGACAGTTGGCAAAATAGCCGTCACGCGAAAAAATAGTTTGACAATTACAATTTGTTACAAGATTACAAAATTGTTTCTCGACAAAATGGAAAATTATGTATGTGTTATAATAATTTTTAATTGAATTATATTATTACATCGCTATAAATATATTTATTATTGGTAATTAAAGTATAGAGTAATTTTATTATACTTAAATACTATCTACTTAACTTACTACTTAAATATAATTTGAAGTTTAATAATGAAATCATGTTTTGTTCCGGAAATGTTATTCTTAACTGGCAATACTAACCTCGCTTTTCGGGAATTTTTGAATTAAATTAAATTTAAAAAAAAACTACAAAATAGAACTTACATATTTGTAGGAAACTCTAGTTTATTTTCAATAGATTCCAATAAATCTAACACTGTGTGTTTCGTGAGACGAAATCTTGTTACAAAATCCTTATCATCAAGGGTGTCAAAATGTTCTTCTCGCTCACGTATCCATCTTGGTCGTCGATGGCGAATAGTATTTTCATCGTAAGTTTCATCAAATGCAAGCGATAGAGCCCTTTTCATGCTTTTATTTTATTAATAAAAGCCGATTTCTTCGAAAATACGAAATCTTTCCACAACAACAAACAAAACGATGACAGATGACGAATGTCATTTGATTGCGTTTAACCACGTTAACCGTAAAAAATTGGGCGTTCAGAAATTAAACGAGTTCAAGCTCTAACTGAGTTCAGTTTGTGTTGGTAAAATCCAATTTGGGCTTTAGAACTCAGTTAAATGCCTAAACTGAGATTAGCTTGAAGTTATCGCGTTCAATTGAAATGATAAAATCGGCCCTAAGTGTGGAAACCAAAATCCCTAACAACAACATGTAGTGAGCATCAATTCTATAAGTAATTAAATAAACTGAATAGAATATCATTGCATAGTTTTGCCGCATAAACAGATTCGTAAAGCAACCCAACCACAATACTCTTTTGTTAACAAAATATAATAATGACGATGATGGCATTGGTTTATTTATACAATATTGTTTAAACACTAATGTAATGAGCAAAGCTTTTGTATTTTAAATATTAGTTTTCCTAGTGTTTTAAAAGAGACCCGTTATTTTCCTCAGTCAGTGATTTTCAAATAAATCGCTTTTTTAATATTAATATTATCGAATATTTCGATTATTTTATACGGAGTGGAAGGGACACCGACGCGAAAACGGTTACCACGTATTCAGTACGTCTTAAATCATTCTAAGCCCCACATAGAAAATTTTCATCGTTTATTAAAAAAAAAATCTGCTGTTCCATACATTTTGACCATTTGATTTTGAACATTTTTTTTAAGAACCGATGAAAATTTCACTGCTGAAAATGATGTAATGAATCCGTAGTAACCGCGCGTTTTCGCGCCGGTGTCCCCTCTACCCTGTATGTATAATTTATGTTACTCCAAGATTTAAAATAATCGGTTGTCATGGCATGGGGGGCATATTCGGCTTATGATGTGGAGCAATGAAATAATAACGTGAGAAAACTTTTGAATATGAATGTGGATCG
The DNA here is from genome assembly GCA_950022335.1 of Eurois occulta. Lineage (NCBI taxonomy): Eukaryota > Metazoa > Arthropoda > Insecta > Lepidoptera > Noctuidae > Eurois > Eurois occulta. Next base: position 6,951,223 of record OX465499.1, read on the forward strand.
GTTTGTTAGTAGGGAGAGACCTAAAAGCCAATAGCACCGAGTGTAAAAGATTGCTAGAAAAGGGACTCATAAAATAACTAATAATCCAATCCAAAAAAAAATCCTAAAAAAAAAGAAAAAGAACCCAAAAATCCAAAAAAAATCCTAACCCGGAAACCGGATCCCGGATCCTTCCTATCCTGGGAATCCTAGTGTGAGTTTCAGGATACAACGCATTGATTGTACTTTTATAAACAATAAATTATTCTTATTCTTATTCTTAATCCATACTTACATATATTATTTTTTCTTTGTTTGCTTGAACGCGCTAATCTCAGGAACTGCTGGATTGAATTGAAAAATTATTTTTGTGTTGGATACTCCATTTATCGAGGAAGGCTATAGGCTATATAACATTAAGCGCAGCGTGTGACACCGCAGGAAACAGCTAGTCTATACATAACATACCTACATACAGACATACATACAAATAAATAAAATTGAAGTGTCTGTTTGTAATACCAAAATAACAGCTTTTTACTGAATGCATTTGGAAGTATACACGGTACTTAAAAAAAAACAGACTTTTTCATGTTTTTGTCTGACTGTCTGTCTGCCTGTCTGTTTGTTGCGCCTAATCTCCGACACGGCTGGGCCCTTTTTTCACGGGACGGAGCTTTTACTACCAGATAGCTGATGTTATAAGCTGATTTTGACGGGACTTTTGGCAGATAGCTGATATCATAAGGAGTAACTAAAGCTACTTTTATTTAAGAATAGGAATTAGAGTTCTGTGCAAAAAAAAAACCCTTGAAATTGGTAACAAAATTCGATTCAAAAAGAGAACTTCAGGCGAACGTAGGTTGCCGGCGCAACAGCTAGTTCAGAAGTAAAGAAGAAGACATGCTACGATGACTCCCAATAAATTGGGATGAAGACAGGAAAATGACGAAAGGTCTTAAATAAAGGAGGTCTTCAGTTTATCCCGTTTCTAGTGTTAATTATAATGTTAGTGACCATAACAGTTTAAAAACTTAGATCTTAAATAATATAATGCACTCCTGGATGCGATATTTGTGAATATGTGAGCACCGTGTGAGCAACATGTTTAATTTATAAGTTACTGCTAAATTTTTAATGCTTTTGTGTTAGTTAAAAATCTTATGGGTACATCATCATATCTTTACATAGTATCAAACAAAGTCGCTCCCGCTGTTTGTACGCTTAGATCTTTTAGACTACTCAACGGATTTTAATGCAGTTTTCAGCAATAGATAGAGTGATTCAAAAGGAAGGTTTATGTATATTGCATCCGTGCTAATGCATTGTGCCGGCGTGGGTCGTTAGGAATTTTATAATTCATGTTTAACTATACAAAATGTTCTTAAACTTTTAAAAGAGTAACGATGGAGTTTCTTGCCCATTCTTCTACATGACATACAAAACTACGAATCGGTGTAGAGTCAATTCTATTTCGTTTGTTTTAAAGTTTAACTTTCAACAGTGCCTTTAAACGTTACCAGTTCAACAGCTTGTTATGTGGATATTTCACTATACATGACCATTAAAAACTCCGGTAGGTACATAATTTTCAAAAAAATGTTGTAATGTCAACTGTATTTGAGAGCCATTGTCTCAACAGGTAAACTGCCCATAGAATAACGAGTATAAATATAATCGATCCACCACATCCTCACATTCCTCACAAAATGAAGTGTTATTTACAATATTTTATGTTTTGTTTCTGCCTGAATTTCATTGGTAAGAGGTTTCTTTTCTGAGGACTGATTTTTCTATCTTCAGATATATTAATTTACTCGTACATTTGGGAAATTAAAATTGTGGCTTTAAAGTTTTTTAGGGAAATTAATATGTAATAAATTCTATTTGAGCTTCAAATGATAGCCGGGACCAACGGCTTAGCGTGTTTTCTTTCGTGTGGTATGTAATAGATTATCACCAATAGACAAACTGACCACGGCTGCACTGCTTAACCTTGAATATCGACCCGTGCCTTTGTTATAGTTTCGTCACCTGGGCTCAAGCGTACGCGGATCCATTTTTTATTTTTTATTTTAGTGATATTACAAATGTTTTGCTTGCATTTTAGAGGGCTCGTTCAGATGTGACTACACATATAGTAACGATTCCGATGGATGGTTCAAACACTTTGAAATACCAGCGACCTGGTTCGATGCTCGTCTACGATGTACATTGGAAGGTAAGCTATTTACGAGTACAGTTTAACGAACTATCTATATCTGCAGCGTATATCAGAAAGGTGTGGTCATATTTCAGGGTGTGATTCCGACTATCAAACTGAACAATTATTTCTTCATGGGACCAACATCTAAATCGTGAAAAAACAATCACCTCTCCAGTACAAAACTTGAATACCTAGTCGACCCAGATGTATGGGATAGCTGAATTTTACGGTTCCGTACCCGAAAGATAACCAACGGGATCCTATTACTAAGCCTCCTCTGTCCGTTCGTCCGTCCGTCTGTGCGGGCAATAGTTACAGTTTAATTTTTCACATAATGTGTATTTCTGTTGCCACTTTAACAGCAAATAAGAAAAATAGATTAAAATTAAAGGTGGCTCCCCTACTACGATGGTAGAACTCTTCATGCGCGAGTCTGACTCGTACTTGTCCGGTTTTTTTTCGTGATTTTTATGGTGGTCCCATGGAGATAGCATTTCAGTTTGATGGTTGGAATGACACCTTGAAATATGACCAAACTATTCTGGTACACGACTATTATTATCTAGAAGTAAAGTGTGCATGTTTGAAGTTTGTATGTAGGGGTTATCCCCTACATACAAACTCAAACATGCACACTTAGGAAGTACAAACCAGATTCCGAAAATTCTTTAACTAATGGGAAACTAAATTATTCCCGAGTACCATATGCTCTATTTAAAACGTTCCCCTGTGATTGTATCCAACCATAACGCACAGTAAAAATATTCTTCTTGCCAGTACAGTCATGAGCAATAATTATACAATAATAACTCAGCAACTTTTAAAAGTGATTACTTCTTCCATATTTATTGTAATTACTTCATTGGTCGCAAGAGCTACTGCTGGACTTAGGTTCGAATCCCAGGTCAGGCAAAGTATTATCGAGGAATATCTCAGTAGTTTTCTAGCCTTTTTGTTCTGAGACAGGTTTTGTCTTAATGTTTTTCTTCACCGTTTCGAGAGTAGCAAAGAGGAAATTAATTACACAAAGTGCCTACCTGAGTTCGAAATTGGCGCCGTTAACCCCCTGGCCATTACGTATCAATAATGCAATTTATTTCTACTATCAGGCGCTGTTCTAGCTTCTCCAACTACACAAGAAATACAATCTGATATGATTAACTTCATAAAGGACTCCACTTTGAAACAAGATATCTTTACTGGTATACATGCCACACTTTCTCAAGGAGATTATAGCACAGTTGAAGGTTTGTAAATTATTCTTATTCTTTATTGCATACAAAATAACAAATTTGGATCCAAAAAATCAAACAAAAATCAAATCAATCAATCAATTTCAATTATCATGATAATAATAAATTAAAACCTTGATTCAAGGGGTCTACTCTCCAAATCTATCAAAGAAGATACGGGTCCATAAACTTTGAAATGAACCATATACCTGTTATATACCTACGGATTCATGAACTTTGAAAACACATCGGGAGTAGGGACAATTACTCTCCTATCTTGTTGTCATTCATTTTTAGTTCGGGCCCCAAACTAATAATTTGTCGGTAAGTGATACTGAATAGAAAACGCCCTTTACTTCGGACGAAACTACTGGTTTCGTGCTTAAAGAGTAAACCTCCAAACGGTGTTGAGAGCAAATCGACATCAGCCACCTAGAGAAAATGACATTCTATCACCAATACATAAGATGAAGTCAAAATGAAGTGTGAAAATCCCAATAAGCTTAATTATGTCAATTCTATCGTAAGAAATTGTCGTAGAAATAAATGTGACGCGATTGTGACATGTCTAGATCCTTTTGTCTATTTTCCCAGCTTTAGCAAATGTTTATTAAAACAAAATAATAAAATATAAAAAATAAAATAAAAAATATAAATAAAATAAAATAAAAACAATACATAAATAACAAATAATAAAAACAGTAGTAGAGTAATAGTAGTAGTAGTAGTATAGTATATAATTGTTTGTTTGATATTTTTGTTTGTTTGTTTATGTTTGTTTAATGTTCTCCATTTTTACCGACTTTATTCTTCAAAAAAAGTATTTAATGGTGTCTGTCAATACACTTTTAGATGTATTAGAAACAAGTTAGAAAGTTCCATTATCCTCTGTAGAAAAGGGGATCATTTGGCCAACCGGCGTTGTGTTTGGTCGACGGTTGTTGAGCGTCTGTACCTGATGTTACAGTTTTGACTACACATCTACTATTGATACTCTATGAACTATAAGATATACCATGACTAAGATACGTCAGTATGATTCATGTGGTGGTACAGCTGTTGCCACAATCTTATAAACAAAATAATTCCAGATTTTCAAATTACAGGTACACCGCTCGCGACAATTCCAGTGACTTGGGCTGAAAATGAGCCAGATAATAAGGACAACAAAGAAAGCTGTATCACTTTCAATAGTAACGGAGAGTTAGCTGATAAACCCTGTGAAGAGACTCGTCCTTACATCTGTTACCGCCCTGAGAACCCTCAAGTTGAAGCCAATGAGTGCGGGACTATAGATCCAGGTAACTATACTTGTAGGGATGGGCCAGCAGGCTCAACATCTGCCTAGCCTTTTCCGAACTATTTTTGAGTCGGTTCCTGTCCTCACTGTCCGTGAAGCGTGTCTATGTGAGCGTGGAAATCTCAAACAAGTGCCAGTCCCGAGTGCGGTTGCACTCGCTGTACGTGAAGCATGTCTGTGTGCGTTTTTGTCGTATGGAACTGAGCTTCTGTATTATTCTTTAAGCCTTTTTTTCAATAAAGACATTCAGCTACGTCGCAAATATAACGCAGTGAACTGTGAAACGATATGATACCCTTGAACCTGACATTGGGAATATTTTCTGACAAAAAATTTGTTCCTGAACATTTTCAATTTTAACACACGAATGCTACCTGACATGCGAGCGTATGACACTCACAGAACGATTTGTTACTAAGGGGCCGTCTCGCGTCTCCACGAGCGAGAAAATCGCGGCTATATTACGTATTTTTATGGGATAATATCGCCGCGATTCTCTCGCTCGTGGAAACGGCTTCTAAGAGAGTGCATAGAAATACGTGGCAACGACGATAATATCGTCGCGATTCTCTCGCTCGTGAAGACAGCCCCTAAGTAGTAACAAGTATTGAATTACGTTTTTTTTCGTCTTGTCCAGTCTATTGCTCGTATATATTTGAATTTATTTGTTCCTGTCTAACAGAATGCAACTGAATACCAATACTTTATAATATGGAGTGACTGCCTATCTGAAAATGAGACGGGTGATTCTTACATCTTGCTACTTTGCTTTTATTGACCAAGAAATTGAAGAAATGTCATGCCTATCTCCATTATAATCATCATTGTGTTTTCAGAATATCACTTGGATACAAGAACTAACAAATGCTACAAGTTCCACATGGCAGCACGAAATTTCTCCCGAGCTTCCATGGCATGTACAGCTGAAGGCGGCCATCTTGCTATTATAAACAGTGAAATTGAAGCTAAAGTTCTAAGTGAAATATTTTCGAAAGTTCCCAGAAGTGACATGTTGGGAATGGCACCAAGTTGGAAAGAAGTAGCTTTTATCGGTTTTTACGATTGGAATGAACGTGGGGATTGGAGGACAATTCATGGTAATTCATTTATTTGTTTACATCTTTTTACAAACTATAATATAGTTTGTAAAAAGCGGCATTGTAAATATACTAAGTTTTAGCCTTAATATTATTAAGGCTAAAACTTAGTATATTTACAATGCCGGTTTTTGAGTTCCAAGTTTGTTCAAAATATACTTAGCCCACCGCCGATAACTAGCAAATAGTTCGGATAGTTTTGTAGCTGGTGGCTGGGCTGGTGGGTGATTATACGCGTCCATTCCCAATACTATCCTAGAAAAACCGTTTAGATGCGCTCTCTTAGGCGATTCTCAGACGAGAATGTTAGCCCGCTATGTTGGGTGGTGAAGCGGATTTCACGTCGCATTGGCTTGTATGACATCCGTGAATTCTTAACACATATGTACCGCCCGACCGCGAGGAGTGAGCTCGCCGCCACGCCATACTAATCTTTGCCGCCTCTGTTCCAAACCGCGCGGACGAGTGGCTCCATATGAGAATCGCCTTACTTGACAATGTGAACAATTAACGATCAACAATTATTTTTTGACTGACACCTACATACATCTATGGTACTTTTGTTGAGCGAGAAAATAGTCGACAACTACTATTTTCAGGCCCTTTTTTTTTTTTTTTTTTTTTTTTTTTTTTGGGGGGTGAGAAATCATCAAATGACTCCTCCCGCTCTGGGCGGAGCGGAAGGGAGTGTCAGACTCTTACTGACTAAAAAACACCCATGTTCCTTCATTGGCCCTTTATGTTCCAGGGCCGCGGTATCTCTTTCGAACAGTCCCGCAGCCCTGGCAGGCACCGGCCCTTGCGGGCCCCTCCCGTTTGCTGACATCTCTTTGAGGCGCGCGTGGAACACGAACGCGCCGTCGACACGGCCTGCCCGTCGTCATACGACGGACGGACGGCGAGCTAGCCCATTACTCGCCGTCCACAGGCCCGCGCCTACGGTGGCCGAGAGCCATCACGGCGTGGCCCCCGACGCCCGGTGCTTCTCCCGCGGCGGCTGGGACGTGAGGAGGTTCTCTCCCTCTCACGTTCCGCCGCCTCCTTCGCTAGCATGACTGCTTCGCAGAAGGAGGCGACGGCTTCCCATTCCCTCTCGCCCCGGACCATGGCTTGAACCAGGGCCGGACGCGAGAGGTCGCCGCCGCCAATCGCCGCTACGAGGACACGGCGGTGCTCCTCCCAAGCGGAGCAGACCTCGACGGTGTGCTCCACCGTGTCCTCCGGTCGATCCTCGCAATAGTAGCACCCGGGCGTTTCCTCCCGCCCGATTCGGTACAGGTACCTCCCGAAACAACCGTGTCCGGTGAGGACCTGCGTCAGGCGGAAGGTGAGGGCGCCGTGGCGCCTCTCAAGCCACTCCTCAAAGAGGGGACTTATCGCCACTATCGTGGCGTGCCCTGAACGGGGTTGCGATAGTCGCTCCCTCCATGTCGCCATGAGATCACGGCGGAGGTCTGTCCGCCGCGCGACAATATGCCGCGGCAGCGGAGTTACCCCCCGGCTCTGTACCTCCGCGCGCCACTCGTGCAGGCGCGCGAGGAGTATGGCCTCCAGATCCCATGGCGGCAATCCGGCAAGGAGGCTCGCCGCCTCGCGGGAGATCGTGCGGTATCCACGGATGAGCCTTACGGCTACCACCTTTTGGGGCGCGTTCAGGTAGTGCTTGGCACGCAACCTCAGCGAACGCGCCCACACCGGGGCCCCGTAAAGGGCCATGGACCGCAAGATCCCCGCATAGAGCCTCCGGCAGGAGGCGTTTGGCCCCCTCAGGTTGGGCAGGAGCCGCTTGAAGGCAGCCCCGGCCTTTTCCAGTCTGGGAGCCAAACGTCGGAAATGCTCCACGAAGTTCCATCGGCTGTCGAGGACGAGTCCGAGGTACCTCAACGTCGACTCGACGCCGACGGGAACCCCTCCTACCGTGAGTATGGATCCCGACGGTGGCGCGCTCCGAGGCCCATGAAAGCACATGGCCTCGGACTTGTGCAATGCCACCTCGAGACCCAATTGCCGGATCCTCTCAACGACTATCGCAACCCCGCGTGTCATCAGTTCGGCCGCCGCCTCGTGCGACCTCCCCTGCGCCAGCACCAGCGTGTCGTCAGCGTAGCAAACTACGCTGACGCCGCTAGGGAGGTCGGCACGCAGCACCCAGTCGTAGCCGATGTTCCACAAGGGCGGCCCTAGAACCGATCCCTGTGGAACACCGCACGACATCTCTCGCCGGTTCCATTCTCCGTTGTGACCGGGATATATGACATACCTGTCCGTCAGGTAGTCCCCGACCACACGACGAAGGTAGGTCGGCACCCGGTGATACCGGAGTGCCTCCCTAATGCAGCTCCAGGGCATGGAGTTGAAGGCGTTGGCGATGTCGAGAGACACCGCCAAGACCACCCCACCCCTGGACACCGCAGCCCCCGTCGTGAGGGCTCTCACGCGCATGATGGCGTCCACCGTCGAGCGCCCCTTGCGGAAACCAAACTGGTTGTCCGCAAGATCCGGCCCAATCCCCGCAAGGTGCCCGGCGAGGCGGTTTGCAATTACTCTTTCAAAGAGCTTGCCCACCTCGTCGAGCAACACAATGGGCCGGTATGCGGACGGAGAGTCCGCAGGGCGCCCCGGCTTCCGGATGAGGACCAGTTTCCCTGTCTTCCAACGAAGCGGGAACTGGCCTCTCTCCAAGCATGCGCTTAGGAGCCCCTCCAGTCGGGGCCCGAGAGCCTCCAAGGCCAGGACCCAGGCTTTGCCAGGTAAGCCATCGGGTCCCGGGGCGGTATTCCTGGCCTTAAGCCGGTTTACCGCCACTCTCAGGTCTACCCCGGTCACCTCCGGAGTGTCGTCATCGTCATCGTGGTCCGCTTCCGGCACCGCAAGCGGCGGAGCCATAGGCGGGGGAGGATGTTCCCCTCGCGAAGGGAACAGAGCGCTCACCACCTCCTCCACAAGCTGAGGCCGGAGACTCTGCGTCAGCGGGGGGGCCCAGGTGCGGAGTTTGTCCCGCACCATCTTGTAAGGGCGCCCCCACGGATCGCCGTCGAGAGTCTCCAGCATCTCCTCGCGGGCCGCATCTTTGGCCCGCTGGACAGCCTCTCGGAGGGCGGTCTTCGCCGCTCTGTATCCCTCGTACAGCTCCGCCTCAATGGCTGCCGCATCCGGAGGTCGGATGCGGAGCCTGCGATGCCTGGCGTACAGGTGCCGCGCGGCGACGCACGCCTCGCGCAGAGACGTCAGCTCTCGCGACCACCAGTACACCTGACGCCGGGCGCTTCCTGGCCGAACTCGGGGCATTGCCACGTCACAGATCTCGGACATGGCCTCCTGGAACCAACCCGCCTCGCTGTTGACATCGGCAGGCCTGCCCGGTGGTGTCACCCAGGCCTGCACAATCGAGGCTTCCAGGAGGAGCTCCCGGTCCAGCTGCTTCAGCGCCCATCGCGGACCACTCGGGGCCTGTCGGACCGTCGCGCTTGAGGGGGCAGAGACATCAAACCGGATATACCGGTGGTCGGAATAGGTCTCCACCTCCTCCATTACGCGCCAGTCAAGGACACGCGGTGACAGAGCGGGGCTGGCGAACGATATGTCCACCACCGACTCGCCCCGCATCCGCACACACGTGGGGACAGAACCCCGATTTAGGACGACCAGGCCTGACTCCAGAGCCCAGTCCTCCACCATCCTTCCCCGCACGTCTGTGTAACGGGAACCCCAAGCCAAGTTCTTGGCATTGAAGTCCCCGAGCACAAGCACGGGGAGGGAATGGCCTCCGATGACGACACTCAACTCCGCGAGGGAGTTGTGGAACTCGGCGAGAGTTCGGCTCGGGGAGAAGTAGACTCCCGCTACGACTATCTCCCCGAACCGTGCTGCTACGCACCCCTGACCCTTCCTGACACTCTCAAGGGTCGGGGTACCGGCGGCGGCCGACGAAATGATGGCCACTGAGCCGCTAAGGTCCTCCACCCAGTCTTCCCTGGGAGGGACAAAGTACGGCTCAGCGACCACGGCGACGTTAATCGACCACTGCGCCATGCTCTGGAGCAACAGACTCTGAGCACAGGCGCAGTGGTTGATATTCGCCTGGAGGAGGCGTAATGGGGCCATTATTGGCACTCCATTTCAGCCCCCTCCCGGGCCCCTTGTGAGGGCCCCGCTGCAGGAGTTGCAGCAGTGGCGGCAGTGGCGGCGGCAGCGGCGACGGCGGCGACGGTGGCGGCGGCTGCGGCGGTGGCGACGGTGGGGGTGGTGGCGGCGGCGGAGGGCCTCCGCCTTCCCCTGCCCCTGGCCTTGGTGGGTTGGGCGCAGGCCTTGCTCCCAGCCCGGTGATCGGCGGGCTTGCCAGCTGCCGCACATGCAGCGCAGTGCGGCGCGGCGGAGCAAGCCGCGGCCATGTGACCGGGCTGACTGCAGCGGAAGCAGAGCCCGCTGCGGTCCACCTCCGAGGTGCATTGCACCGACACGTGGTGTCCCACGTGGCAGCGGAAGCACCTCAGAGGTTTGGGCTCCAGCAGCTTGACCTGCGCTGACACCCATCCCACCAGGAGCCTTCGGCCCTCCACAATAATTTTTGCCGCCGTCACAGGGCAGCTTACCATAACGGTTCGCATGCCCGTGTGGTCCGGACGTAGGGTGCCCGCCTTGACCTGCTCAGCAGGGCACCCACCGGTCCTTGTGACGGCGGCCACCACCTCCTCCTCGGTGACTGAGTCGTCCAGACCCATGATACGCAGGTCTGCGCATTTCACGGGCCTGGACACCCGGGCCTCGTCCGCATTTAGGGACGCTCTAAGCTTTTCAGCCAGAGCGTCAGCGGACGAGCCACTGTTCTCACCGGGGATCTCCAGCACTCGCGCCCCTGTCGCGGTTACCTTAAGCCGGAGTCCCCCGGTGATCCCCAGCTCCCCGAGGTTCACAGTCGCCTTCGCCTTGGCCAGCACGTCGCGGTAGGACACGCCCCGCTTCTCCGCGTCCGGCTGTAGCGTAATCACTACAGCTGCGGTCTTCGGGGCGCGGAGCCTAGCCGCGACGCTACGAGCCTTTTGCTGGCGCTTTCGCTCAGCGCGAGGGGCCGAGGCCAGCTCGCCCTCGGAGGACGACCCATGGTCGCCCTCCGGCCAGGACCGCTTGCGGAAGAACTTGCTGTTCTCCGCAGCAGCAGTCCCGGTCCTCTCGCGGCGGGAGGAGCTCCCTGAGCCTCCTCCCGCGCTCACATCGCTGGATGCGGCGTCGGCCTCCGACACCGCATCCCTCCTCTCTTCACCATTGCCTTCGGCAATTTTGTGTGTTGTAGTTTTGTTTTTGTTGTCCATGTCCATATTTGTTCCCACGAGTAGTGGGGGAATTAAAAAGTCCATCTGGGGTACCCCCTGTACCCAGATAAGCCTGCGGATTTTAACCCATAACCCGCCAGAGGGTCGGCTGGTACTCTGGCGGGGGGACGCACTAGCGACTGATTTACCCGTCAGCCATACATCCCCTCGCGGTGCGGCGCCGCTTGGGATTCGGGGTAACTTCTTATAGAGGTTTTCTACCTCGCGGTCCGGGCGGCCAAGCCAAGACCCTCGGTCCCTATCGAAGCCGCGAGACGTGATCCACGACACTCCGATGATGGGATTACGATATACGACGGGGACAGTGAAGGACGCAGCCCTTCACTGTCTGCCCGGCGGCAGGGTAAGTGCACACCGAGCCCGCCCTTGCTCCTCCACTGCGCCCTCTGCTTTTCAGAGGGTCGCGCGGAGGAACGCCCCATTGGTCCAGTCTGGACCCCACCATGTCAGAATATTGGCCACGACAGTAACACTCCCCGAGGAATAAGAATCTCTTCCCATTCATCGGGGAAGGATACTGCCGCGCCCAGGGTGCACCGTCCACAGCAGCTGCTGTTCCCTCCAGACGTATCGAGAGGGACCGGCAGCCACTGGGCCCACGAGGAGGTTTTCTGACCAAGCACCCCTATTTTCAGGCCCTCTTGTAATCATTTTTTTGGGTTCGATTCCCGCACTGAACAAATGTTTGCATGGCTTACAAGTAGTTGTTTCGAGTCTGGTTGTTTGTGTGAGTTTAAATGTTTGTAAACGCACCACGATACAGGAGCAATTACTAGTGTCGGGCCACGTATATTTCCATACAAAAAACCACTTTATAAAATTCTTTTTCAGGTCAAACGCTTTCGGAAGCAGGGTTCAGCAAGTTTGGTTCAGGGGAACCAAATAATTTAAAACCAGGTGAATTCTGTGGTTCTATTTATCGCTCAGGGCTTTTGAACGATTTGTGGTGTCACGAGGCTTTTACGTTTATCTGTGAGAAGAGTCCCGATTATCCTGTTATGTGTCGAATTAATGAAGAATATTAAATGTATTGTGCGGTTAGGAATATAATAAAAAATATATTGGATACTGATACGTATTTACCGATCGTATAACGCAACGTTCGAAAGTTAAATGCTTGAAAATAAAATGTTTAATAACAATTGTGTTTTAAATTATATTATTCCCTATATTTTAAAACTGAAACCGCAAAACTGAAGATTAAATTTAAAAAAAAAGGCGCCATCGGAAGGGGTAACAACGTTAAGAACACTGCACATGGATCTTTTGGCGCGTAGACATCATGGAAACTAACGCCGCCATTTTGTTTTTTGAAATATATTTTTTCACAAAATAATTAACATAAATGTCAAACAACAGCGCTTCATTATTCGCATTATTCGAACGCCCTAAGATCCATGTAGCATTGTACGTTTCGTTACGGATAAGCCAAAGAGATGATGTAAGGTGATCCTGTGTAGTTTGTATGTGTCTGCTCCGTTGGTGTCGTGGTCGCAAGCGTGGGGTCAAAACAGAAAAGATAATATCTGGTCTCGCCTGTGGCGACATCACGCGACCTACTTACAAGTCTATTCACACCACAGCGTGCTTTTACAGAGCCCCGATGTTTACAGCTCGCAGCAAGAACGACACTGAGTGTCTGATGACAGTGGAGTTGAGACGTCCTGGAACTGTACCCGATTCATTGTGGCCCGTGTTACTGTATTAAATTGTAATTTCAAGTTATTTGTTAGTTTAATTTTTTAATTGTTTAATTTTTTTTCTCTTTAACAAAAATGTCAGGCATTGTTTTTAATTGTGTCACCCTGAAAACACAAATTTATGAAAATAATGCAGTATAATAATAATATCTCTAGAAGCTGGGTATCCTAAGTACGGCTGCACTATTATAGTGCAGTATCTTTAGTTCATGAAGCAACCACTATACGGCAGCACTTTCGCGACCTCGAGTGAAGCCAAAGTTGCCTATCTATAATTATTAATCTGTGATACTGTGAGAGATTTGTCTGCTATTAAAACAATTTATTTTCCATCCACCCGCGTTCTCCAGTCATCCCGCGATCATGACGCTTGCAACAGCGTTGAAATATCGGGAGCTCAAAAAAAAAGAAAAATCACGGAAAATATCCCGTAAGTGACAGTATTAGTTTTGATGGGAGTTGTTGGTTAAAAAATGTATGTAAAATAATTTTAATAAGAATGATTGTTATTCAGAGGAATTAGTGTGTAACGTTTCCACTGCTGGACACAGGCATCCTTTTTATAAGAGGACATAAGCCACCACGCGGGCCCTGGGATGTGGCATGACTTGATTTTTTTCTTTCTGAGATGCGTTAGTTTCCTCATGAAGTTTTTCTTCAACGTTTGGAATGCAGTAGTGACGCAATGAAGTATCCAAATTAAAATGCCTGGCTGGGTTCCAACACACGACCTAAGTAACGACCTTGTTGAGTTGAAGCTGTTATCACTGGGCAAAAGTGAAAAGCAATGGTAAGACCTAGGGAGGAGCACGCTTGCGTAGAATTTCACTCGAACCAGCAGTCTGTGGAAGCATAGTGCTTTGTTCGGGTCCATTTCAGGTATTTCAAGTTGAACCTAAGCGTAGTGCGATAAGAGCTAGTTCTCGAGGAAGTGCATTGAAAAAAATTTACAAAAAATTTTAAATAAGTAGGTATCTTGGGCCCTCGACGCACAGTCAAATTTACAATTTTTTTTTATAAGTAGGTTTGCGTACACACTTTCCTAGATTATTCTAGGATGACGCAAAGTACCTACTTAAATGTTATTATTAATGATAATGAAAAGCACTCGAAACATAGGAATACCCGGTAAGTACTCATGCTTTCTAGATCGATTTAAAGTAATTTTGTTTTCAATATTATCCTTATAATGATTCACTGTTAACACTTATCATGAACAGATGGGCCAGCTCTTATCTAAGTGCTAACTTATAAATCAATTAAAATAATCATTATATTCACAATTTGTATTTCAGTCTTTACAGAATGAAGTCCTGTTTAAATTATTTCGTGTTACTATTCATCTTGAATTGTGCTGGTAAGCTGTTTTTTTTAAAGCTTTTATTTAATTTGCAATGTTTGTTAAGAAAAACAACATGACGACTGTGAGATGCTATAATTAATTTAAAGTAAAAAAATTAAATTAAAAAAATAAAAATCCGACGGCGTAGAAAATAACTACCTTACAAACTATTGCCTTTAAACAAAAACTGAAAATAAAAAAAAAAAAACAAGTTCAGTCCAGAAGTGTAGAAAGCAATTTAATTACTACAACCTTTAAATAATTTAATATTTAATTTTCAATCCACACATAAAATAAAACAAATAATAAATTCTAATACGGAACGTATTGACTGCAACAGTCGGGACCCATTAAATAATCTAGACTAAAATCATTCTATCCAATAAGGGTCCCGTCTGTCTTTTCGTTTCTATTTAAATTTATTAGTTACTTTAGTTAGTTATTATAGTTGTTTTTACACAGTCGAGTTTTTTTTCTACTTTAAGGTTGTTTTTTTATTTGGTTAGCATAAGTCAAACCAACCAATAAATTCTATTTTGTTAAATTATTTTAAAACAAAACAGAACTGGTGAAATATGGGTCTACTATAAAAATACCTATGCTTAAATCTTACGACCCAAAGGCGTATGTAATAATATTAAAAATAATATTATGTTGCTTGTATTTTTAGAGGGAGCATTCAGATGTGACTACAAATATAGTCCAAAAGCAAGAGCATGGTTTAAACTCTTTGCTGTACCGGCGACTTGGTTCGATGCCCGGCTACGATGCTCCTTGGAAGGTAAGTTACTTATTTTTGAATATCCTATACCAAAAGAAAGGTAATAGTGGAAAAAAAACTGCTTTATTGGTCAAAATATGTGGTAGGCTTTTCCTTATTTATTTTATTTCGTATGGAGGTATTCCTCCAAAAACAAGTGAGGTACAACTTTCCCCCTTTGGGGAGCGATTGGCGAGATATTATATGTTTATTTTATTTTGTCATCAGGTGCTGTTCTTGCTTCCCCAACCACACCAGAAATACAAGCCGAAATGAGAAACATCATCAATTCCTCTAATCCGGAATACGAGATATTTACTGGGATTCATGCCACTTTCTCCCAAGGAGATTATTATACGATTGAAGGTTAGTTAATTAATTAGTAGATTATTTATAATATTTTGGATGTAGGTGAAGTAGACACCTCAGTGAATGGTTACCGAAAAGCGTTAGAAGAAGTGTTAGCAGACCAACAGGTGGGTGGTTAATATTCAGATTATGATGATTCGTGGGTAATACCTGGTTGAGACTAGCGCAGACGAGGGAAGTATGGTTCAAAAGAGAAGAGGCTGACAGTCAGCGGTAAGTGGAACAAGGCTGTCAATGATGCTGATGATAATTATGATAGATATAACACTGCTTCAAGCTTTCACGGTTTTAAACTAAACTTATAGACTTACGGGATATTTTCCGTGATTATTCCCGCATTACCAGTCATCCCGCGATCACGGCGCTTGCAACAGCGTCGAAAAATCGGGAGCTCAAAATATTGCACAATCACGGAAGATATCCTAAAGTGTTTCAAGATAAGTATTATCATAAACTTATACTGAGTTTATGATAATACTTATCTTGAAACAATGAAAATTTTTAGTTACAAAATGTATCCCCAAACATTATAGAAGATTGTCATTTAGTATAATACGTCTGTAATGTTATCACTGCTGGTATAAGCCTCCTCTCTATGAAAGGGAACGGGCCACGGCGCGGGCCCAATGCGGGTTGGTGATTGTCGCACGTGGATTTTTTACCCGACTGCCAAGGAAGGGTTATGTGTTTCGCGGGTATCTTGTATGAATGTAATATTCTTTATTACTTCATGTCTTCCAAACCACTGCACGGATTTATTTAATTAACATAGCGTTAGATTCGTCTTGGTAACCCAAGTGTTCAAAGATAGGTGACTCGAAAAAAAAATTTACATGACGGCTGTGAGACGCTATAGTTTAAAGTAAAAAAATTTTTTTTAGGGTTCCGTACCCAAAGGGTAAAACGGGACCCTATTACTAAGACTCCGCCGTCTGTCTGTCTGTCTGTCTCCAGGCTGTATCTCATAAACCGTGATAGCTAGAAAGCTGAAATTTTCACAAATGATGTATTATTATTGCCGCTATAACAAAAAATACTAAAAATTAAAAAAAAAATATTAAGGGGGGCTCCCATACAACAGATATGATTTTTTTGCCGTTTTTATAGATAATGGTACGGAACCCTTCGTGCGCGAGTCCGACTCGCACTTGGCCGGTTTTTTTTGGATACTGCTATATTGGTATCAAATTAAAGGGCTCATCATGTGGATTTTAAAAAGGTATATCATGACCATATTTTAATTTGACTAAAAAGTGTCAAATAAAAATATATTTTTTTCAATCCTTTGGCCTTGCAATGTGAGTTGTCTTCTTCCCTGTAAAAATAGAAGGATGAAAGAGATTCAATCTAGTAGATGGTTAAGTGTATTTTTGATTCTTCAATATATAATTCGGATTATAGATATTTTTTTTAGCAATAGCATGATTTAAACCTCCCATATTATAATTTTATGAAATCTACAGTATAACTGTTTATTATGTTCTGTCTGCTGAGACACAAGCCTTCTCTCTATGATATAGAGTGGAGATCCACCATGTTGGACTAGTGCTGGCTGGTACATGTCACGTCATGTTTTAGAATTTTGGTTCTAGTACATACCTGACGATGTTTTCCTTCACCGTTTTGAGACCAAAAAAATAAAATAAAATGTTACCTGTGTCTCAAAAGTTACATTCTATATATAATTTGAGGCAGCCCCAGTAAGTAATTAAAATACTCGTGTTGGGGTTGACTCACTACGCAGCTAGAGTAGCGGTGACGAAATGAATTACACAAAGTAATATTTGATGAAATTTTTTATTTAATAAATTCCTTATTAAAGTACAGAATTAAAACATTTCAAACTAGAATTAATTTAATGGATAATAATGTGATATTACATTGAAAGTGAAAAGATTCCAACTGACTTTTGGAGACCACTGTATTAACATATAATCGTTGCCAATGCAAGTATTTATGCTAAAAAATAAATTGATACTAATACAGATTTTAAAATTACAGGTACACCACTCTCAAAAATACCAATTACTTGGGCCAAAAATGAGCCAGATAATAAGGACAACAAAGAAAGTTGTATCACTTTAAATGGTGATGGAGAATCAGCAGATCAGCGCTGTGAAGAGACTCGCCCTTATATCTGTTACCACACAAAGAGAATTCGCATAGAATCCAGTGAGTGCGGCACGGTTGATCCAGGTAATACTTGTAAAGATAGACAGACATTCTTTTAATTCTGCTACGGAAGTTTTCAGTTGAAAAACAATAGCCAGTGTGGAGTATCAAAAGTCACCGTTTCTATTATTATCTTTAGGCTCCTTTTCCTTCTGCAATAACATCAACAGTCGAAAGAAGTCTACTGCTGGACATAGGCCTCCCCTAAGTGTCACCTCATTGACCGGTCCCGTGCGGCTCGCATGAAGCATCATTTTCAACATAAAATATTTGGATCGTCTTTTTTCAAAGTCACCCCTTTTCCTACCTCCTGCCACAACGTAAATTCTAATAACTAACAAATTTTCTTTCAGAATACAACTTCGAAAAAAGAACTCAGAAATGCTACAAGTTTCATACAGTTCCAAGAAATTTCTCGCGAGCATTTATGGCATGTTCAGCTGAAGGCGGCCATCTTGTTATAATAAACAGTGAAGTCGAAGCCAAAGTACTGAAGGAACTCTATGCTGAATATCCAGCATCCAAGTTCGTGGGAGATTTCCGGAATGAAGTAGCTATGATCGGTGTTCACGAATCGGGCGAACCTTGGGATTTTAGGACAATTTATGGTAATTTAAATGAATAACAAAGAGGTATACGGTTATTAACGTAATTTTCCAGAGTCAAGAATGTATTAGGACATGTTTTACCTCCTTAGTGCATTTCCACGGGACAATTCCCACGGAGAATTGAGGTTTTTAAATTACCGTGAAATTTTGAAGCAAGCGGTCTTGTCAGTTGTCATACAAACTTTGAGCTGCACGCTCCAGTAAGTGTGCATCCACAGTGAATGCGCGGCGAGTACGGCCTAATGCAGGCGCGACGGCGGGCGCGTGCGGCGGCCACAGTGACGAGCGAGCTGTTGTAGTGCTTACACGTATTTCAGGTGTTGCAAACCATGTGAAATAAATGTTGATTTTTTTACTTTGTATGAAGATTACCTAGAAAAATGGAGAATGAACAAATCGCATTGAAGGTGCTTGCTGACTAGCCTAAGCGAGTAGTGTGGCCATAACGCGCGGATATCAACGTTTTAAACGTTCTTATCCGCACCTAACTACGCGCGCCAACTCGCTCATGCCAGTCACGCTAGGCGCCCGCCTTAGTTACAACACTATGAACGTAAACGGCGGTTTCATACTCGTATGTTTGATAATTCTCTTCCGTCGTCGTCGCAACCGCGCTAGGCTCGAACTGTGGACGCGGGCTAACACGCGTGCTGCGACAGCAACTGAGGAAAAACCAATGAAAAATATTGACATGCGGAGCGACGGTATACTCACGCGACGGAAAATATGTAGTATAGGTATGAGTTTGTGGACGGGGATTGAAACAGCAACATAACAGTATTTCCCATTTCAGGTGAAACGCTAAAAGAAGCAGGATTCGACATATATTCCAATGGGGAGCCATATCTGAACCCGAAATCCGACCTTGACGGATGTCTCGGAATATACCGAACTTCGGGTCTTCTGACCGAATGGTGGAGTGAGAAGCCAGCCCCTTTTATCTGTGAGAAGGATCCAAGTTTTCCTGGCCTATGTCGTGCTTCAAATTCATAATGATTTATATATTTGAATGTATAATTATAATAATAAACGACTCATTAATTTAATTTTGTTTTTAAAGATAATTAAATTTTTTACAAAGTACAAAACTATAACAGTAATAAAATTATGTACAAGTAGAAAAGGGTTACAGGGCGTCAAAAAATTCGTCCGCATCGCTGTCCATAGGAAAAGTGCCCAGAAGGCTGGCAGCATTGCCACGTTGAATGGCAATGCTGATTCTTTTCAACTACTCATTTGTGTTTTATTCCCATGTTTTTTTCAACTCATGTTAGCCGTGATCTAATGGATTTTTTCGGAAATTAAAAACAGGCCTGCAGGAAATCAGTAATGTTTATGTTACTCTGATATTATTTATTGACAAATAACGGTCAGTATTAGTTTTGAAAAACTTCACTATTAAACTACCGCAACATGGGTAATGTTGCGGTAGTTTAATAGTGAAGTTAATAATGATTATTAAAAATCCTGCCTATATAATTATATTATGTCAATATTTTTAGTTGAAACAGTTATAATAATACCACGTTGAGCTTATAACTGCCTAGTAGTCGTTGTTGCTTAAGGATAAACTCGTGGCTAAATAATAACAGCCGCTCGGCTTCAGATTATGCTTATGCAACAGCATCTGCGAGTTTTTGTTGCATATTTAAGCATTATCAGCCTATAATATTCTCAGTGCTGGGACACAGGCCATCTTTTTGTAGGAGGGAGTGAACTGTAATCCACCTAGCAGGCCCAGTGCGGGTAGGTAGAAGTCACAATTATCTTATCTTCGAACTTTTGATTCTAGAACATTTACCGCCGGTTTACTCACGATGTCTTCCTTCATCGTTTTGATGGCAAAGGTAAATAAATTATGGAAAGTGATGTCTGCCTGAGTTTGAACCCAGGAACTACAACTCATAAGTCGGGACTGTTACCACTAGGACACGACTTACCAAAAAACATATTTTAGGGCATCGACACATCATCACCTGTCTATCTTTTTCCCAACTATGTTGGGGACGGCTTCCAGTCTAACTGTACTTTACATGGAGTGACTGCCTATCTGACCTGCATAACTCAGTTAGTATTGGGAATAACCCTAGGTAAGACTGATTGTCTGACTTTCAGGCCACTGAATACCTATCTATAATTACTGTCAAAGATCTACAAATGAGAGCTGAGACCAACGACTTAACGTACTTTCCTAGGCACGGAGGAAACTCGGTATAAAGGTGTAACAAGACCCTTAACGAAGCCGAAAGGCACTTCACATTGTGATAATTTTTTTGTTCTAGACCATACCTGGGAACCTTCTAGTTACGGAGATATTGGGGGTCAAAGTTCCAAATTTTGCATGTTTTTTTTGTTTTCAATGTAAGATTTTTACACACCTCCACGACCTCCGTACTATTCAATCCATCCATCAGCACAATATGTTGAGTGCGGCACATTGAGTCCTACCGTAAAACATGATTTTTCACCCCAAAAAAAAATTATTTCCCAGCAATAATTTTTGCGTAAAGTTACTTATTTTGATGTACATAATGCTTGATTAACGGCTTCGTGAAGGGTCCGGTTACATCTTGTATAATGCACCCATCCACGGAGCAACCTCGGAAAGCATGGCTTTACCTAAAGATCGCGAGTCGCTGTTATTATTTAGCCACGAGCTCCTCTTAAGCAACGAGCATCGACACATCGAAACAACAATTGACTGACTTAATATCATTTTATTTTATCTGTCATTGTTAGCGCTTCGGCTGACCAAGCTACAGCTGCGCACTGTTACAGCCGCCATCACTGGACAGGGCTTTTTTAACAAACACCTCTTATGAGACAGCAGCCCACGTGCTTCTGCACTGCCCAGAGGTTGCATCATACAGGGCAATGAACTTCGGTAGCCCAGGTACTCTCCGCGAGACTGTCAGCGACATCAAGGCGCTGCTGGCTTTTCTCGGGGAGCTGAGGTGGATCGAATAGATTTCCCACCCGCACGCAAAATACGCGCATTGGACGTGGAGTTGCGGACACCAGCCCGTTATACAATACAATACAATCTGTCATTGTTTGCATTATCAATTTGCATTCTGGAAGTGTCTGATGAGATGACGAGTAATAAAGAAGTATGGAAGAAGAAGACGTGCTGCGCTAACCTCGAAACGAATTGAGATAAGGGAAAGAGAATGATGATATCAAGTTGCATTCTCTACTATAGCAGGATTTTCACCAAACAGCTCATATCGCATCGGATCGGACCGGATTTTACAATCTTTAAACGATATAAATCGTGTACACAGAATTTAAAGTCTTTATCAAGCCGCGCACAGCAGCTTGACCGCGGGCGTCTTCCGCGGCACGTGAACGTAGCCGAAAGTATGCTGCGACGCGTATTCGGCTCCGTTCGCCAGTCACCGTATCTGATCGGATCCTTTCGGCTGGAACACGGTACGAATGAAACTATTTGACTAGGCGCAGACACGAATATGTTCGTAAGCGACGGTACGGAGCCGATCGTATGCGTCGACATCCTGCCGGACGCGATCGGCTATCGCCGCATCCGTTCGTATCCTTTCCGATACGATGCGATGCAAGCCGTTTGGTGGAAATCATCCTTAAGACTGCAACCGTTAGTTCGCAATTTGAAATACTCCGTTTATTGCTCGTGGTTCGACCCCGTAGTTCTACTGGAATAACTTTTTTTTTTGCGATTGGAAATCATCAAATGACTCCTCCCGCTCTGGGCGGAGCGGAAGGAAGTGTCAGACTTTTACT
Source organism: Eurois occulta (assembly GCA_950022335.1). Lineage (NCBI taxonomy): Eukaryota > Metazoa > Arthropoda > Insecta > Lepidoptera > Noctuidae > Eurois > Eurois occulta. The sequence goes on from OX465499.1 coordinate 6,973,077, forward strand.
GACTAAAACCCATCCATGTTCCTTCTTTGCACTTTGTGTTCCAGGGCCGCAGTATCTCTTTCGAACAGTCCCGCAGCCCCGGCAGGCATCGGCCCTTGCGGACACCTGCCGGTTTGCTGACATCTTTTTGAGCCGCGCGTGAAACACGAACGCGCTGTCGATACGGCCTGTCGTCATAAGATGGCTAGACAGCGAGCTAGCTCATTACTCACCGTCCACAGGGTCACAGTCACAGGCAAATAATCTGAAGATCAACATTTATTTCTTCAATTGTTTCCTTTTAGACCAGGGTCGATAATTTTTAAAACCAAAAAAAATAATAGTAGGATGAAACCCATTAAAAAAGGAGGGGAATATTATAAAAATGAAGGGAAAAATAATTTACGGGCGATCTGAGGTCGGGAAGGGGATGGGGGTGAGTCTTTAAGGGTAAAAAACGGTTTTTCTCGATTTCCGGCAAAACTAAAAGTCCTATCGAAAAAAGTTAAATGGCAAAGTTGTAGGTAATAAAAAGATCTAAAACTTTTGTATTTACAATTTTTTCACATAACCTCAAAATTTATGAGAAAAATTCAAAAAACCAAGTTTTTGGTTTTTTATTTTTATCTTTTACAAAAATTTTATTTTTTTAACGAAATTTGGTGAAGACTTACCTTTATATGTCCCAAATACGCTGTAATTTATTTGATTTAAAAAAAAATATTTTTTCACCTCATTTTGAATTAATATCGAAAAAGCACCCTAATTTTCAATCGAAAATTCACCCGTCAAAATATTAGCTTTTTTCAAAAAGTTGGTATGTTTTCTGTTTGTTGAAATCTCTACTTTCCGATGGTGAAAAAAAATATATATGTTACCATAGTAAATCTTCTCAGAAAATGCAAAAAATCGAAAAAAACTCGAATTCGAAGTTTTTTTTTTAATTATTATAAATAATTTTGAGCTATTTATTAAAATTTACACTTTAATTACTCGAAAACGTTAGATTATATGCTACATTAATTAAAAAAAATTGCAAATCAAAATATACTACTATAATTAACAAACAAAATAAGTTAATAAAATTAATATTTAATAAGACATCTACAATATTTGGAGAAAGTTGTCGAATCTTTTTTAAATTATATGCGTAGATGCCTATTTATAACTATTTCAAGATAAATTATATACCTGTGTGACCTACGAAAAATTGTAGCCCATGAAAAGGTATTTCATGGAGAAGTGGGGAAGGGGCTAGGCGGGTCTGGGTCTTACTACATACATACCTACTATTTCGTAGCATCTGTTACAACCGTTAGCCTAGCCAGTATTCGAAATACAGTACAGTATACAACATCGTTTCTAAAAATACGCGTGCACGCTGAGTTTCTTGAAGATAATTGTGACAAGTTTACTTAAAAAAAAAAAAAACTTTTCGAATCTGCATAGGAAGGTAAATACTATCTCTATTTTTATCTGTATCAATCAACTCAAACATTAAAATGGTAATATTTTCTTTAAAAATAGTATGCTTAACGTAACATAACCTAAAGATTAAAATTAAATGATATTTTAGTACAAGATTAAAAAATAATAAATAATCTCCTTAATTTTGCACAAACAAATTTAGTTAATCCCATGAAAAAAAAACATTTCAAAATACATAAAAAATATATTAAAAATGTATAAAAAATATACAAAATATATATCGTAAATATATTTTTTATATTTTTAGCTATGTTTTTTATGTCTTTTAATATATATTTTGAATGTATCTAAAATATATTTAAAATATATAAAATATACATGAAAATCGGCCAAAAGTTAGTTATTAAAAATATATTTACTATACATTTTTTTTTATATATTTATACATTTATTATAGATTTTTAATATATTTATAATATATTTTTTATACATTTTGACATGACGAAATAGTAGGTATGTATGTAGTAAGACCCGCCTAGCCCCTTCCCCACTTCTCCATGAAATACCTTTTGATGGGCTACAATTTTTCGTAGGTCACTCAGGTAATATAATTTATCTTAAAATAGTTATAAATAGGCATCTACGCATATAATTTAAAAAAGATTCGACAACTTTCTCCAAATATTGTAGATGTCTTATTAAATACTAATTTTATTAACTTATTTGCTTGTTAATTATAGTAGTATATTTTGATTTGCAATTTTTTTTAATTAATGTAGCATGTAATCTAACGTTTTTCGAGTAATTAAAGTGTAAATTTTAATAAATAGCTCAAAATTATTTATAATAATTAAAAAAGAATTTTCGAATTCGAGTTTTTTTCGATTTTTTGCATTTTCTGAGAAGATTTACTATGGTAACATATATATTTTTTTTCACCATCGGAAAGTAGAGATTTCAACGAACAGAAAACATACCAACTTTTTGAAAAAAGCTAATATTTTGACGGGTGAATTTTCGATTGAAAATTAGGTTGCTTTTTCGATATTAATTCAAAATGAGGTGAAAAAATAAATATTTTTAATCAAATAAATTACAGCGTATTTGGGACATAAAAAGGTAAGTCTTCACCAAATTTCGTTAAAAAAATAAAATTTTTGTAAAAGATAAAAATAAAAAACCAAAAACTTGGTTTTTTGAATTTTTCTCATAAATTTTGAGGTTATGTGAAAAAATTGTAAATACAAAAGTTTTAGATCTTTTTATTACCTACAACTTTGCCATTTAACTTTTTTCGATAGGACTTTTAGTTTTGCCGGAAATCGAGAAAAACCGTTTTTTACCCTTAAAGACTCACCCCCATCCCTTTCCCGACCTCAGATCGCCCGTAAATTATTTTTCCCTTCATTTTTATAATATTCCCCTCCTTTTTTAATGGGTTTCATCCTACTATTATTTTTTTTCACTTTTTATTATTTTTAAAGGCTTCTACCCTGGTCTATTTATCAGCTAAACTGAAACCTATGACTACTTAAAATACTAATGTGTCCCTATGCATAATTTCATCAATTTATTTAAACACAATGATAAATAATCAAAGCTTGTGCCTGTTATCTATATCTATATACATACACTTCTCATCAAAAAAATCGAAACACTTTCGTTTTTATTGTTTTTGTCCTAATTTTTTACAAAAGAGAATTAATTCCATGAAAAAAAAAAAATTATTGTGTAGCTGGCAGTTTGGTCATTACAGTAAGAAGAAAAAAATCAAAATTCGAAATTAGAATTTCATTTGTTTATCCTATAAATGAAATTAATCACTGTTTTGAGACAAATGTGTATTTAGGGTTGGAGTACGTTTCTCGTTTAAAAACTAAAAATTAGCGCTTGTCTTTAAACTTTTTGTTTCTTATTTCATTTACTGTGACTTTGGGACGTCTGAAAAAACTCTTTTTTCTAAAACATATGGATACTTCGCCCGCAGAAGCCGCCCAAGTGGTGGCATTGCTGGATTCTGGACTTAGTCAGCGTGTTGTGGCTGCAAGATTGCATCTAAGCTTATCATCTGTTCATAGAGTCTACAAACGCTATCGGGAGACTGGTTCGTTCACGCGCCGTTCAGGATCTGGCAGGAATCGGGTCACTTCTGAGCGAGATGATCGATTTATTGTAACAACTTCTTTACGAAATCGACGCCTTAACGCTTTTCAACTGCAGCAGCAGCTTCGCGTTGTACGAAGAGTAGCTGTAAGTGACTCTACAATAAGAAGAAGGTTGAAGGAACGCGGATTGGCACCGCATAAGCCAGCGAATGGGCCGAAATTAACTGCAGACCATCGAAGAGCGCGCCTTAACTTTGCACGCGAGCACCTAACTTGGTCATACCTTCAGTGGAGCAAAGTGCTGTTTTCTGATGAGTGTAAAATTATGCTGTATGGTAACGACGGAAGGAACAAGGTCTACAGAAGAGATGGAGAACGCTTTGCACAATGCTGCATTGAAGAAAAGGTCAGCTATGGTGGCGGTTCGTGGACGGTTTGGGGAGGAATCAGCGCCGACGGTAAGACAGAACTTGCCTTTGTGTCTGGGCCACGGCTGCCTGCACTAAACTCTCATCGGTACATCGAACAGTGTCTTGAACCTCATGTGATGCCCTATGCACATTTTATTGGCAACGACTTCATATTCATGCACGACAATGCTAGAGCTCACACCGCGGGCGTCGTACGAGATTATCTTACCGAAGTCGGTATCTCCATTATGGTATGGCCAGCAAGAAGCCCGGACATGAATCCCATTGAACATCTATGGGATGAATTAAAGAGACGAATTCGAGCAAGAGATCCAGCCCCAGAAACACTTAGCCAGCTGCAAAATGCAATCCAAGAGGAATGGGATAATATACCACAACATGTGATCGTGACTCTCATCCGATCGATGAAGAACCGTATGGAAGCAGTAATAAGAGCTCGCGGAGGGAATACAAGTTATTAAATAAACGTTTCTTACATTTTTTTTTCATTTACGCGTGTTTTTTTACCCATTTCCTTCATATTCCATACAGGGTAAAAATTACTCATTATACAAAATACGAAACCTATGAAGACTTAATTTGAATTTAGAACAATAACATTAGGATTTAAAAACCTCATACTACTCACTATTAAATGACATTTATTCCTAAATATACACATTTTTCTGATAATCCTTATCAAATCATAAACTGCGAGGTGTTTCGATTTTTTTGATGAGAAGTGTATAATAAAACAGTAAAAAAACTGCGTCTGTACATTGAATATATTTAAAAAAAAAAAATTGAGGGGGATTTAGAAACAGTAATAGAGCACGAAACCAAAAAAAAAATTCTGTCTGTTTGTCTGTTTGTTTGTACACGCTAATCTTCGGAACTACTTGACGGATTTGAATGACTTTTGTTTAGTTGTATAGGTATAAAGTCTGAGCAACATATAGGCTATAATATATCTTGGAAACTTGAACACCTGATGCAGAACCGCAACAGACCAGCTAAACTATATGAGATACAAAAATGGCGCCTTAGCAAAAATTGTTTCACGTGATGAGCCTTTTCTGCTAAGAGAATAAATTTGAAGATCTGAAACTCCTGATGTGGAACTCCAAGAGCCCAGCTACACTATAACATATATAGGAATGACGTCTTAGCAAGAGTTGTTCAGCCTGATGAGTACTCTCTGTTGTCGTATAAAATTTGAAGATCTGGAACAGCTTATGTGGAACTCCAAGAGCCTAGCTACACTATAACATATATAGGAATGACGTCTTAGCAAGACACGTATCGTCGAGACACGGTAGCCTACCCGGTAACGCAGGGGAGCAGTCACTTAGATTTTAATTGATCAGGAATTTTCAGAATAAAACTATAACCATGCCTAGAAAGAGGTCAAATCTTTCCCAACAACGTTCCAAAGAAGCTAAAAATTTGAGGATCATAAGATCCCAAGAATCTAACGAAGAACGTCAGGATAGACTTGATGCTGTTCGAGAACATCAGGCTGCAACTCGCTGTACAAACCTCTTCGGATCGCGAAGCTCGCTTGCGTTCTCAGCGTATTTATGCATCTACATCCAGGTCTCTAGAGACCAGTGAAGAATATGATGCGCGACTCTCCGCTGATCGTGAATGTCATGAATTGTCTCGCGAGTCGGAGACGTTCACGGATAGAGAATTGCGCTTGAGTTCTCAGCGTATCTACGCATCTGCTTCAATGTCTCTAGAGACAAGTGAGGAACATGATGCGCGACTGTCCGCTGATCGTGAACGTCACGCATTGTCTCGCGAGTCGGAGACGTTCACGGATAGAGAATTGCGCTTGAGTTCTCAGCGTATCTACGCATCTGCTTATAGGTCTCTAGAGACAAGTGCGGAACATGATGCGCGACTGTCCGCTAATCGTGAACGTCACGCATTGTCTCGCGAGTCGGAGACGTTCACGGATAGAGAATTGCGCTTGAGTTCTCCGCGTATCTACGCATCTGCTTATAGGTCTCTAGAGACAAGTGCGGAACATGATGCGCGGCTGTCCGCTGATCGTGAACGTCACGCATTGTCTCGCGAGTCGGAGACGTTCACGGATAGAGAATTGCGCTTGAGTTCTCAGCGTATCTACGCATCTGCTTATAGGTCTCTAGAGACAAGTGCGGAACATGATGCGCGACTGTCCGCTGATCGTGAACGTCACGCATTGTCTCGCGAGTCGGAGACGTTCACGGATAGAGAATTGCGCTTGAGTTCTCAGCGTATCTACGCATCTGCTGCTAGGTCTCTAGAGACAAGTGCGGAACATGATGCGCGACTGTCCGCTAATCGTGAACGTCACGCATTGTCTCGCGAGTCGGAGACGTTCACGGATAGAGAATTGCGCTTGAGTTCTCCGCGTATCTACGCATCTGCTTATAGGTCTCTAGAGACAAGTGCGGAACATGATGCGCGGCTGTCCGCTGATCGTGAACGTCACGCATTGTCTCGCGAGTCGGAGACGTTCACGGATAGAGAATTGCGCTTGAGTTCTCAGCGTATCTACGCATCTGCTTATAGGTCTCTAGAGACAAGTGCGGAACATGATGCGCGACTGTCCGCTGATCGTGAACGTCACGCATTGTCTCGCGAGTCGGAGACGTTCACGGATAGAGAATTGCGCTTGAGTTCTCAGCGTATCTACGCATCTGCTTCAAGGTCTCTAGAGACAAGTAAGGAACATGATGCGCGACTGTCCGCTGATCGTGAACGTCACGCATTGTCTCGCGAGTCGGAGACGTTCACGGATAGAGAATTGCGCTTGATTTCTCAGCGTATCTACGCATCTGCTGCTAGGTCTCTAGAGACAAGTGCGGAACATGATGCGCGACTGTCCGCTGATCGTGAACGTCACGCATTGTCTCGCGAGTCGGAGACGTTCACGGATAGAGAATTGCGCTTGAGTTCTCAGCGTATCTACGCATCTGCTGCTAGGTCTCTAGAGACAAGTGCAGTACGTGATGCGCGACTGTCTGCTGATCGTGAGCGACATGCATTGTCTCGCGAGTCAGAAACGTTTACCGATACAGAATCACGCTTGAGTTCTCAGCGAATTCTCACATCTACTAACAGGTCTTTTGAAACGAGTGATGAACGTGATGCGCGACTAACTGCTGATCGAGATTATCATACATTGTCCCGAACACGCACACAACAAAATATTCATAATCAGTTAGAGAGAAAGGATTGCTGGAGTACGGCATGAAGAGACAGAAGTTAATTCAGTGTACCCTTGGGATCTGCTGCGGAGTAACGGGAAGAAAAGTTTTTTGTTGTATAGTCTGGGCAACATAAACGCTATAATTTATTTTGGAAAATTAACACCTGATGCAGAACCGCAACAGACCAGCTACAGTTTATGAGATATAAAAATGGTGCCATAGCTAAAAATATTCCACGTGAAGAGCATTTTCTGCTGTGAGAATGCTGTGGAACTCCAAAGCCCATGGCAGCGCTATAACATATTAAGGAATGACGTCTTAGCAAAAGTTATTTAGTCTGATGGGCATTTCCTGTTGACATACAAAAATGAATGATCTGAAACGACTCCAATCGTCTCGCTCATCCCGTTGTTTTCCCGTCCCCGGGCCTTAGAATTCTACATCAGACGTTTCAAATTTTCGATTTTGACGACCCCGTTGTCGCTGGCATAAGCAACGGGATCCGCGTACGAAGTCGCGGGCAGAAGCTAGTAAATAAATATAGTTTTAACTTAAGTATCTCGCATTAGTTTCCTGTGTTTTCAAATTTAACAAACTAGCCTTTGCCCGTGACTTCGGTCGCGTTATGGTCGGAAATGATTCTTAAATTAGACTATGACACTTTGGGATAATGAAGCTTTCTATTAGTGAAAGAATTTTCGAAATCGGATCAGTTAGTCCTGTTGAGTTAGAATCATTGTATGTGTGAAGTAGTTCAACAAGTAATTATGCATGTGTGTGCCATCATATCAATAAGAAATTGTCCTTTAAAACTAGTCGCAAATAAATCAGCATAGTGCAAACACGTATTTCTCTTACCCAAAAATCCCACAGTCAAAAGTGAACCTTATTCCCATAACATTTTGGTCGACATCGAGCCGGATACCTGTTCGACTTACGACGTTTCATTCACCGAGCGCTAATACAAAAGGACGGGTCGAGCGGCGAACGGAGAACAATAGAAAGAATTCGTTGTAAAAAATATTGTTCATTTTAAGCCTCACAAGTCATTAGTGAATGTGATCAAAACAAGATAATAATCTATTATTATAACTGCTTACAATATACGAAGAAACGAACTATTTTATATCAAATTGAAGGCTTATTACAACGAGTATGGCGAATACACCGGAACAATTACTTAATGTGTTGGAAGATACAGCTATGTTGTTAGGAAAAACACAAGCAAATCTTAAGAAATGTCCGAAACAACGTTTAACAAAAGGATACATAGAAGCACGGATTAAAAACATTGAAGAATATTGGTCTACGTTCAAAAATGCACATATAGAACTAGTGAAGTGTGTTCCGAAAGCGAATCGACAAGACATTCCATATTTTGTAAACGAAGATTATTTTATTCAGGAAGATTTGTATATTTGTTTACTAGCCGATCTTAATGATTTACTGAGTGCACACAACAAGGCGTCGCCGCCGGTACCTATGCAAGCTGACAACTACAACAACAGTGGTTCTGGTCCATCTATGCAAGTCAAGTTACCAAGGATACAACTTCCCACCTTCTCAGGTATTTACGATGAGTGGCCTCCTTATCAAGACCTATTTACGTCATTAGTGCACGATAACCCAACATTAAATAAGGTACAAAAGTTGCACTATTTGAAAACCAGTCTAACGGGAGAAGCCCTGTCGCTCTTGAAGCACGTGCAAGTTACAGAGGTTAACTATGACGAGTCGTTTAGTATGCTTAAGGCGCGTTTTGGCAACAAGCGCATTATCGTCAATTCAATAATGAAAAGATTGTTTACCCAGAAAAAGATATCTGTGCAAACTGCAAATAACATTAAATCGGTATTGGATACGACTACAGAATGCTTGAATGCACTGAAAAACCTGAAAGTGTCAACGATCTCCTGGGATCCGCTCATTACATTTTTAGTTGTTCAAAAATTGGACCCAGAGACGCATCGTGAATGGGAAGATGTTGCTTACGACGATAATGTCGATGAGTTACCTAAGTGGGATGCACTTAACAAGTTCTTACAATCGAAGTTTCGCACGCTTGAGCTTGTCACGCCTCCGACCAGAGAGAAACCTATACCTAAGGGAAAAGAATACGCTGTTCACATATCAACTACAAATGCTACGACCTCTTCGAGACCAAGAAGCTGCACTATGTGCAAAGAAGACCACACGTTGTGTCATTGTGAGGGCTTTATCAAACTTAACCCAACAGAGCAGTGCGACTACCTTGAACAACACAATCTATGCTATAATTGTCTGGCCCCTGGACACTCAGCTTATAGATGTCGCCTGAAGATGTCCTGTCGTAAATGTCACAAACGTCACCACACGCTTACGCATCAATCCACGCCCATGACGTCACCAAATCAACCAGACAATAAGAACCAACCAGAAAAAGAAGTTGAAACTCCTCAAGATTCTGCACAATCAGCCGAAACTAAAGTAACTCTTTCATCGCATGTCGCTGCTAATTTGTCCACTGCATTACTGGCCACAGCCCTTGTACCAGTGAGGAAAAATGAAACGGGACAAGTGACAGTGCTCCGTGCTCTGATTGACCACGGATCCCAAGCTACATTTATGAGTGAAAGAGCGGCCCAGATGTTACGATTGAAGAGAACGCCTGTCAATGGCACCATCACTGGAGTCGGCTCAACCAAAACAAATGTTAAACATGCTGCAGAAATCGAACTACTATCCAGACACGACGCTTGTTTCAACCTGAAGGTCAAAACGTATATCATGTCTACGCGACTCACTGCCAATTTACCGTCACAAACCATCTCCACCAGCACCTGGCCGCACCTGCAAGGACTTGCTCTGGCGGATCCAAGCTTCAATAAATCAGGACGAGTAGATTTATTACTAGGTGTTGACGTGTGTGCCCAAATCATGAAGGGTGAAGTAATCAAAGGTCCCCCAGGAACACCATGTGCTCAAAACACCACACTGGGTTGGATCCTGTTTGGGAACGTGGAAACCAAACAACAAGGAGAAGAAATTATAGTCATGCACCTCAATCTTGATCTAAACGATATACTAAAACGAATGTGGGAACAAGATCCATACGACAAACAAGAACCCACAGCGGAGGAACGAAAGTGCGAGGAAATCTACGAAACCACAACTGCAAGAAGTAAGGACGGACGGTATATTGTGACGTTACCTAAGAAATCAAACATGCTATTATCAACCCAAGGAGATACGAGAACAATAGCATTAAAGAGATTATATCAACAAATAATTAAAAAAATTAAAAAACACGCCTGCCATATCAAAAAGTGAACTAAAAAATTAAAAACAAGTTACATGATTTTAGTATTGAATGGCCAAAAGGTAGGTACTAAATAGATTATATTATTTACTGTGCAATTAAAATGCCATTGTGCCCAAAAGTGGAAAACTGAAAACCAAACTTTTCATCGAAGTCGGGGGACCTGTTAAGAACTATTCCAAGGAACCGTCCCCCGACTGCAATGAAAAGATTGGTTTTCAGTTTTCCTTTTTTGGGCACAATGGCATTTTAATTGCACAGTAAATAATTATAATCTATTTAGTACCTACCTTTTGGCCATTCAATACTAAAATCATGTAACTTGTTTTTAATTTTTTAGTTCACTTTTTGATATGGCAGGCGTGTTTTTTAATTTTTTTAATTATTTGTTTTTATTTTAATCCTTTTAGTGATAAAACAATATTTTTCAAACGCACAATGTGCCACAAAAGGTAAACTTATTTTTTTAGGAAATCAATGTCACGCAAAATATAACTTACTGGCATATGCCCGCGGCTTCTCCCACGTGGAGTTCGGGAATTGCCCACGGGATCTTACTTCTGGGATAATAAGTAATCTATGTGCTATACCAGACTATAATCTATCTCTGTGCCAAGTTTCATCAAAATCTGTTCAGCCGTTCTGGCGCGATTGAGTAACAAACATCTATTCATCCAAACTTTCGCATTTATAATAGTTTATTTAAGATACATGTATTGAGTAGTTTTTACTTTTAAAGTTGAATAGGTAATAAAGAATAGTTAGTGTAAGTATTTAATTTTATTTGAATACTGCAGACACACTCGCGTTTTTTTACATGTACTTACTTATTACTTGCAAATATTAGTTCATAGTAATCAATTATATTACAGTGAAATATTGATATCTTTTTTTTGGGATGAGAAATTATCAAATGCCCGCTCTGGGCGGAGCGGAAGGGAGTGTCAGACTTTTACTGACTAAAACCCATCCATGTTCCTTCTTTTGCCCTTTGTGTTCCAGGGCCGCGGTATCTCTTTCGAACAGTCCCGCAGCCTTGGCAGGCATCGGCCCTTGCGGGCCTCTCCTGTTTGCTGACATCTTTTTGAGCCGCGCGTGGAACACCAACGCGCCGTCGATACGGCCTGTCGTCATAAGACGGGCAGACGGCGAGCTAGCCTATTACTCACCGTCCACAGTTCCGCGCCTACTGTGGCCGAGAGCCATCACGTGGCCCCTGACGCCCTGGGCGTCTCCCGCGGTGGCTGGGACGTGAGGTTCTATCCCTCTCACGTTCCGCCACCTCCTTCGCTAGCATGACTGCTTCGCAGAAAGAAGTGACGGCTTCCGATTCCCTCTCGCCCCGGACCATGGCTTGAACCAAGGCCGGACGCGAGAGGTCGCCGCCGCCAATTGCCGCTACGAGGACACGGCGGCGGTGCTCCGCCCAAGCGGAGCACACCTCCAAGGTGTGCTCCACCGTGTCCTCCGGGCGATCCTCACAATGATAACACCCGTGCGTTTCCGCCCGATTCGGTGCAGGTACCTCCCGAAACAACCGTGTCCGGTGAGGACCTGCGTCAGGCGGAAGGTGAGGGCGCCGTGGCGCCTCTCTAGCCACTCCTCAAAGAGGTGACTTATCCACTATTGTGGCGTGCCCTGCACGGGGTTGCGACTGTCGCTCTCTTCATCTCGCCATGACATTGCTCCGTAGGTCTGTCCGCTGAGCGACAATTTGCCACGGCAGCGGAATTCCCCCCAGCGTAGTGCCTCCGCGCGCCACTCGTGCAGGCGCGCGAGAACTATCGCCTATAGATCCCATGGCGGCAATCCGGCAAGGAGGCTCGCCGCCTCGCCGGAGATCATGCGGTACCCACGGACCAGCCTTACGGCTACCACCTTTTGGGGCGCGTTCAGGTAGTGGGCGGCTCGCCGCCTCAAGGAACGCGCCCATACCGGAGGCCCGTAAAGGGCCATGAACCGCACGACCCCCGCGTAGAGCCTCCGGCAGGAGGTGTTTGAACCCCTCAGGTTGGGCAAGAGCCGCTTGAAGGCAGCAAATATTGATACCTTTGTTTGAGATTGGACACCGGTGACGACAATCAAAGGATTTATTAGGAATCTACTTATAGACGATACTTTTACATAATAAAATTAATATCAATGTTGCGTATCACGAGTCAACGCGAAAATCGGGATTTCACACATATTTACAGACACGTCTACCTCAGAAAAATCCTACCTACTTACTAATAGGTAAATACTCCCGCGCCCTGTACGCCCTGTGCAACGCTGCGCGCCATGCGCCTGTCTACGTGAGTTTGGTAGCCCTATTTGACAATGTTGGGGAATGATTTTGGAAAATAAAATTCCGATACACGCGTCTCATAATTTTAATTGAAGTGTGTACACAAATTTTCGAGTCAACGGACCCAGAGAATATAAAGTTTCACAGAAAATTCTACCCCCCATTTCTTAGTGGTGGAATTTCGAAAACACCCTTTCTTAGTGGACCTACCCTTCAAGTTTCATGTCTTCAAGACCAGCGGTTTAGGCTGTGCGTAGATATATCAGTCAGTCAGTCAGGATTTTGAATTTTATATTGGGGATGATTTTGGAAAAACTGTGATACACGTTTCTCATCATTTTAACTGAAGGGAATGTACACAGATTTTCAAGTCAATTGACCCCGAGAATAAAAGTTTCACAGAAAGTTTAACACCCCATTTCACCCTCGTAGGGGTGGAAATTCGAAAAACCCTTTGTTAGTGGATACCTACTCTTCACAAAGAATACACCCCTCAAAGGACATGGCCAAAAAAGTACATTCCATATACACTTACATAGTAAATATATTATATTAAGAAAAATAGAGAAGTGAATTGTTGCGTAGTTTTTAACCTCTCTGCACTTATCAGTATTGATTACAATATAATAAGTAATGCAAGTTGAATTCAAAGTCTCATTTGTCAACTTTCGCCACTATGGACCGTTCGTAGACGAACACGTTCTACACCACGCATACTACTTGTAGATATGTATGTGAAATGAACGACAAATGCTCTTACCTGAAACATTTGATTTTAACAAAACTGTTTTCATTGGTATTTCTTACATGTAATTAAATTATATTTTGAAGTGTTGATACGTAAGATATATTTATTTCACACAATTATAGTAATAACGTAACCGTACCATAAAACGGAACGCGTTTTACAATGTCATTGTTTATGTCAAAATGGCGGTACTGCGATTGCACAGATCCTCCGTTGTGTACGAACTGTTTGTTTTTTTTGCGATTATCTTCTAATATTTTTGACTCCTGCTTATCTCTACGGAAAAAAATATTTTTACCAAGAAATGAGTAATTATTTATAATCTTTTGTTTTATTTCGTATTTCCCTTGTTAATTAGTAGTTAAACTGTTGAAGAAAAACGTCACTTTCGGAGTCTCAATAAATGTGACAATAATAACATATACTTTGTCTCAGTTTTCTATCAGACTTTCTCAGTTCAGTAAATGTTAATCAATATATGGTTAAAAAACCTTAGTTCAGGTAGAATGACCACCTGAAATAAGGATTTTGGATCTTGTTGAAATGCCTAATAATTCACAGCACTTCGTTATTTTAAAACGCCTTGAGGTTTTTAATAGCAAAATCATTATATCATACGCTTTGCCAGCAATCTGATAGAAGGTAACATGAAACTGTTTACGTCTAGTTATTTGTAATGAGAAGTTCTTTGAGCTTTTTATTTTTTGCAATTTAATGTGGCAATATTCACGAATATGAAACACCAAAAATTATCGTTGTACATTAAATTTGATAACTATGCAAACGCCCATACAGAAATTGGCCATGTCCTTTCATGTCTTTAAGACCAGCGGTTTGGGCTGTGCGTTGATATATCAGTCAGTCAGGTCTTTGAATTTAATATGTAAAAGATTTAATTTCTTTTTTTTTTATTACTGAACGAATGCATATTGAATACTACTGTTACATATTTTTGTTATGTACTAAGCAAGTTCTAGACGATGATAGTATACGTAGTCAAATTTTCATGAAAAAACCAAAAAATTTCAGATTTTTTCAGGAACCATGGCTCCCCGTTTACATTTTTTAAAATTTTCACTAGCCTATGTTACCCGGAATAACTCAACGCTTCTAATGATACCACATACATTGAAATCCGTTAAGCCGTTTAGAAGTTATGGTGGAATAAAGAAACTCACAAACATACATACATACATGAACCCTGAAAACATAACACTCCTTTTTTTGGGCAGTCGTGTAATTAGAACAAAGATTCAAGAATAACCCAAAACTTAAGAACGACTATGCTACAGTCATGAAAGATTACGAAACAAATTACATGGAAGAAGTACCAAAACAAGAAATGACCAATCCATCTGTGTACCTTCCGCACCACGCTGTAGTTAAAGAAGAGAAAGAAACAACCAAATTAAGAACTGTTTTCAACGCTTCTCAAAAGGGAACAAACAATATATCACTCAACGACGAACTGATGGTAGGACCCCAGTTACAAGATGACATGAGAAGTCTTATCATGAGATGGCGTATGAAGAAGGTTTGCTTCGTGGCTGATATCCAAAAAATGTACCTGCAAGTGGTCGTTAGTGAAAGGGATAGAGATTTGCAACGAATACTATGGAGAAGGGATGATCAAGATCCTGTCAAAGATTACCGTCTTACCAGAGTCACTTTTGGAACTGCTTCTGCTCCTTACTTGGCAGTAAGGACCTTGCATCAAGTAGCTAGAGATGAAGGACAAAACTATCCTGAAGCTGCGGATATTATAAGACGCGACTACTTCATGGATGACATGATGTCTGGTAAAGACAATGTAATGGAGGCCGTCAAGGTGGCCAAGGAAATAGACACCATACTACAGAAAGGCGGGTTCAAACTGAAAAAGTGGTGTTCTAACGATGCTGACTTTCTTAAAAGGTTTGATGAATCTGAAAGAAGCTCTCACGTCAAACTAGACATAACATTAGACGGAATCACTCGAGCATTAGGATTACACTGGAACATGGGCAAGGATCGGTTTCAATACAGCCTGAACTTACCTGCTACGTCAAAGACCATTACAAAGAGAACAATCCTAGCTGATCTACAGAGATTGTTTGACCCACTAGGCTGGCTGGCACCTTCTGTTTTACCTGCAAAACTTCTTATTCAAAGATTATGGATGCAAGGAGTAACCTGGGATGAAGAAGTAGACGGAAACATTGCCGCAGAATGGAGCAGCCTGCGAGAATGTTTTCATCAATACTTACCTGATATCGAAGTAGACAGATGGCTTCATACTACTGAAACTTTAATGAGTAACGTCACTATCCACGGCTTCTGTGATGCGTCGTCTCGAGCTTACGCTGCTGTTGCCTATCTAAGAGTACGAACCGCCACCAGTGACATAAAGACATCAATCATCGCGGCTAAAACGAAAGTAGCACCGACCAAACCTCAATCTTTGCCTCGTCTTGAACTCAGTGGAGCCGTCCTACTGGCGGGACTTCTGAAACAGATAAAGGAAGCAATGAATATACCCACCTGTCAGATATTCGCATGGACCGATTCCACTATTGTACTTTCCTGGCTATTCGGTGATCCTACAAGATGGAACACGTATGTTCGAAACAGAGTAGTTGAAATACTTGACAACATCGGCAATCATAATTGGTACCATGTCAAGTCACCAGAAAATCCTGCAGACGCTGCTTCGCGAGGACAATCCTTGCTAGACCTGAAGGACGATGAATTGTGGTGGAACGGCCCAGAGTGGTTGAGAGAAGGAGAAATCCAATACAGCAGACCAAAGGTGATGATGACAGATCTGGAAAGAAAAGAAACATTACAAGTTAATCTAAAGCTTAACAATGAGAAGAGTATAATAGCAAAATTTGACAATTGTGACACATTACAAGAACTGCTTAAAGTGATACTGTACTGCAAAAGATTCTTAAAGGGAAGAAAGTTAGAAAACAAAGACTCACCTGTAAACACGAAGGAATTAGATGAGGCGCTGAAAACCTGCATAAGAATAGCGCAGAGGGACAGCTTTGAAGAAGAAATACAGCAACTGAAAACAAAAGCACAAATTAAAAGAAAGAGTAAACTAAACAATTTAAAACCTTACCTGGACGATGATGGGATCCTCAGGGTGGGCGGGAGACTGCGTCACTCTGACCTAAATGAAGATGGCAAACACCCCATTATTCTTGATCATGACAACAATCTAACGGCTCTCCTCGTTGCCGACGCTCACCTGAAGACGCTGCACGGCGGAGTTCAAGTTATGCTCTGCTTCCTACGAACTAAATTCTGGATCCTGAAAGTAAAGACTTTAGTTAAATCCCAGAGCAGAAAATGTCTTATTTGTGCAAAACTAAACGCTAATGCAAGATCACAACAAATGGGAGACTTACCTCGAGTTCGAGTTACCCCTGCGAAACCTTTCCTGAATGCAGGCATAGACTTCGCAGGTCCGTATCAGATTTTAATGTCTAGAAGCAGGGGTGCAAGGACGAACAAGGCATACATCGCTCTTTTTGTGTGTATGTCGACAAAGGCGGTACACCTAGAATTAGTAGGAGATCTCACGTCAGAGGCCTTCATCGGAGCCTTCCGAAGGTTTGTAGCCAGACGGGGAAGATGCGCTCAGATATGGAGCGACCAAGGACGCAACTTCGTTGGGGCAAATAGAATACTGTCCGCAGATTGGGCTGAAGCCAAATTACAATTCGATGGTCCAATCGCCGAGAAGTTAGCAGTAGAAGGAACTGAGTGGCACTTCATCCCAGCCTATAGCCCACACATGGGCGGATTGTGGGAGGCGGGGGTGAAATCAATGAAGCATCACCTAAAACGTATTCTGACTAATCATGTCACTTACGAAGAGATGAGTACCTTGTTATGTCAAGTTGAGGCTTGCCTAAACTCTCGGCCTCTAAGCATAATAGATGACACAGACACTGACAACCTTCAACCACTAACCCCCGGTCATTTTCTTGTCGGTGAAACCCCTATCACTGTTCCGACACCAGACCTCCAAGATATCCCAATGAGTCATTTGTCAAGATGGCAATATCAGCAAAGGTTATTGACCGACTTCTGGCACCGATGGCAGCAAGAATACCTGACAAGAATGCAACAACGCTCGAAATGGCACAATAAAGTAAAGGAGTTTGACATAGGACACATTGTGGTTAAACTTTCCTTTATGGGCCGTCGATTTAAGGGTCGGGGTGGGGGGGGGAGGGGCGGGGGTGGGGGGGACTACCCCTATTTCCATTCCCACACCGCGGAACCCCATAGTTATGGAGATATCCATGGTTAAAGTTTTGAGGTTAGGTTAGGTTAAAACACTAATTTCCATCAATTTGAACTCTAATTTCCGAAGATTTATGGGGTGGGAAGCGTGGTTAGCGTTTCCGTCAGCAGGTCGACGGATCCCCGCTTCGCGGGGCTCCTATTTCTGTCCTGCAGGGTTTACAGGAACCTAACTAACCGAACCTCGGGGTGCCCCTGACGTCGACCTGTCAAATCGCGTCGCGCGTTCCGTTCCAGTGTAAAAAAGTCAATCTAATTGCATAGTAAAAAAGATGTAAAAAAGTCAATCTAATTGCATAGTACAGCGCGTTTTTAGTGCACATTAATTACGTATCAAATTTACATTTGTTTTTTCAATTTAATTTTAATTTACTATGTGAAAATATAATTATATTTAAAGACATAATGTGATAAAATTGAAAGAAAGACACCTCCACCGTCAACGGAACGTAAAACGTCAAATTTGACATCTACTATAACAATATATCTGTCAAAATGGCGTGTTTTCTTTCAATTTATTGGAAAGTTTAAAAAATTATATCTCGTAAACCGTGAGTTTCCGCAACTTAGGAATTTGTAAAAAGCTTTCTGTTTATGAGGACTATCTACAAAAAAAAAATGAACTGCCAAC
Source organism: Eurois occulta (assembly GCA_950022335.1). Taxonomy (NCBI): domain Eukaryota; kingdom Metazoa; phylum Arthropoda; class Insecta; order Lepidoptera; family Noctuidae; genus Eurois; species Eurois occulta. Next base: position 6,991,465 of record OX465499.1, read on the forward strand.
TCGACGGCCCATAAAGGAAAGTCTATCCCACATTGTACTAATAAAATCCGATAATTTACCTCCGGGTAAATGGATGATGGGACGTATAGTGCACAAACATCCAGGCACTGACGGTGTGACGCGTGTGTACAGTGTGAAGAGTGGTGATAGTGTTGTGCAAAGATCATTTAATAAGTTGTGTTATTTACCAATAGACATTGAAACATAAGTTTGTTTGTGTTAATTATTTTATGTAAACTTGTATAATCAAATGTAACTACTGAGTTATCTTTATCACTGTCCTTTTAGTTATGTTTAGATTACTTATTTTGTTAAAGGGCAAATAGGCCCTTTGGTGGGCGGTATGTTGAGTTAGAATCATTGTATGTGTGAAGTAGTTCAACAAGTAATTATGCATGTGTGTGCCATCATATCAATAAGAAATTGTCCTTTAAAACTAGTCGCAAATAAATCAGCATAGTGCAAACACGTATTTCTCTTACCCAAAAATCCCACAGTCAAAAGTGAACCTTATTCCCATAACAAGTCCTTTTTAGAGTACGGGACCCTAAAAAGGATGCTGCACTGCATTTTTTTGTCATGTATTTGGGAAACACTGTCTTAACAGGATAGGGAAAATTGTATTTATCAGTAAAATAATAATACAATACATCGAGTCAGGTATATATATATCCGGAAAGACCACTGTATCATTATTCATCCTAAATAGTTGGAATTCTAATCATCCCAAAATGAAGTCCCGTTTAAAATATTTTGTGTTACTTTTTTGCCTGAATTTTATAGGTTAGTCGTTTCCAATATTTAAATATAAAGTGACTTTGACTTTACTTATTTCATTTAGTATACAGGCAGCCAAATACTTCTTCGGGAATATTTGTTGAAGAACAAAACCGACCCTGAACAATTACTACACAAGTCATTTGACTTTTCGGGTCGGGCCCATCGGCAATCTCCGTTCGGCTTCTACCGTCACTGAGTCATGGTTGGGTCGGCTCTGCTCAATTCGGGCTAAGTCCATATCAATATTTTTGATCGATTATACCAACATTTGCTGTCCGGTTTTGCCAAACTGACTGTACCATTGCGAGGCAGCATCAAAAAGCTTCTTAAGTGTATCTACTGTTGTGTTTGCTTTCAGTTATTCTTCGATCAAATCGTTGTTTGACATTTAAGTTATATTTATTTTTCTTGTAACTTCGTTGGTCTAGTAGTCGCAAGCGCTAGTACTGGTTATGTAGTTCTGGGTTCAATTCCCATGTCGGGCAAAATGTTATTGGATATTATAACTGGTATTTCCCAGTTCCGGAGTCTGGTTTTATGCCCGGTTGATGGGAAAAGGCTCGCCCCCTATTACATATGTCTTAAACATTAATGACGAAAGGTGAGTGTAGTAGTGTACTATATGTACACCACTGCCCAAGCAGCCTCTGTCTAACAGATGTGGTTTAATGTTATTTATGTATTCTTCTATTTTTAGAGGGATCATTCAGATGTGACTACAAATACAGTATTATGGCCAAAGGCTGGTTCAAACATTTTGTGGTACCTGCGAATTGGTTCGATGCTCGGCTGCGATGCGCTCTTGAAGGTAAGCTCCTTCAACCAGAAATGTATGTGTGGTGTAAAGGTATCCTACACGATACCGAAAGGTACTTGTTCTCCCATTGCGATAATTTATTTGTTGATCATAGTTTTGACCCTTCTAATTATAGAGATGGGTCAAAGTTCTAACTTTTTCACAAGTTTTTTTTTAATACAAGTTTTTAATGTTATAACTTTACTTTTACTTGTACCCCCGTACTATTCTATGCATCCATAAGCATAATGTTTTGAGTGCGTCATATTGAGTTCTACCGTACAAAGTGATTTTCCATGCCTAAAAAAAATAAAATCCTAAAAAAGTGGCTTCCCAGCAATAATTTTTGCGTACAGTTGCTTAGTTTGATATACAGGACGCTTGGTTGACGGCTTCGTGAAGGGTCCATTTACACCTTTTTTTTTTTTATCGGATGGGAAATCATCAAATGACCCCCCCCCCCCCCCCGCTCTGGGCGGAGCGGAAGGGAGTGTCAGACTTTTACTGACTAAAAACCACCCATGTTCCTTCATTGGCCCTTTATGTTCCAGGGCCGCGGTATCTCTTTCGAACAGTCCCGCAGCCCTGGCAGGCATCGGCCCTTGCGGGCCCCTCTTGTTTGCTGGCATCTCTTTGTCCATTTACACCTTGTATATTGGGAAGCCATCATAATCAACCAAAAGACTTCCACTGCTCATTCTTTTCCATAGAGATCTAGATTTTGAAATGGACGGCTACTATTCTTTCACAGTTATTATGCTTTGTAAGAACTGTAGCTTCACCTTTTTTGTTACGATTAAAAAAATGCCTGAACTGTTCTATTTGAAATAAATGCTTTGAGTTCAAGGTTGCTTGACATAGGACTCCACTAGTGTCTTCCAATCGCCTTGTGCTACTGAGGTTTACTATCCAGGGATTCCCAAGTTTCAACGCCACTGCTCTGAAAACGATGAAAAATATTGTGGATGTTTAATATCAAAGAAAAGAGGGCTCGTGTGGTGAATGAGAACAACCCGAGCGAGCAGAGCGAAGACCTTTATCACAGCAAGGAACACTTAATACGGGCTGCGGGACTGTTCGAAAGAGATACCGCGGCCCTGGAACACAAAGGGCAAAAGAAGGAACATGGATGGGTTTTAGTCAGTAAAAGTCTGACACTACCTTCCACTTCGCCCAGAGCGGGAGGAGTCATTTGATTTCCCATCTCAAAAAAAAGGAACACTTAATACGCTGAATATAATTGTGCTTCTATCGACAGGTGCTGTTTTAGCTTCTCCGACCACACTGGAGATAAAATCTGATATGTTACACATCATAAAGGAATCCACTTCGAAGCAAGAAATCTTTACCGGTATTCACGCCACTCTCTCCCAAGGAGATTACCATACAGTCGAAGGTTAGTTTGTTAGTTTGGTAAATGTAATAATTAAATGTTCCCTCTAACACATTATAAACATAGCAGTAGACATTGACGAATTATTTTAACTAAAATGGAAAGCGCTTTCAAAGAGTTTCGTATTTCTGTAACTACTTTCATCAGGATTAGAAGCTTAAGTCAATCCAACACATTTTTAACTTTTAGTTGTCGCATGGTCTAAACCCTTTCCTCTGTACCAAATCCAAATCTCTCCAAAGTTCTCGACAACCGCCCTCGAAAGGCATCGAATGCAGTCACTGTGGCTGAAATTACTTAGATGGCATCATCATAATCATCAGCATGTGATTGTCGTGTTCTACTTATAGTCTCTCTCATGTTTTTTCACTTTAATCTAATTAGAGCAAATCTAGTCCAAACTTTCTCTGTTATTGTCCTTATATTATAATCTTAACCTACAAAGTAGTCTTCTCTGTTATATTCTTTAATTTTTCGATACCGGTACTGATAAAACCCTTACCGGAAAACAAGAAGAAAGTATATCGGATCAACTCAGAATATCGCAGTTCTACATTTATGTACGCTCTACCAAACTGTGCCATAACACCCTGGTCTCCACCTTCCACAGCTTTTGTTTCAATAATCACCTTATATAATAATATTGTTATTATCCTTGTTCAGATTGGTCATAATTTATTTTAATTTACTTCCTCAGTCAGTCAGCAGTAAAGAATTCTTAATCTGCCCAGCTCCCTGTTTCCTTAAACCAATATTATGATCATCATCGTCAATAATCGGTGCATAGTTTATTTACCATAATATGGATTCAATTCAGCTAATGAATAATGAGAATGTTAGTCGTCCTACAACAATTACTTACAAGTACTTTTGTTGATAGATACAAAAGTACTTCAAAGACCACTACAAAGATAAAATTACAGGTACACCGCTCGCGACAATTCCAGTGACTTGGGCTGAAAATGAGCCAGATAATAAGGACAACAAAGAAAGCTGTATCACTTTCAATATTAACGGAGAGTTAGCTGATAAACCCTGTGACGAGACTCGTCCTTACATCTGTTACCGCCCTGAGAACCCTCAAGTAGAAGCTAATGAGTGTGGAACTGTAGATCCAGGTAAACATGAACGTACTCGTAGAGATGGCCGAACAGACATTGTTTCAATAGATTGAGCCGCAGAAACCATCATCATCTACCCAGCGTTTTCCCAACTATTTCACGGTCGGCTTCCAGTTTAACAGGCTGCAGCTGAATACCAGTATTTATCATGGAGCCACAGAAACCAAAGACATATAAGGCATCAGTGTCTTCCTACCAATGTCATCGAAATGTACTTATGAGTACGACAAACAGGACAGCGAGAACAAAAATCGTTATCTACTTGCAGGAGTCAACGTGGTGCAATTCGGTACAATATAACATGTCCAAGTTGGCAATTACGTCATTACGGATGTACAGGAATGAAATTTTTCTATGACAATTGTTCTTATTACCGCTCCATATCTCATTGCCAGAAATCATTTACAAAAGTCCCAGTATCGATAAAATTTAATGAGTATCACTATCAACATTTTCTTTCCAGACTATCATTTGGATGCAAAAACTAACAAATGCTACAAGTTCCACTTAGAACCACGTAATTTCTCCCGAGCCTCCTTCGCGTGTGCTGCTGAAGGCGGCCATCTTGCTGTTATTAACAGCGATATCGAAGCCACAGTTCTCAAAGAACTCTTTGCTACAATCCCCAAAAGTAGTATGTTGGGAATGCCAGAAAGTTGGAAAAATGCAGCTCTTATCGGATATTACGATTGGGGTGAACATGGGGAGTGGAGAACAGTACATGGTAACTTCATAAATTCTATTACATACATCTATATCTATACTATTATAATATTATAAAGAAGTAAAGTTTGTGGGGTTGTAGGGGTATGTATTTATTTTTATATTTTAGTCTTAATAATTTTTAAACGTAATTTTCTGTACTATTGCGCCTACTGTTTTGTCTCTGCATCACCCTAGTGTCGCCACATTGTCCGATCCCGTATGATCCGCATCCAGCGAATCCCCACAACTTTCACCAGGTCATTGGTTCACCAACCCAAACCTTTTTTTTTGTTAACGGGGTGGAAAATCCACACGGATGTCCTCCGCCCTGGCGCAGGCGGAGGAGTCTGTCGGACTCTAACCGACTAAAAACCACCCCGGTGTTCCCTTCCCACACTTGCACCGGGGATCACGGGAACTATTGCGCCTTCCACGATCCCCGGCTCCACCTCCTCGGGTCCAGTTATATGGGGAGGCGGCGGACGTCCCCAAGTCCGCCGTCCCTCTGGACCCGGTTAGGGGGGCTGGAAGAGGGCGTCATCCGCCCTCTGCCAACGCCCGGTACGTCTGCTGCGGATCGGGAGAGTGGTCTCGACCTCCCTAAACCTCTCCGCAGCCTCCTTCTGTGAGATGACCGTTTCACAGAAGGAGATCACCGCATCCCACGACTCTGTGCTCCCGACCATCGCGCGAGCGACGGCTGGCAGCGACAGGTCGGTTCCCACTACCCAACCTAACCCTTTTTTTTTTTTTTTTGTTGACGCTGGGAAAAAATGCATTACGCATACCCTCCCGTCGGGGGACAGGAGGGGTATGTGGGACTCCCCGGGCGGACCCGGTATACCCACTAAAACGACCCAGCGCATTTCCGCTTCGTCACAGTGGCGGGGGACTGGGAAACCGGCACAGCCTTTACTTCCAGTCCTCCGCCGACGATTGAAAGGCACAGACCCCTCACACCCTCACGGGTGTGGGGGGTCGGGAATGACCGACGAAGGTGACGGGTGCAATGCGGGCGAAGGCACCCCCGTGCCTGCCGCCCGCCCGACACCATTAGGAGGGAGGGCACGACGCCTTCTCCCCCGTCTTCGTCTGCGGAGCGCCGCAGCGAGAGGATCGTCCTCCCGCGCGCGCTCCGCTGCCTCCTTTTGCGAGATTACGTCCTCGCAAAAGGAGGCCATCGCTGACCAGGCCTCCTCGCTCCCCAGCATGGCGACCACCACGCCAGGAAGCGAGAGGTCCGGTCCGACCACCGCGGTCAGACCGCGGCGCAGCTCGGACCACGCCGGGCACACCTCGAGGGTGTGCTGCGCCGTGTCCTCCGCCGCGCCGCAGTCGTGGCACGCCGGGGTTTCCTCCCTCCCGATCCGGTGCAGGTACGATCCGAAGCAACCATGCCCGGATAACACCTGCACCAGACGGAAAGAGAGGAAACCGTGGGACTGCTCGAGCCAGCCCCGCAGGACCGGACCGAGCGCGTCCAACGTCCGGCGGCCAAAGGCGGCGCTGGCGAGGTCCTCCGACCAATGGAGGACGATGGCGTCCCTCGCCTCTCGCCGCGCCGCCTCCCGCTCTTCGCCCATGGGGCGCTCCCCGAGCGCCTTTCGGCGCGCCGTCCACTCGTACACTCTGGCGAGCACCCATGCCTCCAACTCCCAAGGCGGGGTGCCGGCCAGAGCGCACGCCGCCGAAAAGCCCACTGAGCGGTAAGCCCTCGCCACCCGCTGTGCAATGGCCCGCTGGGGCCTGCGGATGGCGGTAGCATTCTCCCTCCTATGGAGGGAGTCCGCCCAGATGGGAGCCCCGTAAAGGGCCATGCTCCGCAAAATGCCGGCATAGAGGCGCCGGCATTTCGCCTTGGGCCCCCCCAGGTTCGGGAGGAGCCACGAGAGGGCGCCCGCGGCCTTCAACAGGCGCGTCGACAGCCCGCTGAAGTGCGGGCCGAAACGCCACCTGTCGTCCAGCACCAGCCCCAGATATTTCATCTGAGGCTGGACCCCTATACGGACGCCCTCCACGATGATGTGGGCGTCGGCAGGGCAGCGCTGCCGGGGAAACCTAACCCTACCCCAACCCCACCCCTACCCCCCCCCCCCCCCCCTACCCCCCCCTACCCTAGGCCTTCCAACGCAACGTCTTCCTATTCGCGGACGCCACTCCAGAAATTTTCAGCCCCATCGGCCATCCGTTCTACGAGCGATGTGCCCTACCCACTGCCACTTAAGTTTAGCAATTCTTCGGGTTACGTCGATAACTTTAGTTCTCTTACGGATGTCCTCATATCTGATTTGATCACGCAAGGAAACTCCGATCATAGCCCTTTGAGCCTTCTGATGAAGCCCATTGTGAGCAACCACGTTTCGGTCCCGTATTTAATGTAATATAATCTACAACAGTGTTCCAATAATGTTTCCTCCTCAGGTCAAACGCTGTCCGAAGCAGGATACGACAAATGGAATTCAGGGGAACCAACAGCAACAGCTGGTGAATTCTGCGGTTCGCTATGGCGTAATGGGTATCTTAATGACGTGTGGTGTGACAAGAACCTCTCGTTTATCTGCGAGAAGAGTCCACATTATCCTGGCGTTTGTCGGGTTGACCAACCAACGTTCGTGAGAAATGCACAAAAATGTGGTTAAGATTTTTCAAGCTCAAATGAAAAAAGATAACCTCTACAGAGATAAAAGTAATTTAAAAAAAGCAGTACTATTTGATTTATTTTAAATTTTTATCTCTGGAAAATGTGAACATAAAAATAATGTTCTTTTTTTATCGATATTTCAAGTAACTACTAACTACGATTGCAAACCCCAAAAATACATCTCATCAATATTGTTGTTAAATTTTTAATTCATCATTACGCTTCACTGAGAAAAAAATAAGCTTTATTTCATTTTCTAGTGAAGTGTATAATACTAGCACTTTACCAACAATTTCATCAGCATTAATTCGTGAAAATTAAAAAAAATCCGGCCATTATTTATTGTCTACATCACCACAAGCGAACCTGATTACACAGCTCCCTAGTTGCAAGAAGGATTTGAGCTGACCGTTTGCATGTCATGACATCTCTTTTCCATGTATTAATATTTTTTATAAAATCTTTTAAAAATTAAATTCGAAATTTAAAATAAAATTATGGTTTTTTATAATTTCTTAAATTATTGGAGTTGAGAACGAAAACACAAAATGAAAGAAGTCATTTTTTTTATTTTATTTTTTTTTTTTTTTTGGGGGGTGGGAAATCATCAAATGACTCCTCCCGCTCTGGGCGGAGCGGCAGGGAGTGTCAGACTCTTACTGACTAAAAACCACCCATGTTCCTTCATTGGCCCTTTATGTTCCAGGGCCGCGGTATATCTTTCGAACAGTCCCGCAGCCCAAATGAAAGAAGTCATCAATTTTCACAATTGCCCAGCTTTTTCATTACTATATTGGGATTGGCTTCCAGTCCAACCGGATGCTGGTGAGTAGCAGTATTTAACATGGAATAGTATTTTGTAGCAATTTTTGCAGTATTTAATTGGTACCGTTCTTGGTAAGACTGGAACTTGTTTTGTTCTTGGTAAGACTGGAACTGGAATTGTAAGACTGGAACTTTGAACAGACTGAAGGATATTCAGGCGCTTTTTCACATATAAAGGCGTGTGGTTCATCACAGGCTTCATCGTTAAGCTCAGCATTACGATATACGGAACCACAGTATTCCCCTCCAGATGGGCTTCCGTTAGGTTCCCCGTATGCAAATTTTGCGTAACCGGCTTCTCCAAGCGTTTGACCTGCGAACAAAGAAGATAATCTTTGGCAAAAGTGAACGTCACAGGTATCTACAAAAATTTCAACAGGATTCACATGGACTTTTCGATAGCTTATATCAATCTCATACATGTATGACCTTACTATCATCAATATCACTGATAGTATGTCATTTTGTATAAGCCCTTGTATTGATCCTACCAACATCAATGGATATAGAAGGGCTTCTTTGCAAAATTTACCCCTGTCGGTTTTGTGTTAGCATTAAATAGTAGATTTACGTATAGGGGTAAAAAACACACTCCTTATAACAGATGATAAATTGTGTGAATTTTATAATTTTAGCCAATGACAAATTGTTCATAGAAACATGACCTTTCGTTAAGAGGGAACAGGGGCTGCGGTTTTCCATTCAAATTTTGACGAAATCGACGTTTCAGATTCCCCTTTTTTCTTCCTGAATAATGCCGCCCTCTAGAGCAATAATTTTTTTCTCATAAAATCAAGGTCTACTGTAGACACGGGACTGTCATTTCTTTTTTTCAAGCAACTGGTAAGTAAAGAAAATTGACAAAAATGCCCCATTTTACGGCCGTTAAAGGACTACCAGACAAATTCGAAAATGTCAAAATTAATTGAATCTTGAAACCTCGATCTTGTCAAAATTACTGTGATATAATCGGTCTGAGCTGCAGCTGTCCCTATCGCAATCTACGGGGACAGGTTTGACGCAGCGCGATAGCAATAGTTTCTTCAAATACCTATTTTTCAAATTCCTCGCAAACCCTGTTCCCTGTTAATATGATAATATGAATAGTGTTGTATTGACTATTAAATTCCTACAATCCTAATAAAATAATGTTACTAACCAAAAATAGTCCTCCAGTCCCCATGTTCGCCCCAATCGCTAACGCCGATAAAAGCTACATCTTTCGAGAAGTTTCCAACCATACTGCTCGCCGGATACTTAGAGAACAGCTCCCTGATGACGTTCGCTTCAGTGTCATTGTTGATTATAGCAAGATAGCCGCCTTCGGCTGAACACGCGAAGAATGCGCGCGAAAACGTTCGAGGTACCACGTGGAACTTGTAACAGCTTTTTGTTCGACTGTCGTATTCGTATTCTGTAATTGAAAACGTGATTAATAAGACCATTGGCGATTCTAATAGGAAAAAAGTTAGTTATTTGCAAGTCTCCATGAAAGATTCGCGAAAGTGGTAGGTACTGACAATTTGTCAGTAATACGGATAACACAGGCATCTCCAACAAATAATTACTGGAATAGTTGTCAGTATCTGGTGTGTTCAGCTAGTGCGCAATTCGCATTTATATACACTTATACAGTTGGACGGAGCCATAACCCACTACAGCATGAACTACGAAAGAAAGGAAAACAAAAATATTCAAACTTTCGAAATAATTGAATGTCTTTGGTTCGTACCAACAGGAAATTCATAATGGCAATCAATCAATCAATCAGAATATTTTTATTTCACATAGGCCTACATGGGCACTTATGAAACGTCGACAAAAAGGTGCACGGTTCGGGTTGGTCGTTTCCTATGGAGAAGAACCGGCAAGAAACTCCATGGTTACTCTTTTAAAATGATTAGATTTTACAATATGATATTTAACATGTTACAGCATTAGTACTCAAGTATGGGGGGACAGCATAAGTCGTTGCTTACTACACAAAAAAACGGAAAACAAGATAAGAGGTTAACAAAAGTTAACACACCTCTAGGAATCTACAAGGCCTGGCGTATCATTTGTCAAAATAAATGTCAAACAACAACAATTTATCCAGTGGATTGTCAGTGGCTCGCTATCAAACAATTATCAAAGGCAATTTTCAATTAGCAGATTAACAAAATCGTCAATATCTACAATTACGGTGTCATTGATCAGTCACACCTACGCAACAGCGCTAACCGACTCTGTCAATATCAAAGCTGTTGCTGTTGTTGTTGTTGTTGCTCTTGTTGTTGCTCTTGTTGTTAACTTAAAAATATATTTTATACCTGGTTCTAATGTTCCACAATCACTCGTTCCTTCCGTAGAGTTATCCGACTTGAAACAGACGTAGGGTAGTGTTTTGTTACAATTTACATCGGATAAAAGTCCCTGCTTGTTTATTGTAAGGCAATCCTCATTATTACTGTCGTTATTTGGCTCAGAGTCTTCCCATTTGTGAGGTATTTTGGATAGAGGGACACCTGTTAGACAAATCATTATGTTTTATTTTATAAGTGTTGTGAATTTATAAACAGGTATTGTCAAGATGTCGTTGGTAGGTTGCGTTGGAGCTCGTAGCCAAACAATAACAGCCACTTTGATCGATCTTCAGGTTAAGCGGCGCTTGCCTAGGTTGGTCTGTGCATGGGTGACCACCCATTCCTTACCGATTTTCCTCCGTGCCTCAGAAAGCACGTTAAGCCCTTGGTTGGCGTCGGCTGACATTTTCTAGGTCTTTTACAGTCGTTATAAATAGTTAGAGGCCCGAAAGTCTGAGAACCAACCTTGCCGAGGGGTGTCGTATTACCCAGTACTAACTGGGTTGTGCAAGGCAGATAGGCAATCGCAGCATGTAAAATACTGGTCTTCAGCTGCACCTGGTTAGACTAGAAGCCGACCCCTACATAGTTGAGAAAAGGTTAGGCCGACAACGACTGCCAAGATGCCGCGCCGTTGGTCCCGGTTGACATTCGTGAATCTTTTGAAAACCGTTAGGCAAGTGGGAAACCCGAGAGTCTCGCAACCAGTCTTACCAAGGAGTATCTTGTGACCCACACAATTGATTGTAGGGGTCAGATAGACAATCGGCCCGTGCAAAATACTGGTATTCACCCGTTCCAAGAAAGCAAAAAACTTACCATCAACCGAGAAGAAGTCTCCTTTAGAGAAGGTTGCGTGAATTCCAGTAAAAATTACTCGATTGATCGTTTCATTTTCGTCATCGTTCAGCAGTTTAATTAAGGCTGTCGTCAATCCGGGTGTGCTGGGAGAAGCTAATATTCCACCTGTTGCACAATTGTAAAATACTATCTACAGAGGAGCTCTTGGCTAAACAATAACAGACACTCGGGTCGATCTTCAGGTTAAGCCGCGCTTGCCTAGGTTGGTCCCTACTTACTGAGTTTTCTCCGTGCCTTGAAAAGCACGTTAAGCCGTTGGTCCCGGCTGTCAATTTTAGATCTTCGACAGTTGTTAATTCGCCAGTGAACAAAACCGCAGGGTATAGATCACCCCTGGTTCAAGCCATGGTTCGGGGCGAGAGGGAATGGGAAGCCGTCCTCCTTCTGCAAAGCAGACATGCTAGCGAAGGAGGTCGCGGAACGTGAGAGGAAGAGAACCTCACGTCCCAGCCGCCGCGGGAGAAACACCGGGCGTTGGGGGCCACGTGGTGGCTCCCGGCCACCGTAGGCGTGGGCATGTGGACGGTGAGTAATGGGCTAGCTCGCCGTCCGTCCGTCTTATGACGACAGGCCGTGTCGACGGCGCGTTCCACGCGCGCCTCAAAGAGATTTCAGCAAACCAGAGGGGGGGTATAGATCACTAGCCATACCTTCTAGAGCACATCTCAAACGAGAATCATACCAGGTGGTAGGTATCTCTTGGTACTTCAGCCAGCCTTCAGCGGTGGCGAAGTATTTGTAATCACATCTGAACTTTTCACTACCTGAAAGTAAAGTTATTCCATTTTATTTTAATAGGTTAACGCTATTATTCCAGCCGACATATTATCATTATTAATAACATAACATAACATCACGCCTGTTACCCACAAACGGTTTGGCAGAGGTGTACCTAATAGTACACCCAAGTCCCATGCAATAAGGGGCGAGCCTATTGCCATCAAACGGGCTCAAATCCAGACTCTCTGGCTGCTACTGAGAAATTCCTAAAGGAAAAACCCAATAGCACTTTACCCGAGCTGGGAATCGAATCCAGGATTTCATGCTCAGCAGTCGCAGGCAGTCATTATTATATTAATATAAAAATGAATCGCAAAATGTGTTGGTAAGCGCATAACTCAACAACGCCTGGACCAACTTGGCCAATTCTTTTTTTTAAATATTCGTTGAAGTTCATGGATGGTTTTTACGGCGCGAAAAATTTAAAAAATTGCCTGTAGAAGTCTAAAAACAACACTAGGATACTTTTTTTTGGTAGGATTAGGGTAGGAGTAGTGTAGGAGTAGGGTAGGAGTAGTGTAGGAGTAGGGTAGGAGTAGGTTTGGAGTAGGGTAGGAGTAGTGTAGGAGTAGGTTAGGAGTAGGATAGGAGTAGTGCAGGAGTAGGTTAGGAGTAGGTTAGGAGTAGTGTAGGAGTAGTGTAGGAGTAGGGTAGGAGTAGGGTAGGAGTAGTGTAGGAGTAGGGTAGGAGTAGGTTAGGAGTAGGGTAGGAGTAGTGTAGGAGTAGGGTAGGAGTAGTGTTGGAGTAGGGTAGGAGTAGTGTTGGAGTAGAGTAGGAGTAGGGTAAGGTAAGGGGTAGGACACCACGCGAACGAAGTAGCGCGGGGCAGCTAGTTATTAATATAACAGAAACTAATATTATTTATCTATCATAATTTATCATCTCATATCATAAAAATGTTAATGAATAGAGAAGGATCCTCTCCCTCTATTCGTTGACATTTTTATGATATGAGAGAAAAAAGGAAAGATGAATTGATTATTTGAGGAATGATTTGAAAGAAAAGAGAGTAAATGATAGCGTGCCGCTTGACAGGGGAGAATGGAAGAAGAAGTCATGTTGCGCCGAACCCAAGTAACATGGGAAAAGGGCAGTAAGATTATACTCATTTCTTAATCATTAGTATTCCATCCACTACTAAGCTATGCGCTTCTTCTCTGTTAGGCCATTCTTCTCTGATCCGTGCGAGTCTCTTCTAGGTCTTTCCATATCAGATCATCAGACCATCAGTCTATAGTTCTGCCAACGCTCCATTCTTTGGCAAGCATTCTGTTAGTTATCGCTGTGCCCACTATGTGGGGGTCGGCTGCCAGTTTAACATAACATAAAATAACATCATTTATTAGATGCTACAATGGCCCATAGACATTTTCCTTATAAACTAACATTTATATAAAGTAAATACAAAACTTGTGTTAATAAATAAGACTTAAAAAATTAAAATTTATTTGCATAGATTGTAGGTACATAAAATAAGATGGGTGAGCCTTGTACAATCTACTAATGCAAACATTAGTCAAATTGTTATTTTAAATACATAATTGAAAATAAAATAAAAAAATGGTTTACAGTTAAAAACAATAGTCTGCATGTACATTCATAGTATTTAAAATAAAATCTACTTAATACAATTGGAATAATATCGAATAAATTGAGAGAATGAAAACCTTACGTATGTCAATATTAATTAAATTACATTAAATTATTCAATCATAAATTTATAAGTCAGTGTCATTAAAAAAGTTACTTAATAATAGCATTTTGCAATCATTAGTAATGTCAGTCTTTTTTCGAACATCACTTGTTCACTCTTCATTTGTACATACTTTACTGGCTGACCAGTAGAACTTGTCCGCGGAAGTGACGGAACCCCTCGTCTTGCGCCCAAAAGTCTTCCTCCATCACCGGGAGTAGATAACAATTCGGTGGTCGCACCACTAACGCCTTGAAGTTGACGTCGCGACTCCAGCACCCTCGGTGTGTACCTCGTCTTTTGGCGCACGTACTCCACGATGTCCTTCGCTTTAGTTTAAGCCGATATCTCCAAATTCTAGTATTTTACATGGTATGGTTGTCTATCTGATCTCCGCTGCCCAGTTACTGGGTAATACCGACACCCCTTGGTAAGACCGGTCGTAAGACAGACTGTTCTGCAGATTTGGCTGTTTACAGTAAATATTTTAATTTACAAAACTAGCTTTGTTTTTTATAAGTTTTTAAATTCTAGCACATCCTGCTACATCGTTCTCATAATTATAATGTACCATCTGACTGGGACTGTAGCTACATTTCATTGGTCTTTGTTTTAAAAATTCAAAAGTGCGTGTCACAGACCTACTAGAAATAAATGGTATGATTTTGTTTTTGAATGGGCTATCCAACACTAAAAGATTTTTTTAAATTCGAATCAGTAGTTCCTGAGATTAAAGTGTCAAACCAAACAAACTCTTCAGCTTTATAATATTAGTATAGATATAGATTAACTTACCTACACTGCTAAATAATATAATGGACACAAAATACTTGATAACAGTTGCTGCATTCAACGATAACTGCATTTCAAAAGGAAATTCAATATATTATGCGTGTTTCTTTGACGATGAACTTGGTCTGTACAATCTATTACTCAATAAAGTGTTCCAAGGCCGTAACCAATGTGAAATAGTTTAGGATTCAGTTAACTTCCATACCTATACATAATAATACACTAAAATCGATATAAAATGCCTAATTTAAAACATAACATAACATCATTTATTTCATGCTACAATGGCCCATAGGTACTAGTATATAGACCTTATTAACTAACAAATATGTATAAAGTAAATAAAGCATTTACTTAAGACTTAGAATTCACTTGTCCACACTTCACGTATGCTGACCAGTAGAACTCGTCCGCGGAAGCCACAGAACACCACGTCCTGCTGCCAAAAGTCTCCCTCCACCGCGAGGGGAACCCAATACCACTTTGGCATACCCGCTGCTGCTTCCTGCAGCCAAGCCTGGATCTATTTGCAGGATCTAAACACATTTCATATAAAACACTACGCAACACCAGTATATTATATCAGAAAGGTATGTTCATATTAGATGGCTCTTGTGATACAGGAACTCCCAGTATCTACAAGAGCCAGGGCTACACTGAAGATTTTTATTATTATTTATTATATTTTAAGGATATGGGAAAGACTATCAAACTGAACAAATGTCTGTATGGGACCAACATCGTTATCGCGAAAAATATTTAGTTGTCCCATTCAAAATTTCAATACAAACGCGACCCAAATGTTGTTCTTAACACACCTTGAAATACGATGGCATGTTTCTGATATGTGCTATACAGCAGACACACGCAGAGGTAACGGCTTTTAACCGTTACTTTCAGCCCATTATCCATGGAAAACCCTTGAAATACAACGGCACCTTTCTGATATGTGCTATACAACAGACACAGGCAGAAGTATCGGCTTTTAACCATTGTTGAAAACCCATGGCAAAACCACAGAGTTCGGATCTCCGCGCCAAACCATTTTATAGACGCCAGGCCTAGCGCCGCGTTGAAAGTGTGCTGAGCATACAACTTCAGGTCGTGGATCGCTTTCAGAGTCGTTTTCTGGGTCTGTACCATCATCATCATCTGCCTAGCCTTTTCCCAACTATGTTGGGGTCGGCTTCCAGTCTAACCAGATGCAGCTGAATACCAGTATTTTACATGGAGCGACTGCCTATCTAATCTCCACAACCCAGTTAGTACTGGGTAATACGATACCCCTTGGTAAGACTAGTTATCAGAGACTTTCGGGCCACTGACTACCTGTAAGGACTGTCGAAGATCTACAAGTGACAGCCGGGACCAACGGCTTAACGTGCTTTCCGAGGCACGGAGGAAACTCGGGATACAGTAATGGGTGGTCACCCACCCACAGACCAACCTAGGCAAGCACGGCTTAACCTAAAGATCGACCCGAGCCGCTGTTCTTATTTAGCCACGAGCTGGTTCTGTACCATCACCACTTTAATGTTACTTCAGCGTGGGAAAGAGAAACTATACAGGACATATAGCTCCATCTCTCTTTAACGTCATTTGTGTCGCTGTTGCGAGTAAACGGTGACACACTTGATTGGTTTATAAATTTTTAAGTCAAAATAAAATCATTAATTTTAATTAGACCATTAAAAGGCACATTTGAACCACAAATTTTAAACAAATAATATGGAATTGATTTTTATTGCCCAATTCACAAAGAAAAATACCTACGAAACCCTTAAGCGGAAGCTGGTATATATGATTTGCATATTACTATAATATTGTGTTGTATTTATACGCAATATTACTATAAAATCAAAGCATGTAAGCGTTGCATATTGCAAGGCCTTTCGTTATTGTTCTAATTTTCAGGCCTGAAATTGCTGGAATGGATCAAATGCAGTGGCAGTGTGGCAAACGAGATCTTTACCACCAATAACACAATCAATAATTACAATAACAATTCAGTAAAGTATCTGCATAGACTAATATTATATAATGTGAGAAGTATCTGCCAGTGCCAGTCCGGTGTACAGAAACAATTCCACAATTTGCCCAAAACGAATTGAACGAAACGTTTCTACAATATTATGTTAAAAAACCCTGTCCGTTTCGAAAGGGGCGTAAAGGTATACCGATGAAATTATCAAATAAAATACGAAATATAAAACGAATCATGAAACTAAAAATATTAATAAATTTTAAAATGCATGATTATTTTGCTCAAATTACCCTAAAAGCACACACTTATATTTCTCTAAAATATAACAATCTTTTACATCGTAAAAAGTATAAAGGGTGTAACAACACCATTAATGAAGCCGAAAGATACGTGTCAGTCCCGTCATTGTGTGTCAACACCTTCGCAACCAAGACACCTTCCAGTTACAAAAATATTGAAGATCAAAGTTCCAAATTTTTCACAAGTTTTGGTCGTGTTGATGGATCAGAGATTACGGCCTCGCCTCTCTGTGAAGGAGGGTTCAAGTCCCGACAAGTACCAACGTCCCTTTTTCAATTCATATGTACTTTCTATGTTTATCTTGGACATCACAGTTAAGGAAAACATCGTGAGGAAAACTGGATTTATAATATAAATCTGAAAGCGAACCAGTCTTGAGCAATCGTGGTGATCGTGATGATTATAATCAATGCTCGTGCCTTCTCTGTACGAGAAGGCCTTGTCGAAGTCAGGGGACCTCTAAAGAACTCTTCCAAGAAACCGTCCCCCGACTGCATTGAAAAGATTGAAATTCGATGAACAGATTGGTTTTCAGTCACACTAAAATCATGTAACTTGTTTTAATTTTTTTAGTTCTCTTAATTCACTTTTTGACAGGGCAGGCGTCTTTTTTTAATTTTTTAAAATTATTTTGTTTTAATTTTTATAGCTTTTAGTGATAAAACAATATTTTTTTTCTATGGAATAACCCATAGAAAAATACTACCGTTATATTTATTTAATTTATTTTGTTATGAATACTACTGTATATTTTTGTTATGTATTAAGCAAGTTGTAGATGGTGATAGTGCATGTAGTCAAATTTTCATGAAAAAAAAACAAAATATTTCCATTTTTTTCATGAACCGTGGCTCCCCCTTTATATTTTTTAAAATGTTCACTAGCCTATGTTACCCGGAATAACTCAACGCTTTTAACAATACCACATACATTGAAATAGGTTAAGCCGTTTAGAAGTTATGGTGGAATAAAGAAACTCACAAACATAATACATGCAAACATGAACCCTCCTTTTTTTGGGCAGTCGTGTAAAAAACAAACTTTACTTTCGGAGGTCGGTGACAAAAAAGTCACTGAAGTAAAGTTACACGTTGTGTTTTTTTTCAATCAAGGAATAAAAGTACAATAAAGCACTACCCACACCTTAAAAATAAAGTCCTGGGTTCGATTACCAGGTCGGATAAAATGTTATTGAGTCATTCTTCAGCAGAAGCCACGAAATCTGAAGTTGTGCCCGGTCGATGGCATTAAGCTCGCCCCCTATTACATGCCACTTAAATATATTGTAACTGGCAACATGTGGATGTACTATCTGGTAGGTACTGCTGCCTAACCCTTCGGGGATTACAGGCGTGATGTTATGATATGTGTTTATTAAAATAACACTTTGGCTTTACATTGCTAAACACCTCAACGTTTCATACAAATGTGAATCTTAAACTTTTTCAGATAATGTTCATATTCATTAAGACCTAAACACACACCATGAATGCTGGCAGGTCTAGGAACGATTTTTGAAATGCCTATGCCAATCTGTGGGTTAGTAGGTACAGATTTTTTGTTTTTTTGACGTGATAACGTCTTATAAATTGATAATACCAGCAACACTCATGAAAAATAGTAACGTTCCATAGTAACGTTCCACCTGAGCCTGTGCGTGCAAGCGAGAGCGCGCAACAAGCGATAGAGAGGCCCAAGCAGTGAGGCCAGAGTCAAAGCGTTGGCTTGATATCAAATTACTATTATTGATAATATTAATAAATATTAATATTAATTATAAATAAATAAATTAATAAAAAATAATTAAAAAATTATAAAAATATTTATTAATTTATTTATTTAATTCTATTTAATTACATTTATTTATTTTAATTAATTATAAAAAATAATAAAAAATAAAATAATAATGATAAAATAATTAATATATATTATGAATAGTAATGGTTATGTCAATTAACTCCTTTTTTGTATTACATAAAATAATGATTATGACGTTATCACGTAAATCTATCGTCCGTAAACCGACTTTACAGACAACCAATTTTTTTTAGCTTCTTTGAGTGTCCTACTGCTGCGCAAAGACCTCCCCTTCCTCCTTCCAAACCTCTCTGTCCTGTGCGATGTCTGGCCATGTTGTCTCGAAAATGAGATCAGATCGTCACACCACCTTCGCCGCGGTCTACCTCGACCGCGATGTCCTCCGACAGGCGTCCAGTGCGTGACAATCGTTGCCCATCTCTCCGTACGCATTCCTGTAAGTAACACTACCCTGCGCTCCATTACTCAAGCTGCAGATGTTGGAGTAAAAACAGGTATAGAATAGTAAAAAAAAATGTGTTAGTTAATATAAGTTTATTTTAAAATAAGTGTTCACAATTTTCTCTCACGGTTTATAAAAACCATTTGCTGTTTCATCAGGTAAACAACAAGTGGCATTATAATCTGGACTCTTCTCGCATATAAAAACGGCTGGTTCCCAACAGTACATGTCATCCATTAGCCCATTGCGATATATGGAGCCACAGTATTGCCCCATTCCAGCATTGTTTGGCTCTCCAGGAGAAAATCTGGCATACCCTGCTTCCTGCAGTGTTTGTCCTGAAAAGGTTTCATTATTGTCACGTTTTTTATATACACTTAATGAATTTAAAACTTTATTAAAAAATCACTATTTTCAAGGTTCTACTTTTTCTTTTATTTCTAAATTCTCCATTTTTTTTGAGATCTTTTCCATAGTAATGGCAGATTCGTGACCGATTCACAGAATAATTGTTACGACATAGTTAAATTGACAAAAGAGATTTCGCAAGTTGGAAACAAAAAATCCTGCATCACACAATCGAAGTTATTTGCAAAATATAGCATGTATTATAACCCGAGAGCAACAGTAGTAGGATTAATAGAGTATGAATAGGTAAAAATCCGACATGACCCTCTGTTCTCCTCAGACGAAGGGTATCCATGAGGATTTTACGACATAAAAAAGCCCACGTGTCGTGTTAATGCAGCATTAGGTCAGCAGAAACATATCGAAGTCATATACTTTGCACAAAGACGTGCAGACTGTTCTGCTGTGATAGCTATGACGCGTTGTCGCTGAGATAGCATCAGTACCCCTACTTTCGCATTGACGCGATTGAACATTTCAGTGTTTCCTGGTACAGTCATGAACCACATGTACTTAATTCCTCACACTGTGGCAGCATCTAGCACGCTACATAAAAACTATGCTTCACCTGACGTTACTTAAAATCCTTCATTGCACATGCAAAGTAATCCGTGATTATTATGATAAACCCTACAGCCCGGGCAGATATAGCTAACCAGGCTCAATAACCGTCTGGTCGAAGGATTCTCCCATTCGAGGAGGATAAAAAAATTATTTCCTGTTTCCCTATACTCCTACAACGTAAGAGACAAATAAATTACCATGAATAGTTCTCCAATCCCTCTTCTTGTCGAAATTGTGAATGCCGATGAAAGCTATTTCTCTCCACCGTGTTCCTACTAAAGTTTCGTCAGGATGTTGAGAGAAGATTTCACTGAGTACTCTGGCTTCGGTGTCACTGTTTATAATAGCAAGATGGCCGCCTTCTGATGCACATTTAACGACAGCTTGGGAGAAATTACGTGTAACATTGTGGTACTTGTAGCATTTATTCGTTCTGCTATCCAAGTGGTATTCTGAAAAAGAAATGAGTGTTATAAATGGTGTATTTTTTGTGTCTACAACAATAATTCCACCTCTTTCGTAGGGCCTCGATAAGTGACTATTATTGATAATAAGTGACTATCCCTACTATCTACTATCTACTAATATTATAAATGCGAAAGTAACTCTGTCTGTCTGTCTGTCTGTTACGCTTTCGCGTCTAAACCAATGAACTGATTTTAATGAAATTTGGTACAGAGATAGAGTTGACCTTGAAAAAGAACATAGGATAGTTTTTATCCCGGACGTTTGAAGAGTTCTCTTGGAAACCCGATATAACCGAACTCAACGCGGGCGAAGCCGCGGGCGGAAAACTAGTTATTGATAAAGGGTTTCGTGTTTCTACAACGAATTTCAACGGAATTGAAATACGTTTTTCGATAGCTTTTGTCGGTCTGATAAATTTTTGACGTTTCCGTCATCGTTACCTCATCTATATTGTCACTTCGTTTAAACACCCGGGTGGATGATTAGTGCGGATGATTAGTGCACATATGTGTGTATGGTTGTAACCAGAAGCAGCAATCGTATTACTAGAAAAATTTGCTTCACTCCTGCCTGGGGTCTTGTACTTATAGGATACTTCAGCGAATATTGAAATTAGTATCCTTACCTGGATCGATAGTCCCACACTCATTGATTTTTACATCAGTCCTTGCAGAACGATAACAGATATAAGGGAAAGTTTCTTCGCACGCAACATTTTCTAAGGATCCATCACCATTGTTATACATTATGATACACGTATCTTTCTGGCCCTTATTGCTTGGATTATTTGGCTCCCAGTCTCGAAAATCAGGATATGGTGTTCCTGTAATTTACAAATCTGTATTATTTTACACATTACAAAGTCTCCCCCCCCCCCCCCACGGCCTCTATCTGTCTATCTGCATAAACTCAATAACTATCGAATGGATTTTCATACGGTTTCCATGAGGAGTATAAACCAATAAGGTTTTGTGCAAATTGGCTGAAAGGCACGATGATAGTTGTTGAAGCTTTACTGGCAACGCCACAGCGTATACTATATTTATGATTATTATTAAACAACGGAATTACTCCTCTTAAAAAGATAAAAAGATCAATCTATTATTTTCGTTCGAATGAAAAACAGATTGCTAGAAAATACTTTTTAACATATTTTTAAGCGATTTTTTGGGGTATTCATATAATAATCCTCAGTAAAACACTACATATGAGGTGATCCCCGCTGCGTTCGTCTTTCTGTCTGTCTGAGCGATAAACTGAAAAGTTTTCCCGGAAAACTTAGGTAGGTACAATTTTCGACACTTTTTTGTTAAGGTAGCTATGTTATATGAGGACCAATTTAAATCAAATGCAGGCTTCCTGATAAATTCTATACTGAAACCCGGTACGCTATACCTACTTATTTACAAAAATATAAGTATTATTTTTTAAACAGTTAATTTAAACTGTTTCGTTTTTAATATTGAATCGGGTTTCCCGAAGTGCGACGGGCTATTAGGATAGCCTATGAACCGCTTTAGATAAATATAAAATTAATATTTGTTTGCCTCACAACTACGACGCAGTTAAACTGTTTGAAATCATTATAAACGTGAAAGTGGGCTTGTTTGTCACGCCTTTACGCCATAACGGCTGAAATCATTTTGATGAAATTTGGCACACCGGTAGACCATAACATGGGATGGATAAACTTGATAGTCACGTAGTACGTTTCCTTAGAATAATTTTCGGGTAAAAAATAGCTTATAAAGGATGCATTAAATGAAGGAACAAACGCTCCCAAGAGAATGAGATCTTATGTTCTTGATTTAATCTTACATAATCACTTGCTAGGGAAAAAGAGACAAAACTTTCGTTTTGGGCTAGATGAGGCAGTCATGAGGCATTAATGCACCCTAGGAGCTAGACAAAGGCATTTACTGGACGCCTGAGGGATGACATCGCCATTGAGGTCGAGAGATAATTAAATCATGTTTGCGGTGCAAACATGGCCGAAAATCGCACAAGAAAAATAGGCTAGAAGCGAAAAAGTGAAGGCTTTTGCTCAGCAAAAAAGGCTTCAATAAAACGAATCGACTCACCATCAGCATCACGAAAAACTGGATTTAAGGCAGTGGCATGAATCCCAGTAAAGATAGCATGGTCCTCTTTGTTTGTAGTGGCGTTAAGTATGCTTGCAATTCCATCATCTATTTCGTTTGCGGTAGGAGAAGCTAATACAGCACCTGTAGAAAAAACATCACGTCTGAATTCTCAATTCTTCAAAGAGGTAGAACAAGTACATACATCCGCTTTATGCTATTGCTTTTGATAGAAATAGTCTCGCAGCACTCTTGCATGGGATAAGTCGCGATTTTGATACAGATAATAAATAAAAATAATAACTCTGAATGAAGCCCTGACTGCCGGTAACTTGGACCCTGTTACCGAAACCGATGGGTTACAATTTTTTATATTTTTAAATGTTTTTTATACATTTTTTAAAATTAATATTTAAAAATGTATCAAGTTTGTAAAAAGATTAATAAAATAAATCATTTATTGGACTCAACAAAATATAGCCTAATACAATTTCGTCTATTAGGGTCTATACAAAAAAGGCTGCAAGAAACTAAACGGACGCCTGACTTCCAAACTAGGTAAAGAACCTGTAACTTGGAAATCAGAATTAAAAAGCAGTCAAAAACATGCAGCAGGCCTGACTCCCCAAACCTTTAAAAACTAATGAGCAGTACTAACACGTCGAGTGAAATGCGCGTTCGTCATTTTGTTTTCCCTTCAGTCACTGTATCAACACGCGGGTTGCATGAGCGAGTAGCTCGTGCCAAGCGTAAGGTTTCAAGCTCACTTCGTTATAAAGACACTTGTATATAAAAGATCTTACCTTCCCGTGCACAGTGTTTCCGAGCATTGTACCAAGTCGCTGGTTTTGCAACGTATTTGAACCATCCTTTGGTTTCTGAATTGTATTTGTAGTCACATCCCAAAAATTGCGATCCCTCTAAAAAATTAAAACAAAAAAATAATAATGATGCTGTATCCCATTGAAGCACACTTACACCACCACGGTTTGGCCAAACCGGTGGTCAATCGAATTCAAAACATCATTCTATTTCAGTCAATTATTTGAAGTTAACAGAGACAGAGTAATGTTAGTATTTACAGCGGATTACACCAGTGACGCGGCCAGGATATCTTAACGGAGTTCAAAAGCCACCAGTGTCAATATTCCGTAGGAATTATGAAACTGACTTTTGAACGCAGCTTAGTTGTGCTGATTGCGTTGAGTTTCATTGTTGAAATTCGCCTCACAGCTGAAGCTTTACAACATGATTAAGTTTTAAGCTTAGTAAAGAATATACTGCAATCAAGTTCTTGCACTTATTCCTTTTTAAAACTAATATAATGGTTGAATACTTACCAATAAAATTCAGGCAAAATATCAATATATAATATTTTAAGTAAGACCTCATTTTGCGAGGACTGAGAAGCGTGTTCTGTCGATATTTTTGTGACTACAATATTTATATACCAGTCTGGTAGAGTTTAAAAGGGAATTCCTAAATGTATTCAAGTACGTCAGCAGGTAAAGTGGATAACAAAACGTCAACAATTCGTTGAATTGAGTCATAATTATGTGGTTCCCAAAAATAGACAGGTTTTATCACAATATTTTGTAGAAGACGTAACCAATTTGATAACCCGTTTATATCTCAACAAGAGACGCGTAGGTATTGTTTTTTATTTAAGTTTGTCGATGATTATTAGAACAGATAAAAAATATGAACCATAAAAATTTTATCATCGGAGATTTTAATCCTATAATAAAAATTATTCTAAATATTTGGGCCGTCGCGTCGCTTCCATTCCTTTCTAAAAAATGTATTAAATTGCCAACATTTTAAAGGCAGCGCGAAGTGGTTACTGTACGCCTTCATAGAGAACGTGCGGTCGCTGCATGGGCCGTACTTGGTGATGGGCCCCGCCGGGAATGGCGGGCTGATACCAGTCGGGGGTGCGCGTGAATGTATTTGTATTTCCCGGGGCCCCAACACAAATGGTAGTGGTAGGAAAAGTGGGTTTTTAATCGTTTAGAGTCCGACATAACTCACCGCTTGCCCCAGACGGAGGTATCCATGAAGGTATTCCAACACAAAAAAGGTCCGAAGTTATCCGGTCAAGAGTCATTGACTAAATGTAAAAGTTTCCCTGACAAAAGAATCCAAAGACTATCACAGACGATAGTTACGCACGACGACCAATCAAGCTAGATCCAGCTAGATAAAAACCAGTTTAAGAGGATCTCTCATTGTAGGGGAAATGTATACAAAACGAGGCCATGTTATAATGGAAATTTCGGAAGGAAATTGTCCAGTTCGTCCCGCCTTCTCCTTCGTGGCCTGCCGCGACCCCGCCTCACTGTGTCAGGGCACCAGTTTCCTGCTATTTTGGCCCACAGTGTGTCCGGCATGTGGCAGACATGAACTGCCCAGTCCCATTTGAGTTGGGCAGCCTTAAAAAAATAAAATAAACCTTATATAAAATCATAATGTTCCATTTTCATTCAGAAAGGTAAAAATATTATTCTTAGCATTTAGATTTGGTGTTGATCTTCTTTTCATACAAATATTAAGTTCACTTAGTAGTTAGATAACATTGAACTTTGTTCGTGACACCCGATAGTGTATGTATGTTTAGATATTAATATCATGTGTAGAAAAAGTTGTAAGTATTTCGGGGATTCCCTGTCTTTCAAGTCAATCGACCCCGAGAATAAAAAGTTTCACATCAAATTCAACACTCCATTTCACCATCTAAGGGGTCGAATTTCAAAAAAAAACCTTTCTTAGTGGATACTTACTCTTCACAAAGAATACACCCTCCAAATTTCATTTCTCTAGAACCAGCGGTTTGGGCTGTGTGTTGATATATCAGTCAGTCCGTCAGTCAGGACTTTGAATTTTATATATATGAATAATGTTCCATTTTCATTCAGAAAGGTAACAATATTATTCTTAAACTCAAACTCAAAGCATTTATTTCAGTTAGACCATTACGGCACTTTTGAATGTCACAAAAAAAAAACACTAAAAGAAGCGAAGCTACAGTCCCAGTCACAAGGCATAACAACTTGAGAAAGTACTGCAGTTGCACATTCCAAAGCGTCGATCTCTATGGAGAAGAATGGGCAAGAAACTCCATTAGCATTTAGAAATGTGTTGATCTTCTATTCATAGACATAATTATGTTCACTTAGTAGTTAGATAACATTGAACTTTGTTCTTGACACCCGATAGTTTATGTATGTTTAGTTAATACTGTCATGTGTAGAAAAAGTTGTAAGTATTTCGGGGATTCCCTGTCTGACTACGAGTATCTTGTGCGTCGCCGCGTTTTTTTTTTTCATTGTTGCCAAATAATAACAGCCGTTCGGGTCAATCTTCAGGTTGAGCCGCGCATGCCTAGGTTTGTCCGTGGATGGGTGACCACCCATTTCGTACCGTGTTCCCTCCGTCCCTCGGAAAGCAGTCGTAGGTCTTTGACAGTCGATACAGGTAGTCAGTGCCCCTAATCTCAGACAACCAGTCTTACCGAGAGGTAGGTATCGTATTACCCAATACAAACTGGGCTGTGGAGGTCAGGAGGCAGTCATTCCATGTAAAATACTCGGACTGGAAGCCCTGCCGTTGGAAGTCACTGTCCCTATCAAAATAAAATAAAAATTACAACACGGGCATTTTGAAAATTATTCAAATATTATTTGAAAATGAAGGAAATAACCAAAAGTTCGAAGATTGTATTCTTGCACCGTTGGTATTCCAACTGTTGGCGTTAAGCTGACTGACTGCCAAAAATCCATCAGAGTGCATAATTATTCATTCGCTAAGTGTCACTTTGTGTTGAAGAAAACGGGCATAAGTTCGTACGCACGGTGATAAATCAAGCTAAGCTAAACCAAATTAAGCTGATCTCTTACTGTAGCGGAAGCTGATACGAAACGAGGTCAGGTTATACTGGATATGTATGGCTTGATGTGTGTACGACCTCAGGTGATATGACTTGCGTCGAGAGAAACGCGAGCGCGTCACGGGTTTCCTTAGTGAAGTACCGGTGCTCCGCACGACACGTCACGTTGACTCGAGGAATGCTAACTGCGATTATCCATACAAATGTTCTTCCTGCCTCTAGAGCAGTAATTTTTTTCTAAGTGTAGGTCTACTGTAGACACGTCCCTGTCATTTTCTTTTTTTCAGCAACTAATTAGTAAAGAAAATAGAACCCTCCGAAAATGACAAAAAATTACTCATTTTTGCGGCCGTGATTAGAGGACTCGTAATGAGAATTCTTCCAACTGTTTTCTCTACAGTTTCTGTCGCGTTTGCCTGTAGCGTGTGATCAAGCGGTTAGCTCCGACAAAGCATGTACGGGATGATTGTAGAAGTGAATTTTGAACCTTATGTCGAGTAAAAATATTCCTGCAAGGGCTACTGGGCTATAACTTATAGCCCAGTAGCCTTTGCAGGAATATTTTTACTATAAGTCACTTGTAATCTGATCGAACAGCTCTTGCGTGAGTTTTTCATACTTAATTATGACGTAACTGTAATAATTTGTGATCCTTACCTCTAAATGTTAAACTTAGATTAAAGACTATATTTTTTGAATTATTAACGGTTTAACTTCTGTACTTCAACACGAATTTAAGTGTATATTATCTCAGTAGTAGCCTTTTCTTCGGATTGGAAATCATCAAATGACTCACCTCCATGTACCTACCATATCCGATGCAATAAATGAATTGAATTGAATTGAACCCTCCTGCTCTGGCGGAGCGGAAGGGAGTGTCAGACTTGTACTGACTAAAACCCATCCATGTTCCTTCTTAGCCCTTTGTGTTCCAGGACCGTGGTATCTCTTTCGAACAGTCCCGCAGCCTCGGCAGGCATCGGCCGTTGCGGGCTCCTTCCTGTTTGCTGACATCTGTTTGAGGCGCGCGTGGAACACGAACGCGCTGTCGACACGGCCTGTCGTCATAAGACGGACGGACGGCGAGCTAGCAGATTAGTCACCGTTCACAGGCCTGCGCCTACGGTGGCCGGGAGCCACCACGTGGCCCCCGACACCCGGAGAGTCTTCCGCGGCGGCTGGGACGTGAGGTTCTATCTCAGTAGTAGCCTGAAAGTTGGATTTAAGTCCGGTTGATGGCATTAGACTCGGCCCTATTACACGGGACTTTATACTAAGGTGGTGACATGTGGATGTTCTATAGTACACGTCTTCTGCCTAACGCTTTGGGGAAATACCTATAGGCGTTTTGTTTGTAAAAATTAGAATCATTTTTTTGACTTTTATAAACGTGACCATCTATTTGATATGAATAAGTATGATTGAGAGCATGTCATTCATGCTCACTTGGAAAAATGCCTTACAACAGCATTTTTCCAGACATAACTGGAATTTTAGCTAAGTGTTGGTAGTGCGGGAGGAATTCTAAAACGTCCGGAGTTTGCAAACACGAGGAGAGTAAAACACAGTTGTTTAATTATATTCCTTTTTTTTTAATAAAATAAATCGTATCACTTACGAGTATCTACCAACATAGATTAGTAAGGATTAGTAAGAAGCATTTATAATTTATATATTTAGCACCCGGCAATGCTCTGCAACAAATTCTATTCTATTTAATTTACTTTGTAACAAAATCACACTATAGCAAATAAAACTATAACTAACTAACTAACATAATTATAAACTAACATAAACATAATTCAAAGAAAAGCTATGTCCGGCATTTTCTTCAAATGTGCTAAACTTTTCTCCGGAAAAAACATCTTTTTTAATTAGAATTTTCTCTTTTTTATAGATCTGGAAACGCTATTCTCTCTCAACAATATCCTTACTCAATTTCAAATTAATTTCTTACCCCTCTCCATAGAAAATAACGTTTTCAAAGGATTTTTTTTTTAAACTAACGGTTAGTTTAAATTTCTTTTTATATTTTCAAAAGAATGTATTCTGCAAAATGGAAGACTTTTGTGTGCATATTATAATGTAATAACTCTTCAAAAGTGTCTATGAATGGCTTAGTTGGAATAATAATGCGCAACACTTTAAGGAAAAACATATAGGTTTTTTTTTCCCCTTGATAATCTAAACTGAATCCCCATGACTTTACAAAGGACTAATTAATTATTATTTAGCTGTGTTTGAGGTCATTGTTTTAATTTAAACTAGTTTTTGCACGCGGCTTAGCTCGCGTTAATTTAGAATTTGATAATTAAACTAACACACTACTAGTACACACACTACTAGTTTCTTAGAATAATATAATTCAATCATGATGCGAAAGACACGTGGTGCCATTTTTATTATAAATACGTTATTGTTGTTTTCCTCGGAGAGAGTACTAAAGTAAATGATACGCATATTATGTTAAGCCAAAAACTAGTACCTACCTATGTGTGTGAGCAAAGGACATGGCCAAAGTTCATAGACAAAAAACCCAGAATCGCCAGCAACGCAATGTATAAAAATGGGTTCACTGTAAAACCATTACGTTTTTAAAAAAATTACTAGTAGGTATACTACGTCGTTAATGCAGTAAATTATTATATATTTTTGATGTACATAATAAGCCTATAAAAATGCATACAATTATGAAATTTCTGGCGATTTTGGGATTTTTTTTTGGCGATTTCCTATAAACGGAACGATTATAATATTATAATTAATCGTTCCGTTTGTGTTTTTCCTACCGACTGCTATATTGTACGGATATTATCCTAGGTAGGAAAAGCACGTCAATCTTATCGCTGGTACAGAATACGATCATCCTGCGTTACAACCACTAATCAGGAATTTTGCAAAACACCCAAAAAAACATGGCAGTTGCGGAACCACTTTGTATGTTCTAATTATGAGCACATACTAGCTGCATTATTTAGCGTTTGTCCTTCCTTGATATGCTATGAAATAAAATAACTTGACATAGTAATTTTTTTGTCAATTTACGTAATCGTCTAAAGATAAAGATAAAGATATATTTATTTTGTAAAACATGAGTAAGTAGGTATGCATACACTATACCAGGTCTTATAAATGAAAGAAAGTGGCTACATGTCTTGCCATATAGGAATGGCGTACAAAAATAAGTTTGTTTTTATAAAATAGGGTAAATTCAATTAACATAAAAATTAAAAAAAGAAAACAATGACTTAGACAATATAAAATTAAAAAAGAAAAACAACGGCTTAGAAAAAAAATGGCTTATTAAGTAGAGTAAACTTAACAGATTAAAAAATAGAACTTGTTACCTAAAAACATTAAAATTAAAACGAAATGTCGTAACTAATTTAATTGTCGATGCATTGGTTTTTGTTCGTTTAAAAATTCCGTTATGCGTCTATTGCAAGACATTCTGATAAACTTTACTGTAAACAATGCATACTTGTCATCGTCAGAAATTTACTTTTTCTACCCCGTCTGTTCGCCAGAAAATGGTTACAATGCACAAATGGTGGAGGACTCCCATTTCAAATTCTTCTAATCAATCTTTTTTATTAGAAACTTAATGTCTATCTAGATCGTCGTGTCATCGTGTGGCCCACTTTAAGTATACAAAACTACGGGGCTCATTGTGTGGTCAGTCATGTTAAACCTTGAATAATACACTTATACAGTGATTTTATTCCATGACACATTAAAAATGACGCCTCTTTATGATACAGAATATCACTATGAACATAAATTTAATAAAGGAACTGATCAATTTTGCGGACGGTAAGCCAGGAACTCTAGATGTCATCCATGTGAACGATCAAGTACTTAGCGATCATTATTTGAATCTTGAGTGTTATTTCAGTTACATAAATAACTGTCATTTCTATTCACCACTTATTAAACTGAGTGAGTCAAAACATCTCGTATTAAAAGCATATTTTTTCAGAGATAGAAAATGTGTAGAACTGTTTAACCGATGGCACGAAGTATAAAGACCACTTGTAAATCTGGACCAAAGTAAGGAAAGTTTCTGTTCTCGAGATAACGTACAATGAGTCAGTATGGTCTTTGAAATTATTTTAAGTATTGACTGATAACGATAACTGATTAAACACAGTAACGTTCGTTCGGAATATCTGTGGTAATTTTATTTCAATAGTGTTGTCAGTTTCCATTAGGAAAATTGAGTACATCTATCAGTTTGTTTAGAGATTGTCGCAAATAGTTTAGGTTCGATATCACTTGTGCTTGTATCGCCATCAGAACATAATATGCGGGCATAAACCACGACGATATACGTGAATAAAATTATAGTATTTATACATTAATTAAGTGCCACGAGTCTGTAACACACATTTACAGACTTATCTCTTTCATTCGAAAACATAAACAAAAACGTAATAATTCACCAAAAAACTAAAATATACTGATGTTTATAAACACGTACGTATGAAAAAATATACCTGTTAATAAAGTCTACGCGTGAACTACAAAGTAGGATATAACATTCATTATGTAACTCTTTTAAAATTACCATCTGACTGGAATTTGGTGTACCTCCAAGGGAGTATTTTAGGACCCTAACTACTTTGATTTGCTGGTTTGTACATCATGTTTCGTATCAATTCAATTGGTTTTTACATTGTAATAAAGTATTGCAGGTACAATTTAAACAAAATCATTTTAAGTCAATAAGCAGGTAACGGTAATCGGTTATTTATTTCAGTAGCTAACCACCTAAAAATCTGCGTAGTTTTTCTAAACTATGTTGGGGTCGGCTTCCAGTCTAACCGCATGCATAATCAGCTTATAATGTTCTCACTGCTGAAATACAGGCATCCTCGCAATGCGAGGGAAAGGGCTATCATCCACCACGCTACTACTACTGCGGGTCGGTAGATGCTTTCGAAGTTTTTGCTACCAGGATATTAAGGTTTCATATTGATGTTTTTCTTCACCGTTTTAAGAGCAGTGCTGATGAAATAAATTTGACAATGTATTGTGTCTGGCTGGGATCGAATAGTCAGTCGGGGACGTTATTGGACCATCATAACTCGGTTCCGCTCCGGATGCAGCTGAATACCAGTATTTTACATCGACTGCCTATCTGATCTCCACAGCCCATAAGCTATTAATTCAATTAGTACCTATGCAATAACCTAATGAATTTGGGCTCCGAATAGGATGATTACGATATTATTGTAATGTAATTAGTGATCCAATATTGTTCCATGAGCGTGAATTGAATTGGTGTGCAAACTGCACTCCTCATTATTAACACTAATTAGATTATGACTAATTCTGGAATATTCGTTATTTTCCGTACATTTAGTTGCATTAGTTAGAACTTGAGCTACAACTAAAATAAGTCAGTGATGCAAGCCTTGAGGTTGCACGGGCGATAAACATGTTGAAGAAAAAACTCGGTGACTTTGTTTCGTTTCCTTGACTTTTTAGTCACCGACTTCCGAAAGTATAATAATTTTAGTCTTTTATAGTGTTTTTTTGGTAGTCTGTTTTATCTATTTTATTTTACTCTTTTTATTTGTAGTATACCACACAAATTCTTGTCATGAATTAATTTTTACATTGTAACTAAAAGTTATTAAGGGATCATGATGTCATCAAACATAGCCCAAGAAGAAATAAACACGTATTTAAGGAAAAAGAAACAAATTACTGTACCGATTTTGATGGAATTTCTTAAGGACCAATCGAGAAGTATATTTCACATAAAAAAAGAATTTTTCAAATCGATTCATAAAATAATGATTTAGATAAAAGGTAACAAATAAATAAAAACCTATTATAGAAGAGCACTGGTTACAATTTTGCCTAAATCACGAACAGAATTACCGGTAACAGTTTCCATAATGATATCCAATATACTTTGTATGTCCCTGCCTACCAAGTCTGGGAAAATGGAAAATTGTTAGGGGCGACGACAATAAATCTTAGGTGTTTTTATTTTACAATATTTTAAAGAACATGTAATACCTTAAATGATTACTTAGCACGAACCAGACGGCTACCAAATCTTACAAATTTATTTTTCAGCCAAGGGCACCACTGCTATTAAGATGTAATATATTAAAATAAGTTATTAGCTGCGTACTGTTGGCATTAAACAGGGTATTCGTGTGAACATAATATTTTAGAAAGACGTAATTAGTAAGCTTTTGTATGATATTTTGTGCGACATTTTATTTAGTTAAAGTGAGAAAAGGAAAATCCTTTCTTTGTCCTGGGTTGTTTCTTGCTGCAGAGCAAAGGTACTCAAGGTACTTGCGGAAAGACTGGATGAGCCGACAATTGGTAGGTTTGTCAAACTACATGCCATGGGGCTTGATAAACTTACCAAAGATAATAAGGTTTAATATTGTAATTACAATCGTGTTTACTAACATAGTTTTAAGGTGGTTTTAAGCAATTGTTTGGATGTACTTACACTATAAGGTCCTTTTAAAACAGATGGACAAATTTTAAAACAGAGTGCAGCGTTCAATACGTCTAACCAAAGATATCCAAGCAAAAAAAAAACACTGATTAAAGTGATTTTATTTGACAGTTTTGTGGATGTGTTTATTCTAGAGTGCCAGCAATTTATTATTATAGGTCAAAATAAAATCCCCTTTTTTGCTTCGATATCTTTGGTTAGACGTACTAAACGCTGTGTTAAAATTTGTCCATCTATTTTAATTGGACCTTATATCCATATATGCAAAAAAGTAAATGCAATAATCCCTTACAGGTAAACTCCGGATGCAACATAAAAGATTTAATAATGAAAAGGCCTCTCTACCTTTTTTCAATCTAGAGTAGACTCTTTAACTATTTGAGCTCAATCGTTTAAGTAGGAGATAAACTTTAAGATATAATATTGAACAGTATACACTAACAAATAAAAACGAATAATAAACTGAAGTTGAAACAACAACAACGTCTCATCGTATCAAGCATGAGCCAAGGCTCATGCTTGATACGATGGCGCTGATTCGTAGACTCAAATTGATAATGCCATCAACCAGTACCCTTGATAACTTCCTAATCACATTATTTGTGCGTTTCATAAGTTTTTTTTTACAGATGTAACATCCGTTACGCTAGACACTATTGTTTCTCTGACAAACACTTATCAAAATCTAATAGCAACAAAACAGGTACACAAAACAATGGTTACGAAAAGAGAATTTCGACAGAACTTCTTCTTTTATTTTTGTAGTCCTGCAGACAATATTTTCGTGTTAAATAAATAAATAAATAATATCTAGGGACAACCAACACACCGCCATCTGATCCCAAACTAGGCAGAGCCTGTACTATGGCAACCAGACAACTGATAAACATACTTAATTATTTCTAAATACATACATATTATAGATAAATTACACACCCAGATACAGAACAAATAATCGTACTCATCGCACAAAGATTTGTCCTGTGTGGGAATCGAACCCACGACCTCCGTCCTAGCAGTCAGGGTCACTAACCACTAGACCAACAGGCCACTCAAATCAATGTTAAAAAGTTGATTAAAAGCATAGCGGCCTACAGTCCTTACACTGACCTCCATCTAAGAGGTCACGGGCGGATTGACTTCGAATTATTGGTTCCATGTCACGTCGGTTTCCTCACGATGTTTGAAGAAGTTACAATTAAAGTACGTGTAAAGTGCCTGGCATCAAACTTACGACTTCTAGATTTTATATCTAGAAGTCGTAAGTTCGCCTTCGATTTCTTTTTTATTCTATAGCTTTGTTATCCATCGGGTGTGTCCAGTTGAGTTAGCTTTTCTAATTTGTCTCTGTTGTGATTGCAATTTTGCCATATCTTTTGGGGAATAACAGGCGTGTGGCTG
This sequence comes from Eurois occulta, assembly GCA_950022335.1. Classification (NCBI taxonomy): domain Eukaryota; kingdom Metazoa; phylum Arthropoda; class Insecta; order Lepidoptera; family Noctuidae; genus Eurois; species Eurois occulta. Next base: position 7,026,039 of record OX465499.1, read on the forward strand.
TATGTTTTACATTGTTTCAGATAATTATGGTGACGAACCAAATTGCATCACCGCCATGCATACTCGTTTAAATAATTACTACTATTTTAAAGATAATCTTGGCATCACAAAAATGAAGAAGAAGGAAAGTTTTTCCTTTTTTCCACTGACTTCCAAAACCATTTGTTTGCAAAAAAGTTTAGCAAGAGCAATTTTGCTACCATAACACTCATAGGTGCTTTTTACGGAATATTAGCATCAACCAATCGATACTCATTACCTAACCTTCCCAACGATATCGGTCGGCTTCCAGATTACCCTGATGCAGCCAAACACCAGTATTTTCCATGGAGCGAATTAACTCTTGAACCCATACAATTTAAACATTTCATTTCTTTCCCAAACATTTAATAATCTGAAGAACTTAACAGTCTTGAACCTATTATTGGAGTTTTACAGGATCGTAAACTTTCTACGATGTGATCACAGAACATTGTGGTAAAAGAGGGAACATTTTAACCCGTAAAATAGTTCAATGAGAACCCTTGTACGTTGTCAAGTGATATTGTTGTGTGAACGAGGTTCGTACATTGTGATTACAAAATTTGGCTGTGTAGCGTTAGTTTATGGATAGTTGGAATATTATTTACTATGGATTATGTAATTTTCAAGTGTACCTTTGATGAACAATATCAGTCGCACAGGTCGATCTTCAAGCTTAAGCAGTGCTTTCCAAGGTTCGTCAATGGATGGATGACCATTCATTACACACCGAGATTCCTACGTGCATCGTAAAAAAAGTTAATCCGTTGGTCCCCGTTTTCTGTGTAGACCATTGACGTTCGTTGAGGGTAGTTAGAAGCCTGTAAGTCTGGACAACTAGTTTTGTTTTTGGTAACTAGGTTGTGGAGGTCAGTTAGGTAGTCATCATCATCAGCCGACCAGATGAATATCAGCATCGTACATGAAATTCGAAGAAAACCTAACTAACCGCACTGGGCGCTATGTGGAGGATAATATTGTCCACAGGACTACAAATATAGGAAGCACCTGTCGAAGTTCTCTTTCCGTATCTATTGTTTCATGAGCCTGTTTTGTTGCTATTTGATTTTGATAAGTGTTTGTGTAAATGTCAAAAAAAAAAATAGTATCTAGGGTAACAAATGTTACATCTGATGTAAACTTATAAAACGCACAAATACTTAATGCGCTTAAGAAGAGCTATCAAGGCTACTGGCCTAAAACACTATCAATTTGAGCCAACGAATCAGTGCCACAAGGCTCATGGTGTGATACGATGAGACTGTCTAGTTTCAATGGTTGAGTTTAGCCAGTCGTGATCGGTGAGGGACCTGAGGGTAATCGATATTGGGTTCGTAACAGTCTGACCCAGTACTAATATTGAAGGTTTGATTCAGAACTTAACGAAAATTGGAACACGATAGTTGTTTAGAATTTAAACAAACTTTGAGGTAAAACTTGTTGTGATACTCATCAATTATAGGTATTAAAAATTAACTTGCTGCGCGGTCGTAGTTTGCGAAGTGACGGTTGGTGCGGCGTCGGCGTCAGCTGCTCTCGCGCGTCGCCCCTCGTCCCGCTCTCTCCCCTCGCTCGCCATAGAGTGGGGCGTGTACAGTAGTTGTATACAATAGTAGGATTATGGTTTATTTTTTGTTGGCGTTATCCTTTCAGACCCCATAGGTGATGTCGGGACGGACTGGACCAGACAAACAACCCGTGGTCTAAATAATAAGCCTTGTATCGAAAGAACTGTAAGTACGATGGACTAATATATTATAACTAGCTTTTGCCCGCGACCTTCCTTCACGTGAAATTATTATAAAAAAATATTAGGTACTTCGCTTTGAATCAGATTTTGTTATCAATTTCAAGGGTTTTAATTTTTTTACACGGGACCCTAATTATTTTTCTTAAATAAAAGAACCCTCTGTTAGACCTTATAACATCAGCTAACTGCTAGTCAAAGTCCCGTCTAAATCGGTTCAGCCGTTTCGGAGATTATCCGGAACAAACAGACAGACAGGCAAACAAAAATAATAAAAAATGGGTTTTTGTTTTTAGAGCCGTATATATTCTCACATGCATTCAATAAAAAGCTGTTATTTTGAAATTAAAAACTGACACTTCAATTTTATTTATTTTTTATATATGTAGATGAACAATGATAGTAATAAACAGATACTACTGTGGGATCACCCAGGCTGACAGTAAAAGTACATTAAAAGTTTAGTAATCTTACAAGATAGCCTATTTGATTTTTATTTTCTTCTGCTAGCTTTTACCCACGAATTCGAAACGGTTGTTAATTATCCAACAAAAACATTGGAAATATAACCCTGACGCTCGGGGATAATGTATATAATTATGTAATGGGAAGGCCCATAAATTAGTGAATGCATTTTCAAAATCGAATCAGTAGTTCCGAGGAGCTCGTGGCTAAATAATAACAGCCGCTCGGGTCGATCTTTAGGTTAAGCAGCGCTTGCCTAGGTTGGTCCGTGGATGGGTGACCACCCATTACATACCGAGTTTCTTCCGAGCCTCGGAAAGCACGTTGAGCCGTTGGTCCCGGCTGTCATTTGTAGATTTTTGACAGTCGTTAAGGTAGTCAGTGGCTCGAAAGTCTGACAACCAGTCTTACCAAAGGGTATCATGTTACCCAGTGCTAGCTGGGTTGTGGAGGTCAGATAGGCAGTCGCTCCATGTAAAATACTGGTATTAAGCTGCATCCGGTTAGACTGGAAGCCGACACCAACGTAGTTGGGAAAAGGCTAGGCAGATGATGAATCAGTAGTTCCGAATATTCCCTACAACATCCAAAGTTTACATCTATTAGTTATAAATTATTATAGTATAGATGAATATGAAATGCCAGAGTGTTTACGAAATGATACCGGAATGCTAGCACTGACAGACACAAAATAATGTCTAGACAAATACAGTCAAAACAAAGTAATTTGGATTAGGCCGTGCAAATATTTTTTTCAGAAAGAATTAATCCAGATATTTAGTGCAGAATTTATCTTCTAACGACTTAAATCTTTCATATTAAACAGATGCGTATCTTTAAAAAAGAAAGAAGCAAAAAGTTGACGGTTCATTGACTTCATAGCAGCAGACATTTTGAAGACGTGCTGGATTTAGCGGTAGACGGAGATAATAATATAACAGAATATTCTAAACGTTGAGATAAAGCTCATCACAATGAAATCTTGTTTATTAAACTGTTTTCTAAAGGAAAATAGAATCTTGACGTTAAATTAAATGCTTACACGTCAAAATAATAACAGCTTTTTCAATTAAATAGTGCTACCATTTTGTGAACAATATACAAATAATATAGTAAAATATAGTAAAAAAGAAACGAGGGGTCTGACCGGATGACTAGTAATAGAACAGTATGATAGAAGAAATATTGGGACAAGGGCAAGAGAATAATGATAATCACATACTAAATAAATACAAAAGTTACTCTGTCTACCGGTCTGTCTGTCTGTCGTCCTTTCAGGTCTAAACTGCTGAACGGCTTTTTAGCACACATGTAGACCATCGACCAAGTTCCTGTTTCCGACCTCTTCTCGGGCAAAACCGCGGGAAAAATGTAGTCAAGTACAAAATATGATGTAGTTAAAGTGACTACATCATATTTTGTACTTTTGTTCAGCAAAGACCTACGATTTGGTCAAACCATCGTTACTTGATCATTCCTTCAACAATACTTGAATGCGACTTTTGCCAAATGTTTTGACTTAGATAATCCCAATACATAGTTTGAAAGATACTGCCTTACCCCATTCACATTACAATTTCAACTGTTTGCCTGTTTTAAGTGTGGAGACGTGCAGTGTGTGTGGCGTGCTTTGCCATTCAAAAAGGCTAGGCGCGCCGTACTGATTCAACTAATTGTGATTTTTATTCTACTTCCTACATTTTTACTTTCGTGTTCAAAAATTGTCATCGTCTCGTCACGCTCCGCATATTATAATATAAAATACTGTTTATAACTCGATACGGGAGTTTCATTGAGATCACTTAAGCCCCAACTCCCCTGATTGTAGATCCTGTAAATACAATAATTGTTAAATATGTTCTTTCTATAAGCAATTTAAAGAAATTCTAGATAGATAAAAAAATAAAACCGACTCCAAAAACACAAAAAAAGTGAAAAATAATTTTAGCTTCAGAAGTCGGTGACTTTTGTTTATTTGATTCAGTTTTTTGTCACCGACTTCTGAAGCTAAAATTATTTTTCACTTTTTTTGTGTTTTTGGAGTCGGTTTTATTTTTTGCAAAAAAGTTTTTTTATTTTTTTATTTTTAGTTGCAATATTCCATAGAAATATTTTTCATCATCAGACCTGTAATGGCACTTGTAACCCAGATGGGTGCAAAGTTTTGATCAATATACATGAATTAAGTCCAAACGCAAGGTAGCTACTGTAAACAGTTGAGGAGTTCCCTTAACTGTCCTTCGTCTTCATCATCAGACCCCTTATGACAGTCACAACCCATCTAGGTGTAAATTTCTCATCAATACAAATTAATCAAACCCAAACACAAGGTGACTGCTGTAAACCGTTGAGGAGTTCCCTCGACTGTCTTTCGGTTCCATCATCAGAGCGACTCCAGACCTTCTTTAAATTGTAGTGCTTTAAAATACTTAATCAAAAAATTTACAAACGCACTAGTCGCCACTACAATTTTTGAAAGCTCCCCTCAATTTCTCTTGGATGCCATCATCAGATCCCGGTTTCCTTATCATGGGACCACCCTTGAAGTATCTCCTTTCCAACAAAAAAAGAAATATCAAAATCGGTTCATAAACGACGAAGTTATCCGCGAACACACATAAAAAAAAAAAAAAAAAAAAAACATATATACGGTCGAATTGAGAAACCTCCTCCTTTTTTGAAGTCGGTTTAAAAACTATTTATTTACCATACGTTTAATTAATTTTATAACACTTACTTATATTCAAGTTAAACTAAATACTATACCTACGTGAAAACGTATTAAGATTCGACTTTAATATTACCTTGCTCAGCCCCTACATTTTTATTTCAAAACAAATCCATTCTATGTAACATTTTATTTCTTTTTCTTTGACAACTGAGCCGATGTTGACTTTTCTGCCAGCGTCATGTGGTGATAATAACATAACATAGATTGATGTTTTTTCTATACCTAATAATTCTGCTTACCATCAAAGTATGCTTTTAGCCTTTTATTTAACTCATGTATGTACAGTGGCCTCCAAAAGTTGGTTGAAATATTTCACTTCAAATGTTTCATCGCCACATCTAAAATCAAAGTTTAGATTGTGTGAACTCTACCTACACTATATCTTTTTTAACGGTTAGTTCCCTCTAGTTCTACATAACAGTTCTACGGTAGAACTAATGGGAGTTAAAATGGGAGGTACCGTTCTACGGTAGAACTAATAGAGTTTTCCACTAGTCCTATGATTCACAAGGTATAAAATCACAGAACAGAGTGGGACCAAAAATTCCCATTTTCTTCAACCTGGGGGTCTAAAATGGCCGCTTTAGCAGAATCATTATAGCGGCCATTTTAGACCCCCTGTTCTATTACACAATTCTACTTTAAAATTAATGGGGTTTTTGTTCTCACTTGTACTAAGTTTTGGCGTAGTATTCACACTGTGCAAAACTCGCACTAATGCGAATTTACCCTCTTTAGATTTGCTAGTAGTATATTGGCAAGAATAGCCTCAGGTTACTGTGAGAGTTTATACTCAAAGATTACGTAGTAGGAAATTGGAAAGGACAAGTAGGAGATGAGAAATAAGGATAGTAAAGTCTTATAAACTACCAGAAGGCCAGAATCATGAAGAAGTATAATCTTCATTGCATGCGGCATGATAATTGGAATGTAGATATATTTGATTGTGAGATTCCTATTAATAGTATACAATACCTCCTTTTAAAATCATCAGTTCAAATATTTGAAACTAGGATTCAAAATAACAATACATTTGAAGTGAACAATGTCAACTTAGTTTTGGAGTTCAAATCAAATCAAATCAAATCAAATCATTTATTTGCTTGAATATGGGTAGGTACATGAGGTGATACATACAACAGAAGTTCTTTAAGCCATATCCTACCTTAACAGGTGTGCAAATATCTGTTACAATAAAATAATAAATCTTACATTAATCGTTACATATTCAACTATAGCAAATATTATTATTAGGGTATTTATGTCATTCAATAATTATATAATTTTATTACTATTAAATTACTTAAAAATTAATTACATTTATCATTTAAATATTCATTAATGGTATAATAGGCTTTGTTGATTAAGTAAGTCTTTAATCTATTCTTAAATGATATGAAATTGTGTTCTTCCTTTATATTATTAGGTAATTTATTATATATTTTAGGACCCATACAAAATGCACTCTTGTCAAACATAATCGTTCTATGGCGTATTGCACGAAGTGTACTGGCAAGCCTGGTACTTTTTAATGTCTCATATTTGTTTAAATTATTTCTAATGTCTAATGCTAGTTCATAAATATACAGTGAAGGGAATGTCAATATTTTTAAATTTATAAAATGTGGTTTGCAAGTATCTGTAGGTTTTAATGCACATATTGCCCGGATACATTTCTTTTGGGCTTTGAAGACAGTCTCTCTCTCAGTGGCATTCCCCCAAAACATTATACCATATCTTAGTGTCGAGCCAACGTAAGCATGGTAAACAGATAGAAGTGCACTTTGATTTACCACTTTACGAAGCATATAGATGGCATATGAATACCGACTCAGTTTATTACATAATTGTTCAATATGTGTCCTCCATGACATGTCTGAGTCTATGTGTAGTCCAAGAAATTTTGTAGTGTTTATGTTTTCTATGTCTATTTGGTCATAATTTATATTGAAATTAGTTAGTTTTGAATTTTTATTTTTGAAAGTCATTATAAATGTTTTACTTAGGTTTATTTTCAGTTCATTTAAATTTAACCAGTTTACTATAGATGATAGCGTATCATTCATTTCATGTTCATGTGTCGTTATCCTATATTTCAGTTCATGTGTCGTTATTCACTGTATGTTATCCTACAACAATTTTACATGGCCCAAATCCAAGGAGGATATACGACATAGGTTTTATTTCGGTTGTAAACAAAAGACATCTGTCATTTCGAGTGACAGATAGAAGATATCTGGGAGTATAAATAGATACGAATTTTACGACTTCACTTATATAGAAAGCCTTTGTTTGTAAGGATAACATCACACTACGTAATCCCCGAAGGCTTAGGTAGTGTACGTATTTTACTGTAGTCAAGTCCCATGTAAAAGGGGACGAGCCTGATTGCCATCAGCCGAGCACAAACCATAACTCAGGGTTGGTACTCGGAAATCCCTGATGGTAAACCTCAATAACACTTTTCCCATTCTGGGAATCGCATCCAAGGACCTCATGCTCAGCAGTAGCTCTTGTGGCCATTAGACCGACGAGGCCCATGTGCCCATGTGTATTTAAAATGTAAGAATAACAATATCCTTTAGCTAGTCATTCTTATATTAAACTATTTAAATTATTAGGATTAAATCGATTAAATAAACTACTAAAATAACTAAACCAAACAAACTATAAAACGGCATCAAAAACTCCTCCTCAACGCTGTCAGCTGGTAATATGTGCCCAAGAGACTGGCGACGTTGCTACATTGTATGGCAACACTTAACAGCTGGCCATGGTAAAAGCCAGCCCTTGGGTCACTTCCTTAGAAAGGCGGTGAAAACTCGGACCCTACGTGCCCAGAGTTTCAACCCCATATGACTCAAAAATATATTTTCCACAAAGGTACGTAAGATACTATATTTACGCCGGTTGGGGGTCTCCGCAACAGTTATTTTAATTCTTAAAGTACAACGCTAAAGTCGTTTTCCTACCTGTATAAAAGGCTGTGCCAATACCTTTGTAAATACCATAATGTTGAAAACAGTATTTTATAGACTACGAAGACGCTCCTTTGGTTGGAGAAAATATTATGTTGCCTTTGACACACAAGGAAATTTAATTTTCTAAGGATATTATATTTAAAAGACTTTTATCATCAAAGCAGGGAAGATCATTCTGTAATATTTTAACAATGTCACCATAGCATGTAGAAGTAAAATACAAGGTGTAGTTAAGAGATATCGACGTTCCACCTGTTACCAATAAATCAGTACATGATTCACGAATTATAACTCGAAAATTATCAAGAATCGCGTAACATAGTACATGGGGTATTTTTGAAAACCTCTTTAAAAATCGTCCCATTGTGACGATCTTATTTTGTCATGTTTAGGATGAGGTCTGTTCCCGTGTTTTATTTAAATGAAGCGCCCGTTATGGTTTTACATCTATATTGAAATTATTCTATTCTATGTACAGAGTTTTGGGTCACACCGCCATGGCCCGGCATGGCGTCTGTATTGGATGATAGGTGAAGGGAAAAAAAAGGGCTGATTCTATATAAAACAATGCTTTTATAGCTCGTTGAGAATGAACTTATGATGAACGAGTGAATGGAGATCCGCCAATCAGAGCGTGGCGGCAGGTGGACGAATCAGGAACGCGCCGATCTCTGCCACTGGTCGGTAGGTGGCGCTGGCGGTGGGCGTGAACATACCGCCCGCCTTGGAACCACACGGTTCCAAAAATGGTTCCCGGCACTGAGTCAGGCGTCGTCATTCACCGGTTGTGGAGGCAGCGGGCAGATCTTGGAGAAGGCACGTCTGATCGTCCCAGCAGCTGTGTGGATGTCAGCTACTCGAGCTACGCCGTCTCCCCTGGAAATATACGTAAAACACGACCGAGCCGCCACCTTAATGGTGGTAACTGGTCGTCCTTGATTAGGACAAGGCTGCCCAAGGCGATGTCATCCTGCCTGGTCTTCCATTTAGTTCGCAGTTGTAGCTCCGAGATGTATTCTGTGGACCAGCGCCGCCAGAAGTGCTGCCGCAGCTGCTCGATGCGTTCGTAGCGTGTCAGACTCGAACATGGCTGGTCTGGAACATTCCTTGAAGGTGGCGACGTTAAGGGTCGGCCAATGAGGAAGTGTGAGGGAGTGAGGGGAGTAAGGTCAGAAGGGTCTGAGGAAAGAGGTGAAATTGGACGGGAATTTAAGACAGCTTCGATCTGTGTCAAAGCTGTGGAAAATTCCTCGTAAGTTAGTCGCGCGTTACCTACTATGCGTCTCAGGTGACACTTGCATGACCTCACTCCGCTCTCCCATAGACCGCCAAAATGTGGGGAATAAGGAGGAATAAATCGGAATTCAATGCTATTATTGGAAGCGTAGTTAATGATGGCTTCCGATTCCCTTTCCAAGAATGAAGGAAACTCCCTTTCCGCGCCCACGAAATTTCTACCGTTATCAGAAAATATAGTGCGAGGCGTACCTCGCCTACTAATAAAACGTTTTAATGCTAAAATATAGTCGTTTGTGGATAAACTAGTGACGAGCTCCAAATGCATGGCCCTAGTCGTAAAACAAACAAAAAGACAAATGTATGCCTTAGTGAGTTTAGCACCTCTGCCTTTTCTGGATAATATGAAAACTGGCCACACCGGTTCGCATAAACGGGTAGCCAGGTTCTAAGCGCTCAGGCGGTAAATTTCCCATAATAGGCGCCAATGTTTTACCACGATTACGTGTGCATGTCACACATTCGTGTACTGTTTTTCTAGCGAGATTTCTGGCATTTAATGGCCACCAACATTCACGCATGGTAGCTAACAGAAGTTGAGGCCCGGCATGTAATAATCGTACATGCTCGTGTTTAAACAAACAAATTGTAAAAGGATGTTTACTACATAGTAGGATCGGATGTTTCTTATCGTAGGTAAAATCAGAAGAATTACATAATCTTCCGCCAACCCGAATTATTTTATGTTCGTCAATAAAAACATTTAGACTTGAAATCCTATTATATTGTTTACAACTTCGCTTGATAGGTACTTGAGCGACCAAGTTATATAAAACATCTGGAAAGGAATTCCTTTGTGCGAGCACAATTAACATTCTTTTCGCGGAATTCAACTCGTCAACTGATAAGAAACCGGTTTGTCGACTGGCTCTAATGTAATAATAATAATCTAAGTACGTAACTATCTATTCGCACAAGTCTAGTGAATGACGCGTCTTTCTTTTCGCGGCGGAGGTAGTTGTACATAGTATCGGAACTGAGATTTCTAGGAGTACCCACAAACTTAATTATTTTTTAAACTACTAATGTAAAGTAATGATATCAGTAAATACGTCAGACAAACTGCGAATCCGAGTTTCGAATATTGGGTAAGCAGGTTTGTTTGTGTTTAAATTTGTTCTCATGATATTATTTTTTTTTTTTTTTTTTTTTTTCTTTTCTTTAAATTTATGATAATATGTATATAACGGATCTGAAGGGTTAAATCCCGCCACAATATTAATTGCAGTGACCTTTGGTCAGGCTGGAGAAGAACTTGACGAAACATTTTCTCCACGTCTGCACAAGCTACGTATTTATATTGTCTGAATCGTAACAAAATCGAGATAATATCGTTTTGTAACGCGGGTCCCGGATACTGAATATCATTTAATGATTTATTTGAGCTAGTGATGGCACTAGCATCGAAGATAACGCGTAGTTTTGCAGTTGAACTACAATTAGTCTCTAACTTGAACATATGACCTAAATCATTGAATTCACGCATAAATTTAGAATATAAAACTTTAAGTTCTGGTGAACGATTGAGTTTACGCTCTAATATATATTTATAAGAATCACCCAACGCTGGTGTTTCTTTCAACGGTATACGAACCGAAAATCTACCGTTTTCAACGCGTTTTGTTGTATTATTGAATATTTCTTCGCATGTGCGTTCATCATCTGTTAGGGGTACGCATGATGATGAAGAAATGTTTTCGAGTTCCCAAGACAGCCGGAGTTGTTTATCTATTTCCTGACTGAAGTGGCAATGAACGTGAGCAGGCTTTGGGTTCCTCGCGAACACTGGACCGGACAATAACCATCCTAATTTTGAATTTTGTAGGAATGGACCACTCGCCAGACGTATTTTGTCCGTTTCTAGAAGATCCCAAAATCTATCCGCGCCAATCAACAAGTCGATATCTGAACTAACGTTAAACGTCGGATCTGCTAATTGTAAGAACTCAGGTATACGTATATTACCGGCTTCGATGTTCATCGTAGGTAAACTGGATGTTATACATGGCAAGATCAAACATCGAAGCTTGGTATTAAAATCGCTTAATTTTGATCGTATTGTGACGTCACATGAATGCTGCGATTGCGATACCGATTGTCCTACCCCCGAGATCTGAATAGTGGACTGTATATATAACGCATTTATCTTCTTTGCTAATTTTTCGGTTATGAAGCAGTTCTGACTTCCGTTGTCTAGTAGCGCGCGAGCTGTATGATAAACGTTATTATTGTCAGCTACCTCAATTAACGCCGTAGAGAGCAAAACAGTATTTATTAATTTAAAGTCGACGGTAGTCGACTCACAGACAAAAGTTTGGCTTGAGTCGCTGGAATGCAACGTTGATGTCGTTAAACTGTGTGCGTGTTCAACCGATTGCACACACGCGCCGTCACCCTTTTCGTCCAAATGTAGTAAACTGTTGTGTTTGTTCGAACATTGTTTACATGACCGGAATCTGCATTGACTTAACGCGTGACCCGTTCGCAGGCAATTTGCACACATCTTGTTATCTTTAATCAATTTAATTCTGTCTCTCACGGACATGTTAAGGAAGGCTAAACACGAGTACAATGAGTGTTCTCTATTGCATAATAGACACTTGGGTAAATCCCATTTATTACTTGTATCACCACGATTATAGCGCGTTGGTTTAATAGATGTATAGCTGTGTACGCGATGCGAGTTACGTTTCTCACTTGTGGTTTGATGCCTTGAATCGTTATTATGAGGCGTCTTGTCTTTACTGTGGTTCGCGCCAATCATTTCCAACGTGTCCGCTCGGCTTCGGAGGAATGATATTAAGTCGCTAAGTTTTATTTTTTCGCGTGAACCTAAACACGTGGCTCCGATGTGGCCTTCCCATTCGCGTTCCGTAGACGAATCCAGCTTATTTACCACCTGGTAAATTATTAATGTGTCCCAATTGTCAGTGGGTTCATTTAGTGATCTTAAAGCGCGCAGATTACGTAAAATGGTATCAATTAATTTCCTTATTTGCGATGGCGATTCCTGTTTAATGACGGAATATTATGCAATGCTTTTAAATGATTGTTAATTAATAACCTCTCGTTGTGATAACGGCTTTCCAATAATTCCCATGCGTGAACGTAGTTGACAGGGCTAAACTCCAAAGCTGCTATAACTTGTAGCGCGCTGCCACCCAGGGCTGACCGCAAATAGTGGAATTTTTGAATTTCGTCTAGATCGGAACGATTGTGGATCATGTTTAAGTACGAATGCTTAAATTCCAGCCAGTTATCATAGGCTCCATCAAAGGCAGGTAACTTTATGTCTGGTAATTTTATGTTGACACGTGGCTCTGATGCAACCGGAAGTCGACTTTTAGTCTCCGCGTTTTTAAGTAAACAATTCGCACTTGCTATTGCCGTAAAATATATTGCTTCTAATGTGTCTATATATTGTAGATTCGCGTCTATTTCTGATTCAGGTAGGAGCACTTCGATCTCGTTTTCGACATTGTCGAATTTATCGAACAATTCGGTGGCGGCTTGTACACGCAAAGTTAGCTCGGCTGATTGTAAGGCTGTTAATTGAGCGCCCGCGAATGATTCTACGTGATTTTTAAATTGGGTTAATCGACCCTTAATGTTACCCCGTCGTTTCTTTAACTCGGAAAGAACTTCGTCTACTGCTTTGACCGACATTTTGACGGAATATGGATGAGTGTTTTGTGGTGTGGTGTGGTGTGGTTACTCACATGCAAATATCACCTGGACCACGTGGCTGCCGCACTCGCGAACTGAAAAGAAGCACAGCTTTAACACAAATCGAATGAATTTAATGAATTGGACGGGGAACGGACGGGACGGGAACAGAGACCTGACCGTTACGTTTCTTACGCCTTTTCCTCTTCTATATATTGTTGCTGGGTCACTGGACCAACTGTGATGATCGCTGCACTCGGTCGATCTGTAATGATCGCTGCACCCGGTCGATCCTTCACAGCCAGCTATCGCCTTCAGCGCCCGGCTCCAGTCCGAGTCTCCGCAAACTTGCCACGTGGTCGTGACAACGTGGATGTGGAGTCCTTTTCCGGCTGGTATGTTCTTCTGATGATATCCCGCGGGACCAAAATGTTGGTCATCCATCTCGTAAGGACCAAAATGTTGAGGATGAGGTCTGTTCCCGTGTTTTATTTAAATGAAGCGCCCGTTATGGTTTTACATCTATATTGAAATTATTCTATTCTATGTACAGAGTTTTGGGTCACACCGCCATGGCCCGGCATGGCGTCTGTATTGGATGATAGGTGAAGGGAAAAAAAAGGGCTGATTCTATATAAAACAATGCTTTTATAGCTCGTTGAGAATGAACTTATGATGAACGAGTGAATGGAGATCCGCCAATCAGAGCGTGGCGGCAGGTGGACGAATCAGGAACGCGCCGATCTCTGCCACTGGTCGGTAGGTGGCGCTGGCGGTGGGCGTGAACAGTCATGTGGCCCACATTTTTTATGAACCAGTTTCTGCTGTTTTGCCAGACCGTTGTAAGTCAAATTTGAGGCTGAAGAAATAAAATTCATTAAAATGTTTTCACACAAACAGCCAGACCCGGAACAACTATCTGTAGGCCATACAAATATCTGTTCCGCGCGGGGATGAACCTGCGACACGCAGCACAGCAGTCAATCGCTTAACCACTGCACAAGTTATTATTTTATGAACTGGAAGTCTGAACGTTTATTGTCGTCGTGTGTACTTAGTCATACCACATCACTACCTCGGGTAGTGATGTGCGACTACCTCGGGATCGAAATATTTCTAGATGTCATTTATCTTAACGGCAAATGGAAGTTGCCATCGTATTTTACGAGTACCATCAAAGTGATATCTTTAGTGTTCAATCTTTGGTAATAGTATTGTACCGAAACAACCTTGTTTTGCTTGGAGTTTAGTAGAGTAAGACGATAATTTGATATTTTGGAGACAAAGTAGTGTAACTTTTTTGTGTATATTATAATTAACACTAGAAACGGGATATTTACCATGTCCACTGTTTTGTTTTGAGTTCCCGATATTATTAATTATTGTTAATTATTATTTTTTTCCCCCGTTATTTTTTATTTTTTTGTTTGTTATTGATATTATTCTGTTTTTTTTTTATATTAATTTCATCAAAAATGGCTTAATCTGTATGAGGATCATTCATTTAAATTTCTGGTTATTTAACCGCATTGGATCAGGGTTATCTGGCAAACTCGTTTCACTAGAGATCACTTTATTATGTGTTGCATGATAATTATGAGCATTCATTTTGTCATTAATTCGGGAATTGATCGGTTGCAGTCAGATGTATATCGATTTTCAGTGTAATGGCTCATTCAAGACTTCAGGCGATGCTACTTGTGACTTGTGTCAAAACACACGGGCTTGTATCGATTGTTTCGTAGTATAGGTTAGGTATCGTGTCGTCCAAAGACATTCAAATATTTACGAGCTATAGACGGGACAAGACGAAGAATATCGTAATCCAAGACTTGTTACTACTTAGTTACAAATCGGTCTGTCTGTATAATGTACGCCCCCATGTCAGGTAGCATTCGTGTGTCAAAATCAAAAATGTTCGAGATCAAAATTTTTGTATGAAAACATTCCCAATGTCCGCTCTATAAGTTTTTAAATCTCTCTGGTGTCGTCACAAGTCGCGTCGTGGTGTTCGAGTCGTGATTCACGGTTGGCGCATTCTGCCGTCTTAACGAAAAGTGCAATAACTACGTTAAACCTGATTTCGAGAAAAACGCGATTAAAGATTTTTTTTTATTTTGTTTGTATCTCCATCACTATACATGGTATCGAATTGAAACTTTCACTACATGATATATAACAATGTAGAGCATATTATGTGATACTTAATGTTTGTTCCCGCATTTATTCCCGCTATAAAAATCAATAAATACTATAATGTTAAGTATTATTACTATTTAGAAATAATGTTTACTAGTCATAACCGCAATAAGTAACCTATTTATTGCACTAATGGTTAGGAAACCAACATGATGCATTTTTAAGTAGCAAATAATATTTTTTTATGAACTGTTTCCTAACCAAAGATGCATTAAGTTTCTTATTTATTGCGGTTTTCATTAGTAAGAGACAAGTTTAAAACGACAAAGTTGTAATTTGTTACTATTAGAAAAACAGAGGTGTTACATTTAGTGTCAAATATGAATTAATAGAAGTTTTCAAAACTTTATTTTTCTTCCTCTCACCGAAACTGTGTTCGGTAAAGCCAAGTCTATTCATTATATCTATGTTCAGATGTGTTTAAAAAAAGTGTGGAATCAGTTATAATTTTATATAAAAAGAATAATAATATTAAATCGTTTTTATTTCAAACTAAAAAAGTATAATTATAATTAGGAGGAATCACTTTGCTATCTTATTTATTAATTCTAGTCTATTACCATCATGTAAAATCAACGGTTACTACACTTAAAAACACACACATTTCAAAATTAAATTCATTTGTTAAATATCTTAATAGTAGTTAAAGTACACAATTGTAAATATTAAAAAAAAAAATTATATACTTTTTATTTTAAGAAACAATTTGATCAATGTTTTAATCAGTCTGATACTCGTATAACACTTAAAATAATTAAATATTTTTAGTCTAGGCGGCGTAAGGGCAAGAAGTCCAATCTTTCGGAGGATACTCTGGAGCTTATGACGGAACGACGTGAAAACCTACCCGTTACTTCTTCAGAACTACAGGCACCCAATAAAAGAATTAGAACCTGACGAAGCTGAACAAATCTAGTGGGGATATCGTCGTTTCGAAGCCGGAGATTCTTTCGGAAGTCGAAAACTTCTACGGCCAATTGTACGCATCGCATGCATCTCGACCTGGTCCCGAATATTAGGTTCTCAGAGCCACCTTAATCCGCCATTTCACAGAAGACCTGCCAGAAGTCAGCCAAGACGAAATCGAGGCGGCTCTTAGACAGCTTAAGAATGGAAAAGCCCCTGGCAAGGATGGGATAACGACTGAGCTCCTGAAAGCGGGAGGACGTCCTGTATTAAGAGACCTTCGGGAGCTTTTCAACTCGGTTCCGTTCTCTGGGAGAACTCCAGAAGCGTGGAGAAGGAGTGTAGTCGTTCTTTTCTTTAAAAAGGGGAACAAGACCCTTCTAAAGAGACCCATTTCGCTCCTTAGCCACGTGTATAAGCTGTTCTCAAGAGTCGTCACGAATAGTCTAGCGCGAAGACTCGATGACTTCTAGCCACCGGAGCAGGCCGGGTTTCGAGGAGGATATAGCACCATAGACCACATCCACACAGTGCGGCAGATCATACAGAAGTCCAAAGAGTATAATCGGCCGCTGGGTCTTGCATTTATGGACTATGAGAAGGCTTTCGACTCTGTCGAGACCTGGTCAGTTCTGGAGTCTCTGCAGCGAAGCCAAGTCGACTGGCGATACATCCAAGTGTTGAGAAATCCGCCACAATGACCGTCCAAACTCAAAACCAGCAAACGGAGCATATCCCATTGCGTCGGGGGGTGAGGCAAGGGGACGTAATGACATCGTCATACGGGCTGAATCACTGCACGACTTGCAGCAGATGCTGGATGGCCTAGTTGATTCTTCAATACGCATTGGTCTCATGGTGAACTTGGACAAAACCCAGGTTATGTTCAACGAACACGTCACCCCAGGACCTATTGTTGTCAATGGCGGTCCTCTCGAGGTTGTTCGAGAATATGTTTACCTCGGGAAAACTCTGCAGTTTGGTAAGAACAACTTGGAGAGGGAGGCTAATAGAAGAATCCAACTGGGCTGGGCAGCGTTTGAGAAACTTCGCCGGGTCTTCTCGTCGCGTATTCCACAGAGCCTAAAGGTCTTCAATCATGCGTCCTGTCTGTTATGACTTACGGAGCCGAAACGTGGACACTGTCGATACGGCTAGTCCATAAATTTAAGGTCGCTCAGCGATGGAACGGGCTATGCTTGGAGTTTCTCTGAGGGATCGCATTCGGAACGAGGTGATTCGACAGAGAACCAGAGTTGTCGACATAGCCCACAAAATAAGTAAGTTGAAGTGGCAATGGGCCGGTCATATTAGCCGTAGGACCGATGACCGTTGGGGTAGACGTGTTCTTGAGTGGAGACCGCGAATCGGCAAATGTAAGGTGGGACGCCTTCAGGCTCGGTGGAGTGACGATCTTCGCGGGGTGGCTGGTAGCAACTGGATGAGAGTTGCTAAGAATCGAGTTGAATGGCGTGCGATTGAGGAGGCCTATGTCCAGCAGTGGACTGCTATAGGCTGATGATGATGATGAGTCTAGGTTTCAATGACGTTTACCAGAAAACACATAAACCAGGTGTTTATGTGTATTGTTTTGGGCCGCGCAATTGTCATAAAATAAATAATATTAAATACGTTAGGTTCTTGCCGTCGAAAATGGCTCGCACGTGCCATCGTGCATCGTTCGACTCGAATCGATGCCTAGCCGCGACTGGCGTATAGACGAAATATTTTACTCCCCTCGTACCTCCCACTGGAGCTAGTTATAAACGCAATAAATGGTGAATTTATTGCAGTTGATTTCGCGTAAGTATACTGTATTCGTTTAATCTTCCTACAAATAAATACAATAAATCTACTTACTACATCAATTTTAGTAATCTTCCCATAATTAGTAATCAGACCCCTTAACATAACTGCAATAATTCAAGCTTATTGTACTTTTAACTTGTAAATGAGAATCACAGTTACGAAATATGGCAATTATAAATGCAATAACTCAAACTTATTGCACTTATAACTAGTAAATGAATATTACAAATGACGAACTATGCTAATTACAAATGTACTAACTATACTTATTGCAGATATAGTTAGTAAAACTACCTAATAGTGGAAGTAAGTTATTCATATCTATAGTTATTTCGGTCTTGATATGTAAATCATAAAGCACCGACCTAGATATTGCAGTTATGCTTAGTATTAAAACCGGCTACGTCATAGATACGTAAAAAGTGTCTAAAAAGAATATATAGATCTCATTCTGCAGATTCCGAATATGTACTTAACTCAATTTGGGGCAAAACTCGAGTTATTGCACTTTTCGTAAGGACGGCAGCATTGACCGAGCGATTGGCTGCTGCGTGTCGTGTGGTCGATCCCCCCCGCACGGAACAAATATTTGTATGGCCTATAGGTAGTTGTTCTGGGTCGCGCTGTTAGTGTACGTGAGTTTCAATGTTTGTGAACGCATCCACGATACAGGAGAAGTTCCATGAGGGATAAATTGAAAAAAGACATACATTTGACTTCACTAGATTGTGGTCAAGCAGTATTGGCTTTACTGTTCTTTGGAATACCTAGATCTCAAAATAATTAAAAAAAAAAAAGTAAAAACAGACATAACTTTAAGAATAATTTATTTTCACAGCATTTATGTACAGACTTTAATTAAAATTAACTTATAATAAATTAGTCCTTAATTAACGATACTGGTACTGAGGTCTATCCTAAAGCTTTGGCTTGTCCGAGGACACCGATGGCTGGTCCAGCCTTGATGATACCGTCTCGGACGTTGCGGCCGATTTTCTCCTGAAAAGATAAATAAAATATAATATTAGTAAAAGTCGGGAAACTGTTCAGTTATACAAGATGTAAACGGATCCTTCAGTAAGCCGTCAACCAAGCATTCAAACTCCGTAACCCTACGCAAAAATTATTGCTGAGAAACAATTTTGTTCTTGGGGTGAAAATCACGATTTACGGTAAAACTCAATGTAAACCACTCTAAACATAATTGTGCTGATAGATACATTGAATAGTAAACAGGTCATAGAGGTATTTAAAGTCAAGTTATAATATTAAAACTAGTATAAAAAAAAACTGATAATGTTGGAACTTTGACCTCCAATATCTTTCTAACTGTGTAGAAGGTTCAAGGGTATGGTACTTACAATTTTCTTGAACACCTTCCACCTGGGCTCAGGCGCCGCCGACACAGCGCACAGTGCAACCAAGCAAGCGAACACGAACAACAATATGCGAGAGAAATTCATTTTTACTATTATTGTTTGTAATTCAAGTTATTATTTTATTGAATTCACGAAGACTCCTTCGAGTTGAATGATGTTCCAGTTTCAAAAGTCTCGTTTTATATACTACTCAACTGACAAAGATATTATTTTCTGTCAACGAACTCGAAATTGCACAAACGTGGACTTTATTGTGTTGACATAAAGATCATTTTGTTTTACGATATGTGTAAATGTCAGTTTGTGTTGATATCGGTCCACAGCGTGTTGACTCCAGGCTCCAGGGAACTCCCTATTCTGTGAGCTTAATGAAGTCCCTCATATGTACGTATATTTACCGTGAATTATCTACCGTTTTAATGTTAAGATGAAAATGAATGCCTCGCTGGTATTTGGTCGCAAGCGCGACTGCTGACCATTAGGTCTTGGGTTCGATTCCCAGGTCGTACAAAGTGTTATTGGGTTTTCAATCAGGAATTTCTCAGTTACCACGGAGCCCGGACGATGGCAATAGGCTCGTCCCCAATTACATGAGACTTAAACAAAACTGGCGATATGTGGAAGTACCTATTAGTATGTAAACATCTCTGCCTAACCGTTCGGGGATTACAGGCGTGATGTAATTCTTGAAAATTAGTAGTTTTTACGATAAAGTGTTATGTAAAATATAATAGTATGGTCAACCCTGAATTCGGAGACCGCTTAAACACCATTATTTTCAGGTCGTTCTGGAGCCGAATACCATGTACTCGATCATCGAACTCGAAACGATTGGGACTATTTTTTCAAAAAATAACAATAAAAAAAATACGAAAGAATAAATTTCATGTTTTTTTTTTTAAATAATGAGAACTCAAATGCATATGTGTGTGTAAAACGTATCCACGATCGGCAACACATGCGAACGATACCCATTGAAAAATTCATTCATCGATCGATTCTCATTATTTCACAAAAAAAACATTAAATTTATTCTTTCGTGTTTTTTTTGTTATTGTTATTGTTATTTTTTGAAAAAAATAGTCCCAATCGTTGCGAGTTTGATGATCGAGTTCATGGTATTCGGCTCCAGAACGACCTAAAAATAATGGTGTAGAATAGAATATAATAGAATAAGGGAAATTTACATATTAAAAAAAAGTAGGTATTACAAAAGTGTACATTTAGGTGCAGTAGTGTTATTTCTAAACAATTGTATAATTAATGCTTATGACTAAACTATAACTAAAATAAATATAACTGTTGCAAGTTACGATAATGGCGAAATCAAATGTTAGGTAGCGACCTGCCTTATCTAGGTTTATTTAAACCCGTGTTTCAGGCCATCACTTTACATTGCATCAGTAAGCGTAGTGTGAGACGTCATTGACAAGATAGGCCAACGACCCTAAAGGTGTCTGGGTCAGATTGGTTGCGCATCTTGGTGGACAGGGGGTTACGGCACTGTCAAAACTGGTAATATCATTACGAGGTAGACGTTACATAGGGTGTAAGTAGACCCTTAATGAAGCCGAAAGACAATTGTTATCTTCGTCATTGCGATCATTGTTTTGTTCTGGACCTTACTTGTGAACCTTCTAGTTACGAAGATATTGGGGGTCAAAGTTGTAACTGTTACACAAGTTTTTTTTTAATAGCTAGTTTTTAAGGTTATAACTTTAATTACCTCCATGACCCGTTCACTATTATATGCATCCATCAGTAAAATGTTTTGAGTGCGTTACATTGAGCTTAACCGTAAAAGTTGATTTTTCACTCCAAAAAAAATTCGATTCCTGGAATAATTTTTGTGTAGAGTTACTTGGTTTGCTGTACATAATGCTTGGTTGATGGTTTCGTGGGGGATCCGTTTTTATCATGTATAGATATTGTGTGAGGTTATATTAACGAGAAAGTCAGTCTATAGTAGTAGCACGTGTGATTGACGAGCATGAAGTTTTGGGTACGATTTCCAGATGGATTCTTAATTGATAATTATTTTTTTTCTAGAAATTCTAACAAGCAGCTCGTAGTCTTGATGTGTGTTTGGTCGTATCCCTTTTACATACGACTTACTCGAATCGAAATAGCTTTAGAAATATGTGAGTATGCTCACATAATTAGGGCAATAAAAGTGTAATGGTAAGAATTTTTGATATCTATAGATACATACATACAAATAAATAAAATTGAAGTGTCTGTTTGTTATATCAAAATAACAGCTTTTTACTGAATGCATAATTATGAAAGTATATACGGCGCTTATAACAAAAACACATTTATTTTTAATTTTTTGTTAGTCTGTCTGTCTGTCGCTCTGTCTGTCTGTTTGTTCCAGCTAATCTCCAAAATCGATGGAGCGATTTTGACGGGACTTTCACTGGCAGATAGCTGATGTTATAAGGTCTAAGATAGGCTAAAATTTATTTTAGAATAATAATTAGGGTTCCGTGCAAAAAAATTGAAGCCCTAGCAAATAGTGCCGTCATTAAATTATTACTAGTATCCTGACACAATTTTTATGAAAAAAAAACTGATATTTGTTTGAAATGAGGATAAAGCCTTCATCGGCATAAAATACTCGATCATCAACGGTTAAATATGGAAAAAATAAAATTCTGTGAAATCTAATAATTGTATTTGTGATGAGTGAGTTTTAATGGTTTCTATGAAATAAAATGATAGATAAGGCCTGTGGCATGCGGGGTCTTCCCGTAGTACAACAGGAAGCAGAATAATTAGTATAACCCGTATTTTATTCTACTTAGCGAGTCGATAGCAATCTTAAAAGGGACAAGGGGCTGCGATTCTCCGTACAAATGTATTCCCCTTTTTTCTTCCTATAATGACTGCTAAAGCGGCATTATTCATGCCGCTTTAGCAGTCATTTTTCTTTCATAAAATCAAGATGTCTCTGAAGCGAAAGGATGGACATGTGTATTCTTCCCATTTTGACCTACGGTGCACAAACTTGGTCCTTGACTAACATCCAAAAGTCCAAACTCAGGTTTGCCAACGTGCTATGCAGCGTAGTATCTTAGGTGTAAAATTAACAGATCGTGTTCGAAATACCACACTGCGCTCCAAAACGCAAAACATTGACGTGGCTCAAAAGGCTGCCCAACTTAAATGGGACTGGGCAGGACATGTCTGTCGCATGCCGAATGAACTGTGGGCCCGTAAAGCTCAGGATTGGTGCCCTGAAACAGTGACACGGGTTGCGGCAGACCACGAAGGAGATGGCGGGACGAACTGAATGTCTAGAATTGGAAAGTAGTAGCACAGAATCGTGACCGTTGGAAGGAATGGAGGGAGGTCTTTGTCCAGCAGTGGGACAATATGGGCTAGTTATAATAATTAAAAAAATCAAGACCTGTATACACATCGTTGTCATTTCATTTTTTTCAGCAACTAATAAGTAAAGATTTTCAAAGAATTTTTATCAATATCAAATATCAAATAAACTGTTTTTTTTTTCAAAGTAGAAATTTCATGAATTGGTCAAAAAAACGAAAACCGGTAGGTATCTACCCACATTTTTTAAAGAAAAACCTATGGTTTATTTCTCGTCAGTGGTCTTTTAATCGATGCTATTCGTGCAATAAATGAATGATTCAATTTAAACAATCAATGATCAACAATTTTATCATATAACTATGTTTTTCCTTCATCCCACAGTTCAAGTTCAATGTCTGAGTCATTGGACCTTATAAGAAAACGCAATTAAAATCAGGTTAACTCATAAAACATAACATCTTGCCTGTAATCCCCGGAGGTTAGGCAGAGCTGTACCTTATAGTATGTTCAGGTTCACAAATATTTTGCCAGTTACGTTTAAGTCCCAAGTAAAATAACGCGAGCCTATTGCCATCAATCAGGCCCAAATCCAATATCCGTGACTGCTACTGAGAAATTCCTGATGGAAAAACCCAATAAAACTTTGCCCGACCTGGGAATCGAACTTAGAACCAAGTCATTAGCAGTCTCTTGAACATAGCAACGAGGTATTCATCAATAAAGTTCATTGGAAAAATAAATGATTCGATGATCGATTAATTTATATAATCATACTATTTTTTCTTTATACCTGACGCAACTAGGAATTGTACAGGGTGAGTCATTTCAGGTCATTCCCGCACACTTAGGACCTTGTCTAAGGAAATGCAATTATACATTAGTTTTACTCATTCCTAAAGAATTTACTACTGTTTGTAGAATTGTAGTAAGTCGTAATAATATAAGCAGCGTGAATAATGCGGTTCAGTCCCGTCAATGATTTGTATGTGTGTGTGTGTGTGCGTGCGTAACTCAAAGTAGCGTGTAATGTTATTGTTCTGTCATGTAACTTATAATATTGCGCGACTGCTGAGTTCGATTCCCGCGTCGGGTAAGGTTGTATTGGGTTTTTTCCATCAGGAATTTATCAGTGGCAGCCACTTTTTCGCATTTTGTTCTGTTTGTAACTTTGACGTTTATTCATATTTTTAACTAATTCATTATTTTTATTGAGTATTTATATATCTTTAGATTCTTTAATCAAAATATTAATTATTTACAAACTACAAAACTATAATAGAAATAAATATGTACAAGTATAAAAGGGTTACAGGGCATCCAAAAATTCGTCCGCATCGCTGTCAACAGGAAAAGTGCCCAGAAGGCTGGCAGCATTACCACGTTGGATGGCAATGCTGATTCTTTTTTTTTATTTGACTAATTGTTAAATTACGTACCTTTTAGTGTTTACAACACCATACTAGTAGTTGCATATTACCTCACAGGGTAGTGTGTCAAAACACCTCTTTCAATGTGCCGCCAGTTTCACTACTTCAAATAGGTATATTTTTTGTCATAGACTGTGTTTTGAGAATTTAAGATAAGCAGTGCAGCGCAGCTTCACTCTAACTATAGTTTGCAATTGCATTATACATAATCGGTCCAGACGTATCCAAGAAAATTAAAAAAAACGAAATATCACTTTTCATGAAATCGTCCATACAAATCGGCAATTTCATACTATAACCCCTAATAAGCAAAAAGTTGAAAGGGAATCGACTGATGACTGATAGGGAGGGACAAATCGCATGTGACTATAATAAATGTCGATGGATGGAGAGGGAGAGGAAGACCAAGGGAACGATGAATGGATTGTGTGAGGAATGATATGAAAGAAGAAGTAGTAAATGATAGCCTGACGATTGACAGAGGAGAATGGAAGAAAAAAAACGTGTTACGCCGACCCCAAGTAGAATGGAAGAAAAAAACGTGTTGCGCCGACCCCAAGTTACAAGTACAGGAAAATGATGACTTATTTATGTACACACAAAATACTTAACCTGGACATTACATTAAGATAAAAGAGCACAAAGGCACTTAATGTTTACTTGTCTAGAGACACATGCGTCAGATTTATGAAACACATACATGTCTGTCACTAAAATGCTAATGTTAGAAAATTACAAAAACAATCAAAAATATAAAAATCATAACTTAGTGCTAATCTACTTATAAACAAAAACAAATAATTTCGAACAAAACGCAGTCCGAGGTACTTTACCGAAACAGAACGATGACGATGAATAATTCTTCACAAAATTAACAAAGAAGTTTTAAAAACATGGAAAACTATTTTTGTTATTAAAACAACTGTGTCAATAGTTTTTAACTGCTGTTGATAACAAATTAGTTTAATTTAGTCGAGATAAGAGGTTTTTTCCCCAGAAAAAATGTACACACGGCGACACATCGAGCTACACATATCCAGTATAACCTGACCGCGGTTTGTAAGAGCTTCCGGTAAATTGAGAGGTCAGCTTAATTTGGTTATATTAGCTTGATTGGTCGTCGTGAGTACCTAGTGGCCTCGATTTCCAAGATAAAATATTGACTTTGAAACATCTGTATTTCTCGTTTTGACTTTCACGGTCATGACACGCTTGTTTGCACGTTTGCCTGAAATTAATAGATTATCTTGCTTATACACGGTCGTAAATTATAAGAGCTCGTAGCTAGATAGTTACAGCCGTTAGGATCAATCTTCAGGTTAAGCCGCGCTTACCTAGGTTGGTGTGTGGATGGGTGCCCACCCATTACATACCGAGTTTCCTTCGTGCCCGGCTGTCATCTGTAGATCTTTGACAGTCGTAACAGGTAGTCAGTGGCCAGAAAGTCTGACAACCAGTCTTACCAAGGGGTATCGTATTACTCAGTACTCACTGGGTTGTGGACGTCAGATAGGCAGTCGCTCTATGTAAAATACTGGTCTTCAGCTGCATCTGATTAGACTGGAAGCCGACCCCAACATAGTTGGTAAAAGGCTAGGCAGATGGTGACATGGTTGATAGTAAATTAATCTTGCGATTTACTTTACTTATTTAATATTGTAAGCACTGTAATAAACCATGTTCTGAATGAATTGTTTATGAGGAACTTTCTGATCCGCGCGCACATACTCGTAGAGATTATGCACGATGTTTGTTATTAAATATGACGCTTTGACGTTAACGGATACAAGTCACGCAGTCAGGTCATATTGACACGACATTTGTTAATTAAATAATAAAATACATTTTCCGTATTTGAAAGAAAGAAAGAAGAAAGAAAACATGTTTATTTGGCACATGCCACAAAAAACACACAATAAACAATAACAGAGAAGAAAAGAAAAAAAATCTAAATAACAATAAAAGAAATAATAAAAAAAAGTATTTGATCTTTCTTTATCGTGTGGTTAGTGCCTAACCTGGTATTAGAGTTTTATGCCGCCCATGGGGCCTCTGACTTGGCTTTACATACCGTCGAGAAATATCTCTTCGGCATGCTGGTTGCCTCACAAAGTTTTCCTTCACCGAAGTTAGTGATAATTAAACTCGTACAATACGCACATGAATCCGAAAAATCAGAGGTGCGTGTCTTGGGTTCGAACTCGAGATCTATGACTTAGCAGCCCGACGGTCATACTACTAAACTTTCACTGGTCCGTGTTTGATGATGGACTGTGAACAGATAAATCGTACTTAGTAAGCCGCACGTCATTGGTAACAACCACTATAAGCTGGCCTCGCATTCTATTAAAACTCTTCGCAACGATAGGCCATGTCATGCATGGTCAAAATGTTTCCACTGTTGTGCGGCCTACTGTACTTACTATTGAAAAAAGCAAATGTTGCCGAGGGGCTAGGCAGTGTTATTGGGTTTTTCCATCAGGAATTTCTCAGTAGTAGCCGCGGAGTCTGGATTTGTGTTCGGTTGATGGCAATAGCATTGCCACCTATTACATGCGTCTAAAACATAAGTAGCCAAATGTGATTGTACCTACTTTAAGGAACACCTCTGCTTAACCCTTTGGGGATTACAGGCGTTATGTCGTGTGTGTAAGTAATACATTTTGGCTAATCATTTAAGTCATTCTAAGTCAATCATTAATAATCAAAATCAATTGATTGGTGAACCGTAGGTAATTATCGGGCGAACATCGTCAGTAGCTGGAATATTTCGCAAAATTGTTAATTACCATCATGCCTGCTGACCCCTGAGGGTTACACATAATTATGATGTGTAAACCCAGACTCTGGACTGCAAATGATGACCGAAAAACATTTCGCCTGACCCAACCCAAGATCACCCATACTATGCAGCACTAAACTAACGAGGTAGTTCAAATTCAAATTCAAAATCGTTTATTGTTTGTTTGTTTTTTTCGTTTATTCGTTCGTTTGTTGAGTTGAGGTGTCTATAAAACAAAAACTTAAAGCATTTATTTAATTTTATATCAAACTAGTTGTGCCCGGCCATACGTTGCAGTACTATGCCATTTATGCCGCGTGTAGAAAAACTGTACAAAATTTATCAAAATCGAATCAGTAGTTTAGGAGTCTTATAACCCTATAGACTCATAAACTACTGATTCGATTTTGCCTAACGAACAGATACCTAAACCATTATTAAAACGTACTTTATTTATTTTTTGTCACTTAATCAAAAAAATACGACGAGACAGCGCATCAAAGTGCAAGAGAGTGGGCTTGTGACGTCACTGGCTAGTAAAAAGTGACAAGCTTGTGACGTCCCTCGAGATTTCAACGCGCTGTATCGTGGTCATTTTTCGTTTACATGACAAAAGAAAATATTGGACACGTATGTGTCCAATATTATTACTTAATAGTTTTTTTTCAGGCAAATACCCTATTAGGTACCATCGATATAAAAGTAAGTACATTTGTGGGGGCTTCATTAAGCTCACAGAATCGGGAGTTCCCTGGAGTCGACAAACCGCGGACCGTTATCGACGCAAACCGACGTTTACACACAGGAAAACATCTGTGAAAACAAAATGATCTTTAAAGTAACACATTAAAGTTTACGTTCGATTAATTTTCAGTTCATTGACAGCAAACAATATCTCGGGTGGTTTGATATGTATATAAAACGAGAGTTTTAAAACTGGAACATCATTCAACTCGAAGGAGTCTTCGTGAATTCAATAAAATAATAACTTGAATTACAAACAATAATAGTAAAAATGAATTTCTCTCGCATATTGTTGTTCGTGTTCGCTTGTTTGGTTGCGCTGTGCGCTGTGTCGGCGGCGCCAGAGCCAAGATGGAAGGTGTTCAAGAAAATTGTGAGTATTTTCAACATTTTTGTTTTTTTTTTCAGTTATCAAATTATAAAAAGACTTTTTAGTTCTCGGTTGTTTATAATCAGCCTGTAATGTTTTCTATTCTGGATTTCTCAGTCTGGGATATCATAATTCAGTTTCCAGAAGACGACCATCAGTCATAGAGTTACTTATAGTTAAAATCTCAAAGACATTTACTGTAGTGATTTTAGGGCCAATATTTTGACTGCCTCGTTTGTCTAGTAGTCGCAACCAGGCACAACACTGCTGAGTATGAGGTACTGGGTTCGATTCCCGGGTGCTGCAAAGTGATATTGGGTTGTTCCAACACGAATTACTCAAAACCAGCCACTGAGTCTGGATTAGCGTCCGGATTATGGCAATAAACTCGCCCCTATTACATGGAAATTAAACACAACAATAGGTTTGCTATTCGGTTCTGACACCTCTGCCTAACCCATCGGGGATTACAGGCGTGATTTTATGTTTATGTTAACTTATTTTTGCCAGACTATTACTAATATTAAGTTCTATTTGTCTTTTCAGGAGAAAATCGGCCGCAACGTCAGAGATGGCCTCATCAAAGCTGGACCAGCCATCGGCGTCCTCGGACAAGCCAAAGCTTTAGGATAAACTTTAGTACCAGTATTTTTAATTAAAAACTAATCATAAGTTAATTTTAATGACTGTACATAAAATGCTGTGAAAATAAATTATTATTCTAATCTTATTTCTGTTTTTTCTTACAAATAATTCTATTTGATATATGATAGGCCTGTTGGTCTAGTGGTTAGTGACCCTGACTGCTAGGACGGAGGTCGTGGGTTCGATTCCCACACAGGACAAATCTTTGTGCGATGAGTACGATTATTTGTTCTGTATCTGGGTGTGATTTATCTATAATATGTATGTATTTAGAAATATATATGTATGTTTATCAGTTGTCTGGTTGCCATAGTACAGGCTCTGCCTAGTTTGGGATCAGATGGCGGTGTGTTGGTTGTCCCAAAATATTATATTATTTTACACAATTATCCAAATACAACAAACAAACCCAGGTCAGTCAGTTCTAACAAAAACTGGAATCTTATGGGGTATCATATTACCCAGTAACTAGCCTATGGAAGATAGATGGGCAGTCGATCCAAGTAAAATTATGGTATTCAGTCGCTTCCAGGTAGACTGAAGGCCGACTTGAATATAGTTAGTGAAAGGTGAGCCTGATGGTTGGGAAAAGACTGAGCAAATATGTAGAATCTAGACTTCAAGGATAATTAATTTCCTCCATGTGGAAATTGTATGAACACACAAGTCACAAAATATAATAATTAGTTAAGACAGGGTTATTGTAGCCAATAAGCCTGATATAGCCTGGTGGATCGATCAGAGCGGCGCGAAATGATTGTTGACATAACGGTCCCGCATAGTAAGAACCTCGTGAAAGCCGAAAAAGATAAGTGCTGCTATGCGATAAGCGAGCAGCGCGGTACACTGACCTGCTAATTGAAAAAAATGTAAGAAAATGTGAATTTCGCGGGCTACCCTGGCGCATCGCCCTTACAAAAGTCGGCCTATCAATGCTGCGATTTTCGTCTCCATCAGCCAAGAATATGCTCCGCACTCTGCGGCTTCTGTTTCGTAATCCTTGGGTATAAGGATTAAAATTAAATATTTTGACCTTGACTGGCATAGCAAGCCATTTAGACATACAACTAGTGATCCGCCACTTTTCTTATAACCTTAACGAAACATCGAGATGTTACTTTATGTTAATCTTCAAATTCAAATAATTTATTGTAGATCATAGGTTCATAAGATGTTGTGTTAATTAAATACAGATTAGTCTGCTATGTCCCGCCATTGAGGCATACGAAATTTATGTCACATGTTCTGTAAATATCTAGGTAGTTAAAGTACAAAATATCCAATTCAATCTTACGAAATTTTACTGAATGA
The DNA here is from genome assembly GCA_950022335.1 of Eurois occulta. Lineage (NCBI taxonomy): Eukaryota > Metazoa > Arthropoda > Insecta > Lepidoptera > Noctuidae > Eurois > Eurois occulta. Next base: position 7,055,854 of record OX465499.1, read on the forward strand.
TGGTGAGAATCACATCAAAATTGATACGTTGTGAAGTTTAGAAAAATAACGCTTTCACAAAGACAAGCAACTTAAACTTATTATAATACTAGCGATTCACTCAGGTTTCGCATGGTGACATCAAGCTGAAGCTGGAAACAACATATATACAATTTCATTGAAATCGGTTGGGTGATTGCGGACATTGGCGTATACGAACACACTGACACGTGACTTTTATTTAGTTAGATATATAGATTTCATACCTCGTACCTACTATCTGTTTATGACTTGTCAGCTATCTGATAACACAAAAAATAAACAACTTTTACTATGAACCAACTCTGTTAGAGCAAAAAATATATCTTTTTGATTAGGTAAGTATTGCATGAAATAGCATTAAATTAACCTTCAGTATCTGATATTTACAACTACATGACTTTTTTATACAAAATAATATTTGTGTTTATGCCAGCTGCAATCTCCTCAGGACCAACTAATCACACACATCTTTCTAGGCTTTTCCTAACTATGTTAAGTCCGGCTTCCATCTTATCAGCTGAATGGCATGGACCGATTGCCTATCTGACCTTCACTACTCGTACTATTATGTATTCTGTGGCTTCACTTACCAAAAACTGAGTAACACGATACTCTTACCGTGATACTCTTGTCAGACTTTCGGGCTCTTCTGAACCATTACAATCATACATTAACTACCAAGCCATTTTTTCCCAAAAAATGATGAACATTTGATCGTTTACATCACAATTTTCCTGCCCATTACCCAGTTAGTTAGAGTGCATCTTCAGCTTCATGAAAACAGCTCATTTTTTTTTGCATACCATCACGGTTGATGTTATACTTTCGTTTGTCAATGCATACGAGTAGTAACTTTGACGATTTATACAGAAGAACTGATGAAACAAAAAATAATAGCCCGAGGTTTCGGTGAGGTTTTGAACTCCTAAAACCCTCTCCCTGCCTGTAGGTAGGGATCGCGTCTCTGACTTCGAGGCTAAGCGGCCTGTGCGTGCTCAGAGTTCACAGAATAAGAGTAGAGGAGGACATTATGATTTATTTTTGTGCTTCTGTGTGTTGTTCTATGTCTTTTGTGTGCACTGAATATATGATTTATCTATCTATCTATTAAATTTATTGACAATACGATGAACAAAATGACCAGGGGAATTTTGTATGGGCCCCGTCCCCACTCTCCAAAAATCATAGGATACATATCAAAAATCTCCCTTCTTCCATCGGGAGTCCAGACGTACTGCGGGTTATCACCCATTCCTTGTCGATGTTCCACACATTCGAACGAAACGCTTTGCTACATCGTTTATTATGCGCACAGCCAAGGAGTGGAATTCCCTGCCTTCGTCAGTGTTCCCAAGTTCATATGACCCCAATCTATTTAAGTCGCGAGTTAATAGGCTTCTTCTGGGTAAGCTCGTTCCATCGTCGACCTCTTCTCTGTCCTCAGGACTAGATTGACGTCAAGAGTAGGCCCATTTAATTAAAAAAAAAAAAACTGTTGGAGGATGGGCACGTTTTTTCCAAAAATCCTTTGGACAGCAACCTAGACGCCGACCCCCTAACATAGTTTGAAAGAGGCTAGGCAGATGATAATGATTCTTTTACTACAAATCTCACAATGCGTTTCATGCAAATCTGTGAGCGTCCACGTTTATCGGGTAAATATTACAATGTTGACGTCTGTTATTGTTTTCAGTAGAATACCAGCTATTTCTATAATAATAAGGTCGTGATGGCCCTGAAGTTGCAGGAATTTAGTTCTCGAGCACAAGGTCGCCGGATTGAAACTAGCTAGTGTTAAGATTGGTTAGCGGGAAGACTAGGAGGCAGTGGCAAAGGGTCAATTTTTGTAAGAGATAAGCCGGAGTATACAGGGTTATTTGTAAAACACCAGAAACCTGAAATCGCGAAAAAAAAATCAGCTGTTCCCTACATTTATGATCGATTAACTCGTCAAAATGTAGGGAATAGCTGATTTTTTTTTTCGCGATTTCAGGTTTGGTCCCATTGTAAAAGTTGTTCATAGTGATGAGTACAATGAGCTCTTAAGAGGTTTCTGGTGTTTTACAAATAACCCTGTATATCTTTAAGGTGATTAAATTATTTGTCTATAGAATTCTGACTGTGCCATTTTTCAAAGCGAAGCCGGTAGGGAACGAGTTGTATCGAACCTTCGCCACTGCTAGGAGGTTACTATCGCCAAGGACAGGCCAAGGTCTTCTTCGTTAATCTGAATAAGACATCCATCTCCACCTTGCATATAGATCTTGACCTTATTTTAGATAGTCTTTTACAATTTTACCCGTTTAATTGACCCGAGTAAATCAAAACATGACTGCGTCGAAGTAAATCAAGACTGCCTCGTTGGTCCAGTGGTCGCAAACACGACTGCTGAGCATGAGGTCCTGGGTTCGATTCCCAGGTCGAGCAAAGTGTTATTGGGTTTTTCCATCAAAAATTTCTCAGTAGCAGTCATGGAGTCTGGATTTGTGCCCGGATGATGGCAATAGACATGCCCTCTAAGACAAACATAACTGCCGAAATGTGGGAGTACTATTAAGTACACCTCAGCCTAACCCCGGGAGCAGCGGTGGCCCAGTGGTGGCGGCCTGCGAGCAGTAAGTCGTGGGTTCGAACCCAGACAAGCGCATTACTTTGTATAATTTGTTTAATTGTCACTGCTCCCAAAACGGTGAAGGAAAACATCTTGAGGAACCCGGCATGTCGACATATATCAACCTGCACTGCTGGGCCCGTGTGGTAGATTCCATTGCCCATTCGCTCTCATAGAGAGGAGGCCGTGTGTCCCAGCAGTGGGAACATTATAGGCTGACTATGCTTATACTGCCTAACCCTTCGGGGATTATGGGTGTGATTTTATGCTATGTAAATCAAAACTTACAAAAAATATTTTTAAAAGTGATTCAGCAAGTACACATAGTCTGTATGGTGCCTACCTACATATTATTATTGTAAAATCATTTCGGTTTCTGTACATTCCATCGATGCTTAGGAGGTACGTGTGAGGGCCTTCATTTAGCTCACAAAATCGGGAGTTCCCTGGAGTCAATACACCGCGGACCGTTATCGATGCAAACTGACATTTACATACAGGAAAACATTTATGTCAAAATAAAACAATCTTTGTGTCAACATAGTAAAGTCTACGTTTGCATGATTTTGAATTTGTCGACAGCAAAAATTATCTTGGTCAGTTTAGTCGTATATAAAAAGATCGTTTTGAAACTGGAACATCATTCAACTCGAAGGAGTCTTCGTGAACTCAATAATACATATAATAATTTGAATTACAAACAATAATAGTAAAAATGAATTTCTCTCGCATATTGTTGTTCGTGTTCGCTTGTTTGGTTGCACTGTGCGCTGTGTCGGCGGCGCCAGAGCCAAGGTGGAAGGTGTTCAAGAAAATTGTAAGTATTTTTAGATTTTTTTGGATATTTGACTGTCGAAATTACCATAGACGCAACTGGTATACTTTACTGAGTGGATTGATTTTACTGTCTCCTTGGTCTAGCTTGCAACCAAGCGCGGCTGCTCAGCATGAGGTCTCGGGTTCGATTCTCAGCTTAGGTAAAATGTTGTTGGATTTTGCCCTCCTTTGTACCCGGTTGATGGCAATAGACTCGCTCCCTATAACATTGGATTTACATATAACTGACGAAAAGTTGGTGCACTATTAGGAACACCTCTGTCTAACTCTTCGGGGATTGCAAACGCGATGTAAAGTTATATTTTTTATGTAGAACTTTTTTTTTCTTTTTGTTTAAAAAACGTTGCCCCTCACTAGGAATTCCTCCTGTATCGTGGGTGCATTTTACAAACATTTAAACTCAGCCAGAACCGGAACAACTATCTGTAGGCCATACAAATATTTGTTCCGTGCGGGGATCAAACCCGCGACACGCAACGCAGCAGTCAATCGCTCAGCCACTGCGCCAACCGTGCCGTCAGAATGGTTTTAACAGAAAGTAAAAACTTTAATAAAAAAAATAATACTTACTTTCTGCCAAAGTAATGTCTCCTCATTTTCTGAATTTTGTTCATCTGCTGAAAACAGATCCAAAGAATGAATTTGGTCTAGCACCGAACAGTCTCCCAATCAAGTGTGCATAAAAACAATAACAAAAACTTTTACCGTAACTGATATTGAGAATGTCAAGGCCATTGCTCCGAAACAAATACTTACTTTCTTTTTTTTTGTACTTCATTTATTAGCTAACAGAGGAGCTCGTGGCTAAATAAGAACAGCCGCTCGGATCGATCTTTAGGTTAAGCCGTGCTTACCTAGGTTGGTCCGTGGATGGGTGACCACCCATTACATACCGAGTTTCCTCCGTGTCTCGGAAAGCACGTTAAACCGTTGGTCCCGGCTGTCATTTGTAGATCTTTGACAGTCGTTACAGGTAGTCAGTGGCCCGAAAGTCTGACAACCAGTCTTACCAAGGGGTACCGTATTACCTAACACTAACTGGGTTGTGGAGGTCCGACAGGCAGTCGCTCCATGTAAAATACTGGTATTCAGCTGCATCCGGTTAGACTGGAAGCCGACCCCAACATAGTTGGGAAAAGGCTAGGCAGATGATGATGATGATTATTAGCTAACACAACAGAATACAGACAGATTTAACAGCGGGTCCCAAACTAGGTATAGCCTGTATCTTGGTGACCCAGACACTACACAAAGTCAGAAATAGCAATGTTCTGCTAGCGCAAGAAAAAATATTAAGATTAATTAGCACAAAACAAAAGACTAATTAATAACTTACTTATATGGATTTTTCAATTACTGATGTCTTTGTTTATCGTGTGGTTAGTGCTGAACCTGGTATCAAGAGTTTTTATGCCGCCCATGGGCCTCTTGACTTCGCTTTACATGCCGTCGAGAAATATCTCTCAGGCACGATGGTTTCCTTACGATGTTTTCTTTCACCGAAGAAAGTGTTAAATACAATACGCACACGAATCCGAAAAATCAGAGGTGCGTGTCTTGGGTTTGAACTTGAGACCTATGACTTGGCAGTCCGACGGTCACACCACTGACTATCACTGACTTTAAAAGGCCCATTTTCAGTAGCCACTCAACAAACATATCACGCTAGTAATTCTCAGAGAGTAAGGCAAAGATGTATCTAATAGTACACCCACATCTCTAATAGGGGGCGCGTCTATTGCCATCAACCGGGCACAAATCCAGACCGTAACTGATACTAAGAAATTCCTGAATGGAAAAACCCATTAAAACTTTGCTCTGCCTGGGAATTGAACCCCAGCTTTTATGCTCAGCAGTTGCGCTTGCGACCACTGGACCAACGAGGCCGTTACTCATGGTAATATCTTAAAAGCCAAAGTAAGTCAGTCTGTCTGTTAGCTTTTATGTGAGCACACCTGTAGACCGTGACCTAGGTTAGGACATGGGATATTTTTTATCCTTGTTGTAAGTTCCCATAAAATTATTACAGACCTAAATGCGGACGAAGCCGCGGGCAAAAGCTAATTACCAATACACTGAACCTTTGTTAACATTATTTAATTATATTTTCAGGAGAAAATCGGCCGCAACGTCAGAGATGGCCTCATCAAGGCTGGACCAGCCATCGGCGTCCTCGGACAAGCCAAAGCTTTAGGATAAACTTCTGTGATATTATTTATTAATAAATTTAGATAAATTATGTAAATATTAATGTAAGCGCTGCAGTGAAAATAAATTATTTTTTAAGTTATGTCTGTTTTCCTTTACCCAAAACTTTTATATGTGATTTTATTGCAGTTCAGTTTTATCGATACAAATAGAACGAGAGACAGAAAGAAAATAATATGTACACACAAAAAAACTTAAAATAAACGACACAAATGAGAGCAGCGGTAGGCCAATGGTGGCGGCCCCTACTTACGAATAGTAAGTCGTGGGTTCGAACCCAGACAGGCGCATTAATTTGGGTAATTTATTTCATCACCCTGCTCTCAAATACGGCGAAGGAAATCATTGTGAGGAAACTAAAAAAATGTCTTTGAACCAAACATTCAAAGACATATGACATCTACCAACCCGCACTGGGCCCACGTGGTGAAATAAAGCCCATTCGTTCTTTAGAGAGAAGGCCATGTGTCCCAGCAGTGGGCACGCTAGATGCTGTGCTTATGCTTAAACATACAACCCCTCGTTGGCCTGCCTCGTTGGGTTAGTGGTCGCAATCGCGACTGCTGAGCATGAGGTCCTGGGTTCGATTCCCAGGTTGGACAAACTGTTATTGGGTTTTTCTATCAGGAATTTCTCAGTAGCAGCTACGGGGTCTGGATTTGTGCCCGGTTGATGGCAATAGGTTCGCCTCCTTTTACATGGGACTTAAACATAACTGGTGTAATGCGGGTGTACTATGAGGTACACCACTGTCTTAACCCTCCGAGGATTACAGGCGTGATGATTTGTTATGTTAATAATAATTAGGGACAAACATTTTATAAAATGAAAATCTCAATTTTCATCATGATCATCATCCACAGCCTGAATTCAGCCAATGCTGGGTATAGGCTTATCTTCCTTTGTGCCAATCTCCACGTACCTGGTCCAGTCTTATCAAGATTTTCCTAAAGATTTGGAGGTACTCTTACGACTGACTATGCGCTAAAGGTCTTAAAAAAATACGTGTTATTTTGTCGCTTTGAGTTTATTTGATACACGAGCCAAGCACGTGACTATTCAAAAATATTGAAATAATATTGCACCCAACTGGGTAACACTTTCTGCAAACAAAAGCTTCCACTGAAAAAATGGGTAGTATCAAAATTGAAACTATTTCATCTCCCGGGCCCGCTTACTTCTTGGCTACCTCTTTTTGTAAGACGACGTTTTATACATTTTAATCATCGGTGTGTATGTACTGATACTCTGTCATAGTTTAGTTAAAATTTAGAATAAATATAAAAAGAAACTGCTGTTTCGTAGCTACAAAAGCGATTAAAAGAGATATAATTTTTATACGAGGGGGCTATGTACTGAAAACATGGTAACCGTTTGTGCGTTGATGTCCCTTTCACCCTGTAAAGGGCAGGGAATTGTACGTATGTGTGTGATACATCCTAATTCCTACTAGCAATTAACTGCAAACTATGACAATTCTAAATTACCTGTCAGCTGCAGGCACATTCGAGTTTATTACGTCGTATGCGTTTGTGGCGACTTATGTTATTATTCTTAGTCAGCCTGTAATTTTAATTTTAATTTTGGATTACCAACGAGTAACATTACAATTTATCTTATATATAATTAAAACTATTACATAATACATGGTCTTGTAACGTAGTAAATTACAGCTTCCTACAACCAAACATAACCACAAGCACAAACTCACCACAGCTTACAAACAACAACAGCAGCAGCTACAGCTTACTAAACTTGCTTTAATATTTAGTTGTTCACAGTGCACACAGGCTTCCTCTCTATGAGAGGAAATAGCTATAATCTACCACATTGGCCTAGTGCAAGTTCCTCACGATGTTTTCCTTTACTGTTATGAGAGCAGTGGTGATGAAATAAATTACATAATCTTAATCATAATAATCATAAATCTTTATTTATCTCGACATCAGAATTTACAGGCGCTGGTATATGCAAAATCTTATATAGAGAAAGGTGTCTGAAGTAGGAAGGTCCTGAGTTACAAATACTCCAATAATAATACTCTCCGGCTTATATATAACAATTTTAAGAAGCAACATTTTTAGTCAAAATTGGAAGTAGGTAAACGAGTACTTAAAATTAATTATTTCAAGACATTTAAACATAGGTAAAACAAAATATGAAATAAGCATAAAAAACATAAACTTACTGAAACCTTATGTATGACATATCTACAAATAGTTCAAAAGTAAATAACATAAGGAACATACATACACAAAGTTATGCTCCTACCTAAGTTCGAACCAAAGATCAAGTACTTTTTATAAATCGGGGCCATAGCCTTAAAGTCACCACGGCTTTCTATAATAGTCTTCCTGACCCTTTTTTGGTCTCGGCAGCCAATCTTAGCGGAGATTAGCAATCAACGCGGGAGATAAGGACATGGAGGAGCTCGTGGCTAAATAATAACAGCCGCTCGGGTCTATCTTTAGGTTAAGCCGTGCTTACCTAGGTTGGTCCGTAGATGGAGCACCCATTAAAAACCGAGTTTCCTCCGTGCGTCGGAAAGCACGTTAAGCCGTTGGTCCCGGATGTCATTAGTAGATCTTTGACAGTCGTTACAGGTAGTCAGTGTCCCGAAAGTCTGGTCTGACAACCAGTCTTCCCAAAAGGTATCGTATTACCTCGCACTAACTGGGTTGTGGAGGTCAGATAGCCAGTCGCTCCATGTAAAATACTGGTATTCAGCTGCATCCGGTTAGACTGGAAGCCGACCCCAACATAGTTGGGAAAAGGCTAGGCAGATGATGATGACTAGTGTGTACGCAGACACAGGTGCACTCTCTACTCTTATATTCTGATTGGACGGCAATCGGGACCGGAGAGATATCAGGCGCAGGATCAACGTCTTAGGCGATTATCACACGGCACCGCGCACCGCCGCGGAGGGCGGTGGCGGTAAAGCGGATTTCGTAGCGGCAACCCGCGCGGTAAGGCGGTTTACACGCCTGTCAGCGCGGTTGGGTTTAACGCGGATTTGACCAGTTTGATCACAGACACTGCAAGAATGGACGCTGAAGTGGTGGCAACAATCTGGCTTTTATGGCGTAAAAAGAAAAAAAAACAAATAATTAAAAAAATTAAAAAACACGCCTGCCATATCAAAAAGTGAACTAAAAAATTCAAAACAAGTTACATGATTTTAGTGTTGAATGGCCAAAAGGTAGGTACTAAATAGATTATATTATTTACTGTGCAATTAAAACGCCATTGTGCCAAAAGTGGAAAACTGAAAACCAATCTTTTCATTGCAGTCGGGGGACGGTTCCTTGGAATAGTTCTTTACAGGTCCCCCGACTTCGATGAAAAGATTGGTTTTCAGTTTTCCACTTTTGGCACAATGGCGTTTTAATTGCACAGTAAATAATATAATCTATTTAGTACCTACCTTTTGGCCATTCAACACTAAAATCATGTAACTAGTTTTGAATTTTTTAGTTCACTTTTTGATATGACAGGCGTGTTTTTTAATTATTTGTTTTTATTTTAATCCTTTTAGTGATAAAACAATATTTTTGCAAACGCACAACGTACCACGAAAGGTAAATTTTATTTTTTACTGGCATATGCCCGCGGCTTCGCCCGCGTGGAGTTCGGGAATTGCCCACGGGATCTTACTTCTGGGATAATAAGTAATCTATGTGCTAAACCAGACTATAATCTATCTCTGTGCCACGTTTCATCAAAACCATCCATGTTCCTTCTTTTGCCCTTTGTGTTCCAGAGCCGCGGTATCATTTCGAACAGTTTCGCAACCTTGGCAGGCATCGGCCCTGGCGGGCCCCTCCTGTTTGCTGACATCTTTTTGAGGCGCGCGTGGAACACCAACGCGCCGTCGACACGGCTTGTCGTCATAAGATGAACGGACGGTGAGCTAGCCCATTACTCACCGTCCACAGGCCCGCGCCTAACGGTGGCCGAGGGCCACCACGTGGCCCCTGACGCCCGGGGCATCTACCTCTCTAACCACTCCTCGAAGAGGGGACTTATCGCCACTATTGTGGCGTGCCCTGGACGGGGTTGCGACAGTCGCTCTCTCCATGTCGCCATGAGATCGCGCCGGAGGTCTGTCCGCTGAGCGACAATTTGCCGTGGCAGCGGAATTCCCCCCCTCGTGCAGGTGCGCGAGGACTATCACCTCCAGATCTCATGGCGGCACCGCACGATCTCCGGCGAGGAGGCGATCCTCCTTGCCGGAGATCGTACGGTACCCACGGACCAGCCTTACGGTTACCACCTTTTGGGGTGGGTTCAGGTAGTGGGCGGCTCGCCACCTCAAGGAACGCGCCCCTACCGAAGCCCCGTAAAGGGCCATGGACCGCACGACCCCCGCATAGTGCCTCCGGCAGGAGGCGTTTGGGCCCCTCAGGTTGGGCAAGAGCCGCTTAAAAGCAGCAAATATTGATACCTTGGTTTGAGATTGGGCACCGGCGACGACAATCAAATGATTTATTAAGAATCTACTTATAGACATAATACGTTTACATAATATTTAATATCAATGTCGCGTATCACGAGCCAACTCGAAAATCGGGATTTCACATATATTTACAGACACGTCTACCTACCTCAGAAAAATCCTACCTACTTACTAATAGGTAAATACTCCCGCGCCCTGCACGCCCTGTGCAACACTGCGCGCCATGCGCCTGTCTACGTGAGTTTGTAAGCCCTATTTGACAATGTTGGGGAACGATTTTGGAAAATAAAACTCTGATACACGCGTCTCATAATTTTAATTGAAGAGTTTGTACACCAATTTTCGAGTCAACGGACATAAAGTATATAAAGGAATATAAAGTTTCATAGAAAATTTAACCCCCATTTCTGGGGGGTGGAATTTCAAAAAAACCCTTTCTTAGTGGACCTACTCTTCACAAAGAATACACCCCTCAAATTTCATGTCTTTAAGACCAGTGATTTAGGCTATGCATTGATATATCAGTCAGTCAGGACTTTGAATTTTATATTGCAGGATGATTTTGAAAAAACTGTGATACACGTTTCTCATAATTTTAACTGAAGAGTACGTACAGAAAAATTTTCAAGTCAATCGACCCCGAGACTAAAAAGTTTCATAGAAAATTCAACACCCCATTTCACCCTCTTAGGGGTAGAATTTCGAAACACCCTTTCTTAGTGGATACCTACTCCTCACATAGAATACACCTTCCAAACATGACTCTAGGACCAGCGGTTTGGGCTGTGCGTTGATATATCAGTCAATAAGGACTTTGAATTGTATGTGTAAAAGATTTAATTTCTCTTTTTGTTTGTTAGTGAACGAATGCATATTGAATACTACTGTTACATATTTTTGTTATATACTAAGCAAGCTCTAGACGATGATAGTATTCGTAGTCAAATTTTCATGAAAAAACCAAAATATTTCAGTTTTTTTCAGGAACCATGGCACCCCCTTTATATTTTTGAAAATGTTCACTAGCCTATGTTACCCGGAATAACTCAACGCTTCTAATGATACCACATACATTGAAATCGGTTAAGCCGCTTAGAAGTTATGGTGGAATAAAGAAACTCACAAACATACATACATACATGAACCCTAAAAACATAACACTTCTTTTTTTGGGCAGTCGTTTAATAAAAAAGAAGATATTGGGTTCATCCATTTTTTGAGACACGGGTGTATCATGCCGCCAACTTCCGAACTCCGGGCTACTACTGAGTTTCAAATGAAAAAACCCTTGACTTGTTTATACATAGATACTGGTGATAAATTGGTTGGAGAAGCCCTTGGCTTTCCGGGATAAAAGTGTATCTAAATAGCAATGGTTTGCTTCCTTATCGTCTTCTTCGTCGTATCGATGTTCCCATTATTATTTATTGGGATCCTGCCGTTTTGCCGAAAAGATTTTGCCAAATTTTCATTACCCAAACAAATTTTAGCAACCTTTTTTTATACCAATGTAATATTTGGAATAATTTTAGTACGCACATTTTCATTTGGTCAAATGTTTACTTGGCAGATTATTACCAAGGATAATGTCATTACGGCTTTTGGTCTTTAATCAAATGATTTATTACAGCAAACAAAATTAAGACAATAAACTTTAGTCAAATGATTTGTTTTGACAAAAAATATAAAGGCAAAAATTTTGGAATGAAGACATAACACAAATTGATTTAATATAACGTAATTGAAATTTAACAGATGCTGACAGAAACCCTAACCCTAGACGGTCGACGTCAGGGGCACCCCGAGGTTCGGTTAGTTAGGTTCCTGTAAACCTTGCAGACAGAAATAGGAGCCCCGCGCAGCGGGGATCCGTCGACCTGCTGACGGAAACGCTAACCCTAGACGGTCGACGTCAGAGGCACCCCGAGGTTCGGTTAGTTAGGTGCCTGTAAACCCTGCAGACAGAAATAGGAGCCCCAACCGAATCCAAATAGGAGATTCCAACTAGTTAATAGTGCTTTTGACTGAAATGGTAAGTTTAAAATTGACGACACCAAATATTTGGCTTATTTAATTTTGCGTAAAATATGTTATACCAACTGAAATATTTGACTAGATAAAAAATGGTAAAAGTACTAGTTGGTGAACAAGTTATTGTTCAAACGTTGACTTGCCAAACATAGGTTTTCGTAACAATTGTTTAAAAAGTGAAGTAAAGAGATTTTTTGGTAAGTAATAATTTGGCAAATGAAATTATGCGAAAATTTGTTTGGGAAGTGATAATTTGGCAATTTATTTTCGGTAAAACAAGGGAGACCCTTATTTATTAGAGTTAAATAAGCTTAGACTAGAACTCTGGTGCAGGTGGAATCACACGTAGAGCAGGACAAGAGGAGTACCATAGTTTGCTATAACGATGCCAGTTTATTCATTTTTTTCTTTTATAAACTCCGCAAAAAATTTTAATTAGGATTTTCATGTAATCAATCGATTACATGAAAATCCACTCATTCCATTGTCATAATCCATTCATTCCTCCTTGAAAAAGTTTTAATTAATAGAAGAAAAACTACGTCCTAACCTACGATGCTCAAAGTTGGTCACTTGCTGAACAGCAAAAGTTCAAACTCAAGATTTGCCAGTGGGCAATCATGGAGCGCAACATAATAGGTGTTAAGCGGACAAATCGCGTAAGATACACTACCCTGTGCTCCATTAATCAAGTTGCAGATGTTGGAGAAAAAACAGCACAGCTGAAGTGGGAGTGGGCTGGCCATGTCGCCCGAATGCGCCTGGAGAGATGGGCAACGATCGTCACTCACTGGATGCCTTTCCGAGGAAATCGCGGTCGAGGTAGACCGCGGCGAAGGTGGTGTGACGATCTGATCTGGTTTGCGGGACAACATGGCCAGATATCGCACAGGACAGAGAGGTTTGGAAGGCGAAAGGGGAGGCCATTGCCTAGCAGTGGGACACTCAAATAGGCTAGTAAAAAAAGAAGAAAAAAAACAAAAGAAATAACTTAATTTTTTTTTTTATTTAACGGCACTTGAGAATTACATTATTAAGTTGGAATTAAGTTAGTAATTAGCTTAAAAATAAATACTTTGGCATTTGTTGTTTACATAAAAATACACTGTACAAATTAAATTAGGTACTTTGGCAATTCAAATAGTTTTGAATTAAAACTATTATCCTAACGCTTTAGCGTCACCCAGGACTCCAATAGCTGGTCCAGCCTTGATGATGCCATCTCTGATGTTTCGGCCCATTTTCTCCTGTAAAACGAAAACAAAAAATATTAGGATCTATTTTACCACTGTCTTATCCAAAGTATGGATCGAGAATATAGCATTGGCCGACTTTAATGGAGTATTTAGACTACTAAACAAGCTGTCAAAGTTATACTCCTTTATACAAAATCAGCTAAGATGTGACAAAATGGTAGGTGAATTTATGGCTTGGCGTGGAGGGCACGTGCGTGCGTTTATGCTCTGGCGGTCCAAAGGTATAATGGGACTTGACAGTTGGAAAAGGTGTATTTATGTAGAGGTGAAGTAAACTGCTTCTTTATTTTATGTCTAACTGATAGAGTTCTTAGTTTAGAAAATGAAGGTAATTAATAAATATAAATACAACTCAATATTTTACCTAACCTGGGAATCGAAACCAAGACTTCATGCTGAGCAGTCCCGCTTGGTCGCAAACTAGACCAAGGAGACAGTAAAATCAATCCACTAAATAAAGTATACCAGTTGCGTCTTTGATAATTTCGACAGTCAAATATCCAAAAAAATCTAAAAATACTTACAATTTTCTTGAACACCTTCCACCTGGGCTCTGGCGCCGCCGACACGGCACACAGTGCAACCAAACAAGCGAACACGAACAACAATATGCGAGAGAAATTCATTTTTACTATTATTGTCTGTAATTCAAGTTATTATTTTAATTGAATCCACGAAGACTTCTTCGAGTTGAATGATGCTCTAATTGCGTAAATCTCGTTTTATATACTAGTCAATCAACCAAAATATGTTCTGCAGTTGGAAAACATGTAAACAAATTGATGATCAACTTTGTGTCCTCCACACAATGATTATTTTGCTTAATTAGCGTTTATTGTGACTGCAAATATAAATTTGTACTGATAAGACTTCTCATTCAGAGGAACTGCAGAAAATCCCCGTTCCCGAGATGATAAAAATTATCCCCCGTATCAATTATATTATTAGTCATTATAGGGAACTGTTATTTTAATTGTTCGTCGTTATTACCTAGTTTCAGATAAGCGCCTCAAATCATTTAAAATGCATGCTGTACTGTCAGATTTAAAGTAAGTATACAACATAACATCACGGCTGTAATCCCCGAAGGGTTAGGCAGAGGTATACCTATTTCTGCCAGGGCTGCGGGACTGTTCGAAAGAGATACCGCGGCCCTGGAACATAAAGGGCAAAAGAAGGAACATGGATGGTTTTTAGTCAGTAAAAGTCTGACACTCCCTTCCGCTCCGCCCAGAGCGGGAGGAGTCATTTGATGATTTCCCACACGAAAAAAAAAAAAAAGTGGTATACCTATTTAGTACACCCACATTTCGCCAGTTATGTTTTAAGTCCCATGTGATAGTGGGCGAGCCTATTGCCATTAACCGGACACAAATCCAGATATGGAGTCTGAATTTGTGCCCGGTTGATGGCGGCTACTGAGAGATTCCTGATGGAAAAACTCAATAACACTTTGCCCAATCCGGGAATCCAACCCAGGACGTCATGCTCAGCAATCACGCATCAGTAACGTTAACGTAAGTAATGACAGCTTATTCGCTCTCTTTCCCCAGTGAACCTAAAATCGATGACCTATCCTAGGGTTATGCAATGACTATCTTATGGGATATAAAGTATCCTACGTGGTAATCCAGGTTAAAAACTATCCGTGAAAATTTCATCGAAATCAGTAACAAACCATCCATCCTCACAAATTTTCGCATTTATAATATTAGTAGGAAGTAAGAAAATGCTCTGTGTTTGTAAGGAAAACGTAGAATTTTAATCTGTTTATCTTCTTGCTGGCACATGCGTGCACTGACTGAGCAGCTTAATCAGTCTCATACGTTTCCGTTTTCTCGTGGCCTTTTTTCTGAGACAGGAGGTGGGTTGTAATTTACCAAGCGGGTCCAGTGCGGTTTGATGCCACAGCTCCGAATGTTCGTTCTTGGATATTATGCTGGTTTCCTCACTATGTTTTCCTTCACTGTTTTGAGACGGACTGGACAGGTGCACTGGAATCTGTTTGGTTTTGTGGTTTATTTAAAGGCTCTTTCAAATCCACAATCTACATGGTTCTCACATGATCTGATCAAGACAATATTATCTAGATTTTTAGAGAGATTGTGACCTCTGAGTTTGTTTTGGTGTTTTTACTCAAAGCAGTCTGATAGAAACATCGATTTCATCTAGCTTTTTATCGTTGTGTACTCGAAGGGTAACCTACGGGAGTCTATTACTAAGGGGCTGTCTCCACGAGCGAGAGAATCACGGCGATATTACGTATTTGTATGGGATAATATCGCCGCGATTCTCTCGCTCGTAGAGACGGCCTCTAAGAGAGCGTATAGAAATACGTAGCACGGACGATATTATCGTCGCGATTTTCTCGCTCGTGGAGACAGCCCCTAAGCCTCCACTGTCCGTCCGTCCGTCTGTCAGTCAGCGGGCTCTATCACATGATACGTAATAAGTAGACAGCTGAAATTTTCACAGAATGTGTATTTCTGTTGCCGCTACCTATAACAACAAACAATAAAAATAAATTTGAAATTTAAGGGGTTCCCCTACTACGATGGTACGGAACCCTTCATGCACGAGTCGGACTCGCACTTGGCCGGTTTTTTTATATTTTTGTTGGGTTTGAGTCATCGTGATGAAAGGATTAGTCAGCTAGACTCTGCGTTACCGAGTACTTTTAGAGCTGTGCTGGTGGCTACATACTGGTCTAACACCATTTGTGTTTAACCGACATGAAAAGAAAAAGAAGATGTATATTTGTGTTGTGTGTAAGTGTAATAAAAACCAATTTACAGAATGAAACCTCTTTAATTCAACATTAAACAAACCTGGATAAAACATAAGGATTACGACTAAGCGTTGCTATAAGTAGTGCATCGTTTTGTACAAATATTTTGAAGGCACACAAAAAATTAAGTCAGCCCATAATCCTGTTTAAACAAGATAAAACAACCAGCTATGTTTATCGCCATGTCAAATATTATTGTTTTCATGTGAGATAAAATTCATTTTGTGATTTGAGTGGCCATATTTTGACAACAAACTACGTGCCTCGGAAAGCTCGTTGGTTCCGGCTGTCATTTGTAGATCTTTGACAGCCGTTACCTACAGGTAGTCAGTGGCCTGAAAGTGTGACAACCAGTCTTACCAAGGGGTATCGTATTACTCAGTATTAACTGGTTTGTAGAGGTAAGATAGGCAGTCGCTCCATGTAAAATGCTGGTATTTAGCTGCATCTTTGTTGGACTGGAACCCGACTCCAACATAGTTAGGAAAAGGCTAAGCAGATGATGCTATAAACAAAAGAAAACCAAACACTAGAGGCTTATTTTGATTACCTGACACTTGCCGGTTGCTTAGGAGGACCCTCTTGTCGAGTTACATTGAAACTTTGGGTATAATTGTAATAACACAATTCAAAAGCCGACTATACAAACTTAGAAGTCTCCTACAGAATAATTAGACATTTAAGGCTATTTAACACGAAATAACAAGGTATCAAAATAGTTCGCACATTAAGAATATTATGGCCTAGTATATATTTATTTATTTTATTATAGCATTTATTTCGGGCTACGCCCACAGTGTTAGTAACAATGGTCTTAAAAACTAGCGTTAGTAGACATACATGGTTTATTTAATATGGATTTTCATCCAATGTCGCAGCATTGGAGAGTCCCATCTATCTGCGAATAAACTCAAGATACTGTTGGTACTGCCACGATGACGAGCAAGCAGGTAAGCGCTTCTCTTCCGTATGATGGCCGTAAACCATCTATATGCCTTTCCGCAAACATCAACATGGCAGCCTCAACAGTATCCTGACTGCGTTATTATACTGGACCCGCAGATCGCTATATGCACGCAAACTATAACAAGTTCATTAAATAATTATGACGAAATCACACAAATAATTATATATTTTTATATAATTTTGTTTTATTGTTAATTTAAGCATTTTTTTTTTGTTTTGTAATGAATACTTTACCATTAACACTAGAAACGAGATATTTACCATGTCCACTCCAAAAAAAACATCCATCCATAACAAAAACCATCCATCTAAAACCATCCACGCATTCATTCTCCATGCATGGTAAATATCCCGTTTCTAGTGTTAATGATAATGTTAGTGACCATGACAGTTTAAAAACTTAATACTTAAATACTTTTTCATTTTTCTTATGTTTGTGTCGTGATGTCTTGATTTAACATCGTGTATTTTATGGTGTCTTTACTGATGGGTAAGAAAATTTAAACAATAAAAGTCAATACTTAAAAATATATTCATTTTATGGCTTTGCTGGTCCAGCCTTGACGATTCCGTTCTTGATGTTACGGACTACTTTATCCTGGAAAAATAAGGAAAAAGAAAGTTTAATTTACTATGAAAACATTCGATTTATGGTAAATATGTTTGAGAACAGCTGATGATGTGGCAAAAAGATCTGAAAGGGAAAAAGTGTGTCTGAAATGTATATTAGATATCAAATCTAATCAAAAGTAAGGAGTGTTACACATGATATTATATGTGCGGGCACGATTTGGCAAAAGCTGACCCGAACATGTGCCACGACTGAAAAAGCACGTTATAACATACATAGCAATGGCATAATCCACTATTAGAGCCTTGAATTTGCCATATATGAGCCAGTACGCCAGTGACTTGCGTAAGTAACTATCTCGCCAGTCACATCTGCGCAGTGTATTAGATCAATAGGCAACTAGTTTATCTTTAATGTACAGACGCCATCAGGTCAACCTACCGGAAACTGTCAGATTTCCCCAACCAACCTTGAACTTAATGCTTTAGAAATAAAGTTGAAAATCTACTAAAGAAATTTGACAGATTGTAGTAGCTTGGTGAGTTGGCTTCTGTACATTGTGAGCTCATTGCACTCGATCGACTTTTATTGCCTTTGCAGCTGAAGTCACTAAAATGGTCAGTGAGATGAATGCTGATGTAAAAACCGGCCAAGTGCGAGTCGGACTCGCGCACGAAGGGTTCCGTACCATTATCTATATAAACGGCAAAAAAATCATATCTGTTGTATGGGAGCCCCCCTTAATATTTTTTTTTTTAATTTTTAGTATTTTTTGTTAAAGCGGCAATGGTAATACATCATTTGTGAAAATTTCAGCTTTCTAGCTATCACGGTTTATGAGATACAGCCTGGAGACAGACAGACAGACAGACAGACAGACAGATAGACAGACAGACAGACAGACCGACAGACAGACAGCGGAGTCTTAGTAATAGGGTCCCGTTTTACCCTTTGGGTACGGAACCCTAAAAATAAACTATCGAGCTTTAAGAAAAAACATAACACTACAACATCACGCCTGTAACTCAGAAGAATTAGGTAGAGGTGTATTTGGAAGTACCTACTTTTATTTTTCGGTATGTTTAACATAACATAACATCACCCCTGTAATCCCCGAAGGGTTCTGCAGAGGTGTACCTAATAGTACACCCACATTTCGCCAGTTATGTTTAAGATCCATGTAATAGGGGGTGAGCCTATCGCCAACAACCGGGCTTAAATCCAGATTCCGCACAATTGCTGAGAAATCCCTGATGAAAAAACCCAATAACAATCTTGAGAATCGAACTAAGACCTGAGCTGCTTACCATTGCAGTACCGTAATATGACTGTATCAAAACATAACTGGCGAAATTTAGGTATACTATAGGCACAACTTTGCTTAACCCAAGGCAATTGCAGGCGTGATGATATAGGGCTGCGGGACTGTTCGAAAGAGATACCGCAGCCCTGGAACACAAAGGGCAAAAGAAGGAACATGGATGGGTTTTAGTCAGTAAAAGTCTGACACTCCCTTCCGCTCTGCCCAGAGCGGGAGGAGTCATTTGATGATTTCCCATCCAAAAAAAAAAGGCGTAATGATATATCATATTAACAAATACTTACCAAATTCTTGACCATCTTCCACCTGGGCTCAGGTGCCGCCGAAACAGCACACAGTGCAACCACGCAAGCGAACAAGAAAAAGAAAATCCTTGAGAAGTCCATGTTCATGTATTTTATTTTTAATAAAATTATTGTAATAAAACAATTTCAAAATCACACTGAACTGCAGACGGTGTAAATGATGCTCTATCAAGCGCAACGACATTTTATACAAAATTAATAAAACCAGACAATTTTAGTGTTACCGTTGTTTAAGTTAACCTAATTTTAGTTTTGTCTTTAGATGTTGACGAACAAGAGTTTAACGTGTTGTTGGTGTAGTTTTGCGACTGCAAAACGTTTATAATAAGGTGGTCGTTTAATTAGTGGTCGAAATTCACATTTATCAAACAGTTATCATTTGACATTTTAGTTACAGTTGTTTCATTAAGATTAAATAATGCCAATAATGTAATACAGAATTTTGTTTTGCTGTTTTTTTGACATGAAAACTTCTTTAGCGGCGTTGTGCACTTTTTTGTGATGGGTAAAAAATGTTAAACTCGCGTCAGGACACGTGACCTGATCGAAAATTCGTAAGAAGACGGTCTGACGTGTTGAATTTTTAATGTAATTTATATTGTCATGTTTGTGTACGATAGCGCAATAAATGAATATTGTATTTTACCACATAAATTATAGAATTTTAATACTGATAATTAAAGCAATTCGTGCAAATTTATTCCCTAACCATTCCAAAATGTCAAAAATGCACAACGTTAATATTCAAGTTTTCACTTCTTCCGGCACTCCCGTAGTGCAACCCGTTGTTTTTTAATTAATTTAGCCAATATATATATATATATAATAATAGTCACTCAAGCAAAAAATTGAAATATAATTAAATAAAACCAACAAAAATATTTAGATTTTTTTATTAGATAAACATTGGTATTGGTTGAAATGAGCGAATTTATCGCTTAGGTCATTAGCAAATGATCTGTCTCGTTTCTTCCAATATGTTGCTTCCTTACACTGGTTGTTTTAAGGTTCAATTTCATGTGGTTTGAATAAAAAAAAAAAATTGTGTGACGAAAATTTTTGAGGATGGATGTATTTATTATACAGATGGATGTTTGTAAGTAGGTAACTATTTCACGCATAAACTACTGAACGGATTTGGATGAAATTTAGCACACAGATAGTTTATAACCCGAATTAACACAAGACTTTTTGCTCCGATAGTACAGCCCCGTGGGACAACTACCTAACTCAACGAGGGCGATGCCGCGGGCATAAGATAGTACTTCATAATACTGCCTACATTTACTACTGTAATAGACTGCGACTAATTATATAGTTGATTGATAGATCATAATTATGTAGGAGTACACGCCTGGTTACTTATGGCCCACTCTTTTTTACAAAAAATAATCCTTGTGTTCCACCAATGGAAACATGAGGGATTGAGATGATGATAGATACCGCGGCCCTGGAACATAAAGGGCCAATGAAGGAACATGGGTGTTTTTTAGTTAGTAAGAGTCTGACACTCCCTTCCGCTCCGTCCAGAGCGGGAGGAGTCATTTGATGATTTCTCACCCCCAAAAAAAAAAAAAAAAAAAAAAAAAAAGGGATTGAGATGATCCATCAGTATGTGGTTTACTATTGCGAAATATTTTACTGTATGAGTATTGCACTTTTGTATGGAACAGCCTATTTTTTGTATGAAGCAGCAAGTTTAGAAATTAGATTTGAATCGATGGTTGATGTTTGCGTCTAGATGTCTCTTACATCGTGTATTTTATGGTGTCTTAACTGATGGGTACGAAAATTTAAACACTAAAAGTAAGTACTTACAAAATATATTTATTTTATGGCAGACTTGAGTATTAAGCGTAACTTATAAATAATTCTTAATCACTAAATCATTACAAAGATTTATCCTAAAGCTTTAGCTTCTCCTAACACGGCTATCGCTGGTCCAGCCTTGATGATTCCGTCTCTGATGTTACGGCCCACTTTCTCCTGGAAAAATAAAAAAAAAACAAAGGTTAATTTCGAACTTCTTCCACGCCTGAACAAGCACGTTGTAACATACATAAACATGTAACATAACTATGGCAAAATGCACTATTAGAGCCTGAATTTGTTAAGTCAGCCAGTGGCTTGCGTAAGTAATTATCTCGCCAGTCACATCTGCACTGGGGGGTTACTATGACGTCTTAAAGCAGGAGTAATTCCAGTGTGGGAAAGAGACAGAGCTATACTGGTCGTCTAGCGCCATCTCTTTCCCACACTGGAATTACTCTTAAAGTAGGAGTAATTCCAGTGTGGGAAAGAGACAGAGCTATACTGGTTGTCTAACGTCATGGTATGCCACCAGTTTTTAGATCAATAGGCTACTAGTTTATCTTTAACGCACTCCGAGCTCATTGCACTCGATTGACTTTTACTTTTGCAGCTGAAGTAGATAAAAGGGTCAGTGAGATAGCTCTGTCTCTTTCCCACACTGGAATTACTCTTAAAGTAGGAGTAATTCCAGTGTGGGAAAGAGACAGAGCTATACTGGTGGTCTAACGTCATGGTATGCCACGAGTTTTTAGATCAATAGGCTGCTAGTTTATCTTTAACGCACTCCGAGCTCATTGCACTCGATTGACTTTTACTTTTGCAGCTGAAGTAGATAAAAGGGTCAGTGAGATAAATGCTGATGTAAAAAATAAACTATCGATCTTTAAGAAAAAACATAACACTACAACTTCACGCCTGTAACTCAGAAGAATTAGGTATATTTGGAGGTACTCCATTGGTTCCATAGGGGGTGAGCCTATCGCCAACAATCTGACATGTAACCAGATACTGAACTATTGCTGATAGATTCCTAATGGAAAACCCAATGACAATTTTACCAACTTGGGAAACGAACCAAAGACCTGAGCTCACCAGTACCGTGTTATGTATCAGTCTAGTGGCGTGCCAAGTGGCCAACAATACGGTGACGCCCATAAGGCGAGCAGGCTGTTCAGAAACCATGAAAAGTAGCAGGTCATAATTTCGCAAGCCAAACTTTTAGGCTTGCATGAAAGTACCGCCACTATGTACACAACATAACTGGCGAAATGTGGGGACGTACACCTTTTCGGCGTGATGGTTATCACGCAAAAACTACTGACCGGATTTGGATGAAATCTGGCACACAGATAGTTTATAACCTGGATTACCACATAGGATACTTTTTATCCCGGTAGTGCGATCCCGTGGGACAGTTACCGAACTTACGCGGGTGAAGCCGCGGGCATGAGCAAGTAAAAAATACTTACAATTTTCTTGAACACCTTCCACCTGGGCTCCGGCGCCGCGGAAACAGCGCACAGTGCAACCAAACAAGCGAACACGAAAAAGAAAATCCTTGAGAAGTTCATGTTTGTTTATTTTATTTTTAATAAAATGATTTTAATAAAACAATTTCAAAATCACACTGAACTGCAAACGGTTCGAATGATGCTCTATCAAGCGTTATGACATATTTATACAAAGTTAATAAAACCAGACAATTTTAGTTTTACCGTCTTTTAAGTTTATCTCAGTTTAGTTTGGTCTTTAGGTGTTGAGGAATAAGAGTTTAACGTGTTGTTTTTGTAGTTTTGCGACCGCAAAACGTTTGCGATAAGAAGATTCTCAGTTAATTAGTGGTCGAGGGGAGTCCTGGGTGTTCGATGTTAATTCCCTTATCCAGCTAGGTTATCGTTTGCAATTTTAGTGGCAGTTGTTTTATTATGATTAAGTATTTTACGACTTGTTTTATATTTTATTAATTGGATAGGCATTCATTTATTTCAATTGAGTCTTTTATTTTAGGCGACCATGAGGTGGGGTTAGATTCTTAGGTCGGGCAGTGTTATTGGGTTTTTTCATATGTTATTTCTCGGTAGTAGCCACGGTGTCTGGAATTGTTTGTGTTTGGTTTGTATGTTTTTTGTTGTTTGTTGGCCAGTTGATGGCATTAGGCTCGCCCGCTATGGGTGTGTGGGTGGACTAGGTATTGGGTATACCTCCGCCTAACCCTGCGGGGATTACAGGCGTGATTGTTAGATAAATATAGAATATACTTTATTGTTCACAAAAATGTATTCACAGCTATTTTTTTCTGGTGTCCTAAAATACAGGCCTCGGCTTAGTTTACGCGCCAGTCTCCCACAAATAAAATACCTTACTTACCATTATTACAATACCTACCTACTTTTACCTGTTTTAAATATGTATTTTACAACATAAATACTGATGTTCTATATTTGTGGAAGATAAATAAACAAATTTTGTTATAGGTATTTATTTTTATTATTATTTTACAATATTTATTGCTAATTTTAGAGTTCGTACATTTTTTGTTTCATTTTTAGGGTTCCGTAGCCGAATGGCAAAAAACGGAACCCTAAAAAAATACTACTTTCGAGGAATTTATAAAACGTCGATCAGTAGGTACAGTACGATAAAATCACTTTTAAAAGTTGTTAGGTACGTGTATTACTTATTTGCGTTCGTGTCTGTACATGGCCTACCTACTAAATATGAAATAAACAGAAAATACTTATCTTTTTTTCCCTTTTTGTGCTCATGTTAACATAAGAGACGTCTGAGCTACTGAATGCCTCGTGTAATACAAGATTATACTTATCTAAATCTACAAAGTACTTCAGTTGATACTTACCCATCTACTTACTAGGCCCTTAGAAAATATTTTCTATCTTTATATGATTATTTCTTCACGAAATATTTACCCAAACACTTGTAAAAGTATGCCAAGATTACAGATTCTTCAGTTTCCACTCAGTTTATTCTTTTATCTTTTAAGATCTAGGTTAATGACAATGTATTCCATTATTTCAATAATAATGTCAATGGTTTATTGTTGCATGATCGGGTTTTCTGAGGAAAAAGCACTGGATTTTCTTACACTGTTTTATGCTTTCACGGTTTATAACTAAACTTACACTGTGACTTACGGGATATTTTCCATGATTTAGGTATGGATGTCTGAATGTTTGTTACTCTTTCACGCAAAAACTACTAACCAGATTTGGATGAAATTTGGCACACAGATAGTTTATAACCTGGATAAATAAATAAATTAATAAATATCCCTGGACATTTCACACAGCACCATCTAGTCCCAAGCTAAGCAACCTAATGCTTGTGTTATGGTGGCTAGATGGCTGATAAACTACATATATACAATTTTTTTTTTTTTGTAAATACATACATATTATAGATAGAAAAACACCCAGACCCGGAACAACTACTTGTAGGTCATACAAATATTTGTTCCGTACGGGAATCGAACCCGCGACATGCTGCGCAGCACTCAATCGCTTGACCACTGCGCCAACCGTGTCAATATATGGATTAACACATAATATACTTTTTATCCCGGTAATACGATCCTGTGGGACAATTACCGAACTACGAAGCCGCGGGCATAAGCTAGTGGAAAATAAATAAGTAACAGTGTAAGTTTTGGACTTTCTTGTTTTCAGTTCGGATTCTGCACCATTTCTCACAAACCAAAATTCATCCAAGGGGGTAAGCAGAAACTATAGAATGCCACCTGATATGATATTTTTACATCCTCCTTTTGCTTTGTCTATGTTCATACAATTTTGTTCATATTCACATGTTTTTCCGGTTTTGAGTACTATACACTTGATTATTCTGAACCTACACGATTTTCTTCCAATCTTGGTTAACTACACATTGAACTATAAATATCGTGATATTATTAATTATCTATGGAATTTCGCTGGAGGATTAGGTAAAAGTTACTAATTCAGGATTATAACTAGTGAGCTGGCTGGCCCGCGACTTCGCAAGCGCCTATTTCAGTAATTATCCCATGGGATAAAAAGTATCCTATAAGTTTATCCATGATATAAAGTATCTGTGTGCCAAAAATTTACCCAAATCCGTTCCACCGTTTTTGCGTGAAAGATGAACAAATATCCATACATCGGTACATTCTCACAAACTTTCGCATTTATAATAGTAGTAAGATAGGTAACAGGTCTTACTTAGACTTCACAATTAAATAACACAATTAAATAACTATACATCATAATAATACACAAAAATAATATATTTTATTACTTACAATGACAGCTCCTCCCACTTATGTTGTCCTGTGTTGCAAATGATGTGGCAAAGTGAAATTGGGTTTTTCACAAGCAATTTCTTCGTGTCTTTCTGCAATTTGTAATTTTGCCCGATTGATGGTATTCATCCCCCGCCTTAAATCTCGCCCCCTAGTATGCTGGTGGACTTATGGGTCAGTGGGTAGCCTTAGGGGATGCATAAATTTTAATGGCGAAATGCACTTTGTACGTGTACCAACGAGTGTACCTCTGCTTAGTTACGCGGATTAAAGCTCGTCACAATTCGCTCCGCTTATATTTTGTAGGTAATTAACATACTCGATCATTGTTTTCTGTTCGTTCAGAACGCTACGTGAATCATCGATAAACGTTTTAATGGCGGTTTAGCTATTAATGTTCGCATTTACATCGTAATAAAATGCGTTTGTTATTATTTATTGACTGTTTGAAAAATTATAATTCCAAGTAATTTAATTACAATTTTATTGAAAAGTTTCAGACTGATTTTAAGATTTTATGTTACACTATTTCAAAAAATTTAAACAGGAAAATCATCATTCTCCTGCACTTATTCCAATTTATTCGCGGTCGGCACAGCATATCTTCTTCTTCCATACTTCTCTAATTACTCGTCATCTCAGCAGTCACCTCCTTTCTAACCATATCATCCTTCACACAGTCTATAAATTTAAATAGACTTACCGATTCAATTTTTATTATATACCCGTCACACTACTTTTGACGTGAAACTATCATCATTATCATCATCATCTTCCTGCCCTAGTCCCATGTTATTTGGGGTCAGCGCAACACGTTTTTTCTTCCATTCTCCTCTGTCAACCGTCACGCTATCATTTACGTATCTTTGACGTATAACAATCGTTATAGAAAAAAAAACGACGATCATTATCACACAAAAAAATGGATTCAAAACTATAACTTTAAAAGTAAAAATTCAAACTCAATCATGAGTATTGAAATTGCTTAATGTAACGAGTTCTTAAACCAGTTTTTACGACGTAGTTCATTGCACAAGATAAACTATAGAAATAACTACACTATTATCAATATTGTTATGCTAATAATGATTAACCTTTAATGGTTTCATAACAGGAAAAGATTTGTAATAAAATCAACCATCAGTACAAAACCACAATTCCAAAAAAATAAAAATAATTGAACTCAGTTCATGGTATTGCGAGTTAGCCGGGCCTGAGGGAGTCCCCATGCCAAGGTATGCAACGTGTACGAACTTACTGTTAGAAACGGTGAACATTTCAATAATGACACACAACCACTTAGAAATAAAGTTCAAAACAGTTTGAAAACATAAAGGAGATAGCATAACCACTTTAGAAAGAAAGAAAGTATTTAAACGCACAATATCCAGATGGAGCATCATTCGAGTCGTACCACCTGAATTCGAAATACGGAATTCAATTAAATAAATTAAAAAAAAAAATTTTTGAAAATGAATTTCTCAAAGATTTTTTTGTTCGTCTTCGCTTGTTTGGTTGCCCTGACAAATATTTCGGCAGCGCCTGAGCCCAGGTGGAAGTTTTTCAAGAAAGTTGTAAGTCCTTTACAAGTTCTACTTACGGTTATTAAAATAGTCTGAGTCTGGTTGCCAAGCGTGGAGTTCTCGGTTCGTTCCATTTTTTTCGTAAAAAGACCGAATTCCGATGTCCACAGACAATCCGGTTTGTCCGCATTTTTGTTATATTTTCATAGTGTATTTTCAATGTAGGCAAAGTAATTCTTCATTATCGTATCCAAGACAAACCTCTGGTTTCATGTTTGAAAAGTATCTGTTACGTCTTTATAATTTGAACCTATTCCTGATCTGTACATATAAGGTAAACAAACTAATTATCGTCCGTGATTAAAAATATGAGATTTAAATATTATATTGAAAGAAAGTTCACTGTAATCAATACCTTGATTGCAGTGATTAGTATCTTGTAATCAGTAGAAGGTATTTTTATTATTTTTCAATTGATTTAACCGAGTTATTTTCATCCATTTTAATTATAAGTAACACATAATATCACGCCTGTAATCCCAGAAGGGTAATGCAGAGGTGTACCTAATAGTAGGTACACCTACATTTTGCCAGTTAATTTTAAGTCCCATTTAATCGGGGCGAGCCTATTGTCATAACCGAATTGTCACGAATCTAGACTCCGTGGCTCCTAGTAGGAAATTCCTGGTGGAAAAACCCAGTAGCACTTTGTTAGACTCGAGAATCGAACCCGGTACCTCATGCTCAGCAGTCGCACTTCCGACCACTTATAAACCATTCTTCCCCATTTTTTTCCATTTTAATAATTGAACACCATAACATTAACTTTTTCAATACCCGAAAAGTTAAGAGAGAGATGTAGGTATCAATTGTATGGCTTTACATCGCCAGTAATGTTTAAGTCCCATGTACATAATAAGGGGCGAGCCTAATGGCTTCAACTCGGCACTAATCCAGACTCTATTCTTAAACGAAGACCCTAATCATTTCAGTACAGGCTTCGAGAAATAGAGCAAACATTTTAGTATTATGTCGAAATACTTAAATGATAATAATATGGTATTTTACCCTATTTTATCTGATCACAGGGGAAACCCTTTTTCTAGAAAAATCTTGACCTGTACCTAACGATATAAACTTTAGATATCAATCATGGGTGCTTATGTAAATGTTATAAATAAAATAAAACAATCCTTATTTCGGATAAGTAACAACAGTTATGCTTGTATGCTTTTATCTATGTCTTCCAATTAATCTCACATCAATTAAACCTTCTCATTTTTCAAATTATTTCATAAATCATTTCTTACACAATATATCCATATAAGTTTTTAAACTGTCATGGTCACTAATATTACTCGTATAATTAACAGAAACGGGATATTTACCAAGTCCACTGTTTGTTTTGAGTTCCCGATATTTCGGCGCTGTTGCAAGCACCATGAACACAACCAAACTACCACTACCGGGAACTCAAAACAAACAGTGACATGGTAAATATCCCGTTTCTAGTGTTAATTATAATATATCCATATTTTCTTTGGTCTTCCGGAGAGGAAGACCAAACCTCTCCATCCATCATCATTTATATACATCATTCTTTTAATCGTATGTGACAAACAGACATGTCACTAAGACAGACTTCCCTTTCAACTTCGCTGTAACTGGTCATACCCATACCATCAAATTACGGAAAAGCTTGGACATCATATTCAGACAGCACGATGTACTGTACTAACTGTGTATTCGGTGTTTGCAGCTAGTGTGCAATTTGTTCGTACCAGTTTGATCAAACCTTAAGAAAGGTATTTTTAGCCGACTTCTATCGAGCTTTTACATTCCACCAGCATCTTTTTAGGGTTCCGTACCTCAAAAAGAAAAACGGAACCCCCTATAGGATCACTCGCGTGTCTGTCTGTCTGTCCGTCTGTCACAGCCAATTTACTCTGAAACTACTGGACTGATTGAGTTGAAATTTGGTAATGTACGTTGGTGAACCTAATACGGACGTGTAACGTATATTAATGAATTTAGACATGGGGCCACTTTGGGGGGTAAATTAGAAAACGAAAAAAAATAAGTTTTGCAAACTATACCGTGTTACGTATCAAATAAAAGGGCTCATTGTGAGTATGTAAAGTATATTTTTTTATTATTTTACAATAAACAGTTTTGAAGTTATTTAAGAAAATAGGCGATAATTGACCATTGACCCCTTAACTCCGAAACTTAAGGGTCGAAAATTTTGGAAAAAATTCCAAAAAATAGTTCCTATAGATTACAGGGAAACCTATAAGAAATCTTACATTTAAAACAACTTACGGAATTTAGATAATTAACTTACAGAACCCTCTCCTCTGGTCCTTTAACTTCCAGTTACGATGTTGAAAATCTAAATTAACTTTACTTTCGGAACTCAGTGACAAAACATCAATGAAACAAACAAATTCACCGACTTCCAAAAGTAAAGTTGTATTAGACATTTTTTATTTTGTCTTTTCGAAAGTCGTTTTTTTTGCGTAAAAGTTTTTCTTTCATAATATTATTTTTCTTATTAGTGTTGGTTCTTGCTTTTTTGTTGTCAAGGAACTCTTTCTTTGTCATGTTAACGTGCAAAATACTCTCTTTATGTGCACAACAAGATAAAACTATCTACTTAAAAAATAAGCCTAAAACATGTAATACGGAAAAGCAAGTTTATCTAGATTAAAAGTTATGAGGAAATGTATTTTATATCATCACAGCATCCGGGTTAAATCTGTCCCAAAAAAAAAATAGCATAATCTAATCCAAAAATTTTGGTTTCGACTTTATTTCTCAGGATAAGAGATAAGATTTGTATCTGTCAAGGCACTCGGGCCATTGTTTATAAACATTTCTTTTGAAAGAACTTAATGAAAGGATTAACATTAAATTACTAGACTACTTTCCTTTCTATGATAGGCTTGTGGCTAAATAATAACATCCACACTGGTTCATCTTCAAGGTTTGCCGCACTTGCCAACATCCAGCATGATGTTATATTATTAATGCTATTCTTTATTTCTTTCTCAGGAAAGGGTTGGTCAGCACATTCGTGATGGTATCATCAAAGCTGGACCTGCAGTCGCCGTGGTAGGCCAAGCCGCGTCCATCGCGGGAAAGTAAACCTTCCTGCATCATATAAATAACGATTAGTATTCACTGAATTACGACTGAAATTGATTGAGGCTGCATTTTGTTTAAGTGTTTAATTTATTATGTTTTTGGAATTAAATTATTTTGATGACTTATTTGTTTTTAATAATTTATTTACCTATCCCGCCTTTTGACCATGAGGTCCTTGGTTCTATTCCCAGGTCAGGCAAAGTATTATTGGGTTTTCCATTACGAATTTCCCAATAGCTGCCACGGAGTATTGATTTGTGCCGGGTTGATGGCAATAGGCTCGCCCCCTATTACATGGTACTCAAACATAACTGTCGAAATGTGGGTGTATTATTCAGTACCACTCTGCCTAACCCGTCAGTGATTACAGGTCAGATATTATGTTAGTATCGTCAAAAAGACAGCTTGAAACGAGAATATTGCGATTTCAATTAATCCATCAAGAGGTCCCAGCAAAGGTTACTGGCTGTATGTCACAGGCAGATATAATAGTGTAGGTATACAATATTCCGTGCAATGCTATACCGAAAACTTACTAAAGACGTGTAAATTTCAATGAACCCGTTTCTCGAGGCCTTAGCTTTAAACTTAAGCAAAGTTACCACTGAATGACTTTGCTATGTTCAGTCCTGTACGATGTAATCGTTGTCTGTGAAGTTACAGGCACAACTTTGAGATAGTCCGTCATCTGCCTACTAAGTTGGAGTCAGCTTTAAGCTTGCACTTCAAAGAAGACATACACATACACATTCACACACACAGACACACAATTAAAAACATGACGCACATACAGTTTCATATAGGCATACAACTACGATTACACAAAGAGCTGCAAATTAATTAGTTTTTAAGTCAATTACTGTTAATTTTTGTCCTTTTTCTTCATTTTTGTTCGTTTTGCTTCATTGTTTGTTTTAAATATATTTTTTTTATTTTTAGTCACCTTTTGTAATAATTTGTGCAATAGTCTCAATATTGTTAATAAAGGGAAAGAGCGAGATAGCCCCAACACAAGTATTATCAATTACTTACGGGGGATGTCTCATTTCTAAACCATGTAAGTAACTGTTTTTGGGACAAATAAACATTTTTATTCTTATTCTTATTCTTTATTGCACACAAAATTAAAAACAATACAATATACACCATTATTTTTAGGTCGTTCTGGATCGATTCTCTCTGTTTCTCTGTTTCTCTCTGTCTCTGTTTTTTTTTGTGAAATAATTTCACAAAAAAAAACATTAAATTTATTCTTTCGTATTTTTTTTTATTGTTATTTTTTGAAAAAAATAGTCCCAATCGTTTCGAGTTCGATGATCGAGTTCATGGTATTCGGCTCCATAACGACCTAAAAATAATGGTGTATAGCTTATGTACAACGGCGAGCTTAACCCAAAATTGGGTTTTCTTACAGCAAACCTTACTTCGATTGCGAGATTAGCGGTAAGTAGAGAATAACCGATGTGCACAATCAGTAAATTTAAAAACTCAAACTAACTTATTTTATAAACTAAACTAATACATACAATATAATATGATAAATATATGGAAGGGGTGGTTTAACTGCTGTACGCTACATAACAGAGATCCTGGAAGACCATGTGGTGCCATATGCTGGCTATATTGGAGAAAACTTTGAGTTAATGCATGATAATGCACGGCCACATGTAGCGCGCATTGTCACGCAGTACCTGGAAGAGGTCGGCATTCGGGTTATGTCGTGGCCAGCAGGAAGTCCTGACCTCAACCCTATAGAGCACATGTGGGATACACTAAAACAAAAGGTTAGAGCTCGTAATCCAGCTCCTACAACATTGGGAGACCTGGAAACGATAAAAACCAGATCTTTAAAACAGCGAATGCAGGCCGTCATTTGAGCAAGAGGAGGGAATACAGAGTATTAAGTAAAAACAATTGTGGTCATAACATTTAAGGTTTAAGAAATACAGTGTTTTTAAAATTAATTAAAAATTCGGGTAAAATTAACGATTTTTGTTTTTTAAACAAAGTGGTGGTTTTTTATAATTTTAATGTTTTAATTGTGCTTAAATTGGTGTAAATAAACAAGTTTAATCAAACAAGTTAGTTCTTAAACAATTGTTTTGTTTAACTTAAGAAAAAACGTGATCTCCGATAAAAATGCAGGTGGGCCGATTTTTTTGATGACCAGTGTATATATTTTTCATTTTTTTTTTCAAGTTAATACGCATCGAGTAGAATCCCGTGAAACTTCTGACGGAAAAGACCAAAACTCCCTGAGTGCGTTTTGCAATTTCTTCTCAGGGTAGTCAGAGAGGTGTCTGATGAGATGACGAGTAATAGAGAAGTACGGAAGAAGATGACATGCTGCGCCGACCCCAAATGAATTGGGATGATGGTAGTCAGATAGTAAAATATGTCAACTCCATCTCATACTCAAACTCAAAGCATTTATTTCAATTAGACCATTACGGCACTTTTGAATGTCAAAAAAAAAACAAAAAGAAGCAAAGCCACAGTCCCAGTCACAAGGCATAATAACTTGAGAGAGTACTGTATTTGCACATTCCAAAGCGTAGATCTCTATGGAGAAGAATGGGCAAGAAACTCCATGGACACTCGTTTCAATCAAAATATTGTTAAAAAATCTTCGTTACATCATTCATGTTGAGATTATAAATCTAGCTTATGTGTAAAATATGAGATGTAAAAGGGATTGTGATACTACCCTATTTACACAGTTAAGTAATTAAATTGTCCAACCTGAGAATCGAACCCAGTACCAGGTGCTCGACAGTAACGCTTGCAACCACTAGATCAATGAGGCAAGTCAATGATGTAGTGGGTATTATATTATTATGTATATAATCACTAACTTGTGTTTATAAATAACATATTAACATAACATAACAATACGCCTATAATCCCCGAAGGGACATGGGATATCCATATAACAGGGGGCGAGCCAATTGCCATCAACCAGGCACAAATCCAGACATCGTGGAGAACTGAGAAATCCCTGATGGCAAAACTCAATAACACTTTGTCCGACCTGGGAATCGAACCCAGGACCTCATGCTCAACAGTCGCGCTTGCGACCACTAGACCTACGAAGCAGTTTTATTTCTGGTGTAGGTTCTATTAGCTAGACCTCTGCCTAACCCGTCGGGAATTACAGGTATGATGTTATTTCATCAACTAATTATTATAACCATATGCCAGCTACTACATTCACAAGTTTATTTTCCTGTATTTCCATAAATATAAATGGTCTGATAACATGTTCTTCCCCGATGGGATGATTTAATTACTTTGTTATTAATTAAGTACATAAACATTACAATCTGTGAAATATAAATAAACTTCGCAAAGAGAATAACTAATATTATAAATGCTGCTATCGGTCGGTCCGTCTGACCGTTTCGCCTTATCGGCTGAACAGATTTCGATGGATATTAACACACGGCCGACGACGTGACCGATGACCAGCTGACTTACCACTTACCATTGTCTTAATCTTATTCCAGAGTTAGAATCAGTCGTCCCCTATTGGTCTGTGTGCCCCCTGTCGCCCCGGACCATGGCTTGAACCAAAGCCGGACGCGAGAGGTCGCCACCGTTTATGTGACATCTACCAACCTGCACTGGGGCAGCGCGATTATAGCCCTTTTGCGCTCTTAGCTCTTCAATTCCATTCACTTGTAGGTGGCAGAATAATAAAAATCTCATGATCATGATTATGCTGTTTGTTATTCAAAAGGCAATTTATATAAAGGCAATTTATAAAGTGCTTTGCTTTGTTTGTGTGTTTTTTGCTTTTTGTGTTGTGCTTTTTTAAAATTGCCTTGTGGTTCAAAAAAAAGAGTGACACTGGGAATTGAAGAGATAGAGAGGAAGCCTCTGTCCCAACTGTGGGGAAATTATGGGCTGATTATGCTTATAGATGTATGTAGAATATGAACGTAGGTCAAGAGAAAGAATATAGGATAATTTTTATCCCGGTTGTAGGTGCGATCCTGAGGCATACATTTCGGCCTGTACACTGGCGAAACCGCGTGCAGTAGCTAGTATTACATAAATCTTCCGGTATAGTTTTGATAATGTTAATTAAAATTATCTTAATGGAAGTCAAGAGGTCAAATCTAACGAATCGTATGGGATACGGGAAAGTACTCGTATCAGAGATAATTATGACCAAAATAAAAGTAAATATGAATGACGTATTCACAGTGGTAGATATCAAATAGTGACCTATGGCTTGAGTTACAGAGTTGATTTTCAAGTAAGTATGTTAAAGTTACTTTATCCGCGCAGAGGAGCTCGTGGCCTAATGATAACAGCCGCTCGGGTCGATCTTTAGGTTAAGCCGTGCTTGCCTAGGTTGGTCCATGGATGGGTGACCACCCATTACATGCCGAGTTTCCTCCTTCTTGTCGAGCTCCCGGCTATCATTTGTAGATATTTGACAGTCGTTACAGGTAGTCAGTAGCCCATAAGTCTGACAACCAGTCTTGCCAAGGGGTATCGTATTAGCCAGTAGTAAATGGGTTGTGGAGGTCAGATAGGCAGTCGCTTCTTGGAAAATACTGGTATTCAGCTGCATCCGGTTAGACTGAAAGCCGACCCCAACATATTTGGGAAAAGGCAGGCAGATGATGATGACTTTATGCGCGTTTGACATAAGCAAAAATCAGAATAGGTAGAGTTTGTTTGCCCAAATTTCTAGGAAAAACATGATGAAATTACTTTTCTCTAATTTAACTGCCTTATTTTGGAAATTAAAAATCAGTACCTGAGCTGAAAATAGATCCCAGATATATGTACAAGGTGTAAACGGTGTCAGGAAGCCATCAACCAAGCATTCTGGACATCAAACTAAGTAAGTCTACGCAAACATTATTGCCGGGAAACGACTCTTTGTTTTGGGGTGAAAAATCACGTTTTACGGTAGCACTCAATGTAATGCACTCAAAAATTTGTGCTGATGGATGCATTGTGGATTGGACGTATTTAAAGTAAAGATAAAACATTAAAAACTTGTATTTAAAAAAAAAACTTGTGAAAAAGTTGGAGCCTTCACTCCATAACTAGAAGGTTTCCAGGTATGGTCTATGACAAAAATAAATATCGCAATGACGGGGAGAACAAGCTAGATTGATTTTTCCCCTCGTTATCCGCCATATTGCAATTTGAAAATTGCAGTATGGCAAAATCGAAATCGTTAGAGCCGTTTTAGAGAACGTGATTACAAATGTATTATTATTACATAAATATTGCTCATACAAGTTTTCAAACTGACTGAAAATGAGATATTAACTTTTTTTATTTACAAGAAAGAGGTTAGACCGTTTTGTCTGCTCATAAGCACCCACCAGCAATAACTTCAGTTTATCTGTGAACCATGGTCACGGCTTGCAACAGCGCCGAATTTTTTTTTTTTTTTTTAAATTTGATGTTTTCAGCTCGTGGCTACAAGGACAGTGGAGTGTCAGATCGCAGCGGAGTGGAGACGTCCTGGAACTGTACCCCGATTCATCGGGCCCCGTGTTATTGTGTGAAATTGTAATGTAAAGTAATTTGTTTGTTTAATAGAAACAGTGTAACGCACCCAGTGTATTTTCAATGCACGAAACCCATGTTCTGCCCACATGATGTACGAGCCCAACGGAATAAATCCTGACATTACGACATATCTATACCTACAAAGATGAACGCCATCTTCCTTTCCTTTTAATTTAAATCGCAATATGGCGCCAACTTTCGCTTCGTTTAGCTTAATTACTCATTCCCTTTTATCAAAATATTACATTATAAACAGATTATGAGACGTCAGATTAATGAAATAAATAATGATGGAATCTTTTCGATGTTAAGAAGGAAATTTAGTATCATGTATTACGTAAGTTATAATGTGTACGCCGGCTATTAATTTTCGAAGAAAACCATTATATGCAAAAAAAAACAATCTAGGTACGTACGTAAAATAAGAATACACTACACAGTAAAAAAAATTAAGAAGTGTACTTGATTTAGTTTCGGAAATCGGCGAATAAATTGTTTAATTCAGTTTTTGCCACCATATTTTCCAAACTATGTTGGGGTTCCAGTATAGCGCATGCAGCTTTAAATCAGTGTTTCTTTTTATGAAGCGTCTGCCTATCTCACCTCCAGACTCATTTACAGGGAAATCCTGGTTGGCGGACTTTCAGGCTTTTAGTAAAAAACTAAGAATTAAAAAAAATCGGTAGTCAATGGAAATGCTGCCAGCCTTCTGGACAGTTTCTCCGTTGACAGCAAAGCGGACGAATGTTTCTGCTTTTGATACAATGTGCATTATTTTATTATTATTTTAGGTCTGTATTATATTCATTATTTAATAAATAATGTATATAATATTATTACGAGAAAGTTAACAAAGAAAGTTGTTCTCATAGACAGACTGATAGCAAACTTATTTTTATGGATTACTAGCGATCCTCCCCTGCTATGCACGCGCCACCTATCGAGTTCACAACTATATTTCCTTTCAAACTGGAACCAACCACAAAACATTCACATTTGAAATTTTAAAATCGGTTGGGTAATTTTGAAGATTAGCGTGTTGACATAGTGACACGTCATTTTTTTATTTATTCAAAAGAGAAGATAATTTATATAAATGGATTGATTTTTAGCACTTCATTTCTAATCACAAAAGCCAACATCAGATATTTTGATAACAAATTTTCTTATGGTCTTGATCATAATAAGCTTAATAAAACCGGCCAAGTGCGAGTCGGACTCGCGCACGAAGGGTTCCGTACCATTATCTATAAAAACGGCAAAAAAATCATATCTGTTGTATGGGAGCCACCCTTATTTTTTTTTTAAATTTTTAGTATTTGTTGTTATAGCGGCAATAGTAATACATCATTTGTGAAAATTTCAGCTTTCTAGCTATCACGGTTTATGAGATACAGCCTGGAGACAGACAGACAGACAGCGGAGTCTTAGTAATAGAGTCCCGTTTTACCCTTTGGGTACGGAACCCTAAAAACTGGGAAATACCTATCAGTTAATGTATTAATCACTTACTATAGGTACTTAAGTTCAATTCATTGAAGCAAATGCAAAGGAAAGTTCCTTTTCACATGCCATAATAAATTGTTAGGGTTGTCACTGACTGGCTGAAGTAGAGATTAATTTATACTTACCTTTTTCT
The DNA here is from genome assembly GCA_950022335.1 of Eurois occulta. NCBI lineage: Eukaryota > Metazoa > Arthropoda > Insecta > Lepidoptera > Noctuidae > Eurois > Eurois occulta. The sequence goes on from OX465499.1 coordinate 7,093,184, forward strand.
TTAAATTTTACCGTCGATACATTACCTTAGGTTCAAGGCCAGCTTAAGTAATAGATCACTGCTGTACATAGGCCTCTCCTAAGCTGTACCAGAACACAGTCCTACCTCCACCTTCCAATTTGGTTGGGCCACCCAGCCTCTTTTTTAAGATCGTCAGTCCATCAGCCGTACCACGTTACGTTTCCGATACGCAGTCTTCTCTCCAGGACATGTAGCATACTGGTCCTGGAGAGAAGACTGCGTATCGGCTGTCGTTATTTAACAAACTTGGCCAGCCTACTGCCTCTTCAGATAAAGCAAAGTAGAGCAGGTCATGACTAAATTCCTAAGTATTTTCTTTTAAATCCAAAATTGGGTAATTGTAACCACATATTTTGACATAAATTATCCAGTGAAGAGAAACAAATGATCCAGAAGTAAATAAATTAATCTCATCCTTCAAAAACAATGGCTGAATCAATCCATTAAATAAATGAGAAAACCGGTCCGTTTCTATTTGTATCTTCGGAAAATGAGCCCGATTTGTTACCGTAGGTATAAATCACAAACCAAATTAGACGGAAACAAATTCAACTTGATTATAAGAGGGAACAGGGTCTGCGAGGAATTTGAAAAATAGGTATTTGAAGCAACTATTGCCGTCGCGCTCTGTCAAGTCTGACCCCGTAGAGTGCGACAGGGACAGCTGCAGCTCAGACCGATTATGTTTCAAAAAATTTGACGGGATCATCGTTTCATATTCCTCTTTTATCTCCTCGAAAACTAGGCCGATTCAATTATCATTGATATTAAAATTTTAAGAAAGAGTATTTCTAGGTTCCTGTCAATTCCTTTTAAGTTTAAAAGCTTTCAAATTTGTCTGGTAGTGCTCTAATCAGGGCCGTGAAAAATGGTTATATTTTCTGTACTTATTAGTAGTTGAAAAAAAGGAAATGACAGGGACGTGTCTTCAGTAGACTTTGATTTTATGATAAAAAAAATGATTGCTCTGTAGGCATTTTTCAGGAAGAAAAAAGGGGAATACATTTGTATGGAGTACGACAGCCCCTGTACCCTCTTAAGTATGTTAATAGCGGGGCGTAATCTCAGTTGCCTTGCCTACAGGGCTATTTCGTTACAAACGTAAAAATATTGCGTTTCATTAACGATAAAAAAATGCTTCATGTAAGCTGTAATATATAATTCTTCCTAAATTAAGAATAAGGTTGTCCTTCATAATCCTTCAAAATATGTTTGAAATTGTCTTTGCTATTGGGGTTGGAAAGTCCCTAAATAGAATCAGGATCCATGTTTAAACCCCGAAGTGCATTTGTTCTGCTTTTGTACAGTTGTTATTATGTCTTGCGGGTCCAGTCATCTTCACGTTACACGAACTGATGGACGCTACTTCAAGCGTCAAACTTGTTGCAGTATTCCAGGCAACACAATTTAGACTAAAGAAGTGGCTGTGCCAGTAGGTAAATCAAACTCAAACACATAGCATTTATTTCAAATAAACTAGTTACCTACATGACATTTTTAATCGTCATAGGATGATGACCCTTAACAGCAACTCCACCCCCGGCAGCAGCAATTCAACACAAATCTAAATGACAAAAATGATCACTATTATGATGACAGACTAGAGACCTAAAAAAATTTGCGTAATTACTGTAAAACGACTGTCAGTAGTTGCCCATTCCTAACCGTAGATATCTTTTGAGAACGGGCAGAAAACCCTATGACCACTCTTTTAAGTTTAGTTATACCTCCTAAAAAGACAGTCCCTCGTTTAGGAGGGAATAGGGCCGTCCCGCTGCGTCAAGCCTGTCCCAGTAAATTGCGTTAAATATGGGACAGCTACATCTCAGACCGATTTTATCACAATAAATTTTGTTGAGTTCGACATATCGTATCTCTTTTTCTTCAAAACTAAGCTGTTTCAATTATTCTTGACATTAAAATTTTAAGAAAGAGTATATCTAGGTTTCCATCAGGTTTTCATAAAATTATTTTTTTATGTTAAAAATTTTTCAAACTTTTCTGGTTGTCCTCTAATGACGACCGTAAAAATGGGGAATTTTTTTGTCATTCTTGGAAGATCATATTATTTTCATTAATTATTAGTTGCTGACAAAAAGGAAATGACATGGGACATGTCTATACATTTATATGGTGAATTGCGGCCCCTGTTCCCTCTTAAACTCACAAATTCAATTCCAAAGTGTGACTGCCCAGTACCCGAATACCCATTCCCAAATACTTCAAGAAACCCAGGTCACACATCCAATATATTTCTACCATCAAGATTAATGTTCAACGTTGGACATTCCAGCAATTAATACTGCGGCCGTTTTGGCCGCATTTGTTAATCGGGAGCCATCCATTTTGTTTTAGCCGTTGTTCGTGCAGATATTTATGGTAACCGAATTCTCACCAAGTTTCTATTGTGGAATATTGAATTAGTGATTGGTAAGTTATTTTGGAACGTATCCAAAAGTTAAAGTTAGAGTGCTTTTGTTTCCATGAAGTGTTAGAAGTTAATGGTTTTATTGAAATATGAAAGGTTTCGAAATTGCTTTCAATATAGGATGTTCTATGGTCTAGGAGAGAGATAGACAAGCTTTACTGATGGTAAACAGCGAAGTACAGCTACGTAACATTCAAATAATTAACGAACTCAGATAGATGAAGTGTACACATACAAAAAACAGCATCATACCCCATTTCTCAGTTAAAATTTGGGATAAAGTAATATAAGAAGACTTAAAACCTTTATCACAGTCATGCTAACCTGGGCAAGCAGGGTTTTAATCCCCGAAGGGTTAGGCAGAGATGTGTCTTATCGTACACCCATATTTCGCTAGTTATTTTTAAGTCCCATGTAAATGGGTGGCGAGCCTATTGCCAACAACTGGGCAGAAATCTAGGCTCCGTAGCTGCTACTGAGAAATTCTTAATGGAAAAACCCAGGACCTCGTGCTCAGCAATCGCGTTTGCGATTACTAGACCAACGAGGCTTTTGAGGAGAAGTTATACATATTTTACTAGGTGTAAACGGACCCTTCTGAGTGAAATACCACGTTTTTCGGTAGGACTCAATGTAACGTACCTACTTAAAGCACTGTACTGATGGAGGCATTGCTTAGAACGGGGGCCGTGGAGGTATTTTAAGTAAACATAACATTAATAACTTGCATTTAAAAAAAAACTTGTGAAAAGTTGAAACTTTGACTCCCAATGTCTCCGTAACTAGAAAGTTCCCAGTTATGTAACGCACGTGGTATGCAAGTACCTTCCAGCTTCGTTAAGGGTATTCTAATATTCTTACGCCCATTATTTTAGTACTACTAAGATGAAAATGAATAAAGAAGTACCTATAGAAGAAGAAGTCATACTGCGCCGCCCCGAAATAAACTGCAATTACGTCATTAAAATGATTATGTAAATATTTCATAAGAAAACTAACCATTTTAATGACGATTAATTACCAATCTGTCAGCAAAGGGCTTGCAATTCATGGCCTTTCATTGTATACCCAAATTAAACAGATGCCCAAATTAATAATTATATCTTCAAAATGGTCCGGACAGATTACACCGGACTTTGACGGATATTTTAGTATAGTATCTTCATAGTGATTGCCTCGTTGCTCTAGTGGTCGCAATCACGACTGCTGAGCATGAGGTCCTGGGTTCGGTTCTGGATTTTTGCCCGGTTCATGGCAACATGGGACTTAAAACATAACTGGCAAAATGTGGGTGTACTATTAGGTACACCTCTGCCTAACCCTTCGGGAATTACAGGTAGGTAGTAATTTTTACGTACCCGTTGAACTCTTCACAAGAAAGTGCCAACCCTAAACTGAATCGTTTACCTATAAATATTCCGCGGGTAAAATAATAAACCATTCATAGAGAACTCGTAGAACTGTTCATAATTTGAGTTCTTCAGAGGAAAATACTCGATTCCCAGTAATAATGAATTTCGCTAAGGTGTTGTTCTTTATGTGTGCCTGTTTCATGGCTCTGGCTACCGTGTCAGCAGCGCCTGGGAATTTCTTCAAAGACTTGGTAAGTTAATTGTGAATTTATTGCCTCTGTGCTTTATAAGACTCGTTTTAAGGCTAACAGCGATGCATAGGTGTTCCAATTTTGAATATGGATGTCGCATGTCGCATCAAAATTGGGCCAAAGTGGCAACAGATGGGTGGGATGGGTTCCGAACATCAGTACCAAGCGACGCGGTAGGCCCAGAAGGACATGGCGTGACGAGCTGGACTCTTATCAAAAGGATTGGGCCCAAACAGCCAGCGACAGAGATAAATGGAAAGAGGGAAGGGTGCCTTTGCCCTGCAGTGGGAGACATCAGAGTCATAATAAAAAGATAAAACAAATAATAGGTATATGCAAACGCCTCACTTTTCTCTTTCTTAGAGATGAGCTCGTGACTAAATAATAACTGCCGCTCGGGTCGATCTTTAGGTTAAGCTGCGCTTACCTAGGTTGGTCCGTGGATGGGTGACCACCCATTACATACCGAGTTACCTCCGTGCCTCGGAAAGCACGTTAAGCCGTTGGTCTCGGCTGTCATTTGTAGATCTTTGACAGTCGTTACAGGTAGTCAGTGGCCCGAAAGTCTGACAACCAGTCTTACCAAAGGGTATCGTATTACCCAGAACTAACTGGGTTGTGAAGGTCAGATAGTCAGTCGCTCCACGTAAAATACTGGTATTCAACTGCATCTGGTTAGACTGGAATCCGACCCAAACATATTTGGGAAAAGGCTTGGCAGATGATGAATAGCTTTACCACCTTAGGGATACTCACGCACTAAGCGTCTACGACCGTGACTTTTGGCCGCAGAAGATTTGACAAGGTAGAAAGTTTGGTCGCAAGACTGGGTCTCCGACCAGTTTTGTTCGAGGTTGTGGCCGGTCATGCGACACGTCGTGGTCATGACAGCGTAGTGCATCTCACGCACTACGCGGCCTTAAAGTTAAAAGTAACCTGCACGTCATAAAACTGGTCGAGAGTAAGTTGAATGTGATAGTTAGATACTTCTTATTATGTGGAGTCTTAATTCACTCACAGGGAGTTGTGATCAAGCGGTTCTTAACTTAATTATAACGAGTTAGTAGGCAACATGTAGAAAACAAACAAGATGAAAAAATAACAAAATTTACTTGAAACATTTTCGTCGAAACTCAAAAACACATTTTCAGTATCAAACAAAATGTTTAGCTTGAAAAGAGTTGTAAAAGGCACCAACGAAACAAAGGCCATTTCCGAAAATCAGTGTACTTTTACCTTTGAGCTTTCTTCAAAGTTTCAGGTATTACAAGACCTGTCAGAAACGCGCACTGAAAACTAAAATATATTTTTTCCTGGAATTTTTTTCCGGACGGTTCTGTTTTTTACTAGTTCAGTTAAATATACAGGACCTTTTACCAGGAATAAATAACCACCACTGGGCCACCGCTGCTCTCAGATTTTCTTTATTCGTGAAAACTGTGGGTTTTTTTTTAATTTCGGGAAAGTTTTGCTTGATATGACAAATCTTTCACATGTCTGATACATCATTGGTACCTAAGCCTTTTTCCACATATGTGTCCGCTTCCAGTCTAGCCGCATGCAGATGAATATCAGTATTGTACATGGAGCGACAAGCTGTTGGCAAGTCTGAATCAGACTGTCGTATTTCTTTGATGAACTGATTCGTTAGATGAATGCACGGAGCATGGAATAGACGCGCTGGCAGTGTCTAATGGGGGTCACCATCTGCCTAAACTTTTCCCAACGATTTTTGGGTTGACTTTCAGTCTAGCCGGATGCAGCTGAATATCAGTATTTTACATACAGTGCCATAAGTGACGATCGCCACCCAAATGGTAATTCGCGTCAGAGCGAATAAACGCTGACACGCTCTGTGTGTATGAAAACACACTTGACAATGCCGCGTCTTAGCAGCCGCCAAGGAGTGAATCTCATATTCGTATTTCATATTCATTTTATATTGTTTAAGTGGTGAATGAAAGTGTGCAAACTGACTTTGAAAATTAATTTATAATGTTAGAAAAAAACCAAAAAATAAGAAACAAAATGATTAACCTGTCAAGCGACATAATCCAATTCGCAACAATTTTAGCCGATCCTTTGTAAAAAAAGAAAAATTGAAGTTTTAAAAGTTTGTAGGTAATTATTTTTCTTCAGACTTCTTTTTCTTTTGTTTTATAATTGCAGAAAAAAGTAGGATTGGCAAAATAGATGATTAATGATCCTGGGGGCATAGACAGTGACATCAGTCAATGAAAACGATGATGTTATAGTGTGGTAGAACCTTTATTAAGTGTTTGGAGCACACCGGGATGTCGGGATACAGAGTCCAGGAAATAAAACAGCTGATCACGGTTACAAGTATATTCCGACTGACACACACGATGCCCGAGCGCTCGGCTACATTTTAGCCCCTACCCACATATTCTTAATATACAGTTCTTAACAATTATTTCTATCTACCTTAATCCTAATACGTCACACTTTAGTTGTAATCTCCCTATTATCAGTGAAGTTATAAATTAACTACCGAGGGAAACATGTATGTGTTATATAATTATCAGGCATAGGCTATCGGGAGCCACCTCATTGATAAGAGTTCTATTCGTGTCAGCCTTGGAATGTATTGGCAAGGAGTACTTAGGTAGGAATATTGACCGATGGGTAACTGGGGAGTTTCTTCCGACATTTCGTCTCTCCAAAATCAAAATCATTTATTTGCGTAAATAAGGTTGGTAAAATATACAGAATTAGCCCTCTTATTCTGCCTTATAAATATAATATAAAATAAAGTTACATATTTTATTTAAATTAATTAATTCATCATCATCATCTGCCTAGCCTTTTCCCAACTATGTTGGGGTCGGCTTCCAGTCTAACCGGATGCAGCTGAATACCAGTATTTTACATGGAGCGACTGCCTGTCGGACCTCCACAACCCAGTTAGTGCTAGGTAATACGATACCCGGCTGTTCTTATTTAGCCACGAGCTCCTCCTATTTAAATTAATTAATTATTGATCATAATCAATTTTATTTATTTGTATATTTGACTTTTGTATTTGTTACGGCTAAAGATGGGTGTGAACATAAACTTAAGATTAGCCGGCTAAATTTAACATAACCTAACCTAAGTTTAGCCGGCTAATCTTAGTTTATATTCACACCCATCTTTAGTCGCAACATAAATTTAAAAACCACGCATTCTAGGCTTCTTTTTCTTTCCACTCTTCTGGATGATGAGCATCGCGAACCCATTTTGTGTATAGTTTTAAATCTTGTCACGCCACTTTCACACGGCTTCACATACCTGAAAGTCCTTGAACCGTCTGCAGACGAAGATGTAAGTCCAACCTCAAACACAGGGGATACCTCGACGGATTTGCCTTACGGCTCCACACCCACGCCTTGCTGCTGCGGGACCAACTATTCCTAAGTCGGTTCGGATCGGGTCTTCTACCACTGGGCCACCATGACCTTCAACGCACCATATCTGCTCTTATCCCTTTTCCTGTGCCATGTATTTTCAGCTGCTGTGTCTACTTACCTCGTTGGTCTAGTGGTCGCAAACGCAACTGCTGAGGATGAGGTCCCTCAGTTTTTTCATCAGGAATTTCTCAGTACCCGCCAGGGAGGAGGGGAGGATTTGTGCCCGGTTGATGGGAATTGGCTTGCCTCCTATTATATGAGACTTGAAAACTTACTCTTAGGTACACCTCTGCCTAACCCTTCGGAGATTACAGGCGTGATGTTATGATTGTGTCTACTTCATGAACATTTCATTTCATACATAAACAAAAACCGGCCAAGTGCGAGTCGGACTCGCGCACGAAGGGTTCCGTACCATTTATAAAAACGGCAAAATGTCATGTCTGTTGTATGGGAGCCCCACTTAATTTTTTTTTTATTCTGTTTTAGTATTTGTTGTTATAGCGGCAACAGAAATACACCATCTGTGAAAATTTCAACTGTCTAACTATCACGGTTCATGAGATACAGCCTGGTGACAGACAGACAGACAGACAGCGGAGTCTTAGTAATAGGGTCCCGTTTTACCCTTTGGGTACGGAACCCTAAAAAGCAACAACTCCTTTGCAAAATTGTAATAAAATAGGATTGATTTATCACAATTTCAACGTCGTCTGACCAATGAAACGGCCTCTGTCCATATTTGAAACCAACATTAACCAAGTCACTGTTAGAAACAATGACCGGAAAATCATCAATTTCTTTGTTTGTTTGCTCGAGACTTAAGTTACTTTTATATTTTAGGGGAATCCTTCTATCCAAATCCAAGTTAATTTATTATTATGTTATTTTTATCAGTAAAGGTTAGACGCAAACTGTTTGATGTATTTAACATTTTCCTCTACAATGCATTAGCAATAACACAAAGAAAATATTTTTATGACTCAGCAGTATGTATATATAATTATAGTATTTTTAGGGTTCCGTAGTCAACAAACAAGGAACCCTTATAGTTTCGCCATATCCGTCTGTCTGTCTGCCTGTCCGCAGCTTAGCTCAAAGACTCGTAGTACTAGAAAGCTGGAAATTTGGCATGAATATACAGATTAGTTACGCCAACAAAGTATAGTGTTGTATGGTCCTCTTCTCTTGACACTTGAATGAGGTGGACAGGCTGCCGATATTGGTAAACTTTTTTGAAATAGTCTGTGGGAATGGTATTGATATTTTTTCATCACCTTTAACGCTGATAGAATGTTCTTTCAAGAGAGCTCAGTGATGAAGTAAATTTTCTGGTGAATTTTCTGTACATAAACGCACACCTTTTCCCCATGAGGGAGGGCAGAACAACAAAACACCACCTGCTTAGATTCTTTATCACAGTCGACGATTTGCTGTTACTATATAATTGGTGCTCGTAACCACTAGTTTAGTGCAAAGTTTTTGCAGTTGGCAGTTATTTTGGCAAATAGTTAAAGTCAGTTTTAGTTCGGTTTAAATTTATTTTATTTTATCAATCAGTTTACATGTTCGATGTTAATCCCCATGTCCTCTTCAAATATGTTGATAACTAGCTGTGGCACGCGACCTTCGTTCGCGTGAAATTATTATAAAATAATAATTATTATATAATAATTATAATTATTACTTCCCTATTTGAATCCGATTTTGTTAACAATTTCAAGGGTTTTTTTGCACGAAACCTTAATCCTTTCTATAAAGTCTAAAGTTAACCCTTATAACATCAGCTATCTGCCAGTAAAAGTCCCGTCAAAATTGATCCAGATACTTCAATTTTATTTATTTGTATAGATTTATAATGTTTACCCTGTGTATTAGATTTAATAATTCCTGTTCACTGCAATGTTTGTTTGCGATGAGAAAATAAACATATTATTATTTATTGCTGAATATCATTATAAAGGTACTTTACAATGCAGGGGTTTCTCCATTTCTAAAGTCTGGAATAGTTACTCACCTTATGAACTTATTATCATGTTTCATTTAAAAGGAGCATTCGAAATGAATACGTACTGCACTAAGGCTAAAGATTATTTTCCATTGCCATTGGTAAAGAAAGCCAAAAACAGGAAAATCTGTCTTAAAGTTTGAATGTAAGAATTATTTTCGAATGGCTTGTGTTTTTCATTCTTAGTATCGATGATTCAGCGCCAGGACTTAATGGAGTAAGTATATAAGAAGAACTTTAGTTTCGAGATATCATTCTACTTGCAAACTTTAACAAAGTCACTATAAGAGGTGCACGGTAGTGTTCCAAGCCAAGTTCTAATTAAATTAAAAAAATATATCAAAATGAATTCCAAAATCGTCATCTTTCTGTGCGTTTGCTTCGTCATTATGTCTACGGTATCCGCTTGGGATCTCTTTAAGGAAATTGTAAGTTTTATTATAATTTAGACGATTTAATACTACCATTTTTATTTAATTGACAAGAACTAGTTAATTTGAAATGCAGCTTCTACACCCGTTTGTCTCTAGAAGTAACAAGATATGCATGGATTTCTGGTTTCAATTCCCGGGTCAGGCGAAGTGTTTTGTTTTTCTTCCAATAATAACATAGTAGCAGCTTGTAGTTTCTACTGACTTTGTGCCCTGATATCATAAAAAAACCACTGTTCAGTGCGTACGACTCCACGAACTTGTGGAAATGTTTCTAATTACTGGTTTCACGTAATTCATTACTACTTCGCCCGCGTAGATTTCGGTAACAATCCCACAGGATCATAATATCGGGATAAAATGTGTTAATATAGGTTATAAACTATCTGTATGTCAAATTTCGTCCAAATTCGTTATCAAGTTTTTGCGTGAAAGACTAACAAGCATCTATCCATCCATCCACAAAAACTTTCGCAATAGTAATAGTAGTAATATATAATGCATATGTAATAATGTATATGTATGTGTATGGCTGTTGGGGGCAGCCTCAACAGCTTCTTGCAGCTCATTGTTGGGAGAATGGACAGGGAGAGCTCACTAATGGAGCATTGGACGAAACTCCATGTACGAGTTGTGCGGTCCTAATTGTATATATATTTGTTGTCATTGTTGTGTTGTTTCTTTGTCGCATTATATTATTTAAAACCTGTATGGATTATTACATGTTATGTAATTTATCTGAATTAAATGAATTGAATTGAAATTGAATAATGAGACTGTACTACACCCCTGTCTCTTAAGCCTCAAATTCGGTGGAGATTCTCTTGCAACGTGTAGCGGGGCGTTTAATGGAACTGCCCATATGCCTCGCTAAAAGCAAAACGTTTCCGAATTTGCGACCTTATCCTTTCGGGATAATTACTGATATTGTGGGATTTCTGGGGTCTGGGTTCCTCGTCGGGTGGCAGAGTTCGGACAGCGCCACCGAGGCCAGCCTAATAAAAGGTGGCGAGATGACCTGGACGCGCCTCATGAAGGCTGGTTCGAGGTGGCGCAGGAGAAGAGTACCTGGAAGGATATAGGCGAAGCCTTTGTCCAGCAGTGGACATTCACGGTCGCAAAAAAGAAAAATTGGGAGTGAAGTGTGTGATGTTGATGGTGTTAACAATATTTTTGTTTTTTCAGGAGGGAGTTGGACAAAGAGTTCGTGACGCCGTCATCAGTGCTGGCCCGGCTGTGGACGTACTTACGAACGCCAAGCGATTGGTCGATAGTTCGAGTGAAGAAGATTAGAAACTATGCTATAAGATAGATGTAGTTACATATTCAGTGGCGTAGCGTGCCTTGGCGGGGCCCCGTATAAAAATTTGTTTGAGGGCCCTTAGGAAGGGTAAAGACTTCTCGCAAAAGAAAAAAAAAATGTTTGCATAAAATTACAAGAAATATTTATTCATCATAATTATCTATGTCACTTTTTCCAAAATGTTTACAAACAATTCAAATTAAATATATACTTTCCTTGCCTTTTTTTCGGCAAACTGATTTATTAAATCATTTATAGCAGATGATGACTTTAGTTTTTCTAAAGTTTCTGCCTCTATGAAAGAAATTGCTTTTTTTGATTTTTGTCATTTCTGAAAAAAAAAAAACTGAGACGTTTTTATTAATTTTTGCTTACGCACGTTGGGGGCCCCCGTGGCTCGGGGGCCCCGTATAACTGATACGGCAGATACGGCGTTAGCTACGCCCCTGTACATATTATAAGTATCATAAATACCCAGTTTTCGTAACAATAATCAACAAAAATTTTGCTTATTTTACGTTTTTTGGTCCAAAAGTCGAGTTTAATTTTTCATAAATTTTGTATATTTTCCATTTCACCGACGTTTTTAAGGATATTATTTCACTTATTCGTACAGTAGGTATTATTATACTAATTAAATTCTGTGAGAGTTTTTGGACCGATTAAGTTTTTACGCAATGTTATTATAAAATGTTCTGTTTTGGCAGCATTATGTTTATTGTATCATTACTTAAAGCAAAATTTAACCATCCTGTTATTACTTTAGAATATCAAAACATGTAAAACCGTCTACTAGAAATAAATTTTTAATCATAGCTTAAAATAATTATTTTTACCTGTAAGTATACCCAAACATCGTGAGGAAATCTGAACCAAGTCAGAATTTACCAAATCATCTTTAGCAAGACGTAGTGATGCCTTCTCTATATCAGCAGAGGCATGTGCGTCATATTGGAACACTGATAGTCTGGTAATAAAGTAAAATTGTTTTAACCTATTTATGTAATACGAACTAAAATAGGTCACTTCTACAATCTCAAAAAGTAATCACAACATAGCAGGTAATCTTAAAAAAAAAACTAATAATTATAACGTAACATAATAAAGATTAGAAACTGTACTTATATAACTTTTATTATTTCAGTTTCTTGACAGGAAATAATAGTGCATATGAAATATTGCTCGAACAAGACTTGTGAAAAATGGTACAATACACTTCAGTATTTTTATTACTGTGTAAGTAACTGTCGTATATTTTCATTGTTGACTGTATAAAGGGTGTAACAAGACCCTTAACGAAGCCGAAAGGTACTTGTTTTCCTCGTCATTGCGATATATTTTTTGTTCTAGACCATACCTGGGAACCTTGTAGTTATGGAGATATTGGGGGTCAAAGTTCCAAATATTTCACAAGTTTTTATTTATGTATGATTTTTACTTTAGATACACCCACGACCCCCGTACTATTCAATCCATCCATTAGCACAATGTTTTGAGTGCGTTACATTGAGTCCTACCGTAAAACGTGATTTTATACGCCAATAAAAGAAGTCGTTTCGTAGCAATAATTTTTGCGTAAAGTTATTTAGTTTGATGTACATAATGCTTGGCTCGTGAAGGGTTCGTTTACACCCTATATTGGTTGTACAACAAAAAGTACTACAGATATTTGGCTTTCACTTGCCTCATGCCGATCACCAAACTCTGTTCGAAATCTTTCATCGCTGGATCATGTTCAGGTTGGCTTAGCTCAGCATCATATGCCTAGCCTTGTCCCAATTATGTTGAGGTCGGTTTCCAGTCTAACCCGATGCAGCTGAATACCAGTATTTTACATGGAGCGACTGCCTATCTATCCTCCACAACCCAGCTAGCACTAGGTAACACGATACCTTTTGGTAAGACTGGTTGTCAGACTTTCGAGCCACTACTTTAACGACTGTCAGAGATCTACAAATGACAGCCGGGACCAACGGCTTAACGTGCTTTCCGAGGCACAGAGGAAACTTGGTATGTAATGGGTGTTCACCCATCCATAGAACAACCTCGGCAAGCGCGGCTTAACCTAAAGATCGACCCAAGCGGCTGTTATTATTTAGCCACGAGCTCCTCTTCTGTTGATACACAGCAAACATAATAAAATGTATTTGGCAACTAAAATCATACCTATGTCTATCCTTCTCCCAACTATATTGCGTCCGGCTTGACCAGATGCAGCTGAATACCAGTATTTTACATGGAGCGACTGCCTCCACAACCCAGCTTACATTGGGTAACACGATACTCTTTGGTAAGACTTTCGAACCACTGACTACCTTAACGACTGTCAAAGATCTACAAATGATAGCCGGGACCAACGGCTTAACGTGCTTTCTGAGGCACGAAGGAAACTCTTAGACCAACCTAGGCAAGCGCGGCTTAACCTAAAGATCAACCCAAGCGGCTGTTATTATTTAGCCACGAGCTCCTCTTCTGTTGGTACACAGCAAACATAATAAAATGCATTTGGCAACTAAAATCATACCTATGTCTATCCTTCTCCCAACTATGTTGCGTTCGGTTTGACCAGATGCAGCTGAATACCATGAACTCTTAAACATTTCCGTTTTATTATTATCAATCTCTAATAAAGTAGTCCTTACATTGTCACCATTACTATTCTTCTGCCCTTATCGTAATTTATATGGGGTTGGCGCAGTATGCCTTCTTCTTCCACATTTCTCTATTACTCGTTATTTCATCAGACACCTCCTTTCCAGGCATATCACCCTTTACACAGTCCATTCATCGTTTCTTTGGTGTTCTTCTACTCTTATACCCATCCAAATTTTCCTCACGGCATTTTCCTCATTCTTCCGTATCCTTGCCCATACCAAGCAAACCGATTACCACACAACTGTTCAGTCACTTACAGTACTTTTCAGTTTATAGTCCTAGCCTTGTATCTCTTAAGGCTCTTAGGGCCCAAAACTGCCTAAATAGAGTAGCCTCCATGAAACGGGTGCCATATCGTTATAGTATCGATTTGCCGTTACCACTATAGGTAGGTCGCTCTAGCCAATCCAGCTGTTCCGAGATGTTGATAGAGGGTCTTGATTATTAGGCCATTGAACATGCCTAAAGGCTATTAGTATCGCACGGTAACTGCCAAGGAATCGATGCCTAACTTGATTTTGAGTAAGCTCGCTTTTGTCTACATCAAATATAGAATAACGTGTATTTATCGATACAATTGAATTGATTTGTGAATTCAGAAACTAGCTTACGGTAACAACATTTTTATCTGATGCTTTACTAAAATTCGCGCCATGATTTGCATTTACAAATTAAAGCTTTTAAATCACTACATATTATAAAACAAAGTCGCTTTTCTGTCCCTATTTCCCTTTGACCGCTTAAATCTTTAAAACTACGCAACGGATTTTGATGCGGTTTTTTTTAATAGATAGAGTGATTCAAGAGGAAGGTTTATATGTATAATAACATGCTTAATATATTAGAGAACCACTGATAATTTCAAGATTTCTATTGTGAAGTCGTAAATAATTTCATTTTTTTCCGCTTACATTGCAAACGCAGGCTGAACCCTACGAGATTTATCAAAATAATGTACTAAGTATTGTACACATTAAAAAGGTCTACAGAAAACTCCGCGATGGTATATGTCTATCTCTTATGGATATCCCACAATAACATGTTTTTGTCATTTACTTTTTACGCCAAATAATGGCTAATTTCCGAAGCGATTTTAACCAATACGGCATTAATCCTTATCCAATTAAATACCTTAAATATATTGTTGATTTAATATAGATCTATATGGCCCTTTACAGCATATGATTTAAATGAATATTTTCGAAGATATTACAGATTTAAAAATTGCGGGACGTAGCGTTTGCGCCGGCACCGGCCGGCGGGCGTGCGGGCCACGGGCAGTAATGAATAAATCAAAACTACTGGATCAATTTTAATCATTTTTTCAGTGAGTGACATAGGCTATATATTTTACACCCGAAGCCGAAGTGGGCCGCTATGTTTTTATATACAACGTTCACAGTTTTTCTGTAGTGTATTTAGTATCAGCATTGCACCCGTGCGAAGCCGGGGCGGGTCGCTAGTAAAATAATATTTTTTATTTACCTGAACTCGGCGGTTCACTAGAATGGAAAACTTTCAATCGAAAATATAAAAACCAGATATTGTGATGATGATTGCTGTTTTTGTTTTATTTTGATCGTAACGGCAGGCACTTGAGCCAGTCTTACGACCTCGTTGTCCAGTATGTAGGTAGTGGGGATCAGATGGGCAGTTAGTAGCTCCATGTAAAATAGTAGTATTCAGCTGCGTCGCTTACACCGCGATTCGACCCCCGTTGGGTAAAAGTTCAGTAGTTAATGTTTCAGGTTTTCATTCCAGTACTGATGGTTATATGTAGCAACTGCTTACGAACTTACGTCAACAGCAGTCACCCAAAACCTTGGAAAGTTATATACTATCCAAAGAAAACACTATTTCACAAAGCTGATTTGATTGACTATGGATGTATCACATTCATCAAAAGATGTCCTGCAATATACAAGTAAGTAAATTCTTAGTATATTTTGAGGCTGAAAAAATATAGCATAGTCAGCCTATAACGTTCCCACTGCTGGGACACACAGCCTTCTCTCTAGAGATGGGCTATAATCCACCACGCGGGCCCAGTGCGAGTTGGTAGATGTCACATGTCTACGAATTTTTGGTTCTAGGACATGCCGGTTTCCTCACGATGTTTTCCTTCACCGTTTTTGAGAGCAGTGGTGATGAAATAAATTACACAAAGTGATGCCTGGCCTACTCACGACTTACTGTTCATAAGACGGAGCCGCCACCACTGGGCCACTGCTGCTCTGCCACTGGGCCCTGAAAAAATATAATTTTGGATATTTGTACAAAATTGTACAAATATACCATGGGTAAAGGAAAGAGTTAAAGTATATACGCGGTGGAAGGCACGGACGTTAAAATGGTTACCATGTGTGTGTCTTTCCCCTACCCCAATTTTTCATCGGTATTTTGTATTCAATCAGTTGATCCAGAATTCCAGACGTACTGATCGTGTAGGTATTTCAGTTTTGTAAGAAACAGCGGTTTATTTTAAAAACAGAATGATGTACTGAATACCCGTTTTAGCGCTGGTGTCCATTCCACCGCGTATATACTTAAACTCTTTTCTTTTCCCATGGTAGGCAGAAAAAAGGTAGAAATTACTTAAACGATACTTTCTACGATCCTAATGAAGACTGTATACTCTCGCCGAGACAACCTGAGGCACGGCGAGTGGAGAGTGTAATAGCAGCGCTCGGCTAGCCTCGGTGTTCCTCGCCTACTCTCTGTCCTGTGTCGGTTTGTTGCGAGACGACTCGGGAGAGACAGAGAAAGAACTCTGCGTCGAAAATGTGCATTCACCATCGCACACTACTTTTGTCGTTTACGTTCATGTATTTGGTCATAACAGGTCTGATAAATATCCAACGAAAATTCAGTGTAGAATCAGTTTTCTAAATAAGATGAGTGTGATAAACAATATTCATTGTGGTATTGAATTGACACGGTTGATTAAAAATATAGCAATGCGTTGAGAATTATCTTTCAAATCTTTGACATTTTCATAGCAAAGTGTGTAGCAGTTTAAAGGTACTCGCAGGTGATTCTTATCCAATATGACATCGGGGAACCCACACTGTTTCCTCGTAGTGGATTCTGCTTTCAGTAAAAGTCTGACACTCCCTTCCGCTCCGCCCAGAGCGGGAGGGGTAATTTGATGATTTCCCATCAGATAAAAAGGCGACTTTAGATAGACACTACCAGTTATTGAGAGGAGCACACCAGCGGATGAAATAAATGCGTGTCTGATAGCGTCGCCACTGTGAACTCTCCTGGATCTAAAAGTTCCATTTTACATGCAACATGCGCGTCCAACTGTACAACGATCACGAAGCAGATATCTTTGCGAATAGGCTGCTGCAAATGGGAAAGGGTCGTCTGGAATCGGACGCAGATGGGAAATCTCTATTTTCCGAAGGATTTTCCCATCCAGTGGCTACAGAGGATGAACTTATCATACATGTTTTTCTCAATTTGGAGGTTAATTTAAAAAAAAATTAGAGTGGTTGTGTGAGTGGGCAGTGCTGTCGCCAAAGAGCGAGTGGGTCAGTAAATTAAAAAAAAAAATTACATTATGGTCGACAATTCAAAAGTATATCACACATCCATAGACACTGTGATGGCTAATGACTATAATACTGACTAGCCCGTTGAATTTCTCAACTCTCAACTTGTTACAGACGTAATGTAGTTTGTGCTCGTCACTATGATGGACACTATAAAACGTTTGATAACTACTGTGAAATGGAATATGAAAACTGCAATAGTTGGCGACGTAAGTAGTCTTTTGTTATTTAATTACTTTTTCATTTATGCATCAACACAACACACGTGTTTTTGTAGTTATATAGTAGTGTTCCCGGCCGTTTTCGGGAATGATCGGTCAATCTCAGTGTCGAATCAGCTTCACTCTCTGTTACTTTAGTCTCATAGTCTCCCGCAAGATCAAAGTGCTAGCTGTCCAGGGTGCGCTGGAATCGTAATTCGATTAAGATTAACGCCACTCGGGGAGGCTCCTTTCATGCATCCTAATTTCTCTCCTGCCCGTCGTGCACAATTAATTGCACCCTCCATGTTACTACGCACTGGTCGGAAAAAATCTAAGTTACGGAGAAATTCATAATGGAAAAACCTGATTACACTGGAATCTAACCCAGATCCCACGCTCAACAGTCGCAGGCGCGACCAATGGGGTCTCTGTTACGAACGGGGCTGAAGATTCCAGAGTTTACAAATATCTTGGTAAACATTTTTTTCCATAGTCTATATTGTCCCACTTCTGGGCAAAGTCCTCCCCATAGTCTTTCACTCTTCTCTCCGTGCGGTTTTCTCCTCAGTAAACATAATTTATTTTTTCAGAATGGACCTTGCTCAAGCACGTAAGATGTTGACGGAAAACAATATTGCTATAAATTTATTATAAGGCGCTTAAAATTAAATCAGTTTATTAAAGAAGAATAAGAATCAAAATATCTTTATTTGCGTGAAATATGGTACATTGAGGTGTTAAAGATGAATAGGTTCTACATAATTATTCAAAAATTCAGCATGCAAATATTGATACCTAAAATATAAATTTAAAATATAAAGTTTAGATAACAGACAGTGTTAAGAGTTACAAATTCAACTAAAAATAATTAACAATGAGTACCTATCAAAATATTTATATTATGTAGTATTTTTACACATAGTTAGGTTGGTACGTACAGTGAAGCCATTAGGTACAGTTGGGCTTGAAAGTTAAAAATTCACTTATTGTGTAAAAAACATTGTTAAATAGCCATCTTTTTTGTTGTTTTTTAAAATAAGTAAATGGGTGTTCTTTTATTAGTTTAGGTATTTTGTTGTAGACTTTGACAGACATACTATAGCAGTTATTTTGAAAAAGTGTGCTCCTGCATCTTGTGACAGCAAGACGAGTGGGATCTCTTGAGACAAATGTTTTGTTTTCCGAGGCTTTAGCATAGATATCTAGGTGTTTTCGCACAAATATTCCCACTTCTAGTATGTATAGACTAGAGTGAGTAATCCTAATTTTTTAAAGAAGGGTCTGCATGATTCCAACGCAACGGCCCGACTCCACAGATGGCTCTTATACATTTTTTTTTTGGTTATAAAAACTTTTTTGGCGAACGAGTAGAACGAGCCCCATATGAGTAGACAGACCCAACGTCCCCATGGTACGCAGCCATAGCAGATTTTATGTTTGACAATTTCCTGAGCTTTTATAATGCGTAGACAAATTTATTTAAATTAGAGCAGATGCGATTTGTGTGTGCTTTCCAGTTACAATGTCTGTCTAAGGTTATACCTACGAACTTTGTGTCCAGGTATTCTTCAATTTTAATGTTATTATAATGTATGTCTAAAGGTATGATGGATGTGTTATTATAGTTTGAAAATTGCAGGATTTTAGTATTCGAAATATTAGCTGTAAGGTTGTTGTCTTTGAGCCAATTCATTATTATATCTATGGTGTTTCTTAGTGAATCTTCATACTTTATATTTGGCTCATCTGGCACAATAACAGATATATCGTCCGCAAATAGAATTCATTGATGTTTTGTTACTAGAGGGACATCATTTATATATATAAGGAATAAAAGAGGACCTAAGACACTTCCCTGAGGGACTCCAAAATTGTTTGACTCAAAGATAGACCTCCATGGAGTAGATACAAGATGATCATTCAGCTGATTTATTTCGACGCATTGTTTTTATTACTTATACAGGGTTATTTGTAAAACACCAGCAACCTCTTAAGAGGTCATTGTACTCATCATTATGAACAACTTTTATTATGGGACCAAATCTGAAATCGCGAAAAAAAAATCAGCTGTTTCCTACATTTTGACGAGTTAATCGATCATAAATGTAGGGAACAGATGTTTTTTTTTTCGCGATTTCAGGCTTCTAATCCAATCGAGTGCCTTACCACGGATTCCATAAAGTTCGCATTTTCTTAAGATTTGATTTCTTTCGTGTTACTGGTAACTAAGTTGTGGAGGTCAGATAAAAAGTCACACCATGTAAAATTCTGGCATTCAGCTGCAACTGGTGTGACTGGAATCTGTCCCAAACATAATCGGGATTTTGAGATTTTTTGACTAGGCAGGTCATGTTGAGACTGATTGCTCGTCTTTAAGAGGGAACAGGGACTGCGAGGCAGGTTTTTGAAGAAACTATTGCCTGCGCGTTTCGTATTTAAAAGAGGACACTGTATGTCATTTTTGATGGGTCGTTTTTTAGGGTTCCGTACCCAAAGGGTAAAACGGGACCCTATTACTAAGACTCCGCTGTCTGTCTGTCTGTCTGTCTCCAGGCTGTATCTCATAAACCGTGATAGCTAGAAAGCTGAAATTTTCACAAATGATGTATTACTATTACCGCTATAACAACAAATACTAAAAAATAAAAAAAAATGAAATATTAAGGGGGGCTCCCATACAACAGATATGATTTTTTTGCCGTTTTTATAGATAATAATGGTACGGAACCCTTCGTGCGCGAGTCCGACTCGCACTTGGCCGTTTTTTTTCTTTACTTCTTAGTTGCTGAAAGAAAGGAAATAATAGACCTTTATTTTATGAAAAAAAAAATATTACTCAAGGGCAGTTTCAGAAGGAAAAAGGGAAATTACATGTATATGAAGGATCGCAGCAACTGTTCCCTCTTAACTTATACTATTAATATCACAAGTAATTTCAGCTCCAGAAATAGTTTGAATCTAAAGTCTTAAACCGATAAAGGGATTATGTGGGATTTTCTCTGAATTTTCTTTGTTCTTGTTAACATCAAAGAGCCTTTCACCCATGTAGCCAATATAAAGTTGAGGGTCAAATATTCAGGAATTAGAAGGATACCTACGTGGAATTTTCACTTTAGTAACAAATATTTGATAATATTACGTTACAGTTTTGTTTAAATCCCATGTAATGAATAGAGGGAGAGCATATTGCCATCAACCGGTCTCAAAACTAGACTCCATGTTTGTTGCTAAAAAACCGGCCAAGTGCGAGTCGGACTTGTGCATGAAGGGTCTTCCGTACCATCGTAGTCGGCAAAATTAAAGGGGGCTTCCCTTTAATTTTTTATTTTTGTTTGTTGTTATAGCGACAACAGAAATACACATTCTGTGAAATTTCAACTGTGAAAGACTAGCAATTCAGGATCATGAGATACAGCCCGCTGACAGACAGATGGACGGACAGCGGAGACCAAGTAATAGGGTCCCGTTGGTGGGAGCCCTAAAAAGGGGAACATTAAAAAGTCATAGTTTTACTTTCTAACCATCATTAGTTATCGTTTAATTTAAACATATCTTTCGTTTGGTGCTTCAGTTTGAGTTTCTTCGGTTTGGGCCGCTGGTTCTGGTGGTGGCTAAGGTTCTGGTTGTGGCTGTGGTTCTGGTTGTGGTTCTGGTTGTGGTTGTGGTTCTAGTTATGGTTCGGGTTGTGGTTGTAGTTCTGGTGGTGGTTGTGGTTGTGGTTCTGGTTGTGGTTGTGGTTCTGGTTCAGGATGTTGTTGTGGTTCTGGTGGTGGTTGCGGTTGTGGTTCTGGTTGTGGTTCTGGTTGTGGTTCTGGTTGTGGTTCTGGTTGTCGTTCTGGTTGTGGTTCTGGTTGTGGTTCTGGTTGTGGTTCTGGTTGTGGTTCTGGTTGTCGTTCTGGTTGTGGTTCTGGTTGTGGTTCTGGTTGTCGTTCTGGTTGTGGTTCTGGTTGTGGTTCTGGTTGTGGTTCTGGTTGTGGTTGTGGTTGTGGTTGTGGTTCTGGTTGTGGTTCTGGTTGTGGTTCTGGTTGTGGTTCTGGTTGTGGTTCTGGTTGTGGTTCTGGCTGTGGTTCTGGTTGTGGTTCTGGTTGTGGTTGTTGTTCTGGTTCTGGTTGTGGTTGTGGTTCTGGTGGTGGTTGTAGTTCTGGTTGTGGTTGTGGTTCTGGTGGTGGTTGTGGTTCTGGTGGTGGTTGTGGTTCTGGTTGTGGTTGTGGTTCTGGTGGTGGTTGTGGTTGTGGTTCTGGTTGTGGTTGTGGTTATGGTTCTGGTGGTGGTTGTGGTTCTGATTATGGTTATGGCTTTGGTGGTGGTGGTGGTGGTGGTGGTGGTTCTGGTTGTGGTTGTGGTTATGGTTCTGGTGGTGGTTGTGGTTCTGATTATGGTTATGGCTTTGGTTCTGGTTGTGGTTCTGGTTGTGGTTCTGGTTGTGGTTCTGGTTGTGGTTCTGGTTGTGGTTCTGGTTGTGGTTTTGGCTGTGGTTCTGGTTGTGGTTCTGGTTGTGGTTGTTGTTCTGGTTCTGGTTCTGGTTATGGTTGTGGTTCTGGTGGTGGTTGTGGTTCTGGTTGTGGTTCTGGTGGTGGTTGTGGTTGTGGTTCTGGTTGTGGTTGTGGTTATGGTTCTGGTGGTGGTTGTGGTTCTGATTATGGTTATGGTGGTGGTGGTGGTGGTGGTGGTGGTGGTGGTGGTGGTTCTGGTTGTGGTTCTGGTTTTGGTTCTGGTTGTGGTTCTGGTTTTGGTTCTGGCTGTGGTTCTGGTTTTGGTTCTGGTTGTGGTTCTGGTTTTGGTTCTGGCTGTGGTTCTGGTTCTGGTTGTGGTTTGGGGTCGTCCACGAATTCTGCGTCACATGGACCATCGCGAAAATATCCCCAGGCACCTAGAAAAAAATACAATAATATTACATAACATCATGCTTGATACCCTGAAGGGTTTGGCAGTAATACACATCTTACTAAAATTATAAATGCGAAAGTTTGGATGGATGGATTTTTGTTACTTAATACACCCGAACTGCTAAACGGATTTGGATGAAATTCAACACACAGATAGGTTATAACCTAGATTAACAAATAAGTTATTCATCTTATTAAAACCCATCAAAATTTCCACGCGAACGGAGTCGCGGTCAATAGCTAGTTTATTTATTTTTGCCAGCATAAGTTAGTCACCCATATTTCATTAATTATGTTTAAGTCCCATGTAATAAGGGGCAAGCCTATCGTCATCAATCGATTGATAATAAGGACTTCCGGCTGTCCGACCTGGGTCTTTTTGTTTAGGCCTCCCTTAGTGTTCCCCGTAGTTAACTTAGTGTAGTAAGCCTCCTAGTCCTGTTTATACGTGGTTCTAATCTTCCTTGAAACAGGACGCCTGATCTTAATAACCAGATTATCTTAATTGCCACTTAGAAGCTTTAATGAGAGTTCAGCTATTTACTACATAAGTAGATAGCTCCTCGTGGAAGTTAGGCCATTTACTTAATATACTAGTTGTGTTCGTGGTTTTACTCGCATTTAGGTATGAGCTAATAAGGGACCTACGGGGGATCCTTAATTATGCAGGTCTAGTTGAAAACCAGCGTCAGGGACTAGTTGTCCGGCATTTTACTGAACTGGGCCTAGAGCTGTGACGTGACGTGATTCCATAGAGATTTACGCTTTGTAATGGGCAACTACAGTACTTTCACAAGTTATTATGCCTTGTGTCTGTGACTGTAGTTTCACCTTCTTTGTTTTCTGACATTCAAAACTGCCTGCAAATGCATTGAGTTTGAGTTTGACGCACACAGTGTTACATTTTTAGTTTAGGTTTTTTTTTCACTTTTATTATTTTTGTTTTATTTTATTTTGTGTGCAGCTGTGACGTGTGCCAAGCAAAAGTATTTTTTTTTTCTTTCTATGTGATAATCGACTGTCATGGTATGGCCAAGAGATGCGAAGGAATGAGGAAAATGTTGCGGGGAATGTTTTGAGTATGAATGTGGATGGCTATAACATTAGCGGACGATTTTCGTTGTGCAAGTATTTCCGTTGATGTGAAATTGATTATATTAAACGTAAATACCTAAGAAGATTTCTTGGCGTAGAGATAAGTAAGAGTAATAACATAACATCACGGCCCTTTTTAATGTATACTACATTTTGAGGATAGTATTTTGTGGAGTGGATGAATGAAGGCGACTAACAAAAGGTATGTGCAAGGTAAATGTGAGTGGCAGCGCTGGGAGGGGACGCCCTAGAAGTACGTACACTGATCTTCTAGTAGTAAGTACTACGCACCTGAACTTTCTGAAGAACCTCACTCTTCAGAAAGGTCAGGTGCGTAGTACTTGCAACCGGCGTGCGTGTATGACCAGATAACATGTATGAACGTGGACGAGGCAAAAAAGGAGTATGTAAGGATCGTAGCAGGTGGCATTCTGTGGTTTCTGCCTGGTATGTACATTTTGAAGTATCATGCCATCAACCGGGCACAAATCCAGACTCCGTCGCTGCTACTGAGAAATGCCTGATGGAAACATCAAGCAACACTTTGCCGACCCTGAGTATTAAAACCAGGGCGTCACGCTCAACAGAAGCGCCTACAAACATTATACTAATGCGGCAGTAATTTACCGTTTTCATTTTTGCAGTTTTCATAAATCATTTCACAAATTGATGAGAACGTTCCTTTGGTTGAGGTACTTTTGTCTATTGAACATATTCGAGGATCGTAGTCTTGTCTGAAAAAAATGTTTTATTTCAGAAGTGTTATCCAAATATGTATCGGAATATCGAGTACCTCATCAGCAGCTTACCACTGATCCACTGCTGGCCGTAAGCCTGTCCAATCGCACGCCATTCATCTCGATTTTCTGCTTAAGGTGAAACCACCAGGGTAGTGTCAGGTTATATGTTGATGCCTGTGGACGGTGAGTAATGGGCTAGCTCGCCGTCCGTCCGTCTTATGACGACAGGCCGTGTCGACGGCGCGTTCATGTTCCACGCGCGCCTCAAAGAGATGTCAGCAAACAGTAACCCCCAGTGGCCTGCAAGGGCCGATGCCTGCCAGGGCTGCGGGACTGTTCGAAAGAGATACCGCGGCCCTGGAACATAAAGGCCAAAAGAAGGACATGGATGGTTTTTAGTCAGTAAAAGTCTGACACTCCCTTCCGCTCCGCCCAGAGCGGGAGGAGTCATTTGATGATTTCCCATCCAAAAAAAAAAGGTTGTATGTTGATAATATGATTCGTTCAATATAAAGCCTGACACTGACCTGTAAATTGCAAAAAACGAGAAGAGAAAATTTAAGAAAATTTTAATTTCGCGAACTACCCTGCCGCTTCTACCTTAAGGGAATACTAATTAAAATTGGCTTATTTGCCACCCGCCATCATGTTGGCTGAAAACCAACACAGGTAGACATAGGCCTTCCGAAAACGTCATCAAAATTGATAAACGACTTACCAATGCATGTCTGGTTACTACATAAAAACAAATTGTCGGTCTCAAAAAATAAACATTTTTCCATATAATTATTAGGACCGACTCTGTTGAGCGCAGAGCTAAGAAGCTCATTGGTGACGATTAGCTTGTGGGTACCTAGCTTCATAGTCTGACCCACCGGCGCAAGGTTGCATGTCTGTCGGTCTTTTACAGGCTGTACTTCGGTGAGTGTGCCCAAGAGCTCCACGAGATCATTCCACCATCTCCCTTCTTTCATCTGGAGTCCAGACGTACTGCAGGTTATCACCCATTTCTTGTCGATGTTCCACACATTTGCACCAAGCGCTTAGCTACATCGTTTATTATGCGCACAGCCAAGGAGTTGAATTCCCTGCCTTCGTCGGTGTTCCCAAGTTCATATGACCCCAATCTATTCAAGTTTACTTTTGGCTTAGCTCGTTCCATCGTCAACCTCATCTCTGTCCTTAGGACTAGATTGAGGTCAAGAGTAGGCCCATTTAATATAAAAAACCGGCCAAGTGCGAGTCGGACTCGCGCACGAAGGGTTCCGTACCATTATCTATAAAAACGGCAAAAAAAATCATATCTGTTGTATGGGAGCCCCCCTTAATATTTTTTTTTTTAATTTTTATTATTTGTTGTTATAGCGGCAATAGTAATACATCATTTGTGAAAATTTCAGCTTTCTAGCTATCACGGTTTATGAGATACAGCCTGGAGACAGACAGACAGACAGACAGCGAAGTCTTAGTAATAGGGTCCCGTTTTACCCTTTGGGTACGGAACCCTAAAAAGGTATGACTTACTTACGTACTTACTTTTTTGTGTGGTAGGTCTTTTATATGAAATAGGTGATTTTTTTAAAATTACCAGTAAATAAAAAAATGCGTTCGAAATAATGTACATATTAAGTCCCTTCCACCCTGTTTAGTTCTTATTTCAAACTCTGGCCTGATGCTATAAATTGTGTCATGATTACGAAAAAAATGTGTTTAATAAGACTTTTGTAGTCCATTTGTTTCAACGTAAAAAAATAATTACCGAGGTTTCTGAGAAGTCCTACACAAGCTGTATGAGTCCATGCAGTCTTCGTAAGCTAGGTCCTCATCCGTCTTGTTGTACATCTTTTCCTTTAGATCATCAGGCAACTTCCGATCCTCATACGGCTTCAGAGGATACGGTAAAAACTCATATGGTATACCATATGAGTTATTACCGTATCCTCTCATCTCATAAAGCTCATAAATTTGGGCTGATATTTGTGAGGAGGCTAAAGAAAAATTAATCATTAATACAACATCAATCCTGATTAATACTACGTGCTTTTTGTTTAAAGTAGGTATTCGGTCATCGTCATCGCAGGAGGAGTTCATGGCTTATTAAATAAAGCTGCACGGATGGATCTTCAACGTTAAGCAACGCGTGTCAAGGTCGGTCCGTGGATGGGTGACCATTTCATAAATAACTTTTCCATGCCTCGAGAGACCTCTGTAAATCGTTGATCTTGGCTGTCATTTGTATACTTTTAATTGACAGTCGTTACAGGTAACCAGGACCCTGAAAATCTGACAACCAGTTTTACCACGGGGTGACGTTATTCGTTAAATGACGATTGTGGTTAGATAGGCCAGAAAATGCGAAGCAGACAGGACTGGAAACATATAGGGAAGACCTTTGTTCAACTGTAGAACAATAAATTACAGAAAATAACACTTTGATCGAACTGGGAATTTGACCCCGGAATCAAGATTAGCACTAGGGCTCGTGAGTCGTGACTACTAGACCAACGACCAACCATTTATTATCATAATGTTTGACCTGCACTTACCTAACATCAAAATGATTCTCGCTAAAATATTCATGTCGTGTCCAAAAAATAATCGAAAATTAAACATACCTACCATTACCACCACTAAGCAGTGTATTACAACTCCATGATAAACTGGAATTATTACCAATCTGTATATTTATGAGAAAATTAATGAGTCGTGGAGTGCTGACTTTAATGAGCCCCTCCATTGATTAGAAATCTTAGCCTACTTTCACACGGAGTTAATCGCATATTTTTTAACACGCTTCTCAAATTCTTTATTTCAGACATGAGTACATAGTAAGAGTTCATCTTCGGAGTTAAGAGTTGGGTCAATGCTAGGCTGATTTCGTGGGAGCAAAAATGGCATCCTTAAAATATTAGTGGTAAAATTTGAGAATCCATTTGTTAGGCATTGTTAGATTTACACATGTCAACCCGTTGTCTAAAACCAGCAAAATAATATGCCAAATAAAATGTATATACTAAGATAATTTTAAGTAGTTTTGTAACTAACACTATGGTTTTTGGCCGAAATAAACAGTTAATATATAAACAAAATAAATAGTGTGACTATCAACAAAATAACTTAATAACTAGTTGTATTAGTAATAAGGAGATAATACTTCAAATATCAACTGGCATGAATCCTTACCCAGTGGTGCAGCAAAGGGGACACCCACCGAGACTGTTGGTAGTGGTGCGTATCCGGCCGGCTATGGAGACAGTATTTTTTCTTATAATGGCGTAAAATTCGTCGGTGCGCGCCTCCGTAAACATAGTGGACGCACTACAACGCCACGACAGCCCCAACAGTATCCCAAACGCGTTATTATATTGGACACGCTCGATCATCACGATCCATGTTCTCTGCGTAAAACGGGTCTAAAGATTGCACGTGTAGAATGACTGGCAGAAAGCTTTGAAGGGAGTGACTTTAAATTGTGTAACGATCACCCGATTGCCAGCCATGCCATGCCGTGTCGTCTTGGTGCAGCCAAAGCCACAGCCACAGCCTCAGCCAAAGCCATAGCCATGACAACCAAGTACGCCACGGCAGCCACAGCAAAGAAAAAGTCAATTGACTAGCACGTCACGTGCGCTTGTCAACCTAACGCGATGGGCGTTACCGAGCGGCGATCCCCTCCTCGATTTAGAGTGGGGGTAAACTTATAAATAGGTCGCGCAGCGCATTTGGAGATTTATTCTGATCTAGAACCTAGCCTAAGCCTAAACTCTGTTCGATTATAATTTATACAATAAATATCTACAATCAAGAAACTTGTATTTCGCTATCCTGTGTTTCAATTGATTAGTACAACGAGTGAATCTTCGAAACAGCATGTTACATTGAGCAGCAACGACCTGCGCTCCCTCTCTACATCCATTTTATAAGTTTCACCTGTAACTTACTATGTGGCGGCACGGTTGGCGCAGTGGCTGAGCGATTGACTGCTGTGCTTCGTAATGCGGGTACGATTCTCGCACGGAACAAATATTTGTATGGCCTACAGATAATTGTTCCGGGTCTGGCTGTTTGTGTATGTGAGTTTAAATGTTTGTAAACGCACCCACGATACAGGAGAAATTCCTAGAGTGGGGCAACGTTATTTAAAAAAAAATGTATAAAAAATCTTAGAAGTTAAATTTGACCCACTACCCTGAAATCATGCATATACCTACATGTTTAGTTTGGATGACAATGCTCCCCCAAATAGTTTATTTAGGCAGAGGTGTACGTAATAGTGCACCAACATTTCGTCAGTTATGTTTAAATCCCATATAATAGGGAGCGAGCCTATTGCCATCAACCGGGCACTAATCCAGACCCCGTGGCTGCTACTGAGAAATTCCTGATGAAAAAAGCCAATAGCACTTTCTCTGACCCTGGGAATCGAATCCAGGACCTCATGCTCAGCAGTGAATGAAACATTACTATGAAAGTAACATTGTTAAAGAAACAAGAAAGTGTAGAGGAAAATCGTACTCAGCGCTTCTCTTCCACGTTTATTTTACGCACAGCCGTGTTCCCTCCCACATTTAACCCGTCTGCCTTCAAAGCAAGAGTGAACAGGCATCTTCTGGGCAAGCGCAGGTGTCATCGAGGTCAAGAGCAGACCCATTAAGCAATAAAAAGAAACATTCCTGCAGACTTTCTATTTCCGATGACAACCTAAATAGAAAGGTACTTTAGAAGTAAATAAAACCGTACAAATATTTTATCTTCAACACTTTTATTTAAATAAAAAAAAGACTTTTACGACTATATAATCGAAATAAGGCTTCGTATCAAATATTAGCACTGTACGTTTTGGGCTCAAGAAAACGTATAGTACAATATTACCATATTTAAGTACAATAATACAATATATCTACAGATATTTACAAGAAAAATTATCGTCTAACAACTCGAAAATAAAGGAACTTTTTACACCGTTACGATTAGTTAAAAAATTGACACTATTAAAGTTCAAATGCTTTGCATCTCAACACTGAGTGGTTCATGCTATTTGCAGCAGGCCTTTAGTCAGAAAATTTGGGAGCACTGTGAGGTTTTCGTGTTGGCGGTGACAGTGTGTTCCAACTGCGCCAGTGCCGTCAACTCGGTGTCCATTTTCCTACTCTTTATCCTTGTATTCTTATTCAACTGTCTCTTTTTACAGCAGCACAGTATCTCCTCAAATTCTTTTCGGAAATTGTCGTTCAACCACCCGTACA
Source organism: Eurois occulta (assembly GCA_950022335.1). Lineage (NCBI taxonomy): Eukaryota > Metazoa > Arthropoda > Insecta > Lepidoptera > Noctuidae > Eurois > Eurois occulta. The sequence goes on from OX465499.1 coordinate 7,122,770, forward strand.
GTAAAGGGTTTGAAACGGCGCTTGACATCCCAAACATGTGGCAGACTGCGTAAGTTATTGTCATCGTCTTCTCTTCCATAAAAGGCTGTTCACTGAAGTCTGCTACCAAGTTAAACACGTTCAGCGGCAGCCAACTTATGACGTAAGTAACAGCTATGGCTATGAGAATTGCCGGGGTTTTCCTCGTCGTCCGTCTTCTCCCTCTTAATCTCCTATGTATTTGAACATGCGCTAGTACTACGACTAGAACGGGCAGTAAGTATTGAAAGATTAAACTAAATACGGAGTAGATTGCTCGTCCATCTGGGATAGGCCAGTCTTCTATGCAAAAACTGAGAGAGTCCATCCCGATGAGACCGAGGTAGTGAGTCTTGAGGTTTCTGAAGACAAAGAGCGGTGATGCGAGGGTGAAGGCTACCACCCAGATGCAGAACATTGTGATGATGGCACCCATCGTTTGCAGACCAGGTCGGGTTGGATACACGATCAGCTGGGGACAAAATAGAGAATGTAAGACATTGATGGAATGTAATGGAAATTATTTTGGGCAGAAATGTAAACACAAAGAAATTATTTGTTAAGGAAATTGCCTATCAACCTAATTTATTTATGTATTCTATTCATATTCAGTCATTCTAAGATAGTTACATGAAATAGATATAACACGGCATAATGACGTAGGGAGTTAATTTGACTAGAGTGTAAATGTGGTGGTCATCCACGAACGACGGCACACCAAATATCGTGTCGTGAGTATCATCATTATCATTATCTCCGACCCTTATTCCAATTTATCTGGGGTTGGCGCAGCATGTCGTCTTCTTCCACACTTCTCTTTTACTCGTCATCCTCAGCAGTCACCTCCTGTGTAGCCATATCGTCCTTCACATTGTCCTCCCACTTTCTTTGGTCTTCCTCTAAATAGCCATCCACATTCATACTCAAAACTTTCCTCACGACATTTTCCTCATTCCTCCGCATCACATGTCCATAAATCATGGATGCTACTGAAGGCGCTAAACTCGTAGCACAGTACTAGGCCGACTTAATTTAGATTGCCATCAACTCACTTACAAGCATAATTATTTGTTTAACAATGAATTGCCTTTTTTGGGTTGGGAAGTCATCAAAATGACTCCTCCCGCTCTGGGCGGAGCGAAAGGGAGTGTCAGAGTTTCACTGACTAAAACTCATCCATGTTCCTTCTTTTGCCCTTTGTGTTCCAGGGCCGCGGTATCTCTTTCAAACAGTCCCGCAGCCCCGGCAGGCATCGGCCGTTGTGGCCCCTCCTGTATGCTGACATCTCTTTGAGGCGTGCGTGGAACACGAACGCGCCGTCGACACGGCCTGTCGTCATAAGACGGAAGGACAACGAGCTAGCCCATTACTCACCGTCTACAGGCCCGCGACAATAAATCTCCCTGACGGTATATTATGGTCGACGTTTCGAAGGTTGCTCAATATCTACACGTAAGGATAACATTTTTGCTATGAAGATTTTGACATACCTGAAAATACTACTGATTGAATTCAAATTGACAGATTTACAGGCGATGCATCTCACGGTATCGCCAAAAGATTAAAAGATTGATTGAGGATTAAATTGTTACATATTGACGACATGACTTAACATTTCTTGAACATGTCAGTCATATTATATGTTGCGTTTAGATAGGGCTTATCATTGGAGTGGGTAGGGTTCATTACTACGCTCTACTGATATAGTTATTGATATGATAGTTATTGATATGAAAGTACAATTTATTCGACGGTTGTGTTAGGTAATATACATAGACAGAAACTTAATCAAGAAAATATGATATATAGCATAAGATATCTGTGACATACACCAAGGATTTTAAGTAAAAAGTAGATTTTAAAGGTTCTCTTTTTCCTCTTAAGGCCGGAACTGATTACTTCTGTGTTTATTTTAAATTGACGTATAAATGAATACGTATAATGCGTTTGGCCTGCGTCTCACTGTGTTACAAAACAGACTTGTATAAAACAAAGTTGTATAAAGTTACATGAAACAACAACTAAAACAGGTGATTGTCCAAAATTATCATCCAATTATACAAATCTGACGTCAAATAATTCCCAAAAAAATTTTAGTAAGAACATCATCATCTTCCTAACTGTGTCCTATGTTACTTGAGGTCGACGCAGCACGTTTTTTTCTTCCATTCTCCCCTGTCCACCGTATCGCTATAATTTACTCCTTTTCCTTCATATCATTCCTCACACAATCCATCCATTAAATATAATAAGAACAAGCTAACAATTGTAAATATAAAAGAAAATTACAAAAAGGTAGGTTAACTTAATAGAGAACAAGCCTATGACCGGGTACAGATCGAAAATGTTCCTTAGAGACCGCACTACGGCACTACCAGGATGAAAAGAATCCTATCTCGTACTCAGGCCATGGTCAACCTGTGTACCATTCGAAATCTCATCAGCCGTTAAGGCGTGAAAAGGAAACACACAGAGCCATATACGCTTGTATCTTATCTTATATTTTTACTACTAATATAAACGCAAAACTTTGTGAAAATGTATGGATGGATGGATGGATGGATGGATCATCCCGGCCCGCTGTGCTAACTGTCGTAACTAGCAATTATTTATTGATGTTTTTCAAGGGCAACAGTTTTTCGGCCGGGCGTTACAAACTCAAACCATTTGTTTCAATTAGACCAAATCAGACACTTTTGAATATCACAAGGCTTAATAACAAGTGAAAGTTCTGTAGTAGTTACAACCACGGTACTGTAATGAATTAATTGTGGTTTTATTAATAGATTAATAACTTTTTCATATTGCTCTTGGCTTAAGGTTTAAGTTAGTGATAGTTTTAAGATATGTATTTATTTATTTCTACCCAATTGCAGCCAATACAACTTGTGTTTGTTACTACCTGATTATTTGGTATAATAACACCCCCATTTTTTTGTCAGGGATAAAAATATAAATTAAACTCTTTGAAGTACGAAAAATGTTCGTTACTAAACATAAAAAGTAACAAATTACGTTTAACAAGTCACAAAAAACAATTTTGAAGGTGTAACATTTTTGGAAATTTGACTGTGGTCTTTATGTATTTAACTATTAGTAATGAGATGATTTTATGAAATTAAATAAAATTTTGAGTTTTTTCTTAATAACTACACAGTAACATAGCTTAAACATCAGAATAACACATAGTCTAATAATTTATAAAAGTATTGTGCAAAAAAATGTTTTTTTTTTGGATGAAGCCACGGGCGGAATCTAGTAATAAATATAAAGATAGCAGAAACGTACAAAAACGGTAATTTTATAGAGAACTACGAGTAGCTTATGGCCGCGGCTTCACCCGCGTTCGGTGATTATCCTACGGGATCCACTACCGTGATAAAAAGTGTCTATGTGTTAATCTAGGTTATAACTCTCTGTGTGCTGTGTTCATCTAAATCAGTTTAGTAGTTTTTGCGTGAACGAGTAACAAATATCCATCCATCCATCCTCCCAAACTTTCGCACTTATAATATTAGTAGGATTTAAATGATATACCAGGGCCCTATTTAATAAAGCTGACAATCCGACAAGTCCGACATATGTCAAAAAGTGACAATTCGACAATTTTTCTGTTTAATAAAACTTACAGGTGACAAAATTGTCATGGTGGAAAATTCACAAATATGTCGGATTGTCGCGACAATCTGACATTTTTTTGTTTAATAAAACTTTTTGTGCGACAGGTGACAGGTGACAATTTGTCGTGAAAAACTTGTCAAATCTGGTTTATTAAACCGAAAGTTGTCATGACATATTGACATATTTGTAGAATTGTCCAACAATTCTGACAGGAGCGGTGCCCTCTGTCGCGAAATCATATTTTGAATTTTGAAGGTGTAAGAAAGTGTCTATATTAAAGGTTTATTACAAAAAAAATATTAAATTTCAGCATTATTCTTTAAACATTAGGTATTAATAAAAATATGAATTACTGTCATTAAAAATATCAATTACAAAATTTTAATAAACTAAACCTTGCCATGGTCCTTTTGCGCCAATTTTGCCATGTAGTATCACGAAGGTATTTCCAGTACTTATTGAAAATACCGAATGCTGTAATTTGTTCAGCTATTTCTTTCCATTTTTTTTTATGTCGTGGGTCAATTGGTCACTAAACTTCATAAAGTGTATATGTATTTCTATTTTGATAAATAAGGCCGTAATTTGCACGTGATCAAAACAAACTATCGAAGCGACATGGTAATTATCCTGTTTCTAGTGTTAATTATAAACTATCGAAGTTGCACTAGTGATTAACTCATTCTTTTACTTTGTTAATATTTTTCTATTTTACCCTCATTTATCTTCCTAAACCAAAATTATTTGCAAATATGTCAAAAGTCGACATAATTGTTTCAACATTCTGACAATTGTCACCGACAATTGTCAAAAATAATTTGACTGTGATTTTTTGACTTATATGTTCGAGTTTTATTAAACGCGTTTTTAAATGAAAAATATGTCAAGATTTCACCTGTCGATTTTTGACATATTTGACACTTTTATTAAACAGCCTAAGCCCGACAATTCTACAATTTTGTCATTTTTTGACATATATGTTGAATTGTCAGCTTTATTAAATAGGGCCCAGAACAAATGTTTTCAGAACCGGATTTTGATGACAGTGACCTAAGTCCAGCTAGATGTGTATTGCGAATTTGTGAAACACTGTTTGATCCTAACAATGTTTATTTATACGAGTTTTAGCTAATATTTGTAATTGATGTCAGATCGAAATTATGTAATACGCTCCTTTGAAGTGTGACTTGGATTCAATTACATGTTCGTTTACATTCCCGTGCTGATTTTAAACAGTTAATGGATTTCAGATTGCAAACGATTTCTATGTATTTTGCTAACTAATAGAATGTATTAATACAAAATTAGTGGGGCGGTGGTGGCCCCGTAGTATCGGCCTCGTCTTACGAATTGTACGTCATGGGTTCGAACCCAAGACGGAACTTTACCCAATTTAATCTTTGGTATGAACGGCGGCCTCAGGCTCGGTGGAGTGACGATCTTCGCAAGGTGGCTGGTAGCAACTGGATGAGAGTTGTTGAGAATCGAGTTGAATGGCGTGCGATTGAGGAGGCCTATGTCCAGCAGTGGACTGCTATTATAGGCTGATGATGATGATTATTAAATAGATAGTAGATTACCAAGGAGAATGGGTTTTCCAATCTAATAAAAAAATCTATTAGCGTTTTACAATGGAAAAGGTTAACAACTATATTTATGCTTCGCCCCATATTACATCAGATTTGATTAAACTCGCGAAAGCTTTGCCTAACCCTTCGGAGATATTCGTACGTAAGCCGTATGTTACGTCACGGGCCTGTGGACGGTGAATAATGGGCTAACTCGCCGTCCGTCCGTCTTATGACGACAGGCCGTGTCGACGGCGCGTTCGTGTTCCACGCGCGCCTCAAAGAGTTGTCAGCAAACATGAGGGGCCCGCAAGGGCCGACGCCTGCCAGGGCTGCGGGACTGTTCGAAAGAGACCGCGGCCCTAGAACATAAAGGGCAAAAGAAGGAACATGGATGGTTTTTAGTCAGTAAAAGTCTGACACTCCCTTCCGCTCCGCCCAGAGCGGAAGGAGTCCTTTGATGATTTCCCATCCGAAAAAAAAAGGCGTATGTTATGTAACGAAAAGCTACATAATACATTTGTTATGTTACATTTCCTCTAATGTTTTATTTAATTTTATCATTGTATCAATTTAATTCTCCGTCGTCTTCTTCTTCCATACCTACATCTATGTCAACCGTTATTTTTTATTCATCCCCTTTCTAAAAACTTTCACACAATACGAGGTGGAAGGGACACCGACGCGAAAACGGTTACCACGTACTCAGTACATCATTCTGAGCCCTCACATAGAAATTTTTCATCAATTCTTAAAAAACAATACCTACACGGTCAAAATGTATGGAACAGCTGATTTTTAACTCTCGGAGACTCGTTTTTTCAGCCAATTAGAAACAAGCAACGTCTCTATCTAATTTGAAGTGAACAAATTATAAAATGGTATTGAACCATTACCTAGGTATAATTATGCAGTTTGTTCTACCTCCTGAAAAGTTCCTATTTTTGACTTACGCGGCGTTAGAACTTCAACGACGCTGTGTTATGATGTGTGTCATACAGCAATTAGTGCTCGAGAATAGAATTATGAAATGGGTCGTTTACATCGACCGATTTATGCACTATCACAGTGCAGCAAGCAACAATAGAATTTCTATTGTGTATAACGTACAGTAGCATAAGAATGAGAACCAGAAGATTTACATCCAAAATGCTCGTTTATGGAATATTTTTAGAAATGTAGGAAGCAAAAATAGGTAATAAATGCGTTATTTCTGATATCGGCAATGGGTTTAATAAAACGCCTTTTTCTATTAACAAAGCAGAAGCTACCGAATGTCACTTGAAAAGAAAAAAGTATTAATATTTGTCTTGCACAGGACAAAACAAAAACCACCTAACTTACTGTTTTTTAGGATTCTGTACACAAAAGGTAAAACGGGACCCTATTATTAAGGCTGCGCGGTCTGTCTGTCTGTCATCAGGCTGTATCTCATGAACCGTGATAGTTAGACAGTTGAAAATTTCACAGATGATGTATTTCTGTTGCCGCTATAACAACATATACTAAAAAACAGAATAGAAAATGTTTAAGTGAAAAAATCATGTCTATTGTAAGGGAGCCCCCTTACAATATACATGATTTTTTTGCCATTTTTATAGATAATGGTACGGAACCCTTCGTGAGCGAGTCGGACTCGCACTTGGCCAGTTTTTTTTTAACTTATAATAGGTATGTCGGAAGGTGTGAGATTTCATCATCTGCCTAGCCTTTTCCCAACTATGTTGGGGTCGGCTCCCAGTCTAACCGGATACAGCTGACTGTATGTTAGTCAAAATTTACCTTCCAGCAAACACTAATAGGATAAACATAATTATGTCGGATCCGGTCATTGGTATGGACATGAAATGAATCGCAAGCACGCCAGTGGTGACATCACGCGAGTGAGCGATCGAGTGTACCCGATGCATTGTGCCCGGTGTTATTGTGTTAAAATGTAATTTCAAGTAATTTGTTAGTTTAATAAAAACAGTGTATCGCACCCAGTGTGTTTTCTTTACACGAAACCCATCTTTTGCCCACGTGATGGTATGAGCGTAACGGAATAAATCCTGACAATTCTACACATACGTATTTCAGTATTGTTATTTTATAAACGTGTTTAGTTTAATACCTATAACTGAATAACACACAGCTTAAAAATTTAGTTTTGGCATTTTTTTTTTGTATTGTCCCTGCGCAAAACTAATTAATAGTTTTCTTTCTTAATTTATTCTCAAAAACGATAAATCGAAAATTTAGTTTCTGAAGCTACATTTAATGAAATACTAAAGGGACTCTATGGTTTCGCACCCATTTGATGGAGCGTGTTCTGTTTCGTACTAAATAGTTATAATTAATACTACTATGTACCTAGTTAGTCTGTAAAATTTAAATCTACTGTTTTTCATTTAATTATAATCTATAAATTAAATAAATCCGTGATTTGTACTGGATTATAAATAAATGTTTCCATTTTATTAATTGCAGTACTTCAAAATTATAAACTCGTATTTGTTTTTAGGGTTCGGCACCTCAGAAGGAAAAAACGGAACCCTTATAGGACCACTCGCGTGTCTGTCTGTCTGTTTGGCCGTTTGTCAGAGCCAATGTACTCTGAAACTACTGTACTGATTGAGTTGAAATTTGGTACACATGTGTAAATCGGTGACCTTAATACGGACGTGTAACGTAAATTTATGAATTTTAAACACGGGGGTGGCCCCCATTTTTAAAATTCATTGACACAAATTTTTGGGGTGTACATTGTAAAATGAAAATAAAATGTTTGCAAACTGTATCGTGTTACCAAATGAAAGGCCTCACTGTGGGAATCTCAAACATAGATTTTTTATAATTTTAAAATAAATAGTTTGGAAGTTATTTAAGAAAACATGCGAAAATTGACCATTTTTTTTTTAAATATACAAAAAATAGTTCTTTGCCTATAGATTACAGGAAAACTTATAAGAAATCTTAGATTTAAAACAACTTACGGAATTTAGATAATTAACGTACGGAACCCTCTCCACACGAGTCGAACTCGCACTTGTCCGGTTTTTAATTTATCAACCTACATTATCCCACTGCTGGGTAAAGGCCTCCTCACCTGATTACCCATCACTCTGTCCACCAATATATTTTATTTATTGTATGGTCAGTGCCTAACCTGGTGTCAGAGTTTTTATGCCATCTTCTAACTTGTCCTGTTGTCTGTGGACCAATATTCGTCAAACATACCTTGTTTTTCATTATATGAGACCCGCTGGGTCGTGAGTTTCGCCCGTTAATTGTCTACATGCGGTAGATACTAGTAAGTCAATAGTGCTTTATGTGTAGTTTACTTGTCAACCTACCTACTCAGCTACTTGCTGTAATAAATAGGTGTTTCTGTATTATTTGATCATCTTACCATTAGACGTGTTCTTCTATTGTATGGTAAATAATAACAGCTGCATGGGTCGATCTTCAAGGTTAAGCCGCGCTTGCCAAGGTCGGTCTGTGTATGGGTTACCATCATTACGTACCGAGTTTCTGTGCCTTGGAAACCACATTAAGCCGTTGGTCCCCGCTGTCATTTATAGATTTGACAGTCGTTACAGGTAGTCAGTGGACCGAAAGTCAGACAACCAGTCTTACCAAGGGTTATCGTATTATCCAGTACTAACTGGGTTTTGAGGGTCAGATAGGCAGTCGCTCCATGCAAAATTCTGTTTCAGCTGCATCCGGTTAGACTGGAAGCCGACCCTAACATAGTTGGGAAAAGGCTAGGCAGATATTTTTGTGTTTTTGAAGTCGGTTTTATTTTTTGCAAAAAAGTTTTATGATTAGTATCTCATTGACTGTGATCAGTCATGCTGCACAGCTGGTGATCAACATAGCCATAATCGACCTATAATGTTCCCACAATTGGGACTGCTTCCCAGTTTGTGCTTCCTCTTCAGGGTACAAACAGACCCTTCACGAAGCCGTCAACCAAGCTTACTGTACATCAAACTAAGTAATTTTACGCATAAATGATTGCTGGGAAGCTACTATGTTTTTGGGATGGAAAAACACGTTTTAAGGCAGGACTCAATGTATCGCATTCGAAACATTATTCTGAGGTGTGTATACCGGGGTCCTGTAGGTGTTTAAAGTAAAGTTCTTACATTAAAAACATGTATTAAAAAAAAACTCGTGAAAAATTTGGAACTTTGACCCCCAATATCTTCGTAACTAGAAAGTTCCCAGGTATGGTCTAGAACAAAAAATAATCGCAATGACGGGAAAAACAAGTGGCTTTCGGCTTCGTTAAGGGTCTTGTTACACCTTTTATATGACTGGGAGTGAACCATAATGAGATGGTGCAGGTGAATGACAAATGTTTATATTATTAAAAGCTTTTATTTAACTACCGATGTATGTAATGTAATTTGTTCGGGTGGAATCTTTGAACTCAATTTTGAAGTAGATATCTGTTGAAGATATATAATTCAAAATTGAGTTGAAATTTTCGATTGAGCTTTTATGATCATATAAGTTGTGTATAATGAGGTTGTAAGTTCATAGTTAAAATTTAAAAGGAACATTTTTATTTTCTTCTTTTTAGAGCGTTTAAATAAAAGCTTTTTTTTAAAGATATTTTTGCTTTTAATTTTGAATTTCGTTCGTATTAATTCATAGGTACCGACTCAATTTCGTCATTTCTATGTTAGTGACTGTATTCCTCCTTTCAACTCAATTTGATCGTTTCGAAATTGATGATTAAAAGTACTTTGTTACATAACATCACGCCTGTAATCCACGAAGAGATAGGCAGAAGTGTACCTAATAGTACCCACACCCACATTTCGCTTACGTCCCTTGTAATAGGGGGCGAGTCTATTGCCATCAACCGGGCACAGATCCAGACTCCGTAGCTGCTACTGAGAAATTCCTGATGGAAAAACCTAATAACAATTTGGACGACACCCGAGAATCGAACCCGGAACCTCATGCTCAGCATTCGCTTGCGACCACTAGAGCAACGAGGCAGTATCATCTAATATCTAATTTTCTGTGATAATACACAGAATAAGATCTAACTACGATTATCCTTTTGACTTAAGTAGAGCAATGACGAAAAAGGTAATATAAAACTTAGAATTAAAGATAAATAAATACAAAACACTTGTATAGCCTTAATAAACCTAATACTCTGTATAATGCAGGTATGATTTCATGAATTGGTTCAATTTTCTCTCTTGGAATATAAAATTGTTGTTAATAAAAAAGATTGCCGAGAATTCTAAAGCTGGTAATTGCTTTAGATGCATCAGGTAGATTTATCTACATTTAACTTATATCAGTACATCATTATTAGCTACTTGATCTCATAAATGTACCTACTAATACCATGAAAGATCCCTATAAACTACTAAAAACAAACAAACTCTTTACAGTAAAACAGTAAGATACTATAGAAATATATTCTTTACTGCACATGGAGAGAAAAACAGTAACAGATGTGCAAATATCAGAACAAAAAATGTGAATCATGCCTTGAGAATAATACTATAGTGTTGTGCTCATAGATATAATCACACAAAGGTAGACTGGTAAAATATGCCCAAGGCATTAAGTCCGCCTTTGTACATTATGTGCATAAAGTTTTAATAAATAAATAAAAAATACGAGTCTCTTATAACACTGTTACACTAAATATGGTATACAGATTTTGTACTTGTAACTTTCCCTCAAGTAAATATTGTGTGTCAAATAATTAATAATACAACAACCTTCAAACATTTACACAGACAGACTAACATAAAATAACAAAACACACACACTCACAATCAAATCAGTACCAACCTGATATCTGTCCAATGCAATCGCCGTAATGGATATAGTTGATACAAATATAGATATTGCCTGTATCGCTCCACACGCTTTGCACAGACTTGGCCAATCCGGTAGCGGCCAATGTTTGGTCAAAAGTTCCATCAAGGTCAACGGTGTCCCCACGCAGCAGACTAAGGCATCAGATACCGCCAGATTCACGATAAACATGTTTCTGGCGGTCCTCATCACTGGTTTTCTAACTACCTGAAAAATAAAATTAGTTATAATTAGTATGTGTTCTAGAAAAGCAAGAAATGGCATAGAAGTTATTTTTAGGTCTAATATCAGTGTGCTGAAATCATGGTTTAATCGATGATATATTCATTAATTGATTGTTGTCTAGTCAGTCTAATGGTTGCAAGCGCGACTGATGAGCATGAGATCCTGGTTCGATTTCCGGGTCGGGAAAAGTGTTAATGAATTTTTTCATCAGTAATTTCTCCAACAGCATTTGTGCCTCTATTACATGGCATGACAATGGTAAAATGTAGGTGTTCTATTAGGTACACATCTGCCCAACTCTTCGGGAATTACAGGCTTGATTTTAATGTTATATTCATTCATTACGGGTCTTTTAACTCTTGAATTATTTAATTTGAAGTTCTTAGAAGAGGAAATACCCGTGGTCCTTTCACGGGCATTCTTCTATGAACTCTAGGCCCAAGACCACCATAATTTGAGATATATTACAATTCTGCTGCGCTTACGCCCATGTTTACCAACACATTATGTAAAAGATACATGGATCAGGTGATAATGGAAGAATACAATACTATTATTTAATATAAAATTCGTTGAAAATTTCTTAGCGACCAAAATATTCCAACGGTTTCATTTTAAATTTTTATCTGGAATTTTTGTGACTAAGGTCGAAATTCGAGTAACTATCTGGAATTTCATCTGTATTGGTTAAATGATCTGTGTTCTGTGGAAATTATCTGGACTACACCAAAATCAATACGCAGCTATCGTAAAATATTTCTATGTTATCTGTATTGTATTCGTGTTCTGGCAATAGAAAACCGTTGATAATAAAACAGACAGCCATTTTATCAGTGTCACTTACAACTGGTGATGTAGCATAATCCCTATTAATGTTGTTACCAATCTGTTTTTGTCAATCAAGCTTTGTAAAGATATGTTTTATTCTATCAGCCGCTTTAGAAACTCCATTATACATATATTTTTTCGTCTACTGATATGGTAATGGCTTATATATTTCTATTCGGCTCGTTATCTGTCTCAGTGAAAATATTGTGAAATATTGGGGTAGCTAATAATTGTACGGGGTGGAAGGGACAGCGACGCAAAAACGGTTGCCACGTAATCAGTACATCATTCTGATGATGTGGAGGCACATAGAAAGTTTTCATTATTAAAAAAAAAACAGCAGTTTCCTATACGAGTGATGATACAATATCTACATGGTCAAAATGCATGTAACGGCTGAATTTTTTTAATAACCGTTGAAAAATTTATATGCGGAGGGGCTCAGAATGATGTACTGAATACATGGTAACCGTGTTCGCGTCGGTGTCCCTTCCACCCCGTACATGTTGGGTTATCAAACATTTGTAAGAGAATTTCGTTGTGTCTAGAATTTTTCGTAACAAGACAGGTTGTTTACGTATTCTGGCAGGTTGGATTGAATAAAAATTTCAAAGTGTAGTACGTAAAGTACTTGGAATTCTTGCCAGTGATATATTAGAATCGTATGCTAATATTTGCAAAATTGTTTTGTTTACTGCCTCGTTGGTGTAGTGGTTGCAAGCACTATTGCTGGGCATGAGATCCCGGATTCGATGCCCAGATCGTACAGTGTTATTGAGATTTCTTCCCGATTGATGGCAATTGGCTCGCCCCTATTACATGTGACTTAAACATAACTGCCGAAATGTGGGTGTACTACGTACACCTCTGCACAACCCTTTGGATATTACAGATTATGTGGTTTACAAAAAATAAAATAACAGTATTTGCATCACAATGAATCCTGCTCTGCAATTTTTAAATCTCATGCTTTATTGAGGAATCACGATAAAGCTTCACTTCCGAATAATTTCCTCCTCATTATGAATTTAATTGCGTTTTTAAGCATCGTTATGAGCAACTTGTTCAGGAAATTACAAAATTGTTTTTAACTTTTAATTTGCGATTGCAATATTTAATTTTAATTAAAAACAATTTTTTTATTGAATGCCTGTGGAAATTGGTTTGTTTGCATCCACGATTTTAAAAATGCTTATTGTTCTTAGAACATAACTATGTTCGTCAAATAGTATTCTCTTAAAAATCATATGAAAATTATAAATACAGGGTGTAAACGGACCCTTCACGAAGCAGTTAACCAAGCATTATGAACACTAAACTAACTAACTTTTCGCAAAAATTATTGCTGGGAAACGATTTCTTTTTTGATGAAAAATCATGTTTTGCGGTAGGAATCAATGTAACGCACTCAAAACATTGTGCTGATGGGTGGATTGACTTGTCGGTGTATTGGTGTGTACGGGGGTCGTGGAGGTATTTAAAGTAAAAATCTTACATTAAAAACAGTTATTAAAAAAAAAACTTGTGAAATAGTTGGAACTTTGACCCCCAGTATCTCCGTAACTAGGTATCGACGCCTTAGAGTGAAAACCTCGTAAGTGTAAAAGAAGTAACTTTTCAGGAGGAAGAAAAAACTGCGTGCTGTAAAATTTTTGTACGGCGACTTTTATGCTTTTTTAATTAATGAATATGAAAATTTTACCCGCTTTTATATCCAGAACTGTTCGATACTATAAGATTGTCCGAAATGCATAAAATGCTACTTACGAAGTATTAGTACAAACAACTCGACCGAAAGCATGCAAAGTTCTCATTTAGTGTCATAGTTAGCGATACGAGTATCGAATAAACAAATTAGTCATATCAGGATGTGCGTTGCGAGGTTTTCTTCCTAGAAACGCAATAAAATAAATCTGAGCAAAAATGTATTCCCGAGGTTTTCACTCTAAAGCGACGGTATGATCTAGAACAAAAAATTGATCGCTATGACGGGGAGAACAAGTGCCTTTTGGCTTCGTTAAGGGTTTTGTTACACCCTTGCAAGAAAAATAAATGAAGGAAATAGCAATGTTTACCGAATTCTACCTTTCTACATTAAAAAAAATACTAACTTACGCAGACTGTAGAAATAAATCACTAACTCTAATAATCCAAACAAAATCCCCACCTACTAAAACAACGTTTTACTAAAAATATAACACTCTAATAATATTACGCCCTGTCCCTGATTACGAAATGTTTTCATCTCAATAAGCAGAACCCCAATACAGCAATATTTATGTTTCCCTTCCTCACGGGATCAGATTGGTAACAAAAATAAGAATAAATCCGGGATCGGGAAAACCCAAATGGCATTTGCAATGTTCGTGTTACTTAATTTTCGGGGTCAGCAAAACAGTCGTTTTATTTTTGGTGAGAAAAGTGATAGAAATAATGGAACAACTATGTTTGTCAATCGATCATTTGGTAATGGAGAAAAATATGGAGTAGGTACCTAATGGTAGAAAATGGCAAAGTTATGATAGATATCATAACTATTGGCGAAATATCTTATAATTAAGATGATTCTTGGCCTTTTGCCAAATACATGTTTTTTGGTAAGAACTCTTAAGATAGTACACAACCTGCATTAATCACAAGCGTTCATTTCAATAAAATTGTTGCCATTACTCTAACAGATAGTAAGATACTATACCAGCCCGTTCTCGAATAACGTAAGTTCTAAAAAATACATAAATAACACAAATCCTGGCACGGGTAGACGCAGTCTTTTAGTGCTCCAACTTTTGCCAGTTATGTTTCAGGCTCATGTAATAGCAGGCGATCTTGTTGCCGGGTATAAAGCCACACTGCAGGCTTTTACTGAGAAATCTCAGAAGGAACCACCCGATAACAGTTTGCCTAACTGTGAATTGAACCCAATACACACTGTCATAACAGGATAGCTGTAATACAGGGTTTACCTAAAACAGACACCTGTCTCCATGTAATGAAGATTGAATCTGAACTGTTTAAGATGAAGAGAGAATAAAGTAAAAAAAAGGTTTTTAATTGTTTCTCATGCAATTGTTCTACAGCACAAAATTGAGGCAGCCCCGGTAAGTTATAAGGATACTTGTGATAGGGTTACTTCGCGACTTCCCATGGGTTACAATCTACAATGTTGAGACATACTTAAAACGAAAAGAAAAAGTTTAGGTTCTAGGATAATACAAAATTATTGTAGCATGTTCAGGTATGTGTATGTGTGAGGGAGGGGGATGTGTTAGGTGTGTGAGTAGGTGTGTGTGTGTATGTTAATGATTGATTTATTCACGTATGTTATGATTGGGTACATGTTCTTCTTTTATTAATTACATAACGCTTACGAGCACTAGACCAACATAGCAAAGGAATTTCTCAGCAAAAAACATAGAAAACTTACAGAAATAACAACAAGTGCATTGCCGACACCGCCAATGACTACCAGGATGCCATAGAATGTTAAGAGTAACGCCCTCGTCGGATCATCTACTTTCTTGTTCTGCGCAAACTTTTCTAGAAGAATGTTCGGGTCCTGTATGCCTCTGGAAGCTTCTATCAGCCATCGCGCTGATGCGTTTAGTGTGAGGTTCTGGTTGGGCTCCAGCCCCTGTAACAAAAAGAAAGGGTGTTATTTGTTAAGAAACATAATTTGAATACCCTATGTTCTATGTTAAGGGTTTCCGCACTTAGTTCTTAAAGTGGACCATTGTGTGAGCCATGGTGGCCGTTACTCCAACCAGCCCACCTCCCTCCAGAAGCAGATCAAACTTCCCGGTCTTCTCAGGACATCTGCAAGAGACCTAGGTGTTCCAAGAGACTCCTCGCGAATTTAGGTGACGCCAGTGCACTCGAGGAGTACGTGCGCTACCGTTTCCTCTGCCTCCATGTACGCCGTGCATAGGGGACTATCAGTAATACCTAGGGTTGAATAATCTTTTGCGAGTTACTGTTACTAAACTAAGTGATGTGTTTTGATTTCATCCCATGCTTTACAGTATTATTGCACGTTTAGATAAAAAGTCTGTGTCAACTTGAGTTAAACAACATGAAATAAAAACCTACCACGAAATTCAGTCGAATCACGAACCAAAAACATGCAAATCTATGTAAATCTTCACTTATATTATAAAGAGGAAATATTTGTATTTTTGTGTGTGTGTATGTTTGTAATGAATAAACTCAAAAACTACTGTGCCGATTTCAAAAATTCTTTCACCATTGGAAAGCTACATTCACCCTGAGTAACATAGGCACCCGTGCAAAGCCGGGACGAGCTGCTAGTGTAAAAATAAAAGACAATCTTCCATACGCAATGCTTCATCATTTTGCTGCCCTTATCCCAATTTATGTGGGTTCGGCGCAGCATATCTTCTTCTTTCATACCTTCTATTACTCGTCATCTCAGCAGTCACCTCCTTTCTAGCGATATCATTGTTCAGACAGCCCCATTCACCGTTTCTTCAGTCTTCCTCTACTCTTATAGCCATCTACATTCATACTTAACATTTTCCTTACAATTTTTTTCTAATTCCCCCGTATCACATACGTACGCATACGCACGCAACATACAGTACGCAATACTTATAAGTCGTAAAGAAGATTGTCTTTTTGAGGTGTACGATTATAATTTTAATCACAACTTATAAAAACCAGTACAGTAAATTACTTTAACCTTATAAACAATGACACCATTAAAATAGATAACATAGTTGTGTATTATAGTATTTCGCTACTGGGTTACGGTTTAGTATAGAATTGATTCGCATTTTGTATTCCATAATATTTGCAAACAAAGGATGAGCATCACTTAAATAGATTCACATAAGTAGACCGAAGAGACGTCCTATAATAACAATATTATAATGCCGTTATATGGGATACAGAATTGCTTCAAACAACGCAATATTTGGAGTCATTTTGTATCCCAAAGCTGTTTTGAATATTGCTTGAAAGGAAGTTTTTATAAGAAAACCTACTGTGTCCCTAATCTAAATAAATGGATAATATTATAGTCAAAGTTACTAGGAGAAGCTCATTCGGCAATCCCCGGTAGAATTTACTTTGTAATTTTAGAAGTTACTTTTAAAGCTAGTCCCTTTAGAACTAACTAGGATAATAGAAAAAAGAAGTAGTGAGTAAAAACTAAGGATGATCTAAAAGTATAACAATCATTTTTCGATTTTATATAATCCTCTTGATCCGCCCAATGAGCTGTGGCCCATAATAGCCTTTGGAGCCCTGACACAGCCAGAAGGCGTCGCGGCAGACCTCGTAGATGATGGCGGGACGAGCTGAACAAAACCAACGACCAGTGGCCCACATTAGCCCTGGATCGAAACAACTAGAAGTCATGGGGAGAGGCCTGTGTCCAGCAGTGGGATGACGCAAGCTAACAGTATCATCAGTATCAGTATAAATCTCTTAATAGAGTCCATTCAAAGCGATTCCGACTAATTTTCGATAATTGCAAATGTAAAGGATCATTGTGTGGATGTATAAGTATTTAAAGGCTTTTTGTGTATTTAGCGCTCATATTAGCTTGTACGATGTAGTAAGCAATAATCTAAATCATCATCAGTATGATGATGATGATGATGATGGCAGTAATAGACAAAACCTTATATTCCAGTTTTTAATAAAAAAAAACTTCACTAAAGAAAGCCTTTGTGTCTTCAAATTTATATTAAGAAAAAGCAATTAATTCCTCCCACACAATCGAGTATTCCTCCCAAGTTTTCAAGAGATGTTTATTACTTGCCAAGATCTTAGTATCAGTTAAGTACGACTTGTAATAAGTCTTCGGTTTATATTTAACTTCTTAGGGCCCCTCCCCACTGTGACGCTTTGCAGCGATGCAAAAAGTTTGCTTCACCGACGAGACGCTTACGAACGTGGACGCGCTTATAAGTTCGTATAAGCGCGACCCGCGAGAGACGCCTCCCCGCGCGACCACGTTGTCATAAGCGGTTTCGGTTTTTTGAAGCTTAAAATGTGGTGCGTGTTTTTACTCGCTTACAACTACTCTAATACAAAAATGCCTGTTCGTTCCCTCGATGCTGTCAGAATAAGCCGCGTATCGTGTTTTGAAAATACAAATAATACGCGATAGTGCTGCAAAAAGTTCCAGTGGACGAAGGGCCTAAAGTACGATCAGTAATACGTCTTCAGTTTATATTTAACTTCTTACTAAGGCCAAGCCTTGAGCTATAAAGGTCTGCGCACAGTTATAAACTTTGCAAAGAATCAGCATCGACTCATCTCTAGCCTTTCGGAGTTCTTTCCACGAAACTTCGTACTCTTCATCACCTCCCGCCAGCTCTTCTTCTTCTTTTTTTCGAATCGATGACTCAGATTTTGTTCGACCAGTATTTAGCAACCCTGCGCTTGTCCTATATTACTTGGGGTCGGCGCAACACGTTTTTTCTCCAATTTGCTGTCACGGTATCGTTTACTCCTTTTTCTTTCATAATATTTCTCACACGATCTATCCATTCCTCCCCCTCTGCATCCATCAACATTCATATGCATTGCTCTATGAAACAATATACTGCAATGCACAAAAAACACCCTAACGTCATCTTCCCAACTCGGGATCAGCTAGTAAATAGTAGTAATTGCGCTTACGGCGTGGTTTGTTGTTGATCCGATCTGGTTACATGATGCTTTCGTTGGGTGGACGCCTCTTGTAGACGACCAGTCGACGAGCAAAGGTGATGGTCCTTTGTAGGGCTTATAAGTGTGCATCATCTGCCTAGCATTTTCCCAACTATTTACGGATCGGGTTCTTGTTTAACCAGATGCATCTGAATACCAGTATTATACTTAGAGCGTCTGCATATCTGACCTCCATGACCTAGTTATACGATATCAAGATAGATTCTGATAAGATTCCCATGGTAAGACTAGTTGTCCGATTGTTGAGCTTTGAACTACTCGTAAGGACTGCCGAAGATCTACAAATGACAGTTTAGACCAATTGTTTAACGTGCTTTTCAAGGCACGGATAAAACTCGAAAAGTAATGGATGGTCCTCCATCTATGGACTAGCCTCGGCAAACGCGGCTTAAGCTGACGATCGACCTGAGTGACTGTTATTTTTTAGCCACGGGTCCCTGCTTACAAGTGTGCGTTAACGTTAAATATCGTAATACTTGAAACTGACATTTCTTTGCATATTGGATTGTAGGAAAGTTCCCTATAAAATGGAAAGAGAATAAAATTCAATTTGCGTTCTTTTTGTTCTATATCTGCTTTGATGTTTGGTTTCAATAGTATTCGATTTTCATAAAAGTACCTATCGTTTTTGGGTCAAGTTTTACTCTTTTCTGTTATATTGTTAGGATTTTTAAAATATCAGATACCTAGAAGATTTATGCTTTGTACACGGCTTAGTTTTTTTTAAAGGACTATTTCTTCAAAAGATAGGCTAGCTCTTTGTCTAAATTCATCAAAACTTGGATTGAACTCAACGATAGTGACTAAAAATACCATTGTCATCACATCATTTTCTTCCTGTCCATGTCTTTTACTTGTGGTAGACGCAAAAAGAAAAGGACTTAACAAGGTAGTAATCACATTATGTTCAAGCCAGTACCATGAAAACAAAAACTCCTCGCTGGCTAACGATCATAATTATTCACTCTCAACCCAAACCTGAAGTTCCAAGCAACAAAAACCATAATCACGTCGACTCCAGAAAAAAAAGATGGCGGGTATTACATTTAATACGTCCCTTGACTAGCTAAGTTACATTGAGTTACGGTATCCCAGCAAAACGATTCAGATGAAAAATAGCCCAGTATGGTTGGGTCATAATAATTATAAGAACGTCAGGTGGAAAACATCAGGTAATTGAGATTTGTTGGATCATACAAATGGGGGGATTTAGGCAAATTATCATCAGGAATTTCGTGGGAAAGTAAAGCATTGGATTTGCTCGGAATTTTGAATGTTTTTTTTACATAATGTGGTTTTGTTTAGGTGTTCATATGAGTTTAAAGGACTTAATATAGCTGTTTATACTTGGCTTGAACTGCCTAGACTTTACCCCCTTTTTTTTGGGATGGGAAATCATCAAATGACTCCTCCCGCTCTGGGTGGAGCGGAAGGGAGTGTCAGACTTTTACTGACTAAAACCCATCCATGTTCCTTCTTTTGCCCTTTGTGTTCCAGGGCCGCGGTATCACTTTCGAACAGTCCCGCAGCCCTGGCAGGCATCGGCCCTTGCTGGCCCCTCTGGTTTGCTGACATCTCTTTGAGGCGCGCGTGGAACACGAACGCGCCGTCGACACGGCCTGTCGTCATAAGACGGACGGACGGCGAGCTAGCCCATTACTCACCGTCCACAGGCCCGCGCCTACGGTGGCCGAGAGCCACCACGTGGCCGCCGACGCACGGTGCTTCTCCCGCGGCGGCTGGGACGTGAGGTTCTCTCCCTCTCACGTTCCGCCACCTCCTTCGCTAGCATGACTGCTTCGCAGAAGGAGGTGACGGCTTCCCATTCCCTCTCGCCCCGAACCATGGCTTGAACCAGGGCCGGACGCGAGAGGTCGCCGCTGCCAATCGCCGCTACGAGGACATAGACTTTACCCCTATGTTGGTGTCGGCTTCCAGTCTAATCGGATGCAAATGCTAAATTATGATCAATGTAAAATAACATTCCATGCAGCCTATCTGGCGACATACAGGTTACTAGGCAACACGATATCCCTTAGTAAGAATAATTGTCAGAATTTAGGGCTTCTTACTTCCGTAATGACTGGCTTAGATCTATAAATGACAGTCAGGACCAACGGCACAATTTTATGGTCGACATAATTATCGTACTGTCGCCCTAACATTTGTCGTTATTTGTTTGTTGCAACTATACAAGTCCTCAGAGTATGACACATAAAGGGGTATGAAGAACATGGTGTTAAGTTTCCCCATAGAAAAGGGGGTATCTATGGTGGGCTACTGCCCGACGACGGTTATAGTCTGGATTTTCTATAATATGGTCTTTAACTCGTGGATAACTTAAATATCGTGATTCACAATTTTTATATTAGTTCTTCATTTGCGTCATAGATGGCGCTGTAATACTTTTGGTATTATGTTGCTACAGACTCCGCATCACAGCGATAGCTCATAACAGTAGAGACAGTTCATTTCACACCGATATGTGTTTCATCTGTACACACGTGTATACATTATGTATATGTACATATCTGGTACAATGTTCCGATGCAGAGTTAATGCGGGAAGCATATTTATTACTGTCGATATCTCAACTAAACGTATTAAGGCCATACAGTGAGGTAAACACCACCTCAACGTGAGGTGTATTAAATATCCCCTTCAAGCTTCAGACACGAGCTTGAAATTAACAGTGCATTATCTAAGCTGTATATATGATACTAGCACATACTAGCGGCTTCGCCTGAAACGAAGTCAGAGATTATCCCACAGGAACGCAATACCGGGATAAAAAGTATCCTCAGTCCTAGCCGGCTATGGACTATACGTATATGCAAAATTAATCCAAATTCTCTCAGTCGATAAGGCCTGAAAAGACTACCGACAAACAAACATAGTTTTAAATCAAAGAATAACTTACAATTGTATAAATAAAGGAACAATAATAAACAGTTTCTTTCGCATTGATTAATTGTCATCGTTTAAACATTAAATTGACTGATGTTTTAAATACTTTTAACGTCAAACACATTTAGTGAACTATCTAAGGCCTGCGGCTTGGCCCGCGCGATGTTCGGTACTGTCCCAAGGGGTTGTAATACCGAGATAAAAATTATTCTATATGTTAATCCAGGTTATTAACTAACTGTGCGTTAAATTTCATCCAAATCCTATCAGTAGTTTTTGCGTGAAAGACTAACAAACATCCATCCATCATCACAAACTTTCGCATTTTTAATATAGGGTATAAACGGACCCTTCACTAAGCCGTCAACCAAGCATTACGTACATCCAGTAACTTCACGCAAAAAATATTGCTGGATAACGACATTTTTTTGGGGTGAAAAATCACGGTGTTTACCGTAAAAATCACAAAACATTGTGATGTTAAATGGATTGAATAATTAATACGTGGGTTGTGGAGGTGTTTCAGCTAAAAATATTGCATTATAGACATGTATTGAAAAAAAATACGTGTTAAAAAGTTAGTAGGTACTGCGACCCCCACTAGCTCCGTAACTAGAAGGTTCAAAGGTGATGGTCTAGAACAAAAAAATAATGTTCACAATGATGGAGAAAACAAGTGCCTTTCGGCTTCGTTAAGGGTCTTGTTACATCCTTTATTAGTAGGATAATGAAAGCCAGCCTTACCACTTGGTCAAGAGTGAAACACGCTCAAACTACAGGCGTGATGAGAAAGCGACGGCGAAGAAAAAAAAACGGGTTGCACTACGGGAGTGCCATTTTTGATATTTTGGAATGGTTAGGGAATATATTTGCACCAATTGATTTAATTATCAGTATAAAAGTACTATCATTTATATGGTAAAATACAATATTAATTTATTGCGCTATTGTCTACAAACATGACAATTTATATTACATTAAAAATTTAATACTTCAGAACTCCCTCCGTCTTACGAATTTTCGATCAGGTCACGTGTCCTGACGCGAGATTAACATTTCTTACCCATCACAAAAACCGGCCAAGTGTGAGTCGGACTCGCGCACGAAGGGTTCCGTACCATTATCTATAAAAACGGCAAAAAAATCATATCTGTTGTATGGGAGCCCCCTTAATATTTAATTTTTAGTATTTGTTGTTATAGCAGCAATAGTAATACATCATTTGTGAAAATTTCAGCTTTCTAGCTATCACGGTTTATGAGATACAGCCTGGAGACAGACAGACAGACAGACAGACAGCGAAGTCTTAGTAATAGGGTCCCGTTTTACCCTTTGGGTACGGAACCCTAAAAAAAGTGCACAACGCCGCTAAAGAAGTTTCCACTTCAAAAACTGATGAATTGATAAACTCCTCTTCCTTTTGGCTCACAAAATTAAAGGAGATTGTTTACATGCTACAAGTCACCGCGACGCAAATTGTCGAGTCACCCACACGCGAAGCAAACAATTGACGATCGCCCTTATCGCTTGAGGCAAGCCATACCCGTCTGAGCCGAGGAATTGACCTTGAATATGAGGAAAACTAGAACGAAGGTATAAAGTTTCTTAGGACAGAACTGTGGGTATTTTTAGTTAAAACCAAGAAGAACTATAATTTTAAGTTGCAGCAGATCTGCAAAAGCTTACACAAACTTCGCATGTAAAATATGGCGTTGTTAAGACTTTGCATTCAAAGATTGTGAACACGAACTTAGTGATAATCTTTTCTTAGTATTTTTTAACCGACTTCAAAAAAGGAGGAGGTTTCTCAATTCGACCGTATATATGTGTTTTTTTTGTTTAAGATTGTCTGGTAGGCACAGCGCGTCAGTGAGTGCTAACCCCTCAAGCTTTAAAATGTTAACGGTTGAGGGGTCTGCACTTACTGACGCTGCATCTACTACAAGAAACTGGCTTGTTTTCTTCTAATATGTCGCTTTTGTAATCTTGTAACGTTTTAGGCTGTTGTTTGGTTGACCGAAACCAATCAAAACAATTTTTGATAGCAGTCTTACCGTAAGCCGTGATTTATCACCCCAAAAAGAAGTCCTCCCTCACAATATTTTTTGCGAAGAGTTACTTAGTTTGATCTACAGAATGCTTGGTTGACGGCTCCATGTAGGGTCTGTTTACATCTTGTATAGCCTATAGATCACCGATATTTCGCCAGTCATCTTTAAGTCCCATGTAATAGGGGTCGAGCCTATTGCTATCGACCGGACACTGATCTCCAAGTTACTACTGAGACTAGATAGGAAAGATTAAACAATAAAAACCGGCCAAGTGCGAGTTGGACTCGCGCACGAAGGGTTCCGTACCATTATCTATAAAAACGACAAAAAAATCATATCTGTTGTATGGGAGCCCCCCTTAATATATATTTTTTTTAATTTTTAGTATTTGTTGTTATAGCGGCAATAGTAATACATCATTTGTGAAAATTTCAGCTTTCTAGCTATCACGGTTTATGAGATACAGCCTGGAGACAGACAGACAGACAGACAGACAGCGAAGTCTTAGTAATAGGGTCCCGTTTTACCCTTTGGTTACGGAACCCTAAAAACTCAATCAACCAATTTATTTCCTTTCATGGAACGGTACATAAATTACTCGAAGCAGCCAAAAATACAGTTTCAAAAACTTCCATCTTCTTAGACGAACCGTATCGAAATAGCTATCTTTTTATCAAGAAATTCTACCAAATACAAAGTCAAGTGAAGAGGCTTCGTAAATCAATCAATTTGGATGAATTGACTGGCAGAATTTGTAAGTAATTGTGTTAGGTTCTCGAAATTAAATGAAAACAGACTTGGAATGAAAATCTGTTTTCAATAATATGATTAGGTTTAAGTAAGTAAGTATCTACATAGTTTAACTGAGTGATTGGTGAAAAACAGGTTTGAAGATTAAACTCGTTGAGGAGAGGCCTATACCCACTAGTCTAGTAGTTATAGGCTGGTCCTCATCATTACCTTCTTGCCCTTGTCCCATGTTACTTGGGATCGGTTTCTTCCATTCTCCCGTCAACCGTTACGCAGTCATTTACACCTTTTTCTTTCATATCATTCCTCACACAATCCATCCATCGTTTCCTTGGTCTTCCTCTCCCTCGTCATCCATCAACATTTATATTCATCACTTTTTTAGTCACATGCGATTCGTCGCTCCTCATCACATGTCCATACCAAGACAGTCGATTCCCTTGCAACTTTTCTGTAACCGGCGCAACTTTTAAACTTCCTCCAATATACTCATTCCTTATTTTATCCATTCTTGTCACACCACACATCCATCTCAAGATTCTCATCTCCGTTAAATGCAATATTTTTTCATCCATCTTCTTCACAGCCCAGCATTCCAATCCATTCAGTACGACAGGTCTAATCACGGACTTATAGTAGTTATATGCTGGGATTATTATCCTTTAATCTTTTTCACACACATTAATTAAATTTTAAATATTCCTATGTAAAATAATATTAAAAACGTTTAAAAAAAAAATGCCCACCGGTATCGGGAACAGAGTCCCGGAGGTCAAACCAAAGTTTTACATGCTCGTAAGGCATCGATGACTACTCAAAGTATAAGAGCCAGCTAAATACAAAATGCATAAAACAAAATTTTCTAAATTATAGTAAAAACCACCTAAGTACCACGAAAAGCAACTTTGATTTTTATCACAGATTATTTTTGCAGTCTACATTTGAAAAAATTACCAGTCTACATTTTAACGCATGTGACTAAAAATGGACATGAATTTTGATGGATGGAGATGGAGAGCAAGGTCAAAGAAAAGATGGATGGATTGTGTGAAGACTGATATGAAAGAGAAAAGAGTAAATGATGCCGTGACGTCAGACAGGGGAGAATGGGAGAAGAAAACGTGTTGCGCAAACCCCAAATAAAATGGGACAAGGGCAGGAAGATGATGACTTTTGAAAAATATTACGTGGTTCAATTTGACTTCGTTAATGTGAAAAATTGCGACCAAAAAAAAATGTCAATGTGCCTACCGGATAATCAGAAATTCCAGCTAAATAAAAACCAATACAATGTAAATTCAGAAAAGGCTCCAGGCTACATTATACGTATATTGGCTACAAAATATAAGTCTATAAATCGTGAAAAGATAACTCTCTTTTATCTTTATTTATTGAACATAGGTGTAACCTATGAGACCGAAAAAAGATATTCTTCTAAAAGATTTCAAGCACGTTTTGAACGTAAATCTATAAAATCTTATAAAGTCTTATTCTTAATATTTTACTCAAAGTGACGTTAAGCTAATAAATAAAACTTATCTTGCATACGAATTGGATTTACTACAGTATATTACGTGATCAGTATTTGGTTTGATGAGCAGTAACTGCTGGAATTCAGGCCTCCTTAAAGTGACAGGAGACCTCTGTTCAAATTAAATTATTCCGTGAACATAAAATACTTAAGATATAAATTACAGTGAAGCCGTACATGTAGCATCTATTGGGATACAATGTAGAGAATGCAATATAGTTATAATCTGCCATTTGATCTCATTGTGATACTTTGTAAGAACCTTTTTTGTTCAGAAACAAAAATAATAGGATTATTCAAATTCTAATTTTTATCCAGTCACGATCAGTTTATTATCTATGATCTTCTGTCTAGTTCCCTGACCTGGACAAATAAAAAATAAAAAGAAATCTTGCCCATTAAAAGTAATTCCATTCAACAGGGAATGTTAAGACAGTTTGCATACAAATGTAAGTAAACATTTAGCTAGAGAACCGCATAATGAAGATAAAAAAAGATACGATGATAAAAAGAAAAAGAAAGTGTTTTCTTTCTTTTCTGGTGTTTTAGGGAATTAGTTTAGTGGTCTTGTTAAGTTTTTTCTGTATTTATAACGGAGATTCTTTAAGATTTTTAATACATTTCGAGGTACCCATACTTCGAAATGTATTAAAAAAAGAGGTTTTACTTGTGTTGTCTAGTTTCAACAATTCAATCAATTCTTCCTCTTGTCGCTAACACGACATATATTTTCATCACTAATTTCCTTTTCCTCTAATACTAACCGAAAAGACAAATACCTAAATTTCTACCTATGCAAGTACCTAGGATGACACAAGGTAATGTATTAGGTTGGGAAAATGGTCCTGAAACTACGAAACACAAACAACTTTAATATTTTTGAAACTTCAAAACCTAGCGCTAGAAATAGAGCTCGTGGCTAAATAAGAACA
Organism: Eurois occulta; assembly: GCA_950022335.1. Taxonomy (NCBI): domain Eukaryota; kingdom Metazoa; phylum Arthropoda; class Insecta; order Lepidoptera; family Noctuidae; genus Eurois; species Eurois occulta. The sequence continues at coordinate 7,149,738 of OX465499.1, forward strand.
GCCGTTCGGGTAGATATTTAGGTTAAGCCGTGCTTACCTAGGTTGGTCCGTCGATGGATGACCACGGTACCGGGTTTCCTCCGTGCCTCGGAAAGCACTTTAAGCCGTTGGTCCCGACTGTCATTTGTAGATCTTTAACAGTCGTTATAGGGAGTCAGTGGCCCGAAAGTCTGGCAACCAGGTTTCCCAAGAGGTATCGTATTACCTATTACTAACTGGGTTGTGGAGTTCAGATAGGCAGTCGCTCCATGTAAAATACTGATATTCAGCTGCATCCGGTTAGACTGGAAGCCGACCCCAACATAGATAAAAACCTAGCGCTACCGGTATAGACAGTGTTTTATATTGCGATGTCCCAAAACGTCAACACTTCTACAGCGTCGTCGGTAGCAGCGCAGAGGTCATTATGACGACATGTCAAAACATGTCTAAACATGGGCTAAGATGGCGCAAAAGAAGGTACAAAAAAATTGCTCCACAACCACACAATCGATAAAAAACGGATATCTAATTGACGTCTAAAATCTTGACTTGATCTTGAAGGCTTCACTGTCCTTCCATTCGGCATTGATTCAATAGAAATTTCGCCGTACCAATACCGGAGAAAGGCTTGTAATAATTATTATTTTGGGAATTAATTGATTTTATTGTATTTTAATTGTATTACATTTAAAGGAATTTTAGTTAAATCTTAAATTTATTTAATTGCTTTTAAGTCAACTCTATTCTTGTATTTTATTTAATTTTCATCTAAATTGTAATGTTTTATGTATGCTTACATTGTGATAAATGGCAATGGATGTAAATTACCTGAATTAATGAATTTATATTATAGCCTAACTTCACAATTTCAAATAATCACATCGTAGTTTTAATGGTTTAAGACTCGTGAGTTCATTAATATAGATAAGAAATAAGGTGGGTCCAAAGATGCTGCCCTGTGGTACTCCATGTGTAACTAAAAGACAAGAAAAATGTATCCATCGTGCAACGCACTAATGAATTTTCAACACTCGACTCACCGTTAAGGGTTGAAATTCCAACATTACAATAGTGTCACAGCCTTTAAGATGTCACTTAGTCTAAGTGAAAACTGGCATTAAAATATTATCTTACAACAGTGCTTTTTCTTATGAAGAAGTAAATAAAATACTGGTGTAACTAAAAGACTTGCCGCAGATAATCTCGACTTAAATCTTTAAAGTCGACAACAGCAAAGAGTTACTTACTACCTACTTAATGTTTTTACTGCTACAGTTACTTACAAACTGAAAACTTATAAAATAAGGATTTTAAAGCCACACTCACGCCTTCGGCTGATGGTACTGGCGGCAAGCGAAATACGCTCGTATTCCTTTCACGTGAGTACAATCATTTGCGATGTGACTACTTTCAATTATTTTCTCCTTGATCATTTTCGCAAGCTACGTGTAGCTTTAGCGCGTAACTCGTGGCCAAGAAGTATCAAATTAGCATGGCACGTGCCAGAAGTTAAACAAAGGACTTGCAGGGTTTTCCTAGGATTTAAGTTTCAGTTGATCTTTACTTGCCCAGAACTTCAACAGCTGCGGATCTAAAGAACTAATTAGGCCTAGTTTATCCTTTGCCGTAGTAGTTAGTTTAAAACTTCGAAGACACGTGGCTTCTACCAATCCACATTAGGCTATTTCGAATCTATGATATTTTTTTGTTGTTGATGGCTATAGGCTCGCCCCCTATTGCATGGGACTAAAACATAACTGGCGAAATGTGGGTGTACTATTAGGTAGACCTCTGGCTAACCCTACGGGGATTACAGGCGTGATGTTATGTTATATTTATGACATGTCTTTCTTTTTGAAAACCACTGTACAATCAGTAGTAGGGTGGGATACTTTGGGAACTTAGCGTAGCTTCACTTGTTTGGAGAACATTTGAAAAGGCTCTGTATTTTTAAATCTACCATTTCACTATATCTAATAGTTAGTTACATGTTACACCAACCCCAAATAATGACAGAATCTTAATAGGATAATAATAATAAAAAAATACATACACATAAAAAAAAACAAAACATAACATAACACATTATTATACATACACATTTGAATAATATGAATCACGCTAAAATTCTTAAAATGGTCACAGCCGCAGTTAATGTTATGAATTGTGACTTTGTGAGCATTTTGCGAATTGTAACGTAATTCATAATAAATTATTATCCGACTATTTTAGGCCCACTGGTATAAAGGCTGATGATGACACGATTATTTTCTAACCAAAGACATAAGGTAATGAAAAGCAGTGATTTATTGTTAACAAAAAAAAATACCGCTGACTATTCGGGCATAACTCATCATAAGATTTAATAATAAATGAATACGCCTAAAAAACGCATATATCAGCCCTACTGCCGTGCTAAACTAAAAAGCGGTATCTTAAAAAAACATGTAAAGTTGATTTTAATGGCTTCGGATAACTTAAATAAATACGCATCTGATGAACTCAGTCAAATAAAATAAAATAGATAGCAGTATCTATTTTATTTTATTTGGCTTAGTAAAAAAATAAAATAAAAAATCCTAATAAGCAAAAATATAAATCCGTAATGTGTAATACCAAACTATATTTACAAAACTTAACTCGAAACTGGCTTTTCTTGAGATACCGCTTTTGCGTTTAGCACGGCAGTTCACTACCTACCACAGGCACCAGTGATATTCACTACTATTATGTAAGTTACTTGTTTAAGCCAATAAATAAATAATTATTCTTGTTCTTTCATTTTCTTCTCTCGTAAGAGAGTACAAAAACCCTACCCACGGGCCGGAGCAAGGTTTTAGGGGGGGAGTTTAAATAGAGTGTTGATGATATTGTAGAAGAAGTTAGGAATTTCAGGGTGAAGTGGTTAGGTGTTAAGAATTGTGGCTTTTTTGGAGCAGATAAAATATGTAAGGTATTTAGGCTTTTCATAAGAGATTTATAATTAACAATCTCCACATTGCCGTGGAAGTGTGGAAGCGCCAAGCGAAGCCACAGCACTCGTTTCAACCACACCAAGTATTCATTCATCTCAAAAGGCATTAAGCCACGCATCGTTCAGCCATTACTTTAACGCTAACAGCCAGACACATTAATAAATTAAAACGGCCGCCACATAAAGTTTATTGCACAATATTTGACGTGTTGCTCGCCGTCATAACTTTGATGATAAAGCGCCACTTTACGCGTACTTCGTGTATGTAGAACACTGTCGTTTTATAGTACCGACGGTTATTGGTTGATATTGTTTAGTCAAAGGTTACAGTGATGTCCAATAACTAGATAGTATAGTGTCCAAAACTGACTATCTCGTTGGTCTAGTCATCGCAATCGCGACTGCTAGGCATGAGGTCCTGGGTTCAATTCCCGGGTCGGGCAAATTGTTATTGGCTTTTTCCATCAAGAATTTCTCTGTAGCCATGGAGTCTGGATTTGTGCAAGGTTGATGGCAATAGGCTCGCTCCCTATTATATGGGACTGAAATATAACTTGCGAAATGTGAGGTTAAACCTTTTGGGGATTACAGGCGTTATGTTATGTTATAGTGTCCAAAAACAGTAACTATAATAATAACCGGCAAAACGTGCTCATGCAAAAAAAATGGCTATTAAAATGAGGTTGTCATTAAAAAACATATTACCTATTATCCTATTCTCAAAGTAAAACCAATAGTCACTCATGCTTACGCATAAACAAAATTGCTATATTCCGCAACGAATCTTTTTTATATTCCGGTTTTAACAAAAAATAAAAAAAATATTTTCCACTCACACATACCCGTGGAAAGATGACATTAAGGTAGGTATTTAAATGAAACACATAACAAGGAGAAAATCATAGCGACAAGGGTTGAAAAAGGTATGATCTTTTTATGAAAAAGAATGAATAAAAAGCCATTGAACAATAGAAGGGTTTTTCCCACAAATGGTATTGCAAATTTCATTTCGATCATAATGATGGACATTCGTAAACCTTTTTGATAATATCCTTTGGAAAATTTTCGTTATTAAAAACACATGAGTAATTTTAAATACCCTGTCATTCTTTTAAATAATTCAATTCAATAGTTTTGTTTACGCTCTTACCCTGCTGATTTCATTATGGTCCATGTTAATATGTACGAATTTTTAGTTCTATACATTTATTTCAAATGCGAAAGTAACTCAGTCCGTTCGTCTATCTGTCAGCCTGTACGTTACCTTTGACGTTTAAACGACTGAACAACTATACTACTTGTATACTTTTTGACCGGCCAGGAGCAGTGATAGCCTAGTGGTGTGACCGTGGGAGCCGTGTCGTCGGTTCCAAGTCAATAGGTCTCGAGTGCGAACCCTACGAAGACACGTTCATACCTCTGATTTTTCGGATTCATGTACGTATTGTATAATTATCATTAGCGATATTTTTCTTTACTGAAGTGAAAAAAAAAATCATGATCAAACCAAACCAGCTTGCTTGAGAGTTATTTCGCGACGTAAAGCCAGACGCCCATGGGCGGCATGGAAACTTACATCATGTTAGGCACTAGGTACTAACCACACGAAAAAGAAAGAAAGAATACCGGCCAGTGCATAACACGCGGGCGAAGCTGTGGATTAATACCCGGTCTTCCGTAACAAACTCTTTGCAATGGTCACGTCCCTCGCAGCTGTCACAGGACGTCCCATGAGTGTAGAAGTTTCGGGTATTTTCCTTTACCTAAACAGATCCTTCATAAGGAAGTCTACCGATACGTGTTGTGGTTTTTTATTAAACCCCTTGTTGTTTTTGTATTCATGCACAAAGACGAAATATTATGTAGGTAACAAGTTCGCGTGCAGCCGGAAATTATCCCAGGCGAACGTGCTTTTTTCGGGTAGTCTTGTTAACATGCTACTGACAGACAGGGTTACTTTTGCATTTAAACTACATATTAGTAGGGCTTGTATGGAAATGAAATATTGATGTAGAAAATTGAATAATAGAGACAAAAATCTATACAAATAAATAAAATTGAAGTGTCGGTTTGTAATATCAAAATAACAGCTTTTTACTGAATGCTTATGAAAATATATTTATAACAAAAACACATTTTTTTTAATTTTTGTCTGTCTGTCTGTTTGTTTTGGCTAATCTCCGAAAAGGCTGAACCGATTTTGACGAGGCTTTTACTGACAGATAGCTGATATTATAAGGTCTAACATAGGCAGCCAGACAGACAGATAGCTGATATTATAAGGTCTGGCATATTTATTTAAGAATAAATAATTACGGTTTCGTGCAAAAAAAAATTAAAACACTTGAAATTGGTAACAAAATTCGATTCAAAAAGGGAAGTGCCTATAATAATGGGGATTTTTATAATAATTTCACGCGAACGAAGGGCGCGGTCAACCGCTAGTATACAATAAAATATTAAGTGGAATGCATAAAGAGACGGCGTAAATAGAAAAAGTAGTAACTACAGTTTTGTCTCTCAAAGATACTTGAAATGATGGAAAGGTGGTCTTGAAAATATCGCTTTTAGTGATAAGACCGTCCATTGTGTCACACTATGTAAAATTCCTAGATTTTGTCATACATGTTTTTTTTATGTTTAATGGGCCTACTCTTGACCTCAATCTAGTCTTAGAGGACAGACATGTAATTTTTATGGTGAATTAAAAAGTTTACTATCTACAATAATTGCCCTCGTAATTCATCAGTCTAAAGGTGAATGAATGTCACTTACAATTCAAACCACGACAAATTTATTCATCCATGTGAGAATAATTGAATAGTTTCAAACTATTGACTCTAATTGAAACTGATTGGACTTCAATTTACTAATTGATCTCAAAATTGGCAAAGCAATAACAAAGTCAAACTGAATGGACATTACACAAAACCGCCAAAAGTGGAGACTACATTTGGGTGGCTAATGGTTGGCTATGTTGGGGTCGGCTTCCAGTCCAACCGGATGCAGCTACTTACTTTACATGGAGCGACTGCCTATCTGACCTCCACAACCCAGTTAGTACTGGATAATACTATACTTTTTGGTAAGTCTGGTTATCAGACTTTCGGACACTGACTACCTGTAACGACTGACAAAGATCTAAAATGACATCCGGGCTCAACGGCCTAACGTTTTTTCCGAGGCACGGAGGAAAGTGGGTATGTAATGGGTGGTCACCTATCCACGGAACAACCTAAGCAAGCGCGGCTTAATCTGAAGATCTACCCAAGTGGCTGTTATTATTTAGCCACGAGCTCCTTGAAGAAGAACGAGCTCATATATTCAAAACAACATCCAGAAAATATAAAAATGCATAGAACGCTAAGTTACACTAGGAAATATTCTAGTGCACTATAAAAGTATTTTACCTACTCCCGTGCTGGCACTCCCGTAAAATGTTTTATTTTTACTGTTTATAACTATTCTATGTTGTTTCCGATTGGACGGAACTGTACCATTCGGAGTACCTGTATTTTTCTAGAAAATAAAGTCTCTACTACAATATACTGTTTTATGTATTTTTTATTAGCTTCCTGTTTCTGTTCATAGGAACAAGTTTTGATGTTAACATTAAAAGTGTAGTAAAAGAGAAATTGTACCTACCAGCTAAAAGACATGTTTGATTTTCAAATCCCATCTATGTTTTATATGTGAGTGCTTCAAGAAGTCTGTGTATTCTAAGACTTAATATAAGCGAGTTTTTGAACGTTAGAAATAATTTTTTGCAGATGCAGTACCTGGAAGGATATGAGGGATTTGCCTAGTGGTGGGACATTAAAGGATTAACAAAAACCGGCTAAGTGCGAGTCGGGCTCGCGCACGAAGGGTTCCGTACCATTATCTGTAAAAAATACGAAAAAAACACGTTTATTGTATGGGGACCCCCCTTAGTATTTTTTTTTAATTTTTATTATTTGTTGTTATAGCGGAAATAGTAATACATCATTTGTGAAAATTTCAGCTTTCTAGCTATCACGGTTTATGAGATACAGCCTGGAGACAGACAGACAGACAGCGGAGGCTTAGTAAAAATAGGGTCCCGTTTTACCCTTTGGGTACGGAACCCTAAAAAAAGATGCGATGCAGTATGTAGGGAAATATATTATTATACGACTCACTACACCAACTAAATTAAATAACTAACTATATCCATGCCCATTTACGTAGGTCCGAGTATATTAATATCCTTAATGTTATTTTTCCCCGAAAACTACGTGGATGATCAAGAAGTGCTAAGTATTTCTTTATTTTTTTGTGACGATGTCACTGCTAATTAAAAAAAAATCTTAAAAACTGGCAGTGTAAGTAGGTACCCATGGTTATTTTGTTTTTTTTTTCAACTAAATCTGTAGTAAAATAATATTTTTTAAAGCACAACTCCAATGTCTAAGGTTAGGTCCCCAGTGTGTTTTCATTTCTTATGATTTTGCGTAGTATATGGTTTCTCGCGTTACTTATTTATTCAAAACCATACCTTTTCCCTTAAGAAGAAGCTCTAAGGGGCTCTAAGGCCTGTTGAAGGAAGCTTATGGCTTTTGCGAAAAAACAGGTAATTTTTTTTTATAAATATTTGAAGTTATAACTATAATCTTAGCAGTGAAATAGGCCTAGGTCCTCAAAGTCAAAGCATTTATTTCAATTAGACCATTACAGGCACTTTTGAAAGTCAAAAACAAATAAGCTAAGCTACAGTCACAGTCACAAAGCATAATAACTTGCGAAAGTAATGTAGTTGCACATTCCAAAGCGTAGATCTCTATGGAGAAGAATGGGCAAGAAACTCCTCAGCCCTATGTAACTTGACCAATTGGTATTGTCTCCAAAGATTGGTCCTTGACAGATTCGGACCGAGAGAGCTGGAAAAAGGTACTGGGCTGGAGGGGAGGTAGGCCTTTGCCCAGCCACAAGATAGTAATTTGAATTTTAATACCCAATTGGTTTCTAGAATACAGATAAGCAGCCGCTCAATATAAAATACCTACTGGTATTAGCTGCATTCAGATAAACTGGAAGCCGACCGACCAATAGAAAAAGTCTAGGCAGATAGTGATTACTAGAGACTGGGTTATATGCAACATTACATCGTCGAAATATGCAAAAAAATTGGCAAAATACGCAAAAAAATTTTTTTTTTTTTTTCAAAACTTTTCTCCACTCTAGGAATTTCTCCTGTATCGTGGGTGCGCTTACAAACATTTAAACTTACATACACAAAACAGCCAGACCTGGAACAACTATCTGTAGGCCATATAAATATTTGTTCCGTGCGGGGATCGAACCCGCGACATGCAACGCAGCAGTCAATCGCTCAGCCACTGCGCCAACCGTGCCGTAAATTATACTACAAACGTACTACAAAAAGTAGTGGTTTTTTTTTTAATTTGCGTTTTTGAAGAGACAATTATTATTTTAGAAATTATTAGTAGTGCGATTGAGCCTTCTATTTAATTTTTTTTTTTATAATTGTTAGGTGTTTTCTTCCCTCTGGAACATTTTTCCATTTTTTGATTTTAGCTAAAATCATTATCTTTAAAAACATTTGCATGCGAAAATAAACAAATGCAAATGAAAGTATACAAATGCATAAGCAAATTATGCATAATAATCCGGTCTCTAATGATTACAGATACCTACAACGTCGTTCATATCTTACATGATAAAACTGTAGAATAAACGTAATGTTTTCCTTTACTTCCCCAACCAGCAACATTTTATAAGGAACACTTCAAAAAAAAAAAGCCCCGAAAATTAGGTTGTTGAAAATGTTACGAAGCCCAAATCAGTCTTCGTTGTATTTGAAAAGAGGAATGTTAACGAAGAGGAAAATGTCATTCACTTTATATAAAAAGGTTGAAATGATGGCCTCGAATATAATTTAATTTATCCTGCTTCGGCAGTTTTCGAAGCTTACATTTTTGACAGTTCATTTAATATTGATGGAGCAATCAAGAATTTAATGGGATATGTTTTTTTTTTTTTAGCCGAGGAAAATAATTATTAAATTTATTTTAAGCGATAATCTCTGACTTTTACAACTGCTACCAATTTAGCTCACGCCCTTCTAAAACGTACTCTAATGCTCCTTTTCACTAACAGAGAGCGACCGTGAGACCTAAATTTATACTGGAATATAAATAACCTGCTTCATCCCACTGCTGGGCAAAGGCCTCTCCCTATGACTTCCAGTTGTTGTTTAGTTGTTGCCATTCAACAAAAGAGAAAAAAAATAAGATTTTTGAAAAAGGCGTTTTCTGTGGTGACTGGCTGCTTTTAATGGTTACAAGACACAGCCTTGTGACAGACAGACAGACGGGCATAACCTAGAAGACTGATAGATTGATAGACAGATAAAGAAAAGACATATGCAGATGGTCAAAATGACCTACAGAGAGCCGGATCGATGGAGGCCATGATGACAAACGGCAGAGCTCCGTTAGCAACCATTGGATATGGAACTCAATAAATTCAGGTCGACGACAGTGGAGAGGCTAAGTAATATTTAAACAAATTATACAAAATCAATGGAAAAAAGTGCTGGAGTGGGGACCACGGACGGGACGGAGGAGTATGGGAAGACAACCGACTAAGTGGACATACGATCTCATTAAAGGGGCCGGAAGAAACTGGATAGCCATGACACAAAACCACCAAAAGTAGAAGGTTTTGAACGAGACCTACATTCGGCATTCTGTGGCCAAAGGAGAAGAAGAAGAAGAATGGAAAAGTACGTCACACAGCCACGAGCCACAAAAATTTAGTGACACTAGTATACTGTGAAATGGGGCTAATTAAGAACCATGGATCCTAATGGAGATTAAAAATGTTTTCCTACAACTTTAGCCTAAGTAATTACACTGAAAACACAATTATTTGGCCGAGTAACGAGGTCCGAAATAATAAATTGTGGGGGTACTTGTTGTGTTTTAGAGGCACTCAGAGCTTTTAATTTGTTAAGAGGGATGATATAGAAAAAAAATAAGAGGCAGTAATGTAACATATTTATTGTTTCGACTCTTCAAGATTAGTAAGTCAAATATATATAATAATCTCCGGTTAAAGGAGACGGGCGAATCTGGGCCTAACGTTACACAAATGAAATATTTATCAATATTTTTTTTTAGTTTTTTAGTGGTTAATCATAAAATATTAAGCAGTTTTATCATGGCATAAGAAATTAAATATTTAATCAAAATAATACTGACTTCCTTTACTTTGACTTTGAAACAATGTTGCCAGGTCAATTATAAAAGTTAATCGATATTATTACAAAAATGTAATAGTTAATTAATTATATTTAAAATACTATAAAACGTGATTCAGTTTTATTCTTTACATAAGTTTAAATAAAAAACACATTTTTTTTAAATGTTTCTTCGTGACACTTCAACGTTTCAAAAAAAAGTCGTAAAATAAATCGATTTCACAATCGATTGTTAATGTTTTAATATACAGGCAACAAAGCGGAACTCATGTCAATGTCTGGTCAAAACTCAAACGTCAAACAAATCATTTGCTTCGTTCGTTGTCTTTGAGTTTGTGGCGGTAAATTAGTGAATATTTTCTGTTGTGTTTTCGTGTGCTGTAATAGTTATTATTCGATTAGTGTTCTTGAACGACTTTGACTTTTAATTGTCAATATCCAATAATTCTAGCTGGCTGTTCAGAGGTAGTATAAAATCGAGACATGTAAGCTCAAAAATATATTTTACTTTAGTTTACAGTTCTCTTAATGGTAGAGAGGCCATCAAATAATATTATTGTAATTGCTTGGCAGGAAAAAGAACAGTAGGTTGCTGTTGTCATGTGATGTCCATAGTATGGTACCTACGCTGGGCAAGGCATCAAGAGAATTTAATACCACCTGCTCAGTTTTAATTGTTTATGATGAAGTGGAAGATGAATAAATCATTAAAAGTGGAAGTATTTTTAATTCATACTCCCTCTTCCTTTTATAATTATCTAAAACCTCTAGAATCTAGTTGAACGGCGTCTGAATCTCTATTTTGTACAAACCAATAACATCCTATATTTTCTTTCTACCATGGAGCAGTCGTAAATATTTTAGTATTTTTTAAATGGTATTAGTATATAAATTAAATAATGCAGTAATCGTTACTGTAACATCAGGCCCAACTTTCTATGAACTTTCGCCCGCCTCCTTTTATAACACAACGCCTAGAATATGCGAAGGATAAGGCAGAGGTTTCGTGCTTCGTTTTCGGTACAGAAAACTAATGACCAAATGTATGTTGATAAGGGGACACAAGCGCTACTTATTAGTATGAGAAGCTGGATTTGATTACCAGGTTGAACAAAGTGATATTTTATTTTTCCTTCAGGAATTTCCATTATCATAACATCCTGTAATCCCCGAAGGGTTAGGCAGAGGTGTATCTTATAGTACATCCACATTTCGAGAGTAAATTTTGAGTCCCATGTAATAAAGCGAGCCTATTGCCATCACCCGGGCACAAATGTAGACTCCGTGGCAGCTACTGAGAAATTCTTGATGGTAAAAACCCAATAAAACTTTGCTCGACTTGGGAATCAATACTTCATGCTCAGCAGTCGCGCCTGTGACCACAAGACCAACGAGGTAGTCTTGGAATTCAGGTATTTCAAGAATTTCTCAGTACATATCTGCTAGATTAAAATTCAATTTTATGTGCCATTACACAGGACTCAAAAATAATCAACGAAATGTGAGTGCTCTGCTAAACCCTTCGGACAAAAACTATAACTTATATAATCCAGTTACCATCTGCCTAGTCTTTTCTCAACTACGATGGGGTCGGCTTCCAGTCTAACCGGATGCAGCTCAATACCAGTATTTTACATGGAGCGACTACCTATCTGACCTCCACAACCCAGTTAGTGCTAAGTAATACGATACCCTTGGTAAGACTGGTTGTCAGACTTTCGGGACACTGACTACCTGTAGCGACTGTCAAAGATCTACAAATGAGAGCCGGGACCAACGGCTTAACGTGTTTTCCGAGGCATGGAGGAAACTCGGTATGTAATGGGTGGTCACCCATTCATGGACTAGGTAAGCACGGCTTAACCTAAAGATCGACCCGAGCGGCTGTTCTTATTTAGCCACGAGCTCCTCGACTTACATTATGCAGTACACTTTTCAAATACGTGGGCAAACCCTCGCGACTCAATACTGCTATGCCATACGTTTCTGTTCCGACACGATAAGTAGGTCAAACGGTCTCGTTTTATTGTTTATAAACGTTTTTTTCAGAAAAAAATATAATCCATAGCACAAAGGACAAAGAGCACTTTTAGTATCACTTTTTGACGCGTATGGCCATTTGAGTTAATGCATAATTCATAATATTATTTTAATCGATTTTTGACTTAAATTCATTGAAATAATTGGTGGGGTTTCTATTTTCATTTTAATTAGTATTTAATACAATAAATACGTAATTTCTTCCAATATAGTGAAGCGACTCCTTTTTCAATTATAATCGATCGATTAAACATTAACATAAATCGTGGAACAACAAAATAATCTACATTTGCAACTAAAAAGTGTTTATAGTTGTCATTATTATTATTCTGTAATTATGTTACTATTTTTTCATTAAAAAGCAATTTCTAGGCAAAAATCAAACAATCAAGATATAATTGATTATGTTATGACGCCGTAGTCTATTGTTGTGTCACAACACTATTCGATGAAATGTCAAACAAATTGATGTTTCTGTTTAGGCGATTAACACACGGCACCGCGCACCGCCGCGGTTGGCGGTGAAGCGGATCTCATGTCGCATTGACCTCTATTAAATCCGTCGATGCCTAACACACGTACCTACACCGCCTGACCGCGCGTTCGAGCGGTGCTCCTCGACTCCTTAAAATGAAACAATGGGAAGAAATTGTCCTATTTAGAGTTCTGCTTCGTAAAAATGGATGAACCCAATATCTTCTTTTTTTTCTTTTTACACCATAAAAGCCAGATTATTGCCACCACTTCAGCGTCCATTCTTGCAGTGTCTGTGATCAAACTGGTCAAATCCGCGTTAAATCCAACCGCGCTGACAGGCGTGTAAACCGCCTTACCGCGCGGGCCGCTACTAAATCCGCTTTACCGCCACCGCCCTCCGCGGCGGTGCGCGGTGCCGTGTGATAAGCGCCTAAGCCGAGAATATTGTGTTTAGCTTTTCTCTGCTAACAAATATAAAATCGTGTCGAGTTGAGTTTTAGGATTCCTCCACGTCTCAATTTGACTCTTTTTGTGCGTGTGCTGCGAAGTGAATTGTTAGAACGTTTTTACGTCCACGGTGATTTGTTCTAGACTTAAAACATGTTGCGCTGTATGAATTGTTCTCTTTTATTGGCACACCCGCTGCCTAGACGCCAAATCAGAGAGGCAACGGATTCCATGGTCAATATTTTACGTAATTGGATTTCTCCTACCGCGGTAAGTAATCTATTCCATAACTATCATATCCTTTCGAATAGTAAAATACCTTCAAAGCGAATATTATTATTTAAAAATATCGTTCAGAAAATAATGTTTTCACATTATTAATAGTAGATTATCTACGTATGGATTATTCACGTAACAGCTACAGAGTACTTATGAACATAAAAATACACTTTATATTGAGCAATGAATACTTAGCAGAACAATTTTTATTATTTTCAGGTATCAGAAGATGATTTCATAATTATGTCAGGAATGTTACATTATACTTGAAAGACAATCAGGCAACTACTTAAGAGGCACTATTCCTACACAAACCTTTGGACACCAGCAAGTGTGCTTAAGCTGTGGAACATCAGTGTTAAGAGCTCGGACTCACATAGTACCACTTAATAGCCCTGAACGGAATTTCATTTTATCACATACACCTTCTCAACAGGTAAATAACGCAAGTTATCTTTGTAACTCAAGTTATAAATTAATAAGGCAAGGAATCAATGAGCAGGCAACTTATTCTTCCTCCTACCTGCTTTCAGAAATATAGTAGTAATAGTTAACTATCATCCTAATTATAACCGAAATCACTCTAATCTAATTATATTAAAATTCTGCAAGAGGAAATACATTGATGGATGCTTATGTACTTTTTCATAACTATTTTTAGCATCATAGCACAAGCACATAGAATTTATATAAATAAAAATACTCTGAAAACCAGGAACACTACTCGTGACTATTATTCTCGTTCCATGTAGAATTTAAATACACAGTGGTATTTTATAAATAGGTATATATATATATTATATTGATTTCAGGTTCACCGTCTTGAAAGAGTTTGTTTACGCTGTTGGACTAATGCATACAGAAGTGTAAGAAGATATGCTGAGCTTGATCAAAGTAGACTAGCTTTACAGAGTGAGTCTGCTATTGAAACCATTGGGAATCTGGAAATTCCTTCATCTTCCAGCAGCAATGTTGTGGAAATATCTACGAGTCGGGCATCTGTACCCACACCATTGATATAGAGGATGAACTGCCATTGGTACTGGGAACGGACAAATATCTCATAAGAGGCAGGATTAGATCTCGGCATATTGGCAATAAGGTTTATTATGCATATATTTTAGTTAATAGTCACACCACCAACCGTGTATCAGATATTGCTGGTTATTATTGTAATTGTTTAGTGGGCAACCGAACAGTAGGCTGCTGTGTACATGTGATGACCGTTCTGTGGTATCTCAGTTGGGCACGCTACCATTCTATTAATGCTCCTGCTCAATTTTTAGATGACATGTTTTATGAACATGTTAATTATGACGAGGAAGAGGCTGAATAAATATTTTTTTTATTTAATTGAACTTTTTATTTCTTCCACTACCTTACTATATTCTTATTTTATTTATGATACACTATTTACCACCTCTGGTGTTGTGGTTCACCCACTTGTTTGCGCAGAGGTCCCGGGTTCGATCCCGGCGTACATGCTCGTTTTAGTTAGTGGTAGGGCTGGTTTTAAGTCCACCTGGCTAGCTACCACCGTCTAATCTAAATCTACCGTCATAACAATTTAAAACGTTTTCCAACAGTAAAAGGTAAGATAGCCAGTCCCTCTGTGGTTGGATACCATGAAGTGTGCTGCCATCTTCAGCCTTATCATTGCTCCCCATCAGGAGAGATGAACGTCAATTTCAGGCTATTCCCCGTTGTTAATAAAAAGAAAACAATGTGAAAGTAACTATTAATTAATTAAAGGGTAAGTTGTGTTGTTGATTTACACTTCACAGATAAATTGTTAGAAATGTTGTTTTTCTGAGAAGATTTCTAGACCAATGTGTTTAAATATCTTAAATAATGAACATAGGTAATACTCAATTAATATGTAAAAAAATAATGTAAAATATTTGCCAGTTAATAGCGTTTCAAAATGAATTGTTTTGAGATGTAACATAACCTCAATAGGTACTCAACTTATGTTATTTTTTTCAAAAACCCCACATTATTTAATTTTGAATTTAATCTTGTTTTAAAGTATGACACTAGCACTTTTTTGTGTCTAATTTTCATTACTATACTGTGTCAAAAGATGCGCAACCAAGTGCTATAGTAACTTGCTCAATCTCCTTTACATAATTAATTAAATAAAATTACAATAACATCTTAACAAATTACACAACACTCAATCATTATTAAATTCTTAACCTATTATTTAGGTTTAAGTACTTCAAAGAGTTTAAATTGTGATACTTAGTGAAATAAAAGTTTTCAATAAGAATTTATGATTGTTTACAATCGATTCAAATGTGAATATGTCAAATGTTGTTGAACAAGGATCTATTTGCGCGTGGTTAAAATTGGAACTAACCCAGCCATTTTGTTTATTTATTACAATTTCTCGAAATGTATTACAACCAAAAACCCGCTGTAAATGGTGTTTAACCACCAAAAGACTATCTACCGTTGTGCTTTACAAGTAATTCTGTAGCGTTTTTATTTACACATATACATACATTATTTACTAACTATACGGACGTTTTTTATTTTTTTTTGGGATGGGAAATCATGAAATGACTCCTCCCGCTCTGGGCGGATCGGAAGGACACCCTTTATATGGCTGCAGGTTTAAGACGAGGTTTGTAGCAAAAATAGAAAGACTATTTCACAGTTATTTTGTCTTACTATTTATCTGATCCTAAGCCCCACAAACTAAAATGTTTTCCACATTTCCCAACTTTAAAACACCTGTTGCTCAGTGGCATACGAGCAATTCTCACCAAAGTTGGGGCCAGCGTCTAGTTTAACCGCATGCAGCTGAATACCAGAACATTACATGGAGGAACCGGCTTTCTAATCTCCTCAACTTAGTTACTGGGTAATACTAATCTGGTATTTGGCTTCTGAATAACCGCAAAAAAAATATGTCTGTCCTATGGGAGCCTAAATATTTTTTTATTCTGTTTTTTAGGGTTCCGTACCCAAAGGATAAAACGGGACCCTATTACTAAGACTTCGCTGTCTGTCTGTCTGTCTGTCTCCAGGCTGTATCTCATAAACCGTGATAGCTAGAAAGCTGAAATTTTCACAAATGATGTATTACTATTGCCGCTATAACAACAAATATTAAAAATTTAAAAAAATATATATTAAGGGGGGCTCCCATACAACAGATATGATTTTTTTGCCGTTTTTATAAATAATGGTACGGAACCCTTCGTGCGCGAGTCCGACTCGCACTCGGTCAGTTTTAGTATTAGTTGTTATAGCGGCAACAGAAACACATCATCTGTGAAAATTTCAACTGTATACTAAATATCATGGTTCATGAGATACAGCCTGGTGACAGACGGCCAGACAGCGGAGTCTTAGTAATTGGGTCCCGTTTTACCCTTTGGGTATGGAACCCTAAAAATTGATAAAGATCTGCAAATGACAGCTGTGTTTGATGCTTATCGAAGCACACCCCTTCATGCTTCTCAGTAAGAAATGAAGGTTCATCTACAAACTGACGTTCTCAAGCTAGATAGTTCAACCCATGCAGCTACAAGAAAGGGTAATAATAGTGTTTATAGGTATGTGTGAAAGGTTTCATACTGACCCAACTATTTCGCCACTGACGATCCGGCAGCTGAAGTGGGAGAAAAAGTTAAGTTAGATTCAGTTTTCTTCAGGCTGCATTCCTACCTAACGTATAGTTAGCCGCTGACTGTGACTCCGCGCCCTAATCAAAGCAATTGCGTTCATTTGGTTCGGTAACACCGATCGCGTGGTCGTATATACCGTGACAAATGAACGCGAGATTGCTTAAGTTATGACGCAGAGTTTGGTCAACAAAAACTTATCTGCAAACAGCAAGCACGTTGATCAACGCTCGTTGCTTTTTTTATAAAAAAGAGTCCCTTCCCTTGCAGTGGGACAATAAAAAAACCGGTAAAAATATCTTGTAAGCATTGTATGTACAGAATTCTAAATAATGCAACCAACCATCGTAGCAAGCGTGCTTGTGGCAATGTGACTTCATCATACGTCCCTAAGGACAAGACTACACGATGTAGAAGCGGTGGAAGTAAACGGTGAAAATGACGCTTGAAAACGGGCGCAAAAACGCTCACTCAAACGGGTTTTGTTCGGTTCAATAAGCGTCATCCTTTCGTTTCAAATAACTTGGACATAGGCAGTATATGTCTCTTATTCTTTCTCCTAGACTCTGTGCAAGTTTAAGCAAGATAGATACAGTTTTTATAAGCAAAGTTACGTCAAAACCTATGACAGTGACAACCGGGCCTTACCGGCCCGATCAACATTTGGGTAAGATTTTAAACAGAACCGTAGCGGCCCGGTCAACATCGCAAGAGTGCTGCATTTTAAAATTTTGTAATATTGTTGATGTGTCACAGCTATGGAAGATTTTATGAAACCTAAGTTGAGCCGTGGGTGGTAATGGAATATTCGAGCTGTTAATTATATAAACGTGGGATTTGATCGATGTAAGCCAAATAAAAGCACTGATTTCTTTAGTAAACTTCAGTTTTAATTTTTATCGTCCTTGTAGCTAACGTCCTTCGTCTTATTCTCCCCGTATTCCAGTTACCTTCCTTTCACCTTCCTTTGCATTCACTTGCTTTCTCTTTCACTCCTAGACTATTTCATACTTTTATCTCTTTCATTTAACATGCTTCACATCTGTCACTCATCTTTACGATTCATTCCACTCATCTATCATAACATTCCGTTCCTACATAAATGTACCCAAATGTACATGTTTGTTTTTCTAAACTCATTTGTGTCATTGTAAAAGGCATGTGCAAAATGAGTTTCACCAAATCAGCATAACGTCGTTTAAGTTCTGAATCTACTAACACCACGATTCTAATACCACGTATGTCAATTTTTGGCCGTTTTGTCAGTTTGACGCCGTTTGCTAAATAATCGGTAGACGCATTGTTCCAGCCAATAAGAAACAAGCAACATCTCTGTCTAATTTTAAGTGAACATAAATTATAAAATCGTAATGTACCATTACTTAGGTGTAATAATGCACTTTTTCACTCTCCTGTAAAATTGCTATTTTTGACTTACGTGGTGTTAGTACCCACCTGATTTTTCAAGCTAATTTCGATCCAAAGCGATGGCATTAATGTGCTTATTTAGTGTAGTTATAATTTCGTGGAAAGAATGATAAAGAATTGCATTTGAGACAATGCTGGTCAGGTGCATGGTTATAAGTATATCGTTAAAAACGGATGGACAATGTAGTAGTTTTTAGTTGTATTACAAAATCTAGCTTTATTGGCGACATTATTTCATACTACAACGACTATTTCATAAAACTTATTAAAATCCAGCTTTTTATGAAAACTAGAATTATGTATTATTATTTCACTTTTTTTACTTTGTAATTAATACTTAAAAATACCTTCTTTTAAGCTATATCGTACAAAAAGTAACTCAAAACAAAATGGCGGCCGCAAGTCAATATGGCGACAGAGCTCAGCATATAAAACTTTGCCAATATCCCCCAGTTATTATATACCATGCATATTCATCAAGTCAGGATTATGGACGTCGCTACTGCAATTTATTTATTTATTTATTAAATATCTTCACAAGTCGATGGTGTTGCAAAGCTAGTGAAAGGTGGAATGACGTGACTGGGATTATTTTGCTTTATATGATGAAAAATTAAAGAGTAAAAAAACCCCTCAGTAGTAAAATCTTGAAAAGAGGTCCACTTTTTTAAAGATAAGTATGTACCTAAAGTGATTCAGAAAAATACTCAAAAAGTATAACGAAGTTTATTATTGGTCGAAATTTGCCTAAGAACTTCCTTCTGCACACCTCTAAGGCTCATTCAATAGGTCCCATGATAATCCGACCACTATAACCTTCGTTCCACTTGTTGTTCTAATTATAATAATAATAATATAACTTTATTTTCTCTCTTCACAAAGGTTCACATAGTTATAATAGGTACAATTATTGTAAGAATAACATTTTAACAAAATGCATAATATATGTTCCTTTGTGAGAGACTGGCGTCCATACTAGGATACCCTGTGTGACGGATCCCCAGGCTCTCACCCCGAATCACATGTAGTTTAAATTTAATACAATATAAATATTTATTATTATGATATGATTTATTGCAGAAGGGAAAAAGCAGACATATTAAACTAACAATTACACTCGGCTAATATGAAATGTGTCCACCATCGTTATTGCTGACAGAATGTTACTTTATAACATTTTCCGCTTGCATTATACCATTAAAGCTGAGGATACTATTCGCCAAAAGTCGAAGTACACACCGAGGGTGCAGTTACTGGAGTTTCGCCACAACGTCAACTTCAAGGCGTTCGTGGTGCGAGTACTGAATTGTTATTTGCCGCTCGCGATGGAGGAACATTTTTGACCGCAGGACGTAGTGTTACGTCGCTTCCGCGGACAAGTTCCACTGGACGACAGCACATTATGAAGTGTGAACAAGTGAAGTGCTACTAACATATTTTTAAGTCTTATTTATTAACACAAGTTTTGTATTTACTTTATAAAGATTAGTCTTTATGATTTATTTATCTCCATTTATATAAAACTTGGCCAATGTAGCCTGAAATAAATAAAGACAACAAAGAGAGAAACGTGATAATGATTTAATATTGAGAACTCAAATGCATATTTGTGTGTAAAACGTATCCACGATCGGCAACACATGCGAACGATACCCATTGAAAAATTCATTCATCGATCGATTCTCATTATTTCACAAAAAAAAACATTAAATTTATTCTTTCATGTCTTTTTTTATTGTTATTTTTTCAAAAAATATTTCCCATCGGCTCGAGTTCGATGATCGAGTTCATGGTATTTGGCTCCAGAACGACCTAAAAATAATGGTGTAAAGTAAACAAAAAAAAACACGAAATTTGTCCTGTACAAGGCCGAAAGACCCCTATCTCAGCACGGTGCTATAACATTAAAAAGAAAATGATGAATTCAGGATGTTAAATTATTTTTATCCAGGCTGTCATGGGTTCAAAGCTTCATGAGACGCAGACAATCGATCCATAATTGAGCTAGACTGATGAAAGGTGTCCATTTTGAATTGATCTTCAAAACAAAGTCAAAATAACTTAAACTTGATCTCAATGTCTTCCTTTCAAATGGCGGTAAATGTACATAATTATATTAAATCTTGGGAATATTAGATCGCCACACCGATCGCGGCACCAATGTAGTCTTTGAACTCCTAAAAAATAATGCGAGATTTGAAATCGAGATTCTCGAATTCGAACGAAATTCGAATTTTAACAAAATATAACCTAGATCTTAACACCTCACGGATATAAAGTAGATAAAATCATATTACTAAGAGCTGTTCAGATTCACACGTGCTCGTACGGACAGATACGTGACGGCTTACTAACGAATGGGGAGTCTCTTCGTAGACCGTAATATCTTTTGTCGGAATGGATTAACCACGTGTTGGTAGCCTTTTATAAAAAGTTCATAAATGTAGAATGTGTTCATAAAAGTAATGTAACAAAAGACTTTTATAGTGACTTCTTGAATGAAGAGTTGTGTGATAGAGGTTAGCTGTTCTATGATTAATGTCTATGAAAACGTTTCGTGAATAGCAAGCTGATATTAATAAGTGTTGAAAGACAATCTTAACTTGTAAAGGAGTATATAATGTTGGTCCAGAACAAATGAGGTCTACTCTCTTAACACGAAACCCGTAGTTTGCGCCGAATTCCTGTAACTTCGGCCTACTTATAAACGCCAACTAAAAATTAATGACTACACGTTTGGATAGGGGTCCCTAGTCCCGTTTTTTGTATGTTTACAAAACTCATGAATCCAAAAATAATACGGAGTAGGGTTGTAATTTCATCAAACAATAACATCAACCCGAAGGCCGCGGCCCCATGTCCACGGCGCGGCGCCGGCCGCCGTGTGACGTTGCGGCGCCGCCGCCGTAACACGGCACGACGTCGTGCCGTGGACATGGGGCCGCGGCCTAACACATAAGTTCTATTTACATTTCCATAATATCAACCCTTTTATACATACAAGTGGTAAATACTCTATAATATATAAAAGGTCAGTTCTTTAAAGAAAATCGGCAACCAGAGAACTAAGACTAAAGTTTAAGTTTAAGTGAAAACGCCACAATTGTCAGAATTTTAAGTGCCAGCGAGCAAGTCCAGGCAGTTAGCCAACTGTTAACTGCTGGAACATAAAAGTATAATATTTAAAAGAGTGTCCATGAAGTTTCTTGCCCGTTCTTCTCCATAGAGATCTACGTTAGGGAATGGGCAACTACAGTACTTTCACAGTTTTATGCCTAGATTTCATTGTTGTCTTTGTTACAACCGACAGTTCAAAAGTGCCTGTTACTGGCCTACTTGAAATAAATGCTTTGATTTTGAATATTTTTTTACCGTGTTTAATTTGAAGGTTGTCTTTGAAACCTTTTACGTAAGGGACGAATTGAATAGGTAGCTTAGAACTTTCGCGAAAAGATGTATAGCAACAACTAACGCCTAAGCTAGAAACTAGCATAATCAGCCTACAATGACTGCTGGGATACAAGGACACCTCCTCTGTATGAGTGAGATGATGAGGGGCTGTAATCCACCAGGTCAGCAGGTTGGTGGATGACAAATGTGTTCGAATTTTTGGTTCTAAAAAATGCGGATATCCTCAAGATATTTTTCTTCACCGTTTTGAGAGCAGTGAAAAATATAATAGGGTGAAATACTTTACAGAAAGTAATGCACCTTGAAGTCATGGGGACTGGTTTTTGCCCAGTAGTGGGACTATGTAGGCTACACTTTATTTGCGTAACAATAATGGGCGTGGCTCGGTTCGAACCCACGACATACAGCACGTAAATGGGAGCCCTTACCACCGAGGTTCCCTATCCATTTGCACAAAATTTTAAGACCTAATATAACTTAGCATAATTTTGTTTGGCATAATTATATTTTCGCATAGTATAATTACACTTAACAGCTTACGCATAATTTTTTTAAACATAATTTCGTTAAATATAATAATGATGAACCATAATATTCTAAAGCATAAATTTATTAAGTTTATAAAGTTCTAAAGCATAACTTTTTTAAGCATAATATTCAAAAATAACAGGATTTACAGCAACCTAACTTACCGAACCTCGGGGTGCCCCTGAAGTCAACCGTCTAGGGTTAGGCCGCGGCCCCATGTCCACGGCGCGGCGCCGGCCGCCGTGTGACGTTGCGGCGCCGCCGCCGTAACACGGCACGACGTCGTGCCGCACCACGATACCGCGAACGGTGCGCCATCCATTGCCCCTCAGTCGATCGAATCAACTGCGAAATATCGACTGAAAGGGGCAATGGATGGCGCACCGTTCGCGGTACCGTGGTGCGGCACGACGTCGTGCCGTGTTACGGCGGCGGCGCCGCAACGTCACACGGCGGCCGGCGCCGCGCCGTGGACATGGGGCCGCGGCCTTAGGGTTTCCATCAGCAGGTCGACGGAGCCCCGCTTGCGCGGGGCTCCTATTTCTGGCTGCAGGGTTTACAGGAACCTAACTAACCCAACCTCGGGGTGCCCCTGACGTTAATTATATTAATTGTATTCCTAAATATTAGCTAATAGTCATTAGGCCTACTAACGTTATGCGAATCAAATTTATGCCAAAACAAATTAGTCTTTAAGATGATTATGCCAACATAAAATGTATGCCTAAAAACATTATGCCGAAGTATTATTATGCCAAAACAAATTGTGCCAAAATCGTTATGCCTAAGTATATTAGGACAAAGAACATTATGGGAAAAGAAGGGATCCCTACCACCGAGCTACCACTTGTTCGCTAAGCTAGAAGGAGGTATACGTATAATAAGGCGGCTCAAGACAGATACAAAATATGGAGAACCGGGTCTCGAGAAGCCTATATCCAGCAGTGGGCTAATTATACCCAATACATTATGTGAAGTATCACTAGCTAGTTTAATTTGACTCTGATTTAATCAGACCATGATTTTAAAATTACTTGCTTTCTTTATATCTAGTTTAAATCACTTCTGGAGTGCCCCTGGTGTCCATTTATCTGCACCCTTGATGACCTGATAAACGCCTCTGATGTCGCAATAAGTTCGGCCTCTTATGGGCCCAAACAGTATGATACAGATGTAGCTTCGATATGATAAGAAGAAAAAAAAAGACTAGTGATGACAATCTTTCTTATTATTTCTTTATGATTTCCACATAAATGTACCAATAGTGGTTGATATGCAAATGTCCATAAAATAAACCGCGGGCTTTTTCTTACTTCAAAATCTTCTACAGAGAATAACGAATCAGTACCTATAATAATTTCCATCAGACATGAAAATAAATTTAATAACTAAAAGGTTTCCAACTACAAAATAATGAGGTGACTTGTATTCTTCGTTGTATAAACAAGAATAAATTCAAAGACCGCAGTAAATTCAAATAGCTTATTTCTATTGTTTGGATAATCGGAACTCTTTTCTAGATTGCATTAAAAGGGTCTATTTTTTTAAGGTTCCGTACCTCAAAAGGACAAAACGGAACCCCTATAGGATCACTTTGTTGTCTGTCTGTCCGTCTGTCAAGACAATTTTTCTCAGGAACGCGTGGAGGTATCGAGCTGAAATTAATATCAAATAGTCAATACGTCTGCTACCCCTTGGAGCAGTGACCGTTTATGTCTCATATTTTGCGATTTTACTAGGGAATCAAAACATTTAGGGTACTTCTCGTTGACCTAGAATCATGGGCAAGAAGCAATGCCTTACAGCACATGTAAAGGGAAAAAAACCCTTAAATGTTAGTTTAATATCGAAATATCTACACGTTTATACGGAACCCTCGCAGCCTTTTTTTAGTTTATTTGCATTTTAAAGTTTTTCGAATTTCTAAAGCGACTTTCCACAGGATTGACAAAAACGTTTCAGAAGCTTATGTAATTTTTTTTCAACATCAACACTAACACATAACTATTTACATAGTATTAACCTTTTT
The DNA here is from genome assembly GCA_950022335.1 of Eurois occulta. NCBI lineage: Eukaryota > Metazoa > Arthropoda > Insecta > Lepidoptera > Noctuidae > Eurois > Eurois occulta. Next base: position 7,174,211 of record OX465499.1, read on the forward strand.
AATCATACAAGTGGTAAATACTCTTTTCTGATATTTTCATTTATCATCATCTGTCTAACCTTTTCCCAACTGTGTTGGGGTCGGCTTCCAGTCTAACTGGATGTAGCTGAATACCAGTATTTTACATGAAGCGACTGCCTATCTGACCTCTACAACCCAGTTAGTAATAAGGTACTCCTACAAAAAAAGTCTGCTTTCGAGCCACTGAGATCAAGAAAGATCTACAATTGACAGCTGGGACCAACGACGTAACGTGCATTCTGAAGCAAGGAGGAAACTCAGTATGTAGTGGGGGGTGGACAACAGTAGCGAAGGGTCAATTTTTGTAAGAGGCAAGCCGGAGTACATATCTTAACGTGATTAAATTATTTGTCTATAGAATACTGACTGTGCCAATTTTCAAAGGGAAGCCGGTTGGAATCGAGTTGTATGGAACCTTCGCCACTGGTGGACAACCATCCACGGACGGAAATTTTACTTTGCCCTCTTTGCACGCTAGGCCCTCTGATGGAGATTTTTAAATCTGCTGTCCCGCTCCTGTACTTTATATACTGGTATTAAGCTGCATTTTTGCAGTTACACTGGAAAGTTAGGCAAATGGTGTGACTGTGAGTCAAATGTTCAAAGGTAAGGGCCTTTAGATAAAGTTCTTCTGACAAGAAAGACGAATCTTTTTTCCAGAATCTAAACACCAAAAAATCATAATATATATCAAAACATACGATGCCTTGTTCGTCTGATATTAAAAACGGTTTTATTTTAACACCGACGTTTCCCATTCTGTTTTGCCGGTTATGTTTAAATCGGTACGTGTTTGCCCTTACATAATTATTCGTTTTTATCGCAGTCGTTTTTTTTATCGGTTTTAGTCAGCTTTCGGATGTTTTTTTTTATATTGTATAAAAATTGGGTGCGTAAATAAACTTTTTATTGCTTTTATCCCTTTTCACAATGTTTGTATATTTGATATTAAAATATTTATATTGGTATTCCAGATGGTATCAAAGGTCACGCGAAGGGTTGACTTGAAAAAAATGTGTATTAGACCTACATTTATTTTTTATTTTAGGCATCCGAAAAAAATACGCTATCTAACAGCAATCTCGGAAATGAACATTAACAAAATAATGGTCGAACGTTACAAAAAAAAAACTGAAACATTAATTAATTTAATTAAGTCTTATTGTTATAGAACTTTCTTTTTCAACTTGTAATTTTGAATAAAAGTGACATTGTATTAAAAGTTTTTAAACCGGTGTTAGCCAAGTGCGAGTGGGACTCGGGCACCGAGGGTTCCGTATAAACCGTTATTAAACTACGTATTTACGGTCTTTTGATTTTTTCCTTTAAATGTGCTGTAAGACATTCCTTCTTGCCAAAGATGATTCTAGGTCAACGGGAAGTACCCTATAAATTTTGATTCCGTTGAGAGCGTCAAAATGTAGGTACGTTTTTTGCGGCATAAACGGCCGTTTTTTTTTACGTTAACTAAGAAGTTTGATTTTTTCACAGCTTCAAGAGACTGTACATTTGAGTATATGGTTTTAATTTCAGCTCGATACCTCCACACGTTCCCGAGATAAAAAGGTCTTAACAGACAGACGGACGCGCGGACGTACAGACAGACTGACAGACAGACGGACGGACTACAAAGTAATCCCAAGAGGGTTCCGTTTTTTCCTTTTGTGGTACGGAACCCTAAAAGTTCATTAAGAATACAATTCTTCTTACCTTTCATATCTATAACTTCTAATAAACTCAAAAGTAACGAATCATCTAAAACATAAAAGACTTGTCAAGAAAATAACAGTCCAAAAAAGAAAAAGAAAGAAAGACTCAAAAGAATCCGTGAAAGTTTCAGAATTTGTAAACGGATGATTTTACAAGGGTTTCAAAGTTTAAAAACTTTTGTATACAAGTTTTTGCCTGTTTCCTTATTTTGGGAAAAAATATCTTAAAAGAAAACTCTTCCAACAAGGACACGAATATAAATCGGTTGTTTGTTAATAATTTCCTGTGAAACAATGGAACGGAATATTTTTACCAGGAGTATTTCAATGGAATCTGATTGTCTGTTGTCCAATTGATTTTTTGGTTGTATAATATATAGTAAAAGACGCTTAATCAGCCTATAGTTCTAGGACTTGCCCGTTTCCTCACGTTGTGTTTCTTCCCCGTCTTGAAAATCAATCAAATTAAAACATTTTATTTCACGTAGGCCTACATGGGCACTTATTAAACGTCAAATGATAGGTACACGGTACCTGGTCGTTACGAAGAATCGGCAAGAATCTCTGTGGTTATACTTTTAAACAATTTTGATTAATATTAATTATAAATATTTATCTGTGGTACTAGGCAACTGGGCTTATCCCAGTTGTAAACGTCCCTTTGTACTTATTGACCATGTTTTGTCCTGTCTCTTGCTGATAGGGAGGGAAGTGGCAATTATATTTTTCCTACTCAGGAGGAGTAGGAAAAATATAATTGCCACTATTCTTTTCTGATTAATTTCGTTTCGGGATCTAAGACAGTTAGGTACATTTTCTCTCTCTTCGGACTTTGTCGAGCTTTATTGTCTAGGCGCTTTCCTAGTGGTCGCCACTTTTGATTTTGGCTTTTAGGAGTTGCATTTTTTTGAATATAGATGTAAAAAATGCAAAGCGGAAAATGCTCAGTATTAGGGACTACTCCACACTAGTATTTGGAGGTCACCTGTTCGGATTGATGAATTTAAAACATATAGACTAGCCCTTTCCTGTGGATTCGCTCATAATTTTATCCACGGTAACTCACTACCCGGGTACCACTTTCCTCTCTCTTAACCCTAGTTATACGGCTGGTTGTACGGATGAAAATTGGCAAGCAATAAATAAACTAACTGTAACATTAATTAGTAAGAAAGTTAGAACCAAACTGAAAGAAAGAAAAAAAAAACTAGCACTCCGGGAGTGCCGGCAGAAGTGAAAACTTGATTATTAACGTTGAGCATGTTTGATATTTTGGAATGGTTAGGGAATAATTTTGCACCAATTGCTTTATCAGTATAAAAGTACTATCATTTATGGAAGTGCCCTTAGACTGCCTTAGTACGGGAACCAGTGTCGCCAAACTCATACACTTGCAAATTAAAATGAACATTCCAATACACAGAAAACGATAAAACATAGCAATGATGCAACTGTAATATTTTATTTATAAACAAATTACTGTCCTTGAAAAAGCACTAACTTATTATGTATAATTCTTATTTTCGATTGTGGTTCAAAACATTGTTTGGTACTATGGTGAATACGGGTTTCGAAGTAATGCATTGCAATTGATTTAATGAGGAGAGTTCTGTGATTCCCTATAAAAGGCTGACTGTCGAAATGGTCATTAATAAATATATTAATATTGGTACGTGTGCATTCCTTGTAACACGATAATATAAGTGTTGACATCACATTTTTCTCATTAAAAAATGAATTTCCTTTATGTGAACGCGCTCGAAATATCTTTTCTGCCAATTCACAGACTTTATTTAAGTCAGTAGAAGGATAAATAAGGCCTCCTTTGTCTCTTCTAGCAATGATTCCGTGTTTTTTTTTTTTAATTTATTCATGACCATGGATACATGTCCTTCAGTCGTAATGATTCCGTGATACTTATCTGTGATCAAAGCCAAAAGACAATCCTCACATTTAATAACTTTCCTCAACTTTCTTGCAATAAAACCAGCAATATAGGTTATTATTTCTTTAGAATAAATAGTAAGCCTAGAAGGATCTGTTAAATAATCATGATCTATGTTGATCATAGGATCACATCCTAAAGATTCATGCGGTAGCAGCAATCCACAAGTTTCTTATTTCGGGTTTATTCGGAAATCTGAAAATTTAATAAGATTTTTTATTATCTTTCATTTTTTGCGTCAGGTGAGTGCAGTTATACGAATTAAAATCGTATAATACGTGTGTTACTAACATAGATTTTAAGTAGTGCGTATTACTAATATCATATGAATCAAGGTCGGAAGAGTATTTTTTTATAGACATTGCATTATTCGGTATTACCCATATTAAAGGGTAAATTCCCCGTCAAAAAGTGGCAACACTGAATTTTGAGGTAAGATAATAAAATTATTGCAAAAATCACGATTATACGAGATTTATCCATTAAACGAATTAGTTGGTACATTACTGCGACTATTTTATGAGAAATAATAGGACACAAAGCGATTGAATACTTAAAAAGATCTAATACTTACGAGTGAAAGGACAGTCCAGCAATCTTCATCAAACTATCACTTTTACAGTTTATTACACTGCACCTTACCATTTTGCACAGTTGCACAAATGTACTGTTGTCGAATTAAGCTCGAAAAGATCATATAATGTGTATAATTTCGATGCAATTGTTAATAAACAAATTGGATGTCAATCTGGCACCGCCACAAACGTCAAACTTGTTGTGCACTGACAATGATGTGCTCAGCCGACACGCGATAAGGGACAGAAATATTTATACTCTGTCTCTTTTCTTTGCTAGTGACGTTTATATGTTCTTCTTTTTCTTGTGCGAATGCAAAGGAAGATATCCAGCAGTCTATAGAATACTCTGTCTACGGTTTTTTCTATTCCGTGTTTATCCCTAAAGCATTAGGTTCAAAGTTGATTGGAAACATTTAAAAATTTCTTTAAATGATTTTAAACCATAAAATGTTGAAGGTTAAGTTCAAAATCGTCTACTCTCCATCCGTCTTACGCTTTTTCCAAATTTCTTTAAATGATTTTAAACCATAAAATGTTGAAGGTTAAGTTCAAAATCGTCTACTCTCCATCCGTCTTACGCTTTGTCACGTGTCCTGACGCGAGTGTCCTGACGCGAGTTTAAGATTTTATACCCATTACAGAACAATTTTTTTAAAGTGCTCAACGCCGCTAAAGAAGTTTTCACTTCAAAAATATTTATTTGTCGCAGGGTCATGACGTGCATACAAAAAAAAAACAAAAAATAATTACAATAATCATAAGGCGCATTAATACAACAGGACAGAAACAGAAAAAGAAAAGTTGACAGCTTGCACGTCGTGACTGCGACAAGCAGGCTACCACTCAGCATGATGCTGTGCTATGGAGGGCCCAAAGCACAGCGCTGGTTTTCAGTGGTCACCCGAGAGAAAAAATAACTGCCTAGTCATAGGTCTCAAGTTCGAACCCAAGACACGCACCTCTGATTTTTCAGATTCATGTGCGTATTGTATAATTATCACTTGCGTTGGTGAAGGAAACTATCGTGAGGATACCAGCATGCCTGTGAGACATTGAGAAAATTGTTTTCCTTTCATTCACAACTACTTTATATGAAACTCCTAGATATGATTTAAAACCGGTTTCTGTTTTTATTTCATCACATGCTTTGAAAATTCACGTTTGTGGTATATTTGCATCCAATAACAGAAAAGATAAAAGTGAAAAAGGAGAATGGTGGTTTTATTTATGAAAATATATTTATGAATATAGTACGAAAACATACGAACATTAATATCGGAGAATGAAAAAACGACAGAGGAAAACATAACATAACAACAAGCTTATAATCCCCGAAGGGTTAAGCAGAGGTGTACCTAACAGTACACCCACATTTTCCGGTTATGTTTAAGTCTCATGTAATAAGGAGCGAGCATATTGCCATCAATCGGGCACGAATCTAGACTCAGGTTGTGTACTGTGAAATTCCTCATGGAAAAACCCAATAACACTTTGCTCGACCCGGGAATCAAACCCTTGCGACTACACTGGACCAACAAGGCAGGAAAACTTTCATTTATATTGCAGTGATACTAATTAGCTGTAGCTAAAAGACAACATGTATCAAACTCAAGCAGTCCGAACAGTAGTGTAGTCTTTCGACCAAGCTTAATGTATTACTGAGTTCACTGACGGTTGACCATTTTTCAACCCTATAACTCAGGACATATGGGTGAAAAGTGGTGGTCAACCGTCCGTAAGCGTGGTAGTACCTATGTAGTCTTATGACTAAAAATGTTCAAACGTTCATGGCGGCCATCTCTGCAGTGACTAGCCATCGATACAGAAGACTTCCCTTACCCTCATTGTCCGATATGACGACAATTTGACAACACCACAGAGAGGTTACGTGCAGTACCAACGGCTAATGTGTTTATTCTTACAGCGCCAACTTTAAAACTTCGAATTTCGACTGAAAATATTTTTTTAAGGAAAATTATTTCCGAATTACAAATCGATCTTAAATACTTAATAATAAAATACGTACATTACGTACAAGTACCAAAATGGGAAAAGGGCGTCAAAAAATTCGTCCACATCATTGCCAATAGGAATAGTGCCCAGAAGGCTAGGAGCATTGCATTTACAGATGGTAATACTGATGATGATTTGGCCAAAAAAAGCCAGCTCTCTGGTCACGGGAAGAGTCAACCTGGTAGGTGATGAACCAACCATTGCACCTAGGTGCAATTGGCACTCGAGCGCCACGGCGCTTTTTTTTTCGGATGGGAAATCATCTAATGACCCCTCCCGCTCTGGGCGGATCGGAAAAGAGTGTCAGACTTTTGCTGACTAAAACCCATCCATGTTCCTTCTTTTGCCCTTTGTGTTCTAAGGCCGCGGTATCTCTTTCGAACAGTCCTGCAGCCCTGGCAGGCATCGGCTCTTGCGGACCCCTCCGGTTTGCTGACATTTCTTTGAGGCGCGCGTGGAACACGAACGTGCCGTCGACACGGCCTGTCGTCATAAAACGGACAGTCAATTACAATTACAGTTTCAATCAATTACGATTGCGACCAACGGGTCGGTTACGGACAATAATAAGAGTAGGTGAAATAACCCAATACAGACTTAAGTAGGCCAACGAAAAAGGCACTACATCCAAATAAACAAACAGGGCAACTTACAGTAGCAATTAAGGTCACTTCAGTATGAAAACAAAACCGTAAACTGGGAGAGAAAAATACGAAAAACAAATGAAAGTGGATAATGAAAAATCCGCGCGAGTTTATGTAAACACAGCTATTGAAATCGTTGAAGGTTCTTGCTTACAAAATGGTTTATTAACCGACGTCGAGCTCAATCCGTGCCCTGTCTTTAGACTTATTGGAGAAATATTAGTTTCCTGGGTTGTATGAAATGGGATTATTTTTCACGATTTAGTTTGAAACGGTGTCTAAATAATGAAGATAATTATTATACTAGCTGAGCGCGAAGTCCCGGGCTTGATTCCCGGGTCGGGCAGTGTTTTTGGATTTTTTCATCAGGAATTTTTCAGTAGCAGCCACGGAGTCTAGATTTGTGCTTGGTTGATGGCAATAGGCTCGCCCCCTACTTCATGGAATTTAAACAAAACTGGCGAAATGTGGGTGTACTATTAGGTACCACTCACTAACCCGTAGTAACTCTCATTAACCCTTCTGGGATACAAGCGTGATATTAAATAAAAATAAAATACGAATATGGACATGAAATACTTAAGTAACCTTAATATTTGTATCCAATAAGAGTAAGTAAAAAATATCGAGTTCCAAGTGTTTGCCCGTAATTAGGTCACCGCTAAAGTTAGTGTTATCTACCTTTTCATGTGCGATCCGATTACCTTTAGTTCTTCAATGTAGACCACTTGAGCCACTCTAGTGTCAATTAAAAAATCTTTTGTGGTGTGATAAAATGGCGCAGTTTTTGGTGGTCAACAGTTTATAGTCTGAAATCACGTTTAATGTTTTTTTTTAATTGATTTGGTTTTTTTAAACATGCCTCTTTACCAACTGATACTTAAATAAATGCCTAAATAAAAGCGCACTATAAGATTTGGATTCCAGCAGTGCTCATAATATAACATAACAAAACATCACGCCAGTAATCCCCTATAATAATAGGGTTAGGCAGAGGTGTACCTAATAGAAAACCCACAATTCATCAGTTATGTTTTAATCACATGTAGTAGGAGGCAAGCCTATTGCTGTCCATCGCACACAAATCCGTGGCTGCTACTGAGAAATTCCTGATAGTCCAATAACAATTTGTTCGACCTGGAAATCGAACCCAGGACCTCATGCTCAGCGTCACAATGGCGACCACTAGACCAATGAGACAATGCTTACAATAATTTAGGCTTCAATCAAAAGATGTAGCTTGCAGTGAAGGAGAATAAGCAGGATTAACGGTACTCTGTTGGTCAGGTTAGAGGTACCCACATACTAAAGATTGTAGTGTTAGCTATTTAAACACTAAATACTATAAGTTAATGTATTTTTAAGATATTTACAGTATTTTTTTAAATTACACAAATGTATTAGATAAAATTAGTAAGTTATTTGACTTGTTTAAAATGCTAAAATGGCGCTAACGGATATTGTGATGTCGCTTGACTATTTTTGTCTGGTTGATTTTAAAAGTTCGAGGCAGTGCCATTTTAGCAAGGCAGTATTGGTTGAACTGTGGAAGTGTAATGAGCTCTGTAATACCTGTTTAAGTACAGTGAATTTTAATAATACAATTATAAATGTAATGTTGTAGTTAATTTTTTTTTTTTGATGGTCTGAAACCCAGTAAATAAATCATGCTTATCTGTTCTAATGAAAGCTTTTTATTTCTCTTTTGCTCTGGCTAGTCCTACAGTAGTTATAACAGTTTACTGCATGTGATAAAATCATCAAACGCTTCAATCTTGTTATAGTTGGTTAAAACTTGTTTACCTTTTCAACTTATTTGCTGGAAAAAACAGAGGTACCAAACTCGAAATTTTGCCGTCCCCAAAGTGCGCAGCAACTTTTAAAAAGGACACCAAAATCGCCCATTATCCTGAGTACCAAGTACTTGACACTTCTCCCTACAAAGCTTGAGAGTGGTATAAGTGGCATCAGCACTAAGTGCTACGGATTCACTCCAAGTCACGTCCAGGACTACAATCTATGTAGGCTTTAGCGCTAAAATTGATACTTTCACAATTCAACTAAATATTCCTGCTAGGTTAAACAGTTGATTGTCATATTTAAATTTTCAAGGTTTATTATGTATAAATAATTAAAACATAAGTTAGCATCACGCTTGCGATTCCCGAAGGCTAAAACAGAGGTGTACATAGAGTAAACCAAAATTTCGCCAGTTATGATTTAGCCCTATTATTAGGGGGGCAATCGATCCAGCCCTTATCCCAATTTATTTGGGGTCGGCGCAGCATGTCTTCTTCTTCCATACTTCTCTATTACATCATCATCAGACATCTCCTTTCGTGCAATATCATACTTCACACAGTCCATCCATCGTGTCTTCTTGTACTCTTATACCCATCCACATTCATACTCAAAAGGTTCTTCAAAACATTTTTCTCATTCTTTCACATCACATGTCCATACCACGACAATCGATTACCACACAACTATTCAGTCACCGGCGCCATTTTCAAACTTAAGCTACTATAATGTTTATAATCGAATAACTGAATAACATTTTTTTTATCTGGAATCGAAACCAAGATCTCATAAGCTAACACCATTTTCTCTTCTTAAATATAATTAATAATTCAATTAACAAAGCCAGATGGGACTAACCTTTGAGAGACCTCAAAATGAACTTATGGTCTGAGTTTATTACTACTATAAGGAAGATGACGACTTCAAAGCCAGCAGCCAGCCAGCCCTGAAATATTATTTGGGATTGAGTCGATGGGAATTAGAAGGCTATGATGGTGACTGATGACTCTGTAAGTCTTGTAATACCTTAAATGCTCCCCTATTAAATGTGACTTAAACATAACTGGCGAAATGTGGGTCTACTATTAGGTACACCTCTGCCTAAGCCTCCAAGGATTTAAGGCGTGGTTTCATACTTTGTTAAGTTTCATCAACATCACGCCAATTGCCATTGTTAATAATCAAAGGCTATTTGGGGTTCTCAAAATGCGATTAAGAGATCACATCAAGACCGTAGACGGTTGTGTTAATTTCTATTTGGGAATAGAAGCAATTTTCGTATATCAATCAACTTAAGTGTCAAGATTAGTGATGATGCCAAAGCATTTACTACACATTGTTGCAGTAATGTCTCTTTGTCTGTTTTGTGCGAATGTTAATAAAATGAATGGTAAATTATCTTTTATCATCATCAGCCTAGCCTTTTCCCAACTATGTTGGGGTCGGCTTCCAGTCTAACCGTATGCACCTTAATACCAATTATGTTGCTCAAGAGTGTCGTAGAGGTAAATGGGGTCAAATTACTTCGAAAAATTCCATTTGCATCATTTCCTCCAAAAACAGCGGAGATTAAACGTCCTTATATTGTAATCAATCCATTTTATTGAGTGCCCCTTATGGGAGAGATCTCTTTGGGAATGAACTTTCCAGGAAAAGAACCTTTCAAGAAAATTGATATTTTAGTAAGTGGCTATTTTCTAAATGGACCTTCCAGAGTTGAAGGGTTGTAATTACTTACATATCAATATCATCGTTTCCAAAGAATAAAATTGCTGTTATAAACATCAATTTGTATCTATGCTTGAATTTTTGGGTTCCGTACCTCCAAAGGAAAAAACGGAACCCTTATACTCGAATGTGTGTCTGTCTGTCACAGCCAATTTACTCCGAAACTACTGGACCGATTGAGTTGAAATTTGGTACAGTGTGTATTACACAGTCTTTGGGTCACCGACTTACACACTGTGTAAGTCGGTGACCCAAAGACGAAGGTATAACGTTAATTAATGAATTTTAAACATTTTTAAATTAATGAATTTTTAACACACTTTTGGAGGTAATTTAGGAAAAATAAAAGTTTTCCAAACTATATCGTGTTACATATCAAATGAAAGAACTCATTGTGAGCATCTCAAATCAATTTTGATGAAATTTTTAAATAAACAGTTATTTAGTTATCTTAGAAAATAGGCGAAAATTGACGGCACAGCCGAAATATTTGAAAAAAATACAAAAAATAGTTCTTTGCCTATAGATTACAGGAAAACCTATAAGAAATCTATGGGTCAGATTTAAAACAACTTCGGAATTGAGATAAGTAACGTTTAGTTGCTCCCAGCTGTCATTTATAGATCTTTGACAGTCTTTACAGGTAGTCAGTGGCCCGAAAGTCTAACAACCAGTCTTACCATGAGGTACCGTATTAACCAGTACTAACTGGGTTGTGGTCTATGCAGTTGCTAGATGTAAAATACTGGTATTCAGTTGTATCCGGTTAGATGGAAGCCGACCCCAATAAATTTGGGGAAAGGCTAGGCAGATCATGATGACTAAGTAACTAAAATATAATTGCATAGCACACTTTTCATGACAATCCGATAAATTTTGAAGGGCATTCAAAAACTATTTCTTCTACGTTTGAAAAATCTGTTCGATAATGTAAATAACGCAATTAATAATGTTAAATTGAGGAAACCGACATGCCTGACAGACATTTCTCGACAGCATGTAAAGCCAAGTCAGAGGCCCATCGTCGGCATAAAAACTCTAACACCAGATTAGACACTAACCACACGAATAAAGAAAATGAAGAAGATTTTTAATTTGTCCGAATAATAGCCATGGGTTTGTGAGTTTGTTACGCATAGGAGTTCAGGGGATCTAAAATGGCCGCTTCAGCAGACATTCATTGACGTACCTACTATTATGAATTGTCATCTTGTGACCATTTTAAAAATTTAAACGTAATTCATATTATTATACTATAATGATTTTATTAAAGCAGCCATTTTAAACCCCCAGATTGCTGTCTTCCCCATGTCACGTATGTGTTTCTAATATAGCAAAATATGAGTGCATTATTTACACCTGCGAACCTTCGTCTACCAGTAGCGAAGGGTCAATTTTTGAGGTAAGCCGGAGGACATATCTTTAATGTGATTATATTATTTGTCTTTATAATACTGACTGTGCCATTTTTCAAAAGGAAGCCGGAAGGAATCGAGTTGTATGGAACCTTCGCCACTGTTGTTTACTCCTTCAGTCATGACGTGATATTGTGTAAGTACCACACATAAATACGCCAAGAATGGGTCCCCAACATTTGTGGCATAACTCGCATGTCCTATAAGCCAGCATGTTTGTAATAATTTAGTTCCGCGTTCTTCAAAAGGCCGTAATAGGACCAAGGTCTTACTACAAAGGGCATGAGAAATTACAGGGCTTCGTATATAAGTGTGTGTTGTGTTGTGTGTGAATGTGTTTGGTGACGCGTAAGATTTCTCATTTATGAAGGCAAAAAGGTTTGTTATCCCTGCATTGTTTGGGATTAGGAAGAACATTGTACGAAATTGGAGGTTACATTGTAATTTTGTTTATTCGTGGAAGTATTGGTTTGAAGAGGGTTAAAAACAAAAAAATACGGTGTGTTTTTACAAAAAATTATGTCACGTCTGCAATCCTCGAAGGAATAAGCAAAGGTGTACCTCTCCTCTAACACACCCAAATTTCGCCACCTTTATTTGAGTCCCATGTAATACCACTTACCGAGCACTTATCCGACTCTGGGCTTTTGAAAAACCGCAAAACCTCGTGCTCAGCAGAAGCGCTTGCTTATTGTGGCCTGCATCAAAATATCAGATAATTGAAAGAAAGAAAGAAAATTGAGTTTATTTGGCATTCAACACCTTAAAAATTGTACAAAATGAATAAACAATAATAAAAAAATAAAATAATAAATAACAATAATTGCTTACGTTCAGAATCTTCCTGCTACCAAACTTACAAATCAGCACATTCTTACCACGATTTGTATTTTTGACACTATCCGAAACGAAAGAAAAGAAAATGATTTTGTTTTTCTCTTACATAATAATAATGTTGTTCCATAATTTTTCTCACGATTTAGTGCAAATATTTCTGGCTTTTAGTGAATATAAAGAAAGCCGACTATTTTTCACGTCTAATCTGATTTATCTAGCTAAAATATTACACATTGCTTTCACTCATTTATAAAACATTGTTTAGACATCGAAATAGATGTATTATGGTATGTCTACTCTAGCATAATGCAGGCTAACAATAAATCTAGTTTTTGTTTACAGGTCAAACCCAAACAATGTTAAGGCGTTTCATTCTTTGGCCCACGCAATCCACGGAAAAAAAGGCCACAGAAAAATCTTTAGCATTTTTTCCGATAGATCGTTTGGCGGTAAGTGAAAAATTCCGAACATTTGAAATAGGAATCTGTGTTCGTCTTTTGTTGACCAATCTGTCGATTTTGTGATAGTTTGTATGACACGTCTGAAAATGTTTCAGGTTTGTTTTAGACTTCAACCAACTTATCTGTACGGGCGGGAAAACACAGGACTAAAATAAATGTATGAAGTTTGACATAACGACGCAAATTTTATTGACAAGCAGCGCCACCTTGAAATGCAGTCTTAAAGTGGTCATACTGTACAAGTTTTTCGCAGTATTTTTACGTCTGATGGCAGCCATCACATAGCAAGTTTACTATGGAGTTGCAATAAGGTTATTGTAACGAGATTAAAAATCTCTGTGATTTAAAAGTGACGCAAATTCCGAAAAAAAATTCTGCGAACAGACTATCTACAGTCGCCATCTACAGTCATACCTACATGGATTGTGCCTTCATTAATATTTTAGAAATTTCTCAGTAGCAGCTACGGAGTCTAGATTTGTGCACGGTTGATGGCAATAGACTCGCCCCCTATTACATGGGACTTAAAACCTAACTGGTTAAATATCAGTGTACTATTAGGTACATGTATGTCTGAGAGATATTTCTCGACGGTATGTAAAGCCAAGGCAGAGGCCTATGGGCGTCATAAAAATTTTGTCACCAGGTTAGGCACCAACCACACGATAAAGAAAGAAGAAGATTACGTACACACCTCTGCCCAACCCTTCGGTGATTACGTGATGTAATAAAAGTATGATCAATAGTAAAAAAATCTATGGTCTACTGTCATTGTTTCTTAACCACAGAGTACCTAAATTGGTGAGACACCATACTTAAAGTCGATAAAATAATTGATAAATATCAAATCATTACAAGAAAAATATGCATTTTGCAATTTATCTGTATTTTTTCCGAATTCCACGGATTTTTCTCGATTTTTCGAGGTGCTGTACATATACTGGGCCCGTTTTGAAACATCTCCTTTTCACATAAGATTCTAAACATATACACTTGGCTATTTTTCCAAAAATATTGCATAAAACGGACGTTCAAGAGACAGAATATATAATGTAATTACTCTCTTAATGATATTACGCTGTCAATTATATAAAATTAATAAAGGCCCCACTCTACTGCAGTCAAGCTACACAGGTGTACTTAATTTCGTTTTATATGAAAACGTAGGCAAACCAATTATTTTAATTTCCCATTTCAAAATGAAGATAAAAATATGGAGAAGAACGGACACGACACATGATATGACACTCCATCATCATCATTATCTGCCCAGCCTTTGTCCAGTTAACTTGGGGTCGGCTTTCAGTCTAGCCGGATGCAGCTGAATACCAGTATTTTACATGGAGCGACTATCTGCCTGCCTATGTGACCTCCACAACCAAGTTAGTACTGGGTAATACCAGAACCCTTGGTGTACGGTTAAACCATACCTACATTTATAATGCACTATTGCTTATTCGTGCATTTGTACCTCGTTTCACTAATTGATATTAGTCGAGCATTCAGTACACGATTAGCGGTCATCGCGTGTGCTCCCTCGCTCCTTTGTATTATTAAACCTTTGGTCCGGATAATATATTCTATTTGATGTTATAAGAAGCAGTATCATTTAGCCAATTTCCTAGCTTTTACACTTGGTAAGCGATTGTCAGACTTTCAGGCCACTGACTAACTGTAACGACATCGCACTCCATGGACATTCTTTGAAACCAAGATAAATTGTTACAAAATATTGATTTGCGACCTCTGACGATATGCATTGCTTCCTTCGCCAGAGCACCGTCTGTTTGCAGTACCTCGCTCGTGGCATAGTCTTAGGGGCCGTCTCCACGAGCGAGAGAATCGCGGCGATATTATCGTCGTTCCACGTATTTGTATGCGAAAATATCGCCGCGATTCTCTCGTTCGTGGAGTCGGCCTCCAAGAGAATGTATAGAAATACGTGGCACGACGATAATATCGTCGCGATTCTCTCGCTCGTGAAGACGGCCCCTTAGCTATTTCATTTATTTGTTTTTCGACACGCTTGTATAGGGGTATGGAGAACCGAGCTTAACGTTTTTCATCTCTAATTTCATTTCATCATCATCATTTCAGCCGAAATGCGTTCACTGCTGGACATAGACCTGCGCCAAGTGTCGCCACATTGATCGGTCCCGTGCGTCTGGCATCCAGTTGATACCCGCAACCTTCACAAGGTCAACGGTCCATCTAGTGCGAGGCCTTCCAATGCAACGTCTTCCGGTTCGCGATCGCCACTTCAGAACTTTTCGGGCCCATCGGCCATCGGTTCTACGAGCAATGTGCCCTGCCCACTGCAAGAATTGCCAAACTTAAGTGGCAGTGGGGAGGGCACTGCACCCTGCCACTTAAGTTTAGCAATTCTTCGGGCTACGTCGGTAACCTTAGTTCTCTTGCGGATGTCTTCATTTCTAAATCGATCACGTAAGGAAACTCCGAACATAGCCCTCGCCATTGCCCTTTGGGTGACTTTAAGCCTTCTGAGGAGGCTCATTGTGAGCGGCCACTTTTCGGTCCCGTATGTAATCACTGGCAACACACATTGGTCATAGACTTTCGTCTTGAGACACTGCGGTAAGTTGTACGAGAAGATATCGCGCAACTTTCCGAACGCTGCCCAGCCGAGTCGGATTCGATGATTGACCTTTATCTCGAAGTTAGACCTACCTAACTGGACCAATATCAATATCTCCAATAGAAAAGAGAAAATCCTCAGATCAGACGAGTGTTGTTTGGTGAGCGACTGCCAGACAGTTGGTGTCGGGTTTTTCCATATGTTGTAATATACTTATATTATTACGTGGATAACTTTTATATCGCGATTTAGTATTTTGATTTTAGTTCTTCATTTGTGTCATAGATAGCGCTGTAGTACTTTTTGTACTATTTTGCCATAGTACTTTTTGTAGTGCTGCTACACTTGTATCTCGTGACCAAGTGGACGATCGACTTTACACCCCTTTGCAAATGCAAAGAACTGTTAGTCGAGCAGGGGAGTTAACGCGAATGGAAACTGCCACAAAATGTACTGTGACTTCAACCAGAAAATTGTTGTTTTGTTCAAACCAGCATTTATAATGGAAACCCTACCAAACTGGAAAGCGTAAAAGCTTATTTCTAAAGTAACATGGGTGAAAACGTGATGACTAAGACGAGACTTCAAAAGTTTTTGAAGTAGACAGCGCTTCTCCACTAACTGGTAACCGCACGCATGTATTTATTTTACCTTGGCTTGACTGTGCATTATTGATAAGTTTTGACTCGCGAGTGTTGAAATTTGGTTGGCCTTAGAGTACTTATTTAATTATTTTATGACAAAAAAATTCTAACCGTAGTAGAACATATTTAAAACTAGCTGTTTCCTGCGACTTTGTCCGCGTGGAATTTTATAAAAAATATTTGGTTAGTTAATCGTTTTTTAACGAACTTCAGCTGTCTGCTGTTTGAAAACTCCCGTCAAAATCGGTCCAGCCGTTTCGTAGATTAGCCGGAACAAACAGACAGACAAAAAACAATTTAAAAAATATTTTTTATTATGAGAACCGCTTAAACTTTCATAATTATGCATTCAGTGAAAAGCTATGTGTGAAGTTATTTCGAAATTGCAAACAGACACTTCTATTTTTTTAATATAAGGATCAGATACAGGCACGTTTTGAATCGTTTAAGTAGATAAATCAATCAAAAACATCCACAGGGCATAATGACAATGCAGAGACTGTAGTTGCCCACTCCAAAGCGTCTGTTTCTATGAAAAAGAATGGACAAGAAACTCCATGGACACTCTTTCATATCAGAATTGTATAACAAAACGTTGAATTTGTACAGATCGATTACTTACTCCATGGGTAGTCAAGTTTTAATTCACTTACTGTGTTGGGAGTTTGTGTCAAAATTGATTAAACAATTACATGTGCTACTATACCAAAGGGTGTAGATATTCTGAATATTCCTTCAGCACCAGAGAACCGTCGGAAAAATTAATCTCTTTCAGTCAACTTCCAAAGTAATATATCATAAATAAAACTCGATATAAGCAACCTCTAACAAGGTCTCGAAAACATCCCGTGAGGTTTCAAAAAATTCGGTCAACTCCTGACGAAGTTACCAACCATTCCTTAATGCTCATTTAAAAAGTTCCACCAAAAAGTTTTGCTTGAAATATGTTTCACAATGTTCCTTGTTTGTGCCATTACCGCAAAGTTTTGAGGGTTGTCAACTCATTTTGCTCACTTTTTCCTACCTCTGTATTTTTTTTTTCATTTTGATGTTATGAAATTAATCTACAGAGGACCTAGTTCACGCGGTACCTACTTGATGTTTTAAAGAGTTGTTATACATTCAGTTATCATTAAAGTTTATTGCCAGAATTAAGTAAGGTAGTCACAAAACCAGTAAAAGGAGGTCTTACATCTTATTGTAACTTTTTACTACACTAGGCCAGCTTTAAACAAAATTGACACCGAAAACGATATGAGGTCTCCTGTATTAGAATCTCTCAAGACTGCCTAACCATTTTTGTTCATAAAAAACTGTGCCACAAGCGCCATACTGGCTATAACACCTCAACTCTTTCAGTCAGGCTTTAGAAATTTTCCACTTTTTGTACGTAGGTAGTTTGGTACAGAGTTTAAAATTGAGTTTTCAGGATGGGAGAATTTAAGCATGGTCGCCGTGCCGCCGGAAAAACAAAGTTAGACTGGCTTTGTTTCGAAATATCTCGGTTTTAATTCACGGTACAGCTCAACTTGTTTTTGGAGTATTTTAGACACTAAAATACGCTTTATAAGTGACGTTTTTAAGCATATTTTGTGTTGTCTGTAAGAATTTGGAGCAGATTTAGACCAAGATTTTTGAAAAATATTCTAACAGAACAATGTGAGTTTGAATGTGAGGTACACCAGTACCTTTCAATTGAACAGACATGATGGTATTTATAAATTACTAGAAATCCGCCCCGACTTCGCACGGGTGCATGTATTATACATATAAACCTTCCTCTTGAATCACTCTACCTAATAAAAAAACTGCATCAAAATCCGTTGCGTAGTTTTAAAGATTTAAGCATACATAGGGATATAGGGACAGAGAAAGCGACTTTGTTTTATACTATGTAGTGATAATTATTTATTTAAATACATATTTCCTCACGAATAAATAGTCCTCCTGATCGTTTTTTGTTACAGCGGCCAATCTCAGCAAAGATTAGCCATCAGAGCGGGAGATAGGTATTATAGTGCACAACGTGTTTTCGCAGACACAGGTGCACTCTCTATTCTTTTTACATTCATAGTCCAATGGGACGGCAATTCGATACGACCGGAGAGAGATCAGGCGCGGAGCCAACGGCTTAACGTGCTTTGCGTGGCATGGGGGTATCATACCACCAACTTCCAAACTCCGAGCTGCTACTGAGGAATTTCTAAGGCTAAAACCCAATAGCACTTTTTTCCCGACCCCAGGACCCCAGCCTGCCAGGGCTGCGGGGCCTGCCAGGGCTGCGGGACTGTTCGAAAGAGATACCGCGGCCCTGGAACATAAAGGGCCTAAGAAGGAACATGGGTGGGTTTTTAGTCAGTAAGAGTCTGACACTCCCTTCCGCTCCGCCCAGAGCGGGAGGAGTCATTTGATGATTTCCCACCGACCAAAAAAAAAAAAAGGACCCCACGCTCAGGAGTCACGCTTACGAAAACAATACCAACGTGGCAGTTCTCTTGTGTAATCGTTATGGTGCTCATAAATAAATAAAGGTAAATAAACAGTATACATTTAATTTCTTCTTTAGTAATTAACTTCTACCCGTATGTTTAACAAAAAATGGCAATTAGAGAGGATTCCTTTAAAGGATTTTTACCCAAAAGCAACTTAACAAAAACAAATTTAAAAGTATCCAACTCCCTTCTACACGAGCCTCTTACTTTTTAATTTAACCCCTTAAACAGGCATCCACATCTCGCCAACATCAGTCTTAAAGCAGATACTTAGAAAATAGGTCAATCGGCCCTCGCTTGAAGAGTTAGCGGTCAACGCTTCTGATTGAAAAAAGGAACGAAGTAAAACCTTCTTTTGTTAATATTGTGATGGTTAATGGTGTTTGGGTAGGTAGGTTTAATATTGGTAAAGGGAACAAAGCTTCGGAATGGCTGGACAAAGTGAAAACGATCAGACATAGATGTTTTGGATGAACAAATGCTACCAATAAGTAGTTACATTTTCACAAAGTTATCTGCAAGCGGGAAAAAAAAAGAACTAAAATAAATGTACCAGGATTGACATATCGCTCCATAGTTTCTTGACAAGCAGCCCCACCTCGGACTGCATACTTCAAGTGGTCTTACTGTATATGTCAATTCTGCGGAAAGTCGTTGACGTTTGACGGCACGGTTGACGCAGTGACTGCTGCGCAGCGTGTTGCGGGTTTGTTTACCGCAGGGAACAAATATTTACACGGCCTAGTTGTTCCGGGTCTGGCTGTTTGTGAACAATGAGTTTAAACATTTGTGAACTCACGCACGAAACTGGAGAAATTCCAAGTGGAGGTGCAAAGTTAAAAAAAAAACATTTTTTTTTCCTGCCCGTACTAGAGATTACAAAACGGAGAGATAAGAACAAAAAATGCCAAAACGTGTGACCTCCAAATTGAAATCTAAATTGGCACGATTAGGATTATACCACCCTAGAGATTTGTATCAATTTCATTATCTAACGATTCTCATTCTCATTTCCTTTTCTTAAATTTCAAAGCGAGTTTTTACTCGTCAAACATTGCCAGCCATCTTTCCTTTATTGAAAATCGCCCACCAATCCGTAACCAAATACTTTTCCCCAGAAGGGCAAAAGCGTAACTTATACAACAGAACATAAGTACTACTGTTACTTACAGCCAGCACTTCCGAACTGGGTCAGTGGACCCTCGAAATGAGAGCCTACCCGTTACGAGTCCTATTCAGACCACTTCATTCAAAAAATTTGGTGTGTACTGAATATTTTTTTAAGTGTGAAGGGGAAATATTAGGTGGCTGTAAAATCAAGTGCTTGAGAGATGTTTTTCTAAGTCTATATTTTTGTTATATTACATTTTAACTCAAGAAAGGATCTAATAATTCGCGGATCGTCCTTCTGATTTTGACCCAATTTATTTGGACTTAGCACAGCATAATTATGCAACGTCCCTGCTCTCTATAATGGGTGTAAAAATACCCTTAACGAAGCTGAAAGACACTAGTTGTTCTTCCAGTCATTGTGATCATTTCTCGTTCTATACCATACTTAACCTACTAGTTACGGAGATATTGGGTGTCAAATTTCCAACTATTTCACAAGTATTTTTTATTTTAAATACAAGATTCTTATGTTTTATCTTTACTTTAAATACCTCTGCGACCTCCGTTCTATTCAATGCATTCAGTGCGTTACATTGAGTCCTAACGTATTTTTTATCAACAAAAAACTAATGAAGAAGTATTACTATTTATTTATTTAAACTTCATGTACAGTCACGAGCACCAATATGTAAACACTTTCCTAAATTTAAAAGCAATTTTCTCGAGAAATAAAGATTGTAACTTGGAGATAGGGTCTTTTTCATAATAATAAGAGTTCCAGAATACTATGTTCGTAACAACATGAAATTTTAATCAGAACAATAAGAGAAAACCCCTTTTAAAAGTTGTTAAGTGATTACATATTGGTGCTCGTGACTGTACTTGTGGTACTATCGTAGTAATATTGAATTCATCAATATCATATTTCTGTCTTCATTGAATAAAACCATCAATATTATTTACCATGAGCGACAAAATCTTTGAATGGTTAATGCATGTAATCTGTGACAACTCAAGATACTGGAAATCAGGATTAGTATCATGACTAACAATGTGAGTTAAAAAAAACATCAGATAAGTTACGTTTTCTTCTTAGTTTTCTGCGAATTACTTTTACTTTAAATCCGATAATCACTGATACAGTTAGAAAAATATAAAAGACATTTTAAAGACATCATAGTAAAGACATTTCTATGTATCTCAAAAAGTATCTTACATATATCGTTTCTGAAAAATTGACAAATGAAAATAGATTTATTATTAGAGCCTCGTTGATTTGGCCACCACATTGCTTTCATTCGATCTCCAGACAGGACATAGTTATGAATTTATCAATAAAACCCCGAGTTTGGATATTATCATCCCAGTTCGTAATAACAGGCTCAATTGCATGGGACTTAACCTTTAATTTAAAAAATTGAGTTTAAGGAGGTAATTCATCTCCAGAAGAGAAAGAGTTACTAACATAGCTTGCTGAGTAAGCAAGGCGAAGTGAAGGTGGGCTGGCCGTGTTATCGAAAGACCGAAGGCTGAAATAGCAAAGGTATCCTGGAGTGGAGACCTCGTATCGAAAATTGCTGGATTGGACGCTCCCAGCTGGATGGAGTAACAACCTTAAAAAGGTGGCTGGGTGAGACCGGATGCAGCGCAGTTTAGGGGAGACTTGTGTCCAGCAGTGGACTGCGATTAAAGATTAGATATAGTTCAGTTCTGTCCACCCTTCTTGTAAATACTCGTAAACTCATGATGACTGTGATTATGTAAAAAAAGAAATGTCTAAATTGTTTGTTTAGTCCTAGCCTAGCCAAACATGGCAAGTATTGGTGCTAATGGCCGAGATCGTTATCAGTTCTTCAATGGAAGTGTCATTCACATCTTATCTTATCAGGTATCGCAATATCGACACCGAATAATTTACAAGTAGAAATATATTACGTATTGCAGATAAAATATTGGTGTTAGAGAACATAAAACATTATTATTAGCCAAACATGGTTTGTTAGTTTGAGGCGTAAAAAAATACACACACCTCAGCCTACCCCTCAGAGAAAATACTGGCGTGATTTTATGTTAATAAATTGGAAAGATTACAAATGCTTTTTCAGAAATAAAACTAAATATTCATCGACACGATATTAGTTTTTGCAATGATTCAATATTTTAGTCCAACTGAGTGATATTTCATATTATTCTTTTTGGGGTTCCGTAGTGAAATGGTTAAAATTGATCCATTATAGATTTGTCCAGTCCGCTTGACTGTTTGTCTGTCTGTCTGTCTGTACGGCATTTGTAAAATGTAATTTTATAGAACATAAAACAACTTTCCCCAAAAATTGGTTTGAGTAAGATATGTTTGGTTTATGAGATAATGAACTTTTTCGTCAAATTTCAGCTGTAACTATGTTTTTCATTGAAATACTATGAAAAATAAATTTACTTTTGCTGTTGAGTGAAAAATTACAAATGAATGGGTGTTATAAATATCGTTTTAATATTGTTTAGTGCTACGGAACGCTGTGTGTGCGAGTACAACTCGCATTTGGCCGGTTTTTTTACTCCTAAAATTTAATATTCAATGACACTGAACATGTTCGTTTTTGCAACGATTCAATAAAATTTAGTGCAACAGTGAAACATTTTCATATTATTCTTTTTTACTTTTCTACCTAATAGCACACACACATTCTGCCATTTATGTTTAAGTCCCATGTAATAGGGGGCGAGCTTATTGCTATCAACGGGGCACAAATCCGGACTCCGTGGTTGCTACTGAGAAATTCTTGATATAAATCGCAAACTACTTATACTAATTTATCAAAGTCATCCTTTTTTAAACCAGGTTACAAATCCCTAGCTTTCCGGTCACAAATATTGACCCACAGGGCACCCAAATTGATTTAAAGTGACGTCAAACACAAGCCAAAGAAAAGGGTGAAAAACTATCCTTTCTAAAGTAACATATTCTACACCCTCATATTCAAAAGTTACCCTGACCTGTCAGTCAGAGGAAATTGATCATTACCGTGACCCACATAAGTTTCCGTTTTGCGTCACACATGCATCCTGTCACTTAACGGCCTTACATTTTCTATTACCGTAAATAAAGGTTGGTATCGACGATCTAAATGGTTTGCTGGGGGAAATGTCTTTCCTCATTAGAAGGAAAGCGGTGATATTTTTATAATGTAATGCTAGTGTTTATTGGTGATCACGGCAATTAAGACACGTTTTAATTGCCGTGATCACTGGGCCACCATGATATTGAAATACACGTGGTATTAATTATAAAATTTCTTACGCAATGTTGAATGGCGCACTTAATACCTCTGCCCCTTCAGAGAATATAGAACTGATTCCTGTTATTATTATTTTCACAGCAACTCTTATTATTGTTCTTGTTGAAACCTAAGATTCTGTAAAACCAATAATAAAATCGTAAGACGATCAAAACAAATTGTTATTCTTCCATTCCTCGAACTTCAATGAATTGGCTATTATTAACGAAATATAACCAGAATTGTACTTAATCAATTAAGAATTATATAAAAATAGGAAATAGATGAGATAAAGCATTTTAAATTTTACGCTCTGCTCATTATGTTCAGGTAAGCAAGTTTCATGTGTAGCTGCTCTGCTTTGTTGAAAACAAAATAATATAGCGGAAAAGATTCAAACCCCATAAACACTCCTCATGTTTTGTCTATAAATATCTCTAACTTTTTATATACTCAGCTACCATGAAAACAAAAACTTAATAAAAATAATGCACCATGGCATCCAGCATTTTCGATTCACAAAACGAATTTATAGAAATTGAAAATCCGTTTACGTTTCAATACTGTACGTGACGAGGATTTGAGCTAAAATGTACATATTTTTACATTTTCGTCAAAGCAATTTGTCAATGGATTGACTGTAATAGTGTCCTAAATAAATATTTAGCAAGCCTAGTTCTTAAATCCATTTATATTCCAGACTACGATGCCCCTTTAACCCTTTTTTCCAATAAATTCAATTTACACATAAGTATAATGTTTTCTTTAGTAAAAAAACGGTAAGATGTAGACACAAAGTAAATACTATTTGGTTCGAACACACTTGAGACTTCTTAGAGAAACCTCCTTTGCATACATTATGGTGATCCTTTGCGGATGATAGATGGATGAAGTTGGTGTTGGTTTTGAACAGATAAGTTATGTCCAATTTCCGAGTTATCGATCGATAAGTAGAACCATAGAGCTGAACTGAGAAGCTAAATAATAACAGCCGCTCGATCAATCTTCAGGTTAAGCGGCGCTTGCCTAGTTTGGTCTGTGGATGGGTAGTTTCCTCCATGCCTCAGAAAGCACGTTAAGCCGTTGGTTCCAGCTGTCATATGAAGATCGTTGATAGTCGTTACTGCTAGTCAAAGGCCCGAAAGTCTGACAACCAATCTTACCAAGGAGTATCGTATTACCCAGTAGGAACTGGGTTGTGGAGGCAGTCCCTCCATGTAAAATACTGGTATTCAGCTGCATCCGGTTAGACTGGAAGCCGACCCCTACATAGTTAGGAAAAGTCTGGGCAGATGATGAAGTAGGACGATGTAATCAGAATACATCTTTGATTCTGAATATGCAGTTCCTAGTCGCGAATTTGGGCGACAATCAGTGGAGTAATTTGAGTAATTACTTGTTACCATTCATTTAGACCGTTCAACTATTTTGCGCTATTAAGAAGTACCTTACCCTGACGAGCAGATAAAATTTTCAAAGGTTACGGGCGTCCATTAATTACGTGAGGCGTTTAATGAGGGTAGGGGGTCTAGCTCAATCTCACCCAATCTCACGAGGGGGCCGCGGAAATGATCACGTACCTTATTTTTTCCCACAAGAAATCCTTGGGATTTTTACAGAAAGTACATTACGCAATTAGGGTGCAGTTCTATTAGGACATGGATCATAACAATTTGAACTCGCATTCCTGGCCTAGGGTTTATTTTTGGATATGCATTTCTAGGCATCTGGAGTAATAGGTACAAGTCTTCCACACACCCAATTGACTGAACAATCATCTTCTTTTCGTGTCCATGGACTCAAACCTGTGTACGGGGTGGAAGGGACACCGACTTGAAAATGGTTACCACTTATTCAAGTTTTTGAGTGGGGGACTCAGAATGATGGACTTACTCACTTAAAAATTTTTCATCGGTTATTAAAAAAAATCTGCTGTTACCTACAAAACTGCAATACCTACACGGTCTCAATGTGGAACCGCTGATTTTTTTTAATAACGGCTGAAAGTTTTTATTTGCACCTTCCCCCCACAGATATTTCAGCATGATGTACTGAATACGTGGTAACCGTTTTCGCGGATTTGCCAGAATATTTCTACAGCGGCCAACCTGGGCCCGCAAACGGTTAAGAAATTTCCAGATTGGTTACTGCAGTTCCTGTCCACGAGGAAGATGTTCTGTTTCATTGATGAAGTGAAGAAGGGTGGAATGTCTGTCCTTCACAATTCACATCTTTCATCTGATGCACTGTTTTCTGAGCAATAAAAAACCCATCACATCACCAATTTTTCATCAACCAACATTTTCCTATTTCCAACAAACACAGCATACTGCCAAATAATTATACCCCGAGACATTTTAATGCGATAAAGGCTTTACTCGGGTTCGCAAGTGTGATGTTATTTGTCCAAACACAGTTCCCGCGCGTTCCGGTAATCCCGACTATTCGACCCTTAACCGATGCGAGAGGGATAACGGTTTTAATCGAGACCCGTCTGAGAAACCGGGATCAACGGTTTTTTTTTTGGGATTTTGTGCTACCTATGGAGGGAAATAGTAGTATAGGATGTTCTTAAGAGTAATATGTCATAGTTTCTCTTCATAAGTAGAAGTTAATTAGTTTATTCTAAAACATGAATAGTACAAGCTGATGCCTGCAGCTTTGCCCGCGTGGAGTTCGGTAAATGTCTCATGGGATCGTACTACCGGGGTAAAATGTATCCTGTCTTAATCCAGGTTATTAACTACCTGAGTACAAAATTTTATCCAAATTCGTTCAGTACTTTTTGTGTGAAAGAGTAATACACATCTATACATCTATCTATCTACCAAAAATTCGCATTTTTAATAGTAATAATAAATATTATTAATAATATTCCTGGACATATCACACAGCACCATCTAGTCCCAAGCTAAGCAACCTAATGCTTGTGTTATGGTAGCTAGATCGCTGATAAACTAAATTTATACATTTTTTTTTTGTAAATACATACATATTATAGATAGAAAAACACCCAGCCCTTGAACAACTACTTGTAGGTCATACAAATATTTGTTCCGTACGGGAATCGAACCCGCGACATGCAGCGCAGCAGTCAATCGCTTGACCACTGCGCCAACCGTGCCGTCATAAGAATAAGATAATAGTAAGATAACATTGGTCATCTCATCCTAAGTAGCGGCTAGTGCATATCTAACAAATTTTGCACGAAGATACAAAGCTTTTAGACATTTTCATTTAGCGCCCAAACAGAGAATAGGCAATAATTAGTTAGTTGAGGTCAAGAGTAGGCCCATTAAACAAAAAAAAACTAGAGAGGTGTCAAGGGAAACCCGGATGGAACGAAGTTCCTTTCGATTAAGTAGTGGAAGGAATTGTAAAAAAAAAATTGGCACAAAAAAAAACCACCACCACCACCACCTTGATCACCCATCCACAGACAGACCTTGGCAGTCGTTGCTTAACCTTGATCACCCACCACCACCACCACCACCAGGAGTTTTGATGATGAGTTTAAGGAAGTTCGTTCCAAAAACCTATCGAAAATCATCTTCCTAGCCTTTTTCCAAGTATGTTGAAGTCTGCTTCTAGTCTCACCGGATGCAGCTGAATACCAGTATGTTATATGGAGTGACTGCCTGTCTATCCTCCACGAGCGCCAATTCGGAAATTCGGACTACCTGTAACGACTGTCAAAGATCTATGAATTATGGCGCAAAAGCGCTTAAATCTCCATTAAATAAAAATAATCGTGATCGAATAGTCTGCTTCCTCATATTTAAATCAAACTAAAAAACCATCGTGAGTTTTTCTAATTTTAAAGTGATTCCCGTCAAAATTTGAATCAAAACATAAACATTATCTTTAAAAATATTATGTCAGCTCTCAACACTTGGGTTATTCAACAAATAGTTTCAGACAAGTCTACTTAATCAAGTGTTTTAATATTAACAGCTATTAATTATATATTAAGACATGTTTTACTAAAACATGAGCATCTGGTATGTGTCATAATTTATGATTAATTTTTTTAGGGAAGTCACGAACAGACTGCTATATTACGAAGCTTTTAAACATTAGATATGAGGTAATATTTTAAAGGCGGAAACTTTTTAAATGTTGATGTTTTGTATTAGTTTGTTCGTATTAGTAGTTCGTAAATATTGAAATACTTATTAGTGCTAAACCATTTTTATTTTGTCTCTGAGTGTACGTTTAATCTGAATGGAGTTTTCTCTAATAATATACTTTAGAGCTTTCATAACATAACATCACGCCTGTAATCCCCGAAGGGTTAGACAGAGGTGCACCTAATAGTACACCTACATTTTACCAGTTTTATTTGAGTTCCATGTAATAGGGGGCGAACCTATTGCCATCAACCGGGCCCACATCTAGACTCCGTGGCTGCTACTGAGAATTTATTGATGGAAAACCTAATTTGACCGACCTGGGAATCGAGCCCAGGACCTCATGCTCAGCAGTCGCACATGCGACCACTAGACCAACGAGGCAGTCGAAGAGAGCTTCCGAGCTTTCTTCCGAACTTTTAAAATATCGCAATGGTTAACAAACTTTTGCACATGATTATAATAACGATACTGAATAATATTATACTGAATTGCTCGACGATTCAGTAGTTTTATAAATGCCCAAACAAACTTTTCATAGGTACTTGCCAGCACAAAAAACTTAATGAAAAAATTGTGGGCCAATGTATATGCGGATACAGAATAATTTCACGTAAGTCGATTATCTCTAACAGCTACAACCACGCCATTCAGCGGTTATTTCCACCGGAAAAATGTACACAGACACCGATCACACGCCAACAAAATATAAAAATACAACCCACATAAAAACCGAGTATACACGACTGTACCGCTACATAAATCCGCCTATCACACCGTAACGTAACGTTAAAAGAACATTCTGAACTTTGAATTTATTAGTTATAGACGTATTGCTCGTAAAATGGTTCTGTACCTATTTTATAGCAGTGAGGCCTGTGATTCTCAACGGATTTGGGAAGGGGTGTAAATTGCACCCGCTGTTGGATATAGTTCTATGGAATAGGGGTCGAGCTTATGGGTATGAAGGCCGTAATTTTGAATGTTGTTATTCAAAAGCAATGAAAATGGAACTATGAAAATGGAAATTGCAAATTGAGTCGTTCTTATCTTCACTATACAACACATAACATAACATTCAATGGTTTTCTTACGTTCTGTTTTTTTTTTTAATTTCTTTTAATTTTTATTCTGATTAACTGGTTCATTATCATTCTCCTGTCCAATTTATTTGGGGTTGGCGCAGTATGTTTTCTTCTTCCATCATTCTTTATCAATATCCCCCGGTATTATTTTGAAATTATTACGCGTTTATCTGTAATTTCAGCTTACCCCCAAAAGTTGCGAATTTTAAAATGTATGTTTTCAAGTTTATTGCCTGCAGCGTTTTACGTGCGTGTATTGTGCGTTTGCATACGTTTTAGTTTACGACCACATTTTAATTCCAACGACTGTACTAAATCGGTGTGATTGAGGAAGTTAGGTTTTTCGTGATTTTTGGTTGTTAGACTTGATTGAGTGGCTGTTACGAAATAAACTTTATAGTGAACTGGGCCTGTACTTATAACCTAGGTACGTTTTTTAAACCGTGTTTTATTTTTAGACCATTTTCAACATATTTTTTACCAATTTGTATTTATTTTTATTGCTGAACTCATTTAACACAGGCTTTTTCGCCGAAATAAAGTTATAAGCACCTTTAAAACGCTTGTGTACTCAAAACTTGACACGTGAAAAGTTGTGAATCCATCATTCATTAATAATTCAGTGTGAAGGGAAACATCGTGAGGAAACCGGCATGTCCTAGAACCAAAAAAAACGATGTGTGCATGTCTTTTTCTTTGATACTTCTATATTACTCGTATAAGAGTAGGGATGGACTGTAATATGAAAGATGAAATAGCTAAAAAGCGGGTGACTCATGAGTCGACGACTAGACACATTTTGCAAGAAGACCCTAAATAAATTGGGATAAGGGCAAGAGAATGATGATGTATAACACTAGTACGAGCCGATGTGACTGCTTCTCAGTTCCTTGTCTTAATGAAAAGTGAGCTCAACCATGAGAGAATTACAGGCTGGTATTGTAAGCTGATGAGTAGTTCCACTTTGACCTTGAGACAATGTAGCGTAGTACGTCGTTTCAATAGATTCATTGCAGCTTATTTTTGTTCTGTTACTACTGATGCACCTTTTGAATATCTAGCCACAAAATACACTAAATCAGTATCATTAATGCCTGTTATATCATCATCATTCTCGGAGAGCAGCGGTGGCCCTGTGGTGGCGTGGCAGCCCCGACTTACGAACAGTAAGTCGTGGGTTCGAACCCAGGCCGGCATTACTTTGTGTGATTTATATCATCACCACTGCTCTCAAAAACGGTGAAGGGAAACATCTATTGCTGAAAAAAATGATTAAAATTGCTCGATATTATTCGGTACCAAACAAACAAAATCTTTCTTTATAATATTAGTATAGAGTATAGATATAGAAAACGTACAGATTTAAAATACGAAAATAAAGTTTGTTTTCCTTCAAAAGCTCATCAACATAGTTATTTATTATTTCCCTTTTGATAGTTTGATTGGTCTAACCTTGTATCTATCTTCGTTTGAGGTAATCGGTGTACCTATAAAATAGGGTTATTTTTGCCGTGTCTCGCCCCATCAGTGTTTCATCGGGGAATCAACCAAAATTTATTGATCTTCATCCGTATGACAAACCTAACAACATGCTTGTATTTTTCTTAGGGTTAGGAAGACTTGTTTCGAACATTCACATTTTCTTGTTTGTTTGATACAGCTGGTTTTTTTACATCGCGTGCCAAAATAAAGTCGTTCTAGATTATTATGTCAATTGACAGTTAAATTTTAATGTCAAATATACCGATTTTCGTCCGTGCCACGGAAAGCACGCTAAGCCGTTGGTCCTGCCTGTCATTTGTAGATCTCTGACCGTCGTTACAGGTAGTCAGTTGCTCGAAAATTTGACCGCCAGTCTTACCAAGGGGTATCGCATTGACCAGTACTAACTGGATTACTGGGAAATACAGTCAGATAGGCAGTCGCTCCTTGTAAAGTAAAATGTCCTAGGTTCGATTCCCAGCTCGGGTAAAGTGTTTTTAGGTTTTTCTATCAGGAATTTCTGAGTAGCAGCCACGGAATCTAGATTTGTGCCCGGTTTATCCCAATAGGCTGGCCCCTATTACATGGGACTTAAACATAACTGGCGAAATGTGAGTGTACTTTTAAGTAGGTACACATCTGCTTAACCCTTCGAGGATTAATTACAGGCGTGATGTTATGTCATGCTAGGACATTGTGTTTGTGCCCCATTGATAGTAATAAGCTAGCCCTCCTATAGGACTTCTATGTAACTGGCAAAATGTAAGTGTAAATAGGTACATACAGTGTAAATAGGTGCACACCTCTGCCGTTATGTTATGTTTAATTCCAGTTATTCAGTAACAGTTATTCACATACATTTGTCTAAAAAAACTTTGTTCTGACCTTATTATTAGTAGTTGAAATATAGGGTATTCAGATCATAGATCCGAATACCCTATATTTCACAGTTCGACCATTCGAGTATCCCTATATTTCACTATTCAAAATGAATGCTGCATTCAGATCGAAATGAGACATCTTTTCATAATTGTCTATTTAGAATACTCAATGATAGATTTCTTACATTTCTAATTATTTTCATTTTTCACTGAACTAAGTAATAGAATACAGGTCAGTTTATAGCTTAGACATTCACACTTCGATTTATAAGATTATTCCAGTAAATCATTTCAGTTTATTCCTCTGTAACCTCTTTATTTAATAATTATTCAAAATGCTCATTTCAGTTTATACCTCGTACTTTCAATCCAAGCCACTTGTAACCATCCTTTCTTCGTCAAGTCTTAAAATGGTCTAGTAACAATATTCTAGAGTTGCCTATTCAAAAACATTTTTTTTTTAATTAAAATCCTGTATAGTAGTAGTGTAGCATACTCATCAACTACATACGTTCGTGTGTGTAAATAAACAGAGCAGTTCAATATGAACTGCTCATTATAACAAGCTGTTCAGTATGAACTGCTCTATGAACTGCTCTCGATGTCGAACTATTACATGCGGTTGGCAGGCTGTTAACAGTTGTATTAATATTGTTAGTGTTTAAGTAATAAAACATATAGGTCAGGTTTAAATATTTATTTCTACATAATTATAAAAATATTATTTTGTACACATCATTTTATCAGTTTTAGGTACTGGTATAAAAGCAATGATACATTTCTTACATTACTATTATTTACATTTTCACAGAACTAAGTAATAGAATACAGGTAAATTTATAGCTTAGACATTCACACTTCGATTCATAAGTAGGTTTAACATTCTATATTCATTAATATCTACTAGGATCGTTTTTATCTTATCTTACTGACAAAACACTTTATTTTCTTCACACCATTTATTTAGGCAAAACACATTTTTTAAGGCACATATATTGGTGTGATGTAGACAACTTATAATCTCAGATGAATCTGAATAATTGCTATATAATGTTACCAAACTTGGACAGTTTTTACTTTCTAAATTGTATACATTATTAATTTGGAATATATCTTTTAACCATAACACTTTTTCGTTTCCTTTAGTAAATATAGATTTATTTTTAAAAAAATTGCCAAAGTTTGCTTTATAATTAAAATATGGTACAAAGCCTTCGTCCCAGTTTATTCCTCTGTTTTTTTCAATCCAAGCCACTTGTAACCGTTCTTTCTTCGTCAAATCATAAAATGGCCGTGGTGGTTTTATCAACAGTACTTGTATATGTCCTTTGTACATTATTGCTATTTCTTTTGGAATAAACTCGTTTCCTTCACTCTTAAACCCTTGAACATCTACGATGACATTCATGATAGTTTTCTCACAATATTACTTAATGGCTTGTATTCGAACAGTCGATCGTTTATTATTAAACAATAGGCAGTTGTATTATCTTGAATATCTTCAGAGCATTCAATTTCTAATCGCACGTCAACTGGTCCAGTTTTAAGTGAATCGTTTTGTCTTGAACAGTCAATCACAAAAAGTGGAGCAATTTCTTTAAACTGGTTTAAGCTAAGCAATGGATCAATGCCTAAGTTGTAATACGACTGACGAAAATTAGCATACATTTCATATAATATACTAAATTTACCTTCATCAAATTTCAAATTAAGTGAGTCATACGGATAGTATTGAGAATTCAAATATAATTTAATATTGTTTACATTGCAGTGATCAAATATCGAAGAACTTCTAGTTTTATTATTTTTTCGAGCTGTTTGCAAACCAAATATAACAAACCTCGGTTTTTCTAGCTGGGAAGTTGTCTTTACTGACCAGGAATGTTTCGTTGTTTTTGGTAGTAATGGATATTCATACAAATCCCAATTTCTAAATGCTATCTGTATAGAACGATCTCTCTCCAGGCTTTTAAGCAATAACAATTTATTACGATCAGAAACTTTAATATGCGGCACACGCCATTGTATCTTTTGTATGTCCATTTCTACGTTATCATTTTTGTCTATAAGCACACAGTTCAATGCCGAGCTGCTTCGTTGTAATATAAGTTCATGTTTACAATTGATTATTATTTTGTTATAATCTTCTGCAAATCCCAGTATTCTGTTCAATGGCACGATAACACTAAAATATCCGTTTCTTAGTTTCGTACCACCTAAGTTCCATCCCCAGACTGCTGCAGCTTTACTTTCACCTTCATTCATAGAGACATACGATTTTAAGGTTGTTGTAATGCCAACATTTTTAATGCGATCGATTTCAACACCATTTATTTCGTACCTAATATCTTGAAACAAATATGAAATTGGATTGTTTATAAAGTCGACATCTTTTTTTATTAATTTTCCCGCTGCATCTCTAGTTGACACATTTACATATCCTTCTATATAAATGGAACTACCTGATGGTAATACATATAAATCTTGCTGTTGTATGGGTATTCTAATTTCATCATTTTCTTTAAAGCTATTGTTATATGGATTGTAGCTATGGATCTCATAAGCCTCAATAGAGGTCTCATATTGCGGTAAATCTGTAATTTGAAGCATGTTATATTTTAAAACCAATGTCTTGAAGAAATCTTTTGTTTTCCTTTGAAACTTTTTTAATTTTCACTGCACCGGCACGTCTCACTTCTTTGGATATTGGTAGTCTTATGTTATATTTCCCTCTCTCACTAGGAGTTTTATTAAGAACTAGCATGGTTAGTACGAATAAAACGGAGGAGGTTACTTTAAATAATAATTAAATACTTTTCCAACTCTCACTAGTGATGGTTATCACCAACAACCGAAGAATGCACGTGCATGAACTAGCAACGTCATTTATATTTTTCTTGTTTAACGAAAGGAGTCGTAAGAAATAAAAAATCACTTAATTAATTAATATGTTCCTTTATTACTTTTCCAAAATAACTTAAGAAATTTTAAACATAAGTGCCCACAATTATACAAGTGATCATGTTGTACATTTTCATAATTATACTGAATATTGTTTCCTAAATATTTTATAAATTCTTTGGGTGGTTTTAAGTTACCATAACTGTCGAAGTATTCAATGTGATCGTATATTTTGGCATAGGCTACCCAATGAGTGCCAGAGTTTTTAGAAATATCAAGATTAATCACTCCACATTCTAATGGTAATGGGTCATCTGGTAATTCATCTCTCATAAATACACCTCGAAAGAAGGGGATACTATTTGAATGCTTCAATATATCAATATTAGTTAAAGCTCTATTGGGTAGCCGACAATTTAGTTTTTTTTCTTTGTAACATAAATTCCTAAACCTTCTTTGTACGACTTAAGATGTAATCCTTTTCCAATCATTAAAGCTTCTATTTGCTTGTTGTGACGTTCCGATTCAAGCAACTGTTTCTTAGCTGTTTTATATGTATTAATAGCTTTTGCAATCCCAGCAGCACCCCCAGCCAAACTCCCAGCGGCAGATAAACCAGCAAATATTGGCACTAAAGGAAGAAATCCTCCAGTTTTAGGTACTGGTATAATTCTGGGTAATTTTATGGGTAAATCAGATGCAAATTCTCGAGCTGCAGCGCAGGCTAATTCCATTAATGCTTTCTTAGTGGTAGGTTTTAGTTTCTTGATGTGTTTTTTGGTATGTGATACAATATTTTTCAGTGTTTTTCTAAAACCCGCTCCAGATCTTACTTTGACAGATGATAAACCAGCCATTTGTTTATTGCTTGTACTTCGTGCTTTCTTCATTGTTATTTTTTTTTTAAGAATTGTTTTTACATAAAATTGAATTATATTTTATGTCTTTATTGCAATAAGAACAAAGTGGAAGTGAATAGATAATTATTTGTAAAATGCTTAAATATCGTTCAGTCAGTAGTTATAATACATTTAATTTATCAATCCAGCTATTTTCACTGGTCGGCAGCCCCAACCATTTAACGTATACTTGTTTTCCTTTTCGTTTCAAAACTTTTTCAACGAGGTATATGTCAGGATGATGTGTTTTCTGAAGTTCTTGTGCATAAAATGCGCCTAGTATTGGTCTACATCTAACATCTTCTATTAAGTAAGTAGTTGGATTTGTTTCTTGGATTTTTTTTATTTTAAATATTTCGGTGGACCAGTTTGGATAATAACCTTTATCAAAACATCCTTTATATTTACTTATTCTCACAAAATCTCCTACACTAAATTTCTTACACTCCACTTTTTTTCGGGACTGAGCTGCGTCTAAGTATCTTTGCAGTATATTTGTTTTATTCCTTTGATTTATTGAAGCAGGTGGCTGACCGACAGTTCTGTGTACATCATTATTGTATTCATGTAACTTTTTATTTAAAATACCGTTAAACCATTTATAATTTCCATTCAAACTAAATTCCTTGTATAATTTATTCTTTAACGTTCTTATTAATCTTTCAACAATCGAGGCCTTTTTAGTAGAATAAGTAGAATAATGATTAATATTATACTTATTAACCAAACTTTTGAATTGATCATTATAAAACTCTTTCCCAAGATCGGTTTGTAAATTTTTTGGGACACGTCCTTTTTCAATTACTGTTTTAAATGCTTCTGATACCTGTTGCTTATTTTTTTGTTTTAGTGGAATTGCCCAAGCATATTTTGAAAAAGTATCTATAATCACCAGTATGTATTTAAAACCCGCATTCACTTTTGATATTGCTTGCATATCCATCAAATCTGCTTGCCAAAGGTCATCTATATCTTTAAGAATTACATTTCTTCTTGGAAAATTAACTCTAGCATTTTTATGGATTTCATTTATGACGTCTATTTTGCTCATAATGCTTGCTTAACTTCCCTGCAATTTCTTTTAATTCAATGGTGTTTTCAACTTTATTTAATCTTATATTCAAACTAGTAATTAATTTGTTTAATTGTTCTATTTTCATTAATATTTCAATTTTGAATTTACTAGTATTTTTGCAACATTCGGTTTCGGTTGATTTGTCTATGTTCTCAATGATTGAGCTTATTTCGTTAAGAGACACCGATGTTTGTTTTGTATGAACCTTCATGGTCTACACGCTTTAAATAACTAAGTATAAAATAAGCTACAATGCTTTTTATTCTTTTATAACACCAGCTTCTTTTAACTCTTCAACAATTGATATAATTTCATTGTCATGATTAGTATTACCGGCGTTTTTTGAAGCAATTAACAGTCGTAATCTATCGATTAATTCATTAGGGTCATCCCAATAAACATAATCTGTATTACTCTTATACTTCTTTTTCAATTTAGGTAAGTAGCCACCACTTTTTGACTGAATGACTTGTTCTGCATGTTGAACGTAATTTTTTTCAGAAAATAATGGTTTAATGATTTGACGGTATTTCAAACCTTTGTCACCTTTTAATTGACCGTTTGGATTAAAATCGCGTTTGTGAGCATTTGTATTACTGAGCATATCTTTGTAAACCATTTTATCAGTTTCAGTTACCAGACTGAGGTCAGGTCTATTACGTAGTAAAAGTTCTTTTAGTCCAGGAGTTATTTCATAATGTTTGTCATTCACTGTGGCTATAATTGATTTGAGGGAATCGTTAACATTGTTTGTAAAAGAAAATGATACTTTAGAGTTCCCCATCATCAAATTTTTGTTTTCACTTCGAATTCCAAATGGTACATTCATGTTATTATCATAGATTTCAATCATATCTTCTTTATTAAGTGACATAAATGTATCGTTCTCGCTATCATTACCTGTGCAGTTATAGGATTCAGAATCATCGTTTGAATATTTCTCTATAAATTCTTTAAAATTTTCAAAATCTATGGATGAGCTACATCTTCTCATTGTATTATCGTCACCTTTACGCGTACCCAATATGGTTCTATTCTTATCATTAACTTTAATTAAGGTCTCTAGAGGATCTGTTATTGGCTTGAAAAGTTTCTTAAATTTTAAATTATCGACATCTTCTGCATTTTGTATTGTTTTAATTTTATTTTTTATACTATCTACCGATTTTATCAATTGTTCTTTTATATTGACCTCCATAATGATTCCCGACAATATCCAACCGTTATATAGAGGTAGTAGACTAAGATTGAACATTTTTTTACAGTAATATGGTTTATATTACGTATTTTCAAAAGTTACGAATATGTCAAACCCTCGTCTATATCTACCTTCATTTAGAGAACAATCTTTATTTATTAATAAAAAATCAAACCGATCTTGCCATATAGTAGAACAAAGTTTTTTAAATTGAAGCCACTCCATATCCGTATTTACATGTTCATTGTATATATGTTTTAAGTTTATGTCGTCTTGTTTAAAGATTAACAAAAGATTAACATTATCTCGTATTAGTTGCTTAGGTATTTTGGAATAGGTTTGTGATAAGTAAAAACAATCTATCTGTTTGTGTCTCCCCATTGCGAAGTAGTTACGAATATTTATTTGATTTTCACATGTGACGTCATCGAAAATCATAATTGAATTGGTTAAGGCATCATTAGGATGTAGAACTTCTTTATTATCATGGAAGATAAATAAGTTTGCATTGGGTATGCAACGGATGACTTGTTTTAAAAAACAATATTTCGGCTGGAAAACTGTCTTCGAGTATAAATAAATATTCTTGAATTTTACTCCATTTTCATGTAATAGTAAATTAAGCATTATGTTAGTTTTTCCGCAGTTAGATGGACCACATATAATACATCTGATAGTGTTAGGCAAGAGTGTGCTGTGTCTCACTTTTTGTGAATGGTTTTCTAATTTTATATTATTGACTTTTAAAGTCTGTGATTGCTTGACGAACTTCATTGTGAAATGTGAGGTAATAATAAATGACCTGAGTATATATACTTCTTGACTAAAAGGCGGTATGTTTTATTTTTATATTAATTAATTCTGAACTTGTAAGTAAAACTTGAGGAATATTGTGTAAATGGAAATTAAAATAAAACGTACATGGTTATTACACATTAGACATTTATTAAACAGTAATTTTATATTAGTAGGTACTTACAACAAAGTAAATGTTTAAATCTAATTTGTGTGCAAACAGCGTAAAATTGTTTACTATTGGTAATCAAAATAATACACATTTACAGATTACACATCACTGGAATAATCTACAAACATAGAATCACAATGCCCCCAGGGTAATGTATGAATTTGGTCCTGTAATACTTGAACTTTGTCATCGTTTCTTTCTAAAACTTGTTTATCTACTTGCTGAGTGTATAAAACATGTTTAATTGATTTGATCATATTCATTTTACATCTATGCGCTTTATTTGTCAGCAGTGCATTGTTGTAATCATTCAATTCTAGGTTACAAGTTACAGACTTAGAAACACCTTTGGCTTTTTTAATTTCAGTCTTCAAACTGTTTATAAAATATAATTTAGCTCTTAAACCAGTAAATTCTGTAATTAAATCGTCACCAACCTCATGTTTCCATAATCCAGGAATTTTAGCATTAAGTTGCGGTATGTGATATGGATTATTTATTCCAAAATTACTGGTATCAAACTTGGTAAGATCATCATGCATATCATGATAAAAATCATCTGTATAAATTAAATATAATAGGCTATCAGTATCTGTATAGCACAGCTCAGCATTGTTTCCGTATTTATTTTTAATAACGTCATAATGAAATTGGTATAAATGTTGCTTCGAATATTCCAAAACGGTAAATCCAATATAAATAGGTCTATCTAAAACGACCTTTTCACGGTACAATTCCACAGCTACGAAATTTTCTGAAAAAATTGATATACTTTTTAAATTTGGTTTACATATCAATTTCTCAGCGTCAAGATGCTTATTTGTTTTATTTCTGTTATCTGTCCATTTCGTTACTAATTTTACATCGGCTTGCTTGCGTTTATTTTCGATAGTTTTTCCGAATATGGCATTATTCAATAATTTAAAAAAGTCCTTCTCGAACGCAGTTTTGGAATTTTGACGAAGACTAGTATTCAGATCAATATATTTTTTGAGAAAGCATTCTTGTCTGAAGCTTAGTATACGATGAATCTTTTTTAAAACCAGACCTTTTTTCAAACATTCTTTCAAGTGAACATAATGAATTACATAATTTTGCTTATCATAGAGATTTGCAACCAATTTTACTGATTTTCCATAAGGAGGTACTATTTTTTCAACTGCGAAAGGTAAGTCTTTATGCTTGGAATGTAAATAATTTGGATAATTTAAATCTACTTCCAAAATATATCCATAATCATTGTCATCTGACACATCATTTACATCAAACTTGCTAATTTCTTTCAGACTCAAGAACTTAAATTCTTTAATAGGAAGTTTCTTCATCATAGCATAGCCATATAGATTATTACAATCAAGATATATTAGATAACTACTTGGTTCAAACTCATTAAAATGTGGTAAATATTTATTGTTTGCTACAGCATGACGTAGAGAACACTGTGCTAGTCCACCACGAATTCCTTTTTCTAATAACTCGTACATTTGTAAATCACTTATCAACTCAAGTTCAGTGTCGGTATATAAAAGCATTGCATCCCAACTTAAGCTTGGAGACGTTACATAATAAGCCGGATCCAACTTATAGTAATGTAAGCTTGTTTTTCTAAATTTTTCAAATATATCACATAGTAAAAGAACATCACATTTTATGTATAAATCTGTATATTCACCAAGAGATTTTATTTTGAAAATATTCCAAACTGTTTGAGCGTGTAAATATTCTTCATTAGTTATATGTTTTTCGCACAGACTGTTATAAAAATTATACTTTAAGGGAAGTTTCGTCTCGTCAAATTTAGACCACGAATCAATATAATCATATGGATAAACACCTTTTTTCCGCATTAAATCAAATTGTTTTTTATCAGTAAACTCTCTTGATAAGTTTGAAAAATCGTCTTCTGATAAACTTTTACTTAGTGCATCTAGACTAGAACTAAGAAACTGAAAGGAATCAATAAATTTGATTTGTATAGGGTGATTGTTTTTTTCTGTATTTATAACTTTTATTATTGAAAGGTATTTTTCTTTAGTTTTTGGGATTATATTAATAGAGCCTTCATACTTTGCTAACTCTTCAATGAATAAATGTGAGTCATATCCAGACAAATTATGAAAGACAACGGGAATGAATGAACAAACTCTATACATCAAATTACAATGGGAGTGCGCTGCTCCACGATACTCAGATGTAATATGATCATGATCTCGGACTTTATCATTCAATAATAATTTTTTGCATATGTGACATGTCTTCGAATTTTGATAATCCATCTCTTGTTCTGCTGATAATGGGGTCATTGGCTTTTTACTACTTAAAATCTTATGTATATATTTAACGTCTTCTAGTAAATATTTAACAAATATTTCCACACAATCTGTACCTCGATACGTAACATACTTGTTTAATTGATCATTATGTGCGCAACAAATATAATAAGCGAAACATGAAGGTTGGTGTGTTTTTAGTTTCTGAGTATTCAAAGTATTTAAATTACTTTCATTACAGTCTATTAACATACATTCAAAATCAGCATAAATTATGAAATTAATTTTTTGCTTCCTCTCATAATGTTTGAACTTTAGTACAGATTTATTTTCTGGTAATATAGTCAAAATCTTAGAGCAGTTATGAGTCTTGTGTCTATTTTCGTTACTAAATAGTTGTAGACATGCATCACATAAATAAAGTTTTCCTTTAGAACGAGTCACTTGACGTCGCACTAGACGTATTAAATCTTTAATTAGACAGTAGTGTGCGATAGATTTTTTTTCGATATAAAGTAAATTAAAATGATTTTTTCTTTTATTTTGTGTTACATAAAGAGGTCCAGTCACAATATTATTTTGTATACCATATATATTTAAACTGATGTTGGAATTATTTTTTTCTAACGTTTTAATATCATTTATCGTAGGAGGAAATGACATTCCCTCAATATTTAAAACAGAGGTATAATGAGGGTATGAACTTGTTCTGCATACATTATGTTTAGCTGGGTATAATCCAGCAACTATACTCCATAATAAACAACAATTATCATTATTTTTAATATTTATACAACTTTTCGAGTGCTTAATATCTGAGGGCAGTTCTATATAAGACCCACCTCTCATAGGGGAATACTTGTTTATATTAATTTCGAGATGACTCATAGAAACAAATGTCCAACCAGATTGACAGTGCTGGAACTCGGTTAATTTATTATTTAGTTTATTTATTACTCTGGTTAATAATTCATTCAAATCAGTGCTCTTATATATAATTTCATATTTGGTATTAAACGACTTTAATTGTTGTTCGTCTGATTTTGATAACATAAAAAAGGCAAACAATTCAAAACTCAATTTTATGCAATTGTGTTCATTAAGTGACATATTTATCAATTCTGTTATATTCATGAGATGATCACCCAGGAACGCCTCTAAACCGAGGTACTCGTCTTCCTGAGTAACATTCAATCTGTATGTCATTAATCTGTTTTTGAATGCTGTTGCAATAATATGAATATCTGTGAACTTGGTATTCAATAAACAATTTGCTTTGTGTATATTCGTTCTCATATGATAGGAATACTGATTTTTTGGTATTTCAATTTTACATTTATGACAGGTTATTGACTTTCTAGATCTCGATTTGCTGTTGAGGTGTGTAACTGTAAAAAAAGAAATCCAATGACGAAATTACTAATACAATATTTATTTATACTACAACATCATACTTATAAAATATAAAACAATTATTAATAAGACATATTATTATTTAAAAAAACAACTAAAAAGAAGATACAATGTAAAGAAAGATTAAAAGCAAATATTCACAGACAAAAAATCAAATAAAAACACACGTTAAACATCATAGGCACCCATGTGGGTGATGGCACAGTTTTTAAAATCATTTTGAGTTGATTTAACAAACTCCTTTAAGTGGACCCAAGATTCTTTACTATCATCTAGTTTCGTCTTGATGGTAGTTATGGCCGAGCGCCATCTATTTATAGGCAATATTTTTTTAATTTCTTCTGTATTGTAAATTTTCACCTCTACATAATATTTTCCCTCTTTAGTCTCGCTTATCTGTCGAGAATATCCCTTCGCCATCCTTCTTGTAAAATATGAGTAAAGTGGTGGTATATTACCAGTTTTGCAGGATCTCGGTGTGGGGGTGACGCTTTCTTCATTACCGCTGTCTTCACCGAATAATTCCTTAGCTGTAACTCGAGCTGGCAGTGTTACTGGCGAAATGATCGTTTTCGATTTTTTTGGTCTTGATGGCTGATCTTCACTCGACTTGCTGGACCTTTCTCGCTTCGTTTTTCTTTCCTCTGTCTTCCTCTTCGACTTCACTTCTTGATCAGAGTCATCGCTGGAGAGGAAAAGGTCGTTGTTGAGTAGTTCCGACCTGTGAACAAAAAAAAAATAGTGCATTACAATCAATCCGTTTCCTTCCTAATTCCTACATTTTGAAAAAAAAAAAAAGTGATCATGACGAAGATAAATAATTGACACATAGTAATATCGTTTGATTTGTGCAGGAATCGAATCCAGGACACAAATGCTTACAAACATCGATCAGTCAGCCTCTGCGCTGACTGTGTTAAAAAACAATTTTTATTAGATGAATATACATACCATTCTATATGTGCAGGAATCGAACCTGCAGCATAGAAAAGCAACACTCAGTCTCTGAGCTAAGCGTGTACCGAATACATCAATTAATACATTACTCTAACCATTCAATAGTTAGCTAGGATTATGAATAGGTACTTACATTCTTGATTGATGCTTAGACTTGATTGATGCTTAGCTTGATTAGGGAGCTCGGAGCG
Source organism: Eurois occulta (assembly GCA_950022335.1). Classification (NCBI taxonomy): domain Eukaryota; kingdom Metazoa; phylum Arthropoda; class Insecta; order Lepidoptera; family Noctuidae; genus Eurois; species Eurois occulta. Next base: position 7,216,931 of record OX465499.1, read on the forward strand.
TTGATTCCTTGCAGAGTGGATTCGTTCCAGAGAGGAATTGTACCGGAGGCTCATTTGTGAAGCGTTTTTATAGCCCTAAAATCACGTCATTCAATCCAAATTTGTAAAACTGCATACTTGCAAAAATTGTCAATTGTGTACACGGGTACACGAGCGTACAAATCGTAGCGGTTATGGTTTTAAGTTTACAGCGTTTTTTATAAGACGAATGTTAAGCGATTTTGAATCTTATGTAGGTACTTACTTAAATCAAAAATAGGGGAATTTCATACTTAGGTACTTAGAAAAAAGTTCGTAGGTTGTTGTTTTTGCTGAATATTTTCCACGCCGGCGGTACAAACGCTGCGGTTTGCACGCTCGCATGTAACTCCTAGACACGTTGAGGAGTGGAAATATGACGAGTCAGAATCTCAGATTTCGGTATAAGAGTAAGCTTCTTTTTTATCTTATAATTTTGTGATGTGTTTATCAACCTTTATTTTAAGCGAACATTTCTATGATCACTATTGTTTTGACTCAAGATCTACTGATAGATTTTTAAACAGTTTTACAGTCTTGCTGTAATAATAAAAGCAATATTTATAGTATACAAACAATTCTGTATCGGGATATCTACCAGTAGTTAATTTTAAGTTAATTTTAGGTGACTTTAAAAAATATAAGTTTGAATAACGACATAATAATAGTAGGCAAAACCAGGAGTAACGATAGTATGTCGATTTGCTATTTTGTTTTGATCCATCTCCATATAAATAATTACAATTTTGCAAAGTCATCATCAATGACATACTACTAACATACGATGATTTTGCCTGCTGAATTTTCTAAATAAAATGTATGAAATAATACTAATAACAAACGTACAGTAGTATTTATTTTATCAATATAACTTTACGGTAAACAATAAAATGTTTGGCGCCGAGATGTCTTGAGGTTTCAATTTCACCATACCATTTTGTCCGAGGATATCAAAATCTAGCAAAAAAAGAAAACGTACGACTTTGAACTCTATTGATAAAAATTAAAAGATATATAAATGGAAAAAATAAAATAAAATCGATCATTCAATTTCTGCACCTGAGTCCTGACTGGGTTGGATCAGCTACAACAAATTTTCATATAAGTATAAAATAAAAAATAAAAAGATACAGTTTCACTTTAGTTCTTTATTTCTTTTAGTGTGCTACTAATTCTACAATGTCGGTAAGTGTCCAAGTTTAAAAAATAAATACTCTGAATTATGTTATGGCCTTAATAATACCAGTACTGCAACGATAATGTGTTCTGTTTCAGACACCAAGCTGGGTTTATTCACCAATTTCACCTCCATTAATGATAGATCCTGATATGGTTGATAGAGCCATCAATTATTTGGATATGGATGAACGACGCAGAACCCCACCTACACTAAATACAACTAATGAAAACAAGAAAGAGTTAATGAGTTTTTACAAAACATTTTCCATCGGTGGTGCTAAAGTTATACGGATCGAAATCTACGATGCGAACCAATTTCAAAGTAATTCTATGTGCCAGTGCAGTGCGGAAATATGTGTTCAGCATATTGTGAAGGATATTCACAATGATAACATATACTCACGTGTCAAAGACTTGCTACCATATTTGAATAATACTTTTTATCAATCCTTGTAAAAGAAAACTGGAAGGGATGTTCCTTTAGTGTATTAGTTCATAAGTTGTATGCATCATATGTATGTGCCTTAAAAAATGTGTTTTGCCTAAATAAATGGTGTGAAGAAAATAAAGTGTTTTGTCAGTAAGATAAGATACGAACGATCCTAGTAGATATTAATGATAATAGAATGTTAAACCTACTTATGAATCGAAGTGTGAATGTCTAAGCTATAAATTTACCTGTATTCTATTACTTAGTTCAGTGAAAAATGTAAATAATTAGAAATGTAAGAAATCTATCATTGGAGTATTCTAAATAGACGATCTTGAATAGAGTCTCATTTCGATCTGAATGCAACATTCAATTTGAATTGAGAATTCTGAATGCAACATTCATTTTGAATAGAGAATTCTGAATGCAACCTTCATTTTGAATAGTGAAATATAGGGATACTCGAATGGTCGAACTGTGAAATATAGGGTATTCGGATCTATGATCTGAATACCCTATATTTCAACTACTATTATTATATCGCTTTATTGAGCGTATAGCATATTTAATCCATCCATTATAACATTTAGTACTACTCAAGTACAAAAGCACTCTTTAGAGGCGCCTTTTAATGCCCGTCTCAAGTTTGAAATCGATTGCTTTAGTAATTAAAAGGCACGTTTTATAAGTGGTCTAGGGGATGAACTTCAGACAGCTTTGTAATAACTAGTTAAACAAGTTTAAAGCCGTTTAAGACTAGCCTTTAAAAACAGTGACCCCCTTATAGTGCAATAGTTTAGAAACTTACTTCAGATACATTTTTATTTTGTAGTTGCGTGGTTCGACTTGTGGTCACCAAAGCAACTTGGGGTTCAGGATTCGACTCACAAATTTGTTTTTTTTTTGTCTCCTTCTGTTATGGAAATGGAAATCATGTTTCCTACTCCTCCGCTATTCTTTTCTGGCTAATTTCGTTGCGGGATTCAAGACAGTTAAATTGTTGCTCTGAGACTTCGTCGAGCTTCATTGTCAGCACTTTTCTGGTGGTCGTCACTGTTAATTCTGGCTTTCAGGAGTTGCAGTGGTTTGGTAAAAGTGTGGCGGGGTTATCCCAAAAAAAACACAAACATCTGCAATTTTTTTTCACGTATGCTAGGTTCGGCCCCACTGTAACTGATTGCAGCTGAAAACTATTTTCCATGGAAGCGACATCCTATCTGATGTCCACAAGCCAGTTTAGTAACAGCTTACGATATTATAACTTGTTTAAACTGGGTTACAGATTTTCAATTTTGACTGGAATAACGATTGTTCATCATAATCTTGACTGGTAGAGAATGCCTTGTGGCATTAAGTCCGCCTATGTACCACTACTGTACATGAAGTTTAAATAAATAAAATAATCTTCCGGCTCTTGTCCCAAGTTATTTGGGGTCGTCGGCAAACGTATTTTTCTCCCATTCTCTCCTGTCAATCGTCACACTATCATTTAGGTACTCCTTTTTCCTTCATATCATTCCTCACACAATCCCTCCATCTTTTATTTGGTCTTCCTCTCCCTCTCCATCCACCAACAGTCTAACGACTGTTAAAGATGTACAAATGATGGCCTGGACCAAAGGTTTAACGTGCTTTATGAGCCACGTGATCTAATGAAGGGTCACCCTTTTTTTTTTTGGGGGGTGGGAAATCATCAAATGACTCCTCCCGCTCTGGGCGGAGCGGAAGGGAGTGTCAGACTCTTACTGACTAAAAACCACCCATGTTCCTTCATTGGCCCTTTATGTTCCAGGGCCGCGGTATCTCTTTCGAACAGTCCCGCAGCCCTGGCAGGCACCGGCCCTTGCGGGCCCCTCCCGTTGCTGACAACTCTTTGAGGCGCGCGTGGAACACGAACGCGCCGTCGACACGGCCTGCCCGTCGTCATACGACGGACGGACGGCGAGCTAGCCCATTACTCACCGTCCACAGGCGCCTACGGTGGCCGAGAGCCATCACGGCGTGATGAAGGGTCACCCTTACACTGACAAACGGCAAGCGCTGCTTAAGCTTGAAGATAGCCCCCAGTGGCTGTTATTGCTTAGCCACGAGCCCCTCTGGGTTCGATACATGGAACTAAAAAATAACTAGATTATGCATCTATCTCTCTGCCTTCCCGATCGAGGAATCCAGACTATGTTAATGTTATTTTCATAAAAAAATAATAATTTAAAAAACGTATTCACTTTCACGTGTTTCTTTATTCAAATGAAATCAAAACATAAGATAAAATAGGGCGTACGTTTCAGTACAAATCCTGCATAAAAATATATTGCTTTCGTACTTACAAGTTGCTGGAACTCGTTTCACATAATCCGTATTTATGTTACATACATCTCGCAAATTCGTTCATATTTTGGTGTATTTATCCTCGAAAATTATCTCAGGAATTTAGGCTTAAATATTATTTATTTTTTTTCCATTAAGGGCGTGATTCCATTAGGCACGTATTGCATGCAAGTTTGACGTCACATTTGCCTACAAGTTGCTTGCATTGGAAACATGTTTTCAAGACGGTGCAAATTGCATGCAGGTTTTACTTGCATACAAGAATTGAGTGGGACAAGTCACTCGTTCGCAATTCTAAACTTACAACTAACGTTTGCGCCTTCAATATGTACGTCATTTGAATAAAAAATGTACAATTTCAAACAACGTCATACAAGTTGTAGCTTGTATGCAGGTTTGTTCAAGTTGTATGTAATTTGCAACTTGCATACAAGTAACTTGCCTTATGGAATCGCGCCTTAATGGTCGAAACAGAAAGGACAGTGTTTTTAAGGATGTTTTTAGGCTGATTTTTTCATTTTGAATACTTCTTTTTTCTCAATCTTATAACGTGATTTGATTCGAAGGAAACAAAAAATGTCGCGAGGAAAGTATTGAGAATGAATGTGGAGGATGGATGGAATGTGTGAAGGATGATATAGCAAGAAAGGAGGTGACTGCTGAGATGACGATTAATAGAGAAGAAAATAATTTTGCTGCGCCGACCCCAAATGAATTGTGATCAAGGCAAGAGAATGATGATGTTCGCTTTACAACGCTAAACAAAAGATCAGAACGATTTATTTCAAAAACCATTTTTTTGAAGTGAAAACTTCTTTAGCGGCGTTGAGCACTCTAAAAAAATTGTTCTGTAATGGGTATAAAATCTTAAACTCGCGTCAGGACACTCGCGTCAGGACACCTGACCTATTCGTAAGACGGATGGAGAGTAGACGATTTTGAACTTAACCTTCAACATTTTATGGTTTAAAATCATTTAAAGAAATTTGGAAAAAGCGTAAGACGGATGGAGAGTAGACGATTTTGAACTTAACCTTCAACATTTTATGGTTTAAAATTATTTAAAGAAATTTGGAAAAAGCGTAAGACGGATGAAGAGTAGACGATTTTGAACTTAACCTTCAACATTTTATGGTTTAAAATTATTTAAAGAAATTTTTAAATGTTTTGGAACATGATCGTAGTTTTATAACTCCTAGCGACATCTTGTAGAATGTAGTAGAAAGTACATTAGCAAATGCAATGAGTAACTGTTGTGAGAGACCGCTGGTAGATGGCGCTAGCACAAAGCGCCATCTATCTTTGATATTGAAAACTAAAATGATGCATTGATATAGAGAACACTGTTACTGGTAGGCGCGACAGTTTTTTTAGCTGCTACTAGAGGGCGTTGTTATAAAAAACGTTGTTATAATCAAGTTTTCACTTCTGCCGGCACTCCCGGAGTGCAACCCGTCTTTTTTTTTAATTTATATAGGTACCTGCAAACGATTGTACATTATCACGTTTTCAAATTACAGTCTCCTTGGCTCAAATGTAAGCGTTCGTACATGACATAGAGCCAGAAATCACCAGCAACGTCTAGAGAAGGCAACATCAGATTATAACGTACACTATTATGCTGGGGCACACGCCTCTTCTCTTTGAGGAGGAGTGGGCCATAACCAACCATGTGGGCGCACTGCAGGTTGGTGGAGGTCACTAGTCATCGATTTTTTGGGACTGGGACGTGCCAGATTTCTAACGATGTTTTCCTTCACCGTTTTTAGTGCAGTGATAATAAGATACATAATTGAAGTGAGTGCCTGGAGTCGAACCTAAGACACGTAAGTCGGGGCCGTTACCAAGTGTTAATGGTGGGTACAATGACCACCAGCTGTCGAAGTGAAAATAGACGACAGTACTAACAAAAGTCCTGGTACTGAAAGAGCGTAGTAGAGCGCACAAATTCTGTCATGAGTCACGATCAACTTTCAAAAGAATGAAAAATATGATGTATAAAATATACATCATCTGCCTAGCCTTTTCCCAACTATCTTGGGGTCGGCTTCCAGTCTAACCGGATGCAACTGAATACCAGTATTTTACATAAAGCGACGGCCTATCTGGCCTCCACAACCCAGTTAGTACTGGGTAATACGATATCCTTGGTAAGACTGGTTGTCAGACTTTCGGGCCACTGACTACCTGTAACGACTGTCAAAGATCTACAAATGACAGCCGGCCAACGGCTTAACTTGCTTTCCGAGGCACGGAGGAAACTCGGTATGTAATGGGTGGTCACCCATCCACAGAGCAACCTAGGCAAGCACAGTGTGACACTTACACCCGTAGGAGGCGAGCGGCTGTTGAAATTATTGTTTAACCATGAGCATATACAATTTTTTTTTCAAATAGGTTTTTGCAAACACTTTCACACGTTTTTACTGGTTGGGGCAGATAGTTCGTATCTGACTACTCCGAGAAGAAACAGCCGAAACAAAATCAGAGGTCTCTTTTATAGTCCAGACATAATCTTGGTCATCTCACATGAAGACTATACAGATTAGTGTCTGAACTGGTCTTTTGAAGAATGAACCACACAGATTTGAGTGGACTTGACAAGCATTTGACAGTTATCGTATAGCTCGACTTATAACTCAACTCTATTATCTTCTATTCGTCATTCGTTACGTAATAGATTTTAATAAGGTAAACGGTGACACGTTTGCTTTATTGAAAGTGTTGACATGGCCGCCTCTAGTTGCGTCTGCCGCGGTGTCTCCGTGTTCTATGACACATGTCATAAAAAATATTTTGCGTGAAAATCGCTCCGTTAGGCTTGTCAGCAAATTTATAAGGTTAATGTATGATGCGTAATCTCTTTTCGGTAACTTAGAAATTTTATTCCACGTATGTTTATAGGTAGGGTAGGTATAAAACACGTCTATTTGGGTAATGGTGCGAGTAAATGATTCAATAAAAGGAGTTCTGGGAATCATGAGATAGGTACTGATTTTTGGGATTTTCTGGGAGATGTTTTGCGTACTTTAATAGCTTAAACAAAAAGTACGCACTTTTTGTTTAAGCTACCTAAAATTTATAAAGTGTTTTATCATAACATCACGCCTGTAATCTGAAAAGGGTTGGGCAGAGTTGTAATTTATAGTAAACCCACATTTCGCTAGTTATGTGTAAATCCCATGAAATTCGACTTAAACCGTCATTTTTCTTGATCGCACTGACTAACAAATTTGATTTTTCATTGTCCAAAGGGGTAGCAGACCTTAGTATTTGATAAAAAATATAATTTCATCTTGATACCTCCAAGCGTTCCTGAGAAAAAAGGTCTTGACAGACAGACAGACAACAAAGTGATCCTATAAGGGTTCTAGGACTGAGGTACAGAACCCTAGAAATGCATTATTTAGTCAACTACATCGTAATAAGAAAAATAAACAGCACATCCACATTTAGTACCCATAATTATGTACGTTAACTCGAGTTCAGTTCAACTTTAACAGCGGTTTAACCCGTCAGGTTATGTCTAGCATTAAAGTTAACTGCTCTGTCTCTTTTTAGTATCGCTCGGTAGTTTGCTTAACCCCTAGTGAGTTAGTTTTAAATATTTGATGCAAACGACGGAGGGAGGGAGGTCTCGATTCGAGAGGAGGATTGGGAAAAGAATGTTGAAATAAAGTGTTATTGTCGTTTTATGTATGCTGACTGAAACCGCTACAGTACGCAATAAAAGCATTTCAAGCATACGAGAATCGAATTACAATCGTCGAAACTATATGAATATCTCAACTCTTTATTTTACAAGAAACATCTTCTCACGGACTCTTTTCATGATTTGACATAGACTTAAATAACAAATGACTGGCTTATTGGTCTGGTTTTTTCCATCAGGAATTTCACAGTAGCACCCACGGAGTCTGGATTTGTGCCCGGTTGATGGAAGATGATAGGCTAGTCCTCTATTACATGGTAATTGAGACATAACTGACGAAATGTGGGTGTACTATCCGGAACACCTATGCCTTATCCTGCCTCTATCTCTATCTCTTTTTCTTCGGGGATTGCAGTCGTGATGTTATGTTAGACAAAACAAAACGAAGATTTATTACATTTGTAAAATCATAGCATTTTCTCACAGAGTTGGGCAGTAACTACAGAACGCCACCAGCTACATGTATACATACGAGTATTATGTTTGTCTAATTTTACAGATTATTGTAAAAAGTTGGTCTTTTGTAGCAAACATCGTTTTCAAAAAGGGAATGCTCATTAAAAAAAAAACCAGCCAAGTGCGAGTCGGACTCGCGTACGAAGGGTTCCGTACCATTATCTATAAAAAATATGTGATGTAACTAAAAAATTAAGGTTTTCGGAATTTTTCCTTTACATGTGCTAAAAAGTTGCTTCATGCCAAATTTCAAGATTCTAGGTCGACTGGAAGTACTCTTTAGGTTTTGATCCCCTTGCAAGTAGTTGCGAGTTTGAAAATATGCGGCTTAAATTGCTGTTTCTTTTGATTGCGTTGACATAGAAGTTTGATTTTATTACAACTTAAAGATATTATAGATTTGAATATTTAATATGAATTTCAATGTAATACCTCTACACGTTCATGAGGAAAGCGGTAATAAGTTTAAAATTATTTAAAATATTTTTATTACATGAAGTAACTAAACAATTACGGTTTTCGCAATGTTTCCTTTATTTGTGCTTTAAGACGTCGCTTCGTACCAAATTTGAAGATTCTGAGTTCACGAGAAGTACCCTGTAGGTTTTAATTCCCTTGCGAGTGTCGAAAATTTGCGGCATAAACGGCTGTATCTTTTGATTGCGTTGGCTTAGAAGTTTGTTTTTTTCACAACTCCAAGGGACAGTACCTGCACGCGTTCCTGAGAAAATGGGTCTTGACAGACAGACATACGGACTGACAACAAAGTGATCCTATAAGGGTAACGTTTTTCCTTTCGAGGTATGGAACCCTTAAAACAGCATGTAGGCTACTCTTACAAGTCATGAATTTACACCAAAGATATTCAAATATTTACGAGCGATAGACAGAACAAGGCAAAGAAAGTCATCATCGTTCTCTTGCCCTTGTCCCAATTCATTTGGGGTCGGCGCAGCCTGTCTTCTTCTTCCATACTTCTCTATTACTCGTCATCTCATCAGACACCTCTTTTCGTGCCATATCATTCTTCTAATATTTGTTACTACTTAGTAACACGTCGGTCAGTCTATTGTCTTACGCCCGTTTGTCACATAGCATTCATGTGTCAAAATCAAAAAATGTTCGAGAACATAATTTTTGTATGAAAATACTCCCAATGACCACTCTTTAAGTATTTTAATAAAACGATGTTTTTAGTACTTTAGACCTTAAAATTGTAATTATTATAATAAATAATCAAATAATAATCAAAAAATAATAAAAATATATAATAATTACAAAATAATAATCAGATACCGGTCAGCCTAGAGGACATTCCGAAGACCTCCATCACATTTCGGTTCGGGTCGCCCCATTCGATTTATTTGAGTTTCTATTTATGACGTTTGGTCTAAGAAATGCGGGACAAACATTCCAACGTATCGTGGAATACTACAAAACAAAAGCTCTTATAAATTATTAAACACAAATTTAACAAACACTTTATAATTATATTAATTTAACTGTCTTTATATTATTTCGTCATTATTACGCAGATACTCATTCCTATCTCATTATTTTGGCGCCCATTGTAATTTAATTTCCAAAGTAATTCTCACTGATCCTTAGACAACAGGAAACAAATTAAATCACCTACTTGTAACATAAACAAAGTAGGAAAATGACGTCTTTTGATGTTTTAAACAAGCTAAGTGCGACAACTAAATGTAATGTTTAAACAAAAACGCGTTATTGGAATTCCCACGCTCGACTCGGCGTGGAGAGTCGAAAATCCAAAAACCCGATTTAGGTGTCGCCTACGCCTACGGGAATTACTGTTTCTTGAAGAAAATTATGTCTTTGAGAATAATGTTAGTCGAGTGGAAGGGAAATTGGATTAGTATTTGAGTGAGTTTATAACAAAGCATCTCTGTAGATTTTCTAGTTAAATGTTTAACTTACTGACTGGTAAAACGCAGTCTATATATAGAGAAATAAATAGTATTCCGTGGGTATAGATGCAATGTTGGACCACAAAAGGAATGAAAGCAAGGTATTTGCATGTGGTTGAGATGAGAATACTAAGGGGGATGTGTGGTGTAACGCGAATGGATAAAACAAGAAATGAGTATCATATCAGAGAAAGTCTGATAGTGGCGACGGTGGCTGAAAAGTGGTGGGGTTATCGGTTTTCGTAGTACGGGCATGTGATGAGGAGGAATGAGGAAAATGTTATGAGGAAAGTTTTGAGTATAAATGTGGATGGATATAAGAGTAGAGGAAGACTAAAGTAATGAAGGATGGACTGTGTGAAGGATGATATGGCTAGCAAGGAGGTGACTGCTGAGCTGGCGAGTAATAGAGAAGTATGGAAGAAGAATATATGCTGCGTCGACCCCAAATAAAGTTGGATATGGGCAGGACAATGATGATGGGTATAGGTGCAGCCTAAAAAAGGGTTATCGTGTGAGGTAACTGTATCGTAGAGGCCTGATATCAAATATTTTGAATTGGAGTTTCGGAATTTACCTTCATATAGGTATATATGTATGAAGGTAAATTCCGAAACTCCAATTCAAAATATTTGATATCACGCAAACCGACATCGTAAAATCAATGGCTATGAGGTTCAAATTGGTCAGTTTGACTGGAATCCGACCTAAAAAGAGCTTAGGAAATTTTATCCAAATGATAATGTCTTGTAGATAGATGCTACTGGGCATAACAAACGCTTTGAAGCTAAAATGAAACTTTTAACACTTATGGAGTGTGATCAGTTCTAATTATTATCTATACGGATACATTTAATGTGATTAATTTACGGGATGCACCTGAATTCCAGTAAAGCGACTTCATACGAAGTCGACCCCAACATAGTTGTTGTGAGTTTTTAGCAGTGACTTCATTAATTGTCATTCTGGTTTGCTGACCTTACCCTTACATAATTTTTTTTAATTCGTTTAGCTAACACGAAGAAAAATACGTCAGCGTTTGACGAATTAGGTACAAAAAAAGTAATTGGAAAACTTACTATAATTTTATTGTTCGTCTTTACTACTTCTCCAACTGTTCCCGTCGTTTGAAAATTTATATTATACTGGACATTAACCAGTTTAAGTAACGAGAAAAGACTTACGGGCGGTGGATTTTATTACCACTCATTAATTTTAGAAAAATACACAGCACTAAATATTTAGTGAGTTTTAGTGTGAACACTAAATTAGCGAATGTTATTTATTAGTTCTTATTTAAACACAATTTTCAATATAATAAAATACGGTGGTTACTTTTTTATGTATGCCTTGAATATAAACACATTTACTTAGGTTTTATAGTTAATTATCTTCGGGAAAAAAAAATTAAACTGTTATTCAAACATTCGAGAGATTATGATCAGTTGAAAAAAATAATGGGCAGTTATTTTTTTTTTATCGGCGGCGGTTTGTAAATTTGTGTTACCTACCATTCAACCAACCATTCTTAAATGTACAAAAAACAAAAAAAATCTTTTGATGAGGTCTGTACTCTTACTAGGCAAAATGTTGAGTTCTATGATATTTCAAGCCTAAATAATGATAGCCTAAATAATTTTTCATTTTTGCCTATTTATTGGTCGTTTGTTGGTTGGTTGGTCGTTTGATCTAAATAGCATTAAGGTATTAATACCAAACATAAGCAGGTATTACAACATCGTTAGTAATTCTCGGTAATGTTTATTATTTATATTATATTAATCGTAGGTAACATTATACGGAAAATGTTTGGATCACCAGGAAAGATTTTTCCCAGAACTGGTCCAAACATAACAAGATTATACGCAGGTCAAAATAAACAACAACATTCGATATAATTATTATTATTATTGCGTTAAGAAACAGGACAGGTAAAATAATATACTTTTGTGTTTTGTTTTAGTTTTACTTCATAATACGCTTGTTTTTGTACACAGATCTTGTTTATAACGCATGATAAAAATATCAACCAACATCCATATTTTGTATTATAATACATTTCACAAAATGTTTACCAATACCTCTCACTCTTACTACAAAGTAACTCAGTAACTAGAAAGGGATTTACCCAAGATTTTGTAACAATATTTTGATTTAAAAGAGTGTCCATGGAGTTTCTTACCCATTTTTCTCCTTAGAGATCTACGCTTTGGAATGTGCAACTACAGTACTTCTCAAGTTATTATGCCTTGTGACTGGGACTGTAGCTTCGCGCTTCTTTTTGTCTTTTTGACATTCAAAAGTGCCTGTAATGGTCTAATTGAAAGAAATACTTTGAATTGTTTTGAGTTTCGAAAAAAAAAAAAAACGCAATGACTGGGATAAGAAGTACCTTTCGGCTGCGTTAAGGCTCTTTTTATACCCATTAGATTTCAGTCTCACTCTAACCAACTGCAAAGAGTAATGCTCCACCTACTTCCTGTTACAGTTACAATATTTACACCCCACAACAAATACTTCCGAACCAGTATCTCCATTATCATTCAGTTATCACTTAAAGTGTGCCGTTATTGAATAACTGCCATATTTTATAGTCCATAAAGTATATCTTTGTTTGTTGGCCGATCTCATAATGTGCTTCCTGTAGAGGCCATAACACAGAATAGGTTGTTGAGGAACTCGAATGTTAAGACATTATGAAGGTATAGTATTATAGACGACGTAAAATTTAAAGATGGCCGACTTAATGACGGGTAAGTAGCGTCGGTAAAAAAGTATAGATACTTTTGATACTTACTAATAACCGAATACCTTGGTGATGTAGTTAAGTGATCTCAGGCATTATGGTGAGCTTAATCCTGAGTTCGATTGCCATGTCGAGCCAAGTGTTATTGGGTTTTAGCAACAGGAATTTCCGAATAGCAACCATGGAGTCTGGATTAGTGCTTGGTTGATAGGAATAGGCTCGAATTCTATTTCATGAGAATATTAACAGGCGAAATATGGAAATACTATTAGGTAGACCTCTGCATTACCCTTCGGTCCTACCTACATACTTAAAAAGAGTACGCTTTAGTTCGAGCTGAGGCAACATTAAAGCTGAAACCTAATTTATGCACGTTTCCTCGTACATGGTTCGTACTAGCGATCGATTTCTTGTTGTTCCCTTTATGTAATCCAAGATCTTGAAAGATATACATAGACTAAGGATAAGACCCGAACTTACTTAAGAGGGTATAGCATTAATAATAGATAACCCTATAAAGGTCGGCTGGTTTAATAATCCATGTTTAACATACTCGGTATTTCTACTTGAAAGGCTCACTCACTACTTTCAACAAGTTTTTCAAGCGTACTTCTAGGGTTAAGTCCTTTTTCGACGTAACCACGGACATAATACTATTGGTAGGGGATAGATAAGTAGATAGACGACCTTGTTGGCTAAATAATAACATTCACTTGGGTCGATGTTTAGGTTAAGCCGCGCTTGCCTAGGTTGGTCCGTGGGTGACCACCCATTACATACCGAGTTACTTCCGTGCCTTGAAAAGCAAGATAAGCCGTTGGTATCGGCTGTAATTTGTAGATTTTTGACAGTCGTTACAGGTATTCACTGGCCCGAAAGTCTGAAAAGCAGTCGTATCGGGTACTTAATTAGGTATCGTATTAATCAGTACTAGATAAGATAAAGAAGTAAATGATAGCGTGACGGTTGACAGGAGAATGGAAGAAAAAAAACATGTTGCGCCGACCCCAAATAACAAGGGACAAGGGCAGGAAGGTGATTAACTAGTACTAACGGGATTGTGGAGGTCAGATGGTCAGTCGCTCCATGTAAAATACTAGTACTCAGCTGCATCCAGTTCACTGGAAGCCGACCCCAACATAGTTGGGAAAAGGCACGCAGATGATGATATAGATAGATAGAATATTATACTTTATTGTACAATAAAATTGATACACAGCTATTTGACAATATTGCTAATTCTATGGATATAACGGCGGTATTTCGATGGTAGTGATATCTTTCAGACATAATGGTAACCTGACTGACTGGGTGATATATCGACACACAGCCCAAACCGCTAGTCCTACAGACGTGAAACTTGCAGGGTGTGTTCTTTGTAAAAAGTAAATATCCATTAAGAAAGGATTTTTGAGAATTCCACCCTTAAAGGGGTAAAATAGGGGATGGAAGTTTATATGAAAGTCCGTCAGTTTTGAAGTTAGGATCTTCAAATTTTGTGTTAAGGCTGACGATTGAAAATTAATTTATACGTGTCTCAGCGTTTTTGATAATTCTACCCCCGAAGGGTTTAAAAGGGGGATGAAGGTATGTAGCTATGTTTGTTATCGTATCCTAGATTAACCTATAGGTTACTTTTTAATCCCGGTAGTACTTTCCAGTTAGATATTTTTCGACATCCACGCGGGCGAAGCCGCGGGCAAAAGCTAGTTAAGCTTAAAAACTTGATAAATATATCTTCGAACCTGTCTGTTTAAGGCGTCTTGGTTCATGCCACGTACAATGAGATGAAAATTAAAGTGAAAGTGGGCCCCTGCCTGCCGAAGAGAACTCCGAAACTTTTCGTAGTATAATTTTAGCGTCCTCTCGTCACAGCTTACCTACTGAGCTAACAGGATATCATGCTGAATTTATTTAAACTTCATGTACATAGGCGGACTTAATGCCACAAGGCATTATCTACCAGTCAACCTTTGGGTCAAATAGTACAACAAATACAACATTGTGATAGGGTACAAAATAATAGGTATCTAAAAAATAACTATACTGAATAATATGCTTGCTGAAAAGCTCTCGGGGCTCTTCTACCTTTCTAAGATTTTTTTTTTGTGACTGAACCGTCCTTCAATATTATTTTTAATGCAACCAAGCTTATTTAAGTTTATCTTTAAACATTTTTTAAACTAATGTTTAACGTCTGCTGATTAATTCCTTGTCGTTTGTTTCTTAATTTTAAGCAATGTTAAACACTTGAAAGATTTGATCATTATCAATGCTTCATCCTTTCGATTTCTGAACATAAGAATGTCTGTTTCAATTTTATAAAAGAAACAATAGACAGTAACAAAAAAGAGCAGATCATAGCATTACGATATAAATTTATTATATACTGACAAGGGATGAAAAGATACGAGTGTCCTCTACTAAGCCTCAGAGAATCAGTCACGTGGAAAGATGAGTGGAGATAATTTGAAAAGGACCCATCTCGTATATCTGAAGTGGAAACGCCGGAACTCGAAGATTATGTGCGAAATAAGCAAAATGGCTGCCGAGCTTTGTGGTCCCATCGTATTCCAATGTAGTATGCTATTTGGAAATCTGGGTGTGAAAGAAAATTTCAGCTGTCAATTGCAGTTGAACGACGAAATTCGACTGTCAAAACGGCAGCTCAAGAATACGCTGTAAGTTGAAGTATATGCAAACTGAGCCCACTAGCACGAGCGCGCGTTGTCAACGTACTGTAAATACGTCGATTTTTGAATCGAAAATACAATTATCTTCTAGCATTTTAGTCAAATTGTTTGCAACAAGCACAATCAGCGCCGTCAATAGATATGAATAAATTCTTAAAATTATGAAAATATTATTTATAAAAAAGTAGGTTAATCTTAAAATCGACGAATACTAAGGCCTTAGTACTCGTACCTCAAAACTTATTTCTAGTTCACGCTTTTAATATTCCAATAATTGCGCTTTAAAATACAATATACAAGTTGACGTTTAATATTGCAAAGTGCAGTTCAGCAGTAAAATTAAAAGGCTAACTCATAAGAATCGTTTAGAATAGACAAAATGAAAGAGATTTTTGGCTGTAAGCGTGTTGCGCAATAGAATCTGCTTTAGACGTTACGCAGATACATGTTATACGCTTTAATAGGATTGCATAAATGTGATTATGCCAAAACTACGTCATGTTTATGCTAAGTTAGCGTCCATGGTGCGTTTAAGTTCAATGATATTAGACCAGCTACAGATGCAAATATACAGACGCCAGTACATCAAGCTACCCGAAACAGTCTTCCCAATTAACCTTGAACCTAATGCTTTAGCAATAAAGCTAAAAATCTATTAAAGAAATTTAGATAGATAGATAGATTTATTTATTTCTAAGTATATGGTATACACATTAAGCTCTTAATATTAAAAAGTTTCACATGACATACACTACCGTTGCCAGTGTAGAAATATTAAAATTTACTTATAAAATAATGAACAACAAGTTTTAACAGATTGTAGTAGCTTGATGTGCTGGCATCTTACATACTTACACTGATTTGTTAACCACGGGAAAAACTTTAGGGATATGTTACTACATGTCCCATAAGTCTAGGTCATAAAAATGAACAACTTTAACTATGGGACCGAACACGGAAACCCGAAACAAATATCAGCTGCTCTGTACATTATTGGTCGCGTAACAAACATTGTAGGCAACAGCAATGTTTTTGTTATATTTCATAGTTATTTCCATTGTTAAAGTTGCTAATATTTATACGTTCGTCGCTGTCTTATAGAGGCCCTAGCACGAGCGCGCGGTGTAAAGGTAAAGTAAAAACGTCGATTTTAAAATTAAAAATACTCGTTTAGTATTATTATAAAATTTTCATAATTATAAGAATTTATTAGTCGGATCCGGTCATTGGTACGGACTTAAAATTAATCGCAAGAACGCCAGTGGTGACATCAAGCGACTTAGTTACAAGTATACCCCACCACAGCGTGTTTCTACAGAGCCCTGATGTTTTCAGCTCGAGGCGAAAGTGGACATGAAGTGTCAGATCGCAGCAGAGTTGAAACGTCTTGGAAATGCACCACGATTCATTGTGCCCCGTGTTATTGTGTTAAGTTGTAATGTCAAGTAATTTGTTAGTTTAATAGAAACAGTTTATCGCACCCAGTGTATTTATATTGCACGAAACCATCGCTTGCATCGTTCTGCCCACATGATGTACGTGCCTAACGGAATAAATCCTGACAACCCGACATATATATATCTATGGACTCAGATTGCACTTGTCGTAAACATTTTAACTAGAACTAAATTTAGCTTATAGGTAATAATTGTACAGGGTAGAAGGGACACCGACGCGAAAACAGTTACAAGGTATTAAAAAAAACAGCGTTTCCGTACATTTTGATCGTGTAGGTCTAAACACACTCACACTCACTCACACACACACACACTCACTTACACTCACACACTCTCACTTTCACTTTTGTAGGAAACAGCACATTTTTTATTAAATAACCGATGAAAAATGATGAACTGCCCCAGAATAATGTACTGAATACGTGGTAACCGTTTTCGCGTCAGTGTCCCTTCCACACGGTATTTTCTATCAAAAATCGACTTATTTACTGCGTTTACACTTCGTGCCTCAATATTGTTCACATTTTATCGATCACCCTGTGTAGGTTAAAGGGTTAAGAAAGCATGTTTTGGGAAAGAGCTTAAGTCAATAGTAGAACGGAAATGATAAGAACTTAACTTAATTAGAAGTTAAGTTTTATTGTATTCTTTGATTGACGTTTAAGTAAACATAGAAATAATTATGTTAGAGTGCGTATTATTTACACGTGTTATTTTTTAATTCTATGTGCAGGTTAGTCTATTATAGCGTGTTTATTAAAAATAAAAAGAGTACTGACCCATGCCTCAAAGGAATTATTATCCATCTTGTTCTGGGGCTGAAATAAAAAAAAAAACGATTTTATAAAACTGAATGATATGAGAGCAAGATTTAAGAAAAAAAAAATCAATTTATTATTAAATATCGTCGGTATTGTGATACCACAAATTCCTACCCTAAAAAATTTTCTAAAATTCCCGCTGTAATTTTTTAAATAAATTGGAGGTTTTATCTATCGATAGCCTTCAATAAAATAAATGTATGAACCAAAAAGTTTTCAAGGACTCTGATTTCCATCTTTTCTATTCGTCAAAACAATACTAGGCCTGCTCAAGGTCAAAGTGTTTCCACCGAGTTGCGGTCGACTGTACCTATTTCACCATACTGTTCTTAGCCTGTAAATATAGACGATACTTATTTTTTCAAGTTGTTTAAAATAAACATGATTATCGAAAAAGGTCAAGGTCAAATATTTTATAGGTGCCTAATAGCAATTTAAAACAATTGTTTCTTTCAAACATTTTATTTTATACGGATTCTTTAAGATTGTTTTTATGAGTTCTTTTACAGTTATTTTATGTTAGATTACGGATAATAGTGATCTTTATTCTCACTGTTTTAAGGTTGCCGTTTGCTTGCTTTTAAAGGTAAAATTTACTGAATTCATTAATGAGTTTATTGCGTGTATGTAAAAAATATTCCCTTTTGGATACTTTTCTACGATTGTCACTGGAAAGTGAATTATTATGATATTTAATTTGATTGTGAAATGAAAGGTAATTGATACCATTTACATACATAGAGAGCAATGCTTTTGTTTTGTTGTTGGGCTTTTATATAAAGCAAAGCCAATCTACTGACCTCGGGCTCGTCAGTGTGGACATTATTTTTTAATGTTTTCATATATTGATTTTATATATAGGAATAGTTAAAAATGTAAAAAGCAAGGAATAAAATAATATAATTTAAAATATTTATAAATGTAAATAATTAAACAAGAAAAAATGATTAAAGGAAATTCAATATAATCTATAATATAAAAATGAATCGCAAAATGTGTTGGTAAGCGCATAACTCAACAACGCCTGAACCAATTTGGCCAATTCTTTTTTTAAAATGTTCGTTGAAGTTCAAGGATGGTTTTTACGGCGAGAAAAATTTAAAAAATTGCCTGGATAAGTCTAAAAACAACACTAGGATACTTTTTTTTTGGTAGGATTAGGGTAGGAGTAGGGTAGGAGTAGGGTAGGAGTAGGGTAGGAGTAGGGTAGGAGTAGGTTAGGAGTAGGGTAGGAGTAGTGTAGGAGTAGGTTAGGAGTAGGGTAGGAGTAGTGTAGGAGTAGGGTAGGAGTAGGGTAGGAGTAGTGTAGGAGTAGGGTAGGAGTAGTGTAGGAGTAGGGTAGGAATAGGGTAGGAGTAGGATAAGAGTAGTGTAGGAGTAGGTTAGGAGTAGGGTAGGGTAAGGGGTAGGACACCACGCGAACGAAGTTGCGCTGGGCAGCTAGTCTATAATATAAAAATGAATCGCAAAATGTGTTGGTAAGCGTATAACTCAACAACGCCTGGACCAATTTGGCCAATTCTTTTTTTTAAATGTTCGTTGAAGTTCAAGGATAGTTTTTACGGCGAGAAAAATTTAAAAAATTGCCTGTATAAGTCTGAAAACAACACTAAGATACTTTTTCTTTTGTAGGATTAGGGTAGGAGTAGTGTAGGAGTAAGGTAGGAGTAGTGCAGGAGTAGGGTAGGAGTAGGTTAGGAGTAGGGTAGGAGTAGTGTAGGAGTAGGGGGTAGGAGTAGTGCCGGAGTAGGTTAGGAGTAGTGTAGGAGTAGGGTAGGAGTAGGTTAGGAGTAGTGTAGGAGTAGGGTAGGAGTAGTGTAGGAGTAGGGTAGGAGTAGTGTTGGAGTAGAGTAGGAGTAGGGTAGGGTAAGGGGTAGGACACCACGCGAACGAAGTAGCGCTGGGCAGCTAGTTATTAATAAAAAAAATTGATATTTTCAAATTGCACCCTAGTTGATTTTGTATCTAGCTAAATACTATTTATAAGTAACATCCTGGCTGTACAGTCACGAGCACCAAATTATGTAAACACTTAACAACTTTTAAAAATGTTGTTCTCCAACAACTGTTCTGATTAAAATTTCATGTTGTTACGAATATAGTATTCTGGAACACATATATTTATGAAAAAGATCCTATCCCAGGTACAATCGGTATTTCTCGCGAAAATTGCTTTTAAATTTAGGAAAGTGTATACATATTAGTGCTCGTGACTGTACTAATTACGAGTATGTTACATGCATGTCAAGGACTTTTCTCTGAAAGAAGAAAGAAATACGAGTATTTATTAATGTAATGCGTATATTACGTAATACAGGAGTCTGGCCGAGCAATACGAATAGCAGTAATTAGTGAGTTTAACGAGACATTTTCTCATTAATAAAATAATAACATCTGCCTCACATACATTAATTAAAATCAGGGTTCGTAATTATCAAGATAATTATCGGTTTATTATCCATGCTGATTCATAACTTCTCACGATCTCTTAATTTTTAGGGTTCCGTACCCCAAAAGGAAAAAACGAAGCCCTTGTAAGATCGCATTGTTGTCCGTCGGTCCGTCCGTCCGTCTGTCTGTCTGTCAAGACCCTTTATCTCAAAAACGCGTGAAGGTATTAAGTTGAAATTAAAACCATATACTCAAATTTTCAGTACCTTGAAGCTGTGACAAAATTAAACTTCTAAGTAAACGTAAAAAAAAAGATACGGCCGTTTATGCCGCAAACAACGTATATTTCGACACACTCAAGGGAATCAAAATTTATAGGGTACTTCCCGTTGACCTAGAATCATGAAATTTGGCAAGTAGCAATGTCTTACAGCACATGTAAAGGAAAAATCTGAAAACCGTAAATATGTAGTTTAATAACAAAATACCTACAAGTTTACGGAACCCACGGTGCGCGAGTCCGACTCGCACTTGGCCGGTTTTTTTACTCAGATCGCTTTTTTGTTTAGACGTACTCGAATTCACTTCAAACAGGGTTTTTATTTTGTGGCTTTTTTGGAATTATCATTCTGGTCCTAAACAGTAGAATGTAACAAAAAAATTCTTTATATTACAAAAATGTACTAAAAATTTAGTTTTTTTATGTAAAAATAATATTGGCGACCATTTTTTGTAGTAAACCCACATTTTGCCAGTTATGTTTAAGGCCCATGTAACAGGGGGCGAGCCTATTGACTTCAGCCGGGCACCAATTCAGACTCCATGGCTGCGACTGAGAAATTAAAAAAAACCCAACAACATTTTGCCCGACCTGAAAATCGAACTCAAGATCTCATGCTCAGCAGTCGTGGTTGTGACCACTAGACCAACGAGGCAGTCATCTCTCAAAGTCATAAGTAAGAAAGATGTAAATATAATTATAGCTTCATAAATATTAATAATCCTGATACTTATAAGGATGAACATTAAACGAGCCTGCATGAGTGAAGATACTTAACACACCCTTTGCACAGTCAGCTCTGTAAGCAATCTTGCTAGCTAGCTAACACTTGTTACCCACTCATGTAGAAGATTCCTGGAAAAACAGTCAGCAGTATTGCAGGATTGATATTCATTTTCCAAGAATTACCCGTATCTATAGTCAAGTTAAAGTAATCACTTGAGTTTAAGTAATTACCTGTGCAAACATTTTTATTCAATAGAAAAAAAGGGAAATAATAAAGCTTCCGAAAAAACTATCTTCCAATGATCTGTGGTTGACTGTAATAAAGCTTGGTTAAAATTAATTACCGAAAAATGAATACAAAATTAACCGGCAAAAATATTGTATTTAACAAACAAACATGAGCTTATTCAAATTTACAGTTCTACGAAAAATATTAAACTAAATTTCCAAAAAAAAAAATACGAACGAAAAAAATATCAAATTTCCGAAAACATGTTTTGCTAAAATAATCCTTTTCTTAAGCTCTGTAACTTAAGATGCAAGTGCATGGAATCATGCGTGACTTGGGGCGTCCCGACTCCGGACAGGTTAGGTTCGAAGGCGATGGCGAGGTCTTGAGAACGAGCAAAGCGAGCGAACTGAGACCCCGCCATCCCCTTCGTCTTAGGTTACTTTAAACTCTGCAGACAGAAATAGAGCTACGTCGGCTACGCCTTATTACATTTTGATATTTATCTTGACGTTGATTTTATTCCTGTTTTATTTATTGTATAGGTTAAAACGCAATTTAAGCTGGTGGAAAAATATTACGTCAGCAAATGCTGTATTGATTTTTGGAATTTTCAGTATTTTTTTTGGCCGTTCCTTTGTCCTTTCAGTTGACGCAAGATTAGTATGTAAAGGAGTAAATTTCATACTTTGAGTATGTTTTTTTTTCGAAGCTTTAATAGTACCGTCTCCGTCCTCCGTCCGTTTAATAGAGCCGTCAAAGAAAGCAAAGGGTTGACAGTTCTAAATTCGAGCAATTATTACTAAACTACAGAATAAAAATCGTATCATAAAATAATAACTTTTACTCAAGTACCTAATCACTTTGACTTGTTTATAGATACGGGTGGTAATATTATAATTTTTAAATCCTGTTCTCAAAGTTTTTTTTTTTTATATAAGGTAGGCTGGGCAAGGTAGATAGGTAAGGCTATAAAACAATTCTAAAACAGCTGAAACTTCCTTTGTCTTATCCACGAGCCACTTGAGAACCATTGAACAAAATTTGATAAAATTTGGTATTAGATTTGATTACCATAAAAAGGTTATGGTGAGTTAACCTTAAAATACATAATTATGCTATCATGGACATTTTTTAGAACTTTTTAAGATGAATAATTCCGTTATACATGACTGTTGCACTACTTTAACCGTTTACGCAGCGCACGCAACGGAAGCTCTCAAAAGGAATACATTCACCTATTGGTCGTAGACGTGATGTTATTTAGCCTATAGCCTTCCTCCAGACACTTACTATGTCATACTTTCTCGCTTAATGATATTACTGTATATAACATAACAGAGGTGTACCTAATAGTACACCTACAAATCGCAAATTATGTTTAAGTCTTAGCAGTAGGCTCGCCCCCAATACAGACTCCGTGGCTGCTACTGAGAAATTCCTTATAGTAAAACCAAATGACACTTTACCTCAAGCTCAACAGTCGCGCTTGGCAGTCAATCAGTCGAGTCAGACAGTAAATATAACCTCACGCATTTTTTTCAAGGCTCAAGCAGGAACATCTACTATAAGTTGCCGGTGAGGTGTGCTGTTGTGGGTGAATTTAACAAAACTCTTCTGCTTACCCCTTTGGGAGAATAATTTCGGTCATGACATTCACTGACCCCCTCAGAGGTCGTTAGCATAATCCCGTGACCATTATAAGCATATATAAAATTATTTTGATAAAAATATCACAGTCATTTTTATCTGCTGTCGAGGTCCAGATAATTAATGTTTGTTTATGTCAACTCAAAACAGTGACGTTATCTTAATTTGTGTATTTTTAACGAAAATAGTAAATTATCCATTCAAAATTATTCGCTAATTTCTTTCACCTAAAAGTACTGATACAATTACGCTCTCTTTAGTCAAATCTTTAACTGAGCAAAACAAGGAAATGTTAACTTGTACCATAACCTCGCAATTGTAAAAGATATTCATCGCTATCCATACTAACTGTCGCGAAATATCATAATACACAGGTTCTGTATTATGATACGCGTGGCATATGACATTTAACGACAGTTAGTTCAGGTCTCGATAAATATCGTTGACAATTGCGAGTTTTTGGTACAAGTTCACATTCAATTGTTTTGCCAGCTTAAAACATTTCTACTATAGACGCGACTGTTGTAAAGCTTCGTCAAACAATCTTGCATGCCCAAGGTTTGATTTCAAGGTCGGGCAAGTTTTATTAAGATTTTTAGAAATTTCTCAGTAGCGACCACGGAGTTTGGATTGGTGCCGCGTTGTTGGCAATAGGTTCATCCCCTAAGGGTGGTTCACTTCTGCCTAACCCTTCAGGTATTAGAGCTGTGATGTTATGTTCGTAACACAATACACAAAATCTAATGAAAGTTTCAATCTCAATGTTTTATGGTCTCCTTAATTCAGCCTGCTCTAGTTTATTGAGCTAAAACATTTGAACTTTATGTCTTCATTACTTCTGTGGCAGTATTTACTTTGTCTATGTTACATCCGATACCTAGAGTTATTGCTTTGGGACGAACTTAGATTACACTGCTAGAGTTGCCTAATTATAATTGATTTGCTATCACGAAATCAAGACGGCACGGTTGGCGTGGCTGAGCGATTGGTTGATGCGCTCGCTGCGTGTCGCGGGTTTCAATTTCCACACGGAACAAATATAATATTTGTATAGCGTACTTACAGGCGGTTGTTCCGGGTCTCGCTGTTTGTAAGTTTAAATGGTTGTAAAAGCACCCACGATCCACGATACAGGAGCAACTCCTAGTGTGTTGCAGGCAACGTTTAAAAAAAAAATTATTTGACTGAAAATCAGTACCTACTTTTTGAACGCCATAACATGAGATTATATGCAGTGATAGCCTAGTGGTGTTACCGTCGGAGTGCCAGTCATAGGTCTTGACTTCGAACCCAAGGCACGCACCTCTGATTTTTCGGATTCATGTGCGTATTGTATAATTATCACTCGCTTCGGTGAAGGAAAACATCGTGAGGAAACCAGCATGCCTGAGAGACATTTCTTGACGGCATGTAAAGCCAAGTCAGAGGCCCATATGCGACATAAAAACTCTGACACCAGGCACTAACTACACGAAAAAAAATATATATATATAACATGAGGCAATCCCCCAAAATGGCTGACCTTCGCCCCTTCCTATTATTTTGGCTGAAAAGAAGAAGTGGGGGAACAAAGTCCCCAGCAACAGATCTCTCTAGTAATTTATAAGAAAGTCAATAAGTCTGATCAATGACTTTAAAACCTTCGTTGAATCTCATGATGATGATGTAACCTAGATTGTGTAACAATATTTTTTTGATTTAAAAGAGTGTCCATGAAGTTTCTTGCCCATTCTTCTCCATAGAGATCTACGCTTTGGAATGAGCAACTGCAGTACTTTCTCAAGTTATTATGCCTTGTGACTGGGACTGTAGCTTCGCTTCTTTTAGTGTTTTTTTTTTGACATTCAAAAGTGCCGTAATGTTCTAATTGAAATAAATGCTTTGAGTTTGAGTTTGTTCTGTCAAAAAAAAAACAGGAACATCCAATTAAGGATGCCGATAATATATATATATATATAATATATATATATATATATATATCTATCCTTATTTCATTTCATATATATTTATATAAAATTCTCGTATATTTATATATAATTAATTAATTATTTATAATTATAATGTCATGTCTATAGGATGCATCAGGACCGATGGGCCAGAATCGTCACGCAGTGGGTGCCAGAAGACGGGCGTCGTCGCCCAGGGAGACCTAGGAAACGCTGGCGTGACGACCTAGAGGCGTTTATGAGAGATTGGCCAGAGAAAACCGCACGGAGAGAAGAGTGGAAGGCTATGGGGAGGCCTTAGCCCAGCAGTGGGAAAATAGAGGCTAAGAAAAAAAAATATTTTCTTCAGATTGTCTGTCCATAGTCTTATATAACTTTCCAACAAATTATTGAAAGAAAACGACGATTTTTCATAGAATAATCTTCTTTCCAATAATTTTTCAAAGGACGGTTGTTCTTCGCAAAACTTTTCTTTACAATTTAATCTTGTAAAGATTTTTGTAAGAAATACGATAAACGGCTTTTGTAATCAATTAGCAAACTTTCAACTAAGTTAAAATCTTCTTTTTGATTTTTATAAGAACTTTAGTATATAATAATAACTGCCACACGGGTCGATCTTTAGGTTAAGCTGTGCTTGCCTATGTTGGTCCGTGGATGGACGACCACTCATTACATACCGAGTTTCCTCCGTGCCTCGGAAAGCAGGTTAAGCCGTTGGTCCCGGCTGTCATTTGTAGATCTTTAACAGTCGTTA
Organism: Eurois occulta; assembly: GCA_950022335.1. Taxonomy (NCBI): domain Eukaryota; kingdom Metazoa; phylum Arthropoda; class Insecta; order Lepidoptera; family Noctuidae; genus Eurois; species Eurois occulta. The sequence goes on from OX465499.1 coordinate 7,242,681, forward strand.
CAGGTAGTCAGTGGCCCAAAAGTCTGACAAACAGTCTTACCAAAGGCGCAAATCGCGCGACAAGCTTTTATGATCATATGAGTTGTGTATAATGAGGTTGCAAGTTGATATTAAAATTTAAAAGGAAAATTTTATTTTCTTCTTTTTAGAGCGTTTAAATAAAAGCTTGTTTTAAAAAGTTTTTTTTGCTTTTAATTTATTTAATTTTTCATATGCGTAGTTCTCGTATACAAAATCGTTTTTTGCCACACAAAGGGTTTTAAAAGGTTTTTATTTAACTTGCGCTGTGCAAACAACAATGAAAATGATATTTATTCGAGCGTAGAGTGAGACACACACACACACAGATACAAACCCACACGCACACACAAACACACACACATTCAAATACGTGCACTCCTCAGACATCGAGAGCTGCTTAATTCATTTATTTTTAATTTTTATTTATTCATTTTTTTCTATTTTTATTATTTTTTCTATTTAGTAGCTTTATCATAGTATCATACTTAAAGGAAAAGTGAGACAGCCCCGACACAAGTACTATGTGTTACTTACTGGGGCTGCCTCAGTTTATGTATGACAATGTTTTGAGATTAAATAAATATTTTTGTATTTTGGAGAGAGGTCCTCCTAAATAGAGGATCACATATTTTGTTCAAATAGGTTGATAGAATGTGAGTTGTGGGATTACTTCAACCCGTCAAGTTAGTAATTAGGCATTGTACAGTCTCAGTGTCAACTAGTTCGATTCCTGGCTATTATTTTTAGGGGAATATTGATTTTGATAAATCCAAATAATGGAGTTTATTTTTTATCAAAATCGGACCCGAGACTCCTTTATATAATTTTTGCTTTTTATCATTCGGATTTTACCATTCCTGCCTATTTGAGAAATTTACTATTTTTGATGAGTATTAGAAACATGATCGATTAACATCAAAATTGTTTTGGGTCAAATTTTCGTAGATAATGTTTAATTGTTAATCGCAAAGTAATCGTCAGTGTGCACTTCAGCGAACATACCTGACACACTACAGTAAGATGGAAGCCTCAACAGCGCCCTGAAGGCATTGTTGTATTGAATGCGCAGGGCATTGTCTGCTTTTTTTTAATAACTTGTTTTCTTGCCAACAGCTATAATAATTTCAGTGAAGACACACCATTGTTACATAACAACAACACAATTGCGTCGGGCATCTGTCAAGCGCAGACAAAACTTGAAATTATTGTTAAGAGACACACAATTTTAGGAGTATGAGAGTGAATGTAAATTGATGAAAGTTGTTTATTTAGTTTAATCATTATCTGCTTAGGGTTTATCTATGTTGGCTTCCAGTCTAACAGCATGCAGCTGAATACCAGTATTTTATATAGAGCAACTGCCGGGACCAACAGCTTAACAACTGCTGAAAATGAGGCCCTGGGTGAGATGAGAGAGATGAGACACTTTGTCTGACCTGGGAATCAATTCCCAGGTCAGACAAAGTGTTATTAGGTTTTTCTATCAAGAATTTTTCAGTAGCAGCCACGGAGTCTAGACATGTGCCCGGTTAATGACTAAATGCTCGCTCCCTAGCTCCCTACTACATGGGAATTAAGCATAAGTTTAAGAAATGCGGGTGTACTATTAAGTACACCTCTGCCTAACCCTTTTTAAGATTTCAACAATTGGCAACTAAATCACAATTTATATCTACTGCTCATCTCAATTGTAATCCTGTTGGCGGAGGCAGCCAAGGAGATAAAGTGGCTTAACTCCTTTAATAAAATTTGTGTTTGTTATTTATGTTTCATCCTTACCACCACAGATCTTTTAAAAAGACTGGCAATGGATATTAACCAGCATGATGACGTAATAATAAGCTAACGTTATTATCTATAATATTAAATTATTAACGTTTACAATAACGTTTACGTTCGTGTTTGAAACGTTAATGTAAACATTTTGAGTAATTTGTGGAAGAATTTAATTCTGATTTCAGGGTGCGTATTTTTAGCTTGTCTGGTTTGAAATTGTTTACTAACATGGTTTTTCGTGTTGAAAGAAATATTAGTGGATGTTGGATTTTGGCAGATTATTATTCTGTAAGAACTATATGTAGGGTACCTACTCAAGGTTTATGGCTGAGTAGTATACTAAAACTGGAACCAATTTATTTCTTTTTGATAATAAATAACTTATGAATTTAACCATTGTATTCACAGATACCAAATGACGGTAATGAATAATTATTGTTCTTAAGAATACCTTTACGTGCTCATTTAATTTAGCAGAACCGTGACATCCATTATTTCTTCCCAACTTACGAAATAATGTGAAAACACTTTAACATTGAACTGACCTAGCGTAGTACGGAGTTTCAACAGAATGAGAGGTCAACCTTTATTGGTTTTGTTACTCTTACCACTGACTTGTAGCCTACCGTACCTGACTATAATCATTTTAAATCTGGAAAACCACTTTCGTGTTTTTCATCAACTATTACGCCATAATTTCAACCAATTATTATAATCTAAAACTAAGTCTCTATAATAAAAATCATAAAGACTGTGCGTTTGAGTATTTCATTACTATGTTACTACCGAAATTATCTTTATGACCAGAAATTTCTACTAAAAAGCACGATATTTCAAAATAGCACCCTTAGTTTAATGTCAACTCGTAATTCTAGCATTGCGTGTTAGTAATTGGTAGGTAATTCTTGTATAAAAGGTGACTAACAGAACTTGAGATTAGATTTGGGCGAAATATTTTCAAGGTCAAATCGTGATTTGTCAACCATTTAGGTAAATTATTCAAGGTCAACACAATATGTAGGTACTTAGAATACTTTAATTTCATCAATAAGTCCAGCTTATCACAGTATACTAGTCGTCATAGACCACAGGACAGTGGCAATGAATACTGTATAGTCTGGCCTCCTTTAAAGTAAAGTTATAACATACAAAAAAAAAAATGAGAAAAAGTAGTAACATGACCTTCAATATTTCCGTAATTAGAAGGTTCCCAGGTATGGCCCAGAACAAAAAAAAAAACGCAATTACGGGGAGAACTAGTATTTTTCGGCTTCATTAGGATCTTTTTACACCCATTATACTGACCGCTACAAAAAATACTTTTGTATTTTTATTACACGGGTTGCTCAACCATAATTTTACCATAATTAACTTTGGAGTTCTGATTAAAAGAATTGCGAAACTTTGTTTTGGATCTTTCGTCTCTCAATAATAACTTTCTTATTCTTCATTAATTTGTTTGTATAATTTTTTTTCATTAATTATCTGAATTAAACGAAGATGCAAGAGTTTATCAAAATATTTTAGCCATTCATATTGGTATAGGATATTCTGAGTTTGATTTTTGCTCTCGATTTTCGGTGTTGACAATAATATTATAGATCCAAAAAAAAAAAGATAAAAAAGATCATTAAAGGTTTATATCTGTGAGTACGAATTTTAACGAGTTGAAAAAGAAGAAAAATCAAAAATGAAAACGATGAAAAACAAATGACAATCATCGAACAAAAAAACAATTAGAAGCGTTCCTCCCAAATAAGTTCTAAAACACCGAAAATCGAGAACAAAAATCAAAATCAGAAACATCCTTTTAAGAATAAATAAAAATCCATCCATATCAAAATCAACCCCAGTGTTGTTCATCCCTGTCAGCATGTCAGTTGAAACGTTAAACCAGCAGTTTTAATGAATCAACTTTAACTCGAAGTGTTGGCACAGTTCCATAGGAAATTGTGATGTTTTAATTAATCGCTCTGGTAGTTAGTGGTCTGAGTCTGAGTCTTTAGACGGCTGCACTCATGTCCAAGTACTTTAATGCTCTGTTGTGATTACATAATCAGCCTATAATGTTCCCACTGCTGGGAGACAGGCCTCCTCTCTATGAGAGGGAATGGGCTATAATCCATCACACGGACTCAGTGCGGGTTGGTGGATATTCGAGTTCGAATTTTTAGTTCTAGGACATGCCGGTTTCCTCACGATGTTTTCCTTCACCCTTTTGATAGCAGTGGTGATGAAATAAATTACACAAAGTAATGCGCCTGCCTGGGTTCGAATCCACGATTTACTGCTCGTAAATCGGGGCTGACACCACTGGGCGTCTGCTGCTCTCTGTTATGATTAATGGGACCAAAATTCACAACAACATAAATTGTAGTGACAAAACTTAGGTACAAAATTATGATGGGGATGGTTTCCAGTGTAACCAGATGTAGCTGAACTTAACATTTAAATGTCATTGATTTACGAAAAAAAAACTAAGTCCACTATAGTGGCATCAACCACGGTAAACATGTGACGACCAGGTTCAACTTCATTTATTGGTTTTTCCAGAACACCGTAAATAGAAAAAAAAAACAAAACTGTCCCGTTTTCATTCAAGTCAAGCAAAACAATGTCAAGTATAGTAGTGCGTTCGAAGTTTCCTGAAGGAGTTACCTACTCCTGTCTCTCCATTCATTTCTCAGTAAGCAATTCGTAAGCATATAAATGTTGATGGATGGAGAAGGAAAGGAAGATCAACGATTGTGTGAGGAATGCTATGAAGGAATAAAGAGTAAATGATAGCGTGACGATTGACAGGGGAGATTGGAAGAAAAAAACGTGTTGCACCGACCCCAAATAACATAGGACAAGGGCAGGAAAATAATTATGATATGATGACGAAGTAAATCGTAAGCATCTACATTTTTTTGGGCACTGGTTTCAGGTTTTATGGCAAGTTCAGTGTCTGTCAGTAGTACTAGAAGTCATCGTTACTGTAAAAGATCCAAAGTGAGATAAAAATAATCTATGTAAATCCATTTTCATTCATAAAGACTGCCTTTTCCATTCAGAAATTAGAAGCAGGCTATCGTAATCTTTCCACTTCAATATTTCACTCCATAAGGAAAAACCACCGTAAAATTTTCCTTTGTTTTCTTTCAGTAATCTGCCATGACAGATTCTGAAGCCATTTGGATAGAGATGAAAGCCCACCCTTATCATTAATCTTTCTTTACGCATCCATAAAAAAATCGTTATGGCACTTCCGTGGAAATTTTCTGTAAGTGCTTTTATTTGCGAAAATCTTAATTTTTGCTGTCAAAAGCATTGCTTTTTTTTGGGATGGGAAATCATCAAATCCTCCCGCTCTGGGCAGAGCAGAAGGGAGTATCAGACTTTTACTGGCTAAAACCCATCCATGTTCCTTCTTTTGCCCTTTATGTTCCAGGGCCGCGGTATCTCTTTCAAACAGTCCCAGTGCCCTGGCAGGCATCGCCCTTGCGGGGCCCTCCTGTTTGCTGACATCTCTTTAAGGCGCGCGTGGAACACGAACGCGCCGTCGACACGGCCTGTCGTCATAAGACAGACGGACGGCGAGCTAGCCCATTACTCACCTTCCACAGGCCCGCGCCTACGTTGGCCGAGAGCCACCACGTGGCCCCCGACGCCCGGGCGTCTCCCGCGGCGGCTGGGACGTGAGGTTATTTCCCTCTCACGTTCCGCCACCTCCTTCGCTAGCATGACTGCTTCGCAGAAGGAGGTGACGGCTTCCCATTCCCTCTCGCCCCGGACCATGGCTTGAACCAGGGCCGGACGCGAGAGGTCGCCGCCGCCAATCGCCGCTACGAGGACACGGCGGTGTTCCGCTCAAAAAGCAATAAAACAATCAAAAGCATTGCTGTGTTTTAGTTTGACATTATAATTTACGTTACAATAGTACCAATTATTAAATACATAAATGTGATGCGGAGGAATGAGAAAAATGTCGTGAAGAAAGTTTTGAGTCTGAATGTGGATGCGAATAAGAGTAGAGGAAGACCAAACAAACGATGGATGAACTCTGTAAAGGATGATATGCCAAGAAAAGAGGTGTCTGATTTGATGACGATTAAAAGAAAAGTATGGAAACAGAAGACGCCAAATGAGTTGGGATACGGGCAGGAGAATAATGATTAATTATATTTCGGAAAAGGTAGTTAAAAGTAATTTTGACAAACTAGATGGGTTTGGAATCTGTCTACACTGAGAAAAAACGCTGAAACAAATTCAGAGAACTCTTTTAAAGTCCAGGCATTGTCTTGGTCAGGTTCAGACAAACAAGAGGATAAATGCCGAGGTAATAATATAAGAGTTTTCTATTTCAATCTCTGGGTTACAGTTGGTGTACGAATGAAAGTTAAGTGGACCAAAGGTTTTCTTTTGACGTCAAAAATACATCAGTGATCTATTGAATGAAAAAGTGGCATCTATCAGCGAAAACCACAATGAAAAAGTCGAAAATGTATTGAATTGGTTCCACTTCTTCGTCATTAATTCTTGTGACCGTGGTCATGGGGTCGCCTACAACTGCGATCGCTGCTCTCGCGATCCTTTTCCACCGGCCTCTATTGGCTACATGACGACTACTGCCACCGGAATCATGGTGACAGATTTGATGGAGTCTGTCCATTGTGTTGACCTGACCACGTCCCGGGGTCCCCTTGTCTCGTGCCTCCGACTCTATCCTGAATCACCAAAAGCTCCATGGAATCATCGTTCCAGGTAATGTGCCCAATGAATCCGAGGATTGATAAGCCACTGAAAAGTTCGAGTCAATCCTGTTGGAAGGCGTTACAGGAATATGAAATGCTTTGAAAGTGTTTGCCTTTGTTCAGACCCTTTTTTTTTTTTTTTTTTTTGGGCGGTGGGAAATCATCAAATGACTCCTCCCGCTCTGGACGGAGCGGAAGGGAGTGTCAGACTCTTACTGACTAAAAACCACCCATGTTCCTTCATTGGCCCTTTATGTTCCAGGGCCGCGGTATCTCTTTCGAACAGTCCCGCAGCCCTTGAACAGTCCCGCAGCCCTTGTTCAGACCCTTGGCTAGGCTGATCAAAAATATTTAATCAAAAAGAAAGCTACGGTGTACTATAGAAGGTGGAGAATCGAGTGTTTTGGACCAACTTAATAGAGATTTGTGTCCAGCAGATCGACTGATTATTGAGGTTACGGTTAGCTTGAGATAAGTCAATATACCTATTTCTTATCTGCAATTTCGGAACAGATCAAGTCCTAACAATATCTATCTCAAGACATTATTTGCTAGGAATTCTTCTTCTGTTTATTTTTTCTAATCTTATCGACATCGCAATCAGGGAATTCCCTGATTATTAATATTGTTCAGCATATATTTTTATAGTAATGAAAACATTTCATTCCAAATATCGTTTTTCTGGTTCTAGTCTGTTTTGACAATGATTATTATTTCAGATGCGATATAGGTGACAAGATACCAATAAACTAAATGAAAACATAACTAAACAACATTATTTTTATGTCAGTATAATGCATACAAGAAAAGACTTTAGTACCCGGACACAAAGTTGAAATCAGACGGTTTGATTCCTATCAAAATCTTACCTAACGACTGCCTTCTTTGACACTTTTATCTTGTTATCGAAAAATTTTCAGTCCGCATATTTTGTAGTAGGTACTTCGTTGACTTGAAAATATTCCATTTTTCTGTCACTCTTCAATTTCCATTTTCATTGGACTGAAATAATGTTTTGTGTGAAAATGATTATATAATAATATAAAAAAATCTATTTAGTTTTATAATTCGTCGTATCGAAATCAGCATATAAAAAAAACGACACTAAGGCAGTAAGGCTCGCTTGCACCAATCCACTAAATGAGTTTAGCACTAAACATAATTATTGTCTTGTTGGTCTAGAGGTCACCAGCACGACTGCTGAGCATGAAGTCCTGGGTTCGATTCCCGAGTCGGGAAAGGTGTTATTGGGTTTTTCCATCAAGAATTTCTCAATAGCAGCCACGGAGTCTGAATTTATGTCCGATTGATGGCAATAAGCTCGTCTCCTATTACATGGGACTTAAACATACCTTTTTTTTTGGGATGGGAAATCATCAAATGACTCCTCCCGCTCTGGGCGGAGCGGAAGGGAGTGTCAGACTTTTACTGACTAAAACCCATCCATGTTCCTTCTTTTGCCTTTTGTGTTCCAGGGCCGCGGTATCTCTTTCGAACAGTCCCGCAGGCCCGTAGCCCTGGCAGGCATCGGCCCTTGCAACGAAATGTGGGTGTACTAACCCTTCAGGGATTACAGGCGTGATGTTATGTTATGTTATCATTATATTTCAGCCACTTTTAAAATGATTAACAAAACGATGTTTTAAAAAAGCTGAGCTTTAAACGCAAGTCTTGAGTGTTAAGTGGTGCAACCGGGCCTTAATATTTAGGTATTGTTATTGGGTTTTCCCATTAGGAATTTCTCAGTAGCAGCCACAGAAACTGGATTTCTGTCGGGTTGATGGTAATAGGATCGCCCCCGATTTTGTTTCTTTAAAGAATAATGTTGCGTCATCGTCACCTTTTGTGAAATGTGTTCTTTTAAGAATGATACTTATACGGTATACAGGGTTATTTGTAAAACACCAGAAACCTCTTAAGAGGTCATTGTACTCATCACTATGAACAACTTTTACTAAAGCACCAAACCTGAAATCGCGAAAAAAAAAAGCTGTTCCCTACATTTATGATCGATTAACTCATCTAAATGTAGGGAACAGCTGTTTTTTTTCGCGATTTCAGGTTTGGTCCCATAGTAAAAGTTGTTCATAGTGATGAGTACAATGACCTCTTAAGAGGTTTCTGGTGTTTTACAAATAACCCTGTATATAAAAAGAATATTCTATTCTAATATTATCACCAGCATAATATTTGTGAAGTTATTATGTAGGTTTTGGTTACGGAATACATTACGATCCAAAACGTTGACGACATCATCCTACAAGTACTTACAATAAAATTAGTTTTTCAGTCGGAATGGGCCATCTAATCACAATTTAACGAGCCCCGTGTGAGCTATTTCCTTTTATTCCTACTTTGTCAGCGGTGTCTGAAAACCTATTTACTTTAATGCGTTGTCAAGTGCTTAGATTGGCTATTTTTGGTATTTGTGTCAACCAATCAGAACGGCAGGAGAGCAGCGGTGGCCCAGTGGTGGCGGCCCCGACTTACGAACAGTAAGTCGTGGTTCGAACCCAGGCAGGCGCATTACTTTGTGTGATTTATTTCATCACCACTGCTCTCAAAACCGGTGAAGTAAAACATCGTGAGGAAACCGGCATGTACTAGAACCAAAAATTCGAATACATGTGACATTTATCAACCCGCACTGGGCACGCGTGGTGAATTATCGCCCATTCCTCTCTAGAGAGGAGGCCGTGTGTCCCAGCAGTGGGAACATTATAGGCTGATTATGCTAATCAGACCGGTCACAGAATAAAAAAGATAGATTTTTTTGTCCTTGAAAAGATGGCTAAAGTTGTTGTGGCGTATCTTTGGAGAGGCCTAGGTCCAGCAGTGGCTGAGTCAGGCTGAGTTGTTTAAGTGATAATTAATCAGAACCGTTAACGTACTTAAGGATTTATTGTTATATTATGATGAAGGAAGGTAGCTTTGCAAAATAACATGGGTAAAAATTTATTTGTATTTCATTTTCTTTATTTAGTATTTATTTTGAAATTAGGTCCGGAAATTATTTGAGTTTTTTGTCTTTGTCTTTTGGAAATTTATCTTTTGTATGGGCTTGTGCCTGAAATAAATGAATTTTATTTTATTTATTTATTTAAAAAGGAGGAAGATTATGATGATCAAGGAAGATCTTCAAATCTCTTTAGCAGAGGTATTCCATTTGGTCCAATCAGCTCTATTTGATGGTATGTTAGAGCTCACTGTTACTGTTAGCCAAAGCCGGGCAAAGGCCTCTTTCCGTGACTTTCGCTTCTTTCGGGTCAAGGTCATTGATTCTATCCACTTCGTCCCAACATCTTCTACGATGTCTGCCGCGTCGCCTTCTGGCTGTTTTCCATATAGTGTTTTTTTAGCTCACAGCTCATTGGGCATATGACAGACGTGGCCAGCCCAGTCCAACTACAGCGTAGCGACTTTTTCCGCAATTTCAGTAATCCCGGTTTTGAAGCTTTTTTGCGGTGTTGCGTACGCGGTCAGTCAGCATGACGCCTAGAATACTGCGCTCTATTGCACGTTCATCAAGGTTTACTAACTATTGTTACACATAAACATTGACTTGAAAACTGGAGTAGATCCCCTAAATACCAATACACGGTGTCCACCCGTGATGTTGCATGCTAGTAGAGGTAAAGTGTTATTGGGATTTTCCGTTAGGAATATCTCTGTCTGTCTGGATTTGTGCTCGGTTTATTAGAATAAGCTTGCACCCTAATCCCATGTATTAGGGGGCGAGTCCTTAAAACATTGTTGGAAAAATCTTCTTAGGTTCTGTTAGGTACACCTCTGCCCATCCTTCGGGGATTACAGGCGTGATGTTGTATGGAAAAACCATAGATTTTCCTTACTTCGATGACAGTAAATTGTTAGAATTTCTATTGCATAATAAGCATGTGGCATCTATCTAGTTATCAAAGCAATAAATAGATAGAGTTACTATAAAGATAAATATTTTATTTCTATTATAAAATGCTGCGTCAATGTTGTTGTAAATATGGCACAGACTATGGCTTAGGCAAATAGTTTATTACCACTTTTGAGTCAATGACTGATAATAATTAATGTGAATGAGGCCGGCAGCTTTTTATTTTTCTGCATGTACCGAGTTGCGCTCATAGGTATGTATATATGAAAATTGCAAGAGAGAAATAATTGCAAAAATTGGAAGAGTTTTAGAAGGGTTTATCCAGAATTGCAGATACGTTCGCGGCTCCCTCTGATCGTACCCAAACTGCTCGATATGCGCACCCATATCGAGCAGTTTGGGTACGATCAGATATCCCACAACCCAGGTGATGAATCTGACAAACGCCCTGATTACTCAAGAACCGGATTTAGATTTCGTTTCTGACGAAATTCTTTAGCTAATGCTATGTTGTTGACTTGCTGCACGCTTTTGTGCAAACTGTAAGTGCAGCAAGTTACAGTTTTTTCTTGTCTTAGCCTTCTCTGTCTCACTCCTGGGCAAAGGCATAGATAAAGAGCTTTTGGCACATGCCCATATTGAAATAAAATTTCAGGTAATTTTTGTTTCAATGCATTTCTCGAACCAATTATTCAAGCGTCATAAGCTCTTTGTATCACTGTACGTTCCTAAGTGACTATTAGATAGTCAATCTAGCATCATTTCAATTCATGACCTTGGTCCAATTGACGCCAGCGTGATCGCATTATTGACTACAAATTGACCGCATTGAACTGATGTCAGAGAAGTCGTCTACCAACCTTAAGGTCAACGTCAAGTTTATCAGCAATTGTCATATCGTTCGACTAAAAATAATCACCCAAGGTCGATGGAAACGCGCCTGACGTAGGTCCTCACCGGGCACGGTTGTTTCGGGAGGTACCTGCACCGAATCAGGTGGTACGAAACGCCCGGGTGTCACTATTGCGAGGATCGTCTGGAGGACACGCTGGAGCACACCGTGGAGGTCTGCTGCGTTTGGGCGGAGCACCACCGTGTCCTCGAAGCGGCGATTGGCAGCGGCGACCTCTCGGGTCTGTCCCTGGTTCAATCCATGGTCCGGAGCGAGAGGGAATAGCAAGCCGTCACCTCCTTCTGCGAAGCAGTCATGCTAGCGAAGGAGGTGGTGGTACGTAAGAGGGAAAGAACCTCACGTCCCAGCCGCCGCGGAAGACGCTCCGGGCGTCGGCGGCCACGTGATGGCTCTCGGCCACCGTAGGCCTGGGCCTGTGGACGGTGAGTGATGGGCTAGCTTGCCGTCCGTCCGTCTTATGACGACAGGCCATGTCGACGGCGAGTTCGTGTTCCACGCGCACCTCAAAGAGATGTCAGCAAACCAGAGGGGGTCCGCAAGGGCCGATGCCTGCCAGGGCCGCGGGCCTATTCGAAAGAGATACCGCGGCCCTGGAACACAAAGAGCAAAGAAGGAACATGGATGGGTTTTAGTCAGTACAAGTCTGACACTGCTTTCGCTCCGCCCAGAGCCAGTCATTTGATGATTACCCACCCGAAAAAAAAGGGAAAAACTAAGCAGATGATGATAATGATGCCTACGACTAAAGTGGTCGACCGTCAGTGAACTCGGTAGTACAAACATGGACAAAGCAGAAGGAGTATGTGAGGATAACAGACGGTCTTCTGTAATTTCTGCCTACGTCGCGTCCATGGGAAAAACGAGCGAGTTTATGTGTGTACCTAAAGTTGACAATCTCCCAAGAGTCCGATATTCTTCTTACCAAGCTTCTGCTTTAAATTCTTCTTTCAGACAAAATGCTTCTACAGAACACCTTTGTCCCGCCATATTTCCCAACAAAACATTTTCGAAGTACCATTCTTCTACCCTCTAAAAGTTTCGCAGAAGTGGCATGTGACTGTCAGACCCGAATCAGGACACTAACAGAAATGTTATTAAAACTAAGGTATGACAGAGGTCACCAGGGACGAGACAAGAGGTGTGTGAACTTGTGTGTTAATTTAGAAAAGGTTCGGTGTGCATGACTTGGCTTAAATTTGTTTGTGTACAAAATGTAACTCCTGTCCGACAAGTTTAGAGATGGTTTCCTCATGTATTCGAAACATTTTTGCACTTGGGTCGTAAACTCAAAACTCAACTCATTTATTTCAATTAGACCATGACCGGCACTTTTGAATGTCAGAAAAACAAAGAAGGCGAAGCTACAGTCACAGACACAAGGCATAATAACTTGTGAAAGTACTGTAGTTGCCCATTCCAAAGCGTAGATCTCTATGGAGTAGAATGGGCAAGAAACGTAAATTATCAAGCAGTCTAGATGGTACGTGGTTAGGGCAGCGTAGGACCATCTGCACTGCTAGAGCATATCACAGGAACGCAGTCATCACAGAGACAAAGCAGCACCCTAATACAGTATGACTACTTTAAGTTTTTCCGCCTGAACAGATAAGTAAGTAAGTTGGTGAAAGTTTACTTGTATATTGAAGTATTATTTTCTCGGATGCCTGAGATATATTTCTCGATAGCACGTAAAAGCTAACTCAGAGGCACATGGGCGGCAAAAAAACTGTGACACCAGGTCAGGCACAAACCACACGATGAAGAAAAAAAAAAAAAAAAGAGGTCTTCTAGCATAAGCTGAGGTTTACGCATCGAATCACAACGATCGTCAGGTCATCTGCATACACCATAAGAAACACATGCTTGTCAGGCATTCCCTGTCAGTTGTTTTGTGGTCTAAGAAAAGATCTGACATTGCATCGAAGTTGGAAAGCCAACTTAGATGCAATGACGTACGGATCAATCAAAATCAAAATAATTACTTCACATAGGCCTAGATGGGCGTTTATAAAACGTTGACAAAAAGGTGTACGATTCGGGAAGGTCGTTTCTTAAGGAGAACCGTCAAGAAACTCCATGGTTACTGGATCTTTTGGAGCCTGAATTACATCGTCAGCTGGAGGGCGCTATTGATAAACTTATGAAAATTTATGACATTATCTATAGAAATCGTTTTGAAAAACAAGATGGCAGCGCTAAGTCCGATTAAAACCATGCACCAAAAGTTCGATTTCCAACTATATACAGGATGGAAAGCACACCGTCGCACAAACGATTACCATCTATTCAGTACATCATTCTAACCCCGTTCCTCCCAACATAAACATTTTTTACTGGAAATTTGAATAAAAATTAGTTGTTCCATACATTTTGACCATGTAGGTATTAAAGTTATGTTGGGAAACTGCAGATTTTTATTTCAGAATGATTTACTGAATACGTGGTAACCGTTTGTCCGTCGGTGTTCCTTCCACCCTGTATATAGTCACAATACGAATAAAGTACTGTCTAAAACAAATATGTAAATATTTCTCTACACATATAAGATACGAATAATATCAACAAAATTAAAAGATAATAATAGAAAATACCAATAAATTGTATACAACAAGATTTGAAACGCACCAATCATAACATTATGATTTGTTATCTCATAAATACAAGAAGTAGGGCAAGTGGTTTGAAGATAAATGTTCCTGAATAGTTCATAATGATTGCTTTAAATCTAACATAAAGCAGCAGTCTTTATCAAAACCAAGAATTACTCCCAAATAATAATTTATTAGGTTTTATTGTATTTTATTTTATTTTATAATGATTCTTGGTTTTTGATTGTTTTTTTTTTATTTAGGCGTGACCTTGAATATCCTGAATTATATTAAGTTATATTATGAATACTTACTTTCAATATAATTCTCAAGGTTACTATTATTTGTGGTCGCATTTAATGTAACCAGTTTATCCTTGATGCTACCTACATTTTTAATCATTAATACGTTTATTATTTAACTTAAAATCCCGCATGTAATCCCCGAAGAATTAGTCAGAGGTGTGCTTACATTACTCTCTACACTCTGATTTCGCCAGTTAGTTTAAGTCCCCTGTAATAGACCCGGGAATCGAAACCAGGACGTCATGCTCTGCAGCCGCGATTGCGACAACTATACCAACGAGGCAGGTGCGATAAGGTAAGTTAACATTAATATCAAAATCAATAATCTTTGTAACATAAGAAAGTGATTACAAAATTGACTGACTCCTGTGCTAGGTGATAGACCTGTGTTACAAGAGCCAGTGCCCTCTCTAATCGAGTGATATTTTAATTTATAATGAATATTCTCTGAGAAACCAGCCAGTCTGTGTTAAAATAATGATGTGCCATATGTACGGATGAAAACGTGAAACGTGAGTACAATATCAAATGCCCTGAGAACTCAGATAAGGGCCACTTGTAACATTTATCTTGACCAGTATCGTAGATAGATGAAGTGCAGAGTATTTATCTACTACTAACACTTGAATAGTATGAATACTATGAATTCACTTGAAATTCTTTGTTATGAGGTATGATAACTACCATTGTAATATTTGATACTCTAAAGGGCAAAAATAAACACACAAAATCACAAAAATACCAAAAATTGTGCGGCGTAATATTGCAAAGCTAGTCGGTTTAAGTCTGACACGGACTTAGTCATGTTTATGTTCCATTGTTAAATTTTTTACTAGTATTCCAGCGCAAGTCAAAAATCGTCTATATTTATTAGAATATTAAGTTTTAACAAAATACAAATTACTTTTATTGCTATGTACATTATATACAGACTACAAATAGAACTAAAATAAATATAAAAAGAAGACTAAAATAAAGTACCTATATATATACAACGATGACAATATGACACGTCTTAGGCGTCAAAGTACTCCTCCGCATCGCTATCATCTGGAAACGTGCCCAGAAGACTGGCAGCATTGCCACGTTGAATGGCAAAGCTAATTCTTTGCCCAAAGAAAGACCCAGCCCTCTGGTCACGCGAAGTGTCGACTAGTCGGCGAGAGATTTCCTTGAAAAGGAGACGCGCACTCGGGCCCCATGACCCGAGCGTTTCGACCCCAAACGGCTCAAAACTGTAGTTACCAATAAGGTTACAGTATTTGCGCCGCTTGAGGATCTCAGCAGCCGCAGCAGCAGCGCCCGCACAGCCCGCCGTGCTTGAAACGTGGGATGGCGCAAGGGTGTCGACACAAGTTGCGTCCCACACCAAAGGCCTAGAATCGTCTTGTCTTTTTACTTATTTTCTTGTGGTTAGTGCCAAACCTGGTGTCAGAGTTTTTATGCCGCCCATGGGTCTCCAACTTGGCTGCCTTTACATGCCGTTGATAAATATCTCTCAGACATAGGAACTGGTTTGATTTCCTCGCGATGTTTTCCTTCATCGTAGCAAATGATAATTATACAATACGCACATGAATCCAAAAATTAAGGGTTGCGTCTCTTCGGTTCGAACTTGAGACCTACGACGACAGTCCAACGGTCAACACCATTAGGCTATCACTGCATGGAAAAGCAGCCGGGCTTGTCCTAGAACTAGTATAATTATGTCATCCACTAATCAGCACTGGATCTGCTAGGTGGGTTATTGCCCTCTCCCTCTCACTGATGAGGTTTGTGTTCCAGCACTCGAAACGCATACATTGCTAGGTCAAAAATTCGGGCTACGACTGAGACAATCTTCCCCCTTTTTCTTTTCTTTTCCGGATAGGAAATCATCAAATGACCCCCCTCCCGCTATGGGGGAGTGGAAGGGAGTGTCAGACTTCAACTGACTAAAACCCACCCATGTTCCTTCTTAGCCCTTCTTAGTGCTATGTAGGAAAATGGAACATAGTATTCCAGGACCGCGGTATCTCTTTCGAAATGTCCCGCAGCCCCAACAATCTTCTCCCTGACATGCAAATCAAACCAAGATATAATCAACAAAACACTGAACCTAAAAGTTCACGAGCACAATTAAACAATGTCGATAACACATTCTAGGCTATAAACAGATTAATTAATCAGTGCTGCAGATTAATTACTTAATTACTTTTTGATTCGTTACACGTACTGGATTTTACTTCTTACTACCACAAAAATATTTAATTAATTGACGTCATTTATGTTTTCACGTGCAATTATTAATTTTAACTACAAAAATAAACCTGAGTAAAATTCTACCAAACTTATACCTCGTACAATATCTAGACAGTTAGATTTATTATTATTAACTGTTTATTTCGGCCAATAAACCATAGTGTTAGTAACAAAACAACTTAAAAAACATAAACACAGATACTAGATACTACATACTACTAGTTACTAGATAGATTCTTAGATTTAAACATATGTTTTGAAAAGTATAATTAAAGATTTTATCATGTTTTGAATTCAAAACATCTGCATCGCTAGGAATCATCATCTGCCTAGCCATTTCCTCAACTATACAGAGTGGAAAGGACAACGCCGCAGAAATGGTTACCACGTATTCAGTACGTCATTCCGAACCCCGGTCTAATCCGAATACAGCTGAATACCAGTATTATACATAGAGATTCTGTCTATCTGACCTTACGAGGAGCTCGTGGCTAAATAAGAACAGCCGCTCGGGTCGATCTTTAGGTTAAGCCTGATCTTTAGGTTAAGTGCTTACCTAGGTTGGTCCGTGGATGAGTGATCACCCATTACATACCGAGTTTCCTCCGTGCCTCGGAAAGCACGTTAAGCCGTTCTTCCCAGCGTCATTTGTAGATCTTTGACAGTCGTTACAAGTAGTCAGTGACCCAAAAGTCTGACAACCAGTCTTACCAAGGGGTATCGTATTACCTAGCACTAACTGGGTTGTGGAGGTCAGATTGGCAGTCGCTCCATGTAAAATACTGGTATTCAGCTGCATTCGGTTAGACTGGAAGCCGACCCCAACGTAGTTGGAAAAAGGCTAGGCAGATGATGATTCTGTCTATCTGACATAGGGTAAGACCAGACCAAGTACCTGGGTCAAAGACATTCAAATATTTACGAGCGATAGACGGGACAAGACGAAGAAAATCATAATCCAATACTTGTTACTACTTAGTAACAAGTCGCTGTCTAATGTCATACGTCCTCTTGTCAGCTAACATTCGTGTGTCAAAATCGAAAATGTTCGGGATCCAATTTTTTGTATGAAAGTATTCCCAAAGTCCGCTCTATGAATCTTTTAAATCGCTTTGGCCTGGGTATATATTATCCATCAATACGCGTATACGTCAAATAAGGCAAGCATTAAATTGCAACCAACGAGTGAATTTAGTTCTTATCTAAAACCTCTAGACATATCTTTTAAATATACGCGCTTTGGACGTTATAGTATAATGTAAAAGGACTAAATAAAAATCAATCAAAGCATTTATTTTAAGCAGCTCAGTTACGTGTCACTTGTGAACTGTCAAAAATAAAATAAAAACCTCTACGGAGAAGAATGGTCAAGAAACTTCATGGACACTCTTTTAAAACCATGTAGAACTACACTCCAATGCAACATCCCATTCTATCCTCAATCCGAAGCCACAGCATAGTTGAGCAGCGTCAAAACTACTGTTTGCTTTGACACTGTCCCTAACTACCCTCACCGAAGGTAAATACACAGGCAAACAGACAATGTGGTTAGTCAAACGGATTTCACACTCGTTTGACCATTACGGAGTTGAGTAACAGACTACTATACTTAAATAGTCTTGTAACTCAAATCTAATTAAAATTAAAATTAAAATAAATATCCCTGGACATTTTTCACACAGCACCATCTAGTCCCAAGCTAAGCAACTTAATGCTTGTGTTATGGTAGCTAGATGGCTGATAAACTACATATATACATTTTTTTTTTGTAAATACATACATATTATAGATAGAAAAACACCCAGACCCGGAACAACTACTTGTAGGTCATACAAGTATTTGTCCCGTACGGGAATCGAACCCGCGACATGTAGCGCAGCAGTCAATCGCTTGACCACTGCGCCAACCGTGTCAAGTGAAGCACAAAAATTTCAAGGGTTTTGTCAAGATCTAACAACCGAAAAAAGCAAGGGCGGGTAGCTAGTGGTGTATTTTATGTAACTCATGCTCGCGGCTTCACCCGCGTTAGTTCGATAATTGTCCCACGGGATCGCACTACCGGGATAAAAATCCTATGGATTAATCCAGGTTATCAACTATCTGTGTGCCAAATTTCATCCAAATCCGATCAGTAGTTTTTGCGTGAAAGAGTAACAAACACCCATCCAGCGATACTCACAAACTTTTGAATTTATAATACGAGTATTAGTAGGATCCTAGCGATCCGCCCCTGGTTTCCTCGAGATATTTAAACCTACCGAGATCATTGATAATTATCATCTTCCTGCCCTTGTCCCATGTTACTTGGGGTCGGCGCAACACGTTTTTTTCTTCTATTCTCCTCTGTCAACTGTCACGCTATCATTTACTTTTTTATCTTTCATATCATTCCTCACACAATCTATCCATCGTTTCTTTGGTCTTCTTATTTAAACTGGTGAATGACTGATTGAACGGTTTAAAAGTGGTTACGTACAGACACGAAACGTGACTTAATTTTATAATGTGTCCTATAGATACAAGAAACGTACAGATGCCAGCAGGTCAACCTACCCGAAACTATCAGATTTTCCCAACCAACCTTGAACTTAAAGCTTTAGAGATAAAGTTGAAAATCTTATTAAAGTAATTTGACAGATTGTAGTAGCTTGATGTGCTGCCGTCTGTACATTATGTACAAGGGAACGCTGTATTTCTAACTAATTTAAATCGATTTACTTGGTTATGGTATCACATTTAAATTCGTGTAGATACCTACCACTATTTTCAATATGAAATCACGAAAATCACAAACATAGACAAACTACATAAATTGTAATCTATTCTAGAAGCTACCTCGAAAAGTACTCAGCAAATGAAACCACACCGTTGTTGGCTTTAAATGGATAAAGCATCAGACTGATTGGAAATCGTACACAAAGCCCAGGTATGGCGGTACTCCAATGAGCTGCCGACTGAAACGCCTCGTCGAACACCTTCACTACGAAAGACCTATACTGGTTTAACATCAACGCTGTGGACAAGGCTGAGCTGTTGTCGAAAAAAACCGACGAAGCAGAAAAAGCCGGTATAGTAATACATAACATCACACCTGTAATCCCCGAAGGGATAGGCAGAGGCCCACACCCACGTTTTTCCAGTTATGTTTAAGTCCCATATAATAGGGGGCGGGCCTATTGTCATCAACCGGTTACAAATCTAGATTCCGTGGCTACTTCTGAAAGACTCCTGATGGAAAAACCCGATAATATTTTGCCCGACCAAACTTCATACTCAGCCGTCGCGCTTGCGACCACAACACCAAGGAAGCAGTATATAGTTACATAAAAAAACTAAAACATTTGATTTTGAAATCAAACCATGGATACTTACGTACAACATCACATATATTATAAGAAACTCAAACAACACGTCACTTTCCCGCTCTCTCCCGAATATAACGTTCTTTTCGATCGCGGTCGAGCCGATCGATCGTGTTGCACGCCTTGGTATGCATAGGGTTGGGACAACTTTGACAACATCCAATTTTTTTGAAGCTAAAAAGTTTTCATTTCCGCGTTCCCTTATAAGCTGCCACGTCATCATTCACTCCCATTTCTTTCCTAATTATCCGTAACACGATCCATTCATCTTCTCTTTTGTTTACGTCCTCCTCATCCATCAACATATTATTACAATCATCACTCTCTTAGACACATGTGTTTTTGTATTATGTACAACATTCGAATCATGGACACAATTTTCACCCACTTTTCCTTACTCGGAAGGAGCTGACATATATATCATTAAATACTATTTTCTTTTTCAGAAAAACTTAATTTTGAACTGATTGACAAAATCAGCTTAGATAAAATCATCTCACTCTATATGACAACAGTTCTCATCGGACCATAGGTTAGATTTATGACCATAGTAGATTATCCTGTTTTGGAAGTAATATCGAAAGGATTATAAGTATTATCAGGGTTACTTACTTAGGAAAAAGGGAACTAATTTTTTGAACTGTTATTTAAACATTGGAGAGGTTATTATGATCAGTTGAAAAAAATAATGGGCTGTTTTTATCAGCGGTTGGTAAATTTGTGCGACAGTAAAACATAGACATTAATAAAAAATCAATTGGCAGGTTAGTTCGTCTTACAATTTCAGTACTAAAAATATGTAAGCAGACTAATAAATAAATGGCCAGTAAAAATGATGGAATGGGCAGTTAGATAAATAGTTCGGCAGTTCATAGGGAGCGGAGACACACGGACTTGGGGCACCCCGACTCGGACAGGTTACTGTAAACCCTATAGACAGAAATAGGAGCCCCTCTTATATATATAATAGGGGCTACTCTGACTACGCTTTATTGGCGAATAACTGCCACTCGTAATACCCATTTAGTTTTTTTCCTGCTTAGTATTATTATTAAACGATCCATTTTATTATTTTTTACGAATCATTTTTGTGTACTTTACTGCTAAGTTTTAACTGCCGAACTTGTTAATAAATATGCATTTTGTAATGTTTAACTTACCAAAACTACTATGTATATAGTCGCTTTAAATTAGTGCCTTGAAAAAAGTTGTATCTATGTAAACTGCCTGTGGGAATGTAGGCTAGCACTAAAATGGGCTTAAATAAGGGAGTAATTTAGACAGGAGGAGTTAAGGATCAGAATGATAGGTTTACCGATGTAATCACAAACAATCAATAATATTCGAAGAAATATTGAAGTCATTTCTTTCTCTTATAGTTTGATGGGCCCATCTACATGGGTGGCACATTGTCAACTGAATATAAAAAATATTAATGAACTACGCGTTCAGAATATTTAAGTTAATTTAACCATATGTATTTATATATATTTTGAATGCTTACTGCGAAGAAGCTGAGGCAAGAGCGAAGACAAAGCAAATTATTGAACAGTTTTTAATTTAATGTTCAATATAATTTATGCCTGCACTCTATAGAATCACGAATACAAAGGTATTATGAATTAGATATAATAAAATCTATCGGAAGCTAAACTAAGACCTTTTTTCTTTAAAAAAAAAAACAATATTTTAAAAAACATTTGTTTCAATAAATAAATTATGAAAAAAAATAAGTTCATGTTGTTTTTGAAAAAAGTTTTTCTCTTGAAGTTCTCCCGTTGATTTTTCCTTATTTCCAAAGTTAGAAAAAATCATACAAATAATGTTATAGTCGTGAGTGTTTTATGTAATTCAATAACTTTCGTGAGGCATAATATTCAACTTACTATTCATATTTCATTTTATCATTCATGTATCGCTGGTCCATTTGTATGCTAAACCTTTGGTACGTGCGTGAGCTGTTAATATTGCGTGTGGGTGGTATTTCCTAGTGGGTCTATAGGACGAGCCTATAAAACAGCGGTCAGCAACCGAATCAAGAAAGCAATCGAACATTGGACCGATAAATATGGTTAAATGTAGCTAGCTACTGAATTTAAATAATATTTTATACACTAACCACATACGTTTGAAAACCACAAACAATCAGTAGTATACAGTAACAAAGCGTTATAAGTTTTTTTTAGGACCTCGATAAAAAAAAATGAAGACGTTGCTGATCCCGAATAAATCCAAAAAAGGCATAAAAGCAAAATTATTAGTACAATTAAATAGGCAGTCAGGCTTAAGCCTTAAAACATATATTCAGAAAGATTTTTTAATGAGGAAAGCCTTCAATATTGTATTTTAGTAAAATACATCTTATGTTGAGCTTAATAACTACGATGGGTCAAACAAAATCGCTGTAATGATTGGTCCTGCGCTGCTGTCGCGTGTCCTTACCCAGTTTGGCTAATATATATTTTTTTTAATGTTCAATCGAGTAATCCTAATTCATTTTATATATTTACACTTCATGTACAATAGTGGTATATAGGTGGATTTAATGCCACAAAGCATTCTCTACTAGGCAATCTTTAGGTTATTTAAAAAAAAACATCGCCAAATAATACGATTCAATATCAAGAGAATTCAATGGATTTAATGTTATGAAAAATCTAAATCTTTTAATGACGGGAAAAATATTTAAATAAAATAAAATAATTAAATATTATCAGCATTTTAATCCATAACTTTTGGAGCAGCAGACGTTTTAAGCTAAATTACAAAAAAATAATGACGAAATTACAGGTCATTAAACCAAAAAGACGCGTTTAAAATATTTATCGCATTAAATTTTCAATCACGATACGCCCTAATAAAACCAATTGAAATCAAATCGAAAGTTTTATAAACGCCTCAGAATTTTGTAAAAATGTCGAAACACGAAACACATTTAATTTAATTTAATACGATAAATTACTTATCAAATTGGAATACCTCAATAACAGAAATAGTAAAAGTAAAAGACAAAAAATACTTACTATGTCATCATAAAAAGGCATCAGGATAGTTAGTATGCGCTTGATGTGATAATAACATAACGTCCAGTTCACTTCCAACCCACCACACAGAGGCTGCTCAGGCCCGAAAACATTTTTGTCACCTATTTTGACCGATTAACATGTCACCACCACCATCGAAAAAAACACTGCACTTAACTTGGCAACACTTAAATTAAAAATAATTAAAACATCAACTAAAAGTTATTAAAATTAAAATTCAAAAATTAAAAAAAAACAATTTCTTATTCGTTCGAATATTTTTGAATTTTAACAGTAGCGCGAATGTTTATTTTATTTTTTAGTTAGAAACTTTGAAAAGACGTAGGTAGTGTTTGAAATGAAAGTTTCGTAAGGCTCAGGAGCGCTGAAAAGACGTGAGGTCGCTACGGCTGCTGAAACCAAACTGAAGCGACGGAGCCAACCTGAAAATTATCTGTGACAGAGTAAAATACGTTCACAGTGTTTTAGAAATAATTCAACGGTTCTGAATGTTTGTCCATTTATTTATTATTATTGTTTGATTGATGAAACATAATACACTTTTTTTTCATAGATTTTAGTGATCGATGCCGTGAAATAGCTCATTGATTGTTACTAAGACAAAACGTTTTTTCTTTCATGTTTTCGGCTGTTGTTTTGAAATATTTGTGTAATTAATCTTGCTTGTCGTTTAGGGATATTCTTTTTTTATTTACTGAGATCCTTGTTTTTTTTTGTTTTTGTTTCAGCGGAATTGACTGTTCGTCTCAACGTTTGGTTTATCTGTTGTTCATTCAACATGCTTTTAGAGTAAGATTATTTTGTTTGGTGTGTTTCTTAGACTTTAAATCTTAGATCTAAATATTAAAATGCATATTACAAGTACACACGCCTACGCTTCATCTAGAATAGATTTGAGGCCGTGGAGTCCGAGTCATTTTAAGGAAATTACTAAAAGCTTAGTTGACGCTTCCCGCTTACCTTGATCAATGTCAAGGTAAAAACTAAACATTTGCTATACAATGTTTTTTTTTTATTAATCAAAACGCACTGTTCACTCAACTCAAACATACCACACAAACCATCGTGGGTTTAACAGTGGTATGCCAAAATGTGGCAACGCCGCCAGTATTTCGGGCACATTACCAGCTAACAGCGTTGGGGAAGTTTTTTGAAACACTTTTATAGTTAGTTTAGTTTGTTATTATTTTTACTACATTTAATAGTTTTTAATTGTTATAATGGTACAGTGATACAGTGGTGGTGATACAGTTGGTTTGCAAATATGTATTCAAATAGAATAGTTTTCGAATGATAGGATTGTTTTAAGTCTTACAGCCTTGTCTAAACTTTTGACCTAGGTTTATTTTATTAATTTTTTGTAAATTTTCTGTATTGTCATTATTTTATTTTCATTTTAACGATATTAAGTGTTTTTCTTCGCAGGCAGGTAGCAGCTGGACAAGAGTTGCTGAGAATCAAGTTTAATGGCGTTCTATTGGAGATGTCTATGTCTAGCAGTGGTTTGCTGGAGGATGATGCAGATGATTACGTTTTGATTTCTTAGCATTTAATGGCATTTTCAAATTCTTGTCTTTTTTCAATAAAATGAGTATATGAAGTACCTACTAATATTACTGCTGCGTCAGTAGTGGAGTGGTCGGAAGTGCGACTGCTGAGCATGAGGTCCTGGGTTTGATTCTCGGGCAAGGTGTTATTGGATTTTTCCATCAAGAATTTCTCAGTAGAAGATACGGAGTCTGGATTTGTGCCTGGTAGATGGCAATAGGCTCGTCCCCTATTATTTGGGACTTAAAACATAACTGGTGAGACATGGTCATGCAAAACTCACACCAAACCCATCCACAATGGCCCTACATGGTCAAAACTCACACTACACCATCCATTGCCACATAACTTCCTACTTGGCAAAAACGACACGACAAATACAGTAATGAACACTGTACTGTGTGCTGAGACATTATACCTGAGCGTTATTGCTTGCGCTAGTACTTTTATGACGTCATTAAAGATGGTCGTGTGAATTTCTGGTATGTCATTGTATAGCGTTACTTTTTATGAGTATGTTAATGGGGATAGGCAAAATACTCTTTTGTGTTAACATACACATAACATCATGCGTATAATTCCCTAAAGGGAGAGAAGAGGTGTCATTTACAGTTTATGTGGAAATTGTAGCTTGATGTGTCGCTGCGTGTACTTATCTATAATGCAGCGGCATTTCGCCAGTTATGTTGAATTTCTTAGTAAAAAGGGGCGAGCCTATATACCATCACACACACATATCCAGTCTCCGGGTTGCTAACTACTGGTAAATTTCTGACGAAAAACCCACTATCGCTGTGCCCGATTTCGTTTTATTTTCACAAAATTTTCATGATTGGAATACAGTCATGTCATCATTGATTTTATAATTGCTTGTGCTACTACTTTTATGACGTCATTAAAGATGGCCGTGTGAATTTATGTCAGTTTTACTTTATGTGGGTATGTTTAATGAGGATATTAGGAATTATTTTATGGGGATAGGTAGAATGCTACACATACATAGGGTACATAATCACACCTCTTGTCTGAATGGTTAGGCAGAGGTGTCCCGCGTGTAACTGCATTTTCAGGCGGCGAGTATGTTGCCATCAATCGGACACAAATTCCTAACTACTACTGAAGAAATCCTGGTGAAAAAGCCAGTAACACCCAACCAGGGAATCTAACTCACGAATTTTTACTCCATTTTCGTACTCGGAATTTATACAATTTTAACACTGGCATCTCAAAGTTTACACAATTCCTCTCCATCATGACTGCACTGTGTTCCTTAATAAGTATATTATCAATATATGTAATTGTTACCTTTTTTTTTTTTTGGTGGGTGGGAAATCATCAAATGACCCCCCCCCGCGCGGAGCGGAAGGGAGTGTCAGACTCTTTCTGACTAAAAACCACCCATGTTCCTTCTTTGGCCCTTTATGTTCCAGGGCCGCGGTATCTCTTTCGAACAGTCCCGCAGCCCTGGCAGGATGTAATTGTTACCTGGCGCCACAACTACGTACTGGCGCATTACGTTCTAGGGTATGTTAGAGGATACTTTTCAGAGGGTAAACAGAAAGTTACTATGTACTAATGTTATAGTTATGTGTTCGAAACATGGAAGGCATTAGCTTCTGGGATTTGCTGTACTGCGAAGTATTTGCATTTTTTTTAAATAACCGCAATACGCTCCAAGACAAGCGTTGCCGATGTCGGTGATGAGTCTACGAGATTGAAATGGGACTGGGCAATTCACCCTTTTAGATGCCTGCCTGCCTAGATTTTTCCCAATTATTTGGGGTCGGCTTCCAGTCTAACCGGATGCAGGTGAATACCATTATTTTATATGGAGCGAGTGAGCTGCCTATCATGACGTACACAACCCAGTTAGTATAGTTGGAATGGATCTGGGCAGATGGGCGACAATAGTCAATCAGTCATGGGTGCCTGAAGACAGGCGTTGTAACCGAGGCACGCCCAAGAAACGTCTGACGTGACGAATTGGACACGTTCCTAACAGATTGATTAGAGAAAGCCAAACATAAGAAAGATAAGAAAGCTATGGGGGAGGAGTTTGCCCAACAACTTTTTTTTATCTTTCGTTCTTTCATGATATTTCCTTTATTCATTTATATACAAATTTTATAAATTTTTAAATATTAATTTAAAAAAATATGTAAAACATTAAAAAATATTAAAAAAATGTAGCCCACTGGTATCGGTAACAGGGTCCAAGCTACCGGCAGTCAGGGCTCCAGAGAGAGGAACCTCCTAACAATACGAGCCGTGTCCAGAATGTGTCTGTTTCAATGTCTGTATCAAGCCCTTGATACCGCAGCCTAACGAGAGCCTCCTCAAATATTGGTCGAGGATCTTAGCAATTAAGCCATGGGCTGACACGAGTATCGGCACAATGATCGCTGAGTCCACATGTCGACAACCTTGCGAGCCAAGTCAAGATACTTGATTTGCTTATTTTTCTCGGCTATCACGGGCTTTTCGTCATGCGGAACCGTTATGTCAACAATCATTGCGCGGCGGTCTGATCGATCCACCACCACTACATCAGGCTTATTGGCTACAATCGTCCTGTCAGTGATGATGGATTGATCCCAGTACAATGTGATATTGCCATTTTGGAGAACTGGGTCGGGCACATACCTATAGTGCGGAACTTCCAATTCCACAAGGTTGTATTTTAGAGCAAGTTGCTGATGGATAATCCTGGCTACAAGGTTGTGTCTATGCAAGTACTCTTCGTCAGCCAGACGAGAACACCCGGAGATAATGTGACGGATTGATTCGCCTGATCGGCGGCATGCCCGATATAATTATGTCAAACATGCCTTCCTCCTATCCTTTACAATAAATCTCCGGTAGTTATTCGTCATCATAACTTCATCCATAATTGCACAGACAAAACCTTCAGTTTCCCCGAAGAGGTCCCCGGAATGTAGCCAGGCTACGGAAAACTGATAGGTCTACATCGGGCCCATGCAGGGCCCGGAAAAAGCGCCCGTGAAGCTCCTTACTCTGCCATACCTCCCTGCGGTCGTTAGTATCAAGAACTACAGGTTTGCGCCAGTTTTCTTTAGCCAAGGAGGGCCTTGTGAAGATATTTTTTATTAAGTAGTTTTATTTGTTATTATTGTAGAAATTATTACATGTATATAAGTACCTATTCATTCAAATATTAACACAAAATACAGAAATGTAGTACGTCCGTCTCGTGAAATGGGCCTATTTGGCGCAGCCGTGACACACACAATGTTATCAACTTGTTATGTTTTGTACACACATAACAAATCACGCACATGCCAGAAAAAAAAACAATATGCAAAAAAACAAATCTAAACTGTTGTTTAGATTTGTTTTTTTGCATAGGGGTTTTTTCTCTGGCATGTGCCAAATCCAAATAAAAATGTTTTCTTTCTTTTCTTCTTGCAAACAGTGGGACAGATGAATATTTCGTTAGTACGTTTTCAAGCAGACAAAGTTTTTGAACATAATTATGAATTTTTTATCACATTCGGTATCGACTGTGATAAAATGGGCATGGCATCTTCCTCCGTCCGTGTCGGGTTTCCGACCCATCGGATTATGAGAGTTAGATAATAAAAGATGCATCTGAGTTTGCGAACACGCTTTGTGGATAATTTCTGTGAAACGCATTCATTATTGTTCTAAGAATCGACCGGGAATAATATGAATGGTGATATAGACCTAGCTTTTGTATCATGAAATCCAATGCATGTATGTGAATAGTGTACGGATTTCGTGCCGTCTGCAAACCATTCATGTGAATAATGGGTGATAGACAGAAGGATTTCGGAAATCACATTGCGATGTCCTAGAAACTAAGTTTGAGGAATTGGTAGTCAGGCAGTCAGAGCTAATAGCACATACACAATTCGACTATTTCACGCAAAACTACTGGATGGATTTGGATCGAATTTACAGGCACTCAGAGACTCGTTAGTCTAGTGGTCGCAAGCGCTGCTGAGCATTAGGTTCTGGGTTTGATAACTTGGTCGGGCAAATTGTTATTGGGTTTTTTCATCTGGAATTTCTCAGTACGGATTCTGGATTTATCGCCGGTTGATGGCAATATTCTAGGCTATTACATGGGACTTAAACATAACTGGCGAAACGTGGGTGTACCGTTAGGTACACCTCTGCCTAACCCTTCGGATATTACAGGCATGTTGTTATGTTCTTTTTTAAAGCGTGGTGATTATGGATGTTTTATGTTAGTGTACATTTGGATGTATCAACGTTTATGTATAAATGGTAAGACACTGACATGATAAATTACTGAGGGATGCAAAGCATTTGTGCAGGTTTTAACTATCCTCGTTAAAGTTTGACAATTATGTTCGGCACTTAATGTCTGTAAGCTTATTATGATCTTTGATTGACTGCAAAACAAATAATTTGGAGCCTTTGCTCAACCATGGGTGAATTTTATGCTAGTTTATTATTAAAACTAGGAAGTATATTGCATTTGTGAAGTTGTATCTTTGATTTTCGTTAGTGTGAATGGTGTTTTTTATTGGAAGTAGTTTGTTTTAGATAGGGAATTAACCAGCAATATCAGTGATTGGGTTACGTGGACAACTGACAATGTAGTATTCAATGGAAATTTCGTTTTCAGTGTTAATTTTTGTGTGCACGTCTTTCAGTAATTACTATCAGGTGATATAGAAATGTAACGCAAGTCTTTCATATAGCTGCGATTTGTATGTTGAAACATTATCTTATTTACTTCTATTATGTTTTATTACCGATTAACATCGGTTTTAGGTTGTTCGGGATCCCGGTTGGTGAACCGGCCAAGTGCGTGTCGGGCCACGCACAATGTAGGGTTCCGTAGATGCCCATTAAAATAGACGGACACTTCCTACGGTCCGATTTGTCTCCGAACGATAGTTTTTATTGAAATAATAAAAAACCAAACTTATATTTGCAGTTGAAAAACCTGTGCTCCCATACATTATGCTTAGGAAAATATGTTAGCCAAGTTCATTTTATAAGTTGGTCAACTATTACTCGTAATCGTGTAAAGCCTACTCAGCTGTGATAGTTTTTCTTTTAATTTCGTTATATATAATATCATCGTGATTTTTTTCACGTACACTATGGGGTACGCGAGAAAAAAACTCTCCACTTTACGTGTAGGTACTGGAGATACACTAAAAAAATACTTTTCATGATCTTATTTTACCACTTTGTCGGCGTAACTAATCTCTAAGATTCTTTGAGCTAACAGACAGACAGACAGACGGACATGGCGAAGCTATAAGGGTTCCGTGTTTGTTGATTACGGAACCCAAAAAAAAGACGGGAAGTTTTTTTTGTGTGTAAGGCTTTAATGCTATTAAACAATTCCTCTGGGATTCGTCAAGGTTCATTGTCCTGACCATTTTCTTGTGGTAGCTATTTTTATTCCAAACTAGCCATTGCCCACGACCTTTGTCCGCGCGAAATTATTATAAATATTACTTCCTCATTTGAATCTTATTTTGTTGACAATTTTATAGGTTTTAATTTTTGCACAGAAACCTGATTCTTTTTCTGAAATTTAAATCGCCAATAACATCAGCTATCTGCCAGTAAAAGTCTCGTCAAAATCGGTCCAGCCGTATCGGAGATTAGCCGGAACAAACGCAGAAAGTCAGAAGTAATTTTTTTTAAATATGTTTTTTGTTATAAGTACCGTATATACTTTCAATTGAATTCAGTAAAAAGCTGTTTTTTTTAAATTACAAACAGACACTACGATTTTATTTTTTGCATAGATTATTAGAGTTTCATGACACTAAGAAAAACCTAGGCGCCATTACTCTATATATTTTGGTCGTTGGATTTTCTATCATCAAAAATATCCCTTGAAGATTATCCTACATTTCACACAAAAGATTCGGTTTTATCTCTCGGATGTCGATATTACACTATCAGTTTTACGATCTCCACTGAAGTAAGTAGGTACGAGATAAACTAGATCGTTACGTAGGTCAATGCTTTCAGCCTAGATTTCAGCCTGTTTTCCGTGTCTGTCAGATGAAAATATGAAATGAAAACGTGTGAAAAGTGAATTGTTTAGTCGGCTGAACGGATTCCGATGAAATTTAGTGAACGGGACCATGACCTAGGTTAAGACAGGCTTTTTATCTCGGTAAGCCGTTTTGTTAAGAACGAAAAAACAAAAAAATATATTGTTCTAACCTCAAAACCTAGCAAGTAAATGATTAAGCATTGAGTACTACTACAGCTCTATTACGTACAGGTCTAAGTTAGGTTTTGTGTTTTTATTTTCATGTAAACTTATTTGACCGTTATTTCAAGTAAAATTATTAAATAATCAATTGTCGGATCCGGTCATTGGTACGGGCTTAAAATGAATCGAAAATACGCAGTGGTGATCATCACGCTACCTACTTGCAAATCTACCCACACCACAGCGTGCTTCAACAGAGTCCTGATGTTGACAACTCGACGCGAGGGTGACATTTAATGTCTGATCGCAGCGGAGTTGAGACGTCTTGAAACTGTACTCGATTCATTGTGCCCCGTGTAATTTTGTTAAATTGTAATTTGTTAGTTTAATAGAAACAGTTTATCGCACCCAGTGTGTTGTCATTGCACGAAACCCATCTTCTGCCCACATGATGTACGAGCCTAACGGAATCAATCCTGACAATCCGACACACATTAAATCTGTGGAATTTACTGCTGGAATTTTGGTTCCCGATCATTTTAATCTGGATCTCTTCAAAGTTCGAGTGAATCGGTTTCTTCTAGGCAAGCGTGCTCCAACTTAGGCCGCATCATCATTTCACAGGCGAGTTGCTGCCAAAAGCAAGTCTGTTTAGTGTAAAATATAAAAATACCTGTATTTTTTCGCCTTATCCTTATTCGCGTTGGTCGAAATATTAAATATGAACAATGGCCAAAAATAAAATGTAGGTAAGATATAAATAAGGTATAAATAAAAGGTCACAAAAAAAAATTAATCATACATCTGAAACTATTCGGTAAACGGAATTTCTTGAAAAGTGAATATAATTATGAACATTATTTACGGCAAAAAATACACACACGTAAATTTACTCGACACTAAGTCGGAAACTGCAAAGTCAAATGAAAACAGACTAAGTATGTTCATTATTATGAACATAACTGTCCTTAGTCTCGCATTATATTAATGCTTATTGTTATAAACATTAATAAAATGTGAGCTTACTACCAACATAATAAGAAGAAAAATTAAAATGGCGGAAAAGTGCATCAGCTGGTCTTAATTGAGGAAAAAATGAGTATTATATTGTTATGTTGGGGACACTGCTTTTAAAGCCGAGCTAAAAGCGTCCCCTTTCTTTATTCTTATTTTAATAAGGATACATTATGTAACTGTCCCACCGTCGACGATTAGCAAGTAGACCACCCATTACATACCGAGATGGCTCCGTGCCTCGGAAAGCACATAAAGCCGTTGGTCCAAGCTGTCATTTGTAGATCTTGGACAGTCGTTACAGGTAATCAGTGGCCCAAAAGTCTGACAACCAGTTTTACCAAAGGGTATCGTATTACCTAACACTAACTGGGTTGTGGAGGTGAGATAGGCAGTCGCTTCATGTGAAATACATGAATATATATATTCAGCTGCATCCGGTTAGACTGGAAGCCGACCTCAAAATAGTTCGGAAAATGTTAGGCAGATGATAATGAGTACAGTATGGTTACCGAGAGCAGCGGTGGCCCAGTGGTGGCGGCCCCGATTTACGAACAGCAAGTCGTGGGTTCGAACCAGGCGCAGGCGCATTACTTTGTGTTATTTATTTCATCACCACTGCTCTCAAAAACGGTGAAGGAAAACATCGTGAGGAAATCGGCATGTCCTAAGAACCAAAAATTCGAAGAAATGTGACATCTACCAACCCGCACAGGGCCGGCGTGGTGGATTATAGCCCATTCCCTCTCATAGAGAGGAGGCCGTGTGTCCCAGCAGTGGGAACATTATAGGCTGATTATGTATGGTTCTTTTGGCACTTGAAGGGCATTGTCACGATGGCGTTATTGGTAATCATTTGCGAATTTGTCTGTGGAAATTGTATTGGAAACGCGAGATGCTGGCGTTAGGCCCGACTATAGCCACACACCAAGAGAACCATGCCACTAAGCTTTATTTACTTTATCAGTTCAGTATCAGAGATTTCTGGAAAAACAAATTGACTATCCCTTACGACTTATGGGAATATAATATCAGTAGGAATTTCTGGAATAAATCTACTTTATACATACGTTTTGCTTTTACTGAAAATGGAAATACCTACTATTGAATGTACGGTGCTCTTTGTTATAAAAGGTTTTTCGCAGAAGGGACAGAATTTAAAGCGAAAACAACTCAAAAGTGAGTTATAGCAGCATTGAGTATAGTATTTAAAGTACGTTCTTGTTTTTAAATATCAAAACTTTTGGAATCGTAAATAACTGAAAGAAATAATTTGATGTATTTTTTTAATAAAACATTTTATGAATCATTCTCAATGCATGTTTTAAGATTAGAATAAACAGAACATCTTCTAGTTTGTAAAAAAAATCTTAAATTAACTGACAGATAATGAAAAGCCTTTGGGCCGATTCACCCCGGGAAAGCACTTTCAGTGTGAAAATTTTAAACTTTATCTACATAATGACATGACCAGTATCGTTTGAAAACCTCGAAAAGGTCGCAAGACCGCCCGCGGTGCCACGAAGCCGCTCGCGTCTTCGCGAACGCCCGCGCAGTCACGCGCGTTTTGTCAGCGGTACTGCCCGCGGCCGGCTCGGCTGGCCTCGTCGCGTCGTTGCCGACTGTTGCCGGCTTCTGCCATTCCGGTGTAAATCGGCCGTTAACCGTGCGATATAGAAGCTAGAAATGATAAACAAAATTATTGTTGTATTAACAACAAAGATGAGTTCTACGAACGGAGAGAAAAAAATAGTCTGTTTGGCTTATGCCCGGTTCGTCACTGTACCTATTCGTCATCAAAAAACAAATGAATGTAGGAGGTAATCTTCGGAACTTAGAAAATTATTTCACTAATTGGAAACTACATTATTACCAAGTACTATATTATATAGAGTACATATCGATTTATATTTATAGTTCCGTTAAGCAGAAACCAGACTTAGCCTTAGCCTTATGATGCCATTAAAAAATAATCATATTCATCATATTTGCGTTCCACAATGTAGGTGTTACAAAACGTTCTCGTGGAATAATTTCCAACCAAATTGCGAGCGAAGGTGCGAGCAAAAGCCGGTCGCAAAGAAATTTGTAATTTTATTATTATCACGCTGTTAAAACCTGCTGAAAAAGGTATAAACATAAAATAAACACACAGCTTTAGCTTTTCAGCCTAAACATTTTCTACTCTTAAAACACCCCCAACCCCACCTCCACCAAAAACAACACGATTCCATTCCACATAACCCAAATCTAAAATGAAATGTTCTGAATTCAAAATATTTCAAGCTCTTTTGATATAAAATGAATGTTTGTAGAACAACTTGAATATAAACTGTCTGGCGGGTAATCACGGCCTGAATGAATGAAAAAAGTAAAAATTGTAGTATATGAGCTCTTTCATAGTTTTGGGATGAATTTGAAAAGGAAGATAGTAAATGTGTTGGATTGTTTTTAAATGCTTGAAAAAATAGGTATGTCATTTATGGTATTAAAAAAGAAAAAACGAAATAAATGAAAACTATAGTTACCGACATAGTTTGCAGAGTAAGCAAGCTGAAATGGATGGAATGGCCAAGTTTTTCGAAGGACGGATGACTGATGAAGCAAACGATTCCTGAAAAGGAGACAGTGTTTCGATTAGCGTAGTGCGTGACCTTAAAAATGTGACTGGGACAGTGTATCAGTTATTGCGGCCACTATATTGGCACTTTACGATCATTTATACTGATTTTGAAGTCAACGACCTCATTCATAAGTTTCACACCGGTTTTCCTGAAAGCTAAAGCAGAAATCTGTACCCAGTTTTGGCAGTTATGTTAAATTTTCATGTAATAGAGGTGCGAGCCTATTGCCATCAGCCAGGCATAAATCCAAACTCCGTGGCTATTACTGCGAAATATAACTGTTGAAAAATTCAATAACACTGCCCGACCTGGGAATCGAACCCGAGACCTCTATAGTCCATGCAGTCTGTTATTTTACCTTTGACATAATCCTTATTTCGATGAGAGTAAAGTTCACTGTACTGCAAAATCAGGATAAAAATAACAATGAAAAGACATTACTGTTACCACGATAAAGGCGTTGTCAATGTCAAATAGTTATGATAGACGTACGTTAAAATTGTTTCGAGGGGATAACGGATAACGGGAATAATTTCCGGAAAATGGATACAATTAAAACCCTTGGAAGTCCTGCCAAAACAAAATGTTCCTAAATAATATCTAAAATGTTGATTTACGAGGTCAAACGCTGTGAGGTCTCAGGTTATTATAACAGTGAAGTTTAATGCAGAAGTTCAATTTCAGGTTCAGTATTTTCTAAGAGATCTTGTTTAAGTAGCAAGCTAGTGTCGCAACACTTCTTCCTCATAATAATTATGGGTAGACTTTCACACATGGCATTGAATAGTCACCCAGTTTATTGGTCTTAAGTGATTCAGAGTTTAAATCCTGCCACGGAATCTATGTATCGACATAGATTCCGTGGCAGGATTTAAATTCTCATCGAAGAACTGTTATTGTTGTTTTCCTCGGGAACAGTACTTTTTTTCTGGATGAAAGGTACCCTATGTCCGTTTCTGTAAATAATATACCTGACTACGTTTAAGCAAAATTTCAGGATGATCGGTTCAGTGGTTAAGGTGTGAAAAGGTGATAAAGAAACAAACAAACTTACTTTCGCATTTATGATATTAGTTAGGATGGGCCTACTCTTGACCTTAATCTAGTCCTCAGGACAAAGATAAGGTCGACGATTAGGTTTCTACCGAGTTAGATTTCTGCATTTCTTCCTGCAATATTATAATAATTGTTATTAAACTTAACGTTAGTCCTAAATATTCAAGGTTGGAAATACTAAACGACGACAAAAGTTTAACTGTCAGATATATTGTGAAATAATATTGTATTAATAGTTGAATGGAAAATTGCCTTTTGTGAGCACTGACTTGGAAAGGCGAAAGACTGAAGGATTTGTCTTGTCTTTGATTTAATAAATAATAGTTAGAAGACAGTGATTGGGGGGGAGAAAATCATTTGTTATAGGAAATCCATTTTCAATGTCGGATTCAAACTAGCTGTCATTTACGGGTGGATTATTTTATGATTAGAGAGACGAAGTTCTGACAACTCTGTAATTATTTTGTTAAGGAAAATACGACCTTGTGGCAACGGATATCAGTATTGCATATTAATTTGATGACAGTTTAACCGAGAGCTCCGGATTGTTTTGGTTTTCTAATGTCAAACAACTCTGGATATATTTTCTATCTCTCAAACGCGGCAGCACGTGTACGTCACCCAAAGCGTTTTATAACCAAGGCCTTGTGTTCACAAACCGTAGAAAATTTAATCCTGAACTGCATATATTATTTTTTTCTGCATGTTACTGGAAATTATGGACGACTTAAGAAGAAAAAGAGCCAAATTAGGCTGATGACATAAAGTAACATCACGCCTGTAATCCCCGAAGGGTTAGGCAGAGGTGTACCCATTAGTACACCCACATTTCACCCGTTAAGTTCCAAGCATTAGGGGGCGAGCCTATTGCCACCAACCGGATACAAATCCAGACTCCGTGGCTGCTACTGAGAAATTCCTGATAGAAAAACCCAATAACACTTTGCCCGACCTGGGAATCGAACCCAGGACCTCATATTCAGCAGCCGTGCTTGCGACTACTAGGCCAACGAGGCCGTCAACTTAGACTGATGATTGTCTGGAAAACACCGATTAGTTGCTAGGTTTGTTTACTATATGACCTTAAAGATGAAGAAGCTTCATGTTCCACTGTCTGCAAATCTAATAGTTATGTTCATTTTACCACGACACAATCCTCCAGTTTTTACCTAAACATCACATTAGCCCCTGCTCATCCCATAAAGGAAATAGGGCGTGAAGATAAGTAGAAACACAATGCTCAGCGGAGGTGTCAAATTAAGGTGGCCATTACACTGACAATGGCGTGTCATTGACGTTAATATATTGACATGACAGTGTTTGGGATCGGACACTCACACCGCAGAATATGGGTCGTTAGTAGCTAAAGATAAAACCAACTGACATATAAAATAGCTATGAAATCTTGACAAGATGTTTAGTAGGAAAAATGAGGAAACCATTGAAACATGTTTTATTGAGATTCAATTAAAATGAATACCGTAGTTTGTTTTTCTCTGCTCTATGTCATTGCGGGGAAAGATTGCCCGTTTATGCATTTCCTTTCTAACCTACATGTTTTACTAACGTAGTTTTTAAAGTTCATGTTTACTAACATTAATAATATGGATGAAAATGATATCTGAAATAAAATGATTATTATTTATTTTTATTAAAGCTCAGGATTGGTGCCCTGAAACAGTGACACGGGGTTGCGGCAGACCGCGAAGGAGATGGCGGGACGAACTGGATGTCTTCCTTGAGAATTATTACAGAACCGTGAACGTTGGAAGGAATGGATGGAGGCCTTTGCCCAGCAGTGGGACAGTATGGGCTAGCTTTAATAATTTATTTTTTAAAGTTGGCTGAGGATTTGCTCTTTTTTACGTCAAAATGACAAAAGACATGTAAATTGATGATTTGTCTACACAAATAAATAAAATTGAAGTGTCTGTTTGTAATATCAAAATAACAGCTTTTTACTGAATGCATTTGGAAATATATGCGGCACTTATAACACAAACAAATTTTTTTTTTATTTTTTGTTAGTCTATCTGTTTGTTCCGTCTAATCTCCGAAACGGCGAGACTGATTTTGACGGCACGTTTACGGGCAGATAGCTGATATTTTAAGGTCCAACATACATAGGCTACTTTTATTTTAGAAAAATAATTAGGGTTCCGTGCAAAAAAATTGAAACCCTTGAAATTCGTAACAAAATCCCAACTCAAAAAAGGAATTAGCGAACGAAGTTCAGCTAGTTTATAATAACTATCTGAATTCAACATCTAAACCTTTTATTCATATTTATTATTACACTCAAGAAACAAATCACTACATCACACAGCTGATATTTATAGTACCATCAATCGCCCGAATATATTTATATAGACACGCAAGTACCCAATATACGTGTCCTTAAATTACTATCATTTACATACGAGTACGTTATAATGGCGTAGCCTTGCAGAACCCTAATACTCGGAACGTCTTTGTTATGTACGTATGATATACCAGGTGTTGGTATATTTTGCAAATCTTTTCTTCATTATTTCCTCTGAGCTCTTTTGGGTGAAAAGTTTTTCAGGATCCATTGAAAAGGCCATTGTCCGATCTGAAGGCTGTTTTGATTGGTGGGCTTCTGCCCGACGGTTGTGGTCGATTATTGGGTATGTCTTAATCTCCCCTCCTCTCTTCTCTACTTGTGCCATGTAGGAGTTTGGCGTTTTGTCAGGTACGTTGCATAGTTTGTATTAGAGTTGTAACGGAGTTCTTTTTATAGGAAGCAGAGCCGGATGTGGAGGTTTACGTAGGCGTTAGCGGAAGTGGAGAAAACGATCAATATAATTAATCATTTATTACCAGTCTGCCCCAGAAGAATAGTAATGTTTTTACCTAAACAAAATCGTCTTTATGAAAAATAGGTACATCATAGTATAGACGCCAGCAGGTCAACCTACCCGAAACTGTCAGATTTTCCCAACCAACCTTGAACCTAATGCTTTAGAGATAAAGTTGAAAATCTATTTAAGTTTACAGATTGTAGTAGCTTGATGAGCTGGTGTACATTACCAATTAATTTTGTAAACTGTCATGGTCACTAACATTATAATTAACTAAATCGGGAACTCAAAACAAACAGTGGACATGGTAAATACCCCGTTTCTCTCGACTCCTCCCGCTCTGGGCGGAGCGGAAGGGAGTGTCAGACTTTTAATGACTAAAAACCATCCATGTTCCTTCTTTTGCCCTTTGAGTTCCAGGGCCGTGGTGTCTCTTTCGAACAGTCCCGCAGCCCTGGCAGGTACATCCTCTGTTAACAATTGTTGGTGAACCAATAAATAAATAAACACTATTATAGTTTATATGTGACGTTAAAACTTGATGCTGTCACAACATTGTAAATACATAAGACTAATAGTGATTTTGGCTGTAATTATTTCACAAATAGGCCTACCAATATTTTTAATTAACCACTCAGAACCGCCTATGAAATTAAATACCGAAAATATAACTCTCGCAAATAAAATTAAATCTTGCACGCAAGCCACAAAGCTACTTGCACCGGCGGCCATGATTGAAATATTTTCCACTTAATAATATAATATTTCAACAAGGTTTAAAGCAAATAAATGCAATTAAAATGTTTCGGTCGTTGACTATAAATTGGGGCGAACGCTTGGAATATTTAAATCGTTCACTTTAATATTTTTATAAAGAATTTTCACGTCTACACATTATTAAATTAATTAAATTTTCAAGTTTGGTTAATTTTGGTTTTTAGTAAAATATTTTCCACATGAATTTATGTATTTACCTAAATCATCAGTGACCCACAAAAAAGTAATCAAAACATTTTTTCATG
Source organism: Eurois occulta (assembly GCA_950022335.1). Taxonomy (NCBI): domain Eukaryota; kingdom Metazoa; phylum Arthropoda; class Insecta; order Lepidoptera; family Noctuidae; genus Eurois; species Eurois occulta. The sequence goes on from OX465499.1 coordinate 7,281,820, forward strand.
AAAAAACATCATGTCTGTAATCTATAAAGGAATCCCATGTTATAGGGGACGAGCCTATCGCCATCAACCGGGCACAAATCCAGAATCCGTGGCTTTCACTGAAAAATTCAGATGGAAAAACATAACAGCACTTTTCTCGACCTGGGAAACGAACCCAGTACCTTATGCTCAGCATTTGTGCTAAGCTAATATCGTGTATATCCCGATATCGACATCAGTTGGCAGTGGACTTTCAGCCACCCATAAAAGTAATCTCTATACCCTATTCTTACGGCCTCATCATCTGCCTAGCCTTTTCCCAACTTTGCTGGTGTCGGCGCCTATCTGATCTCCACAACCCTGTTAGTACTGAGTAAAACGTTACACTTGGGTAAGATTGGTTTTTAGATTTTCCGACCACTGTCTACCTGCAATGACTGTAAGGTATAAATGACAGCCGGAACCAACGGTTTCACGTGCTTTTCGAGGCACGGGGGAATCTCGGTCACTCATCCACGATTAAAATCCATCTCCAAAATTAAGCAGCGCTTGCCAAGGTGACCGACCTGTGCGGCTGTTATTGTTTAGTCACGAGCTCTTCCTTAATATTACGGTTTTCTTGTGATGAAATGTCTGATGCGTGTACATGTATAATGTAAAAAAAATTGCACTATGTGTTATCTATATTATATTCCACTGTCAAATCTAAAACAATTAAGAATACATTGCTCCGGTTACAACTTTTTAAAGCTGTAAATCAAAATTTACTTAAAAGTATAAATTGGTATGATGCCTTCCATACATGTGTTAATGTTAAAACAACCCTTTACTTAAGACTATGACATTTTGTACACAGGAGCTGTTGGTAAACCTTTATTAATAAATAAATAAGTTAATAAAAGCAAAACTTTAAAAAAATACTGCTTCCATTATTGTCTAAACAGATGCGGCTAGCTCATTTTAAGATAGTCCTCTTACCGTAAACTAAACGAATAAACCCTGTTTTAATGTTCTCCAGGTAGGCTATGTTAATGAAACTCACGGACTGTCCAGAACATCAGGTACAATTTCCGGGTACCTTAAAATCTCTTTCATTACCGGACTCGTCTAAATTGGTTTCTAGCGTCCTATTCAAACTTTAAGCAAAACTTGCCAAAACTGGGAATACTACGGTAGAGTAAAGGTCAAGGTACGCACGACGACCAATCAAACTTTAAAAACCAGTTTATGCGGATCTCTCATTATACGGGAAATCTATACTAAGCGAGACTGGAAATATATAGCTAGATGTGTCGACGTGTGTACAAGTGTAAGGTTTGCATGAAGATCAGCATCGCCACAACTTGTTCCTGTCGAGATTCTGTCTATGAAAAAATGAGTGAAACCCTTTTGCCAAGTAGGAAATGAGCTGATAATCTTCCAACGCTTGAACAGATCTATATAATTATATAATAGCTAAGAACTATCTCGATCAGCTTTTAAACAGAAAAAAAACCGCTTCAAAATCGGTCTATTCGTTTGGGAGCTACGATGCCACAGGCAGACACACGGATACACAGATTTACACGTTAAACTTATAATACCTCTCTTTCTGCATCGTAATTGCATCGCCTCGAAGCTAGGTACAGCAGACACCCCGCATACGGCGAGCCACTACCCGGTTTATGGTGTGCTGCCCACTCTTATGGCGAATCGTAACACTTCGATTATGACGATTTTCGATTGACGTAGGTTCGTCGCCACGTTTATCGTAGTATGGACATGTGATGCGGAGGTATGAGGAAAATGTCGTGAGCAAAGTTTTGAGAATGAATGTGGATAAGAGTAGAGGAAGACCAAAGAAACTATGGACGGATTGTGTGAAGGATGATATGGCTGGAAAGGAGGTGACTGCTGAGATGAGGAGTAATAGAGAAGTCATGCTGCGCCGACCCCAAATACATTGGAATAAGGGCAGGAGAATGACGATGTAGGTTAGTCACCACCTTCACGCAGTCGGAAGTGAGAGCAAAGCTGCTGCGATTCTTCGGAGTTATATGCTTCCTCTGAGTACTATGACTATATAGGGTGACTGATAATTAGTGACCGATACTTATAGACGTGATTGAACTCATGATAACAAACAACTTTCACAAAGTAACTTTTTTTAATACTCATTAACATTTATTGCAATAATACACCGATAATGGCACGCGGCGGCTGGACTGTGGCTCGGGCACCGCATACGGAGCGGGCTTTCAAGCCGCGCCTTGCTCTGCCTACACAGTGTTGCACGGTACGATAGTAATGAGACAAAGCGGCGCGGCGTCACGCATCTAACAGCCAATAGGACAAATTCGCGCGCGCGCGTATTTCATACGGCTGTTGTATTATTGTGATACAAGAACAAAAACAATGTTTCTTTGGGAAAGTTGTTTGTTATCATGAGGACAATCATGAGTATAAGTATCCGTCACTAATTACCAGTCAACCTATATATAAATTTCGGGTTGTTAGGATTTATTCCGTTAGGCACGTACATCACGTGGGCAGAACATGGGTTTCGTGCCATGAAAACACACTGGATGCGAAACACCATTTCAAGCAAAACTAACGAATTACTTGCGATCACAACTTAACACGACAAGACGGGGCACAATTAATCGGGTACAGTTCCAGGACGTCTCAGCTTCGCTGCGATCTGACACTCCACTATCCAATGTCACCTCGAGCTGAAGAACTCGGGGCTCTGTAAATCACGCAGTGGCCCCACCACTCACACCGCAGACTTGTAACTCGGTCGCGTGATGTCGCCACTGGTGTACTTTCGATTCATTTTAAGCCCGTACCAATGACCGTCTCCGACATATACGTGTGCGCTGACCTGAAAAGACAGCCCGGGTACCTCAATTAATAAAACTTTATAACAAAAATAAACTTAGAACATATTAACCTGTCTCTCAGATCATGCCCAAGAAAATCACGCACTCAGAAAAAAAACGGAAACGTATGTTTGTATGTTTAATAGCGTTCTCGGAAACAGGGGGAATAACGGAAAAAACAAGCACGTTTGCTATTTTAAAAGCAATTGAACTAATAACGAGGATGAATTTTGTTTAGTTTTATGGAAACGTTAAAATCAAGGTGAGCATACGAATTTGATGTTAGTTAGGTTATCGGCACGAAACATTTTACCAAAAATCTACCATGATGCCATTTTCACATAGCATAATCAGCCTATAATGTTCCCACTGCTGGGACACACAGCCTACTCTCTATGAGAGGGAATGGGCTATAATCTACCTCGCGGGCCCAGTGCGGGTTAGTGTATGTCACATGACATGTCTTCGAATTTTTGGTTCTATGACATGCCGGTTTCCTCACGATATTATCCTTCACCATGTTTTTGAGAGCAGTGGTGATGAAATAAATTACACAAAGTAATACGCCTGCTTGAGTTCGAAGTTCGAACTCACGAATGACTGTTCGTAAGTCGGCGCCACCACTGGGCCACCGCTGCATTATCACATAAACATAACATATCATCACGCCTGTAATCCACACAGAGTAAGACAAAGGTGTGCCTGATAGTACACCCACATTTCGCTAGTTATGTTTAAGTCCCATGTAATAGGGAACGAGCCTGTCATCACTCGGGCATAAATCCAGATTCCGTGGCCCTTATTGAGATATTCCTGATGGGAAAACCCAATAACACTTTGCCCGACCTGTGAATCGAACCCAGGAACGGATGCTCAACAGTAGCGTTTGCAATCACTGTATCAACGAGGAACTCATACATTTATCACTATTGTTTAGCTGAAAGATGCCTGCTAAACATGAGCTCTCTCAAACGTCCCCGTTTCGACTAGTCTCGGAAATCATCAAATGACCCCTCCGCTCTGGGCGGAGCGGAAGGGAGTGTCAGACTTTTACTGACTAAAACCCATCCATGTTCCTTCTTTTGCCCTTTGTGTTCCAGGGCCGCGGTATCTCTTTCGAACAGTCCCGCAGCCTAAATTCCTGTGCCTTGCAGTGAGACAATTTAGCTTTATCCTTTTTTGCCTAGCGCTTTCTCAACTTTGTTTGGGTCAGCTTCCAGTTTAACTGGTTGCAGCTGAATATCAGTATTTTACATGGAACGCCTGCCTATCTGACCACCACAACCATTTTCTTAGTAACATGGCACCTCTTGGTAAGACTGGTTGTCAGTCTTTCAGGCTATAATTTTATTAACGAAAGTCAAACATCTATGAGCGACAGCTGGGACCTTAAACCATTTTACGTATTTTCCGAGGCATAGGAAAACATTGGATCATTTTCTTAAGAACGGCCACCCTATCCACGGATTGACCTCAGCAAGCGTTGCTTGACTAAAAAGATCGATATGTACGGCTGTTTTTATTTAATCGCGCATTAACAGTGTCTTTTTGACCCAACTGTCCCTAAAAAACTTAATGGTTTTCTGGCTAATGTCTCATACATTAAACAACAGAACATAATTCTCCTGACCTATCCAAATACCCTAGTGACTCTTTATTAAAACATTACCAAGGTGAAACAGTCATTACTCTCTTCGCATGTTTTTCTTCATTTCTCAACTTAAAACATTTAATTGCTACAGAATAGATCTGGGAAGTATTTTCAGATTTTACTGCACTGTGATTGTTTTCTATTTGTGAGTTGGATGAACTCAAAAATAATCTTTTCCAGTTTCTAGATTAAAAATAACACCGCCTTCGCTATAGGTGTGTTTGTCCTTTTAAAACATCGATTCTATGACCGTGTGAAAAGCCTTAAGTGGAAGTAATGCTTTCAATTATGTAGTCTAAATAAATCTCATCTTAATACATTTGATACTATCCTACTAATATTATAAATGTGAAAGTTTGTGACGATGGATGAATGGATGTTTGTTGCTCTTTCACGCAAAAACTACTAAACAGATTTGGATGAAATTCAGCCCACAAATATAGTTTATAACCTGGATTAACACATAGGATACTTTTTTGTCTCGGTAGTATGATCCTGTGGGACAATTATCGAACTCCACGCGGGCGAAGCCGCGGGCATAAACTAGTAATTTATAAATGCGAAAGTTTGTGAGCATGGATGGGTGGATGGATGGATGTTTTCTCTTTTTTCACGAACCAACTTCTAGACGGATTTGGATGAAATTTGGCACACACTTAGTTTATAACCTGGAATAACACAATATAATACTTACTTTTTTACTCGTGAGACAACTATCGAATACCTCGCGGGCCAAGCCGCGGACATAAGCGATAAAATATTTTATGTTTTGCAAAACTTGCGACGCAGTTTCAAGTTATGATTATCGAAATTTAATATGTCGCAGTAATGAAAAAACTAAATTACTTTTTACTTTTTGTTTCTATAAATTATATTTTCGCGAAATAGTTACATGTTTAAAGTTAATATAATTTTTGGAGCTAAAGTGATGTTCAAAAAATTATAGTAACTATATTTTCGAGCCGTTTGAGGTTGAAACTCTAGGACCATGGGTACTCCCAGCTTTTTCTAAGAAATTTCAAAACTTTAGTTGAAACATCCCGTTACCCAAGGCTTGGCTTTTACCTTGGCCACCCAGTCTGAAGGGTCAATGCCTTGGCCACCCAGTCTGAAGGGTCATTACCAGTTGACAGCCTCGAGGAGTTTTTGACGCAATTTTTTAGTTTATTTTTAAGTTAGTTACTTTCGGTTATTTTAATTTATAAAATACATGTACGTTTAAAGTAACGTGGAATATAAATAAAGAGATTAATAATTTAGTCGTAAGGTGTACTATGAATTAATATTTTATGGTATCATGGTATACCATTCCAGTATGGTATACCATTCACAACATTAATAGATTATAGGATCAACAGTGACAACAGGGTTTCCATTAGGGAATTCTGGGAAACTATCCGGATTTCTAGGTACCGGTTAATGGCAAAAGGTTTACGGTACCGGTATTACATGGAGCTGTTAACAGAACTGGTGAAACTTGAGGGCCTAGTGTGACGGTTATGTGACATTCTATTGGCGCTTTTTTCGTTTATAAATAACTGATTCAACGAATTTATATTGTGGTGTAATAGCGTGACCGGTGTGCGTCCATTAAACGCAAATGAAATATGTTTATTAATTGTTCATTGTTGTCGATGAAATGCATTCATGCGTAATCATAAATATTTTGTCGATGAAAGCTACGATCCCCGATCCCTTCGTGGAAAACGCAATAAACAAAATGTTCAAGGAAAATTAACAAGAAAACCAATTCATAATTCTTCAAATAGAGACCTTGAAACTTACTCATAACACTTTAATACTATATTTTACTTCCAAACTCAAGATCAATGTGTTTCCAACGATCTTGTGTTCAAATTGTGAAGAATACTAAACAGATCCGAGTCATGTCCGTATACAATCATAATACAGTGTTTGATGTTGTAGATGTACGAAATTATGGATATGAATGACTGCTGCACTATGTTCCGGGGAACATTACAGGCTGATTATTTCTACTGGTCTGCCTTATTGGTCGAGTGGTCGCAAGAACGAGTGCTGAACATAAGGTCCTGGGTTCGATTTCTAGGTCGGGCAACGAGTTATTGGGCTTTTCCATCTGGAATTTCTCAGGAGCAGTAGTAGTGGCTCGCCCCCTGTTATATGAGACTCAAACATAACTGACGAAATGTGGGCTACTCGGAACCAGGTACGAAAAATAGCAAAAAGTTAGCCTTCCAGCTAAATTTGAGGTAATGCTAACATACAATCTCAGATTTACCAGATCATCATCATCATCATCTGCCTAGCCTTTTCCCTACTATGTTGGAGTCGACTTCCAGTCTAACCGGATGCAATTAAATACCAGTATTTTAAGTGAAGCAACTCTCTGGCGTTCACAACCCAGTTAGTACTGGATAATACCCCTTGGTAAGACTAGTTCTCAGACTTTTGGGCCTCTCAAGATCAACAAATGACGGACGGACGGCCTTCGTGCTTTCCGAGAAACGGAAGATACTCCGTACCTAAGTAATGGTTGGTTGCCCATCCACGAACCAACCTTGCAAGCGCTGCTTAGCTGTTATTATTTAGCCACTAATGTATTCCTATAATAAACTCAGTACCTTCAAAGTTAACTCTTGCAAATCAGGAGGGATTTGCAAGAGTTAACTTTGAAGATACTGATGACATACTCTCATTTCTTTACTTTCATGACTCCATGTCGTATATTTACGATAATCTCCACAGCTGTAACAACATGGCGGATTGTGGAGCATGAGCGCTGATTAGTTGATTTGTAAGTGAACTTGTTTGATGTTGGCTTTTGACGTAAGATCGTTAATTAAAATATAATGAATAAACAAATTTGGTAGCATATTTTTTGTAAATTGAGTACTAGGTATCATCATTATAATTAATAATGGGTGTAAAAATACCCTCAACGAAGCTGAAGAGCACTAATTGTTCTTCCCGTTACGTAAACGTAAACGGTTTAAGTAAAAAAACAAGGTGCCAATATAAAAAAGAAAAACATATTTACTAAAGAGATAATAGTGACACCATGACATAATTCAAATAAAAAAAAAACGAGTATTAAAGGTGCGGTGTGCGTCTCAAGGTTGCACCAAATGGAAGTCCAGCTCAGCTGTGTCAGGCATGCACCTGACGCTGATATTCTGCTGAATCCCTTTGGCGACATTACGGACGTCGAGCAGACGAGACAAATTGGTGTTGCGACAGTGCCAACATTAATTAATAGCGGTCTATCATTTTATGTTCGATTGGTATCTGTGCTCTCCGCAGTAATCTATCTAAACTATCGTTCGACAAGTTTAATTGCGCTGCTCAAGTTTCTAGACTATGCATATCTATTGCTCGTCCAGATTCTGATTCAAACACTAAATCGTAGAGGCGAAGTTCCGAGCGTTCATCTCCTTATTTATTTATGTACACACAGATAGTTAACAGGACAATAATATTAACATAGAAGAGCACAAGGGTACTGCTTATTTCATAAGAAATTTCTTCCAGCTGCAATTTACATATACTGAACAAAATTAAACCTTCATTTTGAAATCAAGGGGGGGGGGGTTACTATGACGTCTTAAAGCAGGAGTAATTCCGTAGGAGGAGTAATACAGTCCGTCTAGCGCCATCTCTTTCCCACTGGAATTACTCCTGCTCTAAGGCGTCATGGTAGGCCACCAGATAAAACTGACTTTTAAAGCTAACAATCCCAATTTTACTAATAGTTTAGCTTACCTGCTCTTCTGTACTACCTGAAAAATCAATATTTTAGGTTCCGTACCCGAAAGGTAACCAACGGGACCATATTACTAAGCTTCCTGTGTCCGTCCGTCCGTCTGTCTGTCAGCGGGCTGTACCTCATGATCCGTAATAGGTAGACCGTTGAAATTTTCACAGAAATTATTTTGGTGCCACTAACCCATGCGATGTTGAGTGGGCCTCTAAGGCCCATTTTCTAATGTTTGAACGATGTTGATCAACCCTGTCACTGTCATCGGTTATGTCATAAATTTGCTTATAAAAACTGCATCTATCTTGCTCAAAACTTTCACAGAGTCTAGGAGAAAGAACAAGAGAGATATACTGCCTCTGTCCAAGTTATTTGAAAAGCACTATTAAAAATTAAAGGGGGCTCCCCTACGACGATGGTACAGAACCCATCATTCGATGCTATTACATGGGAGTTAGACACAATTAGCGAAATGTGGGTGTTCTATTACGTAGACCTCTGCCTAACCCTTTAGGGATTACAGGCATGATATTATGTTATGTAATAGACTACCTATTTATAATTTAAAGCTGTACTAGATCTATTCGATGTTGGTACAAGCCATTTGAGAAATTCTTCATGCAATCTGTAGATTGCCACTCGCCAGTCAGAAACGTCAGCACATATTGTTTTAAAGGGTGCAATAAACGCTCTTTAGTTCGTTATTTATAAGGCACGTTTAAAGACTATGATGCTAGTCTATGTTGTTCAGTTTGCAGTGTAATATTTTGTTTGTGGTTCTTCCATTAATATTTCGCGTGGGTGTGCACTATTATTGTTTTCAAGTGGTTTTCTATGAACTCTGCTTTCAAAAGCTAAGTTTAATTTCATTGAAATGCTTGTATATAAATATATTTCTATTATTATGAGTTAACTAGTATTCAGATTGATTGACTATTCATTTCAGAGACCAATTATTTTATAATTCACACTGGGTAGGATTTGTTTGGTTCACTAAAAATACATGATTCCTAGACCACTTAGGGATGCAATAATTAGACCGACAATAAAAATAAAATTCTCTGTTCCATACAAATTACAATGACCACATGGTTGAAATGTATGAAAAATCAGATTTTTGTAAAAAAAAATGACTAGTTATTTAGTTGATTGGTTAATTAGTTGGTATGGTCAAATCTTGCAACTGAATTACAAACCAGTTTCTCCCAACCGATTGAGCTAAAATTTTGCACACACTTTTGGTTCTGGACAATACATTTATATGACAGACATGATTTGATCCTGCAGCCAGAATCACCTTCTCACGAAAAAACTCCTCAACGGTTAATAGCACGGACACAAAACTTTGTACCTACACGCGTTTAATGTTGATAGGTACCTATACCTAAATCTAATTTTCTTCTTTTTATTTTAATATCAGCTAGTTGTTCATGTTTAGTTTTTATTGATTAACTAGCTGTTGCCCACGACCTTCGTTCTCGTGAAATTATTATAAAAAATATTACTTCCCTTTTTTAATTGAATTTTGTTACCAATTTCAAGGGTTTTCATTTTTTTGCACGGAACTCTAATTGTTATTCTAAAATAAAAGTAGATTTCGTTACTCCTTATGAAATCGACTATCTGTCAGTAAAAGTCCCGTCAAAATTGGTCCAGCCGTTCCAGAGATTAGCCGGAACAAACAGACAGACAGACAAAAATTGTAAACAATGTTATTTTGGTATATAATTATATTCTTAAACATGTAGTAAAAAGTGGTTATTTTAATATTACAAACGTTCACTTCAATTTTATTTATTTTTATAGATATAGATGTATAGAAGATCATTCCTTGAGTTAGGATTCGGCTTGACAGAAGTCAGCTTACACATGCCGTGGAACCTATGAAACGATTCGCAGTTGTGTTTTTGAGGTTCCGTACCCAAAGGGTAAAACGGGACCCTATTACTAAGACTTCGCTGTCTGTCTGTGTGTCTCCAGGCTGTATCTCATAAACCGTGATAGCTAGAAAGCTGAAATTTTCACAAATGATGTATTACTATTGACGCTATAACAACAAATACTAAAAATTAAAAACAAAAAATATTAAGGGGGGCTCCCATACAACAGATATGATTTTTTTTTTGCCGTTTTTATAGATAATGGTACGGAACCCTTCGTGCGCGAGTCCGACTCGCACTTGGCCGGTTTTTTAATAAAGCGAGACAAAAAATGTCAACTAATCAAATGCCAGTATCAACGTAATAGAAACAACTTAACCATCTTTTCACGAGAATCTAAAGATTTAAATCTAAAAGACACACAAAGAGTGGGTGTGGGCTAGCTACATTTTTCCATTGGTCACTCTGGTCATGTGCCCAGGGCCCCACGATCCTTAAGAACCCGACCCAGGAATTTTTGTGAGTCTCATACCAGGAGCAATCAAAAGAAAACTTCGTTAAAAAAATTCGATGTTTTGGCACAATGGGTCCAAGGATGAATCCTTATCCATCCTTGAACCCATTGTCCTAAAGTGCACAGGACCTCTAATAGAGATAGACGACACTGGGTGCGGGTTGGGATAAATATACAAAATTACACCCGCAGTACTCCCGACCTGACCCGCTACCTATGTGTGTTGTGCTTTATAATTGTAGACACAAAGTCTAGTCCACACACAATCTAAATTAACGATATAGACTAGGTGCTAAACTGCTGGATATTATTATGCAAGCGGCTGATATAGTAGAAAGGTCAAGTGTCTGTAGTGGTCGGCCAGACTAGCATAGTCTTGGCACGTCTCGATTCTTGTTGGTTAAAACCTCTGATTAGTGAGTATGTTATATGGCGCCGTAGTTGAGAGAACGTGGTGTAAATTGGAATATTAATTGTTGTTCTTGGGTTGTGGAGGTCAGATAGGCAGTCGCTCCATGTAAAATATTGGTATTCAGCTGCATCCGGTTAGACTGGGAGCCGACCCCAAGATAGTTGGGAAAAGACTTTGCAAATGAATGAATGAATGAATTGTTGTTCTTGGGTGATGTCTTTTTGTTCGGTCAAAATATGATTGAGTCATTCTCTTCTGATATCAAAACCAAAGAAGGGAAACAATTTTGTAATATCAAGTCAACTACAGCAAAAGTATTTTTTGTATACTGTCTTGGCTTCCGTACGTTTTTTCTGGTGACCACCGAAAACCAGCGCTGTGCTGTGGGCCCCCCATAGCACAGCATCGTTCTGAGTGGTAACTTGATTCAACTGCTTGTCGCAGTCACGACGTGCATGCTGCCAACTTTTTCGTTCCATCTTGTTGTATTTATAAAATATTTGTTATCCTGAACATTTCTTTTTTTGTTTATGCACATCATGACCCTGCGACAAATGAATATTTTTTCGTTCTTTGTTTCTTCTTTAGCAGTCCACTGCTAGATGTCAGCCTAGCCCAATAACCACAATACCACCGCATGACACCCAGTCCGTCACGGCACCCTTTAATACCCTTTACCCTTTTTTTCTTTTTAATATATTATGTTCTTCGATCTATATTTTAGAACTAGAATAACATCAAACCATCATCACCATAATTCTCCTCTACCCATATGCAAATTAATTGGGAGTCGGCGCAGCATGTCTTCTTCTTCCATACTTCTCTATACTCATCATACATCAAAGACCTCCTCTCTTGCTATATCATCATCAAATCACTACAAATTATGTACTTAAACGTTGAGAAGAAATATATATAATCAGTAAGAATAATTCGTAAGAGCACAGCAACAAATAAATAGTAAAGAATCTATCTATTTATTTAAATAAAATGGTAAACTGACTGACTGACTGACTGGGTGATTATATCAACACACAGCCCAAACCGCTGGTCCTAGAGACATGAAACTTAGAGGGTGTGTTCTTTGTGAAGAGTAAATATCCATTAAGAAACGATTTTTGGGAATTCCATCCCTAAAGGGGTAAAATAGGGGATGGAAGTTTATATGAAAGTCCGTCAGTTTTGATAAGAATCTTCATATTTTTTGTTTAGGCTGACAATTGAAAATTAATTTATACGTGTTTCAGCGTTTTTGATAATTCTACCCCAGAAGGTTTAAAAAGGGGGTTGGAGGTATGTACCTAAGTTTGTTACCGTAACCTGGATTAACCTATATGTTACTTTTTAATCCCGGTAGTGCGTTCCTGTGGAACATTAGCGAACTACACGTCGGTGAAGTCGCGGGCATAAGCTAGTTTCTTTATAAAAGGCCCTCATAAGTAATTCATTTTGTTTGGTGACAAGGGGTCTGCCTTGTTGAAAGCTTGGGTAAATCTTTAAGGATTACCTTCTTTTGTACTTATATAGAACACCTTTCCTTGTGGCCTTTTATTTATACGTAACCCTCAGCTTTCCACGTTATTTTCAGCCATTGTTCATTTATTTAATCTTTCGATCCTGATAAAACGCTGGTAAACCGAAAATACCTACTTTCTAAATAAATATACAAGTTTTTTTTACACTAAACAGGCTTTCGTTTGGCCGCAACTCGCCTGATGTGAAGCGGTGATGGGGCTAAGGGTGGTGTATGCTTGCCTAGAAGAAACAAATTCAGTCGAACTTTGAAAAGATTCAGATAATGATCGGGATGATAGGAACAATCTACCGAATCCAGTGATCATCTGGTCCCAGTCCAGTATACTCCATTATTTTTAGGTCGTTCTGGAGCCGAATACCATGAACTCGATCATCGAACTCGAAACGATTGGGACTATTTTTTTCAAAAAATAACAATATTAAAAAACACGAAAGAATAAATTTAATGTTTTTTTTTTAAATAATGAGAACTCACATGCATATGTGTGTGTAAAACGTATCCACGATCGGCAACACATGCGAACGATACCCATTGAAAAATTCATTCATCGATCGATTCTCATTATTTCACAAAAAAAAAAATATTAAATTTATTCTTTCGTGTTTTTTTTTATTGTTATTTTTTGAAAAAAATTGTCCCAATCGTTTCGAGTTCGATGATCGAGTTCATGGTATTCGGCTCCAGAACGACCTAAAAATAATAGTGTAGATCATGAATGTATTCATGGTTTCATCTTGCATCAGTTCCCAGTTGCTATACTGGTAACAGATGATAGATTTGAACACAAAATTGAATTTTCAATATGAATAGGTATAGTTTGATTTAAAAGAGTGTAGTTTCTTGCCCATTCTTCTCCATAGAGATCTACGCTTTGGAATGTGCAACTACAGTACTTTCTCAAGTTATTATGCCTTGTGACTGTGACTGTAGCTCAGCTTCGCTTTTTTTTTTTTACTTTCAAAAGTGCCTGTTTTGGTCTAATTGAGTTTGAGTCAACCATTCGTCATTGTGAACACTGTGACTTTGGGCTGGCCTAACGGAGTATGGTGTTTCAATAACGTAAGAGGTCAGTTTATTCTAGTTTTGTTACCACTGACGTGCAGCCTACAGTACCATTTCTTCCGAAGAAACAAAATCAAATATTTCTGTTGAAAGTTGAAAATAATGTGGAGTTCCTTTTTAGTTTTGCTTTTTAATGTATGTAGAATAGGAATCTCAAAATTCAGATTAAAAAAAAAACAAATATGGTTTAGTATCTTACACAGAGGAAAACACGATACAATATGAAAAGGCGAATATCCAATAGCATTCTGGTCTAACTTTTGCAAGCACATTAGGAATAATGAATAAAAAATAAAATTAAGTAAAACAGGTTATTTTTAGACTGAGTAACACCATTACTATTCTCTAGAGATTGGCGTATGTGACATACAGAATGAAAGAAACACCAACGCCAAAACGGTTGGGGGCCACGTATTCAATATAATTATTATCATTCTGAGTGGGGAAAAATTTTTATGTGCGGGCCCCATAGAAATTTTTCATCGGTAATAATAAAAATAACAGCTTCCTACGAAAGTGCAATACTTATGCAATGCAATACCTTTCCCAAATACACGGTAGGCTAGTATTTAACTGTTAATCAAAAAAATCGTCCTTTGTTACATAAAAAATCCCAATCCTAATAAAAAATACTGATTGCACAGCAAAATATTATTATATAGCAAAAATTTGAGTTCGTGACGCATCGCTATTAATTCAAAAGCGGAGCTGTTTTATGAACGGATATCTAATAATAACTAGCGCACCATAAACTTTGTGATTCATTTTTGTTAAAACAAAGCTTCTATTATTTTAACGCATACGCAATTTATTTAAGTGAAACCGAGCCGAGGTAGACAGAAATAGGAGCCCCGCGCAAGGGGGCTACCCCTTGCGCGGGGCTCCTATTTCTGTCTACAGAGTTGAAAGTTCAAGTCGGGGTGGCACAAGTACCGAGCTCGCTTCGCTCGCTCTTGCATCCTATGTTATCCTTGCCGCAATGCCTTTTTAGAATGAAAACATGTTGCACAAGTATTAAATTAGTACGCTCTGGTAAAGGACATTGCTCTGCGCCCATACATTGTTCGCCCTGGAACCAAGAGCATCTGAAAATTATGTGTTGTATTGTCGATCATTAGTAAACTCCTTTACGATCTTATTTTTATGGCGGACTAGCCGCAGAAAGATATTATATTTTAAAAAAAGTATCAGATTTTGAGGTTATAATCGAACCATAACAACGAATATTAGGTATAGTTATTCATAGCTCCGACTGATTTTTAAGAAACTGAATTCTGGACAATGTCCTTTGATGTGCAATCAGTATTTTTGATGCAAAAAATATTTCATTGATGTAAATAAATTGGCGGGTGATAAGTTTTTTGATGTGTATTTAAAAATAAGTCTTTGTTTAATAATATTGTATCACTTACACATAAATATCATTCCTTGCGGAAAATATGTTTATCACTCTTCTCATTGTAAACAATATCACGAGACCTGTTACTACGGGGTAATCATACGATTTAAATCTTAGATATCCTGTGATTTTTTCATCACCATTCGTAGTTATTACAGTTAAGTGATGTGTCTTGGAGTGATTTGATCTTTAAACAGATCTTACAAGGAAACCATTATCATCGTCACCTAGGAAATGAGTCCCTCCATTGTTGTTTTTATATAGAAAACATTTTGGTGCATTAGTTCGTTTACCTAGACAGTATGGTGTACATTTTTAAGGTCCCGTAACCAAATTACAATTAAGTTTTTAAACTGTCATGGTCACTAACATTATAATTAACACTAGAAACGGGATATTTACCATGTCCACTGAACAGTGGACATGGTAAATATCCCGTTTCTAGTGTTAATTATAAATTACAATTAATACGGTACCATAATGATTTCGATTTTCTGTCTGTCCTTTATGTACGTTCAGACGTCATACAACCATTTTAATAGGAGACTTACTTATCAATTTCTCTTCTCTGTGTGAGCTCACTGTTTTCAGTATAAACACGAAAAGTTGGACACTAGTTGAGGAATGCAAGGGCTAATCTAAGGATTTCAATCCTTAAGTGTTGCCACTTGCAGTCTTGTTTTCACAATACTTTAGTAAGTGCAAATTTATTATATTGCTATATCCCATTCACAACGATACTCGTGGTTAACCTTAGTCTTCATGATAATAGACTGCAATAAAACGGTTTGAGCATTACAGAGCAATGCAATAAAAACAATTGTATCGAATAAACATGTTTGAAGCTTACGTTTAAGGTCAATGCACACTTAGATGCACTGCATAACATCACGCCTGTAATCTCCGAAGGGTTAGGCAGAGGTGTACCTAATAGTACACCCATATTTCACCAGTTATGTAAGTCCTATGTTATAGGGGGCGAGTATATTGCCATCAACCGGGCACAAATCCTGACCCCGTGGCTGCTACTGAGAAATTCCTGATGGAAAAGCCCAATTTGACTTTGCCCGACATTGGAATCGAACCCAGGACCTCATGCTCAACAGTTGCGCTTTAAACCACTAGACCAACGAGGAAGTCCTTTAGAAGCACTGCTAGGGTTCTTAAGCGCCGAACAACACGAACTTAAGGATACTTTTTATAAAACTGATGACTGCGACATACACCTAAAAGTATCGTAACGGTTTCGCCTCAGTTCGGAATCAGCTAGTAAAACTCAGGTATAACCAATCCGGTGCAATTCTTACTTCTAATAACGTGGTAAATGGAACTCAATCACTGCCATCCTCCTCTTTAAACACGGAACTTCTGGAAAAGGGGACGATGTCATAATTTTCCCCATCTGCCCCATTGAAGAGACAGGGTACCTAGGGGCGGATGGGAAAAATTGTTACATCGTCCCCTTTCTTTGTAAGTGTGCTATGAGCTTAAGCGGTGTAATAAAAACAATAGTAACACATAAAACATGTTAGAAGCTAACGTTCAATCAGTTGTGATTATGTTTGTCATCTGGGCTAAATGGTTGCCTCGGATTGTGCCAGCGTTGTGGGTTAGTTAGGTAATTTACGTATGCATTGAGATTCGATTACCTAAGCCAGTTTACAGTGTAATCTTCAATGTATCAATGGCAGTTCTTGATGTCAGTACAATTAACATCACGTAACATCACGTCTGTGAAGGTTAGGCAGAGGTGTCCCTAATTGGCCTAATAGTACATAGACCCACAATTCGCTGGTTATGTTAAAATTCCATGCTATAGGTGGCGAGCTCATTGTCATCAAATGAGCAAAAATCCAAATTACATGGCTGATAATGAGAAATCTCTGCAGGAAAATCCTAATAACACTTTGCCTAACCTGGGAATCGAACCCAGGACCTCATCCAGCAAAAAAACTGAGTAAAAATGAAGTATAGAACTATTAAAAGTAAAGTCAGTTAAAAAACTTGTATCAAGAAGTCTACCAGTCAACAACTTTGGTTTAAAGAGAATAGACAAGAAACTTTCAAATAAAGTTCTATCAAAATCCTAGAAGTATTAATTATGGAAAAGATAATGCCCAATTTTGTATTGGAGTTCGGCTGTTCTTGCGTTTCGACAGAATCATCATTAAAATATAGAAAATGACTTTTAATCTCCCAATTTTTTGTGATGTCGCGCTACGATCACCACGCAAAAGTATCTACAAACTGCTTTATGGTATTATCTTTTGCGTGGGCACCATCTGTTGCCGTCTTTTAGCCATTTCCTTTATATGCAGCAGCTATCTTGGAAATAATAAGAAACATTTCCTTGCCTTTATTTACTGAAACTGTAATGTATTTCTTCATTGTTCTCAGAATACTTGTTCGTTCAGTGAATAACAAAGACAACTATAATATCTTATTGCAAGAAAATAAGACTGAATTTCTCCTAGGAAGGACTTAGTAATTCTTAGATTTTATGGAATTATCAGACTTCTTTTCATATTGACATTTTTCTTTTGCATTTTATTTGTGTAAAAAGATAAAAATGTGAAGGAAGCCTACGAAGATGGTGGAAAAAGGGCAGTGCGTTATAACCGTTAATTTGTTGCAGCCATATTGCGCGTCATCGAACATATATTATCAGATAAGCTATATCTGTGTGGTCCCGCGTGATTACGGCGCGTTCAATTAAAACGAAGACATATTTATTTATTAAAACTTTATGCACATAATATACAAAGGCGGACTTAATGCCCTGGGCATTTTCTACCAGTCTACCCTAGGGTGATGCAGAGACAAAATAGTAGGTGCAATAGTACAGAAAATTACAAAGACTAAAATATAATAATAAATACATAAATATACATACATACAAACAAAATATACAAAGTAAAGAGAGTTAAAATACTTACATAGTTAAGGAAAAACAACAAATTAACTGTGGGACGAGTCTGCCAACCTCTTTTGTAAGTGTTCGCGAGCTTTTACTTTAAAAGTGAACCGACTGGTTGCCGTCCTGATATTCAGAGGGAACTCATTCCAAAGGAAAACCGCGATATATCTAAAGTTACGTTACGAAACTCTCTACAAATTATATCTTTGGAATCGTTAATAAATTAGCTAACAGGTTATGTATGACTCGAATCGGGCCGATCAACATTGCAAGGGAAAAGAAAGGAGAACAAAAAGGGTTTTATTAGCTATTCAAAATCAAAATCAAAATATTTTTATTTCACATAGGCCTACATGGGCACTTATGAAACGTCGACAAAAAGGTGCACGGTTCGGGTTGGTCGTTTCCTATGGAGAAGAACCGGCAAGAAACTCCATGGTTACTCTTTTAAAATGATTAGATTTTACAATATTATCATGTTACAGCATAAGTACCTACTCAAGTATGGGGGGCAGCATAGGCCCGACAATAAGTCGTTGCTTTATACTACACAAGAAAAACGGAAAACAAGATAAGAGGTTAACAAAAGTTAACACACCTCTAGGAATCTACAAGGCCTATACTGTTCACACACTCACAAACAATCGTTAAAAAGAATCTATATAAACGCAAGAAAATATTATAAAAGACTAAATTAAACATGTGACAAAAATGTTGTCATCAGTGCTGCAACTATTCTGAACAAAGGGTGTTTAATTAATGATGTGAAAACCATTGTAAAAAAAAAACATTGTAAAGCAGTATTGCTGTCACACTGCTGGACAAAGGCGTTCTCCCATGTCCTTCCAAGCACCTACGCTCTGTTCTTACGTCGCGCCGCTGTCCTCACAGTTAGCTTGTAACTCATTGGGCCACCTCTTTGGAGGCCAGACTCGACACGCCTTCCATCTCCAGGGACCCATTGTGTAGTGACTCTTGCTCACTTGCTCAGCGGTCACTTTGCATGTAGCTGACGTGGCTCAGCGAAAGGTACTTAGTACATGCCTTGAATACCACGACACGGTTGGCGCAATGGCTGAGCAATTGGCTGCTGCGCTGCGTGTTGTGGGTACTCCTCGCATGGAACAAAATATTTGTACGACCTACAGGTAGTTGTGTCGCGTCTGGTTTGTGTATGTGAGTTTAAATGTTTGTAAACGCAAACACGATTTAGGAGAAATTCCTAGTGTCCGCAACGTTTAAAAAGACAAGTGTGAGTTTAACTCGCGTGGAGAGGGTTCGTAAGTTGTTTTAAATCTAAGATTTCTTTTAGGTTTTCCTGTAATAAAACTGCAATAAGACCTTTACATTATATAATCTGCCGAAATGTAACAATGAATATGGGAGAAGGACCTGGAGGTACGTGTTACCTAACTTGTTGAATAAACTCCCTAAGCAACTAAATAGTAAATTAAAATCAAAGACAACTTTGTAAATAAAACGGCTAGTAAAATATTACATTACAGTGGATCAATACAAAGTTCCTCCAGATCTTTCACAAATAAATAAATAATTTAATCATGTATTTTTAAAACAATATATTGCAAATTTAAACAAGCGAGACGCCTCACTCGCACATAATCTTTCAGATTAAGATTAAGCGATGTGGGTTTAACCAAAAATAATGTTGTTTTTTTTTAAATAAAAAGTTTTTAATTTTTTTTTTGCAAAGGTCAATTTTTTGTATTTTTTCAAAATTTTCGGCCCTGTAGTTCCGGACTAAATTGGCTGTGATAGACGAACAGACAGACACGCGAGTAATCCTCTAAGGGTTCCGTTGTTATTCCTTTTAAGGTACGAAACCCTAAAATAAATTTAGTCTCTTTCATCTTCAAACGTTTGAAAAAATCAGAAGGATTTTTTAAATGTATTTTTTTTTTTTTTGGAAGGGCATCTCGCAGTTCAACTTAGGAGGTTGGCTACTGCTTAACCGGGCAATTCCTGTGGATGCCTTGGATGTAAGGCCTTCAGCCAGGGGCGTGAAAACTAAACTTAAAAACTAAGCGACCACTCGGTAAAGGCACCCTCTGTGGGGTACGAGCCTCCGTTTAGGGCGTCGCTGGGGAGGGCAGCAAGGGGACAGGCTGGATCTGGTTTTTAAATTATTTAGGGGCTAATTTAAAGCTATTGGCTCAGCGTCGCGGGCTGGCTCTGGCAAGTGACAGGGGGACATTTTAAATGTAATTAGCGCTGACCGAATTTATTTGAATTTCAGGTGCAAGCTGGCTTCAAAGTGTATTGTTCTACACGCACGAAGACAACAATGTAGTTTGTCCACATAATCCAGTACCAACCAACTGATCCGAAGCATCTGTTACACGAACATAGTAAGTAAAATCCAGTAATTTACCACGAAAGTTATAACGGAAGCTGTGATAAAATGATTTTACGACGCACTGACTTACGCCTGTTTTATTGAACTGCAATGTAAATGGACACAGAAGGTGTAGTTCGAACAGTGCTCAGAAATGAGTAGATATATGGTGAGGAAGCAGTTACTGAGTTGTGGAGGACAAATAGGCAGTCGCTCCATGTTAAATACAATTATTCATCTGCATCCAGTATCACTGGAAGCTGACATCAAGATTCTTAATCAAAAGCTACGCATACGACGATGGCAAGATCACGCAACGATAATGAAAAAAACTAAAGGCGCTGAATCCATAATACCATTGAAAAAAATAATTTTGACGTATTTAATTCCAAAAGTCGGTTTAGTCTGTTTGTGGATGCCCAGATGTGCAAGTAAATTACTAGTTTTAAAAATCATTGATTTCGATGTTCTAAACATATAAAACGTTTATGAAGACTTAGACGAATTGGCTGGTTTAATAATAATTGAATGTGGTACTCCCGACCAGGCCATGGGCCACTTGCTGGAGAGACCAGTGTCCCTACAGCTGCACTTAAGAGGACTGAACAGGAATAGGCGCCGCGATTAACGTGACCACATGCTGGGCTCAAAAATTTTACATGTCGTACCATCGATATTAAAGAAGAAAAATAATTTGTATTATAATGATGTTGTCGAAATAAAAGAGAACTGTTTGTTTTTTGTTTTTTTTTTTGTGTGAAATTACAAAAACTAAAAATAGAATGCGTGTACGATTTAGGTACGAAAAAATTCTAGGCTTTCATTTGCTTGGCTTGTGCGATCATTGCGCAAGTTGTCATGAACATTGGACTGTTGCGCGTTATGTTGAATACGCTGACAACGCACCGGACGTCCGCGGAACTGCTGACGTTGTTCACCTGAGTTTTTACCTCGATTAACGCTGCTTAAAGTTCTTTGACCTGTGCTATTTTCATTATTTTTATCATAATTATGGTTATACGTTTTATTTCTGTTGTAAAATTGTCTATTTCCCCGGCCTCGAGAGCCTCTAAAGCTACCTCGTCTATAATTTTGGTTAGCCCTAAATTGCATAACCTGATCTTGTGGCTGGACTGACAGGGATTGTTCATCTACCGCAGCCGTTATAGCTTCAGGCAATGATGCAAACTGACGTGAGGCAATGATAGTGCTGAGCCGCTTATCAGCCAACCCATCACTAAACCGTTTAATTGCAGTCTTCTCATTGAGTGGACGCAAAACCTCATATGCATCACGCTTATCGTTAGCCTGCGCAATCGTGAGATTGACAAATAACTCTTCGATCTCCGTACCGAATTTTTCTATACTTCTACGGCCTTGAGTCGCCGTAAGCAATTGACTTTGTAAAGCTACATATGATTTCTTCGGTAATAAATAAACACGAATATCTTCTACCAAACTTTCTACATCTGTGTAGTTAGTTTTAAGTCGCAATTTTGCACTAGGCGAGAGACGCGTTTTTAACACAAACTGTATTAATTGACTTTTACTGGCTTCATTAATAAGCGAACTATAAAGTAAGATACCATCTATAAGCTGATTTGTCACCTGCTCCTGACCATTCAACACTGGCAACAGGGAAATTGCAGTTTTAATATCAAATGCGTCAGCCATTTTTGTAAGACAATCAGTATATTCGTATTCTATTAAATCTTTAGACCTAGTTTGACAACTACTATCTACTAAAGAAAGTGAACTTTTTATTTTCTGATAATTTGATTGAGTTTCATTAATTAATGTGTGGAAAACCTCACGAGCATCTTTGCTTAACTTGCGATCTATAACTTCTTGGTTCAACTGAGTCAAAATACAATCCAATTTACTATACTCTTTTTCTGCTTCTTCTAGCTTCTTTAAAGCTAAATCTTTTCTACGCCTATCTGGACCTAGTTTTACTAAATATTCTCTTAGATATTTTAATCTAGCGTGCACATCTTGTAATTGTTGGGACATTCCTAATCTCCAGAACAAAATATAAAAAAATGTATGATCCAGTTACAATAACATGAAATATAGTAGAATATATAAAAAATGTTAGCGTTGCAAAACTTACATTACAGTAGTTACTTATTTTACTGACAACGATTATGTAGGTCACGACGTCTCACGTGGCTTGGACGAATGAACTCCTCAGCACTGGTCTGGAACTGACTCCCAGCTGCTCCACATCGGACCCGTACAATTCAACTCCCAGCGCCCTGCATATCCTCTCATCACAAGGCTTGAGCATTCTCCCAGCACCCGGCAGCAACGTTCCTTTTCTGTCTTCTTAATTAATGATTTCACCCCTTCAAACTAATTCTTCTGTTGGGATTCTGATTCTTCTATATATTTTTAAAATCTTCTTCGCTTCCTTTCTTCTAATTTCCGTCTTCACAAACTTCAACTTTTATCGGTATATCTTCATAATTTATTTGACTCGTCCGCAGTCTTTCTTATTGCGTAGATTGCAAAATTTTAATTGCTGGCTAAGGGTCGCCATGTATTATAATGATGTTGTCGAAATAAAAGAGAACTGTTTAGTTCCACGATTCGTATAATAATGTCAATAATTAGTGTGTGCAGTTACATATATAAGGTTAGGTGAGCTGCACACTACAAATTGATGACAAAAGGATAGTTTACTGACGTATCTAAACTACATGTACAGCAGTGATACATAGATACTTGATGATATAGCTGTACAAAAATAAATAGAATACCTATCATAACAGTCGTTTCTTGGTCCGACATGATTAACTCATGTAACCTCTTTGAACTAAAAACTTTGGACTTTTTACAATTTTTTTACAGACTGGCACCCTACAAAGGTTTAATTAAAAACAGTTTTTTTTTTACAACTGAACCGTCGCTGCCGTCTCCTATTTTAGGCTTTATTCTTTACTCTTCTCCTCTGTATGTTTGTCTATAAATTTTCCTAGAATTTGGTTCTTTAAGAAGAGCGTAGGCGTAGTTTTACGAAGTGTTATTTGATTGAGAAATTAAGCTAAAGTGCCTTTGTAAGTTTCTCACTTAGAAAATACCTGGAACCTACTGGAATTTTTGTTATTCTTAGCGTTCTAAGAGTTATAATTTGTTGATTGAGAGGAAAACTTGAGGGTTTTATAATTGACAGTAAGTTTCTTGAAGAGCTTTGAATAGAAACTTCGAACAGTCACTTCAAAATAACAGTGAAAATGAACACAGATGTTGACGGATGATTGAGAAGTGTAAAAGACGATATGCTGCATCAACCGCAATTGAGATAAGGCCAGGGCATGTTGATCAGTTATAAGGTCATCATGCTGGCCCTTTTGCAAACTAAGTGTCCTCTCCCGGCGTTTCTTGGTCATATTAATAAAAATAACCAATAGATCTTGTTGTCTTTAAAGAAGACCTTTCGCCTTCTACGAAAAAAGATGAATGTCAAATCAATGACCTAACATTGCAGTGCCCAAAAAGTGTCCAAGTCATACGTACAACATCAATTTTCACTTACCAAGAGCAGAAATTTTATGTCTATCAACCCTCTTATATCAAGAGGCGTGAACCAGCGGACAAAAATATACATAAAACTTTTATGTTCGGACCAAAATTCAATAATAATGTTTTCAGCGAATTGTGCATAAGCAAATGGATTGGTTGCGGGGATCCGCTGGATGCCAGACGCACGGGACCGGTCGATGTGCGAAACTTGGGGGAGGCCTATGTCCAGCAGTGAACGTCATTCGGCTGAAATGTTGATGATGATGAAATGGATTGGTCTAGGAGTTTTTATGATGACGCGTGCACTCCGCACGCTCAACCTCATAGCGAGTGAGATGGACTTATTCTGTTGTTATAGTTATTAGTTCTAAGTAACAATTAAGTTAAGTTAAGTATTATGTTTAGCAATTAAATTAGGTTAAGGCGCATTTACCGCATTAGTTACCTGTAATGGTAGATGTAAGTTGATAAATAAATAAATGATAAAGTACGTTTACGGTAGGTTAATAGTGCGATGCAACTCGGTAACGTATAGGACTAAAACAAATAAAATCGTTTTACTATATCTATCTTATGGAGGAGCTTTGTTTACATTTTTTGATAAACGTGTAGATATATATTTCTTTTTATTTGAGTTCGAGGTACTTTATTTCGTTAACGATATGATAAATATTAATATATTTAATTTGAAGAAAATATTTATCAAGTATTTGTAAGGTTCCGTTTAAACTATAAATTGCCTGTAACTACGTCGGTCTTCTGAAAGAAAATCATAATGTCAAAAGTAAATTTGACCTCTAAGGTCAAGTTTTCTTTTAAAGTCTGGGGTTCCAGACATAATTTATGAACCGATAAAAAATGAGCAAACGATGTAAAGTGACGGTCTAGACTTGCCTTTTAATGTAAAGATTTAGTAGCATGGCACTTTATACAGTCTTGTTTTGACAGATGATAAAAGGCAGTAACTCATGACGTTATGAAAAAATACGTTGCAAGTACCATACATTACTACCCTGTAGGCATTGAACTTTTGTAGGAAACAGCATATTTTTTTTAATTACCGATGAAAAATTTATACTTTACTTTATAATTGTAAATAATAATTATTTAAAATTATATTTTGCCCGCGGCTTCGCTCGCGTTAATTTAAAAATTTGTCAGTTAAACTCTTAACACACTACTAAAGTTTTTATAATAATATAATCAATCATTATTCGAAAGACACGTGATGTCATCTGCTATCATAAGAACATTATTGTTGTTTTCCTTTGGAACAGTACTTTTTTTCGGGATGAAAGGTTATGTCCGTTTCTGTACACCTGACAACGTTTATGCAAAATGTCAGGATGATCGGTTTAGTGGTTTAGGCGTGAAAAGGTAACAAACAAACAAAAAAAATTACTTTCGCATTTATAATTTAAGTTAGGAGTAGGATGATGTACTGAACTCGTGGTAGCCGCTTCTGCGACGATTTCCCTTTTATCCTGTATGGGATAACCACCGTAAGACCAGAAACCAACACACAAAATGACAGACTGTAGAAACATTTATATGACGGGAAGTCAAAAATGAAGAACAGCAAAAGTCAGTTTTAGATAGTAAGAGAAAATGAATAATCATCTTTGTTATTTCTACATAGTTTGAAGAAGTACACACAGACACAGCAAGTCATACATTTCCAATATAACATGACCTCGCTTTGTATATATTTCCGTTCAATGAGAAGCCCGCATAAACTGATTTGTGTAGCTTGATTGGTAGTTGTATTATAATATATTAGTCTATGGGTAGTTGTGCGGAACCATATAGGGACTTATAGAGGTATTTCTACGCAGGCAAATAATAAAAATAAAAAACCATCGGGACACAGCTCAAATGGCAGGCTACATCATAAATCAATTTACGTAGATCTTCCATGTCGAAAGCACTTTATAAAATAATAGGACTGACATATTCGCCTAGTCAGCCTGAAATAGGTAGACTCAGATATTATTGAAGAGAAAAATCTGAGTAAAAATGTGTGTTATCATCTGAATATTTAGGCAAAAATGGCATTTATGTTGGAAAGGAATTTGTCTTAATTTATGCCGTTAAATTCTGGGAGAAAAAATGCAAACCGAGAGCGTATGAGAGATCCTAGGCGGTTAGCTAGTACAGTTTTTTACTATAATAAGTTATTCTGCATCGTTGGTCTAGTGGTCGCAAGCTCGACTGCTGAGCATGAGGTCCTGGGTTCGATTCCCTGGTCGGGTAAAGTGTTATTAAGTTTTTTCAATACGAATTTCTCAGTAGCAGCCACGGAGTCTGGCTTTGCGCCCGGTTGGTTTGTTATTACATGGGACATAAACATAACTGGGGAAATGTGGGGGTGTACTATTACTACACGTCTGCCTAACCCTTCGGGATTACAGGCGTAAAGTTATTTTATGTTACCCTGTTAAAGTAATGCACATCAATGATAACACTATGAAATTATACTTCTTTCCCCTTACTACCATTTCCGCTCTTTCAATGTCAATCTGCTACGTTTATGGTTAACTATTCCTGTAGTTCACACTGACATAGGTCTATTTCATCTTTTCATGTATACCTGGGCGGGGTGATAAGTCTGGTAAAAATCTATTTTGGAATAAAATTATCGCAAATTGCATGTAACTTCCTTGTTCACAACTCTTTTGACGGACTATATTTAAATTTTCAGCCACTACCGCCGGTTAGTTTTTTTTTTGAGAGCCATTAAATAAAAACAGTTAAACGCATTTTCGCAAAGATTGAGAAAAGTGAATTTCGAGTGTTGAGTGAACATTATTTTTTGCGCAAAAAACTATTACGGAAACAAAACAAAAGCTTGATAAATATTATGGGGTTTCTGCTCCGTCGATTAAAATGATTCATACATGGTTTACGGATTTTCGGTGTGGTCGTACAAGCACAAGTAATGTTGAACGCCCAGGACGCCCAGTTGAGGTCACTACTCCAGAGATGATCGCTGAAATCCATGACATAATGTTGAACGACCAAAGAGTAAAAGTGAGCGAGATAGTCGAGATAGTAGGCATCTCAGACGAATGTGTGCGCAATATCTTACACCAACATTTAGACATGAAAAAGCTTTCCGCGCGATGGGTGCCGCGTTTACTGACTATTGATCAAAAACGCATGCGAGATACCACTTCGAAGGCAGGTTTGGCGTTGTTACAACGGAATAAACTTGATTTTTTGCGTCGTTATATAACGGTAGACGGAACGTGGATCCACCACCATACACCAGAAACCAAGGAACATTCGAAACAATGGATTGCTAGGGGCGAACCAGCTCCGAAGAAGGCCAAAGCAATTTTATCGGCCAATAAGGTGATGGCTACAGTTTTCTGGGATGCACGTGGGGTAATCCATATTGACTACCTAGAGAAGGGTAAAACGATCAATGGAGAATATTATGCCAATTTATTGGACCAATTTAACCAAATTTTACCTGAAAAACGACCGCATTTGGCTAAGAAGAAAATCCTCTTCCACCAAGACAACGCACGAGTGCACACCTGCGCGATTGCCATGGCCAAATTACATGAGTTGCGATATGAGTTGCTATCTCACCCACCATATTCGCCAGATTTGGCCCCTTGCGACTATTTTCTGTTTCAGAATTTAAAAAAATGGTTCGGCGGAAAGAGATTTAGCTCCAACGAGGAGATCATGCTCGAAACCAATGCCTATTTCGAAGGGTTGCCTTAGTCGTACTTTACGGAAGGGATCGAAAAGTTTGAGAAACGCTGGATGAAGTGCATTGAGTTAGATGGAAATTACGTTGAAAAATAAATCATAATTTATAAATAATGTTGTCTCCTTGTTTCATTTTTACCAGACTTATCACTCCGCCCTCGTATGATGGACCAAAACTAGCGCAATATCTACTTTTTTGTTCATTTGTACCTTTGAACGGTGTCCGTATATTTTTTACAATTTTTTGTTTCATACCTAAATTTGCTTGGAAGACTAAAGCACCGTGCTCATTATCCATTTAGTTTTTGAGGCCACCACAAGAATAAATATAAATGGAAGTTTTTATTTCCTTTATTTATTTCTGTACACATTAATTACATATTTCAATCTCACCTGCCTAGCCTTTTCCCGGATGCAGCTGAATACTAGTATTTTACATGGAGCGACTGCCTATCTGACCTCCACAACCCAGTTAGCGCTAGGTAATACGATACCTCTTGGTAAGACTAGTTGTCATACTTTCGGGTCGCTGACTACCTGTGACGGCTGTCCAAGATCTACAAATGACAGCCGGGACCAACGGATTAACGTGCATTCCGAGGCACGGAGGAAACTCGGTATGTAATGGGTGGTCACCCATCCACGGACCAACCTAAGTAAGCACGGCTTAACCTAAAGATCGACCCGAGCGGCTGTTATTGTTTAGCCACGAGCTCCTTTATTACATATTACAATTTAAAATAATATTATTAAAAATGTTTAAAAAATTTGCCCATTGGTATCGAGAACAGGGTCCAAGTTACGGGCAGCCAGGGCTTCAGAGAGAGGAATCTCCTAACAATTTGAGTTGGCTCTCGGCCACCGTAGGCGCGGACCTGTGAACGGTGAGTAGTGGGCTAGCTCGCCGTCCGTCCGTCTTATGATGACAGGCCGTGTCGACGGCGCGTTCGTGTTCCACGCGCGCCTCAAAGAGATGTCAGCAAACATGAGGGGCCCGCATGGGCCGATGCCTGCCAGGGCTGCGGGACTGTTCGAAAGAGTTACCGCGGCCCTGGAACATAAAAGGCAAAAGAAGGAACATGGATGGTTTTTAGTCAGTAAAAGACTGACACTCCCTTCCGCTCCGCCCAGAGTGGGAGGAGTCATTAATTGATTTCCCATCCCTAAAAAAGGGACAAATGCCCAAGTGTATCAAACGACATTTTTCCATACAATTACGAAGAAATAAAATAACAGAACGATAAGTTTTTTTTTTCATTAATCATTAATAAACTATGATTTAATTTGCTTTTTCGAATCGTATCAATTTTTCTATTGTTAAGACGAGCGTTAGCGATAGCATTAAAAAAAAAAATAGATAAATTTACAGTTCACTTTCGACCACTAGGCGTACTGTCTTAACCCTAGATTCATAAACATACGTCTCGCATACACCCATAAGTAGTAAAACACTCGCAGCGCGCAGCGCGAAAGAGATAGAAATACGTGCCTCTCAGTACCTTCATAAAACGACGAGAGCTCAGTACGGCGCCAGCAGTTTTGGCGCGTAAACGTATAGTTTTGGATATACCGAGCACGAGGTGTCTGAGATACGTGTGTTTATGATTAGTGTAACAACTTTATATATTGGACGGTTTTACTATTTTCCTTATAAAACGAAAGAACGCACAGATTTTTTTTTAAAAAGGTATGTATTTATTCTATTATATTTTACGAAAGTAGTTGTTAGTATGAAACAATGTTATCTATTGCCGTTGTTATAATTTTACTAATTAAACTGTTTTACTATGTATCAATTCGTAGTTATACTTATTTTTTATTATTAATCAAATATTTATTGTGTGTTATTGTTTTCCAGCATGGCTTTTTTGAAAGACCATGAAATTGGTGCAATATTATCGCGAGTGGATAACGAGGAATGATGATAAGATGATAGAGCCTTGGTTACGAAGGCGACGCGAAACACCAACTTTGAGGCGATGCCTAAAACGGAACATCGATGCTATTTTAGGTGATACTTTGCCTGATGCACCAGTCAACCCCGAAAATCAATCCAGAAAATTATGCAACTTTTGCTGTTATAAAAAACAACGTGTGACTAGATTTATCTGCACGTCCTGCAAACGTTACATGTGTATAGAACATCGTGGTAGTTTGTGCCTAGAATGCACGGATTGATATTTTTTAAATGTTTTTTATGTTTTAATTCTTAATAAAAGTTCATTCAAATTAACCATTGTTTTTTTTTTGCAATATTTCCTATAATAATTACATTAGGTGACATTAAAAGTAAGGTGTATCAGAGACGTATGTTTATGAACTATGTAACCAAAAATATAGTTTATGAATCTAGGGTTAATAAAAGTATTGAACGAATTTAAAATGGGGACATTTAGGAATTAGGCTAATTTCTATTTCAATTTGATGGCTTTGTCTCTGTTAATGTAGATTACGGTAATCTCTAATTACTTATTTCCGAACTTTGTACAATAAACACAGTTTACTTGGAAAGTTGGTAAGAACATTCAACAAAACAGCTTTTAGTAAATTCGAGTTAAACAGGATTATTGTAATTAACAGGAACAGTTTATTTATAATTTCTCCTTAAACTAAAACATCTAATTAAGACTACACTTCTCCTAGTTTTTTGTATCGATGGCAATCTAAATTGTGTCGGACCAGAACTAAACTACGAGTCGGACACCTTCACAAGAATTCATCACTGACTACAATTTTACTAGTGTTATTCGAATTTGATTGCGAAGCCAGTACCAGAAAAAACATTATAACTATCATGACATCTCGCATTTTTTTTTTTTGGTATGGGCAATCATCAAGTATTGATGTAATTTTGTGGTTGTAAGCTACTTTTACACTCGCCAGTCCACTTATACCGAAAACCGGTTTGTAGCAGAATCTGGAATTGTAGGAAATTCGCATGATTCCAGTGAAATCCATCCAGCCATCAGGAATTTATCGGTAGCAGCTCGGAGTACGGACTTTGGTGGCAATAGGCTCACTCTCGACCACATAAGATTTAAAGATAATGATGATGATGATGATATAACTGCACATGCTCCGAATTTATTAGCAGCACAACCGTGTTCTAGCAAGATTTTTATTTATTTGAGAACGAATAAGTTTCATTTTTGCAGCAGAAATGAATGGTTTGTAAATGAGTTTCAAATATTATTTTCTGCTCCATAAAATGGCTTCTCGGGAAAACTAAAAAACTAAATGCTATTGAAAATCACAATGCCATTGTCCTTTAAAAAAAATTGCTTCTTTTTCTTACTACTAGGTATACTTATTTAAATGTTAAAGTTAGTGAGGATGTTTGTAACTCTTTCAAATAAAAACTTTTTTTGGCACTCATATAGTTTATTACCTAGACAACAAATAGCATACTTTTTATTCCAGGACTATAGGACCGCGTGGCATAATTACCGAACTCCACGCTGGCGACGCCGCTGACATAAGCTAGTAAGTCATATTTTCGTAAAATGTATAAAGAGGGATCTACACGCTCGTTCAGACGACTTGCGTATTGTGAGTCACAACACGCAAGTCGTCTGAACGAGCGTGTAGCATCGTGATCCTATAGGAGCATGTAGCGTATAGGAGCTATTTACCGGAGCTATTTATTGAATGCAAAAAATTGCTTAGAGTGGGGATTATGGCCAATAAAGCCTCATTCACGGTCTTTGGCGTTCTAAATTGCGTCAAAAGTCGCTTCAAGCGCAAGCGACTTTGACTTTGACCTGTAGCTGGTGGTTAGTTAAGAGGTGAGCTAAGGTATAGCGAAAGAACTTATTTATTTACAAGTGCGTTATAAAATGCTGCAATTGCTTTTATATTAAACTAGCGACCCGCCCCGGCTTCGCACGGGTGCATGTATTATACACATATACCTTTCTCTTGAATCACTCTATCTATTAAAAAAAACCGCATCAAAATCCGTTGCGTAGTTTTAAAGATTTAAGTAAACATAGGGATATAGGGACAGAGAAAGCGACTTTGTTTTATACTATGTAGTGATTTGTAAAACCTGATGCCCGTCGAAGAACGAAACCCAGACTTCTGTATGATCGATTCATCTTCTGTTTGTGTTCTTCTGTTGTTTTGTTCTGTATGATGACTTATGGACTTCTTCTTTCTTCATCGTGTGGTTAGTGCCTAACCTGGTGTCAGAGTTTCTATACCGCCCATGGGCGTCTGACTTGGCTTTACATGGCGTCGAGAAATATCTCTCCAGCATGCTAGTTTCCTCACGATAATTTCTTTCACCGAAACAACTTATGGACTGAAAATAATGAATTCCGAGTACTCGTCAGTCGAATATCTCGAATTGAGCTTAAAGTAAGGTTTTATATCGTTAGCATTTTATTAGAACTGAAGCACAACATAAATTAAAACGCCAGTTTTCATAGTTCTTCTTGTATTTTATTTCATCAATATTTTATTTCATCAATTAATTAACATTTCTCTCGTTTATACACGTGCCAGTCTGGAATAAAAAGATAATATTATTAGTGTTGGCACTCTTATAATATAACAGCAAGGTTCGTAATTTTTGCCAAAAAATCCTGTTAGGCACACGAGTAATCTATACATGTTTACAAATAAATAAAATAGTAGTGTCTGTTTGGGATTTAAAAAAAATACAGCTTTTACTGAAAGTATATGAAAGCAGACATAATACATAAAAAAATCTAAATTTTAGTTTGTATGCTTTTCTGTCTGTTTGTTCCGGCTAATCTCCGAAATGGGTGGACCAATTTTGACGGGACTTTCACTAGCAGATAGCTGATGTTATAAGGAGTAACTTTAGCTAACTAGCTAGCTAACTTTAGCTGGCTTTTATTTTAGAAATAGGACTATTTTAGAAAAAGGTTTCATGCAAAAAAATAAAACCCATGATATCGATAACAAAATTCGATTCAAATAGGGAAGTCATGTTATTATAAAGGAAATCGTGGCTAAATAATAATAGCCGCTCGATCTTCAGGTTAAGCCGCGCTGGCCTAGGTTGGTCCGAGGATGGGTGACCACCGACATACCGAGTTTCCTGCATATCTCGGACAGCACGTAAATCCGTTGATCCCAGCTGTCTTTTGTAGATCTTTAACAGTCGTTACAAGTACTCAGTGGCCCGAAAGTCTGACAATTAGTCTTACCAAGGGGTATCGCGTTACCCAGTACTAACTGGGATGTGGAGGTCAGATAGGTAGTCACTCCAGGTAAAATACTGGTTATCGCTGCATCCGGTTAGACTAGAAGCCGGCCCTTACATAGTTCGGAAAAGACTAGGCAGATGATGATGACGACATAATTTGACATAATCCTAGAACCAAAAATTCGAAGACTTGTAACATATACCAACCTACGACGAGTGGAGGCTTGTATCTCGGCTGTGGGCAAATTAACAGCTGAATTCGACTATGCTACACGAATAGTTATTTTAGCATTAGTTGACAGAAATTAAAATGTTATACTCTCTATGCTCTCTATACACAGGTTCACTGGAACAACAGAACAACAACAACAACAACAGAACTGGAATAACACAACCCACGAATGCCCCTCAAATTAAAGGAGAAAATATACAAGTCCGTGATTAGACCGGTCGTACTGTATGGATCGGAATGCTAGGCTGTGAAGAAGATGGTTGAAAAAAAAGTGGCACGTAGTGGAGATAAGAATGTTGAGGTGGATGTATAGTATGACAAGAATAGATAAAGTGAGGAATGAGTGTAAAGTAAGGGATGAGAAGAGGTTAAAAGTTGCGCTAGTTACAGAAAAGTTGAAAGGGAATCGACTGTCTTGGTATAGGCATGTGTTGAGGAGAGACGAATTGCATGTAACTAAAAGAGCAATGAATATACATGTCCAAAGATCGAGAGGGAGAGGAAAACCCAGGAAACGATGGATGAATTGTGTGAGGACTGATATGAAAGAAAATGATAGCGTGGCAGAGGAGAATGGAAGAAGAAAACGTGTTGCGCCGATCCCAAGTAATATGGGACAAGGGCAGTATGACGACGATGCTGTCTATGTTCTCTAGCCTTTTGCCCGCGGCTTCGCCCATGTGGAGAACAGAAAGTACCCCACGAGAACACAGTACCAGTGTAAAAAGTTTCCTATGTTGTAACCCAGGACATTGTGTAACTTTTTGCCAAAACTCTTTCAGCCGCTAAGTCTTTAAAAGGTTAAGTAGTGTTTGTGATGTATTAGTATTAAGGTAGACAGAAGTTATAATTAACACTAGAAACGGGATATTTACCATGTCCACTGTTTGTTTTGAGTTCCCGATATTTCGGCACTGTTGCAAGCACCATGATCACGGATAAACTGAAGTTATTGCGGGAGGGTGTTTATGAGCAGACAAATCGGTCTACCCTCTTTCTTGTTCGTTTTTTGCACTCAGTAGTAACAGTAACAGTGGCAGTGTAGTAACAGTGTGTCAGTAGGAGTAGTCACTTCAGTTTATCCGTGATCATGGTGCTTGCAACAGCGCCGAAATATCGGGAACTCAAAACAAACAGTGGACATGGTAAATGTCCCGTTTCTAGTGTTAATTATAATGTTAGTGACCATGACAGTTTAAAAACTTAGACAGAAGTTATAGTTAAGAACTATATAATTATTAAGAATATATAAGGTAGGGGCTAAAATGTAGCCGAGCGCTCGGGCTCATTGTGTGTGTCAGTCAGAATAATACAACCGTGATCAGCTGTTTTATTCCTGGACTCCGTATCCCGACATCCCGGTGTGCTCCAAACACTGCAGTGTCGACGACGACTTTACAAACCTTCGTATGTGTTGTTTTTGTGAGCGTGTTACCACAAACTATTGAAATAACTATCCGCAAAATCGGAGAGTTCAAAGTGCAATCGGATTATTGGAAATTGTACGTGGAGCGTCTTGAAAATTATTTAGTGGTCAACGATATCAAGGATGATTTGCGTGTGGAAACGTTGATAACGGTTATGGGAACGGAAAGTTAGAATTGTTGGTTTTGTGCACGCCGCATAAACTGAGCAAAAATACAGTTGAATATGTAACGGCTATCATGGAAAAACACCTGCAGCCAAAACCGAGTGCGTTAGCCGAGTGATTCAAATTTCATCTACGGAAACAAAACGTGAACAAAAGTATAGCAGAATATAATCTATGGCAGTACTGAAAAAAAATTCTGAATCTTGTGAGTTTGAAACAAACACTTCAGTGTTATTGTTACATTAATAAATTTAGTATGGCATCAATAGTTCAAAGACAAAGAGAAAAAATAAAAAAGTCCTAATGCTCTTTGTTCAATCTTATTTTCTTTGGCATCCAGCCAGGCAGAAAGGTAGGCTGAGACATCGCCATCCTTGACTATGAAATTATGTATATCTGCCCGATTAGTACTTAATCCTAACATTTTTCTTGCTTATTGCCAGCGTAGCATTCACTTTAGTTACTTGCTTTACAAATAGGGTTTAATTTCACATTTATTTACTTTCAGCCACCAAAGCCACGTGAATTTATTGTGATTAAAATCATCATTATCTGCCTAGCCTTTCCCAACAATTTTGGAATCGGCTTCCAGTCTTACCGAATGCAGCTGAATACCAGTATTTTACATGGAGCGACTACCCATTTGACCTCCACAACCCAGAGTACTACCCTAACCTACTGGGTACCTACCTAATACCCCTTGGTAAGATTGGTTGTCAGACTTTCGGGCCACAGACTACCTGTAACGACTGTCAAAGATCTTCAAATGATAAACGGTTTAACGTGTTTATCGAGGCACGGACGAAA
Source organism: Eurois occulta (assembly GCA_950022335.1). Classification (NCBI taxonomy): domain Eukaryota; kingdom Metazoa; phylum Arthropoda; class Insecta; order Lepidoptera; family Noctuidae; genus Eurois; species Eurois occulta. The sequence goes on from OX465499.1 coordinate 7,317,175, forward strand.
CTTGGTATGTAATGATGGTAACCCATCCACAGACCGACCTTGGCAAACGCGGGTTAACCTTAAAGATCGACCCGCGCAACTGTGAGTGTTTAGCCAGAAGCTCCCTTATTTATTTGTTTTGGTTAAAATATCTTCCATTTTATTAGTTTCATTAAAGTTTGACTTCAGAAAGTGACTTTCTGAAGTCAAACTTTTCTGACGTATAATTGAAACTTATAATAGGTCTAAGTCCCATGTGGTGGCGAGTCTATTGCTATCAATCGGACACAAAACCAGACTCCGTGGCGACTACTAAAAACTCAGGACGTTTTAACCCGTGAGAAGGCGCGCTATGAGCAATTTGCTCACACAAAAATCGAATTCAAAATTTTTTTGTCTTTCCCATGCCACACCAATTCAAGCACTTAAGTACCTTCCTAAATATTCACGCCCTCTTCCCTGACGCAATTCTCGATCCGCTCAGTGGCGTTGCGACCGCGCAGCAAGGCGTTTGTGGAAGCCGTGTACCAACGTGCGGCAATTTGCTCATCACGCGCCCATCCATTACTTTGCACCGAACATGTAAAATACATGTGTTCAGTGTGTTTCGAGAGGCACATTAGTGTAGATTTAATGGATGAATAACACTTTTTAGTTTTTGTTATGTAACATTTTTTATTGTGATTTTTATGAAACGTGCCAAAAAAATTAATTAATACTAGGTTGTTTTGTTATTTGCGTTAGAAGTTGCTATTATGTTTAATAGTTTTGATTAAAATACTTGTTTTCTTACTTACTAAACCTTGTGTTATTTATTTAAATACAGTATAAGCCAATAAATATAGAAACATTTATGATAGTGTGAGCAATTTGCTCGCACGCGCCTACTCGTGTAAGAAAATTAAGCGCGCCTTCTCACGGGTTAATAATAATACGACCGAACCAAGCCGCGATAAAAGCTTGTCTTTTAACGAGGATAATGATATTAATGTGTCCTTATTAAGCCCTCAAAAAATCCTTTTAACTTCGCAGTCAATTAAAATACATCTTTTCTGGTCACCAAGTTTTCTATTAGAATTAGACAAAAATTATTACGTAGGGAGCACTTTAAATTATAATTGCCCAGTAAAAAAAAATCAATCTATACAAGTAAATAAAATTGAAGTGTCTGTTTGTAATATTAAAATAAGCGCTTTTTACTACTATATGTATGAATGTATAAACGGTACATATCCCAAAATAAGATTTTTTACAATTTTTGTCTGTCTGTCTGTCTGTTTGTTCCAGCTAATCTCTAGAACGACGGGACCGATTTTGACGGGACTTTCACTGGCAGATAGCTGTGTAATAAGGAGTAACTTAGGCTACTTCTATTTTACCAAAAATAATCAGAATTCCGTGCAAAAAAATTCAAACCCTTGAAATTTTGATGATGAGCTGATGTTATAAGGTCTAACAAAGGACTTTTATTTTAGAAACATAATTAGGGTTCCGGGCAAAAAAATAAAACCCTAGAAATTCATAACAAAATTCGATTAAAAAAGGGGAGGCATATTTTTATAATAATTTCACGCGAACGTAGAAAGAAATTATTGTTTAAAAAAACTAAAAAAGAAACAGGTTTTGGAGCGACGTTATTTTATTTCTCGTATTATTCTCAACAAACCCTTTCATTTGAAAACCATATCATGGAAATGCATAAAAAATAACTAGTCCGCCATCTTTGGGAGTCCTCCAAATTGGATTTGAGAATGACGTCAATTAGCCAACCATGCATTGTCATCCAAACTAAACTTGTACGCAGAATTTCATCTCAATCGAAAACCGGGAAGTGAGTCAAATTTAACTTCTACAATTGTTTTACATTGTTACTGTAGTTACAGGTGAAACTAATAAAAGTGTGTTAAAGATATTTTATGTACCTACTAATTGGTAATCTATAGATATTTGTTATTTTGTATTGTTGTAACATCAAACTGTAATAAAATATAATGAAAGCCAATTTATGAAAAACATGGCCGCCTAAGGCAATAGCTTCATTTAAAACAAGTTCAAAGTATACTGAAAATGTAATTAAATTTACATTTTCGTTGTAATGTATTTGTAATTTAATTGATGCAAAATTTTGGGTTGAGTTTTAATTAATAAATATTGTAACAAAACAAAACACCTGTTATCACGGATGGGTTATTTGACATAAGTGTATCTTTAGTACACCATTTCGCTAGCTATGTTTATAAATCCAGTGACATAGGGATGGGTCTACAACCGGGAACAAATACTGGCTTCAACGTACTACTGAAAAATTCCTGGTGGAAAAAACCCAATATAAACTTTGACTAATAACGGGTTTTTCATTTGAGCGAAAAGACCAACTTTGCGAGCAATTTTTTTTTTTGGTTTTTCGTTTAATTTCTTATAGTTGTTTTATTTTTATAATAATTCAAGTAACTACTGTTTATTTCATTTTCTAAAATGTTATGTATTTCAAAAACATATTATTATACTGTATTTTCTCAAGTGACCACTAAAAACCAGTGATGTGCTGGGGCTCTATAGCACAGCATGCTTCACGATGTGCAAGCTGCTGCCAACTGTTTTTGTTCCGTCCTGTTGTATTTATAAATATTTATTATTGTTTATTGTTTTGTCACTTTTAATCAAATATATTCTTTTCCTTCCTTTCTTTATAAATATACGTCTGAACCAATCTAGTCATTGCCACTTGACACTAGCACTTCTTTAGTAATTTTTATCGTCGTTTTATAAGCAATAAAGGGCCATTTTCCACACTATTGTCCATTTTGTCTAGACTCGACCATTCGGTTTTATTGTTATGATTATTGAAATAACTGTATCGTCTGCGACTGGTGGCGGGGACCATCACTGGACACTGCTCACTAAACAAACACTTCCACACCCTAGGTATCACTGAGTCCCCTGTGCAGGGCGTGCATGGAGGCGGAGGAAACGGTAGCGCACGTACTCCTTGAGTGTACTGGCGTCACCCAGATACGCGAGGAGACGCTTGGAACACTAAGATCTCCTGCGACCTGAGAAAACCGGGAAATCTGATCTGCTTCTGGACGGAGGTGGGCTGGCTGGAGTAACGGCCACCATGGCTCACGCACAATGGTCCACTTTAGGGACTAAGTGCGGAAACCAAAACCCTGAACATAGAACTGTATCGTCACGTTCAACATATTCGTCTGTGGACTGATGTTCTTTTAATGGCAATTTAAAAAAGATTGCTTTGAGTGTCCTATGAATCAACACGTATGAAATCTGTACAGTAATCTCTTTTTTTATTTTATGCATCAGATATACATAACATAACATCACGCCTATAGTCCCTGAAAGGTTAGGCAGAGGTATACCTCTCTGTACACCCACATTTCGCCAGTTATATTAAAGTCCCATGTAATAAGTGGCGACCCTATTGCCATCAACCGGGCACAGATCCAGACTCTGTGGCTGCTACTGAGAAATTCTTAATATAAAAACCCAATAACAATTTGCCCGACCCGGGAATGGAACCCAGGACCCCTTGGTCAGCAGTTGCGCTTGCGACCACTAGACCAACGAAGGTTAAGATAATTAACTATAATAAAGGCAAGGATGCTGCAAAATTTCCTAAACATTAAAAAACAATAAATGTTTTGACTTTGACTTTGACTTTGACAATATCGTTATATTTTATGAGAAACAAGTGACGATTATTCTAAAAAACCGGCCTAGTGCGAGTCGGACTCGAGCACGAAGGGTTTCCTACCATTATCTATACAAACGGCAAAAAAATCATATCTGTTGTATGGGAGCCCCCTTAATATATTTTTTTTTAATTTTTAGTATTTGTTGTTAAAGCGGCAATAGTAATACATCATTTGTGAAAATTTTAGCTTTCTAGCTATCACGGTTTATGAGATACAGCCTGGAGACAGACAGACAGATAGACAGACAGCTAAGTCTTAGTAATAGGGTCCCGTTTTACCCTTTGGGTACGGAACCCTAATAAAAAGACTCAAGTGAATTTCTTTGATAACTCTTGCACGATTACTCTCGCAGTTTTAAAACTCAAACCGCAAATTAGGTCGGAAATAAACATACAGTATAAGCTGGTCTCTTCATCATTCTCTTGCCCTTGTCCCAATTAATTTGGGGTCGGCACAGCATGTCCTCTTCTTCCATACTTCTCTATTACTCGTCATCTCATCAGACACCTCTTTTCGTGCCATATCATTCTTCAAACAGTCCATCAATCTTTTGTTTGGTCTTCTTCTACTCTTATACCCATCCACAGTCATACTCAAAATTTTCCTCACGACATTTTCCTCATTCCTCCGCATCAAATGCCCATATCACGATTACCACACAACTTTTCAGTCATCGGCGCCTCTATCAGACTTCCTCTTATGCTCACTCTTAAGCTGGCGTCTTATTATATTGTAATTCTATACTGTAGGCCAGTTCCATTTCAAAGTTTGAACACTGACGAGTGATCGCCTGTGCTTTTGAAAGCCGTCAAATTGATTCTCGACTTCCTAGAAATATGAAATCAGTTATCAATGTTCTTTAGAAGTTCTGAAATTGAAGTTGAAATCTGACTGGGATTGATTTTAGTATTAGTATTGGAAAATTTAAGAATTACATTGGTGTTAGAAACCTCTTAGCGGTAAAATCCATTTATTTGAGAAATCAATTAATGTAATTCAGTTAGTTATTATAAGCCAGTACTTAGTAGATTAGTTCTAATCAGTGGAATAAAGCTTTATGCTTGTTTTCAGAAATCAGAGAACTGACTGCCTCGTTGCTCTAGTGGTCGCAAGCGCGACTGCTAGGCATGAGATCCTGGGTTCGATTGAAGGGTCTGGAAAAGTGTTATTGTCTTTTTTTATCAGTGATTTCACAGTAGCAGCCCGGCAATAGGCTCGCCCCCTATTACATGGGACTTGAATGTAACTGCTGAAATGTGGGTGTAAATACATAAATAAATAAAGAAAAAGGGTATTAGTTGCTAACGTCAGCAGAACATTTATTCTGATGGTTGACTTTTGTTCAGCAGTAACATCATCAGCCTAGCCTTTTTCCAACTATTTTATTTTATTTTATCAAATAAGAACAACAAACAGCTACACTATCATCATAACTATGTTGGGGTCGGCTTCAAGTCTAACCGGATTCAGCTGAATACTAGTATTTTACATGGAGCAACTGCCTATATGACCCCCACAACCCAGCTAACACTGAGTAATACGATAGTCCTTGGTAAGACTGTTTGTGAGACTTTCGGGCCAGTGACTACCTGTAACGACTGTCAAAGATCTACAAATGACAGCCGTGATGAACGGCTTAACGTGCTTTCCGAGGCACGGCGGAAACTCGGTACGTAATGGGTCGTCACCCATCCACGGACCAACAATCGCGGAGCTGGCAAGCATGGCTTAATCTGAAGATTGACCCGAGTGGCTGTTATTATTTAGCCACGAGCTCGGTTTTATTCAGCAGTATAATCTTCCATAACTTCCCACTGCTGGGACACATAACTTCTACGTTCTATGTTTGAGATCTTTTAATTAGTGAACAGAATAGACTTCGTTCTTCATGCTTCCTATTGTATGATATACCTTGAAAATATCACATGAAAACAACAGCCCATTTACACATTACGACCGTAAATCTCGCCTCGTTGTATCGTAACGTGAACGTATCGCACCGAGTAAATCTATTTTAATGTTTACTTCCTGCTCCAATTTCAAGTAAATTCATATTTATTTGAAGGGTTTATCATTGTTATAAATGGAAAATTATTTTTATTTTGATAATCTCTGAAAATGGATCGTAGCGTGGTTTGAATGGGGTTCGTCATTAAGATTTATGGTGTTTTTTTGGTAAAAATGCGTTATAAATGACTGATAAAGGCACTTGAAATTGCCTCAACATCATCTGAATCATGCAGTTGTCTCAACAGCGACCCATCAACAAACTGACCCCGGCCAGCATACATATTAATATTTAAACTTACTCTTCCAAGTATTACAATTCTCATATTGCATTTCACAGTAATTTCCGAAGTTTTTAAAATCCCCACTATAGCTACGGGCGCAGATTAGTTGTACTCTGAAACAAACCGTACATACATAGGTAAATAACTTAATTAATTTCATTACCGTTGCTCTGAAAATGCAAGAGTATGATGACGATGAGATTCTCAAAACATTGAAGGAAAAAAATGTTAGGTAGCCACTAGCCAGCATGTTGAACCAAAAGTTCGATGACCTATCACGTGACATCCATTTACCTACACTGGGCTCTTGTGCTCACTCACTCTCATCGAGAGTAGGCCTGTTTCGCAGCAGTGGTATCATAATTCAGAGAGTTCAGAATGGTCTACTGAATATGTGGTTACCATTGTGCGTTGATGCTTCTTCTGCTTCCACTCTATGTACCTAGTGATTGTGCTGTACAGCGTGTACCAGAAAGAGATGATACAGACTGTGAAACTGAACTAATTTCCCAATGTGACCCCATCGTTCCATACGGAAAGTTGTTCAGTACGATAATCAGTAACATCCTCAAATATGACCACACTGTTCTCGTACACGATGTAGATGGAAAAATATTAAACCAGCGTACTTGTAAGCCTTAGGACATCGGTCTAGAAAGTTCTTGCATCCCTGAACAAAAAAGTCTGTCGCATAAAACTGTGTATCTTGGGGATAGTGGATGATTTTCTTCCTGTACTTTGCCTCAATACTAGGTAATAAGACGAAGGTACCGAAGACAAAACCTGAAGAAGAAAAGGAAGGCCACAATTTAATAAGATATCAGAAATCAGTACAATATTTTTCTAGGGTTTCTGGCTTAAAATGGAAATTATTTCCTACTGGGGTTGTTTATTTAGTACAGCCCACTGTAGGTCACAGGGCTCTTATCCTCCCACTTATCCTTTTTTTGTGCTGTTTATTGTCGATCTTTGAGAATGGCGCCCTTCATCTCCCGCCCCCTGGGTCTACCGCGTTTCTGTTAGAGTTAATTACACTATTATTGTTTTTTTTTTTATTTATAAAATTCGTAGCCTCACACTAGAAATTTTTCATGTATTGTGGTGCGTTTATAGACGTTTAAACTCACAAACACAAAAGGTCAGACCTGGAACAACTACCTGTAGGCCATACAAATATTTGTTCCGAGCGGCAATCGAATCCGCGACACGCAGCGCTGTGTCAATCGTGCCGTCAATGTATAACACACTATATAATATGTCTTGTGTCACTGTAAATGGACGCAAAATCTGTGGTTTTAGTCTCCAATAATGCGAAAATTAACCCTTAAAACATTGGTGATCATCTCCTTTGTCAAGCTCTTGCCTTCTTATCTATCCGTAGGATTTTTTTCAACAGTATCTAATGAAGCTAGATAGTTGAAATTTTCACAAAATACTTGTGACGCACTTGCTTAGAGTACATTTTCAGTTTTACATTTTTATTAGAAACCATAAAAGATATCGGGTTTGGCATGAAAACTTGATAGTTTTATACTGAGCCGGGATATTGAAATTGTTTTCGTATAATAAAAAACTATTGAATGTAGAAAGAAATGTGATCTATAAAAATGTACAAGGTTGTGTTCTAGGGTTCCGTATACAAAAAGTGTCAAAGGGACTACTAAAAGAACCCTTCTTTTCGCATAAGGTTTTTTTCCTAATATATTTTGGCATAAGTATTTAGGTATAATTTTTTTTGGCATAATAATACTTTGCCATTTTTTTGGCATACAGTTCATATTGCCACAATAAAATTATATTGTAGTTTTTCTGTCCCAGGACCTTGTCTTAACAGCCGTTCGTAACTCGAAAATGAATTAATTATTTTAACGGATGTATGGTGGCGCGGAACCCTTAATATGCGAAACTGACCCGCACTTGGCCAGTTTTTCATCTGATTTTCTTTCAAAATGGAAACATGGCAAGAGATGATTTTTGTTCTTAGGTTTTTTTTTCTAAGATTGCTTCGAATATTCAATTGCTTTAAATAACCACGACGTGGAGCCCTGGCACAACCAGAAGACGACGACGCAATAGACCTCCCAGGAGATGGCGGTGGTTCACATTGGCCCTTTTTTTGGGATGGGAAATCATCGTCTGGCTCCTCCTGCTCTGGGCGATAGGGAGTGTCAGACTTTTACTGAATTAAAACCCATCCATGTTCCTTCTTTTGCCCTTTGTGTTCCAGGGTCGCGGTATCTCTTTCGAACAATCCCGCAGCCCTGGCAGGCATCGGCCCTTGCGGGCCCCTCCTGTTTACGGACATTTCTCTTTGAGGCGCACGGGGAACACGAACGCGCCGTCGACACGGCCAGTCGTCATAAGACGGACGGACGGCGAGTTAGCCCATTAAGTCCACATTGGCCTTGGATTGGCATTGAATATGCAAGTCAAAGTTGTAAGTTTGCTTCTAATTATTAGATTGTTATTTTCAAAAGTAAGTGTTAATACATTACCCACCACCCAGCCAAACATTGTGTATGGTTTTAGTACTGGAGACTGTTAAAAGGGAAATATAAATTTTACTAAGATTATTTTTAAATTTATGTGGTAATGTTGGGTTTGTGGTATAGTAGTTAGCAAAGCGATAGATTTTTATTGCCTTTGTTAGTTTTACAGAGATCATAAAGGCTGGTTTTAGTTAATCCCTGTTCAAATAGCACCTAATTCTGATAGAAGAACACTATGTCATTATCAAAAAATCAAAATCTATCTATATATATATCTAATATTTCACATAGGCCTACATGGGCACTTATGAAACGTCGACAAAAAGGTGCACGGTTCGGGTTGGTAGGTATCATTGGTAAGTATAACAAATATTTTGCGACACTATAAATTTTAGTAGACTGCCTCGGTGGTGTCGTGGTCCCAAGCGCGACTGCTGAGAATGAGGTCCTGGATTCGATTTTTAACGTGTTATTGTGTTTTTTCATCAGGAATTTCTTAGTAGCAACCACGAAGTCTGGATTAAAATTTGTGGCCGGTTGATGGCAATAGGCTTGCCTAGGCTTTTAGTCTTTAATATAGGTAGGTCCTCTTTTATCATTTAATTTAGTTTTTGTGGCTCCTTTTCCAGCACAAATGAAACTGGAAAGACATTACATAATGGCTTTTTTATGAATAAAATGCCCATTTTCCAGTATATTTGATGCATGTCTGTATATTTTATTCAGACCGAAAGTTATCGCTACACACAACAGTGTGCCACTAACCTAACCCAGGCTATAAATTTTACTATTTTAATAAAATAAACCTGGTTCTAAATCAAATTTGCCAGTTTATCGAAACAATATTTCATAATCAAATGAGAAATAACAAACCAGAATATACTTTAGGCATGTAAAATTCTATTGGCAATGCCTATTTTAGTTTTATGAAAATGTTTTACTTACTCTCCTACGTGTTTTGGCGAATAAAATCTAATAAAAAATGTGGAAAATTTTGGGAATAAAGTTTTGAGTGCGGTCGACAACATTACAGTCACATACGACAAGCTACGGTGTAAGTCCGAAAGTGACGTCACAACTCTGACGACAGAGGCATCTAGCATTTCTCTTATTCAGTTTTGCAAAAGTCATTTATAATTTGAACATAATACCTGGATAATGATCTCTGAAAGAGTAGCGATGACTAGAGAGCAGCGGTGTCCCAGTGGTGAGGGCCCCGACTTACGAACAGTAAGTCGTGGGTTCGAACCCAAGCAGGCGCTTTGTGTAATTTATTTCATCACCACTGCTTTCAAAAACGGTGAAGGAAAACATAGTGAGGAAACCGGCATGTCCTAGAACTAAACATTCGAAGACATGTGACATATACCAACCCGCACTGGGCCCGCGTGGTGGATTATAGCCCATTCCCGCTCATAGAGAGGAGGCCGTGTGTCCCAACAGTGGAAATATTATAGGCTGATTATGCTACGCTATGCTTGTGCTACCTAGATAATGTATTCAATGTCCTAACTTAGATCATGGTCTACCAATGTGTCTATAAAGGGAACGGTTCTTCATCCACTTTAGAATCGGAAGGTCCTCTGACCAGACGGGTGTTGTGTCTGGTGGGCTACTTCCCGACAGTTTTAGTCGGGTTTTCCTAGTATATAGTTGTATCATAGTCTTCAGTTGCAGATAACTTTAATAGCGCGATTCAGAATTTAGATATTAGTTATTCATTTGTATCATAGATGGCGCTGTAGCACTTTTTGGATTATGTTGCTTTTTGTATGTGTCTTTCATTGCAAACTATTCAGTCATCAAGGACTGAAAAGGTAACAAACAGACATAAAGATACATAGACAGGTAAACTTCTTTCAGACAGATTGAGTTTCGTCTTTATAATATTAGTATGGAATTATGGTAATGGATTACTTTCGCAAAGAAAATAATGATGATTGGCATCCGAATCCACCCTGACCAACAAAAATGTCAGCCGTACATAGAAAACGAAACCCATAGTTTTCTAAACTCCTCCATTACTCACGTAGATAAGTGATTATCAACGAAATTGCCGTATTTACGTATCTCAGGCGATACGTGATCTGCAGCCATTTGATAAAACCGGAGACACAGAATAATACCTTACTACAGAAGGTTGACATTTGACAGTTCTTTTAGAGATTGCAAACACTACTCGCAAGAAGTATGGAAGAAGAAGAAATGCTGCGCCGACCCCAAATAAATTGTATTAAGGGCAGGAGAATGATGGAGTACCACTCTCGCGATTCTGATTTGTTTGAAATTCCTGCGTACCAAAATTATGGACTTCCAAAGAAAATTATGCGCTTCGGGAAACACAGGTGCAAGTAAATGATCATCAGATATACGAACGCTCGAAAATGAGATGGTCTTCTACATTCGTTACAAATAGTCAGTGGCCCGACAGTCTGATAACTAGTCTTACCAAGGGGTATCGTGTTAGCAGTAACTCAGTTGTAGGGGTCAGGCATTCGGTTCATGTAAAATGCTGGTATTCGGCTGCATCCGGTCAGACTGCAAACCGACCCTAAAGTAGGTGGGAAAAGATTAAGCAGACGATAATGTGACTAGAGTGAGTAAAGTCACACCAATATAACTTCATACAAAACGTGCAATGATAGTGCACTTCGACAAAGCGCAGTTGGACGAAGTTTCGTGCTAATTCAGAAACACGATTACTGAAACATGTATTTTCTAGTTTAACTGAACCATAACATAAAATCAGGTCAGTAATCCCTGAAGGGTTAGGCAGAGGTGTACACCCATCAGTACTACCACATTTTGCCAGTTATGTTTTAAATCTCATGCGGGCGAGCCTATTGCTATCAAGAGGGCACAAATCCTGACACGGTGTCTGGATTTGCGCCCGGCTGCTGCTGATAAATTCCTGATGGAAAAACCCAATAACACTTTACCCGACCCGGGAATCGAACCCAGGACCCCATGCTCAGCAGTCGCGGTTGTGACCACTAGACCAACGAGGCATTCTAGTCGAGGAACGTATTATGTTCGTGCGCCCGTTTACACTCATTGTAACTAAACCTTCTGTATCTTCTATACTGTGTTCGTTTCTTTCCTACAGACAGTAAGTAGAAAGCTATGGGGTAAAGTGGGAGAAATTTTTAAGTTATAGATTATGATGAATTGCTTTTCTATATTGATCTTAGGTTGGTACCTAAAGTGGGGCGATGTTGTTTTTGTTTACGTGCCCTGCGGTTTTGAGCATTGATTGCGGATTTGGTTTGTGAGGAAAGTCTGTCGCTGTAACTGTTGTTGCATCAAATTGTTAATATTTTTCGGTAAAGTTGATTTAAAGACAATAAGATCGTATTATTATTGTTATATTAAATAAAATCATAGATGGTTTTAGATGAAAAAAGATCTATATGCAGAACCCCTTGAAGAAGAATTATAAGTACAGTCACGAGCACCAATATGTGTACACTTTTCTAAACTTAAAAGTATTTTTTACGAGAAATAACAATTGTAACATGGAGATAAGATCTTTCGTAAAAGATGAAATTTTAATCAGAACAGTAGGAGAAAAACACTTTTTAAAGTTGTTAAGTAACATATTGGTGTTCGTGACTGTATATTGTGATTATTATTTTTATCTCCGACAATTTAATTAAGTAATTTCACGTCTTAACGGCTGATCGGATTTTGATGAAATTTGGCATACAGGTAGACCACTACCTAGGTTACGAAACAAAATACTTCTTATCTCATCATTACGATCCCGTGGGTTAAATTCCGAAACCACGCGAGCGAACCCGGTTTCAAAAGCTAGTCTTGTATAATTTTTCCTTTTCAAAACAAATCAAAGCTACCTCATTCGTCACAATAAAATGCAAATCCTAACCATTTGTTAGCAAAATACCTAAGCTTTATTTCAGTTATCATGCAAATAGAACATTTCTCAAATAAATGTGCTTCCTGTATCCGGAATCACATGCGAGTGCTACATCAGTGTAAACGGGATATAAATATGTGTGATTTATGTTGTTTTTATCTATTTTTTGGGTAAAGGGGCTTGGCGACCATATTGGTTACCACAAGAGAGATCCCGCAGTTACCAAAATGTTTACCAAGCTTTTCAATTATTGTGCTAGCAATATTGTCAAGTACAGGCACAGGTGTATAATAGTGGAATAGTGGTAGTGGAGGTCAGATAGGCAGTAGCTCCATTTAAAATACTGGTATTCAGCTGCATCCGGTCAGACTGGATGCCAACCCCAACATAGTTGGGAAAAGGCTAGGCAGATGATGATGACTTAGCTATCTACAGGTTTTTTTATATGCCTTAATCCGCAGCACCATGTTGTGTTGTGTCCAAGTCTTAAGCTGAAACACTGCCTAGTCATCTAATGTATTGCTAGTTAATAAACAGTCGTCCCAGAATGTCAGTGTCAGTATGTGGCCTAACTCCATAGATAAACCCCTTTCTAATTCACAGTTTCTAAGATCTTAAAATAAAGTCATACTAGCCATAATTATTCCGTAAATCGATCTCTTTTATTCAAATATTTCTTGAACGCAGTCTTCCAAAACACAATATATCAGGATATTGAAACAGGAGCACTATCGATTAAATAAACTCTGGTATGGAGTATCTCAATTGACCCAGCCTATTGCTGTCTCCAGCTGGACGTAGGCTTCTCCCAAGTTTGCCAAAACACACTGTCCTGTTTTCTGCACAGTCTGACCTAGCCACCTTTTAAGGTCGTCGGTCGATTTGGCTGTGGAGGAGAAATAGGCCGGGAACAGCAAAGTTCAAACAGAGAAGTATTAAAAGAGAAAACAGGATAAGAAGAAGAGAGGGCAATCGAATGATGAAGATAAGTCAAGTTGAAATAAAACGGGAACCACGTGCCAAAGTTCGTCCAACCAATTAGGTCATCTATACTAAATATATTTTATATTATATTATACATACATATCGATACCTTTGGGTAGAAAGGTCGTATAAACCAAAACCCGACTTTTCAGGAGACCAGAAAAACAATTTTTTTTTTACATAAAAATTCATAACTTTTTTGTTTTTGAAGTTATAAAAAAATGATCTATGAGAAAGGTTCTTACAATTTGCAAATTAAAAAGGTTAAATCATCAAAACCTATCTATCTGCTTTAGTTTTAAAGTTAGCTTGGATTTACGTCTAAGAAAAAATCAATTCTTGGTTAATACACCCCATGAAAATGTACTTTAAAAAAACTGTATAGGTCGTATATCCATTTTTGGTAAGCTTATGGTCACATTTACTGTCGTAAAAACTCATATATTTAGTTTTTTTTTTGTATTAAAAACCATTTATAAACATAGATCAATTGAATTCTGACTAATAAACAATCCTGTTACTCTCAGAATTAGTAGGAACTCAATTATTATTATTCTAATACCCATTATTGGTCGATTCAAATAAAATAACACTACCTGAAATACGAAATCAACATTTATTATTATAATACCTTCTAATGCACATTTACTATTATTTCAATAATGGTACAACATACCTAACAGGTTTAACATTTTTAAATTGAAAAAATAATTATAACAACTTAAACTGAAAAGTGAAATAAAAAAATCTACTTAGTCATAAAAAAAAAAACAAAAATTATTCAAACTTCTTCTGAATTAAAGTAATCAGGCATTTTAATCATTTATAAAATTATAACTTGATTGTTTTTTTTTTAATTTTTGTACAATAATTTATTGAATTAAGCCTTTGTACTAAGGCTTACTTACTAAGTAATTTATTGAATTGCAACTAAAAAAAAAAACGATCAAGCACTAAACGTAACTAACTTATGCACTCAAAAGTAACTTATTTATGATATAAAGTATTCATAATTAGTTTAAAATTATGTATGAATTGTTACTATAAATTATTATAATAATTATTATTTTAAAACGAATTATGAATTGAGAAAAATATTTTCAAAAAATAATTTTAGGTGACAAAGAATACAATCATTTAACATAGTCTCGATTTTTTACTAAATAATATTTTGCCAACGAACGAAATGTGAAATTACGTAAATACGAAATAGAAAATAGAAATAGAAATAAATACGAAAAGTTATTCTTTTATAATAATAATTGTATTATTCAATTAGCTCTTCCTCGTCTTCTTCGTCGGTTAGCGTAAGAGAGTCAGCCACATTTCCATGGGGTACCTAAGTTAAAATAATCATGGTGGTACCTTTTTGGTATAATGCCATTATCAAATAGACGTTTTAAATCTTTATATTGTACATCCGATATTTGCAATTTGTTTTTATAAAGTGTTTTTCATTATTTTTTCAATTTAAAAATGTTAAACCTGTTAGGTATGTTGTACCATTATTGAAATAATAGTAAATGTTGATTAGAAGGTATTATAATAATAAATGTTGATTTCGTATTTCAGGTAGTTTTATTTTATTTGAATCGACCAATAATGGGTATTAGAATAATAATAATTGAGTTCCTACTAATTCTGAGAGTAACAGGATTGTTTATTAGTCAGAATTCAATTGATCTATGTTTATAAATGGTTTTTAATACAAAAAAAGCTAAATATATGGGTTTTTACGACAGTAAATGTGACCATAAGCTTACCAAAAATGAATATACGACCTATACAGTTTTTTCAAAGTACATTTTCATGGGGTGTATTAACCAAGAATTGATTTTTTCTTAGACGTAAATCCAAGCTAACTTTAAAACTAAAGCAGATAGATAGGTTTTGATGATTTAACCTTTTTCATTTGCAAATTGTAAGAACCTTTCTCATAGATCATTTTTTTATAACTTCAAAAACAAAAAAGTTATGAATTTTTATGTAAAAAAAATTGTTTTTCTGGTCTCCTGAAAAGTCGGGTTTTGGTTTATACGACCTTTCTACCCAAAGGTATCGATGTGACGAAACGCTCAGTGCGCGAACTCGCATCCAAGTAAACAAATGCGCCGGTATCTATCTCGCTCGCTCTTCTGCTTGTCGCTGCGCGCCAAATGCGAGCCTTGTGTGTTGGTCGTAAAGTGCTTCTTGCAATGAACATGGTTTATACACCAACGTCGCGAACTGCCTTTGGATTTACGACGTCGAATTTAAACTATGTTTAGATAATGCATTTAACACGTTAGGGCGTATAAACCATTTACAATTAACGACTATTTTTACGCCCTGAGTTAATGTAAATTATGGTCATTAAATCATAACAAAACTACAAAAAAAAAACATTCGGCTTTTACATTGAAAATTTACCTTTTTTAAGAGGCTATGACCGAAAATTTCTGGGTCGTATTAACCATTTTTGTGCGAATTTCTGCATTTCGTATATACAGATCGATAGAGAAAAAAAATCTGATAAAAATGGTATATATAACTCAATTTGGCCAAAATGGTTTATACGACCTTTCTACCCAAAGGTATCGATATATCACACACACAAACATCCATCACACAACGTTCATCTATCTCACACACACCAAATACACAAAGCCATCCGTCAACCAGACAAGC
Source organism: Eurois occulta (assembly GCA_950022335.1). Lineage (NCBI taxonomy): Eukaryota > Metazoa > Arthropoda > Insecta > Lepidoptera > Noctuidae > Eurois > Eurois occulta. The sequence continues at coordinate 7,333,175 of OX465499.1, forward strand.
CACAACAAGCACACGAAGAAGGAGAAGAAGAAGATGATAGAGGGAAATGAATATCTTTTTTCCTGCGGGACACAGGACGGGATATTTATTAAACCGACGCAAGGTCGAGTATCGGAAAACCGAAAAAGGAAAAATAAAATAAAGCTGAAGAGTTTATTTGTTTGTTAGCTTGAACCCGCTAACCTCAGAAATTGCTGGTTCGAATTGAAAAAAAAAATTTGTGTTGGATAGTCCATTTATCGAGGAAGGCTAAGGCTATATAACATTACGATACAACCCTTAGGAGCCGCGCAGCGTGTGACACCGCGGGGAACAGCTAGTCATGGCAAAAAACCAGCAATTTCTATGGCAAGGTCACGAAGCAATGTCGGTCACTTTTCACGCACAGTTTATATTTAACTGTCAGTTATAAATAGCTAAACAGTTAATGTTCTAATCGCGTTTTGCATGCCATGCTTGACTATTACCTTGCCCTTTTGCACTTAGGAAGTAGAACTTTAATTTGTGTGAATTAAAATGTAATTAGGTTGACATATTTTTGCCTATTTTTGTCCGACTTCTAAAAAGGAACACCACACTGTTTCGATCTTTTTTTCATGTATGTTTACCGATTTCTCCGTGTTTACTGATTCTATTTAAATGATAAGCTCGCACGGTAGTCCCATATAAACTTTATTAACTTCGCTTCGGTACTTTATGAGTTTTACTCTATAACATGCATTTTTCTTCTTCGTTTATGTGGAAGATGAGCTAATAACTTCTAGTTACAATGTAAAGTTGATACTTGACAAGGAATTTGTGTGAGATAACACAATAAAAGGGTAAAATAATATAACATACAGTTTTTATTGTAATAAAAGATCTTGCAGTAGGCAGTCAACACTTCTTCTAATTGCGATGGCAAACTAAATAGGGATGTTGACACCATTAAAAAATAATTCCAAGACAGCTTCTCTAAAAAAAAAACACTTAATTTTATTTATTTATTTATGTACACACAGATACTTAACAGGACAATATATTAACATAGAAGAGCACAAAGGTACTGCTTATTAAATTTTATACCTGAAAACGGGATAAATTTTCAGTTAATTGCTAAATTTGATTTTTAGTTCTTTTGAAATCAATAAATAATTGAGTCATTGAGTTGACTCAATAGTGACGTCACAGCGTGCTATTGCCATACAAAATGTAAGGGGGAATCGCGTTTTGACAGATTACAAAAGTATGACAATTGATTGGTGCGTCAACTACCCAATTGTGTCAGCCCAGAACTGAGCTACTAATTTAATAACACAACATAAAGACTAATATTCTTAGTCGCTGACTCGGCTCAAGTCAAGCTCGACACGCCCTACATTTGCACCATTAGACTCATTGACAGCTATAGTTAGCAGATAAAGAATCGTCTGTCTTTGTGGATCCGTCAATTGCCGCTAATAATAAGATTTGAAGGGCGTTTTGAGCCGTTGTTATGACTACTGCGTTTGACTGAGCTGAAAAATTGACTTTAGACGGGTCTTAGACTACCAGTATAAGTGGTTGACGTCATAGTCAGCCTTAAAGGGTTTCCTGCTAGGACAGAGGCCTCCGTACTGTGAGAGGGGGTGGGTCGATATCAATCATGGCCGGTTGGTGGATGCCATAATAATGGTTATAAAAAAACCCTAAACGAAACTGAAATGCACTTGTTCTCCATACCATTGCGATTATTTTTTTGTTCTGGACTATACCTGAGAAAATTTTAGTTTCGGAGATTTTGGAGGTCAATGTTCCAACGTTTTCACCATTTTTTTTTTTAATACAAGTTTTTAATATGATGACTTTAAATTAAATACTACCACGACCCCATTACTATTCAAAGCATTCATATGAACATTTTTTTGAGTGCGTTACATTGAGTTAATCCCACCGTTATAAACTATGATATTTCACTCCAAACATAAAAACTCGTATCCCAGCAAAAAAAAAATCCGTAGAGTTCCTTAGTTTGATATACAGACTGCTTGGTTGACGGCTTCGTCAAGGGTCCATTTACACTTTTTATGGCTTTCTAACCGAAACGTAAAAGGTCACCCATCCACGGACCGACCTCGGCCATCACAGCTAAACCATCGTTTGACCCGTGCTGCTGTTATTATTTAGCCACAAGGCCTACTAACATGGGTTGTCTATTCACATGGCAACTAATTCCTGCACACCTTCGGCTGAAATTGACGTGAAAGAAGTAATATTTACAAACAGTGTTGTCATGTTTTTTAAACATTTATCAGTTTTAATTAATGGCATCATCGTTGATGAATGTTTGTAAAACAGATGTTGGAAAATGCACATTATTTTTACATAGACATAACATCATGCCTGTAATCCGTGAAGGGTTAGGCAGAGGTGTACCTAATAGTACACCCACATTTTGCCAGTTATGTTTAAGTTACATGTATAGGGGGCGACTCTATTGCCATCATCCGGGCGCGAATCAAGACTCCGTGGCCGAGTAGTAATAACATAACATAATATTAACACGCCTGTAATCACCAAAGGGTTGGCAGAGGTGACCTAAAAGTACACTCACATTTCGTCAGTTATGTTTGAGTCCCATATAATAGGGGGCGAGCCACTACTACTGCTCCTGAGAAAATCCTGATGGAAACCCCAATAACAGTTTGGCCGACCTGGGAATCGAACCCAGGACCTTATGCTCGGGAGGGGCCCGCAAGGGCCGGTGCCTGCCAGGGCTGCGGGACTGTTCGAAAGAGATACTGCGGCCCTGGAACATAAAGGGCCAATGAAGGAACATGGGTGGTTTTTAGTCAGTAAGAGTCTGACACTCCCTTCCGCTCTGCCCAGGGCGGGGAAGTCATTTGATGATTTCCCACCCTCCAAAAAAAAAAAAAAAAGGACCTTATGCTCAGCAGTCACGATTGCGACCACTAGACCCACGAGGCAATCTTCCAGACACTCTTTTTAACCACCATGAAATATGTATGATTAACTAGGTATGTATTCTCGTTCACGATCATCATTATAAGATAAATGACGAGACAATATCGTTATTATAGTACAATGCAAAGACTCGATAAGTATCTACATTTATAAGTTTCATCTCTTTAATGCTTTTGATAAAAGCTAAGTATTACTTAATTATTGTAAGATGAACACAATCAAATCTCTCTTTTTACGTTTTCTTAGAATAGAAAACAATGCGAACGAATGCGATTATCTAAATCTTGGTATTCTTGAGGTTTATATGAATTTTATTCACATGCAATTAAGTTTTAGGGTTCCGTACCTCAGCCCAAAAAAATGGAACCCTTTTTTTTTTTTTTTTTTTGGAGGGTGAGAAATCATCAAATGACTCCTCCCGCTCTGGGCAGAGCGGAAGGGAGTGTCAGACTCTTACTGACTAAAAAACACCCATGTTCCTTCATTGGCCCTTTATGTTCCAGGGCCGCGGTATCTCTTTCGAACAGTCCCGCAGCCCTGGCAGGCACCGGCCCTTGCGGGCCCCTCCCGTATGCTGACAACTCTTTGAGGCGCGCGTGGAACACGAACGCGCCGTCGACACGGCCTGCCCGTCGTCATACGACGGACGGACGGCGAGCTAGCCCATTACTCGCCGTCCACAGGCCCGCGCCTACGGTGGCCGAGAGCCATCACGGCGTGGCCCCCGACGCCCGGTGCTCCTCCCGCGGCGGCTGGGACGTGAGGAGGTTCTCTCCCTCTCACGTTCCGCCGCCTCCTTCGCTAGCATGACTGCTTCGCAGAAGGAGGCGACGGCTTCCCATTCCCTCTCGCCCCGGACCATGGCTTGAACCAGGGCCGGACGCGAGAGGTCGCCGCCGCCAATCGCCGCTACGAGGACACGGCGGTGCTCCGCCCAAGCAGAGCAGACCTCCACGGTGTGCTCCACCGTGTCCTCCGGTCGATCCTCGCAGTTGTAGCACCCGGACGTTTCCTCCCGCCCGATTCGGTGCAGGTACCTCCCGAAGCACCCGTGTCCGGTGAGGACCTGCGTCAGGCGGAAGGTGAGGGCGCCGTGGCGCCTCCCTAGCCACTCCTCAAAGAGGGGACTTACCGCCACTATCGTGGCGTGCCCTGAACGGGGTTGCGATAGTCGCTCTAAAAAATGGAACCCTTACAAGGTTACTTTGTTGTCCGTCTGTCAGTGCCCTTTTTCTCAGGAATGCGTGGAGTTATCAAGCTGAAATTAATATTAAATACCCAAGATTGTTTGCCAAAGTGAAAAAATCAAACGTGTAAATCAACGCGATCAGAAGATGTGACCGTAGGTATATGTTGCATATTTTGCGATTTCACAAGAGAATTAAAACCTATAGGGTACTTCCCTTTGACCTAGAATCTTAAAATTTGGCAAGAAGCAGTATCTTACAGCACATATAAAGGCAAAAATCTGAAACCTAACTAAATTATGTAGTTTAATGACAAAATATCTACAAGTTTATACGGAACTCGGTGCGCGAGTCCAAGTCGCACTTGGCCGGTTTTTGTACCAATTTTCCATTATCTGGTGAAGGAAAATTTCGATAGGAAACCGCCATGTCCCAGAACCAAAAAACAACGACAAGACTGTCACTGATCCAAACAATAATGTAAGCTGTCCCAGCAGTAGAGATATTGTTTTCTGATTGTTACGTTACCCTGCTAAATTGTCAGCTACCAAATGATAAAACCTCGCCCAGGCCTTCAGACTTTTTTCAACTACATTATTCCTATAATATTTACAACTAATATACCTCAGTACATAACATGTACTGTTTTAAAAATCTTACAACACCAGCTAGAACAAGGAAAATATAAATCATTTTCGAACGCCATATCTACACAATTTATTGTTATGAGATACTGTAAATATTACCTAGTATTTTCAGATAAAAGTATAACAAAGTGTTGGAAATCTTGAACATTGAAGTAATACGCGATAATGCGATTACTAGTGATATGCTCAATTTAATATCCGAAAACTATGTCATAAAATATTTGATAAAGACGCGTAGAAATTCGTTTAATATCCGAAGCTCGTATATTTTGTGAAGGTGGTGTAGAAAATTGAATATAAAAGCAGCACACAGTGTACTGCTTTTGTAAATAAATATTATTATATAAGTTAGCACATACGTACTGGTTAATAGATACACTTTATCTAAAATTAGTATGCTTCTTTTTGTGATGAGAAACAGTCTGATGAAACCATAACGTCTTTAGTAGGTAAATTGATTAGACAATGATTTAAAACCGTATTTGTATAACAAGAAGGTATTGCATCAAAGTAATTTTAAAACACGTAATACTACTTATAATAATAATAAATTATTGTTTTATTTGGGACAACATAGGAACCCTTTTTGTTAGTAAAACTCCTTATACACTACAACTTATACACTAGGATTAGTAACAAAAGAAGAATAAAATTAGTGAGTCATGTATTTACGAGGCATTTCCTACCACCTACCTATTTCCTACCAATTTTTTTGAGGTATTGACTTAGGTTCAATCTATACAATACAAATAAATAAAATTGAAGCGTCTGTTTGTAATCTCAAAAAATCAGCTGTTTACGGAATTAAACTTTATACGTTATCATTAACACTTGAAACGGGATGTTTACCATGTCCACTGTTTGACACTATAAACGGTATAACAAAAAACATATTCTTTAATTTTTGTCTGTCTGTCCGTCAGTCTCTCTGTTTGTTTGTTCCGGCTAATCTCCGATAAGGCTGGACCGGATTTTGACGGGACTTTTACTGGCAAACAGTTGATGTTATAGGGAGTAACTTAGGCAACTTTTATTTTAGAAAAAGGATTAGATTTCCCTGCAAAAAAATTAAAAACCCTTGAAATTATTAAGAAAATCCGATTCAAATAGGGAAGTTATATTTTTATGATAATTTCACGCGAACGAAGGCCGCAAGGCACAGCTAGTCTTTAATATAAAAGTTTAGCACGTTTCCAATTTCTTACGATTGAACTGTTGAATCATTTACATTAAACATTGAAGACAGCTTACCGAAAATCTAAAAGTAGACTAAGATTTTTATTATTTTCAAGAACAAGTACTTTTTTGAAAGCAAGCAATGGGCCTATTACGAACGCACGGAGTAAACGGAACGTTTTTTAATTCGAACGATAATTTTATAATTTAAAATACTCACTGCGAATATAAAAATTGTGCTTGTCGCGGAATTACCCTGTTGTGTTGGAACTCCAAAAGCTACTTTTTTTTTGAGCAAAATGGACCTGCTCTTGACCTCGATCACGCTTGATGGAAAGCGATGGATGAGGTCTATGATGAAACGAGCGTGCCCAGAAGATGCCTGTTCACTCTTGCTTTGAAGGCAGACGGGTTATATATGGGAGGGAACACAGATGCCGGCAGAGAGTTCCACACTTTGGCTGTGCGCATAATAAACGTGGAGGAGAAGCGCCGAGTACGACTTGTCGGGATATCAACCAAGTGTGGATGGTACGCCGCAGTACGTCTGCTAGTCCGGTGGTAAAAGGCTACTTCTAGGAGTTCCTCTTATGCACTCATTTCTTACAACTTTCTTGCAATTGGTGGTAGGACTAATGGCGAACAAGATGCATAGCAATCGGGTGTTATGGTATGGGGCAAGTTATACGGTGGAATGTGGAAAATATCCAGGGAAAAAATTTAAGAATGAATACGGACGGTAAGTGGTAAGATCAAGGAAGCGATGGATGGATTGTGCGAATGATCAGATAGCTAGAAAGGAGGTGACAATCGAAATTAAGGCCTGGACACAACACCACGGCGCGGCACCGCCACCGTGTGACGACACGACATCGTAGCGCGATACGGCGCCGTGATGCATCGCCACGGCGCGGCACAGTATCACGGCGGAGCAGCGGTGGCGCCGCGCCGTGGCGATGTGTCCGGGCCCTTAGGGTAATAGAGAAGCAAGGAAACATGCTACGCCGACCCCAAACATATTGAGATAAGGGCAGAAGAATGATGAGTGTATTTTTAATTATTTCGATTAAAAAAGATTCGATTTTACGTTTACGTCGCGACTTCGTACTAGGACTTCAAACTAAGTAATGAGGCAAGACTTAAGCAATGTTAAATATTACTTTAACTCTTATTTCTAGCGGAACATCGCCTGCGTCTCAGCATGTCTTTGTAATTAATTCCGTTCTCATTCTCTAGTTGACTTTTACAACGAGTTGAAAATAATAGGTATATATTTTATGCTTTATTTTCACTTTCGGAGAAGTTGATATTTTTTTTTGGATGTATGAATGAATTGTGTTAGCTGATTGTTTGTTTTGGACGTTTTTCAATGTAAGAGTATAATTAGTTAAAGTAGATTAGACAAGTTACCAAATACCTAAACTATACATACCATTATTCACATGACATAAACATCAGGTCTGTAGTTTCTGAAGGGTAAGCCAGAGGTGTCCTTCAGTACAGCCAAAATTTCATCAGAATTTCAACCATCTACGAGTATAGCGGTGACGTAACTGACGGCACGGTTGGCGCAGTGGCTGAGCGATTGTGCGTTGCGTGTCGCGGGTTCGATTCCCGCACGGAACAAATATTTGTATGGCCTACAGATAGTTGTTCCGGATCTGGCTGTTTGTGTATGTGAGTTCTATGTTAGGGATTTTGGTTTCCGCACTTAGTCCTTAAAGTGAACCATTGTGCGTGTGTGTATGTGAGTTTAAATGTCTGTAAATGCACCCACGATACAGGAGAAATTCCTAGTGTGGGGAAATATTTAAAAAAAAAAACATTTACTTATATTTCTACGTATAAAAACTAATTTAAAATCCGCACATCAAATTCACAGCCCATCTGACTAAACCAACAACCATGTAGATACACATAACTTGTAGTCATACAAGCCCCCGTATTTACAAACGCTTCGATTCGGGAAGTCGTATGTCTATCTCGCTCGCTTTCATCATGCCAAAAAAAGATAGACATACGGCTTCTCGAATCGAAACGCTTGCGAATACCGGAGCTGTTTCAGATTCAGTAACAAACATTTTTCACTTGTTCATATCAGCCCCAATCGTTCCCACTCCTGCACCTCTCTGTGAGATCTGAATCCGCCTGTGCGGGTTGGTGGGTGTCACATTCGATTGTGCAGTATTTGTTAAACAAGCTGTCCCGAAGCAATCAAATATACAGATTCCATATTTGTTCTGCTCGAGTCGATCTGCAAAATCAGTTCGGCATCTATAGTTGCTGAATCATGTTTATATCGGCTCGGCTACTAATCCTGTCAGCTGACCATTCTGTTTAACGAGCATCCATTATTTTTATATCTACGTTTATTCGATTTTGCTACCTGTCTGTGCCGAGTCATACAAAGCATGAGTGTAGCACCCTAAGGCCTATTACAGAGCGAGACCGGCACCGGTTGCTATTCATATATTATGTATATTTTTATTAATTTTCTTTAATATTTCAGAGAAGGAACCACAGATATTACACATAATCGTCACATGAATAGGACGTCTACTGCTAAACACCGGATGACGTTCACTCGGGTCATGAATGGACAGATCACTCTGGCTATCACCGTGCTGGTAATAGCCAGAGTGAACACTGGTAAGGATAAAGTCCGTCACTTTCTTGCATATTTATGTACAAAAAAAAAAGTCTAAAATAACTTCACTTTCGGATGTCGGTGGTCGGTTTTTACTTTTCCGATTCCTTTACGTGTGATCGGCGTACGTTGAACAGTGAACGCTATCATACAAGTCTATGGATATCAAAACGTCCGACCGGCGCGCGGCGCGGCGCACGCAACCGGCGCCGATCTCACCCTGAAATAGGCCTTAACACACATTTTTCACTTACATTTACCGAATGTATAATTTAGTAGTACCATCTGTAGCCGGTACTATATTTAGATTTTGTTTACCGTTTACCGGGTTTGGTTTACCTTTAAATTCAAGGTTAGCATTCAAACTGATTTGAAAGCAGCGTGGAAAATGGGGGCAAATGTGTGATTGGCGTAGTGATGGGAGATTGATAGATTTATTTAGTGTTGTTTCACTAAATAATTACTTCTTAGGAAAGTGTGAATCAAAGATTTAATAGATTTGTTTCGCGTTTTGACGAAATGCAGATGCTTTTGGAATGTCGGACTTCGGATGTTAGGTTTCAGTAAGTTGTTTTCTAAGTAGGTAAATCAACTAGAGTTGGACAGTCATGAGAATTAAATAACAGGTAGGCTCTCTAATTACTTTGTTTTTAGTTTTGTTTCATCATAAACATTGAAAATAACATAACATCACCCTTAATCAACCTAAGGGTTAGGCAGAGGTGTGACTAGTACCTACCCCCACATTTCACTAGTTATGTTTAAGTCCCATGTAGGTAATAGGGGGCGAGCTTATTGCCATCAATTGGGCATAAATTCAGACTCCGCTGCTACTGCGAATTTCCCTTTGTAAAAACCCAATAACACTTAGCCCGACCCGGAAATTAAACCCAGGATCTCATGCTGAGCATTCGCACTTGCGATCACTAGATCAAAGAGGACAGCAACACATTGAGAAAACCGAGAATATTTTAAAGCCTTAAAGACTACCCACTCTAAAAGAGAGGAAATCGGAGTCCTAGAACTGAGCACTTTCAGCGTGCAGTGTTATATTTCTATTCTTTGATAACGGCAACAGACGATCTGCAGAGACGGATATTACGTTTATAAAGTTTCAAAGAAAACTATAATGTATTTTATTGTATCAAAGTCCTTTTCATCTTTTTTGTAGCAACCATGGCAACTACAGAGGCAGATAATAATTATTTTGTGAAAGATAGCCCCTTGCAATTCAATATTTATAGAAAATATTATTTATTTATTTTTTTATTTATTTATTTATTTATAATTACGTAAATAACACCTTAACAGCTAGAACGCCAATGCGATGTTACTACCACCAAATTTTATAACAAAAAAAAAACATTAGCAACAAAAAAATAAATAATAAGAATACACTTAAAAACACCTCAAACATTTTCAATGCACTTCAGTGCTACTCCTGTGAACTTCATCAGGCTACATTGAAATATATCTACCTCAACTGAAATAATATTTAACAATCTTATGGCGCGTGACAAGGGGGCAAACTTATTAAGATTGGTCCTAGAAGATGGCTCCAGTAGCGTAGGCGTGGGGCGACGTGCGCCCCCGCAACCGGGCGGCGCACGCAGCCCCAGCTCCGCTAACAGATCGGGGTGATGTAGCCAACCGCGTAGCACCCGAAACACGAAACTGCACAGAGCGACGTCCCTCCGCACCTCCAGCCTGCTGTACCCTACCATCCCTATTACAAACAGACTCGGGTACATGAGCGGGAAGAAGGGATAGACGCCGTACTGCTTATAAAACAAAAAACGAGTGAATTTGTTTTGAATTCTTTCCACCATGACACTGTATTTGGCCTCATGTGGGTTCCAAACGATCGCACTCGTTTCAAGACGGCTCCGTACCAGCGCATTGTACATGATTCTAACCACTGCCGTATTCTGAAAGTCTTTGCACTGCCTAAGTATAAATCCAAGATTTCGGAAGGACTTGCGGCATATGTTTAAGATGTGCTCACGAAACAATAATTCTGGAACCATCTCCACGCCCAGGTCCCGCACGTGCGTGACTCGTGACATAATCGCGGCTTCCATCTCATACTGATGCAGCAGAGGTTCCCGCACGCGAGTGTAGCTCATTATGCCGCATTTGGAAACGTTAAAAACTAACTTATTATCTAGACTCCACTGTACTACCCTATCAATATCCTGTTGAAGCCGTTCACAGTCCGAAGTATCTGCTACCGACAAGAACAACTTGAGGTCGTCTGCGAATAGCAAACACTTCGCCTCCTTTACAACTTCCGGCAGATCATTGACCATTAGAATGAAGCCTAATGGACCGATATTGCTACCCTGACTCACCCCCGAAAACGTGAAATAAGGCTTGGAGACGTATCCACCATATTCGACGTACTGCCGGCGATCGCCAAGGTAGTTCGCGAAGAATTTCAGAAGGTGCGGTGTGAAACCAAATGCCGCAAACTTAGCCAACAGCACATCGTTGTCGACGGTGTCGAACGCCTTCCGAAAGTCGAAGTACGCAGTGTCCACCTGCCCTCCAGCGTCAACCACCGGCGCCAGGTATGTCATGAAAGACATTAGGTTACTTCCCGTACTTCGACCAGTCCGGAAACCGTGTTGAGCGTCGGTCAGGCGAGAAGTTACCTGATCTGAAATGTACTTGTGCAACACTGACTCAAACACCTTAGCAAACGCCGACAGCACCGCCACCGGTCGGTACCCACTAACATCAGTTCCCGAACCCCCCTTCGGGACTGGGATCACTCTAGTGATTTTCCATTGGTTGGGATATCGACCTAACTTTAAAAACAAATTTAAAATGTGCAGTAATGGCTTTTCAAACACCGCACTACAGTCTTTAACTATATAAGGTGGTATCCCGTCCGGTCCCGCCGAATATTTGGGCTTGAGGCGGCGGAGCGCTGCGCGCAGCTCGCGTAGGTCGAGCTGGCCCACGTGAACGCGCGCCGCACCCGCGCTCGCGCCCGCCGCACGCTCCGCCTCCGCGGGGTCCAGCGCCGGGCGCACCTCGTTATACACCGAATGAAAGTAGGAAGCCAAACATTCCGCACACTCTTCGTCACTCAACTCTCTTCCATCTTTTGTGACTCGAGTTTTATTGCGTCTAGCCCGCTTGCTTCTAACAAAATTCCAAAAAGATTTAGGATCGTTTTTAATATTTGACTGTAACCTACACTGGTATTTCTCATAAGTTGACGCTAATTTATGTTTAACCTGGGTACGATAGAAAGAAAAGCATTCATAGTCGCTATTGGAACCAGTAATTTTAAATAATTTATGATACCTCCACTTTGTTTTGATGTCGCATATTAAATCAGATGTGTACCAGGTTGGATACATATATTTGCATTTACTCCCACTTTTTTTTTTCGTCGGTGTGCATTCACTAATGGCTTCATTAACTACGCTATAAAAAAACGTCAATGCCTTATCAGGATCTAAAAAGTCATACAATACCTCCCAGTCTATTGATTGCAAAATACGATATAGTCTGGAAAAGTCACATTTGGTAAAATTCCATTTTGGTTCCCTATATAATACGGATTCCTCCTCGCAATCCGAACTCGGTTTGTGTACCGTTAATGGGTCATTGAATCGACCACCAAACTTCGCTGTAGCTATCAGTGGAGGATGCTGAACGTCAATATCCACCAACGGTTCACCCGACAGTTCTACCTCCACATCACTCGCCAAAAACGTAGTCAATACTAAGTCCAAAGTACGATTATTTATATTACAAACATTGTTTACCTGATGAAATCCACAGAAAGCGTTTACATACTCCAAGTAAGTTTGCACTTCCACTGTTGTAGATGGCATATTAAAATCTCCCAACACTACTACATTCACATAATTTACACATACAGTTTCAATAATATTAAACAATCGCATATATTCATTACTGTCACATTTCGGTGGAATATAAACTACACAACATAAAAACAAACAATTATTTCCCAAGTGCACGGTAGCACATACAATTTCAAATAAGGCTGAGTCCACATTTGCGACCGGAACGCACTTTAAATCAAACCGTGGCGATGTTGCTAAAAACACTCCTCCTTGTTTGCGCCCATCTGCTCGATCACACCGGAGTATTTTATAATCCGGCGGAATAAGTTCGCCATCATGAATTGAATCATTAAGGCCCGACTCTGTGATGGCAAAAAGGTCGTAAGAGGATGCCAATAGATTTGTGAAGAAAGTCTTAGTTTTTGTTCGCAAACCTCGAACATTCTGGTAATATACTCGAATGCATTTATTCCTGGGTTTGGTTGCCTTGTGTTGGTTTACGGGAGTTCCGAAACCACACCCATTGGTTGAATTGGGCGTTAAGTGGCCAGCTATCTACATTGTTCACCTTCTCAAAAAGTGATTCTGGGACTCCAATCATAAATGACGCATAGTCTCTTTTACTTTTCGGGATTATTTTCTCGACTTTAATATCGTCAGTGCCACAGATTCCCGCCACGTGCTCACATATTGCCTTCTCAGTTGTGTCTGGATGTAGTGACCACACATGTAAAAACCTTTTTCTCTGAATTGCTTGAATTGCAGCAATTTGTGTATTTCCTCCTTTTTTTATGGCATTAACAACAATTTTCTTTGCCTTTTTTTTGTTATTGACTACTTGCCATTCTTCAGATGAGAAGTCTTTTTCCGAAGCAATCTCAGGAGTTTCCAATAAACACTCGCTGTTTTTCTGTGGTATGGACGCAGCCTTATTCTTAGCTCGCTCTGTCGCACGACGCGCACGTTCCGTCTCCTTTCTTTGCGGTTCTTTGGCATCAGTCGCAACACTTGCCTCGCTCACCCGCTGTGTAGTTGGTATAACGCTAAGTTTATCCATCTCACTCTTCGATGTATTTGTAGACATTAGCACTTCGAGCTTCTCAATTTTGGTGGATAAGACTGCAAGTACCCTCGTCTGTTCGGTAATAGTGACGAAATAATTTTCAATCAGCTGCTGTTGATTGTCTATTTTCTTGTTTTGAGACTCAATCACAGCTGTTTGAGTCGTGATTTTTACCGTCAACGCTGCCACTTTCTTTAATAAATCGTTGAAAGCCGTTTCAACGTTAAGCTTGGACATTTTTACCGGTGAACGGAATAAAAACACGGACTTAATTTAAACGTGCCAACGATCGGGTCGGTTAATATTACTTTCATCATACGGGAAAATGTGCAATTATACAAATTACACAACGAATAATATATTACTTGTAATAAGAAAACATACATATTATATTACTTTTAGCAATTAGAATATTTTCCTCATCCCTTACCGCTTGTCCACGACCTAAACGCTCAAGCGACTCGCGTGTTGACAGCGACAGCGGAGAAAACAAATGAAAGCAGATATTTAGAGATCATGCTATGACGCCCCGTGACGCAACGTGTGGAGCGACGTTACTCACGTCAATAAAGTAAGTGACGCGTGAGCATTTCCTTTTATGTAAATCGTATTGCCCGAGGTTGTGAAAAGAGCCTTAAAAAATATATGTTATACTTTCATGTTTTTAATGCATAGGCATAGTCAGCCTATAATGTTCCCACTGCTGGGACACACGGCCTCCTCTCTGTGAGAGGAAATGGGCTATAATACACCACGCGGGCCCAGGGCCTGCAGTCTCGACATAGATACCGACATTGTCGCTAACTTTCGATCGCTTAATAAGAACGGAAAAAATCGGTTGCAATAACGATGCTTGCGAGACATGCAAGTCTTAACATCCAAGATGCGTTTCTCGACTGCCGGCTCAGTGCGGGTTGGTAGATGTCACATGTGTTCGAATTTTTGGTTCTAGGACATGCCGGTTTCCTCACGACGTTTTCCTTCACCGTTTTGGTAAAATAAATTACACAAAGTAGTGCGCCCGCCTGGATTCGAACTCACGACTTACTGTTCGTAAGTTGGGGCCGCCACCACTGAGCCACCGCTGCTCGCTCATGTTTTTTTAAAAAACACATAAATATTGTAATTACTTACATACTTAATCAATTATGTTACCTCGTGACAGTTCGTCGTAGACCTTAATTTGTACGGATATGAAACTTTTCTTATGTTGTAATTAATTTCCAAGAATTCAGAATTAGAATTAATCTTATCTCGCCGAAGTTATAAATGAAAATATTTTCCTATTTAGAGGTGATAGGAATGGACGGGATTATAATAAGTATGTACGAAAATAATTATGAATTGCGTTTTTTAGGGGTCCGTGCTTCAAAAGGAAAAACGAAACCAATAGGCTACGACCGCACTGTTAGGTGGCTTGTTTAGCGCCTAGAAGCACGTTGCTTCGATACATGCGAGGCGCCTCGCCTTGGCTATCGAAATAGCGTGCCTGTGTTATACACTGTGTGCACTTGGCCAGTTTTTTAGGGTTCCGTAGTCAACAAAGAACCCTTAAAGTTTCACCATGTCCGTCTGTCTGTCTGTCCGCAGCTTAGCTCAAAGACTTTTATTACTAGAAAGCTGTAATTTGGTATGCATCAGATTAGTTACGCTGACAAAGTGAAATAATAAAATCTCGAAAAGTAAGTTTTTTAGGGTATCTCTTGTACACGTAAAGTGGCCTTTTTTTTCCTGCGTACCCCATAGTGTGAGAGGTCGTTGGATAGGTCTTTAAAAATATTGCAAGTTTTTTTAATAATTTATTAAATAATTTTTCGATTAAGGAATCCGTTTATTTCGATTTAGTTTTTTTAATGAATGTTTAGTAGGCAACGGGTACATGAAGTGGGCTGCCTTTGTAAAGCGACTAAAAAAGTCACGGTGTATAGTGATTTGTTTGCCTAAGCAATAAACCTACCACTAAAATTTATTTCTTCTCATTTCTATACCACTTAGTTTGGCCCTAATCTAAATTTTACGACTTCTTGGAACGACAACAAACTCATATACATTCCATTTCCATTTCTATCTAGATTTCTAGACCCAATTCTATCTCAGACCAATACCTATGTAAAATAATTGCGTCTACAAATTCTACCCAATCTACTTTATGTGTGCCCTTCGTGTATCAATAACAAAACATCACGCCTATAATCCCCGAAGGGTTTAGCAGAGGTGTACTTAATAGCACATCCACATTTGGCCAGTTATATTTAAGTCCCATGTGTCTCTTTTGTCATCAACCGAGCACAAATCCAGACTCCGTGGCTGCTACTAATAAATTGCTGATGGAAATTTAGATGGAAATTTATTTTTGATATTTAGATTGAGATATCGGATTTTTCGTGAAATTGCAGCAGCAACTTAGTTTTTCATTAACATATTATTATTTCTGTTGAGTGGAAATTGACAAATAACTGAGCGTTATAGATATCACTACATATATTTTTATAAAACAAAGTCCTCCACCGTGTCTGTCTTTTCTCCATAAACTCCAAAACTCCTCCACCGATTTTCATGTTGTTTCTTCACCAATGGATAGAGTGGTTTTCAAGGAACGTTTTAGTATATAATTTGTGAGTTTTTTGTATACATTGGCTAAAATATTTGTTGGAGGTGTCGGAAAAAAATAACCCGTCTGGGAGCTTTCAACGAAAACGCTGCCTAAACCCTTTGATATATAACAAAATAATGTAAAGTGGAACTGTGTATTTTATATAGGTCTACAGAAAAGTCTGCGATGGCATATGTCTATCTATTAAGGATACCATACTATGTCCATTTTAATACTTTAAAAAAGCCGAAAATATCCTGACATTTGGTACAGGGATAGGTAACAGCCTGGAATAGGTTGCGGGAACGGAATAAAATATCATGATTAATTTTGGTCGCGATAACCGACATCCACGCGGGCGAAGCCGCGGGCATTAGCTAGTTTTGTTTGGTACTACGGAAGCCTTTGTGCGCGAAGCCGACATGCGTTCAGCAGTTGTTTTTCTTCATTGACTACTACCAAAAAGAGTCAGTTAGTAACCTAAACATACCCTTCCAACTAACCACGTAGGCTGGTAATGACCTCCGCACATTGACCCTTCGGTGCGTGTAACGTAGAAAATGCAAGTGTAACGCGATACGGGGAAAATCAACAGATTAAGTTGCAGTGAGTAAGTAAAAGTGTAGATTCAAGGTGTGACCGGATTTTAGAATAATCTTGGTTGAGCTTGAATAGACTATGATCTATCTCCCTATCTTGGCTTCGAGTCTCAGGTGGGGTAAAGTGTCATTGGGTTTTTCCAGCAGGAATTTCGCAGTAGCAGCCTAAGTCTAGGTTTGTGCCAGTTGATGCCAATAGGCTTGCTCTCTATTACAAGAGCCTTAAAAGAACTGACAGAATGTAGGTGTACCTGCCATAACTTAAACAGGCAGCTGACCTTCCAGGAATTTATAGGCTTGATGTCCTGTTTTAACATGTCCAAATAATACCAACAAATTCTTTGGTGCTTCTAGAAAGTACTTAATTTGAACTAAATCAGCCCCGACTTACGAACAGTAAGTCGTGGGTTCGAACCCAGGCAGGCGCATTACTTTGTTTCATCACCGCTGCTCTCAAAACGGTGAAGGAAAACATAGTGAGGAAAACGACATGTCTTAGAACCAAAAATTCGAAGACATGTGACATCTACAAACCCACACTGGGGCCACGTGGTGGGTTATAGCCCATTCGCTCAACGTACGTACGGATCCCTAAAAAAAAGAATAAAACACAAGTAGACGAGAATGCTGTAGTAGTGAAGGAAAACATTGTTAGATGCCAGCATATCCTAGAACCAAAATAACGAAGACAATGACTGATTGTGGCCTCCACCAACCGGACTGGCTCCAAGTTTTTTATTACAATCCACTCCCTCTCATAGAGAATTGGCCTGTGTTCCAGCTGTGGGAACAGCATGGGCAGATTATGCCTGTAATTTGTATGGCGTACATAATAAAGAGTATTTTATCTTGGCAAGAACGAACCACTGTCATCGTCATCATCCTGCCCTCATCCTAATTTATTTTGGGGTAGTCGGGGGTCTTGTTCTACCATACTTCTGTATTACTCGTCATCTCAAAGTACAGACATCTCCCTTTTTATCATAATCATCATTCACACAATCCTTTTTTTTTTTTTTTGGTGGGTGGGAAATCATCAAATGACCCCCCCCGCTCTGGGCGGAGCGGAAGGGAGTGTCAGACTCTTACTGACTAAAAACCACCCATGTTCCTTCATTGGCCCTTTATGTTCCAGGGCCGCGGTATCTCTTTCGAACAGTCCCGCAGCCCTGGCAGGCACCGGCCCTTGTGGGCCCCTCCCGTTGCTGACAACTCTTTGAGGCGCGCGTGGAACACGAACGCGCCGTCGACACGGCCTGCCCGTCGTCATACGACGGACGGACCGCGAGCTAGCCCATTACTCACCGTCCACAGACCCGTAAAACGAAACCCCTTATAGGATCACTGGCGTGTCTGTCTGTCCGTCTGTCACAGCCAATATTCTCCAAAACTACTGAACCGATTGAGTTGAAATTTGGTACACATATTATGTAAATCGGTGAAACAAAGATGGACGTGTAACGTATCTGACTGAATGTTAAACATGCCACTTTTGGGGGGTAAATTAGAAAATGAAAAAAAAAAGATTTGCAAACTACATATATTTTGTTACATATTAAATGAAAGAACTTATTGTAAGCATCTCAAATTTATTTTTTTATAATTTTAATGTAAGTAGTTTTGAAGTTATTTAAGAAAACAGGCGAAAATAGACCATACCCCCCCCACCCCCCCACAAACTCCGAAACTTTACGATTACCAAAAAATAGTTCTTACTTTTAGATTACAGGAAAACCTATAAGAAGTGTATAGTAACAAATTTGGGTCAGATTTAAAACAACTTACGGAATTTAGTTAATTAACGCACAGAACCCTCTCCACGCGAGTCGAACTCGCACTTTTCTGGTTTTTTGGTCTTCTTCTACTCTTATTCCCTCCACGTAAAAAAATACTGTTTTTACTAGTACCATCTGTATAGAAAAAGGTCAAATCTTCTAACAGCTGTCTTTCCTATTTACTCAATAAATAGAAAACTAAATTAGGTTGACGAACTAACGGAAGCTGCGACGACTGATTCGATTTGACGGATCGGATGGTCCAATTTTCTACAGACAAAGGGATCTATTTCCGGAACGGGACAAATTCTGTCAGTCAGGTTATTATTTTTGCTTTAATCTATAATTTGAGTGCATAAGCCTAGCATAATCAGCCTATAATGTTCCCACTGCTGGGACACACGGGCTCCTTCCTATGAGAGGGAGTGGACTGTAATAAACTTGGAGGCTGTGCAGGTTGGTGCAGGCCACAATCAGTCATTGTCTTCGTTATTTTGGTTCTAGGATATGCTGGCACCTAGCAATGTTTTCCTTCACCACCACGGCATTCTCGTTTACTTGTCTTTTATTCTTTTTTTAGGGTAACGTACCTCAAAAGGAAAAAACGGAACCCTTATAGGATCACTTTGTTGTCCGACTGTCCGTCCATCTGTATGTCAACACCCTTTATCTCAGAAACGCGTGAAGGTATCGAGTTGAAATTAGAACCATTTACTCAAGTCTACAGTCCCTTGAAGCTGTGACAAATATAAACTTATAAGTTAACGTATACGGCCTTTTTTTAACGTTAACCTAAAAGTTTAAAGGATCATAATAATCATTATAATCTGGATCTCTTCAAAGTTCGAAAGAATCGGTTTCTCCTAGGCAAGCACATCAGGCCATGCACATGTAGCCAACCAAGGCCGGCGTTTGGCTGATACCCAGTATATCTAAAAAAAATGTTACTATGATTTGTTTTGATCAATCTAAATAAAATATACTCTTAAACTATTACTGTAAACCACAAACTTTATTCACTAGGCCTATAATGCTCCATTTTACACCCCATAAACTCACTTTTACTATCAATTCAAAGGGAAACCGTAAATTTCAAACATTACATAATATTAATAAAATCAAAAGAAAAGTGAGGAAAACCACGAGCCATAGATCTGTAAGTTATACGGCAGGGATGGTAAACCTTTTAATAAATTCGTCCAATAAAAAGTGAAAAGCCTTACAGAAATAAAATAAATACTTTAAAGAACCGGCCAAGTGCGAGTCAGAATCGTGCACTAATATCTCTAATCTAACAAAACTTTGTTTATCTTGTATTCACTGCCAAGATTAAGGCTATGGTGAGATGGATCTTGTAACAGTGCTAACTAGCTATCAATTACGATAAATTAAACTATCCATTGATATACATACATGCAGATAGATAGCCGACGGCGTAGACCTTATCAACAAATAAGATATCGTTGTCACCCTTTGGGTATGAAACCAAAGAAAAAAACTAAACAACAAAATAATTATTACTCGCTATAAAAAGTTTTGATTGCAAAACAAGGTGTAGAATTCATTGATTCCACATTATTGATTGACTTACAAGCCTTGACTAATTCACAGCAATTATTATAAAACTAAATTTCTGCAACTTTTATTTCATAATTATTCAAAATCAAATAATACATTTTACTGTAGAGTCTGTATTTTTTTCATGTAAGGCACGTGTACTTGTTACAAAGCTTTTCTTTTAAAAAAAAATGTAGAATCAATGCAGTGCTCAGAATTTCATTTTCAAAGGTTTACAATCCCTGGGAGTCAGTTTCAATTTGTCCGGATCGTATTATAGCTTCGATTCTAGATCACTTAAATAGCGAATCAGGAGCGTTCGGCTGACATTGATCTTGTGGCTACCGTCGCACGCGCAACTCATTTGACATCAATATTTATATATTTATTTTATTTTGCATTTTTTATATTTCTTATTGCAAAAGTGAAGTGTGTGTTGTTACTGGTGTTTCGTGATTTAATAAAATAAAAAGTAAGTTATTTTTTTAATCATTTGTAAATTATTTATATTAACTTCATGTACCTAAACCATACAACTGAACTAAATACCTAAAAGCATTCCTTACCAATGAAAGGTTAAAAATGAAACGATTGTGACTGGTTACAACAAAAATATGCCATGTTATTTTGAATAATTTTTATTCAAGGATTCCTCTGGAATTTTAGCGAGAAAAAAAAGACATTTTACATTTAGGACGATGTCAATCTTTTTAAAAATAGGTTTTTTGAATGAACTATTTTTCAGGGAATTCTTTAGTTTTTTTACGTGATAAATAAAACATAAGGCTTTTTTAGGACTATTGCAATCCTGTTACATAAGGATCAGTTTACCAAAACTCATTTGAAGACTCCCAAAAGCTTCTTTTCTAAATTGAACGAAAACATTAACAGCTTTTCAACACACATTCGAGATGTAAAAATAAATAATTCCTTTTGCGCCGAAGTCGTTAAGTACCAGTAATCCTCTGAAAGAAGATTTTCAAAATAATCTCTTTTACACTTCTAATAAATTTGAGAAATCTAAGGGGTGCTTCACACATGATGAATTGGCAATTTTTTTGGGGAATCGGAAATATCCAGGCGGCTTCACCCACGTGTTTCCAGTAATTGTCCCACGGGTTTATACGATCGGCATAATATAGGTTTTAAACTATCTGTGTGCCAAACTTCATTACAAATCCGTTCAGTTTTTGCGTGAAACACCGCTCAGCTTAACTTTAATTCCGCCGAAACCCCGAACAGGATTCAATGACCGTAGCTGCCGAACAGAGTTTGCCGATTGGTACAAATTTGGTGGTTGTAAAGCCGCTGTGTCGTAATTCGGTCGGCTTTGTTGCTAACCAAATACTCCGGAATTGAATGTGGAGCACCTCTTATTTACTCACATTGAAATAATTAAAGCCTTCGCATTTCGAACTGTGTGTTTCATCTTAACGCGCGCGGTATTGCTCCATAAGCACAAATAGAATTTCAATCTGAGTGTGACTGAGGCGCTCCGTTCTTATTGTATTAGGGCTGGCATTAAAGTCATGGCATTTATTTACTAAACCATTAGCTTTCTTTATTCAAATTTTGATGTGTGTGAGAAAAAAAGTATTCAAGACTATAAAATCTCTGTGTCAAATTTCATCCAGATCCGTTCAGCCGTTCTGGCGTGACAGATTACCAAACATCCATTAACTTATTAAAAAACATTACATAACTTTCACAACCTAAATATCCTAACTAATATTAGAAATGCGAAAACTGTTTGTTTGTTTGTTACCTTTTCACGCCTAAACCACTGAATCGATCATCCTGAAATTTTGCATATTTATACGTTGTCAGTTGTAACATACTGAAGTGATGGAAGTTCGTTCCAATATTCTTGCTGAAACTATATTTTATATCTGATAACTTTTCCGTGTTTATTTAACAGTTTTGTAACCAAAACAATAGTGACCCATACTCTACTAACAGACTATTTTATCTACTTCATGATTATACTGAACGAGGAGTTCGTGGATAAATAATAACAGCCGCTCGGGTCGATCTTCAGGTTAAGCCGCGCTTGCCTAGGTTGGTCCGTGGATGGGGACCACCCATTACATACCGAGTTTCCTCCGTACCTCGGAAAGCACGTTAAGCCGTTGGTCCCGGCTGTCATTTGTAGGCCTTTAACAGTTACACGTTAAGGTTGTCAGTGGCTCGAAAGTCTGACAACCGTGTTACCCAGTGCTAGCTGGGTAACACGGTCAGATAAGCAGTCGTTCCATGTAAAATACTAGTATTCATGTGCATCCGGTTAGACTGGAAGCCGAACCCAACATAGTTGGGAAAAGGCTAAATGATGATGACGATGATGATTATACCGCACCGCTCTTAACACAGTTCTTGTTCAAACTACAGAATAAAAACCCTATTCGATAATTTCAAATTACACAATTTTCACTTAGTACCAGCCCTAAGCTCGTTGCATAGAATATGATCACACAATTTATATGCGTCTCGTTCCGAAATACACCATATTCAAACTTGAGCAGATCCGGCTTATACTTGTAACTGAACCAACATCAGCTATAGGTTTGGTTCGTGTTCGTTATCGAAGGTATAGCAAAATCAGCCTTAAGTCTTCCCACTGCTGAGACATAGGGCCTCGAACGCGTTGGTGGATGTCAGTATGGCTTCAAATTTTTGTTGCTAGGACATGTTCGGCGGCTCGTAATGTTTCCTTCACAGTTTTGAGAGCAATGGTGATGATGAAATTACAAATAGTTAAGTGCTTCCCTGTCCCAGGATTAGACATGTAAGTTGGGGCCATTACACAGGGCAGACACAAATAGTCTTTCTAAAACATAATTTGGTATTTAGACAAAAAGGAAAAAAGAGTGCAGATTAATAACTTAGTAATTTTGCTGTCAAGGGGGAAATTTACTTGACTGAAAACGCTTGTAAAGAACGGAAAAGTATTTGTTGGTTTTTAGTCGGTAAAACATCAGGAATTAATCTTGAATCTATGTTTCCCTTAAATTTAAACCAAATAATCACCAAACCACTCCATAAAAATGGCTACACTATACCCAAAACACCTTAGACAGTCGAATTTATATCGGGCTACACTCTACAGTTAGATTAACGAGTACGACATCTGCACACACCATTGATTTTACTAACAGGTAGGCGTCGGAGCATGACCGATGAGTTTCTGACATGGCAACACTGTTTTTCTCTTGTTTTTGGTAGATCAGATGCAGAGAAGTGGGGTGTTATCTAAGTTTTTGTCAACATTGTGTATAATATGTAGTATCTTTAAAAGAAATGTGGGAGAAAAGGGTTTTTTTGTTAGATCCTCAGACTGAAGTAAAAGCTTATTGAAGTGATAAGTTAAACAACAGTACATTCGATCGATCAATTTGCGAATTTGGGTCAAACGAAATTACAGGCACCGAGATGCCTTCTCATTTGTAGGAAGAAATTAAACTATTAGTCCCGGTTGTTATACAACACAATTTAATCGAGAAGTTAGGCGTTGCAAGATTGCAGTCAAAAGATAAGTCTAAAAATCAAAATGAAAATATCTAAGACGAGTTTTCCTAAACATCGAATTCAAAGTTTTAGAAGCGGACCGACCATGCTTGAAAAAACCGGCCAAGTGCGAGTCGGACTCGCGCACGAAGGGTTCCGTATCTATAAAAACGGCAAAAAAATCATATCTGTTGTATGGGAGCCCCCCTTTATATATTTTTTTTTAATTTTTAGTATTTGTTGTTATAGCGGCAATAGTAATACATCATTTGTGAAAATTTCATCTTTCTAGCTATCACGGTTTATGAGATACAGCCTGGAGACAGACAGACAGACAGACAGACAGACAGCGGAGTCTTAGTAATAGGGTCCCGTTTTACCCTTTGGGTACGGAACCCTAAAAACTAGGTGGATTATTGTGAGCCACAAAAACTTTCCATTTCAAGCTCATATTATAGAACTATAGGCCAATTTCATAGTCTAAAGATGCGGCGCTGCGGTGTAAAATGCTGATTACCATCAACCCCCACATAATTACTAAATGCCTCGTTTCGCCGGGTGACAAGTTAGACTCCGTTTATTTCCACGCTGGCTGCGGCGAAATTGCAATCTCTTCGTTATGAAAACTAGCATAATTAGACTGCTGGGGAAACTAGATTAAAATAGATTGTCAAGTATTATATTATGTTCTTTTTTAAGAACACAGACATGCAAATTTCATGTCATTTGATCGATTTGTCACCATCTCCCTTCTTCCATTGGGAATCCATACTGTGGTTATCGCCCATACCTTGTCGATGTTCCACATATTCGGACGAAGCGGTTTGCTACATCTCTTATTATGCGCACAGCTTAGTAGTGGAATTCCGTGCCTGCGTCGGTGTTCCCGAGTTCATGAACGCAATCTATTTAAGTCGCGAGTTAATAGGCTTCTTTTGGGTTAGTTCGTTCCATCGTCAACGTCATCTCTGTCCTTAGGACAAGATTAAGGTCAAGATTAGTTGGTGAAAGGCACTGCGCCCTCGTGGTGGATTCCGGCCCCTTCCGTCTTACAGAATGAAGGTTTGTATCCCAGCAGTGGCGTAATAAGCTGGTTATGCTTATGGTACGCTAGCGCGAGGGCTAGGTTTAGGACAATAATAAAATGGCAACACTGTTTCTTTTAGGAAGCAACTGATCTAAATCTCGTCGTGCCTTACTTTTCCGTCAACTTGATATGAGAAAAACTCATGCCATGGTATAATACAAGGTGTAAACGGTGAAAGATGTTCATGAAGCCGTTAACGAAGCGTTTGGTAGGCACAGCGTCAGTAAGTGCTAAACCCTCAAGCTTTAAAATGTTAAAGCTTGAGGGTTTGTCACTTACTGACGCTGTGTGTACATAAAACTAAGTAATTCTACGCAAAAATTTTTGCTGAGAAACAACTTAATTGAGGTGAAAAACTTGTAAAAAAGTTGGAACTTTGACCTCTAGTCCCTGCGTAAGTAGAAGGCCCCAGGCATGGTCCGAAACAAAAACATGATTGTAATGACGGGGAGAACAAGTCACTTTCATTAAGGTTATTTTAACACCCATAACATTACTCGTGGAGGCCATTTTGATTAACCCCATAAATTCTATAGGCAATAGGATTTCCATAATTATGGATGCACGTATGAAGAACGTTTATGTAGATAAGTAGCTAGAAATGTAATTTTATATAGTTCTTGTCATGCTACTTCATGTTAATTTCTAGACCACTAGCAAAACGCACAACATAATTATAATTTCACTTCTTTCAAAGCAAGATTTTCTTTCAAATTGCATGGTGTAGTTTGCGTGTTTGTAAAAAATAATTTCTATAATTTGCACTGCTGCGGTTGAAAGTATGGGAGCACTTTGAGTACTTTCAAGAAAATTGTGGTGTGTGCTGAGTGCATATTAACGTGGTAGCCGATAGATGTTGAACTATTGAAGTATGGGGTACCACAGTCATTCGTATTAGCTATTATAATTACGAAAAAGATTGTCTTAGGAAACTATGTTTTGGCGAAGTGAGAATTCGGAAAGCACTATTGTGCTACTGGGTCAGAAAGACAACCATAACGGGTATCCTTATCCTTACTAATATTATAAATGAGAAAGTAAGTTTGTTTGTTACCTTTTCACGCCTAAACCACTGAAACGATCATCCTGAAATTTTGCGTATACGTTGTCAGGTGTACATAAACGGATATAGGGTACCTTTTGCACCCGAAAAAAAGTACTGTTCCCGAGGAAAACAACAATAACGTTCTTATCATAATAGATGGCGCCACCTGTCTTTCGAATCATGATTGAGTTATATTATTACAAGCAGAGTACAACCCAAATTGATTGTCAAATTCTAAATTAATGCGAGCAAAAGCGCGGACAAAAGCTAGTCACCCACAGATATGAAAAACATGCATCCTTTATTTTAACATTTAGAAGCCATGGAGTGAGGATTTGTCCCCGGTTGATGGCAATAGGCTCACTACCTATTACATGGGATGTAAACATTACTGGTGAAATGTGGGTGTACTATTAGGTACACCTCTGTCTACCCTTCGGAGATTACAGGCGTGAAATGATATCAAATTAAGAAAACAACATTCATTAATTTATCGCCCAATTTTCTCGTACGTATTTTGTTTTAAAAGTCACCGTCTACCCACACCGTCATTTATTTTAAATGAGTTATATACCGTAAACTTTACCACAAGTTACTCTGTGTCATTATAAAACATGTGTTTCAACCGAAAGTTCCTAATTAATCGCTGGTTGACCCCACATCGTTATGTGGGTTCAACCGGCGACGTTCTCTAAATTAGTAGTTAGTCCAATATGGAGTTTGTTTTATTAAGTTTCTAGTTAGTTTACTATCGTTTAGATTGAAGAGTGCTGTCAGGATAAATAGCGAATAGTAGAGGTGATGTCCTGTTTTTTCGAAATGTCTAAACTGATTTTAATGAAACTTCATATGCATAAGCAGGATGCATAGGTCTGAAAAGTTTTCAGAGAAAATTTTAGAAAAATAGTGTTACAGCTAAATTAGATCGATGACGACGAAAATAAGGTAGCCCAGTCAACATTTTTATCCAAATAAAACCCATATTAATTTATTTCAAGACAAAATTAACATTGAACTGTTACTGCTCATTTGCTCAAGGCATTTTGTTAAATTCATCGTAATCTATGAAAATAATAACAAAACCACGAAACTTTCAGTAGACAATAATATTTTAACTTCAGTTATTTTGAAGTTTGGAATTCATTACCGAAACTGGTTTTTCTAGTCAAAACTTATGAAGTTATGATGAGTTTGTTTGTGTTAAAAATGTTCGTCAAAATATTACTTTCAATTAAAATGCGAAATATTCGTCGAATACTTCGTTCATTTCTGTTAAAAAAACTTTTTCACTATTACAATAAATTATTATTTTTAATGTTGTCATTATTGTCCTATTAAAAATGAATATCTACTTTTTTACCACACGTGGGAGAAAAAAATGATTGTTAATAATAATTATACGACTTCAATGAGAAACCTGCCAAGGCTGCTAAATTTTGGCAGAAAGATGTATATTTTAGTTCATGCTTATTGAAAGGTAATTATTTTGTAAGTTCACCTATTAATATTTTTGTTGGTAAATAAATATATAACGTATGTACTTAATTATGCATATTATTTTTCGAAGGATAAAAAATATTTTGAAAGTATGTAAATAATAGATACCGAAGACACTGCAAAATATACACCATTTTTTTTATTTTAACTTGTAAATTTTAACTTTACTGAAGGTATGAAAGCCACTTTTCAGATCTAAAATAAACACAAAGCGCCTTGAAGCTCATTAATTAAGAAGACGTTCAACAGACACTAATTAGTGGACTAGTCCTTTTAGTAACGCTTCAGGTGTAGCTAAAAGTATATAAATATAAAATGTTTTTGTACTGTTCGCATTTCTAGAGGAACTTCTGACAGTGTAACAGCTAAGTAAAAACAAAGAATTAACAAATAAATTATAAAAATGAGCAGGCAAAAATAATGGTTTTGAAAAACGGATGCAAGTATGTATTTTTAAACCAAATCATTTGAAAAGAGTAACCATGGTATGTGGGTTTTCCATACGAAATGACCAACCCGAACCATACACCGTTCGACGTCTTATGCTCCATGTAGGCCTACGAAATGAAATATTTTGGTTTTGAAGTATGTGTGTTGTATACACCGCGTGAATCAAAAGTGTGTGGTCATTGTGTTTTTAAAGGTTTTCTTACCAACGATATGTTTCTATGGAGTAAGTTATTCAATTTGATGGTCTGAATCACAGTCTTAAAATATGACGACACCTTTCTGATACTCTATGATGTACTACCACATGAGGAGTACTTTAAGGAGGATGATAGTTATGATCGCAGATGATGGCCTCCCGTAGTTTCAAATCCGCAGCTTAAATCCCTTGTAACTGTACACATGGAACACAGTTTTCGACTGTTAAATGCGAAATTAAACTGGTATTTATGTGAATTGAAAGTTGAGCCGATAAGAACCTATTTTATTTTCTTGAAAAAGAAAACCAAAAAACAATTGACATCACAACTGACTAGGTGTTTTTGCTTGTTTCGTAATCTAACCAGTCATCATAAAATAAACTAAGATCTCCTTTTGCTTCAAGAATGTATTCGGCAGCAGTTTGTGTAGTTTTGCCATATGAACCCGCCACCAACTCGTCAAATTGGCTTACCTACTGCGGGATGTACCGTCTAAAATACCCGGAAAGGCCGAATAATTGACGCACTTGTTTAATTGTCTTTGGTGTCGGAGATTTAGTTAAGGCTTCTATTTTATGAATGCTTATCGATGAAAACACTACAACAAATTAACTTTGTTTGAAAGAACTGTAAACACACATTAAATTTGGCTTATTGTTTAACTTCAAAATGACTAAAACTTCCACTCCGTTTAATGGTCTGTAAATAAACAGAAACAGAGACTTGCTGCCTTTGTCAACAATAAGGAAATCTTATTTCATGATAAACTAAGGTAAACGAGAATAAACAGATAACGGGTAACTCGTTATGAGTTAAATCTTATTACTGTTGTGTTATGGTTGATAATGAAACGAAAATGAAAGTATGAAAAGAAAATCTAACAGGCTTATTGTGTTCCTAGGTTAACGTTTTATTTTCTCAAAAAATGTTCGAAATAATTCAAATCAGATTAGATTAGTACATGATTCCAGACTTTGCATTGAAATTTTTCGTCAGTTATTAAGAGAAAAATCTAGCAATGCAGGTATGTAATCAAGGTGCAAAAACAGAAAATCATTGTATTAAATATGCTTGCCACACCTGGTGTACACTGTTATATAAAAGGTGTGTTTTTATACAACTGCCTAAAAATGGTGATATATTTTAAAAGTCTATGTTGTACGATAAACTCATCATTTTCCTGCTCTTGTTCCATGTTAGTTGAGGTCGGCGCAACACATTTTTTCTTCCATTCTCCCTTGTCTACCGTCACGGAATCATTTACTGTTTTTTCTTTCATAATTATCATTCCTCACCCAATCCATCCATCGTTTCTTTGGTCTTCCTCTTCCTCTCCATCCATCGACATTTATAATCATCACTCTTTTAGTCACACGTGATCCCTTCATCACATTGTCGAAAATCCAATCTGTACTATGAACTAAATCTCTATATTCAAGTATTTTCTGTTTTTCTCTTTTCAGATATCACGATGACGTCACTCAAGCCATCATTTCTTCTCCAAACCTTCCTCCTACTAGCCACGTTACAAAACATCAACACATTAGAAGACGGCTACCTCCGCTACGTCAAAGATGGCTGCTTCCTAAGAGGCGAAGCCCTATCCTGTGTCAAATATAAAGCTGTTAAAATAGCCAAAAAGGCTATATTCGGAGATAGTTTAAGCAAAAACGAGACTATTAAAGCTAACAATATAGTAAGCCTAGTCCCTCTAGATGATGAGACGATAGAAAAACTGGGAATAAAGGAGAACAAAGGATTGAATGAAGTAAAAACAAATGAAGCGAGGGGTTTCTTGTCGGAATGGGCGGAGTTAGCCAAGTATTTCATGAAGCTGGTGCAAGAGTTCTTCAGGGTTAAGGGACTGAAAGTAAATCTGCCTGAAGGTGCAAGAACTGTTGAGGAAGAAGAAGAAGATGATAACGGTAAGTTGGGAAATTTGCTGTTTTAGGTAATCGGCTCTGATATCTATAAAGCGTTGTATAAATCGATTTTTTGAATAAAGAATCTTTTGTAATTAAGATGTTGCAGAAACAGTTTCGTCTTCTCGTAATAATTTAAAAAAAAAATGTCATCTATTTTCTCAAGACAAGTTGCAGCATAGTCAATTCTGTCTTGGTTTTGAATAAACGTTGTTGATAGACCGTTTTCACGTTTTGTTCTGAATGGTTATATAATCATTCTCCTGCCGTTATGTGAATTTATTTCGGGACGGGGCAGCTTGTATTCTTTTATCATACTTCTCTATTACTCGTCATTTCATTAGTCACCTCCTTTCTAGCCATATCATTCCTCACATAGTCCACCCATCCGTTCATTAATAGCATTCCTAATATCATTAATATAAATCCAAAACTATGGATACAAATCAAGAAACATTCGTATATTTATATCAAAATGACATCCATTTTACGTAGCAGACAATGTATTAATGTCACAAAAGATTTTGACGGACAGACTAAAATAAATAACGTTCTTTGTCCTGTCCAAAGTCATATCTAATGACCTGAACTGAATGGGTAACTACGAAGAAAATTATACCTCATTATTTGTTGAAATGCGTAGGTTATTACAAGGTTTGGTAATTTCTTTGAATTATTGTTCTGTTGATTATAATCAGAGTTAATTTGTATAGGGAATTAAGTAGAGTTAGGTTGTACGAAAAATTGACCTTGGAGATTTCCTCGTTCTGCTCGATGCTGCTCGTTCATTTCTGTAAGTTTTTTTTAATATTAAATGAGCCTACTCTTGACCTCAAATTGAGGTCAAGAGTAGGCTCAGGACTATATTGAGGTCCTCAATTTAGTCCTGAGGACAGAGATGAAGGTCGACGATGGAATCGGAAGTTCTGTACTATAGGTATGTGCCCGACCCAGTTCTCGAAAATGGCAATATCACATTGTACTGGGATCAATCCATCATCACTGACAGCGTTGTAGCCAATAAGCCTGATATAGTGATCGTGGATCGATCAGAGTAGCGCGCAATGATTGTTGACATTACGGTCCCGCATGACGAGAACCTCGTGAAAGCCGAGCAAGATAAGGAAATCAAGTATCTTGTACTTGGCTCGCGAGTTTGTCGACATGTGGGATGTGGAATCAGCGATCATTGTGCCGATAGTCGTGTCAGCCCATGGCTTAATTACCAAGAGCCTCGACTAATATCTGAGGAGGCTCTCGATAGGCAGCTGGATCAGGGGCTTCATTCAGAAAGCGGTACTTCTGGACACGGCTCGTATTGTTAGGAGGTTCCTCGCTCTGGAGCCCTGACCGCCAGTAGCTTGAACCCTGTTCCCGATACCGGTCGGCAACAAATTTTTATTTTTTGAAATGGTTATTTATATATTCTATAATGAATATTTAAAAATGAAAAAAAAATGTATATAAATAAATAAACAAAAAAGTATTTCAAGATAATGCTCAATTTGCTAAATGCACTACACCAGATCAGCATAAAAATCATACGAGAGCATTGATAGTAGTGGTGTGACCGTCGGACTGCCAAGTCATAGGTCTCAAGTTCGAACCCAAGACACGCATCTCTGATTTTTCGGGATTCATGTGCGTATTGTATAAAATAATTATCACTAGCTTCGGTGAAGGAAAACATCGTGAGGAAACCGTTTACATGGCTGATATGGGTGTCCCTTCCACCCCGTAATTTTTATCGGTTGTTAAAAAAACAGCTGTTCCATACATTTTACCGTGTAGGTATTGCAATTTTGTAGGAAAAAGCTGTTTTTTAGGGTTCCGTACCCAAAGGGTAAAACGGGACCCTATTACTTAGACTACGCTGCCTGTCTGTCTGTCTGTCCGTTTGTCACCAGGCTGTATCTCATGAACTGTGGTAGTTAGACAGTTGAAATTTTCACAGATGATGTATTTCTGTTGCCGCTATAACAACAAATACTAAAAAACGGAAAAAAAATATTAAGGTGGGGCTCCCATACAAGAGACATGTTTTTTTGCCGTTTTTATGCTCGTGCGCGAGTCCGATTTGAACTTGGCCGGTTTTTTTTTTAATAACTGATGAAAAATTTGCATGGGGGGCTCAGAATGATGTATTGAATACGTGGTAACCGTTTTCGCGTCGGTGTCTCTTCCACCCTATATTTCTATATCGCAGTATTTAGGCTATATTCAAATCGCATGTTAGCAACGCTCAACTTAACCATCACTTAACAACGAATCAAATTGAAATGGCTTACCGAAAGATAGCCTCTTATACTCTCCGAAATATCGAACCGACTACCAATAGTAAAACTACTTTAACGTTAATACATCAAATATTTAGTAAAGAGAAGATTTCGGGAACAAAATTGAGGTTTTTACAGACTGATGCACAAACTAATGGAGTGAACCAATTTATAAGGGTTCGCGGTTATTTACTAACGGAACCCTAATAAAAAGTTAGCCGACGTGATCCGATGGCTTGCGGTTTGATCCTTGAACCACATGTTGGTAGGATGCAGAAAATTCACTGACTAGAAAGGTTATTAGGGGTTAATGAACCAGAAAAAATTATAAGAAAATTTAAATCAGCTGTATCTCACTATAATTCAGTATACATGGAGCAACTGTAGTGTTGTGATAATTGTAGCAGTAATAGCCTAGTCGTGTGACCGTCGAACTTAGTCATAGGTCATGCGTTCGAACCCAAGACACGCACCTCTGATTTTTCGAATTGATGCGCGTATTGTATACTTATCACTTGCTTCGATGAAGAAAATACCGTGAGGAAACCAGCATGCCTAAGAGATGGCGAATAGGCCAAGTCATAATTATGGGAGCCATAAAAACTCTGACACCAGGTTAGGCACTCACCCCTGGTTCAAGCCATGGTTCGGGGCAAGAGGGAATGGGAAGCCGTCACCTCCTTCTGCGAAGCAGTCATGCTAATGAAGGAGGTGGCGGAACGTGAGAGGGAGAGAACCTCACGTCCCAGCCGCCGCGGGAGGAGAAGCACCGGGCGTCGGGGGCCACGCCGTGATGGCTCTCGGCCACCGTAGGCACGGGCCTGTGGACGGTGAGTAATGGGCTAGCTCGCCGTCCGTCCGTCGTATGACGACGGGCAGGCCGTGTCGACGGCGCGTTCGTGTTCCACGCACGCCTCAAAGAGATGTCAGCAAACCATAGGGGCCCGCAAGGGTCGATGCCTGCCAGGGCTGCGGGACTGTTCGAAAGAGATACCGCGGCCCTGCAACACAAAAGGCAAAAGAAGGAACATGGATGGGTTTTAGTCAGTAAAAGTCTGACACTCACTTCCGCTCCGCCCAGAGCGGGAGAAGTCATTTGATGATTTCCCATCCCAAAATAAAAAAAGGATAGGCACTCACCACAGAAAAAAAAACTGAGCAACTTTCAAACGTGATTTTCTCCTTTAATTTGCAATGCTTGTAAAGGATAATAAATTATTAAAAAAAAACCTTATTTAAAAGTTTCAGTCTTCAATATCATGAGGTAATCGTTTTTAAAGATTAGTTCGGTCAGTCCAGTCCAATTCCAACTGTAGATGCAGTTGAGAATTACATTCTTTACATAGTAAAGACCTAAACAAACTGCCAGTCCCGATTACTATCAATTATTGTTTTTCGTGGAACTAGCTCAGTCTCAGTGGTCAATGGTAATCTCTGACATTTGTTGGCAGTTCAATGACTGATGGTCAGAAACCAGTAGGATAACATACATAACATCACGCCTGTAATCCCCAAAGGGTTAGGCAGAGTTGTACCTAATAGTATACCCATGTACATTTCGCCAGTTTTGTCTTAAGTCATAGGAGGCGAGCCTATTGCCATAAACCGGGCACAAATCCAGTCTCCATGGCTGCTACTGAGAAATTCCTGATGTAAAAATCTAATAACACATTTCCCGGCCCGGGAATCAAACCCAGGGCCTCAAGGTCAGCAGTCGCCTTTGAGACCACTCGATAGGATAACCTCATATACGTTACCTGGATTTGGGTCAGTTGCTGCAATAAGAATAAGAACAAAAATAAAACCAATCACACATAAAAAAAAAAAAAAAAAAACAAATCAAATGAAGAACTTTATTTTTCCTTCTGACCATTTTTGTGTTTGTACACTTCCACATTCGTTGTAGGATAACCCCAATATTGAAAACCCGAAATAAATTGAGGATATGCTCGTTGGCTCATCCTAAAATAAATGAAAACTATTACAACCGCTATCATCCACGGTCAGTTACTTAGATTCATGTCAACTCCTAAATTAACCTTTTTTTACCTAATAACGCACTACCATTCTAGATCATGATTCTCGTGTTAATACCTTTCTGATAGCCATAAACATCTTTCACACATTTCAATCAATGATTATTCGGCAATAAAGCGTTGTTAAAATATGAATTAGGGGAAAGAACTGCCGAAAATTTTGTTGCGTATCTTTATATAAAGTGACCATCTGACCTCCACAATCCAGTTACTACTGCTTTCTGAAGCACAGTTTGTCGCCTAACGAGACCTCTCCAATAGGTTACGGACAGATACCCATCCACGGACCATCCTCGGCAAGCCTAGCTTATCCTTGAAGAACCTATGCGGCTGTTATTCTGTTGCCACGAGCCATCTTGCGATATCTTTACCGTACAATATTCCTATAATTTCTCTTACAAAGGCAGCCAGAGTTATAAGATATCGGAAATTAAATCCCCTTTAAACAAAGTATAAGTCATCGCTTAAAAGGTTTTTACCGATAATGGAGAGTGAGGTTGTGTGCGTGAAGTTACTTTTTAACGATAGGTATTATAGTTCTTGGTTCTGTGAGCAGTTATTAGTACTTTAAAATGAATAACGCCCGTAAATCTCGAAGGGTAGGAAATCAGAGGCATATCTAGTAGAACACCTACATTTTGCCAGTAATGTTTAAGTCCCATGTAAAAAGGGGCGAGCCTGTGGCTGTCAACTTGACTTTTGAAAATACCCTGTTGGGAAATCCCAATATCTCATTGTCCGATTTGAAAATCAAAGCCCCCCCCCCCCCCTCCGATCCCCCTCGACCCCCCCCCATGTTCGACAGTGGCGCTTGCGACCATTTGACCAACGAGGCAGTTCATCTTAGCTCAAAAACGTGTTTATTTGGTTTGAAGATTATCTGAATTCTTAAAAAAATATCAATCAAAGAAAACATAGCGTCCGTCTTTTTAGTACTCCTTGAAAGAACATAAAAAGTTTGGTTAAATTATACGTAGAAGGGGACGAATTGCCAGTAATCGAGCACAAATTCGAACTACGAACTTCAAAGAACAACAAACAACACAGATAATCTTTCCTTGTTTTGTTTTCCATTAGTTCTGCATTAAAACATAATTTCATCGTACTTCATCCATTCTGACAACTTGAAGTTGTTATCCAACTTTTCCAAGTGTTCAATCTTCTCCATTAAACTATGAAGTTGTGTTCAGAAATTGATTTGGGATTAAAGTGTCTTCAAAAAGGTTTAGACAGAACAGTTTTAATTAGGTTTTGTTTAGAGCGAATACCCAGAGCGTTGGAAAAAGAAAATGTAAGATTTTCAACTTTCAGTTTTAGGCCGAGAGTTGAAAATAAAATGCGAGATAAAAACAAGCCATTGCGAACGTGGGTTTACCTCTTTACTAAGAGCTAAACGCTCAACCGACACGCTTGTTAAGATAGCGACAACGGAAAAACAAAGAAACTTGATTAAAGTGTGAATCACACAGAAAGCAGGTGTGGGTCGGGTGCGGGTCGGGTCGTGTCCGTCGCGTGAGATGCACTCTGTTCATCGTCTTCACACACGACGCGAGAGTGCATGTCGGCAGCGGTCTACTAGATAGCGGCAGCTGTCCATGTCCATCCATGGCAAAACTGATATTAAATAATTTTTTTATTTAATATCAGTTTTGCCATGGATCTTAACGAAAAATTATAGAATGTATGTATGTATGTAAGAATGTATGTTCGCCGGAGCAACTGACAGTTGCTCCGGCGAACAAGATTTTTGCAACTATAAACTTTTGTAGTTTTTTCCCTAGGCTCGTAAAAACCAGCCTGTTTACAAGTACATTCTATAATTTTTCGTTAAGATCCATGGCAAAACTGATATTTTTTTGTTAATTACACTTGCCGTACTCCCGACCCGTCCCGCGCCTGCTCCCTGCGTGTGTTGCGCTAAAACATCATAGGATTCACCGAGACGCCACGGATATCGCCCGAAGGAAACAAGCATAGTATGCGCATGTCGCTTGACGCAAGTCGAACGGGGCGCAGCTGTGAGGCGACAAAAATAGGTACATACATTATTACCACTTTCCAGTTCTTTACAGAACTTTACAAGAGTTTGTGGTTTGTTACTAGCACTTTGAAGTTTTCAAACCCACGCGTCGTGTTAAACGTAGGATGACTGAAAGTCCAGCGTCCCTATTCTGAATATTGTACTTTACAATTTCCCAACATAACTAATCAGCCTGTAATGTTGCCCACTGCTGGGACAAGTTTTCCTCCATCATTTTAAAAACAGTCGTTATGAAATTGATAGTAAAGTATGACCTACAACTTATAAATCGGCCGTTATGACTGTGGGCTACTTCTGCTAGGTATATCATTGGCATCGCTTCAGTGACAATATTATTGATACCAAAAAAGACAATAATGATCATCTCAAGTTTGGTGTCCCAAAAAACATGGTTTTGTGGGTAAATAACGAAGGCATAAATGTGTTGAGGTAATAATTTTGCACATAAAAACATTTTTGCCTCGAAGAGCACGTTAATCGTTGATTTTGATCATACGAATCCACACTTCAAATGCTTCCATAGGTCTATTAATATGATAGTAAATGTGAAGCTAACTCATCATTTTCACATCCGTAAGGATGGTGATGATATTTGGCAGTAAGGCAGGATACTTCTTACTAGGAATTCACAAACCTGCAAATGTCTTAACAAATACAAGTAAGTTCTCACTCATTCATGTTTGTGAGTCATCATCTGCCTAGCCTTTTCGCAAGTATGCTGGGGTCGGCTTCCAGTCTAACCGGATGCAGCTGAATACCAGTATTTTACATGGAGCGACTGCCCATCTGACTTCCACAAGCCAGTTAGTACTGGGTATACGATACCCCTTGGTAAGACAATCATTCAAGTTTACCAGTGCTCTACATAATAGTCCTGTTTTAATCCAATTGTTTTTTTACTGAATCCATAGAAAAACTCGTGTAATAAAAGTGGGTGTTGTTTGTTGTGAAGGCATATTTCAAATAACTGTTAGTTGGTCATGCATTTAAAAAGTTATTTCTGTTAGACAATAAAGATTCTTAAAATTGTGATTGTAAAAGCATTTACATGAATGGAATGTTTAAGCATCGTGCACAATTTAATCTAGATAGTTATTTTAAGCTTCTCAATAAAATTGCGTAATAAAATAGGTAGCTATTTTTATATAGGTGGTGGAAAAAAAACCATCTGTTTCCTACAAAAGTACAATACCTACACGGTCAAAATGTATGGAACAGCTGTTTTTTTTTAATAACCGATATGAAAAATTTCTATGTAGGGGGGGCTCAGAATGATGTAATGAACCGTTTTCGCGTCGGTGTCCCTTCCAACCCGTATATACATATTTTGTATTAAGGAATGTCCAAATCCATTACCACATATTTTTGAAAAAATCGAGAGATTGACAACGCAAATATCGCAACAAGCCTTGTGAAACTGTAAAAATTAATGACACCACCAATTTTATTCACTGTTTCCACTTCATCAGTGAGTGGTGATCCCGTAGCTGAATGTTGGGCCAAACATGTTTGATTTTTTTGCCATCGTTTCGCTAAGAAGAACGTTAAACCCTTGATCTCAGCTGTCATTTAAAGATTTTTGACGGTCGTTACAGGTAGTCAGCGACCCGAAAGTCTGACAAACAGTCTTACCAAGCGGTATTATATTGTTACCTAGTACTAACTAGGTTGTGGAGGTTAGACAGGCAGTCGCTTCTTGTAAAATACTGGTATTCAGCTGGATCCTGTTAGACTGGATGCTGACCCCGACATAGTTGGGAAAGGGTAGGTAAATGAATGATTCGCAAAGAAGAAGAAGAAGATTTATTGTTTTAGGGGAGTGCATGATATTATTTTGCTTTGCCGTGTCGTGTGCACATAATATGTGCACAGCCTTATAATGAAAACCAGTGCAATTTGCGGTAGTAATTGGATAAAGAAGATGTATTGACAATAGTAGAAAAGAGTATACTTTAATAAGAGTAGGTATACTTAAACTGCCTCGTTGGTCGAGTGGTGGACAAGCGCGACTGCTGAGCATGAAGTCTTGGGTTCGGTTTCCAGGTCGAACAAAGTGTTATTGGGTTTTTCCATCAGGAATTTCTCAGTAGCAGTTACGGAGTCTGCATTTGTGCCCGGTTGATGACAATAAGCTCGCCCCTATTACATGGGACTTAAACATAACTGGCGAAATGTGTTGTACTAATGGGTACACCTCTGCCTAACCCTTAGATGATTACAGGCGTGATGTTATGTTATACTTAAATGTTTGGTAATGTTGAGAGGATGAGTGAAAGGCCAATAACAAAAGGTATTTATAAAGAGGCAGATGTGAGTGTCAACGCCGGGAGATCTGTTCTTACTGGTGAGGTTATTCAGAAAGGTCAGGTGCGTAATACTCGCAAATAGTGTAAGTGTATGAGCAGATATATGATAGTGGACGAGGCGAAAGGAGTACGTAACTATCATGGCAGGTGGCCTTCTGTGGTAAGCAGAAGCTTACCATACCAATGTCCATGGGAAAGAGGTGTGATTTCAGTATGTATGTATGTAAATAACATTAAAAACATAATAACGCGAACGGTAAAAAATGACAAACTGAATTAGAATTTTATTTATAACACTTTTTATTTATAAAGGTCAAATAATTTCCCACTTCCGACGATATAGGGTGAAAGCACCACTTGCGGTCGCCCACAAAGACAAACAGAGCACAGTAACCACGCCGATAATGATGTAGCTCACCCTACTTGGCAGTGTTTAGATTTGGCGTTGGTATATTGTTTGTGTTTAGCCGATTGTGGCTATTAAGGCGTATAATGTTGTTTACGTAGTGCGTTGGCTACGTAATTTATTTTGTTTATGTGTGGGTTTGTAGATGATTTAGAAATGTTCGACTTTGTCTTGTTGCTTTCAATGTTTTGTTTTAGTTTAAAAAAAAACATCTCATAGGCAGAACTATGACAATTACTCAGATTTATATGTCGGATCCTGATGATTGTGCGCTTAAAATTAAACAAACGCACCTTTGTTTGGCGTTGTGGGACTCTACGTATGGTGTCCGATACGGACCATAGTCCCATGGATCGACAGTGACTGTTTAGGTGTGGTCGCGACACATACTCGTCTGGGAACTGCTCTGTGGTTCCTTTTAAGTTCAGAGTATTTAGTTGGTACAGTAGTGTTGGTAATTGACTCTGTAACAATAAACTGTATACAAGTTAAAGGCTCTGTTTCTCTCGTGTCCCATCCTGCGCCCACAACTTTTTGACACTATGTACGAGTATGTCACTTAGCCTGGTCAGGTGTCAGGCTAAGACATACTCGTACATGTACCAGGATGCGACATATAGATATATTATTATCGACGCAGTTTCGTACATTAATAAGGTTCCTCAGAAATTCAAGAACAGTTGAAAAGTAATTTTTGATAATAAAACGCAGTCACCTCGTTTAAGAAATTCACAAATGTTGAAAGGGAATCTATACTAATATTATAAAACTGAAGAGTTTGTTTGGTTGAACGCGCTAATCTCAGGAACTATTTGTTCGAATGGAAAAAATATGTTAGTGTTGAATAGCCCTTTTATCGGAAGGCTCTAATCTACATAACATCACGCCACGACCAATAGGAGCGGAGCATAAATGAAAAATGTTGCAAAAACGTGGAAAATAGTATTTTTATAATAATTTCACGCTAACGAAGGTCGCGACCAACAGCTAGTACATAAATAATACTATATTACAAATCATGTGGCCTGTCTAATAAAAAGCATGTAACGCCATTTTTTTCCACCGTGTCAAAATTATGAAAGGAATAAAAACAACTTGTAAAATCTTTATTTTTCTTTGATTCCCAGATATTGAAAACAATGAGGGTGATAAGCGTAAGACTAAAAGTATCCAGAAACGCGAAATCAATTCTAAATCAGGTGTGTACTAACCATTCCTTGAAAACCTTGAAGATGACGATGGCGCTGTTGGATTTCCAACGTTCAGCTTAGTGGCGATAGTCGAAAATCCAACGACATGCTCATTGATCCCTTAGGACATGTCAACTGAAAATAAATAAAAATGCACCAACTAAAAAGTTAGAGACCATAATTGTGTGACAAAAAATTGTTTCAACTCCACTTCCTGCTGGTTTTACTGCTAACTTGTATGTCCAAAATATAAACCGCTATTGTTTATAGTTATATTAGTTACTAGCTGTGCCCGGCATGCGTTGCAATGCATGTTTTCCTACCTACTACCCTACCTACCCTACCTACCCTAATTTTTTGTGAATCTAAACCATTCCCAGATCCCCTTGAACACACACAAAATTTTTTATCAAAATCGGTCCAGTCGTTTGAGAGAAGTTCAGTGACATACACACTCACAGAAGAATTATATATATAAAGATGATCGTATTAACAAAGTTTATCGGAAGCAAAGTGTAAAGTATCTCGGAAAGCAGGTTAAGCCGTTGGTCCCCGCTGTCATCTATACTTTATATTATTAAGATTTAAAATTTGTTTGTGTATATGTAGCGGGTAATCTCCGGAACTGATGATCCAATTCTAAAACTTCTTTCACTGGCAGAAAGCGACATTATTCGTGGGTTCTATAGGCTATAAATTATATTTAAATCATGCTTATTAGCCGAGCTATCACAATTTTTGCGGACGAAGTCGTGAGCGAAGTGCTAATGTGTAAAAAATATACATTGCATTTGTATGTACGTATGGTAATTAGAAGTTTGACAGCCCGAAAGTCTGACGACTTGTTTTATTAAGAGTATTAACTGGATAAACACAGTAACTGGGTTGTTGAGGTCAAATGGCAGTGTAGCTCCATGTAGTATACTGGTATTCAGCTTCATCTTGTTGATTGGAAGATGACCCCAACGCAGGAAAATGCAGACGATGATTTAATTCGAGTTCAAGATTGGTTTATGCATTGGTCATTTCGACATTAGCTAGTTTTTTTTAACCGACCTCTAAAAAGGAGGTTTTTATGTGTTCCACCAGCATCTTTTTAGGGTTCCGTACCTCAAAATGAAAAACGACACCCCTTATCCGAAATTACTGGACCAATTGAGTTGAAATTTGGTACACATAATGTAAGTCGGTGACCCAAAGACGAACATGTAACGTAAATGAATGAATTTTAAATATGGGGGCCACTTTTGGGGGGTAAATTAGAAAATGAAAAAAAAAGTTTTGCAAACTACACGTGTTACATATCAAATGAAAGGAGATCGCATTATGAGCATCTCAAATATATTTTATGTATAATTTTAAGACAAAAAATCTAGAAGTTATTTAAGAAAATAGGCGAAAATTGACCATTCCACATAACTCTGAACTAAACTGAAAAAAAGATACAAAAAATAGTTTTTGCCTATAGATTACAGGAAAACCTTGTAAGCTATAACAACAAATAGTAAAAATAAATTAAAAGTTAAAAGAGGGCTCGCCTACTACGATGGTAAGAAACCCATCATGCGCGATTCCGACTCGCACTTGGCCGGTTTATTTTTCATGTATGTCCACTGATTTCTCCGTGATTACTGGACCGATTTAAGCAATTCTTTTTCATTCGGAAAAAGATGCTCGCGCGGTGGTCACATATATACATTTTATTAACTTTGCTAATATTAATACATTTGACTATTTTTATTATATCGTTTTATAAATTTATTTTGCATGCTGTAATATCACTTCACTATATTAAATTCAAAATATATATATTAAATTCAATTTAATATACTTATATATATTATTTATATATTCAATCATCTCTTATTTAACATCATTTTATAATTCCACTTATTAGCTATAATATCAATTTAAATATAATCATGCTACGAATTTAAATAATTATTGATTTTAATACTTATTATTTTTAATTAATATGTTTATTTCAAAGATAATTAAATTATTTACAAACTATAATTAAACTATAATAACTTTGCTTAGGTAGGTACTTTATGAGATATCTTGTTACGCATTTTTTCTTGTTCGTCTATGTCGAAGATGATATGCTAACCTTTTCTAGTTACAATGTAAAATTGACCCTTGATAAGGATTTGTGTGAGATACTACAATTAAACAGGGTAAAATAAAAAGGATGGTATTTAAAAGTACTTCAATTTATTCCCATTTCATTTACCTAATTTTGCCTGTGTTCCACCAAATATACTGAATGTGCACCAAAATATGTTCATTAAAATATGGCATAACGAGCATCTATTTAACAACTGTTGCAAAGGACAATGACCAAAGTTCGTACCAAAAAGTCTCGCGCCTCAAAACCAAAATATTATAGTAATTAGTTTCATATTTTTTTACGGCATTACGCGTCGGGGATTTGATTTTTGAACTGGAAATATACTTTTCGAGTTTAAAAGTACGAATATTGTTTTACTCCCTTTATATGACGTTCCGTTTCAACTGAATATAAATGACGTTCCGTTTCAATTGAACAAACCCTTGTCTGTCGAGTGGACTCTAAAATTAATTACAATTAAGTAAGATCAGTACACCAAATCGATTTAGTTTGGTTTATTGCTATTTGCAACAAAATAGATTTTCTCAGCCTAAAGATTTTGATTTATCGATTACATCCCTAAATCCCGACTAGTTTATAGCACTTACTATACTCTATGGTTTATAGTTATCTTATCTGTGGCATCTGACATTTGCACTGTACTGACTGACTATTGGCAATGTAAAGGTCTAAAATAAAATCGAGTTTCAGTCAAGCATACTGTGGATGTTACTTTAACTCGTAATTCTTACTAATATTAGTGTATTACGCTGTTTTTAGAGCAATAATGTAATGTATGTGTGTTAAAATACGTCGTTGGTAGCGTCGAAAAAATAGACCTACTTTTTAGGTTAGTTTCGATTTTATAAAATAACTCTGAAACGCGGGTTTTTTTTTCAAAAATAATTTTTGTAGGAGTTAATACGATCAGTGTAGTCTATAAAAAACAAGGTTTGATTTTGATGCAGCATGGTACGGGATTCCATACTTCCATGAGCATTCTCTTTTGTAAAAATAGTAATACACCTAATTTTAAAAACAATCATTTATTTTTTTAGTTTTACTTCAGATAATGCACTGCAAAATGTATTTGAATCAAACACCAATGATATAATTTTAAATTATATCTAGTTTCCGCCAGCAGGTCGACGAAGCCGGGGCTCCTATTTCTGTCTGCAGGGTTTACAGGAACCTAACTAACCGAACCTCGGGGTGCCCCTGACGTCGACAGTCTCTAGGATGCATACTAAATATTTTGTGTAACATTCAGGAATATTTGGTGCACGATCAGTATTTTTCGGGGAAGAATAAATATTTTAGAAATGCATACATAGATGTACCTTTAGATTTTTGGTGAACACAAAAATATTATCCAAATAAAAACTGCCAAAAATTCAATGAGAGAAACAAAAGTCACCGACTTCCGAAAGTACAGTTATTTCCACTTTTTAGTGTTTTCTTTTTTGGAAGTCGCTTCATACTTTAATACAGAGACTTTTTATCATCTTTTGGCACATTGTTCCCTTGTACCAGCCAAGTAGGTGTCAGCTATTTCTTAACTTTATTTCTGCGGCGAATACAAGAATTCTCATGTTTGTAGATACCGCAAAACTGTTGGCAAGGAATTTTGTTTTTAGTAATTCTGCAGAATGTAGGTTGTAAACGTGTTGTATAAATAAATCTTAATACCAT
Organism: Eurois occulta; assembly: GCA_950022335.1. Classification (NCBI taxonomy): domain Eukaryota; kingdom Metazoa; phylum Arthropoda; class Insecta; order Lepidoptera; family Noctuidae; genus Eurois; species Eurois occulta. Next base: position 7,376,945 of record OX465499.1, read on the forward strand.
TAGGGGAAAAAAAGAACACACACATAAACCAGTTTACTAGGTATTGTTTAATAACATAACATAACATCACACCTGTAATCCCCGAAGGGTTAGGCAGCGGTGTGTTGTGCGTACATAATAGGACACCCACATTTCGTCAGTTATGTTTAAGTGCCATGTAATAGGGGGCTAGCCTATTACCATCAACCGGGCACAAATCCAGACTCCGTAGCTGCTACTGATAAATTCCTGATGGAAAAGCCAATAACACTTTGCCCGACCCGGGACCTCGTGCTCAAAAGTCGCGCTTGCGACTACTCGGCCTACGAGTCAGTCAACTGTTTTTTAAATAAATCTCAATACCATTAGGGGTAAAACAGAGACCATTTTGAAGTCGCAAATTGTGACACATGAACCAATATACTAGGGAGGTATTGGTCAATACCTACAATGGTAATAAGTGCTGAATGTATGATCGTGGATGGGTATAAGAGTAGGATCAAAGACATCGATGACTGAACGCTGTTAATGTGGCATAAACTGTGTACATTATATTTAGAACATTTTAAAAACATCAGTGTTAAACTATCTTAAATATAGCAGGTACTCTCGTTCACCAAAATTACATTATAGTTTTAAACCTAGCAAGTTTGGAGAGTTAACAGAAATAAAAAACCGGCCAAGTGCGAGTCGGACTCGCGCACGAGGGGTTCCGTACCATTATCCATAAAATGGGCAAAAAAATAATCGCGTTTATTGTATGGGTCCCTTAAATATTTATTTTGTTTTAATATTTGTTGTTATAGCGGCACAGAAATAAATAATTTGTGAACATTTCAACTGTCTAGCTATCGCGGTTCTTGAGATACAGCCTGGTGAAAGACAGACGGACAGACGGACGGACAGCGAAGTCTTTGTCATTCCCGTTGGGTCCCGTTTTTACCCTTTGAGTACGGAACCCTAAAAAGTGTTAATTCAAAGACTGAAAATGGTCTATAAAAATACACCGTTGCCATACTGCAAATTAGACATAATAATTATGACTACTGAGTTCGTTATTCAATGGGTATATTAATCGTCGTATCGCCCCATAACACTAACTAATAGTTATCACTCCCATAGCAATGACTACCCATTTCCACAAAACCAAATTGACCCGTCTATCAAACTAGACCATAAAAACAGCAGTTAACAATCGTAAATAACGACCATATCATCGTAATTACCTTAGATCGTCCGGGTCATAAGTATTCAGGTCAAAACGTGGGATTTGACCCGTTCCGACAGATGTTTCGACCCGAACTAAGTGACTGTGTAATTGAATTTAGATGAATTTGGTAGAATTTGGGGCGTGAAGTTTAAATATTTAAATGTTAAGCGATTAGTAGTTTAGTAGTTAAATGTTTGGTTTTTATAATTATTTGATTTGAGTCGCACGATTGTGATTGTAAGCGTAATGAATTAGGTAGTTTTTTGGATCAATGGTAAATGCGCACCAATCAGAATATAAAGTAATGAAAGTGTTAAAAATGAACTATTCGTAAGCTTACTATTATAACTGCTTATAATATTTCCTCTGTAGGAAATTTCGTATAAAGTTACACACAATTAACTTACCAGTCATCCTTTAATTTTCAGCCCGAGGCAAGAAGAAGAAGTTAGCAGTGATAGTACCACTGCTGACACTGTTTGCAGTACTCAAGTTAAAGCTGCTGCTGATTCCCATCCTGCTGTCAGTACTGCTGATCAAGAAGTTGCTGCTGATAGCTGCCTTGTTGCTGCCAAGTGTGCTCAGCACTTTAAAGGCTTGCAAGGTATGAATATATGGCTTTGATGTTCTATAAAAATTCAGTAATGGTACAACACTGGTGGTGACTGCAACCGCTTACAACAGCGACAGAGCCAATCGGTGTGGCGGACCGCAGCAACATGACAGTCAAGATTCACCTTAACACACTATGAGAGAAAATCTTAGAAGTTAAATTTGACCCACTTCCCGGTTTACGATTGAGCTGAAATTTTGCACACGGCTTTGGTTTTGGTGACAGTTAATGACAGACATAACTTGATTCTGCAACTTGGATCGTCTCCTCTCGAATGAACTCCAGAATGGTTAAAAGCAAGGCCACGAAATTTTATTAAAGTCAAAATATTTTATGTCACATAGGCCTACATAGGCACTTATAAAAGTCAAGAAAAGGTGCACGGTTCGGGTTAGATGTTTCCTATGGAGAAGAACTGGCGAGATACTCCGTGGTTACTCTTTATTATTTCTTAACCTAATTTTCTTCCTTGAATTTGAATAAAAGCTGTAATTTTCCATCATCGTTATCGCTGAAAGAATGTCACTTTATCTAAACCTTTAGCTAGGACAGATTTGAAGGGCCATTCTCGTATTTAAAAAAAACTGTTTAAATTCTTATTCTGGTCTTAATCTATCAAAAAATGCATGGGTACATGACTGCTACATGAATTTGAATTTTTAATTGACGGTGCTCCACCGTCAAACGGTAAACCATGAAGTTTAATTCCATCATCTGGTGTAACAGTGTAGCTAGCAATCATTGTCAATTCCATTTGCAAGTACTGTTTTAATCGGCTAATTAAATGTTTGCACAGCTTTTAGATTGATTTATCACCCACTCGAAATCAATTAATGCAATCGAAAAGTAGCTCTCAGGAATTACTAATTGAACTGAAAATAAATCCTTATTCCAATACTTCGAATAAAAGAACCCTTTAAAATCCTCTTCATTTTTCACGAAGCGTAAGAAGGCCTGAGGCCCTAGCACGAACGAGCGGTGTAAAGGTAACGTTAATATGTCGATTTTTAATTGAAATTACAATTATCCCATATCACTTTAGTTCAATTGTTGCAACAAACAATATCATCCAGAGATATGAATATATTATTAAAATTTTGAAAATACATCGTGTAAACGGACCCTATACGAAGCCGTCAACCAAGCGTTCTAAACAAACACACAAGATACATGCACATCAAGATACCCGAGATCGTCAAATTTTCCCAATCAACCTTGAACCTAATGCTTGAGCGATAAAGTTGAAAATCTATTTAAGAAAGACAAATTGTAGTAGCTTAATGTGCTGGCGTCTTATACATCAAACTAAGTCACTTTACGCATACATTTTATTACTGGGAAACGACTTTTTTTTTGGGTGAAAAATCACGTTTTACGGCAGGACTCAATGTAACGCACTCAAAACATTGTGCTGATGGATGGATTAAATAGTACGGGGATCATGGAGGTTTTTAAATTAAAATTCTTCGATTAAAAAGAAGTATTTAAAAAAAAACTTGTGAAAAAGTCAGAACTGTGACCCCTATATCTCCGTAACTAGACGGTTCCCAGGTATGGTCTAGTACAAAAAATGATCGCAATGATGGGGAGCACAAGTGCCTTTCGGCTTCGTTAAGGGTATTGTTACACCCTACATTACATGTGAAACGAGTATTTTTATTTTAAAATCGACGTATTAATGATACGTTTACATCGCGCGCTTGTGCTAGCCTCTGATCTATCTATATCGACAGTACCTTGGTACTGTGAATAATGCCACTTGAAAATACACGTGCCTTCCTAGGAAAATTTTATTTTCATCAACACGCAAGAAAATCAGATATGTTTAGTAATTTAAAATGTACTTTGATGTAACACACACTTTGATGTGACTGAAATAGCATTCATATCATTTTTCCCTGTGTCACGTTTTTCATTTGTTTTTTCTTTCACAAATACCTCGTATTTGAAAAGTTTAGGTTTTACTTTAATGAGTTAATTTCTGTCTTATTAATTTGTATCATTTGATTTTCACATTTGATTGTATTGTTGTATGAGGAATGATTTATAGGAAAAACCGGCCAAGTGGGAGCCCTTTCATTTTTAATTTATTTTTATTAGTTGTAGATCTAGCGGCAACAGAAATACACATTCTGTGAAAATTTTAACTGTCTACTTATTACGAATTATAAGATACTGACAAAGATACGCTGACAAACAGACGGATGGACTGTGGAGGCTTAGTAAAAGAGTCCCATTGGTTACCCTTCGGGTACGGAACCCTAAAAATGATTCAAGCGTATTTTGTCGCTTATGGCCGTACTAGCACAGAATACCTAAAGTCAAATTAGAATCTGGGTGCCAAAAAATAAACAGAGCCACAGGAAGTAATTGCATATTGGAGCAGTTTTTCACTAAAATTGGAGCTTATCGCCAAATTTTATGACGTACCGTGACCTCAAAATGGTCTCTGACCACAAAATGGCGTTATTACGTCACGTGCGTAGGGCAATCGTTGTCATTTTAGGCGAGATTGTGGGCAATTATCTTTGGGTTACTCCAAAAATATGGGTTATAACAGAGGAAATATAATATGGAATACAGGGGAAAATAATTATTTGTTGCGGTACATTGGGAAATAAAATATGTTTATTACCTACCTATTTTGTTTTTTGTTATTGTTGCCATGAGTCGTATTACCAACGGGCATCGTATTACCTGGTACTAACTGGGTTGTTGAGTTCAGACAGTAGCTCCATGTAAAATACTCGTATTCAGATGCATCCGGTTTGACAAAGCCGACCCCAACATAGTTGGGAAAAGACTAGGCAGATTATGATGATGATTGTTGCCATGATTAAAACGAAAGCAGTACCTAAAACTGTTTTTAGTTTCCTTTTATAATACAATGGGACGGTAGTTCGACACAAACGGGAGAGATCAGGCACATGGCACGGCGATGTCTCACCACGAACTTCCAACTCCTAAAGAAAAAGCCATTTGATTAATTTATTCATACATTGTCAGTTTTTCCGGTCTCGAAATGAAAAACAAGATCCTGCGCTCAGCTTCCACGCTTCCGTCCTCAAGGCTAACGGGGCAGTAAAACAAACCAACTTTGTAATCTGATTAAACTAGAAGCTCCAGCAGTGGTATTCCCAACACCAGAAATATGAAAACCATTATTTGAATACCGGCTGTCGACCAAAAATTCGTTTAGTCAGAAATCAACTGTATTTATGGTTTGGTTTACATCGTTGATTCGTATATTGCGATTCGTTGGCCCAAAAATGTTGTATCATTTGGGGTTTAAACTGTCGGGTTCGAAGCAATTAGCAATGAGAGAGTATTTATTGATGATTATAATAACCAGCTTTGTAATGAAAGGGATTATGAATATTGTATCGAAGTTATTATTGTAATAGGATTGGTTTGTTTATCTGTTCCAATTTTCTCCTTTTGATCTCACTGATGAATATTGTATCGGTTGAAATAAGATTGAGGATCAAAGTTATGTTATTATAATAGGATTGCTTTGTTTAGTTGTTTCAGTTATCTCTCTTTGATCTTATTAACTTGCGTGATCGAATCAAAAATGAAGACATCCGCCAGAGAACCGAGGTTACCGACGTAGCCCGAAGTATTGGCAAACTTAAGTGGTAGTGGGCAGGCCATATTGTCGCAGAACGGATGGCCAATGGGGCCGAAAAGTTCTGGAGTGGCAACCGCGAACCGGAAAACGTTGCGTTGGAAGGCCTCCTACTAGGTGGACCAATGACCTGGTGAAGGTTGCGGGGATCCGCTGGATGCGAGACGCCCGGGACTGGTCAATGTGGTGACACTTGTGGTAGGCCTATGTCCAGCAGTGGATCTCTTTCGGCTGAAATGATGATGATGATGATGATCTTATTAAGTATTGAAGACAAATTTTGTTCTATGGGATCTACGTTAGCTTCTTTCGTCGCGAAACTTTGCGTGTTTGCCTTTACAATCTTTATCATTAGCAGCCTTGTTCTGACTACTTCTGAGTAAAAGCCTTCTTCTCTTTTTGTCTCAACTAAGTCCTACCCACAATCTTCTGAAGATCAGTCACCATTATTTATTTTTCTTCCAAATGCGTGAATTTGGCACTTTAATTTCTGCTAAATCTTGGACTTGAATTATGTTCTGCGCGATCATTGTTTCTCCCTTTTCATTCTTCTTCTCCTTTTTTGGTATGGTTTATTGGTTCCCTATCTTCAAATATTCTAGTTGTTTACGTTTAAATCTTCTAAACAGTTATTATTTGCCATGTATCTGGGTGTTACTCATAGAGGATCTAAACGCAATCCCAGCTCTTTATCAGCCACTCGCGGCACAAACGCATCAAAATAAATAAATTTATCTGTATCCACTTGATAAGAGCTTTTATAGATACCAATGTCCTTGGTACGAAATTGTTTATGAAGTACCGCCAATGATGAGGTGTATGTTTGTTTGTTAGCTATTGAATCGTTATTACATACCTGGCTTCCTTTACGTAGCAAGCGTTATCTCAGGAGGGGATGACACAAGGAGCTGGCTTTCTGGGATAAGATCTGCACCCTAGTGGTGGAGAATAGTGGATGCATTGTGTGAGGACTGATATGAAAGAGAAAGGAGTAAGGTGCCGGACGTCTGACAGGGGAGAATGGAAGAAGAAAACGTGTTGCGTCGACCCCAAGTAGAATGGGACAAAGGCAGGCAGAACCCTGGTCCCTCTCGTACCCCCCCCCCACCCCGCGCAGCCGACCGCGCCGTGTCGCCCGCGCAACCGCCCGATGCCTTACGTAGGTAGCCGACGGCGTCCGAACAGTAATAAACTAACAATTCCGTGATTTAGTGTTCGTCAAATTATTGTCTGTAAAAAACAATGTGAGCACTGGAAAATATTTTTGTTATTACATCCTATCTCATTGGCGATGTATCAATCGGCACTATTAATCAAAGCTGCAAAAAGTAGTGTTGCTATTCCTAAGGGTGGTTTTTGGTAAAATTTAATTCAATTTTGGATAGTTTTATAGCGGAGCAAAATAAAATGCACTCCATTAGGGTAAAGTCACATAACATCGATAGTTTTACATAAAACTTTATTTTATTGAGCTCAGCACTTGTCAATTCTATGATAAGCAACTTATTTAATGTTTCACATATTTACAAGCAGTTTGTATGCATTGTGCAACTATGATTTGTCATTATTATGATTCATTATTATTAAAAGCTTCGTTATTCAAGTCAATGTACTCGTAACTCAACTTTTTCTTCAATGAAAATTAGATTCTAGTGCTATTATGAATCAGCTTCTGCAAAGGAATTTCTTACATAACAACATAACATTATCCCCGAAGAGTTAGGCAGAGGACCTACACTTTACTACACCCATATTTCGGTTCCGGTTATATTTAAGTTCCTTGTAATAGAGGGCGAGCCTATTGCTGTCAACCGGGCACAAATCCAGACTCCGTGGTGCTTCTCAAATTCCTGATAGAAAATCCAATAACACTTTGCTCGACCTTGGAATCAAACCCAGGACCTCAATGGTTTTATTATCTACTTACAACTATCAAACAGTAAGAAGCAATGAAACTTTTTCGACCTTTGTTAAGTGAGGAAGAAACTTACTCAGGATCCGCGTTTGGAATAGTGAAGAACGTAGACAAACTCCACTATCATAAAATGTAGCATAACTTATCATTGTATCTTCATAACAAAAAGAGCATAATGAAACTGTTAACTGTACAAGCACCTTTGCCACGCGGTCAATAAAAAAAAAATATGGTCAGTTTTTGAAGCCAGTTTATTAAACGTCTACTGTCACTTACGGGATATCTTCCGTGATTGTTAAATTGTGATTGACCGGGATTTCTTCGTGATTTTTCGTGAATATCGGGAGCTCAAAATCATGAACAGTCACGGAATATATCCCGTAAGTGACAGTATAAGTTAGGTTTTAAGTCGTGAAAGCTTAAATCAATTTATTAAATACGTTATCACGCGGGCAGAGTATTCCGTTTTTCCAAATTAATGAGTGACAAATGACTGTGGATTCATGCGACGCGACGTTCGCTTACATTTGGTCTCAGCGTTTTGTATTTAACCCACGCCTGAACTCGTTGAACATACAAAGGGATTAACAGAGAATGATAGTGTCATTTAAAACCCACATATCTCGTGGGACACATTAGTGTGAAAGGGAATTGATATATTTTGATTTTATTTACCGAATTATAATGACCAACTATTTATAAGTAACTTGTTAAAATGTTGGTAGATTTCAGTCTTCCATGTTTTTGACTGCTCTTTGATAAAATTATTAGTGTTGGTAGAATGTCGCTTCGTCTAGGCTCATAGAAGTCGTCAATTGCACTGGCTTTGACAAACAAGGCCGGTTGACAGCCGCTTACCTTGCTAACTTTGCAAGCTACATGTCGGTGACACCATAAGCTACTGACTGACAATCCCGAATTGTTCTACAACTGGGCACAAGCCTCCTTTTCCCTTTTCCAAACACTTCTGTCCTCTTTTTTTGTAAGACACCAATAAAATTTTGATAGGTCATAATCAAAGTCGCCGCCATGTCACCTAGCATTCAATGGGACTCAGTCACCAGATCTTTTAGCCCACAGGTCATCTAATAAATGCTTACGATGCTCAACGCGCTCGTGGAGACCAACCCTGGATTGAACTTGTTTGCTGATGAATGAAAGACGATAATTTTAGATTGTTTCTGGTTCTGTGAGGAGTAAAATGATTATTAACTTAATTAAGTATATATGGCTGTACTCCATGTTTAAAATAAATTTACAAAACTGCACCTCACTGTAAATAATTTTCTTTGTTTTTCTATTTTTGCAGCAACACCATCACCCGATGTCCTACTCGTACTTTGGCGCTAGTGACTCCAGCGACTATTCCCAGGACTATAACAACAATTACGCCTACTCAGCCAGTGGGGGTTACGGCAAAGACTGGGCTTCCAACCGAGCCTATAACCTGATGAAGCACAGGCCTACTCCGTCACCCAGTTATATTACTGCACCGGGTGCTGTGGCGTAGAGGTCATAAGAATGATAGCAGATAAGGGTGTATTAATTTATTTTGTGTTTAAAAATGTTATTGAATGATTTATGAAAAAAAGTAGCTGACATGTATCTTGTGGGTTCGTGGATAAAATTGGAACTAAGGTTCGATAGGTAAAAGATCTGTCTGATATTTTGTAATAAGTTACATCCATCTTATCATCTTGCTTTTTGCATTAAAACTCGGACACTTAGATAAACAAAGATTAACAAAAGGTACTTCAAGTGGAAATTTAAATCAGTGAACTTATCTATCTACGATTGATCTGGGGGTCTAAAATGTCCGCTTTAGCAGAATCATTATAGGATAATAATAAATGGTCATAGACGTACATACTATTATGAATTCTCACCTTGTGACCATTTTACGAATTTAAACGTAATTCATATTATTATCCTATTATGATTTTGCTAAAGCGGCCATTTTATACCCCCAGTTCATGGCCATGTTCCGTTCATTGCGGCGGAAGAGCGATTAACTTATACATAGTGCAAAAGTCAATCGTTCATCCACTGCGTCAAAACAGCTATTCATTTTGTCGCTGACTGCAATCTTGTCTCCATTCTCTTCTGATAATTATTACTATATACGTATTTTAACTAGTATAATGATGTCATATTCCTGCACGAAGAAGCAATTATACAGTAGAATCGCTATAAGTTGGCAAAACGAGGGAATGTGAACTTGTACTAAAAACTCGCAATTTGCAAACGATATGATATTTAACGACAGTTAGTATAGTAAGCGATAACTATCGTTTACAATTGCGGATTTTTGGTACAAGTTGATTTTCACTTGTTTTACCCAGTTAAAGCGATTTGACACACGTGCAATTTGGTGATGTAACACTGCAGTATTCGAGGAATTATCTGAATAGGTATGTGACCAAAAGTCGACCTAACAGGGATTGAAATAGAGGAAATAATTCAACAGAGCAAAGACTTCTTCCAATACTGCAAAACTTTACTTTACTTTGACCATTTGTAATGACTGTTTTATTTGTTTATACTTCATGTACAGTTCATCGACCGTCGGTGGTAATACTTCGCCTTAAGCTGGTCTAGCGTAGTACGAATTTCAATAGAGTAAGAGGCCAGCTGCTTATTCCAGTTTTATTAGCAAAGGCGTGCGGCCTGCTTTACATCTTACCAAAGACCGTAACCTTAGAAAAAAAGTTTTTCTTAACTGCTACGAACTTGCTGTCTTTTGATATAATTTGTGTATTTGCCCCGTTTTTGAGGTTTTCAACAATCGCAAGAGCTTTTAAAGTGGTCTTCCTCTTTATCGTGTGGTTAGTGCCTAACCTGGTGTCAGAGTTTTTATGCCGCCCATGGGCCTCTGACTTGGCTTTACATGCCGTCGAGAAATATCTCTCAGGCATGCCATTTCCTCACGATGTTTTCCTTCACGGAAGTAAGTGATTATTATACAATATGCACATGAATCCGAAAAATCAGAGGTGCGTGTCATGGGTTCGAACTTGACACCTATGACTGTACAGTCCAACAGTCATACCACTAGGCTATCACTGCTCTGCCTTTAAAGTGGTTACCTTGCTAAACGAAGTTTTTCCTTAACGGAGTGTCCAAAAACGCAATGTGTATATCAGACCAAGCTCTATCAAACAATCCACTGGGGATATGAACCTCTCAGAACCAAGTCACCTATTGATAATTGACATCAGCTGGCTACCGCAATATTGCTCCGTAACTGTACTTATTTATAATTATTTCTTCTGCACGTTTTCGTGATTACATCATTATCTACGTTTACACATACGCGTCAACCCCGCATGTGGTAATATCATGTAATACTACCCTTTTCGTATCGGGAAAATGTATTTTTGTTTATTATTTGTTCAATTTTAAATACATTATAGATGTTTTCAAACCCATCAGAACCGATGCTGTACGAAACTCTGGACATTGGGCTTTCACAGAATAGAATAGAATATTATTTTGTGTGTACACCAACCAAGTAACTTTCATTAAAAAAAACATTTCACATAGTGAACCATTGGGTAGTCTTATCGCATAAGGTAGAAGCGCCAGAATAGCCCGCGAAATTCCTTTTTTTGTTTGCAATTTGCTGGTCAATGTCGGGCTATATGTTGAACAGAATTGGGTTCGCGGCCGTAATACGTAATGAATCATACCAGTAGTGACTTTTTCATGGAATAGTGATTCAATGGGATTAAATGAAGTAAGAGGTTTGTATTGATGATTTCAATGATTATAACTCAGTAACGCCATTTGTTACGGTCGCAAATCATATTTTAATCAAATACAACCTGACACTGACCTGCTTATTGCCAAAAACGTGAGAAAATTTGACTTTTGTGGGCTGGCCTGTCGTTTTTACCTTAAAGTGTGTATGTGTGTCTTTTCAAGACAACACTTAAACAGACAGAAATGTACAGCAATGCATCATAGATGGTTTTGTACACAATATGTCAAAGTCCAGTGTTCACAGCCTGTCCGTAGTCTGGGTCCGATTGGTTTGAGCGCACCCACATATGGTTCATTATGCAAAAAGAAACATTTTTACTTTATTAAAATTATGTAATTTTTCAAGAGTCGCAGTTTATTGAAGAAATGAATACTGTAATATCGTGTCTATTGTCTGTTTGGTAAGTTTTAAGATTGCATGACTTTAAATATTTAAAATAACTTTAGTGAACTTTTTGTTATGTTCAGCACTGTTTTATTCTGCGTTTATTTGTTACTAGCTTTTGCCTGCGCCTTCGCTCCCATTAATTTAGAATTTGACAATCAATTTGGGGCTGGACTCTGCTAGTAATAATATAATTCAATCATGATTCGAAAGACACGTGGCGCCATCTATTATCATAAGAACGTTATTGTTGTTTTTCTCGGAAACGGTACTTTTTTTCGGGATGAAAGGTACCCTACGTCCGTTTTTGTACACTTGACAACGTATATGCAAAATTTAAGATGATTGGTTCAGTGGTTTAGGTGTTAAAAGATAAGAAACAAACTTACTTTCGCATTTATAATATTATTAGGATAAATTTTATGACTGTTTATTTTAGTTTAATTTAATAATTTATTTTTAATATTAAGATTAGAATTTATAAGATATTTATTGCTTTATGACAAAATAATGTACAAAGATTTTTATTATTAAAGATTTTGAAAACAAGCGCTAATTTTCTTCCATATCTTCATGAAATCAGGAAAATGCCGTGAGGAAAGGTTTGGATGTTTTGGCCCTTTTGATCTTTGGTCTTAGGCTAGAATTAGAGGAGACCAAAGAAACAATAGAAGGACTGTATGAAGGATGATATTTCTACAAAGATTAGTATCCAGAAAGAAGAAGATCATGCTTCGCCTACCCAAAAACATAAATTGGGCTATGGGCAAGATAATGATGATTTCTCTCTATGAAATAAGATACTATAGCAAGATCTAGCTTTCTATACAGGTTGTAACATAATAAACTCAAGGCCTCTCGTGTGGTGTCTCAGACCATGGAACCGAACCACTTTTTTTGTATGACTTGTGGAAATTCATAACTTTTTTATTGTTTCACCATACATTTTGATCAACTGATGCATCTCTTCCTATACAAAGTTCTTTTTTTGCGAATTTCATGAACTCGTTGAATAAAAGTGTCAGTTTAATAGTCCGAGAGTTCACATCGGAGGTTATGAGATTATTTTGTTACACCTTGTATACGGGGTGTAAGGGACAGCCCTCCGCAAACTGATAGGGTGAGTTCAGTACATCATATTAAGATGACCGGTACATGAAATTATTTCAGGAACGTCATGGGAATCCAATAAATCTGATTTGTTGATTACCTCACACACACTGTATCGTTACCGTGGCAAACCGCACGTAGCAAACGGCAGCGCAGCAAGCCTTCGGCCGCCCTCCCCGGTGTTTTATTTACATAAACGGAGTGCTGCGTACAGAGAATGTAATTTTACATTGAAATAAAGAAATATTAGCCTAAGAAACGGAGTAAAAAATGAAAATTTTCCGGAAAAACTTTCCGGTGGAATACAATTCAGAATAAGGAGCTGAATGCACCCTGTAAGTTTGCGGAGGGCTGTCCCTTTTACCCTGTATACAAACCGCTTTACAATCATAGTTCTTGATAGTCCTAGTTTTGAAAACAAACAAATAACAAGAAAACTTTTCCAGTTACCCAACTAGGAAACCAGGAAACCATCAGGGTTTGGCCCAAAGCGTTTACTGGGACAGTAAAAAGTTTTGTTGCTAGTCGAAATTGACCCTATTGATCTTCGAAACTGATTTGATATGTATCCTATCTGTTGTACTCGTATTGTTTTGATTAAAGTGAAGTTGGTGGATATCTTGTATGTAATAGATAGATCGACGAAGATAATAGTAGACGCCACGGGCTAGTGTCTAAATAATTAGTTGAGGTCTTCAATGAATAATCACAAATAAAGAGTAAATACTTTTCATGCTCAAAACTTTTGATCATTCCAAGAATAAGAAAGATCTACACATCTACACAACCAATAACTTAACACCGCAGTACCAGGAACACATAAAAGCACTGTATGCATCGCAACTCCGGTCCCGCCTCATAAACATTTACTGCACATTCTCAACCTCTTTATTTATTGACAACCTATAAATGGAATGAAGTGTCCTTAACTTTAGCACCACTTGCTCTCTTTTATGAACACCTGGTAGCTCCTGAATTGGTTTCAATGGGAATGTTAACATGCAGTTCTGTCTTTTCTTACGGTCTACATACTGACGAGCAAAAGGTCATCATCTGCCTGGCCTTTTCCTGTGTTGGTGTCGGCTGCACCCACACTTCGTCAGTTATGTTTAAGTCCCATGTAATAGGAGGGCAGCCTATTGCTATCAACCGAGCATTCATCTAGACTCCGAGCTGCTACTGATAAACTGGTGATAGAAACACAATAATTTTACTCAACCCGGAAATAGAACACGGGAGCTCATGCTCAGCAGTAGCGCGTTTGTCCACTAGGCCAACAAATTACCTACATTAGTAGAATACACTTACTGACAGCACAGTGTGTCGCGGGTCCGATCACCGCCCGGAACAAATATTTGTATGGCCTACAGATAGTTGGTCTGGGTCCAGCTGTTTATTTAAGTGAGTTTAAGAGATTGTAAACTCACCTACAATACAGGAGAAATTCTTATTGTGGGGAAACGTTTAACGTTTGGTAACCCATTTCTACATCGACGACGTCAAAAGATGCAAATAAAGAATGTTCCCTATGTAAATAATAAACATACAGTACTAAGAGGCACATCAATAAACATTTTACTTCGAGTATCGGAGTTACATAGGTAGGTACTAAGAACCTGTCGGCAAGGTACGGAACAAACATTTGATCGCTATTGGCGAAACGAACCAATAATTTGTTGCCTAGTCTGTATGCCGACGCGACATTCTTGGATAAAAGTTCACATAGCAACTGTGGTTTGTTCTGGTTGCGAGCGGCCTTTGAGGATGAAGTCCTTTTTTTTGGGATGGGAAATCATTAAATGACTCCTCCCGCTCTGGGTGGAGCGGAAGGGAGTGTCAGACTTTTACTGACTAAAACTTTTGTGTGGCACTTAGCTTTTCGTGAAGGGAAATCCAATCAGCTACCCTCCTACAAAATGCGCCTGCACTATTTCAAAATGCACACGTTATCCACACGCAGAGATGTCACCGATGCCATATTTTTGTACAAAATTGTAAGAAATCGAATTGATTGCTCTAAATTGTTAGGTCTTATTAGATTCCGTGCTCCATCTAGATATCCGAGAAATATAATTACACCGTTATGCCCACCTCAACGTAGGTCTGTACTTGGCACAAACTCACCTATACCTAGATTATGTAAAATTCTCAACAGCTACAGTGACTTACTGGATATACACCAGGACAATATTAATAAAATTATTAAAGTCGTTGTAAATAATTCACGCGCAGAGACTTGAATCATGTTGTAATAATAATAATAATTTTTTTAGCGTGCGATCCGGTACCAGAAATGGGGGCAATCACTATCAGCCCCCAAGACGTAGTTCGTGCAGTCCGTCCGTTACCTAACTGGAAATCCCCAGGGCCGGATGGGCTGCACAACTTCTGGATTAAATGGTTTACTAGGTCGCATGCTCGCCTGGCGACCCTGTTCCAGTCAGCCTTAGAGTCAGGGTCGCTGCCCGAGTTCCTAACAACAGGTATAACCCACCTGCTCCATAAATCGGGTAGTACTGCGGAACCCAACAACTATAGACCTATTACCTGTCTCCCGACAGTATATAAAGTTCTTACATCCATTTTGAGAGCTAAAATTAGCAAACACATTGATGACAATTCTATCATGTCCGCTTCTCAAAATGGATGTAGGAACGGGTCCCGCGGTACTAAGGAGCTACTCCTCATTGATATGGCCATTAGTCAACAGGCTCGTCGTTCCCGAAGGGATCTGTCGACATGTTGGATAGACTATAGGAAGGCCTATGACTCTGTGCCACATACATGGCTCATGAGGGTGCTAGAGCTGTATAAAGTTGATGCAACTCTGCGCACCTTCCTGATGTCATGTATGGGGCAATGGAGGACAGTCCTTCGCTATCCAGGATGTCGGCAAATCCAGAGGAATAGCGAGCCCATAAGGATAGAGCGAGGTATATTTCAGGGCGATAGTTTGAGTCCACTTTGGTTCTGCTTAGCCTTGAATCCTCTTAGCACGCTGCTGGAGGATTCAGGTCTAGGCTATCGGTTGAGGAGAGGTGGTCAAGTTATATCTCACCTCCTTTACATGGATGACCTGAAACTCTTTGCCCCCAACGATTTGCAATTGATGGAGCTACTGAAGGTAACTGAGACTTTCAGTAGCGCCATCAGGATGGAATTCGGTGTGGACAAATGTGCGGTCATGCATGTAAAGCGAGGGGAGATTGTGGAGTCTGTGGGAACCCAGCTCTCGGATTCCATAAATCTTAGATCTCTCTCAGCAACCGAAACCTATAAGTATTTGGGTATGTCGGAAGCGCTGGGTATCAATGTTACTGACATGAAGCAATCGTTGAAGGAGCGCTTCTTTGGCCGCCTGAAAAAAGTATTTAATAGTCTTTTATCAGGCGGAAATAAGGTGCGTGCCTTCAACGGTTGGGTCATGCCGGTTTTGATGTACTCTTTCGGCATACTCAAATGGACTCAAACTGAACTTGACGCCCTGGATAGGAAGGTCCGTACATTGTTGACGGTATATCGAATGCATCACCCGCGTTCTTCGGTTATGAGACTGTATATCCCGCGGAGGTGTGGGGGTCGAGGCTTTTTAAACGCCAAGACTCTCCACAATCGCGAGATATGCAGTCTCAGGGAATATTTCCTAGAAACCGACGTGGGGATGCATCGAGATGTGGTCGCGGTGGACAAGGGCCTCACCCCGCTCTCCTTGGCTAAAGAGAACTGGCGCAAACCTGTAGTACTTGATACCAACGACCGCAGGGAGGTATGGCAGAGTAAGGAGCTTCACGGACGCTTTTTCCGGGCCCTGCATGGGCCCGATGTAGACCTATCAGCGTCCGTAGCCTGGCTACGCTCCGGAGACCTCTTCGGAGAAACTGAAGGTTTTGTCTGTGCAATTATGGATGAAGTTATGATGACGAATAACTACCGGAGATTTATTGTGAAGGACGGCACGGTTGACATATGTCGGGCATGCCACCGTCCAGGCGAATCAATCCGTCACATTATCTCCGGGTGTTCTCGTCTGGCTAACGGAGAGTACTTGCATAGACACAACCTTGTAGCCAGGATTATCCATCAGCAACTTGCTCTAAAATACAACCTTGTGGAATCGGAAGTTCCGTACTATAGGTATGTGCCCGACCCAGTTCTCGAAAATGGCAATATCACACTGTACTGGGATCAATCCATCATCACTGACAGGACTATTGTAGCCAATAAACCTGATATAGTGGTGGTGGATCGATCAGAGCGGCGCGCAATGATTGTTGACATTACGGTCCCGCATGACGAGAACCTCGTGAAAGCCGAGAAAGATAAGCAAATCAAGTATCTTGACTTGGCTCGCGAGGTTGTCGACATGTGGGATGTGGACTCAGCGATCATTGTGCCGATAGTCGTGTCAGCCCATGGCTTAATTGCCAAGAGCCTCGACCAACATCTCAGGAGGCTCTCGTTAGGCAGCTGGATCAAGGGCTTGATTCAGAAAGCGGTACTCCTGGACACGGCTCGTATTGTTAGGAGGTTCCTCTCTCTGGAGCCCTGACTGCCGGTAGCTTGGACTCTGTTCCCGATACCGGTGGGCTACTATTTTTTATATTTTTAAATGTTTTTGTTATATTGTTTTATATTAAAATATTTAAAAATGTAATTGATATGTAAGAAAATAAATAAAGGAAATAATAATTTTAAATCTCATTGATCCGTTTAATTTATTACCAATTAACTTATCCTAATGTAATGTAATATATGATCCAATTTAATTTAATTTAATCTAATTTATATACCTACTTCAATTATATTTTTTTGTAATATGTCATTACTTAAATTTCGATGAGCTTAATTAATGTATTTTGTTTTCCTATTTAATAATTAACTTGACATCCTTATTATTTGTGATTCCATTTTTTTGTTAATATGTTTATAAGTAATTAATTTGAATGTTTTAACTAACCTAGTCTTAAGAACAAAACTAACCTAAATATAATCAAAGAATAATATGTAATAATAATAATTAATTTTGTATGTTATTCCGTTTCCTGTGCATGCGGTGTTAGCCTTTAAGTAGTTGTTACACTTGCCAATGTATACCTGTCAATCTCAATGTAATGTTACGTGTAAACAATTGTTGGCTAACCTTAAGTAAAATAAATAAATAAATAAATAAAAAACCCATCCATATTCCTTCTTTTGACTTTTGTGTTCCAGGGCCGCGGCATTTCTTTGAACAGTCCCGCAGCCCTGGCAGGCATCGGCCCTTACGGGCCCCTCCTGTTTGCTGACATCTCTTTGAGGCGCGCGAGGAACACGAACGCGCCGTCGACACGGCCTGTCGTCATAAGACAGACGCGTCTGTCTTATGACGACAGGCCGTGTCGACGGCGCGTTAACCTCACGTCCCAGCCGCGGCTGGGACGTGAGGTTCTCTCCCTCTCACGTTCCGCCACCTCCTTCGCTAGCATGACTGCTTCGCAGAAGGGTGTGATGGTTTCCCATTCCCTCTCGCCCCGAACCATGGCTTGATCCAGGGCCGGACGCTAGAGGTCGCCGCCGCCAATCGCCGCTACGAGGACACGGCAGTGCTCCGCCCAAGCGGAGCAGACCTCCACGGTGTGCTCCACCGTGTCCTCCGGGCGATTGAGGATGAAGTCCTGGATTAGAGTCCCAGGTCGGCCAGGTGTTATTGGGGATTTCCTTTTAGGAATTTCTCAGAAGCTGCCTCGTAGTCCGGTTATGTTGTCCGGCCCAGGATAGCAACAGGCTAGCCCCCTTATCACATGGGAGTCAAAAGTCTAGAACAAACATTTGTCAAGGATTGCGCTTAGGGAGACGGCGGAAACCATTTTGTTTCTTACGGGTACAGTCGCGACTTTCTAGGAAAAGTACCAAATATTAAGGCTTATTTTCCAATAATTAACGATCTCAGGAATACAATTTTTCGGAAGAGCGTTTATATAGAAAGTGGACAACATCGCAAATAGCTGTCAAATATTTAGTTGTTTTAATTAATTTGGCAATATTACTGTATACTGTAAGAAATATGGCTAACTAGTGAACTAAAATATTGATTATGAAGTGCATTAATTAATAATTATAGTAACACCGAATATTTAGTTTTATATGTAAAAAAAGTATTTAGAAACTTTCCAAATGCCCTTTTACTCCTAAAAAGGTTACAACATCAAATTCAGTGTTTTAATTGCAATTCATTAATAATATTCTATTCACTAGTTAGCCATATTTCTTGTTTCCATACAGTAATATTGCCAAATTAATTAAAACAGCTAAATATTTGACAGCTATTTGCGATGTTGCCAACTTTTTCGATAAACGCTCTTGACAATTAGCTGTCAAACAACACTATTTATAGCACATAATTATAAAGCTTATCTTGATGATGTTAGAAAGTGGTGATGATAACGAGTAAAATAGAAAACAAAAAACTGGACTGCGTAAAAAAATACCTGAAATAAATACAAACTAAAAAGAAAAAAACAAGCCCCGTAATTCAGAATATTGAAAAAGTAATATTGAACAACTACACCATTGAAATAGTTTTATAATCGATACACACATAAACAAATCATATATTCTTATGCAGAATAGAAAAATTAACAGTCGGGACCCATTAAAATTTTACGTACGTTACGTGGTAAATAAAAGATCCCACCCTTTCTTCATAACATAACTCGTGATCCTAAACCGATTGTTAAATATATAACCCTTCCTTTGCGTCACGCAGTCGGGTAAAACGTATAAAAGAAGCAGATATGCTGCATAGACCCCAATTAATAAGGACCCCAATTAGAATAACGGCAGGGGAAGGATAATAAAAGTTATCCTATTGAAAAACCAGTCAATGGAATTAGATAAGATGAGTGTATAAAACTATAGGCAGTCCGCCTTCTGAGTATTTTATTGGTAACATACCACCATTTTTCTAAAATTTAACTAGCTTTTAAAACGTGACAACACCATCTTCGGCATTAGTATGTTCGATCGTCAGTTGTTTGCTTATGACGTCACTACCCGAGAAGCGACCGGAGTGTCGTCGCCCACACGCTTATGTTGCCATGTGAGTTTCCTAATTTTAGTATCTTAAATTTGTTTTATTTTTGTCGTAGAATCTTTTATTCCTTGTTATTCGAAAAGGACTACATAAACAGAATCATATCTCGATACGTACCTAATAATACACTCACGGATCTGACGGGTCTTTTTTAACATATTGTATTAAAATCAGAACTTGGAATTACTTTTTCCACAGCTTGATGCTGGGGAAAATCTACACGGTGGAAGCTGTGGCTTTATCGCCAGAAGAATAATAAGTAGATGGTGTCATAGTCCTGTGGGAATCAATTAAACTAACCCTGCGTACACGGCCATAATTGTACAAGTTGTGTTACTCCATTTGTGATGTCTTGTCAAACATATCATCGAACAATAAATAGGCATTTCAACCAGCTGTTGTTTTAAGCTTTCACGGTTTAAAACTTTATTTATACTGTCACTTACGGGATATCTTCCGTGATAAAGAAAGAGGGTAGGCAGATTTGTCTGCTCCTAACAATTTATTTTCCATCCACCCGCGATCATAGCGCTTGCAACAGCGTCGAAATATCGGGAGCTCAAAATCATGAACAATCACGGAAGATATCCCATAAGTGACAGTATAAGTTTAGCTGTTGTTGACAAAGCATTGTAAATGAATGTATACATACGCTCGTTTGCGACAAGGATGACATAACTCAAAAATTTAGATTTTCCGATGTTGATTGTTATGTAGTTGAATACAAAATTAACAAAAGCAAGTATTAAATTAAGTATCGAATTACGTAAAATAAACGGTTCAATTTTTTTGATTAAAAAAAATCGATGCAAAAAAATATTGTCAATAAAACGAAAAAATGTTTAGTGTAACTAAGAAAAAACCCTGTCCTGTTTTTCTTATTTTTTGAGTTATGCCATTATTGTCGCATACAAGTGATATTCTTGGGTGTAACAGGGGTTCAAAGTTGCAAGAGATTCTTGTTGTAACAGAAGTCACGTTCTAAACGAAAAATTATTTCTGTAAAACACCACTGCCTCGTTGGTCTAGTGCTCGCTAGCGCAGCTCTTGAGCCTGAGGTCCTGGGTTCGATTCCCAGGTCGGGCAAAGTGTTATTGGGTTTTTCCATCAGGAATTTCTCAATAGCAGCCATGGAGTTTGGATTTGTGCCCGGTTGATGGGAACAAACTCGACCCTATTACATGGGACTTAAGCATAACTAGCGGAATGTGGGTGTACTATAAGGTAAACCTCTGACGAACCCTTCTGGGATTACAAGCGAGGTAATAAATATGAAAAATACCAAATCGTGAAATTAATTCTAGCTCTTTTCTCCCATAATTAAAGACTCAACATAAAACACCGAAGAACTTTACTTCAAACAGTCACTTCCACTTCAATTTGAGGAAGTAAAAAGAACAATAATTTATTTCCCCGACCTTTTTCAGGCCCTTCGGCCTTCTACGACTTTACTTTTGTTAAAATTGAAGAAAAACAGAATGCAGCTTGTAAATGTTAATTTGAGACAATAACTCTCCTTTGGAAAGTTTAGTCACAAAATATTAATAATTTACTACAAAAATATATTTCTACTAAGGTTTCAGAAGATATGCATAAAAATCATTAACTTTCAGCCAGTTTCTGGTTTAAGCATTTGTAATAGTAATTGTCTAAAAACCAGTCTTGCCAAGGGGTATCGTATTACCCAGTACTAACTGGGTTGTGGAGGTCAGATAGGCAGTCGCTCCGTGTAAAATACTGGTATTCAGCTGCATCCGGTTAGACTTGAAGTCGACCCCAACAGAGTTGGGAAAAGGCGAGGCAGATGATGAATATTAATAGAAAACTAGTCTGTACTTAAGTTGATTGAATTGATAAACCTACCTTCGCCATTGTTGCTAAGAGTTTTCACATCGTCAACGCGAAAAAAATATCAGTGGTTCGAGAGATTTGGGTCGAGTCCCTATTGATTTTTTTTATGGGGACTTCGAAATTTGGATGTTGGTCCTGTGTTGAAAATTCAGTACGATGGCCTGGTACCACAGCTTTAAATATGAACACACTTCTGATGCATACTATGTTCATATTATTATTAGTTAGTCGCTTACCTGTATATAATAATATACATCATAAAGATAACGTCACGCCAGACAGGTGAGACAAAGGTGTACCTAATAATACACCCACATTTTGCAAGTAATATTTTAAGTCCCATGTAATATTGTGCGAGCCTATTGCCATCAACCGGGCACAAATTTGATTCATTCTCCGTGGCTGATACCTGATGGACAAACCCAGTAACACTTTGCCCGAACCGGGAATCGAATTCAGAAAGAACCTCATGTCAGTTTGCAAGAGCGACTGACTAGCACAACAGTCGCGCTTACGACCACTCGACTAACGAGGCAGTCAACTACTGAAAAATCTATATACATATAATAAAACAGTAAAAAAACTGTGTCTGTACATTGAATATATTAAAAAAAAAATAATTGAGGGGGGTTTAGAAACAGTAACAGAGCACGAAACCAAAAAAAAAATTCTGTCTGTTTGTCTGTTTGTCTGTTTGTCTGTTTGTCTGTTTGTTTGTACACGCTAATCTTCGGAACTACTTGACGGATTTGAATGATTTTTGTTTTGTTGTATAGGTATAAAGTCTGAGCAACACATAGGCTATAATTTATCTTGGAAACTTGAACACCTGATGCAGAACCGCAACAGACCTGCTAAACTATAAGAGATACAAAAATGGTACCATAGCAAAAATTGTTTCACGTGATGAGCATTTTCTGCTAAGAGAATAAATTTGAAGATCTGGAACACCTGATGTGGAACTCCAAGAGCCCAGCTACACTATAACATATATAGGAATGACGTCTTAGCAAGAGTTGTTCAGCCTGATGAGTACTCTTTGTTGACGTATAAAATTTGAAGATCTGGAATAGCTTATGTGGAACTCCAAGAGCCTAGCTACACTATAACATATATAGGAATGACGTCTTAGCAAGAGTTGCTCAGCCTAATGAACACTCTCTGTTGTCGTATAAAATTTGAAGATCTGGAACAGCTGATATGGAACTCGAAGAGCCCAGCTACACTATAACCTATATAGGAATGACGTCTTAGCAAGAGTTGTTCAGCCTGATGAGCACTCTCTGTTGACGTATAAAATTTGAAGATCTGGAATAGCTTATGTGGAACTCCAAGAGCCTAGCTACACTATAACATATATAGGAATGACGTCTTAGCAAGAGTTGCTCAGCCTAATGAACACTCTCTGTTGTCGTATAAAATTTGAAGATCTGGAACAGCTGATATGGAACTCCAAGAACCTAGCTACACTATAACCTATATAGGAATGACGTCTTAGCAAGAGTTGTTCAGCCTGATGAGCACTCTCTGTTGACGTATAAAGATTGTACATCTGGAACACCTGTTGTGGAACTCCAAGAGTTCACTGTGTAATTATAAAATAACATAAGCTGGGAGTTCCTCCACGCGGTGAGGCGGTAACAATTTAGGACTGATTTTCGATGAAAATTCTATGAATCATTGAAAATTTTACTCTACTGGCTAAAACTCCCATTTATTTCCTTTTCCGTTTATCTTCGCGACACGGTAGCCTACCCGGTAACGCAGGGGAGCAGTCACTTAGATTTTAATTGATCAGGTTTTTTTCAGAATAAAACTATAACCATGGCTAGAAAGAGGTCAAATCTTTCCCAACGTTCCAAAGGAGCTAAAAGATTGAGGATCATAAGATCCCAAGAATCTAACGAAGAGCGTCAGGATAGACTTGATGCTGTTCGAGAACATCAGGCTGCAACTCGCTCTGTAGAAACCTCTTCGGGTCGCGAAGCTCGCTTGCGTTCTCAGCGAATTTATGCATCTACATCCAGGTCTCTAGAGACCAGTGAAGAATATGATGCGCGACTCTCCGCTGATCGTGAACGTCATGCATTGTCTCGCGAGTCGGAGACATTCACGGATAGAGAATTGCGCTTGAGTTCTCAGCGTATCTACGCATCTGCTTCAAGGTCTCTAGAGACAAGTAAGGAACATGATGCGCGACTGTCCGCTGAGCGTAAACGTCACGCATTGTCTCGCGAGTCGGAGACGTTCACGGATAGAGAATTGCGCTTGAGTTCTCAACGTATCTACGCATCTCCTTTAAGGTCTCTAGAGACAAGTAAGGAACATGATGCGCGACTGTCCGCTGATCGTGAACGTCACGTATTGTCTCGCGAGTCGGAGACGTTCACGGATAGAGAATTGCGCTTGAGTTCTCAGCGTATCTACGCATCT
Source organism: Eurois occulta (assembly GCA_950022335.1). NCBI lineage: Eukaryota > Metazoa > Arthropoda > Insecta > Lepidoptera > Noctuidae > Eurois > Eurois occulta. The sequence goes on from OX465499.1 coordinate 7,400,903, forward strand.
GCTTATAGGTCTCTAGAGACAAGTGCGGAACATGATGCGCGACTGTCCGCTGATCGTGAACGTCACGCATTGTCTCGCGAGTCCGAGACGTTCACGGATAGAGAATTGCGCTTGAGTTCTCAGCGTATCTACGAATCTGCTGCTAGGTCTCTAGAAACAAGTGCGGAACACGATGCGCGACTGTCCGCTGATCGTGAACGTCACGCATTGTCTCGCGAGTCGGAGACGTTCACGGATAGAGAATTGCGCTTGAGTTCTCAGCGTATCTACGCATCTGCTGCTAGGTCTCTAGAGACAAGTGCAGTACGTGATGCGCGACTGTCTGCTGATCGTGAGCGACATGCATTGTCTCGCGAGTCAGAAACGTTTACCGATACAGAATCACGCTTGAGTTCTCAGCGAATTCGCACATCTACTAACAGGTCTTTTGAAACGAGTGATGAACGTGATGCGCGACTAACTGCTGCTCGAGATTATCATACATTGTCCCGAACACGCACACAACAAAATATTCATAATCAGTTAGAAAGTGAGAGAGAAAGGATTGCTGGAGTACGGCATGAAGAGACAGAAGTTAATTCAGTGTACCCTTGGGATCTGCTGCGGAGTAACGAGAAGAAAAGTTTTTTGTTGTATAGTCTGGGCAACATAAAGGCTATAATTTATTTTGGAAAATTAATACCTGATGCAGAACCGCAACAGACCAGCTACAGTATAAGAGATATAAAAATGGTGCCATAGCTAAAAATATTCCACATGAAGAGCATTTTCTGCTGTGAGAATAAATTTGAAGATCTGGAACACCTGCTGTGGAACTCCAAAGCCCATGGCAGCGCTATAACAAATTAAGGAATGACGTCTTAGCAAAAGTTATTTAGTCTGATGGGCATTTCCTGTTGACATACAAAAATGAATGATCTGGAACGACTCCAATCGTCTCGCTCATCCCGTTGTTTTCCCGTCCCCGGGCCTTAGAATTCTACATCAGACGTTTCAAATTTTCGATTTTGACGACCCCGTTGTCGCTGGCATAAGCAACGGGATCCGCGTACGAAGTCGCGGGCAGAAGCTAGTATTAAAATAAAATAATACGAAAAATTATACTGGAAAGTTTACGTTAAAACAAACGATAAAGTTATATAGAAGACTTTATTAATTTTGTGAGAAAACTTCATTTTTACAGCACAGCTGCGAAAGACTTAAACATCCTGGAACAGAAACTTGGAATTTTCCACACAAAGTGCTAAAGAAAATAAAGTTTGAGGTAATAAAAATATAGTGATGTTTATCACCTTATAAGAACATCAAAATGTGTCTCAAGTGACCACTCGAGAGTACGTCTATTAATAGTGATGTGACACGAATTCCCGGGATGTTGGATTCCTGTGATCCCGGAAATTCATTTGTCAATGTAACAAAGTAACGCTTGCATAAATGCAGAGGAGCTCATGTAGTAAATTGTTGGACAAAAGACAAATGATTGTTCATGAAGATGAGAACTAATTTGCGCAATGAAATATACTGAAATTGGCAACCCGCACTAATAATTATAATGAGGTCATACTCACCGTGATATTGTAGTATGTGGTATGGATCATTTGGTTATAATAAATATGCATGTGGAATTGTGGATGCATAATTACGTTATGATTAAAATAACGTAATTAATGGGTTAATTACTTTTTCTGGTACAAAAATGTTTCCATAGTTGGAAAGCAAAATAATTATGTTTCTGTAGATAACAAGCAAAAACTGTTTGCAAATATCGCGGCACGTAGATTTCAGTAATTTGTGCATTAGGGTTCATGGGGAAAAAGTAACACTGAACATTATTGACACGATTAACTAATAAATTACTTTTTTACAAGTTTAGAAGCACTATTTACAGTCGTTACAGGTAGTCAGTGACCCGAAAGTCTGATAACCAGTCTTACCAAAGAGTATCGTATTACCCAGAACTAACTGGGTTGTGGAGGTCCGATAGGCAGTCGCACCACGTAAAATACTGGGTATCCAGCTGCATCCGGTTAGACTGGAAGCCGACCCTAAAATAGTTGGTAAAAGGCTAGGCAGATGATGATGATGATGAAGTTTAGAAGCACTATGTAAAGAAGTTATTTTTTTGTTGGCTCGAGCAAGGATCGAGGTTGACGGTGAGGCCGGAATGACGGCGGTTTGTATCTGTGTTGGACTTATTTTGTCCATACCGTTGTATAAATATTGCAACTCAACTTAGTCTTAAAACCCGGAAGAAGTTGAACAGCACATCACTCTTTCAGTACTTTTGTAACTTTACGACTTCACTCAAGCGACCCGTGACTTTTATACGATCTACAACGTGATTGTGCTTTGAGGAAACTCCAATTTTATATTTCGGAGCCTTTCATACTGAGGTTGTAATAAAATATTAAAGGAAATGGCTTTATGGTTTCAGATACATTAAAATTATGGTCGTGAACTTTATAGTGACCCGTGCTTGGTAATGCTTGCGCCTGTAGTTTTGAAATAGCAATTTATTTTAAAGCAACAGATCTTTCGCAATAACGTGCGTGTTTGACGACATGACTATGAATGTGGGCGAGGCGAAAGGAAAATGTAAGGATCGTAGCAGCTGGCGATCTGAGGTTTCAGCCATGACTTGGAAAAAAACATGAGTTTATGTATTTTAAAGCAACATTTTGCATGTCTTAGGTACTCGTGGTTTAATATTAACAGGCGCTCGGGTCGATCTTTAGGTGAAGCCGTGCTTGCCTAGGTTGGTCTGTGGATTGGTGACCGTATTACGTACCGAGTTTCCTCCGTGCCTCGGAAAGCACGTTAAGCCGTTGGTCCCGGCTGTCATTTGTAGGTCTTCAGTGACCCGAAAGTCTGACAACCAGTCTTACCAAGGATATCGTATTACCCAGTGGACCAACTGGGTTGTGGAGGTCAGATAGCCAGTCGCTCCATGTAAAATAGGCGGTTGCTCCATGAAAAATATTGGTATTCAGCTGCATCCGGTTAGACTGGGAGCCGAACCCAAGATAGTTGGGAAAAGGCTAGGCAAATTTTGCATGTCTTACTTTGTTAGGCGCTTGTGACACTTCAAACTTCTCGTTTCTTTGTTTAGTTGACATTAATATTCCTTTACTTAAATTGAAACTATATAACTGCAACGCGACTTAAACTCGTTTTATTTTTAGTGTAAAAGCAATCCTTTGTCGACTATTTTGTTGTATTGTATGTATAACTAATGCCCGCAACTCCACCTTCAAAGCGCGTATTTTGTGTCGGGTGGGAAAATTATTCGATCCACCCCAATTTCTCGAGAAAGGCCAGCAACTCCTTGGTGTTGCTGACGAACCCATGGTTACCGAAGTACTTTGCCCTGTATGAAGCAACCTCGGGGCAGCCAGGTCATTCATTTATTTATTTAGGATCTCCAACAAAGAATGTACACAAACACACGAAATAAATAATGGACGAGAAAAGTATCACGTAGGTGTGTAGGTGTCCTTCATTTGATCGCCTATACAGTCATAGATACATACCACTGTCAACATTTTGCATATTTTTGTACTATGTATAAAAATAGATTATTACAGTAGTGCCAATCTTTGTGCCAATAGTTACTCATAGTGTTCATAACCCCGTGAAAATATATACGAGATTCCATTCCCATTCATATTGTTCGACGTTGAAATCTATTTTTTGGCGCATTCATAGGTAAAGTCCCACATAGCTCCCGTCAATTCTAGTATAAGGCGCGCTGCACACTTGCTCAGGTTAGCATTCATCGACAACGGAGAAATTTCCATTTTTTTTTATTAATTTAAATAAGAAGAAAGAAAAACGTGAAAAACTCATTGAAATATCTCTAGATATGAAAAAGTTACAAGACTTTAAAGTTGCGTTTGCAATGAGGTAATGTGACGTCTCTTACCTCATTACGTTATTTATTCTCGATGTTTGGCTAGCAAAAGAAACCCAAGAAAAGGTACCAGTACATACGTAGGTACTTACTTGGAAAACTAAACTAGTTTTATTTCAGCACTTATGTAGATAAGATGAAGGAAATTAGTGAAAAAACCATCCTATGTACCTACTGTGTATATGACAATTTTTTTTTTTTTGTTCGACATTAATATTCTATTTTTCAGCAATTTATTGGTGAATTTCAATAATTATTTCACACATTTTCTAGTTTTGATCTATGTATACATATTTTTATTCCATATAGTTAAATATTTAGTGTTATCAACATCTTGAAAATTCCGGGCGATAAAATCGAATTAGTAGAAAATGTTTGTAGGAAAACGATTTCTGCTCGTGAATGGTTTCTATGCACCTAATTCTACGAAAACGCTTCCGTAGTCGGCAAAGTTGCCAGCTTTTACAGTTGTCTTAGAAACCAGTCTTGACCCTGCACTCCTGCGGTCTTTGCTATGGCTTTGTGGTTCAAGTCGTTTTTAGCATTATACCCGCTCAAATCAATTCTTCTTCTTCAACCTTTGGCCACCCAATGCTAAGTGTATGTCTCTTTCAAATCTTTCCAGTTTCTCTCCATTTCCTCAAATCAATTGCAACTTGCCAAATGCAGCAAAGATGCCGAACGTATTTGCCAATTGTAATTGTTGCATGTAAGTCTAAGCCGAAAGTAAGCTTCGGGATTCCTGTTCAACAAGTAAAGCCGAAAGAAATGTAGCACATGTAATTATTAATAATTACCTACACTACGACTATAATTATGTATTGAAATTTTGAATTTAAATAATTTTAATAAGCGATTTTATTTTAATTATTTTTTTTTGTTTTTAATTATTCTTTTTTTGTATTTAAATTGATTGAATTTTTGACTCTATAAAATTTAATTTTTGTTTAATTTGTAATTTCCAATTCATTATCATAAACAATTTTGTACGCCGATTATGGCAAAACATGTTGAACCAGCAATCTAAACTCGTTGCCATACATATGTGCCTATATCTATGTATCATGTCACACATGTTTATACAAATAAATGCATCTTTATCTTTATCTTTTACAAAAGTGTGTAGCAGGCTTTATATCCCGTGCAGGTACTATCATCACAACGTTCTTGCAATTACAAAGACACAATGTGCTCGAGTTCCATCTAGACGCCAGATGGAATCGTTTGTGCCTGTAGACTCTAGATTCTAGAGAAGATATTATGAGTTTGAAACAGTGATTGCAAATTCCTTAAAATTTTGTTTCTTGTTTGAATGGGGGATTGTTTGCTACATACAGACTCTTGGTTTGTTGAACATCTATGGACGTTTTGCAGTGGACGATATCCGATGGAAAAATAAAGAAAGTTTAAAATAACAAAACGTGGACACTGATAATGATGGTCTACAAATTCAAGGTCGCTCAGCTATTTGGAACTAGCTATACTTAGTTTTTCCTTGAAGAATCATTTTTCATCATCATTTGCCTAGCCTTTTCCCAACTATCTTGGGGTCGGCAGTCTAACCGGATGCAGCTGAACACCAATATTTTACATGGAACGACTGCCTATCTGACCTCCACAACCCAGTTGGTCCACTGGGTAATACGATATCCTTGGCAAGACTGGTTGTCAGACTTTCGGGCCACTGACTACCCATAACGACTGTCAAAGATCTACAAATGAGAGCCGGGACCAAGGGCTTAACGTGCTTTTCGAGGCACAGAGGAAACTCGGTACGTAATACGGTCACCCATCCACAGACCAACCAAGGTAAGCACGGCTTAACCTAAAGATCGATCCGAGCACCTGTTAATATTAAACCACGAGCTCTTAGAAGAATATGATCTGAAATAAACTATCTTTATAAGAACTGGTGTCGTCGCATAGCTTACAGGGTAGGCAATTCGAAGTGGCAATTGGCCGACCAACTTGTTAAATGACCGATGGCCGATCGAGCAAATTACTCTCGGAGGGGGCACCACGTATCGACATGCGTGAGGCACAGTTTTGGAAAGGCATAATAAAATTATCTACGAGATGTCAACAGACCCTTCACGAAGCCTTCAACCAAGCATTCTGTACATCAAACTAAGTAACCCTACGCAAAAAATATTGCTGGGAAACTACTTTTTTTTGGGTGTAAAATCACGTTTTACGGTAAAACTCAATGTTAACATTGTGCTCATAATGTGCATGCATTGAATAGTTAAAGGATCATGGAGGTATGTAAAGTAAAATTATAACCTTAAACACAGTATTAAACCTTTTTTTTTTTTCGGATGGGAAATCATCAAATGACTCCCCCCGCTCTGGGTGGAGCAGAATGGAGTGTCAGACTTTTACTGACAAAAACCATCCATGTTCCTTATATTGGCCTTTATGTTCCAGGGCCGCGGTATCTCTTTCGAACAGTCCCGCAGCCCTGGCAGGCATCGACCCTTGCGGGTCCCTCCTGTTTGCTGACATCTCTTTGAGGCGCACGTGGAACACGAACGCGCCGTCGACACGGCATGTCGTCGTAAAACTCAATGTAAACATTGTGCTCACAATGTGCATGCATTGAATAATTAAAGGATCATGGAGGTATGTAAAGTAAAATTACACACAGTATTGAACCTTGTCTTTTTTTTCCGATGGGAAATCATCAAATGACTCCTCCCGCTCTTGGTGGAGCAGAATGGAGTGTCAGACTTTTACTGACAAAAACCATCCATGTTCCTTATATTGGCCTTTATGTTCCAGGGCCGCGGTATCTCTTTCGAACAGTCCCGCAGCCCTGGCAGGCATCGACCCTTGCGGGTCCCTCCTGTTTGCTGACATCTCTTTGAGGCGCACGTGGAACACGAACGCGCCGTCGACACGGCATGTCGTCATAAGACGGACGGACGGCGAGCTAGCCCATTACTCACCGTCCACAGTATTAAACCTGTGAAAAAGTTGGAACATTGACCTCCAATATCTCTGTAACTAGAAGGTTCCCAGGTATGGCCCAGAACAAAAAAAATATCGTAATGACGCGTGGAACAAGTGCTTTTCGGCTTCGTTAGTCAATCATCTTGGTCACTTGCAGCACATTGTTAGATAATATAATTACACCCTTTAAATTATCTAAGAATGTGCTGCGATAGACAAAGTTGATTGATTTGATTTAGATATGTTATTATGTCATTCATTTGTGTAAGCTCAACAGCAAAATACATTCCAACGTTAACAGTAGTTTATCTTAAAGGAACATGAACAAACTACAAAAAGTGCTGACTCTCTTTTTTATTAAAAAGCTTCCCAACCATTGCACCCGTATAACAGCTCCCAGGTAGCGAGTGTAAAAGCTTTCAATGCGTACATTGTTCGGCTTCCATTGTCACTAAGCTACCCGCAATAATAGCCTACTATTGCGTGTTCTCTTGTTTTAACGGCCATTACACGTATACTCGGATTTCTGATGAGGCAACTTATTTTCATTGTACGTAGATAAATGGTTAGCAATTCTGTCAATGTGAGGTGATTCTGAATCCTACCTCTAAGATGATATTTTTTTGTCTATCTTAATACTGGGTATCGATTTCATAAAAGCAGTCTTAGAATCGGATGGGTGTTAGATGTAAATATTATCATTAGCAGACAAGAAGACGCAGCTACATTTATGTAAAAAACACTACTTGTAACTGACTGCGGCATTGGTCTAGTGGACGCAAACACAACTGCTGAGTATGAGGTCATTGGTTTGATTCCCAGGTCGGGTAAAATGTTATTAGGTTTCTTCGTGAGGAATTTCTCAGTAGCTGCCACCGAGTCTGGATAGTGAGTCCGATTGTTAGCAATAAGCTCGACGATACATGAACTGAATGATTTAAATATAACTGGTAAATGTGGGTGTATTATTAGGCACACCTCTGCTTAACCCTTCGAGGTTGATAATTATGTAGTTGTGATGTTATGTTATCTATTTGCACTTTGGTATTATTTTATATTTCAGTATATCATCATCATCTTCCTGCCCTTGTCCCATTCTACTTGGGGTCGGCACAACAAGTTTTCTTCTTCCATTCTCTCCTGTCAGACGTCACGGCATCATTTACTCTTTTCTCTTTCATATTAGTCTTCACACAATCCATCCATATTTTCTTTGGCCTTCCTCTCCCTCTCCATCCAACAAAATTCATGTCCATCAGTCTTGTAGTCACATGCGTTTCATCCCTCTTCATTACATGTCCATACCAAGACAAACGACTTCCTTTAAATTTTTCTGTAACAATCAAATTCAATTAAATCTTCCTCTAATATACTCATTCCTTACTTTATCCATTCTTGTCACTCCGCACATCCATCTCAATATTCTCATCTCCGCTACATGCAATCGTTTTTCATCCATCTTCTTCACAGCCCAGCATTCTGATCCATACAGTACGACAGGTCTAATTACGGACTTATATAATTGAGTAAATGTTTAGCGAAGGAGTTTAGACGATGAATTGAAATAATTATTGGAAACAAAAATATAAATATATAATTGAAATGATGATGATGAATGATAATGGTTTTTTTTTTAATATAATAAATAAATAGCATGTTTAGAATTCTGCAATTATGGCTATATATTATGTTAAGTTTAGTTTTAAAACATTTGCTCTCCCTGCAATTTTTTTGTGCAACTGAAGTATGTATGGGCTTGTACCACTGCACTTAATATAAGTTATTTCATAACTTAGTAAGGGTGCTGGTTGCAACACCTGCCTGTTTTGTTAACTAGCATTAAGTTAAGTGCACTTATAGATATTACTATTTAATGTTAGCATTGTTATTTGATAAAATAAAATAAATAATTTTCATTCACACACTGACGGTCGCCTAAGCTATCTAAAATTTTCTTGTTCTAATTTGAACCTTATTGTATATTTCCTTTTTCGTTACAACGTCCCAGAGTTCGTTCCTAAATGACCAAAAAGGTTAAGGTCTCTACAGTATTACTAGTAAAGAAACCAAGCTTGAAAACCGATTTGAATTATTCCTTATACTATGTTTTTTACTATCTAGACCCGATATTTAATTTTGTGATAGTTTAGAAAAGGTCAGGCATCTGGGGCTCGTAAAAAGGTCTAGGCCGAAGTATGAGTTTTCCGATCCCAGAAAAAAATAAAGACGATTTAATCGTTCCATATTGTTCCATGTTTACTAAACAGATTTACTTTAACGTAATATTTGTGTCCATAAGCTTACCAGAATTAACTAGGGACGTATTGACAGTGGAGCGTAACATGGATTTAGACAAAAATATTCCATTAAAAAACAATTCTAAATGACAATGTTTATGACTTTTTGTGAGTGAACACAAACACGTAATAATCGTCACGCATTTAGCGGTTTTTATTCACACCTTTCGAAACTCGAGCAAAAACCTGCTAAGTGGGCACTTATCGATCGTTTTCAATCAATTATATTGAACGGCGAACAGCCAATTAAAATAAACACACGTTTCAAATCAATTATGTCATAAACACTTCAATACTGACGACATTTCCACGCAATGGTGAGAAAGAAAACGGCGTCGCTATCGCTATTAGAGAGAACGCGGTCGAGTCCTAATGGCATTTTGAAGAAGTTATTGGAAAAATTAAATTTTACCAATGATGAACCACTTCATCCAGGTCTTGGTAAGGCATCGATGATATTCTTCGTTCTTTATTGCACACAAAAAAAATAAAAATACAAGTTGCAATAATATAGCTTATGTACAATGGCGAGCTTAACTCAGAATTGGGTTTTCTTACAGCAAACCTAATTTCGATTGCGAAATTTGTAGAAGAGGATATGCCTTATTTGCGTTAAACAGTACATTTTATTACTTAAATTAATTAATTTTATAAACTAAACTACATACATACAATTTAAGTAATAAACATTAGTACTTTTTGTATAATATATAATAATATGAATTTTCTGTGAGCGTAATAAAATTACACGATTTAATTTTTTTATAACTAACCCATGGATAATATTGTTGTCCGAGTTGCAAATATTATTAAATTAAATATATATTAACCTAGAAACATCACTCACAGACTAAAGTAAACAGGTACGCCACCAAATTTTTTTATCCAAAGAAAAATGAAAAAGGACCAATGGATACCTAGTCCATTAGGCTAAACAATATCACGTCTATTATCCAGAAGAGTTAGGTCAAAAGTGTGTGCTATACTAATAATACACCTTAATTATGCCAGTTACGTTCATTCAAATTTAATAGTGAGCTAGCCTATTGTCATCAACCGGGCACTGAGTCAACTCCAAACTGCTTTTGAAAAATTCCAGATGGAACATTCACTGACACGTTGGCCCGACCTGGAAGACGAACCCAGGACCCACTTCACTAAAGAGATAGTCAGCAAAACGATTCGAAAGTATAAAAGTGCTTTTCTGAAATGTCATCATCTGCCTGCCTTTTCCCAACTATGTTAGGATCGGCTTCCAGTCTTACCGGATGCAGCTAAATACCAGTATAATAAATAGACTGCATAATGAATGCATATAATGAATAGACTGCCTATCTGACCTCCACATCCCAGTTAGTACCTATCTCAAATGTCTAAGTGATTGTTATGGAATAGGTATTTTCTGAAAGTTAGATACAATCCTTATTTCACGAGAAAATTTATTTTGAGTTTTGTGTAAGTTAAAGGTTATACTTGTATGTACAAAAACAATATCAGCCTCGTTGGTCGAGTGGTCGCAAACGCGACTGCTGAGCATGAGGTCTTGGGTTTGATTCCCAGGCCAGGCAAAGTGTTATTGGGTTTTTCCATCAGGAATTTCTTAGTAGCAGCCACGGGGTCTGGATTTTTTGCCGGTTAATGGCAATAAGCTCGCTCCGTATTATATGAGACTTAAGCATAACTGGCGAAATAGGGGTGTACTATTAGCTCCTCTGCAAAACTTCGGGAATAACATACGAGATGTTATCAAGTTAAGTACAAACACACTGCTCTTAAACGGATGACCGCTAACCAGGGTGCACTGTCGTAAAGCATTGTCACTTACAAGAGGTCACCACAGTTCAAAACGTTTGCTCACTTTCAGAATATTGTTGTCTTTATTTTCTTAATCCTTGCATCGTTTTGGCCACGATCCAATCCTTTTACATCACGTCGATCGAAATGTCATCGGTGTTATATAATATGTATTTATTTAAACCAACAAACAGTTACTTAAAAACACTTCGTCAATTAAAAAATAACTATTATTTTCTCTCACTGTTTTGAGCAGTGGCGATGAAATAATTTTCACAAGAAAACGGCCTGTCTGGGAACTATCAAAAACAGATTTGATTAGATTTCTTTATTTGATTAAACATTCTGTACATACAAGAGCATGCAAGATATTACATCGTTTGAGTCCAGATATGTTTAGTCGTAAGTATCGGCGTACAAATATTTCCATAACATCCACTGACTACCTGTAACGATTATCAAAGATCTACAAATGACACCCAGTACCAACTTAACGTACTTTCTAAGGCACGAAAAAACTCGGCGTGAGGGGAGGTCACACGTCCACAGAGCAACCTAGGCAAGTGCGGTTTAACCCGAAGATGATCCGAGCGGCTGTTATTACTTATCCACGAGCTTCTCCTATGATAAATATTATGTTAAAATAAGTACCTCTTTCTTTTCAATGTCTCCATCCAATCCATCGGAATCCAATTATGATATCCATAAATAAACATAGGATTGTTGAAAAAGAATGAGAGTCCTCTACCGACAGCATGAATAATTAACTCGACATTACATCGGGGAAAATCGTGTGAAAAACTGACCAAGAACGATTTGATCGTGAGTGGGTTCCGTTGCTTTTCTCTTTAGTTATTTTTGCTGAAAAAGAAAATGTTTATTTTTGTTTTTTCCTTTCAGTTGTCTTCGTTTGTTGAGAGCAGCGGTGGCCCAGTGGTGGCGGCCCCGATTTACGAACAGTAAGTCGTGGGTTCAGCTAGGCAGGTGTATTACTTTGTGTAATTTATTTCATCATCACTGCTCTCAAAAACTTCTCAACCAGCATGTCGTACAACCAAAGATTCGAAGACATGTGCCATCTACCAACCCGCACTGGGTCCGCGTGGTGGATTAAAGCCCATTCCCTCTCATAGAGGAGAGGACGTGTGTCCCAGCAGTGGGAGCAATACAGGCTGATTAAGCAAGTCTTCGTTTTGCGATTTGAATATTATCTTGTAGACAACTTGTGGGAGAGGTCTATAGACGCCGAGAAGATGCGATGTGAATTATGCTGAGGGAAAATTTTCATGTATCATAATAAATTATTGCATAAGTAATTATTTTAACTTGACCATAGATACAAGTGCTAATTATGATCAGGCAAAGAGAGACACCTTAACAACGTAAAGTAATTTGATTACGTTTTTCATTTTCTTATTTTGTCCCACTGCTGGACAAAGGCCTCCCCATAGCTCTCCACTCTTCTCTCCGTACGGTTTTCTCCAGCGATTAGGTATTAATATTATTTATTTTCTATTTAATTCTTTTAGCCCGTAAATGTTCTGCCGTGGAACTAATGCCATAGCCCTTTCTACCAGTCAACCTTGGGTGGCGCAGAGATAAACCGCGGTAGATAAAGTTTAGAAAAACGAAGATTCAATATTCGTTTGTATTAGGTACTTAAAACCTCTTTTCAGACGACCTAAAAAGGTCAACGATAAGCTGACTCAAATATGGATCCATTTCCAGCCTAAAAAATTCGTCCCAAAGACAACATAGAATATTAAAAAGAAAGTACCCAACGGAACAGCTGGAGATTTTGTTCCATAAAAAGTTATTAAACTGAAGTTTCAAAGGTCGCTGACACCAAATCAACATTCAGGAGACGTTCAAAGATATTGTCTTACTCAAGTTTCAGTGCCATCCTTAGCAAAAACGGAACTTTGTCTTTTTTATAGGAAATCTGACCTCGATTTCTAATTGAATCTTATAGAGATTATCAAGTCAAGTTCAGGGAACCTAATTTTCACAGTAAAATGAGAAAGTCTTTGTTTTTGTCGAAACATAATTTACTTTTGCGTGTTACTTTGAAAAAGTTACTAAATTTAATTTGGCAAAGGAATGGAAATTATAAACCATCAGGTAGTAATCCCACATTTTCCTGATCGGTGCGAGTGTCAACGTAAAAATACAAAATAACTTGATGACGTGACGTGAGACGTCACGTGACGTGACACGTCATGTGACGTGTAACTTGAGGTTCTAGAGCTAGAAAAAATGACATTCATCAGCAATAACGCTGACGGAAAACTCTGAAATGTATGAGAGTGACATAAGCCACCGAAGAGATTTGTCTATCTTGCTGAAAATCTAGAAAGTCGTAGAAAAAACAAAGGTTGACCTTTGACCTTTTAAGATAAGTCACGTGTGGTGTGCTTACAAAATATACGGAATTGATTAAGGAAGATCACCACTGAAAACCAGCGATGCCCTATCGCATAATTTTCCGTTCTGTTGTGTTTTTAAATAATTGTAATGTTTTGTGTATTTAAATATGTATGTAGTTTCGGGACCGTGGAAATGAAATCCTTTTTCTTCATTAACTGTTTAATTTTAACGTGACTTTTTACACCCAAAAGCAATCTTTAGTCTTCCTCCTATACAATATCGTTACGTTCTCCACCAAGCAACAACTGTCATTCCTCTCTCCGTCCCTTTCATACTATCTTTCTCTCACTCACACCGCAACGTTCCATTCTACCTACTTTCATGCGTTCCTTTTTATTCTATCCTACATTCGGCCGTCCTGCACTCATATCTGCCCTCAGATATGCATCGTATTGACACCTGACATAACTCTTTCATACATCACTCATTATACATTACAAAAACTTATAAAATAACAATTCTGAATGTGGTACATGTTCTTATTTTTAAAACACATAAAAAAATAATCATGTTTGACAAAACAGCGTTTTACATAGCATTTAATAACACATGACCTAGTATTCGTGAGGATACTAAGCAGTAATATTGACACAGCTATCACACACATAAACAATCAACCTTCACAATCGCTCATCCTTCCCTGGCCATCTCTTCATGTTGTCTGCCGAGCTAGACGTTTTCTTTGGCCCTTCTGTGGTATCATAGAGCTTCTCAACATCATACCTATCGTTTCTTTTAATTTTAGTAATCTTATAGGGTCCTAAAAATTTTGGTTTTACTTTAAGGCCTGGGCCAAACTGAGTTCTCTTGATGGCTACTAGTTCATCCAGTTCATAGGTTGAACTAGGTTTTCTCTTTTCATTGTAGGTCTTCTTATTCTCGTCCTGTACTTTTTGAATCTGTTGCATGGCTTTCAGCCTTAAGTTCTCTCTATTTTCATCAAAACAATTAATAATTTCTTGTTGTAGGAGATTAATCACATCAATATCTTCTTTACATCTCATTTTTGTTCCGGTAAGTAATTGGAATGGTGAGGTATCTATTGATCTTTGATAAGTGCTGTTTAAAGCACGCTGGACACGACCCACATGTCTATACCACAGTGATTTATCTTCTATACATAGCTTGGTTAACATGGGAATTAAGATACGATGAACTCTCTCCACCTGTCCATTCCCTCGAGGCACTCCAGTGGTGATCTTGACATGCTGTATATCTTCATCTTTACAATACTCCACAAAGTCTCCGCTGGTAAAGGCTGTACCTCGGTCTGTTATGATTCTCGTTGGATTACCAAAAGTCTGCTGGTGAAGTCGTAATTTATTTAACACTTCTGCACTTGATGTGGACTTGGTGGGGAAAAGCCATATAAATTTTGTAAATGCATCAATCATGGTGAGAATATAGTTATACTGTTTCCTTGTTTCTGTAAATGGACCTATGTGATCCAGATGTAATGTATGCAGCGGGATTCCTTCTTTATCTACTGGGTTCAGGTAGCCTTCTTGCTTTCCTTCTTTCCTAGTTGCCAATAAACAGGGTATACAGCTTAGAACCACTTCTTCAATTCTTTTATCTAGGTTTCTAATATAGTAATCTTTTCCTATGGCTTCTTTCATTTTTCTTATTGAAAAGTGCCCATTTTGATGCACTTTTCTTATTATTTCTTTCTCCATGAACCTTGGAATAACTAATTTCTTATCTTCACCTTTGTACAGAATGCCATTATCCATCCAGAAGTCATGATAGTGTTTGTCTTTCAATATTAGCTGTCTGATAGCATTGAGCTCTTCGTCTGTCTCCTGACCTCGTCTTATCTCTTCCTGTAGGCTCACCGCCACTGCCACAAATGGGTTTCTACTGAGAGCATCAGCGTGTTGCATTCTACAGCCTGCTCTGTGCTCAATCTCATAATCATACTCATCTAACATGAATACCCATCTTGCCACTTTTGGTGTCAAGTCTTTCTTCTTCAATGTTTGTTCAAAGGCTTTGCAATCCGTCACAATTTTGAAGTGGATCCCATATAGGTAATGTCTAAACTTCTTTACAGCCTCTACAACTGCAAGTGCTTCCAGCTCATAACTTGAGTATTTGCTTTCAGCTTCAGTCGTCTTATGACTCATGTAATGTACAGGATGCAACTCATCATCTGGGTGTAATTGCAGCAGTATTGCAGCTAAAGCCTGACTGGATGCATCAGTGTGTAGCTCTGTTGGTAAGTTGGAGTTATATATCTTCAGTACGGGATCACTGGTCAGTTTCTGCTTCAATGTGTTGAAAGCACATTGTTGCTCGTGTTCAAATAGAAATGGAACATCCTTTTTCAGCAGACCCGTCAACGGTCTGGCAATCTGTGCATAATCTCTGATGTACTTCCTGAAATAAGATGTTAAACCAATAAAACCCATGACTTGCTTAATGTTTTTAGGTTCTGGATACTTTGCAACTGCTTCAACTTTCTCCGGGCTTGGTCTAACCTCACCATCTTTAATCAAGTGACCCAAATATTGTATTTCACGAGAAATAAGTCTAGCCTTTTTCCAATTTACCTCTAGTCCATACTGTGCAGCTACATCTAACACTTGGGTTAGCCTCTCCAGAGCTTGACTCTCTGAATCAGCTGGAATTACTATGTCATCGATGAATATTACCATGATGCCCTTCATTATCAACTCTCTGAAAATTATTGTAACAAATCTCATAAAATATTTAGGTGAAGTGGACAGACCAAAAGGTGCACGCAGAAACTCAAACTGTCCATGATGAGTTATGAAGGAAGTATAGGGCACCGATTCCTCACTTATTTTGAGGTGGAAAAATCCGTTCTTAAGGTCCAAAACACTGAATACCTTTGAGTCCTTCAGCTTATCAATCAGGTCATCAATGATTGGGAGCGGGAATTCGTCGTGCACTATTTTCTTATTTACTAGACGGTAATCAACACAAATTCGAGTTGACCCGTCTTTCTTCTTAACCAGCACTAATGGGCTAGAATATTCAGAGAAACTAACCTGGACTATTCCTTTTTGTAGCCACTCATCCACTTGTTCTTCTACTATCTTTTGTTCAGCGAGTGATATCCGCCGGGGTCGTTGAGCTATTGGCACTTCGTCTTTTAGTACTATCTTCATCTTAATTGGAGCTTCTTTGGTATAAATGGGTTTGTACTCTTCAACCAGCCGCCTTACTTCTGTCTTTATCTCGGTATTGGAGATGTGGCCTGTAACATCAATTGCAGTCACACAACAATTCACCCTAGCCAACCATTCGTCATCTTGCGTCAACAACAACACAGCACCCTCACGTACTACCATCACAACATTTTGAAGGAACTCTTGTCCTATGATTAACCTGTAGGGCATTGACCCTTTGGGCACAACATGAAATATTACATTGGAATAACACTGTTCATCAATAAGAATACTAATATAAATCTTTCCCTGTGATCTTACTTTATAAAGTCCAAGTCCAGACAAAATCGTATTATCGTTCTCACATGGCACATCTATCTCGTTCCACAAGTCCTCTGCTATTAAATTTACGTCACTACCCGTATCTACCAACGCACTTATTGATTTATCGCCCACTTTCACTAATTTAATCGCTTTGTTATGATTTAGTTGTCGGTCACTCGGTTTGTTTACTTCTTGCATGACATCTGTCAAGAAATTTTCATCATGGCCGCTCGATGCGCTATGACTGGCTGCCGATGACGCCCCGAACATAGCCGAGTGTTTAATTGCTTCCGATCCGTTCGCGTTTACCGATGGACGCGCTTGCTGATTGGACGATACGACTGCTCGTTGTGGCTGCTTTACCGACATCGCCTTACTCGTTGAACTTCCGCTGTTTCCTGCGCTCTGATTGGTACTCGTACATTTGAGACTAATATGGCCAAACTCATTGCACCGGAAACACTTTACTCCGTTCCGACATGCGCTTGCACGATGATCTTTTTCTCCACAATTATAGCAAAACTGGCCGGCTCCTGATGCAGCAGAATCTCCGCCTGATGACGTGGCAACTCGTTTTACAGGTCGATTAGCGTTCTGTTTGGCAGCTTTTTTCTTGATAGTCTCGTATACCGCCAACTTTTCTTTCAGCGCGGGGTAGGTGACCGCACCGTACAATATCGCCTTATTGTTTTCTAGGTCTGTAATGCCGTCTATGATGTATTGAATGGCGACGTAATCTGGGAACTTGGCTCGTTTTCCCATCTCCTTCATTATCAGCATATACTGATAATAAGACTCCTCTTTACGCTTCTTGCGCGCCGCCATGAGCTCGTGCATTTCCTTGCTATTTGCGGTATCAGGAAATTCTTTAAGCACGGCCGCCTTTAACTCGTCATAGGTTTTGTGAACCTTTTCAGTTTTCAGCCACAGCTCCGCTGTTCCCATCAAGGACCTACGGGCTATGATGAGACGTTGTTGAGGAGACCATCCAAATATCTCCGCGTTATCGTCGAGATCCTGAGCCCATTTCGCAGAAGAGTAGGTATGGTCCTCGCCGCTGAACTTGACCATGTCAATCATGTTGAAGAATGCGTCTTTGTTTTCCGCCATTTTCCCGTGTGCGTAGAAATGACGTGCACACTTTGTCTTTGAATATAACGTCTTCCGTCTTCCGCCTTCGCCTCGTGTGCGTAGTTATGCCGTGAGCACACTTTGGCTTTGAATATAACGTCTTCCACCTTCGTCTCGTGCGTCTTTCGTCTTGATCGTAGTTTTCTTCGTAGGTATTTCAGGTGTGTGCGCCACGTTCGTCGTAATGCACGTGGCCGCGATCCCGGACGAGCCCCCAAAATGTAGTTTCGGGACCGTGGAAATGAAATCCTTTTTCTTCATTAACTGTTTAATTTTAACGTGACTTTTTACACCCAAAAGCAATCTTTAGTCTTCCTCCTATACAATATCGTTACGTTCTCCACCAAGCAACAACTGTCATTCCTCTCTCCGTCCCTTTCATACTATCTTTCTCTCACTCACACCGCAACGTTCCATTCTACCTACTTTCATGCGTTCCTTTTTATTCTATCCTACATGTATATATATATTTGTATGTACATCCGACAAATTAATATTTTTTCTTTCTTTCATTGCGCTATGGCACGCGTAAACGCGCGTCAGTTTTAAAACTTTTCCTCACAAATTCAGTAACAGTAAGAAATTCCACTTTAACTATCTTTCCTTTACCACTAAACCACCGAACCAACACCAACAAGGAACTCTAAAAAAAATACTTTCGAGCTGCTATGATCTCGCAAATGTCTCGCGTGGAAAGTACGTCACGAAAACCGCACACGCAACCGAATACCAGTATCGTGATTATCTATCTATTATGTATACAGAATATACATGAGCGATGGAAAATGTTGGTAGATGCTATTTTTAGTAAGGGGTTCGTGGATTTCCAATTTGCACATAACGTTCCCACTGTGATAAATCGTGTTTATTATGAAAAAAGGTTTTTTCAAATACTTTTTACTCGTTGTCTTATTTTTTTAAACTAGGTGAGAACTCTCTTTTAAGGTCCAGACATAAACTTGGTCATCTCAAATGAGGACTATGCAGACATTTATGTTTGAGATGGATTTTTGTAGAAAAATACACACGGATTTGAGTGGACCTGTCCAGCCAGTGCAAGCATTTGTCAGATATCGTGTAGCTCGACTCATAACTCAAGGAGCTCAACGAAACGACGAACAATACCAAAGAAAAGACATTTGTGACATTTGACAAATGAACTGTACAGAGAAGGAATGGTCCGAAAAGGAGGATGCGCTAAGGTAGTCCGCGAAATTGATGACAATTTCAATAAAAAATACATTGTAACTGACTAACGAGGCATTGCACATTGCAACACTAAGTAGACATTCACTCACTGATGAAAAATCATGTACTATTTTTCCAATAATAAATATTAACTAAAGTAATAACGTAAATAAGTTAAAATACTCACAAATATTTAACGTGAGCATCAATTAAGCAAACAAGTGCAACGATTAATTTAAATTAATTAATTGGACACAATTACAGCAAACAATACAATGAGCATTCGTTTGTTCAGAATTAATATATCTGCATTGTTTTATTTGTATTGAGAGTAGTGGTAATTTTCCAGACTTACGAGTTACAGGTCGTAGCTGTTCGATTCGAGAATGTGGTAATTTATCAAATCAAATAAAATAATTTATTAAACAGATAATACAATCCAATTTGTTAGTAATAATACATAAACATCTTAAACACTAGTGTAAGTACATAATTATATTTGGAAAATTTTGGTAATAGTTACTAATAATGTCAAAATAATTAATAATAATAATTTATTTATTTATTTTACTATTTATGTACACAGTAGACAACACAGGAAAATAATATTATAATACATGAGTACAAAGGTACTGCTTATTTCTCAAGAAATTTCTGCCAGCAGACCTGTAAAAGGAGAAATGAAAAAGAAATGTAGACAATAGTGTGTGAGAAAAGGAAGAGAAAAATGTGTTTATGTGCCTTATCTAACTTAGCCTAAAATATTAAGTATAAATACACATGAGTAAATATTAATAATTATACTTATATAAATACATAATGCTAAGATATATAAACTAATAAAAATATATATGTTTATAATAAATTATAATTGAGAGGAAAGGTAATGGAGTGAGTTCCACAACCTTACAGCATGGACGGAGAAGGAGTATGAGTAGTAGCTGGATTTATGAGGATGGGTTTTAAGAAGGGATCTAAGGTGCGATCTACACGGTGCGTCAGTAGGGCGGGCATAAGAAAAACGCTCACGCAGGTAAGAAGGATAGGACGGGTTGTGTAGGATATTGAAAAGGAGACATAGGATCCTAGTGTTCCTGCGAAGGCGGATAATGTCAAAATCATTAACAATAAGCACCACCATCATCTTCCTGCCCTCGTCCAATCCTACTTAGGATAAGCGCAACACGTTTTCTTCTTCCATTCTCCCCTGTCAGACGTCACGGCATTATTTACTAATTTATTTCTCTTTCGTATCAATCCTCACACAATCCATCCATCTTTTCCTTGTCCTTCCTCTTCCTTTCCATCCATCAACATTCATATGGCCATCACTCTTTTAGACACATGAGTTTACCATACCAAAATAAACGACTTCCTTTCAATTTTTCTGTTGCAGGCGCCACTTCCTCATTAAATAAAATAAAAAATCTTTATTTAAAAATTATTGTCGAAAATTCAAACATGTCAATTTATTCATCACGATTGCTCTCAAACCGGTGATGGAATACATTGTGAGGAAACTGGTGTGCCCTAGAATTGTATTGTATTGTATAACGGGCTCCTGTCCCCAACTACACATCCAAAGCGCGCCAATCATTCGATCCACTCTAGTTCCCCGAGAAAACTCAGCAACACCTTGGTGTTACTGGCGATCCTGCGGAAAGTACTTGGGATACCGTACTTTGCCCTGAATGAGGCAACCTCTGGGCAGTGTAGAAGCACGTGGGCTGCTATCTCGTCTTCCTTCACGCAGGCGGTGCACTGTTCCAGCCAAAAATTTGAGTACATAGAGACTGCTTAGTTCTAGATTCTGCCAGCAGACCTGCGAAACGTAAAAATGTATGTGATACTGTATTAGAAAAGAAAGAGAAAACGTGCATATGTGCCCTAATCTATAATATTAAATATAAGTAACCATATGTATAAGTAAATATTAATTTACTTTTAATTAGGAATATTTAGCTTTTATTTAGGAATTGAACAGAATTTCAGCAAAAAACGAAAGGAGTATTTATATTTGTTTCTGAGTTTATTTTATTTAATGACAAAGTTCTTGAAAATAAATGATAATTCATTTTGAATTTCAGACAAAGAATACGTATATACCAATTACAACAATGCAATTATTTGTATCATTATTTTTGACTTGAAACTATACGCTTTTCTTTTTAAATTTTTATAAATTCATTATTTGGGTTTAAATTAACGAATGACTTATTTCATAGAAAGTTACGTTATCACATGTGCTTAATATCTTGAGGAATGTCCAATTCATATTTTATGAAGTAATTTAAGAACGATTCCAGAGAAAATAAATTGGCACTGCCTTTTTGGTCAAATGGTCGCAAACTGGTCGATCCTAAGTTCGATTCACACGTCCGGCAAATGGGATTTTCACCTGGAATTTCTCAGTAGCAGCTCAGAGTCTAGATTTATGCTAGGTTGTTACACATAGGACTTAAACATAACTAGCTAAATGGGTGTGGGTGTAGGTACACCTCTGCCTTACCCATCGGAGAAACAGGCGTGAAGTTACGTAGCCGATTGATGAATAAAACATAACATCACGTCTGAAATCACCGAAGGGTTAGGCAGGGGTGTATTTAAAAGTACACCCACATTTTCCAGTCAGCGAGCCTATTGCCATCAACGGACACAAATCACTGAGACATTCCTGATGGAAAACCCAATAACAATTTGCCCGACCCGAGAATCGAACCCAGGACCTCATGCTCAGCAGTCGCGATTGCGACCACTAGACAACGAGACAGTCCAGTACAATGATATAGTACATTTTGATATACATTCAGTCAAAAAAGTGTCGGGAATGGATGAATTGTATGAGGTTCCAAATTCAATTTTTTGTTTTTTTTTTGTTGGTCGATTGTGCACAACTGTTTTCTGTTTTTTTAATTATAGTTATCTGTAGAAATTTTTATTTCCGAACGTGTGCGGAAAAATATTAAAACACCACGTGTGTGAAATACATTGCATGTTGAACCTAACCGTAGTGCGATAAGAACCAGTTTTCAAGAAAGTGTATTGAAAAGTATTTTTTTATTACCTACAACGAGAAAACGATAAGTAAACAAAAGAAAGTGGCAATTTTTAGGCTTTTCGAATAATCTCCTTCGTTCATCACTTGTTTGTTATTTGTTGATTTATAATATACAAATAATCTTCGATCTTAACAGTTAATGCACTTTATGGCTCATAAAAGAAAATGAAACTATTAAATCATCACTTTTATTACCATTCATAGCTAATATATATTTTTTTATACTAAATAGGCTTGCGTTTGGCCGCAACCCGCCTGATGTGAAGCGATGACGCAGCCTAGGCTGGAGCACGCTTGCCTAGAAGACACCGATACACTCGAACTTTGAATAGATTCAAATTATAATGATCAGGTTCGCAGAATAAATGTGAAAGCATAGTCCTTTGTTCGGGTCCGTGAAACTTCAACCACAACGGCGACGCTTCGCGGTATCTCTGCTCGTCCGATGATAGGATGGGAATCTGGCTGCGGTATTGTTCGAAAGAGATACCGCGGCCCTGGAATGGGATGGGTTTTAGTCAGTAAAAGTCTGACACTCCCTTCCGCTCCGCCCAGAGCGGGAGGAGTCATTTAATTTTGATGATTTCCCATCCCAAAAAAAAAAGGATGGGAATCTGATTGCACTGAATAGCTATATAATTTATAGAAATCTGAAAACTGTCATGAATACAGACTGTTGCTCGGTTTGTGTATTGCTAAAGGCTACTCAAAGACAAGTTTTAGCAACTACTTTCAAAGCGATTCTTATTTCTACGGTGACTTTCAACATTTCATACGCTTTTAACTGTCTCGTTAGTCTAGTGATCGCAAGCGCGACTGCTGAGTATAAGGTTTTGGTTTCGATTCCCGGGTCGGGCAAAAAGTTATCAGGTTTTTCCAATAGGCCCGCCCCTATTACATAAGACTTAAACATAACTGGCGAAATGTGGGTGTACTGTTAGATATACCTCTGCTTAACCCCTCGGGGATTACAAGGCGTGATGATATTATGTTAGTAAGAAGCCCACTAGAATGTAATGCAGTTATCTGGGCTCCACATGACTAAGTATAGTCTCATGTTGGATCGAGTACAAAATAAATTTAATAGGTACAAATATATGAGGGAATACGGGGTATATCCATTTTATCCATTGATGTATCCAACTCTATTTGTCTTGGGAATGGTCGGATATAATGAACTAAGGGTCGGAGGCAACTCACACTAGTGACTTATATCTTTAAGGTAATTAGAGGGAAGATACACTCACCAGCGCGCTCCGCACTCTCAACCTCATTGCTGAGGAGTTGGACATATTCTGTTGGACTTTGGGTGAATTCACAAGAACAGCTACCTATAGAATTTGCTATGTTAAAATCAGTTGATCTATTTAAATTTGAAGTGTGCTACAATATCGCATTGGGTCTAGCCTGTAACGATATTTGTATGTTGAGAGTAAATAAATAAATAAATGTTGTGATAAAACTTTTTATGTAATTCATATCAATCTCATTCATCATTTTTTTTTATTTTCCATCGCCGTTATTGCTCACAATATGACACTTACTTTATCAAAGTCGCTGGTATGGCATGGTCGACCTTGCTGAAAGTGTGTGATTCAGACTGCTAATGCCATCATCACAATCATGATAATACCATCTTCGAAATTGATTATTCAGTAAGGATATTCGTTTTTTTTTTATAATTTTTCCCTCACTAGGATTTTTGCCTGGATCGTGCTGTTACATACATTTAAACTCACGTACACGAACAGCGAGACCCGGAACAACTATCTGTAGGCCATACAAATATTTGTTCCTTGCGGGAATCGAGCCCGCGACACGCAAAGCAGCAGCCAATCGCTCAGCCACTGCGCCAACCGTGCTGAACGGTTGACTGCTGATATCAAAATGTCGTCTAATGCAACATTATTAGGGAGGACGAAAACTGACACATTATTTTGTCATTCATCAGAGATAATGAACATTTTAACTGAATTTCTGAATAAGATGGTTTATTAAAAAGGTCAAAGATTTTAGAATTTTGGATTAAGTGATTTTTGAAGAGAGAAAAGCTTCCATGGTCTCGAATTGATTGCTATCTTTTTCCTATCGAAGGCTTCGCTGAAGATGATTGCATTTTGATTATTTATTAATATTAGGTAGAAAGAACGAAGAAAGAAAGAAAGACATAAAGAAAACATATATTTATTTGGCACATGCCACAAATACACACAACATAAAATAATTAAAAAAAAATTAAATCTAAACAGAAAAAAAAGAAAAAACGTTGTGTGTCTCACGGCTGCGTCAAATAGGCCCAGTTCAGCAAACTGCCGAACAGCTAGCGCCCGACGCTGGTTTTCAACTGGACCTGATGGTGATGTGACCTGAGATGGTGAGGTAGAATTATGTACTTAATTAAACAGAAAGAAAAAGGGATAAGTGTGTACACCGAAAGCCAGTTTTGCCAAAGGGCATCGTGTTACTCAGTACTAAATGGGTTGTGGACGTCAGATAGGCAGTCATTC
Source organism: Eurois occulta (assembly GCA_950022335.1). Lineage (NCBI taxonomy): Eukaryota > Metazoa > Arthropoda > Insecta > Lepidoptera > Noctuidae > Eurois > Eurois occulta. Next base: position 7,425,625 of record OX465499.1, read on the forward strand.
CACTTAAAATACTTGTATTCACTTGCATTCTGTCATAGCGATGGATGGCTGCCGTTTGGGGTTGCGTTCTACTTCGCAACTGTACTTTTATGGCTATTATTTGTTCAAAGAGCAATTGTAATTTATTCGGGCTTTTTCTTAACATGAACGAGGAAAATGTCGTGAGGAAAGTTTTGAGAATGACTGTGGGTACCCTACAAGAGTAGAGGAAAACCAAAGAAACGATTGATGGACTGTGTGAAGGATGATATGGCACGAAAGGAGGTGTCTGATGAGATGACGCATTATAGAGAAGTATGAAAGAAGAAGACATGCTGCGCCGACCTCGAATGAATTGGGATAAGGGCAAGAGAATGGTGATTTCTTAACATGAACCTTGTGACTTACGGAACCTTACTAAAAATAAACCCACTAGTAACATTGGTATTCCACCGACTTCTTTCACCAAAAAACTTAACAGCATTAACGTCTGTCTGCAGTCAACACGCCAGAGGTGGCCAACCTTCGGCAACAACAAAAACAAATAATTTAAATCATTAATAACGTTATCACGCAATGTTGAAAAAAAACACGACATCTTATGACTTTTGCAGTTAAAATGCAATTTACTGTGAATTGTCACGCTTTAAACGAGCTTCAGTATTGCTAAATGGTTAAGTAATATATCATTTTTAACGTTCGTTGAAAAAATTATTAATTTTCTTTGACGTACGTTGGTGGCAATTAATTAGAAAACAATTATGATTTGTTTTGTATTCGCATTATGTTGTGAATTCCTAAATTAAATATACGCTCAACTTAATGTTTCTTTAGTAAAAACATATTTAGTAAAACATAAATATAACTTCACGCCTATAATACTGCAAGAGTTAGGCAGATGTGTGTCTGTAGTACACCTACTTTGGTCAGTTGTGTTTAAGTCCCTTTTTTTTTTTTTTTGGGGGGGTGGGAAATCATCAAATGACTCCTCCCGCTCTGGGCGGAGCGGAAGGGAGTCTCAGACTCTTACTGACTAAAAACCACCCATGTTCCTTCATTGGCCCTTTATGTTCCAGGGCCGCGGTATCTCTTTCGAACAGTCCCGCAGCCCTGGCAGGCACAGGCCCTTGCGGACCCCTCCCGTTGCTGACAACTCTTTGAGGCGCGCGTGGAACACGAACGCGCCGTCGACACGGCCTGCCCGTCGTCATACGACGTACGGTCGGCGAGCTAGCCCATTACTCACCGTCCACAGGCCCGCGCCTACGGTGGCCGAGAGCCATCACGGCGTGGCCCCCGACGCCCGGTGCTTCTCCCGCGGCGGCTGAGACGTGAGGAGGTTCTCTCCCTCTCACGTTCCGCCGCCTCCTTCGCTAGCATGACTGCTTCGCAGAAGGAGGCGACGGCTTCCCATTCCCTCTCGCCCCGGACCATGGCTTGAACCAGGGCCGGACGCGAGAGGTCGCCGCCGCCAATCGCCGCTACTAGGACACGGCGGTGCTCCGCCCAAGCAGTGCAGACCTCCACGGTGTGCTCCACCGTGTCCTCCGGTCGATCATCGCAATTGTAGCACCCGGGCGTTTCCTCCCGCCCGATTCGGTGCAGGTACCTCCCGAAACATCCGTGTCCGGTGAGGACCTGCGTCAGGCGGAAGGTGAGGGCGCCGTGGCGACTCTCAAGCCACTCCTCAAAGAGGGGACTTATCGCCACTATCGTGGCGTGCCCTGCACGGGGTTGCGATAGTCGCTCCCTCCATGTCACCATGAGATCACGGCGGAGGTCTGTCCGCCGCGCGACAATATGCCGCGGCAGCGGAGTTACCCCCCGGCTCTGTACCTCCGCGCGCCACTCGTGCAGGCGCGCGAGGACTATGGCCTCCAGATCCCATGGCGGCAATCCGGCAAGGAGGCTCGCCGCCTCGCGGGAGATCGTGCGGTACCCCCGGATCAGCCTTACGGCTACCACCTTTTGGGGCGCGTTCAGGTAGTGCTTTGCACGCAACCTCAACGAACGCGCCCACACCGGGGCCCCGTAAAGGGCCGTGGACCGCAAGATCCCCGCGTAGAGCCTCCGGCAGGAGGCGTTTGGCCCCCTCAGGTTGGGCAGGAGCCGCTTGAAAGCAGCCCCGGCCTTTTCCAGTCTGGGAGCCAAACGTCGGAAATGCTCCACGAAGTTCCATCGGCTGTCGAGGACGAGTCCGAGGTACCTCAACGTCGACTCGACGCCGACGGGAACCCCTCCTACCGTGAGTATGGATCCCGACGGTGGCGCGCTCCGAGGCCCATGAAAGCACATGGCCTCGGACTTGTGCAATGCCACCTCGAGACCCAATTGCCGGATCCTCTCAACGACTAAAGCGTAGCAGACTACGCTGACGCCGCTAGGGAGGTCGGCACGCAGCACCCAGTTGTAGCCGATGTTCCACAAGGGCGGCCCCAGAACCGCTCCCTGTGGAACACCGCACGACATCTCTCGCCGGTTCCATTCTCCGTTGTGACCGGGATATATGACATACCTGTCCGTCAGGTAGTCCCCGACCACACGACGAAGGTAGGTCGGCACCCGGTGATACCGGAGTGCCTCCCTAATGCAGCTCCAGGGCATGGACTTGAAGGCGTTGGCGATGTCGAGAGACACCGCCAAGACCACCCCACCCCTGGACACCGCAGCCCCCGTCGTGAGGGCTCTCACGCGCATGATGGCGTCCACCGTCGAGCGCCCCTTGCGGAAACCAAACTGGTTGTCCGCAAGATCCGGCCCCATTCCCGCAAGGTTCCCGGCGAGGCGGTTCGCAATGACTCTTTCGAAGAGCTTGCCCACCTCGTCGAGCAACACAATGGGCCGGTATGCGGACGGAGAGTCCGCAGGGCGCCCCGGCTTCCGGATGAGGACCAGCTTCCCTGTCTTCCAACGAAGCGGGAACCGGCCTCTCTCCAAGCATGCGCTTAGGAGCCCCTCCAGTCGGGGCCCGAGAGCCTGCAAGGCCAGGACCCAGGCTTTGCCAGGTAAGCCATCGGGTCCCGGGGCGGTATTCCTGGCCTTAAGCCGGTTTACCACCACTCTCAGGTCTACCCCAGTCACCTCCGGAGTGTCGTCATCGTCATCGTGGTCCGCTTCCGGCACCGCAAGCGGCGGAGCCATAGGCGGGGGAGGATGTTCCCCTCGCGAAGGGAACAGAGCACTCACCACGTCCTCCACGAGCTGCGGCCGGAGACTCTGTGTCAGCGGGGGGGCCCAGGTGCGGAGTTTGTCCCGCACCATCTGGTAAGGAAGGGCGCCCCCACGGATCTTTGTCGAGAGTCTCCAGCATCTCCTCGCGGGCCAAATCCTTGGCCCGCTGGACAGCCTCTTGGAGGGCGGTCTTCGCTGCTCTGTACCCCTCGTACAGCTCCACCTCAATGGCTGCCGCATCCGGAGGACGGATGCGGAGCCTGCGATGCCTGGCGTACAGGTGCCGTGCGGCGACGCACGCCTCGCGCAGAGACGTCAGCTCTGGCGACCACCAGTGCACCTGACGCCGGGCGCTTCCTGGCCGAACTCGGGGCATTGCCACGTCACAGATCTCGGACATGGCCTCCTGGAACCAACCCGCCTCGCTGTTGACATCGGCAGGCCTGCCCGGTGGTGTCACCCAGGCCTGCACGATCGAGGCTTCCAGGAGGAGCTCCCGGTCCAGCTGCTTCAGCGCCCATCGCGGACCACTCGGGGCCTGTCGGACCGGCGCGCTTGAGGGGGCAGAGACATCAAACCGGATATACCGGTGGTCGGAATAGGTCTCCACCTCCTCCATTACGCGCCAGTCAAGGACACGCGGTGACAGAGCGGGGCTGGCGAACGATATGTCCACCACCAACTCACCCCGCATCCGCACACACGTGGGGACAGAACCCCGATTTAGGACGACCAGGCCTGCCTCCAGAGCCCAGTCCTCCACCATCCTTCCCCGCACGTCCGTGCAACGAGAACCCCAAGCCAAGTTCTTGGCATTGAAGTCCCCGAGCACAAGCACGGGGAGGGAATGGCCTCCGATGACGACACTCAACTCCATGAGGGAGTTGTGGAACTCGGCGAGAGTTCGGCTCGGAGAGAAGTAGACTCCCGCTACGACAATCTCCCCGAACCGGGCTGCTACGCACCCCTGACCCTTCCTGACACTCTCAAGGGTCGGGGTACCGGCGGCGGCCGACGAAATTATGGTCACTGAGCCGCTCAGGTCCTCCACCCAGTCTTCCCTGGGTGGGACAAAGTACGGCTCAGCGACCACGGCGACATTAATCGACCACTGCGCCATGCTCTGGAGCAACAGATCCTGAGCGCAGGCGCAGTGGTTGATGTTCGCCTGGAGGAGGCGTAATGGGGCCATTATCGGCACTCCATTTCAGCCCCCTCCCGGGCCCCCTGTGAGGGCCCCGCTGCGGGAGTAGCAGCGGTGGCGGCGGTGGCGGCGGCAGCGGCAGCGACGGTGGTGGCGGCTGCGGCGGTGGCGACGGTGGGGGTGGTGGTGGTGGAGGGCTTTCGCCTTCCTCTCCCCCTGGCCTTGGTGGATTGGGCGCAGGCCTTGCTCCCAGCCCGGTGATCGGCGGGCTTGCCAGCCGCCGCACATGCAGCGCAGTGCGGCGTGGCGGAGCAAGCCGCGGCCATGTGACCGGGCTGACTGCAGCGGAAGCAGAGCCCGCTGCGGTCCACCTCCGAGGTGCATTGCACCGACACGTGGTGCTCCACGTGGCAGCGGAAGCACCTCAGAGGTTTGGGCTCCAGCAGCTTGACCTGCGCTGACACCCATCCCACCAGGAGCCTTCGGCCCTCCACAATAGTTTTTGCCGCCGTCACAGGGCAGCTTACCATCATGGTTCGCATGCCCGTGTGGTCCGGACGTAGGGTGCCCGCCTTGACCTGCTCAGCAGGGCACCCACCGGTCCTTGTGACGGCGGCCACCACCTCCTCCTCGGTTACCGAGTCGTCCAGACCCAGGATGCGCAGGTCTGCGCATCTAACGGGCCTGGACACTCGGACCTCGTCCGCATTCAGGGACGCTCTGAGCTTTTCAGCCAGAGCGTCAGCGGACGAGCCACTGGCCTCACCGGGGATCTCCAGCACTCGCGCCCCTGTCGCGGTGACTTTAAGCCGGAGTCCCCCGGTGATCCCCAGCTCCCCGAGGTTAACCGTCGCCTTCGACACGCCCCTCTTTTCCGCGTCCGGCTGTAGTGTGATCACTACAGCTGCGGTCTTCGGGGCGCGGAGCCTAGCCGCGACGCTACGCGCTTTCTGCTGGCGCTTCCATTCCGCCTTCCATGCCTTTTTGGCCGCCTTTCGCCCCTTCTTCTTCTCCCCGACCACCTGCCACCCGGCTTCGGCCGCGGCTGGCTTAGGGGGTGGGGGTGGGGGGAGCGGCTGCGGCTGCGGCGGTGGCCTGTCCGCCGCTGGCGCTGCCGTTTTCGCCGGCTTTGCCGCCGCCGCCTTGCCCTTCCTCTGGGTTACCGCTTTCTTAACCGGCGCCGGTTTTGCCGGAGCCGGCTTTTGGGAGGCCAACGCAGCCCTGCCGGTGGGCTGGCTGGACGGCCCCGATCCAGAGGCGGCAGCCACGGCAGCATATGAGGCCGCCCTCGGGCCCGGGCGGCCTTGTTTGCCGCAAGGGGGGGGCGCAGGACAATGCCCTCCAGCACGGAAAACCGTGCCTGGAAGGCAGCCAGCTCCTGTCGAACCAGGTTGAGGACCTGGTTCTCCACCGACACGGTCTGGCTGGGTCGCTGCTGGCCCCCCTTTTGGGGCGCCTCGCGGGAGCCGGGTGCGCGCAGACTGGCCAGGTCTGCTCGGAGCTTCCCATTCTCCTTTTGGAGATGCTCCGTCGCGGCCGTCAGGCGGGCGACCTCCGCCCGCAGTTTGGCCACTTTGCCTGGCAGAGGTCTCGCGTAGGCGGCCTCCGCTGCCGCCAGAATGGAGGCAGAAGCCGCGGGTATGGCCCCAAACTTCGTGGACGGCTTTATTTTATGGGCCACGACCTTCAGCGCGGCCTCCACCTCCGCCGCAAACCTGGACTTACGCTCCGCATCGGAGCCGCCAGCTGCACCCGCCTCGTCACCAGAGGTGCCCGAGCGAGCCACCCCGCGACTGGCCACCCCCGGGTGGCGCCCCTCCTCGGCAATCCGCGCCGACCCCTCGGCCACCGAGAGCCCCCTCCCCTTGCCTCGGATCCCACCCCGCCTACTGGTAGGGATCTTGCGAGCCGAGGCCAGCTCGCCTTCGGAGGACGACTCATGGTCGCCCTCCGGCCAGGACCGCTTGCGGAAGAACTTAGAGTTCTCCGCAGCAGTCCCGGTCCTACCGCGCCGGGAGCTCTCTGAGCCTCCCGCGCTCACATCGCTGGATGCGGCGTCGGCCTCCGACCCCGCATCCCTCCTCCCTTCACAGTTGCCTTCGGCAATGTTTTCTTTTGTGTTGTTTTTAGGTTCCATACTTGTTCCCACGAGTATGGGGGATCTAAACAGTCCATCTGGGGTACCCCCTGTACCCAGATAAGCCTCGGATTTTAACCCATAACCCGCCAGAGGGTCGGCTGATACTCTGGCGGGGGACGCACTAGCGACTGATTTACCCGTCAGCCATACATCCCCTCGCGGTGCGGCGCCGCTTGGGATTCGGGGTAACTTTTTATAGAGGTTTTCTACCTCGCGGTCCGGGCGGCCAAGCCAAGACCCTCGGTCCCTATCGAAGCCGCGAGACGTGATCCACGACACTCCGATGATGGGATTACGATATACGACGGGGACAGTGGAGGACGCAGCCCTTCACTGTCTGCTCGGCGGCAGGGTAAGTGCACACCGAGCCCGTCCTTGCTCCTGCTTCCACTGCGCCCTCTGCATTTCAGAGGGTCACGCGGAGGAACGTCCACTTGGTCCAAACTGGACCGACCCATCGTGTCAGAATATTGGCCACGACAGTAACATTCCCCGAGGAATAAGAATTTCTTCCCATTCCTAGGGGAAGGATACTGCCGCGCCCAGGGTGCACCGTCCCAGCAGCTGCTGTTCCCTCCAGACGTATCGAGAGGGACCGGCAACCAATGGGCCCCCGAGGAGGTTTTCTGACCAAGCACCCCGTGTTTGAGTCCCCTGTAATAGTGAATAAGTAAACCTCTTGTTGAAGTTGACTCTTTTAATTTTCTCAGTTTGTTTCGATGCTTCTTCTCGGAGTAACCGTTTCAATAAAATAATTTATTGTGACGTTTCAAAGTGTTATTTAAACCAACTTACAGAAATAAATAGGTATCATTTATCATTGCCATCAACCGGGCAAAAATCCAGTCTACAGGCAAACCAAGAAATTCTTCTGAAAAATGTGACTGAGTTTGGACATTACTTCAAAACTTAAGTCTCTATGTCAACAACTTCTATCCAAAATGTTCTATCATACTTGCAAAAATGTTTCCAATCCAACTTAGAATTCCTCTAAAAACCGTCCATCACGACAATTGTTGGTTGGTTTCCAGAAAACTTGGAAGTTTTCGGTAACTCGGTATGTGGGAAAGCCAATAAAATGTTATAACTAAAAGTCGTACCAAAACTTTGTCAGGCACATTTTCCAATACTAGCGATACATTGTATAGTTCAGAAAACTATACCCGTTTGGGAGAATAGTTTTTATTAGTATGTAAGTGTTCTTTGTGGTATTTTTCGGACCATTGGAAAATTCAGCTCTGGTTTTTACAATTTTTATTTGTTCTTGGATATCGTAAGACCTAGTAGCTTGGTTGTCGAGGTCGTATAAGCAGTCATCCCACGTAAGGTATTGATGTTAAACTGCATTCGTTTAGTTTGGAAGCCGACCTCAAATTAGTTGCGAAAACTTAGGTAAAAAATGATGTTTGGTTCCATTCTTGTATTTTGGAAGTATTGGGTTTCATGAAAACCTAGATGATGCAAAGAATCTGTTTAGGTTCATGGCTCAGATATGAATAATGTGTATTTAGGGTACGATGGGACTGACATACGCATGGCGATTATAAATGTCCCTAAATAAATAAGAAAAAAAAATCTAGTGACCTAAAGGCCTAGCAAGCTAGCTATTTTAAGCTTTCATGGTTTCAAACTAAACTTATACTGTCACTTAAGGGATACTTTCCGTTATTACTAATTATTTTGACCTCCCGATATTTTGTTGCAAGCGCCATGATCGCGCGACCATGATGAATGACAGTAGTAAGTGACAGTATAAGTTTTGTAAATACGTCGATTTTAAAATTAAAAATACTCGTTTCACAAATAATATTTTCATAATTTTAAGAATAATTTATTCATGTCTATGGATGATACAGATTGTGCTTGTTACATACAATTAAACTAAAATGCTGTAGGATAATTTATATTTTCGATTAAAAATATAATATTTACGTTACGAAAAACGTCATAACTCGTGATTGTGGCCTTTGACTTCTTTTATACACTACACTGAACTTTTACACCGCATATTTAAGACGTACGATAAGATGAAATGGTTGGTTACTTTTCTATTTCATTCCGCAGCCTCCATTATATCAATCAACCGCCTCTGTATATCGCTCTCCATTAAGTACTAATCATAGTCTTAGCCTTGTAAGCTGTGCCACAGCAGCACGTCCCTCCTCTTCTAAATCCAGTCTAACCCAGCCACTCTTCAATCTATTCAATATACTCCTCTTTCTAGCTATTTTCACTCGTAAATTGTTTAATACACTTGTAAATAATAAAAAAAAAAATATTATAATTTACAAAGCAAATCCAGTTATAAGGTCCAGTTATACGGGGGGGCGGCGGACGTCCCCAAGTCCGCCGTCCATCTGGACCCGTTTAGAAAAAAAATTGTCGAAATCAATCTGAGTAAAACTTTACTAAACCGTTAATTTTCGAATACTTAAAAGGTTTAGCTTCTCTCTCTAAATTCGTCTCGTCTCTTCTAAAGTAGGCCGAAAAATTAAAATAAGGTAAAATATTAAAGTTGAAAAAAGGAAATGAATGAAGTGGCTACATGATATTATATTTGTTTTAGATAATCATTATCATTCTCCTATCCTTACCCCTATTTATCGGGGTTGGAGCAGCAAGTCTTCTTCTTCCATACATCTCTATCCTCGTCATCTAATCATGATATACAGGGTTATTTGTAAAACACCAGGTTTCTGGTGTTTTACAAAGAACCCTGTATATTTTTTTTAGATATTCGATAAAATACGAACCATCTTTATTTAATTGATTTGCTGAATACTTCTCAACATACAATGGATGGACTATGTGAAAAATAGTAAATGACTAGAAAGAATTTGACAATAACGATAACTACTAATAGAGATGCAGACTTCCTGCGCCGACCCCAAATAAATTGGTATAAGAGCCGGACAACGTTGATAAGACAACGGAACTCACCACAAGTCCTCTTGCACTGATTACTTTATCCGTATAAATCAGCTGACTTTTACAAAATGGCGTCTCGGATAAGAAACAGCTGATGCATTCTGTTACGCCAATACGTGGAATACATAATTACATACCTCTACGCATGCGTTAAGTGTATTCTGCGGTTTTGTCTGGTTAGTTTAATATTAAAATTTCATATACATCGTCTGCTTCTGAGGTTTGATTAATAAAGGAGGAGAGGAGGGTTTTTCTAAGATTCAAGAAATAGAACGTAGCTATTTCTTAAAGGTAATGAATCTTATAAAAACTTTAAACCATACGCGGAAATTACATAGTGGGTAAGTTATTACCTTTACGAGTTTCGATTCAAAGGATAAAAACCAAAATTAATGTTAAAAAAAATCGTTTATCAATTAATTAAAAATTATAAGTTTAATATGAGTATCGATTTTAATCTTAACACATTTTGTTGTACAGGGTGTGGTTTCTATAAATATAGACTCTAAAATTTAAATATAACTCCGTTAAATAGTAAAAAGTTCACCACCAAAGAATTCTACAGTCTATAATAATTATTTAATACTTAGTTCTAGCAAAGCCAGCTCCCGACGTCTTATGATCGAAAGCCAATTACCGTGGACGTCTCAATTTGAAGGGCTTCTAATAGATCAGTCTTCTAGATTACTTGTCAAATTGGGTAATTGAACTATTTCATTACTTGGAAATAGGTCACACATAATATTATCATTTCAGAAAAGGTTTTTTTTCCACAAGGTCATGATCATCATCAGAATCAGAATCATTTATTTGTTAAACATAGGTATAACATTAGGGATCTTATAAATGCTGCGGGACTGTTCGAAAGAGATACCGCGGCCCTGGAACATAAAGGGCCAATGAAGGAACATGGGTGTTTTTTAGTCAGTAAGAGTCTGACACTTCCTTCCGCTCCGCCCAGGGCGGGGGGGGTCATTTGATGATTTACCACCCACCAAAAAAAAAAAAAAAAGGATCTTATAAATAGTTAAGGTTCTTGCTATGTTTTGTTTGCTATGTGTTGTGTTTTGTTTTGTGTTTGATTTCTTGTTTTGTTTTGTTTGTTGTTATGTTTTATCATCTACCTAGCCTTTTCCCAACTATGATAGGGTCGGCTTCCAGTTTAATCGGATGCAGCTGAATATCAGTATTTTACATGGAGTGACTGCCTATCTGACCTCCACAACTCAGTTAGTACTGGGTATACGATACCCCTTGGTAAGACTGGGAAAGGAAAGGCGAAGGTTGTAAGACTTTTGGGCCACTGACTACCTGTAACGACTGCCAAAGATCTATAAATGACAGCCGTGACCAACGGCTTAACGTGCTTTCCGAGGCACCGAGGAAAATCGGTATGTAATGAGTCACCCATCCACAGACCTGGGAAAGTATAGCTTAGCCTAAAGATTGACCCGAGCAGCCGTTATTATTTAGCCACGAGCGCCTTTTCTTTTTTCCACAAGATATGAGGTATTATTATAATATCCACTAGCTAGACTATAAAACATGACCTACACCCATCGGTGGTATTATATTATTAGCGCTGGGTTTTCTAGCAGTACCGGAATTATCTAATATGATTAGATTAAGAGAGAATGCAGCCTCGGCCTGCAGCCAGCGTGTCTTGCCTTCGTATAGTTCTAAGGTCGCTGTTCACAAAATTACAAATGTTTAAAATTGTTGGTTAGGTTAGGTCAAAGAAACTAATAATTTTATAATAATTCCTCTCTTTGCCTTTATGTGACAATTTGTGAGGTTGACTAGAATGAAACTATTCACTTACTGAAATCATTTTCAAAGCATTTTTATTATTTTTTACGCAACGACTAATAATCAAATCGCTATCTATGTAAAACAAGTGAATATCAACTTACCTTACCAAGAACTCGCAATTGTAAACGACAGCTATCGCTATCCTGACTAACTGACGCTAAATATCATATTATCGAACGCGTATCATAATAACTACGTGTGAGATATGGTATTGTTTAGGGTTCCGTATCCAAAGAGTAAAACGGGACCTTTACACTAAGACTCCGCTATTTGTCCGTCCGTCTGTCACCAGGCTGTATCTTATGAACCGTGATAGTTAGACAGTTGGAATTTTCACAGATGATGTATTTCGGTTGCCGCTATAACAAAAAATACAAAAAAAAAACCGAATAATAAAATATTTAAGTGGGGCTCCCATTCAACAGACATGATTTTTTTGCCGTTTTTATAGATGGTAATGGTATGGAACCCTTCGTGCGCGAGTCCGACTCGCACTTGCTCGGTTTTTTTATTTTTCATCACCGTACTGATCTTTATGCACTTAATAATAAGGTTTTTGTTGGGTTACTGTTGACGAAGTTAGTATAGCTGGGAAACAACTTTTAAATACAACCTTATTCTTTCACACGTTTGTAATCTAAGAAGAAATAAAGTCATTCACGAGGTTCGTGCATGACAGCAACCTATTACGATCACTAAGTGCTTCCGTTCCCCCTTATTAATGAAATATATTGAGAAGTAGGTTATTTTAATTTTATTTCCTTGTGGAGGAGGACCTTCCTCTTTAAGTGTCACTGTCCACGGAGGCGTAACTTCATAGACGCGTATTCATTATAATTATGCTTGTTGTACGCTTGCTCACAGCTTATATACAAAACTATGAAAGTCTGTCAACGGAGCGGCAACGTCGCGCTCGCGTCGCTGCTGCAGGCTTTATGACGCCTGCCGTACCGCATTTCTTACGCGGGGCGTACATCGAGCGAAAGCACGTGTTTATTTTCGCATATTGGTGTTTTTGGGCCACAAAAGGGATGAATGAAAGGCATTTGCATGTGGCTGAGACGAGAATGCTAAGGGGGATGTGTGGTATTACGCGAATGGATAAAATAAGAAATGAGTAAGAGGAAGTCTGAAAGTTGCGCCGGTGACAGAAAGGTTGTGTGGTAATCGGTTGTCGTGGTATAGTCATGTGATGCGGAGGAATATGGAAAATGTCGTGAGGAAAGTTTTGAGTATTATTGTGGATGGGTATAAGAGTAGAAGAAGACCAAAGCAAAGATGGATGGACTGTGTGAAGAATGATATGGCACGAAAAGATGTGTCTGATGAGATGACGAGTAATAGATAAGTATGGAAGAAGAAGACATGCTGCGCCGACCACAAATGAATTGGGACAAGGGCAAGAGAATGATGGTAATGATGTAGTATTCTATAGAATGGGTGAAATACACTGTCATCTTCTAATAATTTACTTGCCGCTACTAACAATCTACAGTTGATGTTTTTTTTCTATATACGGATGCGTCCAATACAATCTTCGTTTTCGGTGACTTCGAATGTTTACTACATTATATTTAAACATATTCCAAAATAACGTATTCGTCGTGTGACGGCATTGTCACAAATTATTGAAAGCGCAATTGTGTAATACGCCTCGTGGACAGGGTCCAGTACGCTGGGCTGTTCAAGCTGTTTGGCGTAATTTGAAGCGTCTATGAAGCTTCGCCTCAATGGACAGTGACCCTTAGGCTTCGATGACACGTGGGACTGATAACGCAGTAGGTACTGTAAATAGAACTTTGATTGAAACGGAATTAGGTCGACAACTGTAATGAAAGAAATTGATAGGATGGGATCTAGGGATGGGATCTAGGAGTGGGTATTAAACGTCTTTTGAAATTCTTGTTTCCAATTAATGTTATTTCTGCTTAAATAAATATCAACTTAGTATATTATACTATTTATTAAATTAAATTGATTTTATAATGACTATTGATTGAAAACAAAAGAACATATCGTTTACATGTTTGGTAATCATGAGTTAGTTTTTGAATATTTTAACTGGGCAGTCACATTAAACTTTGCTGGTCAGCTAATATTTTACGTACTTGAACTATTATTATAAAGCTGCTGACGACACGAGGAAAGAAAACTGTTAAAATAATATGCACTTGGAAAAATAATAATATCGTCATAATTTTACAGAATTTCGACTCGAACTTTGTAGTCTTCGTTTGTCTTCAGCCAGACAGTTTACAACTTTTTGAATGGTATAAAAACAACGTATGTATTGATTTAAAGCCGTGTGACAAACACACAAACACAAGTGCATAATTTCTTCCTATTACACCTAAGCCCCACTGCATGGAATCAGTGAAGCGTCTTCATATATAAAACTATACTATGGCACTTTCAAGCATTTGGTTTACACGCGTCAGCCAATAGAATCATCGACTGAATTTGTGTTAGTGAAGTGAAAAGACAATTATATCGATAAAAATGAAGAGCGCGTACTTATTAGCGGTCCTGATTTTCAGTATCGTGAAAGCGAGTGAAATCGAAAAGGAGGTGAGACACATTGTTTTTTCTTTTCTTTGGCTTAAGAGTATGTGATGCGTTGCCGTTATCGATAGTTATTTTGTATTATACGACATAATATGAGTGTGAAAAGAACTACACTTAGGAATAATAGAAATGTTTGGAATGATTACTACGGAGACCACCAAATATTTACTTATGTATAAGATGTTTATGTTTAAATCAAAGTCAAACGATTTATGTCAAGTTGGCCACTTTTAAACGTCAAAGTTTATAGGGAAGTAGAATTGATTCTAGATCATAGTTTCTAAGGTATTATTAAATAAGGAGTAATAAGTTTTATTTTAAAATAAGGTTGAAATAGAATGAATTCTAAAAAGAACAAAATAATTTATTGTAATTAATTTTCTTTGATCAGTTCTGTGAGTTTATTTAACTTAAAATCAATACTTAAGTAATTAAATTAATTAGAAACCTACGTCTCAAATGAAAATAATAACTGCCCACGTTTTTCTTTGATTGAATTTTCCGAATCATTTTGAAGAAGTCGTATTTTAAGTACAGAAGCTAATTAATTAAAATGTCAATTAAAACTGATTCCAACTGCTACGAACACAATTGAAATTGTATTAATTAATCAACATTTCTTAAATTTTTTCGGTTATTTTTATTGACTTTTTTCTGGTTTTCATTTTACAATTTTTTATGAAAATTTTGGTGTCACATTCAATTCCTACAGCTATAAGCTTTAAACATTAGTTAAATCATTTAGATAAATTGTACTGAAAACCAAAAAGGCGGCACCGACTTCGCTTTGGGACACGCGGCAAAAGATGTTTGTACAATTATTTGTGGGTAGGTATGTACGTTGCTTATTTATTTCACGGAACTTTTTATCGACAAGACACTGTTACTGAAAAGAGCAACACAAAATATAGCATACATTCTATGAATAGGGGTTGAAAATGTGTAATGTTAAAAGTTGCGAATGCAATTTCAAGGCCGGATTTCTACCGCCCGGATTCTCAGGTAACCTTATCAGATTCCATAGTACTATTTGTAGGAAATCTTGACCCATTGAATAGGTAGTAGTGTAGGAAGAACTTCGCATAAATGTAACAACTGATTCTTCAGTACTATTTATTATTTAGATATTTTGACATACCGTGTTTTTTAATCATTGAAATTTTGTTATGGTAATTGTATAACTTAAAAAAATAATTTGGTCGTTTATCAGTAGTTATTTTTTTTTTTATTACAATATGGGCCTACTCTTGACCTCGATCAGGCCTGGTGGAAAGCGATGGATGAGGTCTATGATGAAACGCGCATGCCCAGAAGATGCCTGTTCACTCTTACTTTGAAGGCAGAGTTTTTGGGAATTACTGACTACCCGAGCTGATTGGTGATATAAAATGAATAAACTGTCATTAACACGTTTAAATTGGATTCACCTGTAACTAACTATGTAAAACACTTACATGTTAAATTTAGTTTCCGATTGAGCTGAAATTTTGTATACATATTTAGTTTGGATGACAATGCATGGTTAGCTAAGTGCATAAGCATAATTAGCCTATAATATTCCCACTGCTGGGACACACAGCGTCCTCTGAGAGGGAATGGGCTATATAACACCACGCGGGCCCTGTGCGGGTTCCTAGATGTCACACATGTCTTCGAATTTTTGCTTCTAGGACATGCTGGTTTCCTTACGATGTTTTCCTTCACCGTATTTGAGAGCAGCGGTGATGAAATGAATTACACAAAGTACCTGCCTGGGTTCGAACCCACGACTTACTGTTCGTTCGGGGCCGCCACAGGCCACCACTGCTCTCTGTAACTAACAGACGCCATTATAAATCCCATATGGCGGACTCCCGAAGATGGCGGACTATTATTTCTTTTATGTATTCCTGTGAATGATAATGGGTATTAAATTAAATGATTTGTTGAGAAGAATACGAGATATTAACTTTAAAGCGTGTTTTTTAGTTTTTTTGAAGTATAATATTTTATTATTATTTTACATCACCAACCGGCTCGGACAGTCAGCAGCCTGAAAGCCTGACAACCAGTCTTACCAAGCTATCCTCTTATTCAGTAATCGTGTTGCGAAAATCCTATAGGCGGCAGTCGCACCATGTAAAACACTGGTATTCAATGGTTAGACCGAACACGTACCTCAACTTCTTTTTTTTTTAAACGTTGCCCCACACTAGGAATTTCTCCTGTATCGTGGGTGCGTTTACAAACATTAAAACTCACATACACAAACAGCCAGACCCGGAATAACTATCTTTAGGCCATACAAATATTTGTTACGTGCGGGAATCGAACCCGCAACCCGAAACACAGCAGTCAATCGCTCAGCTACTGCGCCAACCGTGCCGTCAAAATTTAGAAAAAAAACTAAGCAGATGACGGCCATCTTTTCAAAGTGATCCATTTAAAAGTAAATAGAACGCGATCAATCGACATCATTGAAAGGCTGCAAATCTTTTAAACATCAGTTTATTAATACCGGATCAGACAACACGTCCTCCAATTTATATCTCATTTTTTTCATCACTCACACGCATAATCCGTTCGTCGGTATCGGGAAAAAGCGAGTTTTTTCTTAAGCGGGGATAATATTCGATTATTGGAAGATTATCGGGGAATATGTGCTTTTGTTCAAGTTTAGGATCGGCATAATCACCTCTTTATATGAATTTTCTTCGTGTTGATGAATATTTTATCCGTGAATGTAGGAAGATTGTTATATAAATAAGATTTTGACGGTTTGATATTAAAAACGTGCGAAGAATCTATATTAAAAATGTTTTCTTCCGTTACCCATAACACATAACATAACTTGACTTAACTTAACTGTAATTCCCGAAGGGTTAGGAAGAGGTGAACCTAATAGTACACCCATATTTCACGGGTTATGTTTTAATATGGGGCAAGCCTATTGCCATCAACCGGACACATATCCAGACTCCGTGGCTGCTACTGACATATTCCTGATAGAAAAACTTAATATAATATCACTTTGCCCGATCCGGGAATTGAAGCCAGGACCTCATGCTCAGCTGTCGTGCTTGCCACCACTAGACCAACGAGGCCAATAAATCAAAAACGTTAAGAACGTAACGTATTAAAAACATTTATTTTTCTCCCGACCGCATTTCGGCCACAGCGCCAAGATGAGCCAAATAAATATTCGTGTACTCCTTGTTCCCTCAATTTCATCGTTTGATGCCATATGGTCTGACAGAGGAAAATGGAAGAAGAAAACGTGTTGCACCGACCCCAAATAGAATGGGACAAGGAATATAATACTTTAAGAAGATAATAAGTAGTGGAAGTGGTGGTAGTAGTATAGTTTTTTTTTGTATGCAATTTATGGTCCCTGCGACAAATAAATATTTTTCAATACACTTCCTCGAAAAAGCAATGTCACACGCGTGGGTTTTTAATATTTTTCCGCACACGTACGGAAATAGAAATGACTCACGTCGGCGGTGTTTTTTTTCTAAATCTCGGCAAAGATATATGCGCCTTTACGGCGTAAATATTTTTTTGAGTATTTATTTAAATTGTGTTTATAAATAGAATATCATAAATAAACATGATAATTTAAAACATATAATTATTTTTATGAGCAATTTAACATTTATTCTAAATTGTTCATAAAAGTAATAGTTCTAAATACAAAAATATTTGTATTTTCTATTTTTCATATTAGGCTGTTTAAAAGCATCATACCTTTGCTTCTTCTTCAATCTGGCGAAAGCAAAGCGCGGAAAAAAGGCAAATTAAATCATAGTTTCCTAATCATTTCTGACAAAAATGCTTTTCGTTTTATTATTTCTTCGAAAGTGTATTGAACAACGTTGTTTGATACGCGTGGGGATTTGTTACTGCAGTTCTCGGCTCCATAACACCCTCGCCTGCAGCTCGGGTGTTAATTCCGCCTCGAATGCAATAACAACGTTTCCACTAAGTTAAATCAAAATGTACAATTTTCTTTCTTTTCTTAATAAGAACCGTTACAAAAATACCTTACCTACCTTATGCTAAGCGTATCGATGGCAAAAACTAAAAGGTCATCAAGTGTGCAGGACGTGTGCATGCGGTGCAAAATGGGCCATTGTCTATCGGAAGACGCCGCCGCTTAAGCACCTAAGATCTGCAAATGTAAGTAGAAAGAGGGTATCGTAAAATAAAAGGACCTCAAAATACTGCTCGTCAACGCTGTCATCTGGTAATGTGCCCAAGAGACTGACACTTAGCAAAAACAAAATCAAAATCAATTAATAATTTCAAAAGCAAAATAATTTCCTTTGATAGGCTGTGAGTAGTCGGCCCCAAAGTTTCATCCCCAAACGGCAAAGTTGTGAGTACCAAAAATTCAAAAACACGAATCTACAACACCAATAAATCAACATTAAAACACAACAATCTCATTTAAAAAAGCGTGGAAAGCTAACAGCCGTCTAATTACCACGTTAGTGAATGCCACAGAACACGATTATCGGTATTTGACTGAAAGCGGTTCTCTGCTACACCTGAGTGCGTTCACGCAACGCGCTAACTAATGAATTTTCTTTGAATTGTTATGGTGCATTGTGTTGGGATATACAGGTGGTTAGATTGGTCAATATTTTGAGGTACCTACTAATTTTCTGTTTTATAATCAACAAGCACCCGCCCGGCTTCGTGCGGGTAGCAGTAATTATGTATAGCCGGATTCTGGTGGATATATAAATACTTTACGCGTTCATGAGGAAAAGGGTAATAAGTATATAATAAAAAACATATATGTTGTAACTAAAAATATAAGGTTTTCTGATTGTTTCCTTTACATGTGCTATAAAACATTGCTTCATGCCAAATTTCAAGATTGTAGGTCGACTGGAAGTATATCCTCTAGGTTTTGATTCGAGTTGCGAGTTTGAAAATATGCGGCTTAAATTGCTGTTTCTTTTGATTGCGTTGACATAGAAGTTTGATTTTATTACAGCTTAAAGGTACTATAGATTTGAGTATTTGATATGAATTTCAATTTAATACCTCTACACGTTCATGAGGAAAGGGGTAGTAAGTTTAAAATTATTAAAAATATTTTTATAATAATAATATGATGTAACTATAAATTAATGGTTTTCGCAATGTTTCCTTTATTTGTGCTATAAGACGTTGCTTCGTACCAAATTTCAAGATTCTAAGTTCACAGGAAGTACCCTGTAGGTTTTGATTCCCTTGAGAGTGTCGAAAATTTGCGGCATAAACGGCTGTATCTTTTGATTGCGTTGGCTTAGAAGTTTGATTTTTTCACAGCTCCATGGGACAGTAGATCTTTTTTTTCTGAGTGTTTGATATAAATTCCAACTTGATACCTCCACGCGTACCTGAGAAAAAGGGTCTTGACAGACAGACAGACGGACGGACAACAAAGTGATCCCATACGCGTTCCGTTTTTTCCTTTCGAGGTACGGAACCCTAAAAAGTATCAAGACTTCGTCGGTAGAGTTTTCCTTGTAAAATAATTTTATTTTCAGACTGTTACAAATACGTTCGTTCTATCAAAGCGAGTTATCGCGAAAAATATATTCCTTTGACGATTGTATGTGAAAATATTTTGTTGACGACAAAATATGGCTGTGTTCTAAGAGCCATATTGAATAGTGTTTATTTCCATACATTGTAGAATTTTATAGTCACAAGAATATTTTATGAATTATATGTCTTTGTATAAAATCTGATGGTGGCTAATTTGTTGTGACTGGTTTTTGGGCTTTGTAGTAAAACAAGGAACCTTATAATAGTAAGTTAGATGAAGTTTAAAGTTGGTTTAAGTTTCAGGAGACTAGTTATGAATACGTTGAAAGTTTCGGAAGTGAACTTCTGTTACAAATTTCCAGTAAGTTGACTCAGCGCTTTAAAAGTGTTTTAATTCTCTTGCAAATATAATTTGACCAGGGCGTCTTGAGAAGTCGCAATCTCTTTCAAAATGATCCATATTTCTATACCTAATGACTTTTAGGAACGACACAAGCTATTGTGGTGTTCACTAGAAATACTAGTTAGGGTTTAGAATAAAACCACTAAATTATCAGTAAGTAGATGAACCACTTTACGAGCACGTGCACTCGCTGCCCGGGATTTAGTGAGGACTGTGGTGACGCAATCTTATAGCTCACGCTACGTTTATTAGATGATTCCATTCTTAATCATTATCATTGATAGAATGTTGTTTTGTCTAAATCCTCAGTTTCATTTAGGCTTCCGTACCCAACCCAAATATTAAATAGGACCCTGTTACTAGGCTACACCGTCGGTTTATATATAACAAGACCGTGTCGTGTTACTAAATGCGTGTTTCTATGGTTTCTTTTATGGCAAAATATAATAAAATAAGGTAAACAAATACGTTTCGTGGTAAGAAACCCATTGTAGGCCTTTCCCAATGGTGCCGCCCGGATTCATCCACCGCTAAGTACAAGCCTCGCTTTTCTACTGCCACAATTCCCGATTCTGAGCGTCCCTCATCCAGAATTTCCCGCGATTTTGACGATTGCGTCAACCTCTCGTCGCCCTCGTTTCTTTGGTCTAGCGTTCGCTACCATTTGGTCAAAGCTTTGCTTCATCGGCCATTTCCACGTTTAGCCAGATATCCACTTGAGGTGTACCGTCCCCGGAGGACACGGTGGAGCACACCGTCGAGGTCTGCTCCGCTTGGGAGGAGCACCGCCGTGTCCTCGTAGCGGCGATTGGCGGCGGCGACCTCTCGCGCCCGGCCCTGGTTCAAGCCATGGTCCGGGGCGAGAGGGAATGGGAAGCCGTCGCCTCCTTCTGCGAAGCAGTCATGCTAGCGAAGGAGGCGGCGGAACGTGAGAGGGAGAGAACCTCCTCACGTCCCAGCCGCCGCGGGAGAAGCACCGGGCGTCGGGGGCCACGCCGTGATGGCTCTCGGCCACCGTAGGCGCGGGCCTGTGGACGGCGAGTAATGGGCTAGCTCGCCGTCCGTCCGTCGTATGACGACGGGCAGGCCGTGTCGACGGCGCGTTCGTGTTCCACGCGCGCCTCAAAGAGATGTCAGCAAACGGGAGGGGCCCGCAAGGGCCGGTGCCTGCCAGGGCTGCGGGACTGTTCGAAAGAGATACCGCGGCCCTGGAACATAAAGGGCCAATGAAGGAACATGGGTGTTTTTTAGTCAGTAAGAGTCTGACACTCCCTTCCGCTCCGCCCAGAGCGGGAGGAGTCATTTGATGATTTCTCACCCTCCAAAAAAAAAAAAAAAAAAAAAAAAAAAAGGTGTACCGTCCCGTCATCGACGTTCCAGACTTTCGTCCGACGACGGACGGATGGCTAGCTCGCTCCGAAGGCCTGTGTGCCACTCATACTCGGAGGACAGCCTCATTTATCAGCGTCCATGTCTCGGCGCCGTGGGTGCTTATTGACAGGGAACATAGGTTGAAAAGGTGGGTTTTTAGGCAATGACGAATTTTTTGGACGAAAAATATGTTCCAGTTTAAAATTTAAATAACATCGGCCAACCACAGCAGCCGTGTGTGTCATAACGGGCACATCCACGTGAACGCAAGCAATGCGTATCTTAATTAAATATTACAGTTAACACTAGTTAATAATGTATCACGGCTGGAGCTATTGCATTGGAGGGGCTCGTGGCTAAATAATAAAACAGATCGATATTCAAGGTTAAGCAACGCTTGCTGAGGTCGGTCTATGGATAAGTGACCATCCCTAACATACCGAGACCTCAAAGTGCGACTAAAATCACGTTAAGCGGTAGAACTGGGGTATTGAAGACCTTTGACAGCAGTCCGATCAGGAGACAAAGTTGGACAGCTAGTCCTATGTAAAGGGGTATCGTGTAATTGGGAGAGGTCAGAAAGGCGGTCGCTCCATGTAAATACTGGTCAGACTGGAAGCTGATCCTGGCATAGTTGGAAAAAGGCTAGCAGATGATGATCTCGATGAATAACAATGATGATAAAATATGTCTAAAAATCAGAATTACGAGACATCATTATTAAAATTATTCTGAGAATCAGATCGTCAAATTATATAATTATGATAGTCCCCAAAAACGCCCGCGCAATACATCACTTCCTGGTATTTTAGCTAGTGGTTGAACACACTCCAAAGCAAGGTTAACGTTCAGTATATACATATGATATTAGCATTATAGCGTGTGCTATCAAACGTCTTGTTAATTGCAACGTTTTCCTGGAAATTCGACTACGTGTTTGCTCAAGTGTAAGGCAGTGACTCGGCCTGGGCTCTCGCTGTGGCTTGTGGCTCTTTTTCCCTTAAACAGCGTGCACCAGAAAGGTACTGTGGTCATATTTCGGGGTGTGCTTCAGACTATTTAACTGAATAACTTTCTTCGTGGGACCAACATTAAAGTCGCGAAAAAAAACTGCTAGAACAACAACATTTTTTTTTTTTTTTTTAATAAAATTAAAATTATAAAAAATTTGGATCGGGTAGGTAGGTATTGAACTTTTTACGGGACAGCAGATTTTCTCGTCTACGATCGTGGTCCAACAATGGGTCCCAGCTGTGGGAACGTTAAAGGGTAATTGATTATGTTAAGTCAGCGTTTCGGTACTTGAGTTTTGTCTAGGAAAGTATCAACATACCTACTAATATTTCAACCGTATTTTCAAAGTAATTTTTTACAATATTAATTTTTAATCCCAAGGTTGAGCTTTGCTAAGACGTAAGGACAGACTGTCTACTAAGAGGTTTCGATTTAGCCAGTAAAAGGTGTGTGGAGGTCAAATAGGTGGTTGCTCCATGTAAAATAATTGTATTCAGCTGCATCCGGTTAGACTGGGAAACGATCCCAAATAGTTGCGAAAAAAATTAGGCAAATGATGTACGGTTAGACTTAAATCAGTCTCAGTACTATATTCCTGTCTGAACATAAACACATGTAATTATAATTATCACTTGCTTCGGTGAAGGAAAACATCGTGAGGAAACCAGCATGTCTGTAACATATTTCTGGACTGAATGTAAAGCCAAGTCAGAGGACCATAAGCGGCATAAATTCTGGTGCACCAGGGTAGGCACTCATCATTTTTTCATTTGCCTAGCTTTTCCCAACTATCTTGGGGTCGGCTTCCAGTCTAACCGGATGCAGCTGAATACCAATATTTTACATGGAGCGACTGCCTATCTGACTTCCACAACACACTGGGTAATACGATATCCTTAGGTAAGACTGGTTGTCAGACTTTCGGGTCACTAACTACCTGTAACGACTGTCAAAATTCTACAAATGACAGCCGGGACCAACGGTTTAACGTGCTTTCCAAAGCACGGAGGAAACTCGGTATGTAATACGGTCACCCATACACAGACCAACCTAGGCAAGCACGGCTTAACCTAAAGATCGACCCGAGTGCCTGATATTATTAAACCACGAGCTCCTCCACAGGCACTAACCACAAGAAAAAGAAAAGAAAGTCTGAACTTTTAGTACTGATCCCCAAAAAACGAGTACAAAAGATAATTATTACATTCCAGCCGTAATTACTGAATTAGATGACATAAATTGTATTACACGTCAATTTCAGCAGTACGTAATACAAATTAATGTTGATGAGAAATTGCTCTTAATGTAATGACTTGGTAATTACCGGTACTTTATGATTGTCACTAAAAGTACTTAGTGTTATTATTTCAGTGACCTTATACTTTGTTATTTACTTTTATGGCACTAAGAATTTTTATCATCAAATTACTAAATGGGTATTAGCTATTTGGCAATGGAACCCTAAAAAGAAAATCAAAGAGTTGCTTTGTAAAATCAACTCTTATTATAATCTAAATAACTTTCTGAATGATACTTTGACATCATAATTTAATTATTCTCTCTTTGATAGTTTGACATAGAATAATACTCGTACTTTGACAGACCTATATAATATTTTTAACTGACATGCCTCATAAATATTGTAAGAATAATTCGTACTTATTTATTCAATATTTTTAATTTTGTATTGTAATAATTTTATTTGTGTACCTATATTTGCGCGCCCCATGTGGCAGAATGTGACGAGACCATTTATTAATTTAAGACTATGTATTGTACTATATTCAGACAAATAAATGAATTTGAATTTGAATAAAAACGCTCCTAGCTTTTAGGGTTCCGTTGAGCAAAAAAGGAACCCTTATAGATTCGTCCTGTCCGTCTATCTGTCTGTCTGTTTGTATGTCACAGCCATTTTACTCCGAGACTATTGGCACCACACGGTTTTAAATTCAGAGCACCAGTGTTTTCCATAAACCCCTACACATGTAACTGAAGCTCGGAAAAAAAGGATATCGAGGTTTCTAAAATACTTTTTTCTTAAGTCAATGATAGATGAGATATTCGATTCTTAAGCCGTAAAAAATGTGTTCAAAAAAAGTTATCAGATAACATTTTCGAAATGTCTTTTAAAAAAAAAAAGATAATTAGAAATTCTGTTTCTATAGAAAATCTAAAATCGGTCTGTAACACTATTTTTCGGAAAATATTCTCCGATAACTTTTTAGGCCTATGTATCCTGCTTATCCGTGTGAAGTTTCATTAAAATCGGTTGTCATTTCTATAAAAAAGGACTTGAAAGTTTGTTTGAGTCGTAAACCCTCTTAAAGTCATACAAAAACTGGTATTCCCAAGATCGCATATTACCCCAATTTATCAAAATCCCTTTTCTTAAATGAGCCACAAACAAACAAGACTCATCACAGAAATGTACCACATTATGATAATCTGCTGACTCCTCAAATACCTTATTAATTACATACCCACGCGAACTCATTAAGCACAAAGGAAATAGGGAGATATAGGAGACCTCATCACTCTCATAATCCTCGTTGATTTCGTGGATGAATGCCTTAAGTGGATGCGTGGAGGTAAGTCGTAAGATCGGTGCAAGTAATGTTTGACTTAGATATTTTATTTGTAAAAAGTACAATGAAAGAAAGACATCATTTTTTTAGTTATACAATCTTCTATACAAATAAATAAAATTGAAGTGTCTGTTTGTAATATCAAAATAACAGCCTTTTACTGAATGCATATGAGAATAATTACGGCACTAGTAACAAAAACATATCTTTTTTTTAATTTTTGTCTGTCTGTTTGTTCCGGTTAATCTCTGAACAGGCTGGACAAATTTTGACGGGATTTTTATTAGCAGATAGCTAATGTTATAAGGAGTAACTAAGGCTACTTTCATTTTAGAATAAGAATTAGGGATCCTTGCAAAGAAAATAAAACCTTTAATATTGGTAACAAAATCTGATTCAAAGCGAAGTAATATTTTTATAATAATTTCACGCGGACAACAGGTTGTCAATACTAATATTATAAAGAAAGAGGTTTTTGTTAGTTTAAATGTGGAAATTTAGCTTCGGAACTACTGATCCGATTCCGAAAATTATTTTACTAGGAGAAGCTATAATAAGCAAGAGTGTCTTATTCAATATTAAAAATGTTCATCTGGGATAATTTCCGATCACAACTCGAGCGAAGCCGCGGACAAAAGCTAGTAAAAATAACGGATAGTACAATCTACACAACTTGGTTAAACTTGGACAGAATAGTCACTAAAAAAATAATTTATAAGTATCCTTTAGTATTGAAATACTTTTGCACAAACAGTCTTAAAGTTGAAATTATCAGCTTGGTGTGTCGTACACCAAGCTGATAATTTAAAGAACAACAAATTAAAGATGCCTCGTCTGCCATCTTGAAATGTAGATCATTTAAAATACAACTACGTTTAAAATACTTTCAACGATAAACACATTAAATGCGTGAGAAACTCGTTGCTAAATAATAAAAGTCAGACGGATGGAACTTCAAGAGCAGGGCTTGGCAAAGTCGGTGCGTGGATGGGTAACCATTCATTAATATCCATTTCTCCGTGCCTTGGAACGCATGTTAAGCCTTTGATCCCGGCTGTCATGTGTGTAGGTCTTTGCCAGTAGTCCTAAAGTCTGACAACCAGTTATACCAAGATCTTAATATCCAGAACCAACTGGGTTATGGAGGTTGTATACGAAATTGCTCCAATTTAAATACTGGTACAAATCAACTGCATCCGGTTAGACTGGAAGCCGACCCCAACAAAGTTGGAAAAAGAAAACGATAATGATGACGATAAATGCATTTAGTGATCAGTACTTCATTAGTGCTAGCGGACCCTAGTACTTTACACTTATACAGATGTAATTACTTTAATGGAAATATTAATGCGTTCTTAGATCCAAACTAAAAGCTTGGATTTATTATTAATAGGTTTCCTTTCTGTGGGAAGAACCGTATCAACAAGCTTAATTTAACAGTAATTATTAATATCATAATTAATTATCTACTAATAGATTGGCTCGGTTATTTAGTAAGCCACTTAAAGTTTAGGCAATTTAGATGGCACGTGTAAGGAAATTGGAAATTGGTTAATTATCGTTTTACACTTGAAATAGCGCATATAAAGATCTCAAAACAGTAATTTATGAATAAAAAATTGCTAATTATCATTAGAAAGAAAACCTGGAAGTCTTTTAAATTGACTCCGGACACAGGTTGGGCGAAGCAAGGAAAACCTGTTCAAGTGAAGATTGAGTCATAGATGACTCTGCCCTGGAGTGTAATTAATGTAGTGTTGCCCTACAAACGATGGGACACTCGATATAGTGTCCTGCCTGTCCTGTTGTTTGCACATCACAGGAGTTGATGGACGCTACTGAAAGTGCCAAACTCGACGTCAAATTTTGGGTTGATTCAATTTGAATTGTCATCGAGAAGCTAAAAGGAGGATGGTCAGAATTTCATAAAATATCCATAATCATCATAGACCAACTCACACTGTCTAGGGCCGTGTGGAGGATTTTGGTCAACTCATTTCTGTGGCAACAGAGGAGCCATTGCTCGCCCCTATTACATGATACTTAAACATTTCTGGCAAAATGTGGCTGTACTATTAGGCGCACCTCGGCCTATCCCTGCGGGAATTATATACATGATTTTATGTTATGTCTGAAAAACCAATCGACAGAAAACAATTTTTACTCCGTAGCGATACAGTGGAGGTTACTATTTCGTGTTGAGAATGAATGCGTTATGCCGAGCACTGTTAATATTTACGGGACTCTCTGGCTATCCTAGGCAATTGTTGGTTATTTATCACTGACCGCTAGTTCTAAGATTTGTTACAATATTTTATTCACTAAGCCTTGACTGGAAAGCCTAGACCTTGTTTCTTAAATAGGTAATATCTTAGAGACCTCATCATCTGCCTAGCCTTTTCCCAACTATGTTGGGGTCGGCTTCCAGTCTTACCGGATGCAGCTGGTATTTTACATGTAGCGACTGCCTACCTGAGCTCCACAACCCAGTTAGTACTGAGTAATAAGATACCCCTTGGTAACCCCTTGGCTGGTTCTCAGACTTTCAGGCCACTGATCGTCTGTAACGACTTTCAAAGATCTAAAAATGATAGTGTTTTCCGAGGCACGGAGGAAAATTCAGAATATTACATTCTGAATTTCCTCCGTGCCTCGGGTGGTCGTGCATTCATGAACCCACCTAGGCAAGCGCGGCTTAACCTAAAGATCGATCAGAGTGACTTATTATTTAGTCACGAATTCTTCTCCAATATACAATATACAGACAAGAATAAAATATTTTTGAGACCGACTAGTTATTAATTTATGGTTTATAAAACGAACCGAACGAATATAAACGAATCCGTGGACAGTTAAGACACCAATAACTATGGACCCGTATCCGTGTTGCCAGTTTTCAACAAGTTGTTTGAAAAGGTAATGCTTAATCAAATGCTCACACACTTTAACACCAATAATATCTCACATGAGAAACAAGATGGTTTCACCAAAGGACGTTTCACGACTGACGCCGGTGTCACCTTATTAAAACACGGGAAGAAGAACATGGGAAGAAGCACAAGATGCCATAGGAATCTTCCGTGACCTCTCGAAAGCATTTGATCGCGTAACCCACGAAACCCTACTCTTTAAATTTGAACATTACGGATTAGGAAAACTTGCGCTCAGTTTAGTGAAATCGTATTAAAACGACCGACATCAGCAAGTACATATAAATGGTGTCAATTCAATGGGTTTAAAAGGAAGTATGGGTGTGCCGCAAGGTTCGATATTAGATCCTTTCCTCTTTTTTGTCTATAAAACTATCTACCGATTTATTTAAAAATCAACCATAAATGTTGTTGTTTGCTGATGATAACTCTTTAATATTTAAGATAAACAGACGTACCACAAATCTTGACGACGTAAATAACGCCCTACTGCTGGTCTATAATTGGTTCACAGCGATTAAATTTAGTATTAAATGGTAAAAAAAAAGTGCATAAGATTTGCTCTACCGAATGTCAAAAGTAGTGATAGTGAAATAGTATTGAATCAAAGGAAACTAGAATACGTTGAAAAACTGTTTTCCCGGGGATCACGCACGACTCAAGGCTACAATGGGGTCCCCATATAACTTTTCTTTCAGGACGGCGGAGTTCAGCAGCAGTATGCTGTTAAAAAACCCGTCAATTTACTGATGAAGATACCGCGAGGCTAGTCTATTTTAGTTATTTTCATAGTATTATGTCATACGGTATTTTACTATGGGGACGGGCTGCAGACATCGAGTGTTTATTTATTCTGCAGAAAAGAGCTATCAGAGCCTTATATGATCTATGTAAGCGCGATTCTCTAAGAGAACTGTTTAAGGAAATTAATATCATGACAGTACCTTGTCAATACATCTATGAAAACATCATGTACGTTAAGAAAAATAAACGCATTTATTCAGTAAACGAAGTGACAGACTCCACTATAATACTAGAAACAGGGACCAACTAGTACATCCAGATTTCAGGCTAGCTATAGTACTCATCTTTCATGGGGTAATGTTTAAAATGTTACAATAAAATACCTCCTCACATTCTACAACTGAAAGGGACGAAATTTAAATCTTGTATAAATTGCACACTATGTAGGCAAGCATATTATAAGTTGGGGGATTACATTGATGATAAAAATGATTGGATCAATGTTGATCCTGCCCATACCACAACCATAGGAGCAAACTAATTGATTTCCTTGTGAAGTTTATATTTATATTATATATATATATATTATATAATTGCGTAGCACATGTGTGAGTAATTATTGTAAAGCTATCATTAACATTTAGTTATCTTTCATGTTTGAGTCGAGTTTGAGTTTGAACGATATAATATAAACTTAAATAAACACAGTTTAACCGGGGTAATGTATTTACATACGGTAATGTATTTACGTTAATGTAGTTACAGGGCAGGGTTGAGTCAATCAAAAATAATGCAGCATAGTAATAAGATCTATGAAATTCAAACTTCTAGTTCAACAGATTGATGATGATGCCATCTAGCTGATTTTGGTCACCGCGACTGCATTCGATGGCTTTCTAAGGTGGTTGTCGACAGCTTTGGTGTGCTCTTTTATAAGCTCTCAAGTGGCTAGTATATTCAACTTTGGCCGAAAAACCCCGAGCACAAAGCAGACAAGTCAGAACACCACTGACGACATTGTAGGATATAGCTGTAGATGGCCTAGCTTTAAGGTTCGTTTTTAATCTAACTGCGACCTTCGCCTGTCAGATTGATAAAAGAAAATTAAAAAGCAAATCAAAAAGATTATGTAATACAAGATTTTGTGATAAGCTGCAGCCAACGAGA
Organism: Eurois occulta; assembly: GCA_950022335.1. Taxonomy (NCBI): domain Eukaryota; kingdom Metazoa; phylum Arthropoda; class Insecta; order Lepidoptera; family Noctuidae; genus Eurois; species Eurois occulta. The sequence goes on from OX465499.1 coordinate 7,455,104, forward strand.
TATCAAAATCAAAACATTTTATTTCACATTGGCCTACGTAAGCACATAGAAAACTTCGTAAATGTAAATCAAGATATTATGCTAATCAAATCAAGGAACGGCTGAAATCTAACACTCTTGGCTTGTGTCTAAGTATGTCTGAAGTTTATAACTTTAGTCTCCTAAGTTTAGTAAAAGATAAACTTCATAACTTAGTTTGGTTAAGTTAGTGTAGGCTCTTGATAGTACGTATTCATTGCCTGATTGTGACATTTGTACTGAGTATCAGATTCCTGACTATTGAATGAGACGTTGTAAATAAAGAGAGTTTTATTTTTAAAATCGTGACACGCGCTATATGTTTATGTCTTCTAATAATAAAATATGTGGTATCTCATTTAAATTATAATATTCGAGTACATTCTTAAATAACCTGTTGAACCTTTAGTTGACCAAGATTATATCTGGACCCTAATGACTTCTGAGTTTGTTTCGGCTGTTTCTTCTCAGAGTAGTCAGGTACGAAATACCGGCCCTATCTAGTTTTTAAAAAAGGCGACGTGTAAAAGTGTTTGTTAAAACCTATTTGCAAAATAAATTTCAAATTTTATCATTATCATTTATGACAAGTCCCATGTAGAAAATGGCGAGCTTATTGCCATCAACCAGGCACAAATCTTAGTTAGAAACTTAGAATTTCTTGATAGAAAACCTCAATATCATTAACGAGCACTAACCAATAAGAACAGTCTAATAGTGTTTTTTATTACCAAAAGAAATGGGTTGATTTTACAGTGTCCTCCTCCTCCTCGTCGCTTCGTGTTCCTCATTACTGAGGGTCGTGATGCCCCCGACGTGAAGTCATCTTCTAATTATTGTGCGAACCACCAGTCTTTGGAATTGACTGCCGGCTTCTCTGTTTCCCGATCATTATAACCTATTTAAGTTGCAGTCAAAACTCTTAACCAGTCAAAAGTACTATTGACTAGCAAAATCAGTCAAAAGTAGTTTTAACCGTATGCTTTCGACAATACTACTTTTGACTGAAATAACAGTTAAAAGTAGTTTTGCCCAATGGAGCTGGTTAAAAGTAGTTTTGACTAACTGATTCCGTCAAAAGTGGTTTTGACGGTGACCAGTCAGTTCACCAAATATTAATTCAAAAACTTTTACTTGACAGGCAACGATTGGCAAAAATATTATTTGTCATGCCACATTTGTCATGCCACATACATCTCTTCAAAGTTCGAGTTAATCGGTTTCTTCTAGGCAAGCGTGTTCCAGCCTAGGCTGCGTCATCGCTTCACATCAGACGAGTTGCGCCCAAACGCAAGCCGATATAATAAATTATAATAAAGTCCTTTTAGTCTGACTACATTCATAAATAAATAAATACAATTTGAATTTTATAAAATATCCCGCAGATCAGCGTGCCTCTTGGTATAGGTCTCCTCCAACAATTTCCACTGGGTTCTGTCTCGCGCTACTCTTCTCCAATGGTGTCCAGCCGTGAGCTTCTGGTCGTCTTGCCATCTGGTTTGTAATTGGCGACCTTTATTTCGTTTCCGACTGCAGTCCCGGGGTTATCAATCGGAGACTATTGCGCTCCATTTGTTTTGGTTTGTGGATGATTCGAGACCCACAAAAAGCCGATATGGTATTTAATTTAAACTGTGCCTATCATTGGTATTGTGAAACGCGTCGTCGATTTCGACTGTACCTACCTACTAAAATAGGTTTTTTTTTTCTATTCCGAGGCAGAACGAGAAACAAATTGGCAGCTGTTAAAAGCTGTGAACTACATAGGTATGTGAAACTTTGGCGTGCAGATGAAGTATCGCCTGAACTCGTGTGAAAGTTTCAGTTCAACCTAGTTTTACGGCTCCTTATTTTCTACCGTATTACTTCTAGCTTGTTTGTATGTGAGAAAGAGGAACTTAGCTTAAGTTCTGTTTGGTCGGTGTGACTGAATAAGAAAATCAAAATTTTTGGAAAAATGTTAAAAAAGAAAATTCTTGTCGTTAGCCGTTGGTCTCGGCTGTCATTTGTAGATCTTTGACAGTCGTTAAGGTAGTCAGTGCCGAAAGTCTGACAACCCGTCTTACCAAAGTCTAAACAAACTTACCACCGCTTTAAGATAAATAAAAATTACAATGTGTACGAACCAAAACAGACTTGGGACTCACTCTTCGACGTTAGACCCTTGAAGAATCAAGCGTTGAAAATTCAATAGTGTGCGTTTAACACTAGAAACGGGATAATTCCGTGATCAAGGTGCTTGCAACAGCGCCGAAATATAGGGAACTCAAAGAAACAGTAAACATGGTAAATATCCCGTTTCTTTTGTTAACGATAATGTTAGTGACCATGACAGTTTATGTGTTTTTATTTAGGAATTGTTGACTACTAAACTTATACTGTCACTTACGGAATATCTCCCGTGATTATCCATTATTCTGAGCATTCTGATATATCGACGCTGTTGCGAGTGCCATGATCGCGATGACTGGAGAAGGCGGGAATATTGCTGGTGTACCTCAGAATAATGGATAATCACGGAAGACATCCCGTAAGTGACAGTATAAGTTTAGTTATAAACCGAGAAAGCTTAAAACTGTGTCTGTTGACTACTGTTAGCAAGACGGTTTTCAGACTTACTATTTGGCCACAGGCCGTGGACGAATCTAGATTTTTCAAACTACATAATCAAAAAATCTATCTTTTGTCATTCAAAATCGCATAAAGTGAAACCAAGACGTATAGTTCCATCCACAGTGCTCATTTGCTCAACCCTCACTAACTGTTCACAAGTGTTCACGGTGACTCGTTGAAACTTGTGGCTAAACATCGGAACTTTATAATTAGCTTTTCACTTGTCGCTATAATTATCAACGACTCCAGTGGACACTAAAATTTCATTAACATTGTTGAGTGCGTTACAAGTTAGAAGCGATGAGCGATTTATAACCAAACAAAAATACTGCTTTTGCAATTAAAACACGTTAGTTAAAAATCCACCCTATTTTCTTAAATTTGTGCCTTTGTGATAATCAATTAATGTTGCTGTAATTATTTTGGTTCAATCACAAATAGCTGATCAAAATTTTTGTCAGCCATTAGGGAAAAAAAATTGTTAATTATAAAAATGGTTTTTTCTTATTTTCATTGTCAAGAAGGAAAAGCGAGTCTTGCTTAGATCATGAATGGGTTAGTATTGAAAATTTTTTTTGAGTAAATAAAAGTTTTGCATAAATTAAGAAATTCTACTTTTCCTCTGTGCTGGTGCAAAAAATGTGGCAACACTGTAGTAGATTATAGAATACAAGGAACAAAAACAATTAAATCCTAACTTCCTAACGATATTTAATTACTTCACTCTTCAGTCAATCACGACTGGTGGAAATATGTATAATATTATAAATTCGAAAGTATGTTTGTTAGTAACCGAAAAGGTAACAAACAAACTTACTTTCGCAAACCACCTAAACCACTGATCCGATCATCATGAAATTTTGCAAATACGTTGTCAGGTGTACAAAAACGGACATAGGGTACCTTTCATCCCGAAAAAAAATACTGTCCCCGAGGAAAATCACAATAACGTTCTTATTAAAAGCAGCCCGAATTGATTGTCAAATTCTAATTTAACGCAAGTGAGGCTGCGGGCAAAAGCTAGTTAGCCTATAATTTGCAATTACTCCCACAAATCATCACATGACAAACGGTCACTCACGGTACTTCATAAAAACTACCACAACATGTTTTGCATGCCGCTCTACTAATCAGTCTCCTATGCAATTAGTACAAAATCACTCTCTTTAAGAAAGTGCTCGCTTTCTCCCATGACTTGGGCGTTGTCACTCAATATGAGGTATCAATTGTCTGGAAAGTGGGGCAGTGGGATGTGTAGCGTGTGAATTATATCGACAGTGTTAAGGGGGAGTATGTGTCGATTTATTGATTAGATATTTTAGTTTTTTTTTTATCATTTGATTGTGTTTTCGTCACGATACTTGTAAAGTTTTTTATTAATACTTTATGCACATAATGTACAAAGGCGGAAAGGGAGGAGGGGGGAGGGCGGATTTTTTTTCGTTTTTCCCTTAAAAACTGCTAAAATTATAAATGGTATTTTAATTCATCCTTTGTCTTACTATTACTATTCTTAATAATATAAAAAAATAAGCAAGTTTTTTCTTTCGACACATACGGCGAAGAGTACTTTACACAGCCGTTTTTTCTGAATTAAGCTAAAACCTTAGCTTAAAAATCCAGCAGTAAGGAAAACATAAATTATGTAAACCGTTGCACTCTTACCGTTTAATTAGAATAACTTGAATTACAGGAGGGCCATAAAAAACAGGCAAAGGATATAATTTTGGACCCCCGACCGTAATTTTCTTGGCAAAGGAGTAGTCTAATGCTATATTGGACGAAAGACACGCCTATTTCAGGTTACTATAGACTTTTGTAACAATTTAAAGCCTTCTTCACTGAAACTAAATGCCACAGATGTATTTTCAACGTTCAGCTCAGCACTGAGAGTTCCAATTAAGTTGCACATAAAAAAGCCTGGCTTTACTGTTAAATAGGAATCACATTTTAAAAATTATTCTTCACAAATACCTATTAGGCGGTTCATTTGCAATACTGGCTGTCAAATTGTCGTAATTTTTTTTAATATTTTTATCCTACGAATAAACTTATAATATTTTAACAATTAATGTTCTAACCACACTGGCGGACAAAATTGATGGGCCATTTACGCAACACCTAGCCATCCGAGTGCGCTCGGATTATGGGTTGCCACAACACGAGTTGTGTCCGAGTAGGTATCCGAGTTCACTCGGTCCGAGCATACTGTGATCGTGTCAACGCGGCTTTATCAGACACTGGGTAGGTTAACATGTGTGCAAAAGCGTTCATGTCGCCAGCAGTATATACGTAATTTTATTTACTAACAATAGGTTAAAAATATTATAGGTACTAACAAATTTTAAGGATCTGAATTAAATTTAATAAATAAAATAAAACTATAATCAATTTCACCTTAACTCCTAATTTCATGGAAATAAATTGAAATAAATCACACGATAATTGTATAACAAGTAAGCCATAGTAAAGATCATCTCATAAAAACGTAACATTGATCATTTATCTGCGTATTGTGGTAACTTTTCTTGTAGTACATTGTCATGGAATTCTGAGGTAGGAGGAAGAGTGGATATTGTGTATGGAGGAGAAAATATATGAAAGTGTAATTAATTGATGTTTTACATCATTAAAGAATTATCACGTGTTTCTGTAAGCTGTCTATGCAATGACAATACATGTGGGGGTAATTTCTTGCGATTCGTTTCATTTTAACAATTCAACGTTTACGGTGTTGTTAAAACTTATATTTTCAGTCTATTAAGAATAACATATATAATAATAATATCTTGGGACAACCAACACACCGCCATCTGATCCCAAACTAGGCAGAGCCTGTACTATGGCAACCAGACAACTGATAAACATACTTATATATTTCTAAATACATACATTATAGATAAATTACACAACCAGATACAGAACAAATAATCGTACTCATCGCACAATGATTTGTCCTGTGTGGGAATCGAACCCACGACCTCCGTCCTAGCAGTCAGGGTCACTAACCACTAGACCAACAGGCCAATCAAAATATTATTAATCATAAAACGAATGACTGTTAACTGCAACTGAATGAGAGTTGCCAAGAACCGAGTTAGGTGGCGTGCGATTGAATAGGTTTGTGACCAGCAGCGGTCTATTTATAAACTGATGATGATGATTAAGAAAGTAGTTGTGAGTCGCAAATAACTTAGGGGTAGTATTTAAACGCAAATCAAAAAATATCCTTTTTCTATGCAATAAGATTCCGAATTCCCATCAAAATTACTGATTGCATAGCAAAATATTCAACTCAAAATAGCAAAAGCTTTTTCATCAATGAACAGCTAATAATCTTAATGCACATTATACTGGGGGTGCCCCTGACGTCGACCGTCTAGGGTTAGCGTTTCCGTCAGCAAGTCGACGGATCCCCGCTGCGCGGGGCTCCTATTTCTGTCTGCAGGGTTTACAGGAACCTAACTAACCGAACCTCGGGGTGCCCCTGACGTTGACCGTCTAGGGTTAGGGTTTCTGTCAGCAAAAATTTGCTGTGCAGTCAGTATTTATGCTATGTATGTAGTATTTTTGTACAAAAATAAATTTAACTGATGTAAAAAAGAATATAAATGATGAGTATGTATTGAGAGGCGATTATTTATTTGATATGCAATTTATCATATCCCATTACTTAGCATATCATAATCAGCCTGCACTGTGACACAGGCTTCCTCTCTTTGAGAAGGAATGGCCTATAATCCACCAGTGCGTGTTGGTGACGTCACATGTCTTCGAATTTTTGGTTCTGGGACATGCCGGTTTCCTCACGATGTTTTCCTTCACCGTTTTGAGAGCAGTGGTGATGAAATAAATTACACAAAATAATGCCGCTTGCCTGGGTTCGAAACCACGACTTACTGCTCGTAAGTCGGGGCCGCTACCACTGGGCCACCGCTGCTCTATGCAAATAACTTATAATTTAATTTTCATTCTGCTTTTACCCACCTACCAGTTTATTTAGAGAACATCGTCGAACTAACTGAACAGATTAGTTTATATTCTAAGGCCATGGTCCATTCGTTTGAAGTAGTTTGTCGTTTGCAATCTACTTTAGTGATCAAACTGTTGTTGTTTAAAACTAAAATTTAAAATCATCAATTTGGCTAGTTGATAGAGTCCTAGGTTGATTAAATAGAATATTTCAACAACCTGATTTTACTTCAAATAGCAAAGTAACATTAATTTATCATCTGCCTAGCCTTTTCCCAACGATGTTGGGGTCGGCTTCCAGTCTAACCGGATGCAGCTGAATACCAGTATTTTAAATGGAGCGACTGCCTATCTGACCTCCACAACCCAGTTAGTGCTAGGTAATACGATACCCCTTGGTAAGACTGGTTGTCAGACTTTCGGGCCACTGACTATCTGTCACGACTGTCAAAGATCTACAAATGATAGCCGAGACCAACGGCTGAACGTGCTTTCCGAACCAAGGTAAGCACGGCTTAACCTAAAGATCGACCCGAGCGGCTGTTCTTATTTAGCCACGAGCGCCTCTCAAAGTAACATGAATTACTGTAGTAAAATTAACTATGTGGTATTATTTTGACAACGGAAAGCACATTTTACATAAATACAGATAAATTCATATGTACATACATTTAATTCATTTTATATTTTACTAGCTTTTGCCCGCGGCTGCGCCCGCGTGGATGTCGAAAATTATCCGACGCGAACGTACTACCGGGATTAAAAAGTAACTTATAATTTAATCCTGGTTACGGTAACAGACATAGTTACATACCTTCATCCCCGTTTGTAACCCTTCGCGGGTAGAATTATCAAAAACACCCGTTTAAATTAATTTTCAATTGTCAGACTAAACACAAAATTTTAAGATCCTCCAAGACTCCAAAACTGACGAACTTTCATATAAATTTCCATCCCTTACTTTACCCTTTTAGAGGTGGAATTCCCAAAAAACCTTTCTTAGTGGATTCTTACTCTGCACAACGAAGTCCAAGGTCCAAGTCCAAGTTTCATGTCTCTAGGACCAGCGGTTTGATCTGTGTGTTGATATATCACCCAGTATATATAGATGGACTACTAACTTACGTAGGCAGTCGAAAAAATGTATGTTCTGTGATGTTGTGTTATTTTTTTCTGTATTTTTGTACTACTCACTTAATGTTATTAGAACTCCTTAAATAGTTTAGCTAGCTAAACTGCTGGGGCTATGTTATTGAAAACCTAGAAAAAAAAAGCCGAAGTACTATAAGTCCATTTATTTCATTTAGCTGTTTTCCTTTTGACACCAAAACAAGGATAGAAATGAGCAAAATATAGTATTGACAGAGAAACCCAATGGATCAATGTGTTTGTTAAAGATAATATGTAAGATTCCACATAATTTATCACCGTAGACCGTAGACCAACACAAAAAGGTAGAGTGGGTTTACTCTTAGTGGTCTACGTGTTTTCTTAAGACAATCAATCATATTATTTAGCACTAGCGACCCGTCCTGGGTTTACACGGATGCAATATACTAATAAAGAAAATGTGTACTTAATAAATTATGTGTATTTTTATGTTTTAATGAAATATATTGACAAACATTTATATACTCTGTAAAAGCCGTAAGAAAAAAAACTGTTTCATGCAAAACTTGTTCTGACAATTATGAACATAACAAAAAAAAAACTGCCATTCAGTCAAATTATACATGACTGTGGCTCAATTTAATTAGAAGATTGAGGGATTTCCCTGCTGTTTTTCACAAAAATAACAAGAAACTAAAATTACAAATTCGTTCGCTTGGTCACGAGGTGCTTATATGTGCTGACAAAGTCAAGTGCTGGTCGAGGATTACCTAAGTATTTGGCTGGCTTCTCCCAAGAGACAGGCTTGCCGTACATAGTGATCCGGCTGAGGGAACTTGCAGGTGACTAAATTGCCACCATAATTATCTATCACCATAGGTGTCGTGTGGAGGCACCATTGCCCTTTTGGCCAAAGTTGTTAACTAGCGCATCCAATTTTATCCGCAGTGGATTTGAAAACTTTATTGACGTTATTTGTTTCTAAAGCTTAATATTTCCTCTTTCCAGACGAAAGCCCCAGAAGAAACCCTGAAGCGAGGGCTGACAAACAAATGCGTGCAGCGGGAGACATCCTCATGCATCGCCATCGAGCTGGTGGGGTACGTCGACCGGATGCTCCGGACAGCATCCTTCCAGCTGGGCGAAGATGTCATGATTGTTGATGAGAGGTAAGCAATTTACTTTATCTTGGACATCACTAACATCGGTAAAGGAAAACATCGTAGACAGTTGTACCAGTAGTTAGTTTAAGTCTAAAATCATCAATCTAACTTAAACTAATGTGGTAATCAGTGCGTTCACTGAGAAGAGTCATTTACCGTGCTTTGGGTTAGTAATAGGCCGATATTATAAAGTTACGTTAAGCCGTTGGTTCCGGCTGTCATTTATAGATCTTTGATAGTCGTTACAAGTCGCCAGTGGCTCGATAGTCTGACAACCAGTCTTATTCATATTCATATCTTTATTTGCATTCCATAATGTGTGAAGATCTTACAATGGGCTTAAAGCTCAGGTACAATTACGGACCCTGTAGGGCACAGCAAAAGGTATAAAATTTTTGTGTGAAATAAAATTAATACTGAATCAATTTAAAATTTTAAAACATGTGCTTAGTTAATTACCTAACAAAATTATAACATTAATTTTCTGAGATCTGAAACTTATAACTTCTTACCAAGGGGTATCGTATTACCCAGTACTAACTGGATTGTGGAGGTGAGATATATATTTTTTAAATCAATTCCGTATTACAAGCAGTCTGTACGGAACGACTGTATTTTCGAAATAAACATCTTGACCGGGAAACTCGATGAAAGAATCAACCAGGAAAAAAGAGATCCAAATCTCATAAATTAAGAGGGTAGTCGAACAAAAATAGAAAATGTATCTACACAAAACGTCTCCACCCCCTAAACCCATGGGCTACTTCCTCGAAAAGGTTCTAATTCTAAAGTAAACAACCCTGAATTATACCGTCATTAATAAAAAACTTTTTATCTTAAACTCCGTAAAACTGTTTCGGATTCACGGAATTCTTTTCAAAGAGTTTTCGGGAATAAAGGTTTTATATCGGGATCTGAAGTTTCTTGTTGTACAAGACTTGTTACTTATTGGTTCATGATTTATTTCTTTCTCATGATTTAGTTTCTTTCTGTTGGTAGCTATTTTTTATTCGCTATCCTACTTGTTATAGTCAAGTGAAAAATCGTAATACTACCTATTACTACCCAAGAAAATTCTTCTGCCCATTCTTCGGCATACGAAACAACGCGTTGTAATGGGGCAATAACATCAGTTCTGTAATCTTTTCCTTTTTTTTTCTTTTTTAAGGAAACGTTGCCCTTGGATTTTTTCCTGTATCGTGGTTGCGTTAACAAACATTGAAACCCCCATACACAAACAGCAAGACCCGGATCAACTATCTGTAGGTCATACAAATATTTGCTCCGTGCCGGGATCGAACCCACGACATGCAGCGCAGAAACCAAATCACTCAGCCACTGCACCAATCGTACCGTAAATCCCCGAAGGACTAGCCATAGACTAGCGATATGTGGGTGTACTTATAGTTAAGTATACACCCACATTTCACAAGTTATTTTTATATAGTAAGAAACAACATGTCTTTTCCACATTCAAACAACATTTAAAATATGTCATAAATTTTACCGGTTTCACTGTTGTTATTTGATGAAAAGTGCTGCAAATAAAGGGATGTAGGTAGATATATGCCACAGTAAATCCGTAAACTCGACATTGCTCATTAGAGTGCCAAAGTAATCCTCTTATGGCCTATCCTTACCGGCTGACAAACTGAAATACAGCAACGTTGCGATGACGCATAAAGTTTTAAAAAGTAAAAAAAACCATAAATTGTAACAGTCGAAATCAATATTCCAGCCACGGCGCCGCAGCAGAAATCCCAGTGAAATCAGAAACCCTGGCGAGAGCCGGTACATCCCTCGAAGACCAGGCACAACAGCTGATCATGGACAAGCTCTGGCACTTCGTCAGCTCCAGGTCCCTGAGGTACAGGCTGCTCAATGATGCAGACCTTGTTATCTCTGGCAAACAGGAGAAGGATGGAAGCCTTGGTGTTGGTAAGTGTGACTGAAAAACACTTTTATTAAATGCAAATAGAAGACAAAAAAAAAGTTACATAATTATTCGAATTATGTTAATAATTCAGGTCAGATAGGCAGTCACTTTAAACGAATGGTGCTACAATATGGCAAAAGGCCGAACGGCAAAATCGAACGTCAAATTTACTGTAAATCCTGTGACGAACCAAACACATGTAGCCTGTCTTGTGACCACACTCTTTTCATGCATAGCGAAGCGTAGGAATCGATTCGATCTAAGTCGATTCAGTAACTGACTAATCCGATTATGGGACAAAACCATCCTTAGGGATATGCTCCACAGACGTGATTTGCTCGCCACAGTTGTGGAGCACATCCCTAAGGATTAATTAGGGAAATAAACCTGTGGTCTCCATTGGCTTAGCTTATTCTAGTGGTTTGAGCATAACAAAAGGTCAATGCATACTTAGGAGTATTCTTTAGAGAAAAAAAAATAACGACAAAAATTAAACATTAGCAATTTATATTTGTCACTAGTTTTCCGCCCGCGGTTTCGCCCGCGTCGAGTTCGGTTATATCGCGTTTCCAAGAGAACTCTTCAAAAGTCCGGGATAAAAACTATCCTATGTTCTTTCTCAAGGTCAACTCTATCTCTGTACCAAATTTCATTAAAATCAGTCCAGTGGTTTAGACGTGAAAGCGTAACAGACAGACAGAGTTACTTTCGCATTTATAATATTACAGCGTCCTGCATGGCAACAGCATTTTTCTATCTTATATAGATGTATGCTTAATAAAAACGAACTGATGATGAACTTTGTGATTTTTAAATGGATACGTTTTTTAATTAAACGTTCATTTTAACGATTTAACGCTGAAATGTGTGTCATTTTATACATATTTAAAATGAAGAGCTCGTGGCTAAGTAATAACTGCCGCGCTTGCCTAGCTTGGGCCCGCGGATGGGTGACCACCCCTTACATTCTGAGTTTCCTCCGTGCCTCGTAAAGCACGTTAAACTGTCGATGTCGGTCCCGTCTGTCATTTGTAGATCATTTGTCGTTACAGACTGTCATCTGTAACGACTGTCATAGATCTAGATTAGTAAGTGGTTTCTGACAACTAGTTTTACCATAGGATATTGTATTACCTAGTACTAGCGGCCGCTCCATGTAAAATCCTGGTATTCAGCTGCAACCAGTTAGCGGTTGCTCTAAATCCTGGGTTGGTTGATATCTGGTTGATTGGTTATGGTTTGGTTGTTGGTTTATGACCACTGGTTAAATTATATGAAATTATATGGTTTTAAGTTTATATTGAAACTGTTTATAAAATGGTAAATCTAAGCTATATTAGCACTAAGATGGTTGGATATGGTTTGGTTGAGTTACGCGATTGGTGTCCGAACACGCACTCACTTGGTAATATTGCGATATATTATGCATTTATGGAAATGCACGAAGGCAAAAGTGCTGAGCTGTTCGGTTGCAAATATTATACCGAACAAGGCTAGAGGATAAAATGATGATGATGACGCATATTTCCCAAATAAAAATTTAATGGCACATTATTCAACTGCGTTTTTTACGTTTCAGGTGTATCAATGAAGCCACCAAAAGTATACGAAAGCGGCAGAGGCCGTCAGAAGCCGTTCGGACCCGTTCTGGCCCTAGCCGCGTTGAAGTTCGGCCTGTTCGGGGCCCTCACATTCAAAGTCCTGGCCCTCATGGTCGGGAAGGCCCTCCTCATCTCCAAGATAGCCCTGTTATTGTCAACCATCATTGGACTGAAGAAGCTTTTCTCTTCTCAGGTGAACGACTGATTCTGATTGAGCATGTTGCATGAATTGATTAAATATTGAAAGCGTGTCTCTTTTGTTTTTCTTTACTTTGCTGACGGTCTTGATTTTTCTGACTTTTTCTTTGACTGGGGACGTACTTTGGTGATTTTCAATTGTTTTACTTTTTTAAGATTAAAAGGGCTGTCAAACTGGCTGAATTGTGGACGTAGCTCCAGGGACTGGACTCTAGTAGATAATAAGTGTACTGAAGTATCGATTGGAGTCCGGTGTCCGCAGTTAGTCCTCAATCTGTCCGTACCGGTTTGACAGTACCGTTGGGACTGGGATGTTTTTTATTGAGAATTTCAGTGTGTGTGTTGTTCTTGTTGGGGTTTTCTTTATGTTCACTGCATCTACATTCTTGCATGTTTTAGTAATTAAAATTGCAATTGCATGAATTTCGTCAAAAAACAACAACAAAGTTTTGGAGATCGACTTTCTTAATTTCATATTCATATCATTATTTTCATTCCATACAGATCTTACAGTGGGCTTAAAGATAAGGTACCATCAAGGACCCTGTATAGGGCGTAGCAAAAATTATAAAATTTATGTGTGAAATAAAATTAGTACTCAATCAATTTACAGTTTTAAAACAAGTGCTTAATATTAATTAACTAAATTATTACATTAATTTTATTGAGATCTCTAAACTTATAAATAATAATTATTTGGTAAGATATAATTAAAACATATTTTTTAAATCAACAATCATCAATCATCAATTTAGATCGATAACCCCGCGTTTTTAGGAATTGCGTTGTGAAAATAAGCTGTCACTCTATGTAAATTACTATTCTCATGTTTCATCCAGTTCGACTGGTAACCAACCCCATAGTTGTGAAAAGACTGTTTTGAATTTATTGCGGGAGTTGTCATTTTTTTTGCCACACGGTGGAAGCTGCGAATTTCTGGGCTAACAAAATATAAACATTGTCGTACCAGTGACATGAAGAAGAAGATAAGTTTATGTTGTATGTACATGGACACTAATTATAGCCTTGTTAATAACCAAAGGCCTTATGGTCGTTCGACTTAGACACCGAAGTATAATTATGATAGAAAAGTATAATATTTTTTACTTGAATGCACTTCTTACATTTGTGATATATTAACTTTGTGGTATACGAAATACTCATCTACCGCTGCTTTAATTTCTTCGTCACTCGAAAATCTTCGTCCGCGGAGATCTTTCTTCAAATATGAAAATAAATAAAAATTGCTGGGTCCTAGGTCTGGACTGTATGATGAGTGTTTGATTTCTTCAGATACAGTTTTGCCCAAGGCACGTCTTGCAACTCACGCAGTGCGCAGGCGCATTGTCCTGCCTCCTGCGGTCACAGGACTCCTTTCGCCAGTTTGCCTCTTCTTTTTTTGACAACCACTTGACGCATTTTTGTCAACAATCTTCTAGAGATTCTAAACAACGATCTTCTAGAACAAGTTTCTATAAAAAAAGAAAATATTTTTTCAATATTTTCTTTTTCTTGTTTAGGGCAGTGTTTGGCCACCCTGACCTGGGGTCATATTCTAGCGACTCCCTGCCATGCTTGAATTCTCGGCACCAACTTAATACGGTGACAAATGAAGGTTTAGACTCCCCGTAAACTGTCGACATCTCTTCAAATATTTCTAATATAACTCTGTACTCCAATTTCGTACAATGCGCAGATGACAGACGTTTACGGATGAGATATTTACGGATTAATTAATAAAAGCGTAATGATGCTAATGATATGAAACTCTGTATGTATATTAAGGAGGGTATTCGCAAATTAGTAACATAGCGTGAGACAACAATGACACTTGAAGGTACTTAGGTTCAAAACTTTTCAACCACCCCTCAAGTTTAAAGCTAAAAAAATCTTTACAAAAGTTATGCAAACACTGGATTGCACAGGAAATTCCTGCGGTTTTTCGTCTTTATCCCGATATGATTTACTGGAACAGCATGAATACAGTATTGTGTGTGCACCTTTCTCAGCACCGACAAGAAAATAAATCATATTTTGGGTGCGTTGTTTTCAATAGCTGAATATTTCTGCAGAAATTGGCTTCTGCTGGTGTGAAGCTATTGAAAATCCCATTTTAGGTTTTTTTTTACGGGAATGGGAAACCTGAAAGAAATACAAAATATTTTGAAAATGAAGTGGTTTAGTTTCTTACTGCCAGTGGCCTTCTTTCAATTTCTTGATAGTTTAATCAATACTTGAAAGAAAATAGTAGCAAGTGTCAATGCTGATAATATTTATTTATTCAAAAATACATTTTAAGTCTACAGTTTTTTACCAAAACCTTAATATGATTTTAGTTTTCTAATAATAATCTTATTACAACGTCAAATAGCATCGCATAATCACAATAATTCAGAAAGCAAAATAAAAACTATAGTAATGATCAACAAAGCTTATTGATCAAAAGTAAATCTTATGACCGTTACAACTTACGTCAAGCAAAGCAAGGCATTATACCAAAAGAAAGCAGTTTCTTATGTAGTCCCCTTCATCATCAGATTTTCAGTAGGCAAATTTTTAGGTTTTAAATCTAATTTTTACTAGCCTATGGTTTTTAAGCATATAATTATTTGTATCTTTTAATATTGATAAATATCTGTTCCTAGGCAGACCATTAAAGCTGAATAAACATTATGCATTTGCGAATCGGTGTTAACCGTAACTTTAGTTCCATCTATCGGTTGCTTATATATTTTTTTGCTCTAAATCACTCAATATATTACGTTAATGCAGAAATTTAAACATCTATACAAACTAAAACCCTTGAAATTATTAACAAAATCAGAATCAAAAAGGGAAATAATATTTTTTATGATAATTTCACACAAACGAAGGTCACGGGAAATATTCAATACTATCCATTAAGTAGTAATAAAACAAACCATATTCGCTTTTTAGTGTTCAAAACACGAGGGAAAAAGCACTGAAAATTAAATTATAAATATTGAGTTTGGTAAAATATTTTGGTTTCGCGTAGTGTTTGAGGAAACTGGCGTAAACATCATAAAGCATAATTTAATTTTCACACAATATGGACCAGTTGGCTTTAATCGTCTAAAACGAAATAATTTACCATATGTTAGGGATAAAAATGAAACCGCACGCAAAAAAAAAATGTAGGGGTTTTTAATTTCTCATCAAAAAGGGTAGCTTGATGTATTTTTAAATATTAGACGGATCATACTAAGCTGGGTAAACGTAATTTAACAAGAGTCAGGAAGCAGAAAAATGTAATTTTGAAATTAAAACATCGTCGGTTTTTATTTTTCGTTTAAAATTAGGGCGCGTGACTTTTAAAAGGGATAAGCAGAAGTTGGGCGGATGTCAACAGCTTTTAATGTCAGGGTTTTACAGAAACCTTTTAATTTTCTTTTCATACTAGTACTTCGCCCGCGACTTTTTCCGCAAAAATTGTGATAGCACGGCTAATATGCATGATATAAATATAATTTATAGCCTTTAGCACCTACATAAAGTAACTTTCTGACAGTGAACCATATTTTAGAATCGGATCATTAGTTTCGAAGATTATCCCCTATACAAACTTACAAACAAATTAGACCTCTATAATAAAATATTAGTATGTTTTAAATAAATGTATAAACCGGCTCGTGGCTAAATAATATGGATCGAAAGTTAAGCTTCGCCTGCCGAAGTCAGTTAGTAGATGTAAAACCATCCATTTCATATGACCCCTCCTTGCTTCGGGTTGTGGAGGTCTGATGGGAACTCACTCCATGTAAAATACTGGTACCTATTTATCTGCACCCGATTAGATTGGAAGCCGACATGATTGGGAAAACATACTTACACTTACGACATAGTTTTCTGTTAGCAGATGATGTAGTACAATGCGAACCAAAAACTTAATGGTAGTATTTAAACGCAAATCAAAAAATATCTTTTTTCTATGCAATAAGATTCCGAATTCCCATCAAAATTACTGATTGCACAGCAAAATATTCAACTCAAAATAGCAAAAGCTTTGTCATCAAAGCACAGCTAATAATCTTAATGCACATTATACTGGGGTGCCCCTGATGTCGACCGTCTAGGGTTAGGGTTTCTGTCAGCAAAAATTTGCTGGCCAGTCAGTATTTATGCTATGTATGTAGTATTTTTGTACAAAAATAAATTAAACTGGTGTAAAAAAGAATATAAATGATGAGTATGTATTGATAGGCGATTATTTATTTGATATGCAATTTATAATATCCCAAAAGTTAAGACTTAACTAAGATAATTCAAAATTGCTGATTTTATCTCATTATGGTAAAAGGCTTGCATTCTTCGCTTAGAAAATTATCCGTGAAAATAAAGCAAGAATTTTAATTGAATCCAGACTTTACGATATTAAAATGCCGTCGAAAGTTTTTAAATCTAGACGTGACAGAGCATTTAGCAGCTATGAACTAAGAATGCAGTATCAGATACTGGTTATAAAATATTTTTAAAGGATAGGGCAGTGAATAAAGCACTCCGAAAATTACGGCAAATAAAGACATTTTTTTCAAATGCCACCCAAATTAGATATTTATTTTTACGTATATAAGTTATAAAACGTTGTTTCTGAATTCTTAGGACTTTTTGTTTAATCCGAAGAAGAAAAGGATCAGAGAATTGGTTCGTCAGGTAATAACAAAAAAACTAGGTGTCAAAGGGGGAGGTCACCGCACACACGATTCGTTTTTGTTTTTGCAGGAGATTTCTGAGTATTGCACAACACGACTTTAGCCTTAATACGAGTATGGTTAAGAGACACACTGTACCAATGTTCCATCATATTATAAGTTAAAGGCGTTTGATAACTTTTCTTTCAAACAAAAGGGACTATCGTTTAAAAGTTTTCCTTTTCAACACAGAAGCGAAGTTTCAGTGGTTAAGTAAATACCAAAACTGTCTATGAACCAACTAAACCTCCCGTAAAAAGGCACTTCATAAACTTTAGAAAAAGATACGAAGTACTTATCACCATTCAGGTAGCCATTTGTGAAGTTTTATTAGCATAAGTAAAAGGCCTTAAAGCTAAAAACCCTATTCATATCAGTAATATTTTAGCCTGAACATACAAGTTATAAGGGTAGACATAAATCTGTAGGGTAAGAAGGTCTCTCGGGCAGCCGGTCTTTTGATAAATTAAAATGGTCGACAGATGTGCCTACTTTCCTAAGGATTTTCAAACGAGTACCGTAATTTTAAAAAAATAATGATTTATTTAAATAAAACGGCCGAAGCCATTTACACTATTTAAACATACATAGGACTATGTATGTTTAAATAAACACGACTTCGTGCATTCTTCTCTCAAAAGTTCAAACATTTTGACAGGGTCACCTTCCATTCATTTGCAAACTTAACAAGATCTGTGTTTGAGCTCAGGAGAGCGTTAATAGCGGCTAATGCCCGAGGAATAGGTGACTTGGAGTGTGCAACAGTACGATAATATTAGGATGATAATATAATTAAATTATTTACAAACTGCAAAACTATAATAGTAATAAAAATATGAACAAGTATCAAAAGGGCGTCCAAAAAATCGTCCACATCGCTGTCAATAGGAAAAGTGCCCAGAAGGCTGGCAGCATTGCCACGTTGGATGGCAATGCTGATTCTTTGGCCAAAAAATAGCCCGCCCTCTGGTCATGTGTACAGTTGACCAACCGGACCCTATGGCCCTAGTGTTTCAACCCAAACGGCTCTAACACATAACTACCAATTAAATTATTGTTTTTGCGCCGTAAAAATAATTAAATTTAACAATATTAATTGATATTGTAAGCAGTTACTCGATAAATGGCAAAAATAAGAAACTATTGAGCTGGTTCAGTGCGAGAATGCATTTTTTCTTGTACAATCAAGGACAGCGATGTCATTGATTAACAATATGTGTTATCAAAATATTAAGGATGATTTAAATGAAGATTTGTGTACAAGTACTGTAGTAATGTACATATTTTCCTAAACATAATGTATGTTAGCACAGGTTTTTCAAATACAAACGTAAGTTTGTTTGTGTAATTACAATAAAAATCATCGTTTGTAGGCAAATCGGTCCGCATATTTTGATGGGCAACTACGGAACCCTACATTGTGCGTGGCTCGACACGCACTTGGCCGGTTTTTATTACTTTGTTTGAACTACTAGTCAATTTCTGGGAGAATTAACAAAATTTCCAGTTCCCTCGGGCAATGATTTTACCAACATTTTATGAGTAGGGTTTCATTGCAAATAATATGTAATTAAATACTTTGTTTGAGGCCCGGGAATTTTGAACCCTCATTATCACCCAAATTAAGAGTTTGTTTGATCTGAATATTTTAATTTTAAATGATAATAACCCATTTGAATAAAATTTTCTTGACTTAACAGTTAATTACGAGACGCCTACGGTTATTTTTATTACTTCGCTGTTAGACATTATAAAAAGGTTAGGACTACTAATTCTCAATTGTACAAAGGCACACGGTTTCAGAACAAGTACGGCAATTTGTTGTACTTCTAAGAACAAAGGAAGAACGATTGAAATAAATGGTGTTTGCCAAAGATTTAAATCTTTAAAAGGGCTTTCAGCGTACTTAGGTCGCTCGAGTGTTAATATAGACAAGAGTGAACTTCCACATTACAAATAGAATCATAGATACGAATTTCAGTTAATTTTTTTTTTCTTAGCTTATTTTGTCCCTCTCCTGGCCAAAGGCCTAAACTCTTTTCACATCTTGCAAAATCGCGTAAATAAAACCTGAAGTGATTTTTTTGACGCAGTAAGGCGCATGTAATTATTTAAATCGATGGAGTCTGCCACAAAAATGAATGTTTACTTGTATGAAGTAAGATTTCATTGTATGCTTCACATTTAACATAATTACCTCTAAGAACAGATTATTACAAGTTATTGGAATGAAAATGAAAATTTGTATCATATCCAGTAACCAACAAAAAAAGTCGTACAACACATAACATAACACATTTCCTCAAAGTTTTTCAGTAACACATACGTCTTGACGTTCAAATAAGATCGTTCAACGAAACCATCGATCTTGTTACACGTGATTATAAACAGTTAGGGGATCATTTCCAGGGGGTTTTAATGAAAATCTTGTATGAAATGCGATATTACAGATCATACATTATATTTTACTGACATAATATTTCGGTGTTCACAATGAATGGGCTGCCTTCCTGGTCTAGTAGTCGCAAGCACGACTGAGCATGAGGACCTAGGTTCGATTTCCAGATTGGGCAAAGTGTTATTGGGTTTTTCCACTTAGTATGTCTGAAGAGTAGCCAGTCTGGATTTGGACCCGGTTGATTGTAATATGCTCGCCCATTTTTTATGGAACTTAAAAATAACTGGTGAAATATATAATATATTATTTTTGCATAGGGCTGAACTATATTTATGCATATTACAAACACCTGGCACTTTTAAAGAAAGAGGAATTTATTTATTTGCTTTGCTTTAGTAGTGTAATTTCGGTAGTTAGTTTTATTTAGTATGCATGTATTTATAGTTAGTTCGCTTTAAGTATAGCAGTTATTTATTTTATATTTTTTTGCAGTTTATTACTTCTAAAAGTATTTTTTATTTATAGCTTCCATTTTATTTTGGCGAATGTTATTGGCACTATACCATATTATATTTTTTCCGATGTTATGAGACCATTATTTCTTTTTTTTTGCAGGCTATTTTTGAATTTGTGTTCTTATATTGTTTAATAGAATAAAACTGAATTTAAAGATAATTCGTTGAAACCATGTCACACGATCACGAATCTTAAAACAGCCTGTATATTTAATGTTTTAGATTTATTTTCCTTCTAACATGTGTGATTAGTATTTCTTAACCAGTCCAAATTAGCTTTTGTAAATATTTCATAACTAATAATATCAATGTACTCTTTCTTTTCTTTTCAGTCAATCGATTCAAGACAATCGTTTGGAACTGAGTAAACCAATCTTTTAATGAAAGTACATTAAACTTAAATTAAAAGAAATTAAAGTACGAATACTTTTCAGGCTATTGTCAAAAAGGACTAAGTCAATTGGATCAATGACACTGAATGGAGTTAACGGCGATACTTACCTCAACAAATAACCATAAAATGAGGCTTATTACACAATTTATTAGCTAGGATAAGATAAAGGATGACTTTGCAAATACGGGAGATAAACAGGAAAGTACGACAAAAATAAAAATATCTAAAGACCTGTGTGTATGACTGTACCAGATAAAATGTCAATGGAAAACATTACACGTTTGGTTCCGCAGCTGCGAGGTAAATACACCAAAGATACAAAAAAAACCTTTTTTGAAGTGTTGTGTAACATCTACAGTAAATACCAATGTTTTTAGTTCTTTTTGTATGTAATTATTAGGTTTTTGGTACCCGAGTCAAAATGAAAAGTACCAAAATGTGACCGAAAATATGGGAATGATACAAACCCACCAAAAATCGCAGTGAAGCTTAGGAAAAGTGTAATAGGTTTTATTTGTATAAAAGTTGACAAAAAGCACCAAAGATATAAAACAAAAAAAATTATGACTTATTAAAAAAGTAAAAAAAAAGAATTAGCAAATTAAGTCAAACACAATTAGCTGCAAAGTTTCAGTCTGCATATATTTTTTGACAGATAAAATACAGCTCGTTTTTTGTCAACTTTTATTATATTATTTCTCAATTAATTAAGAATACACGTACTATTAATGTAAATAACACTAATTATTTATTTATAACATGTTAACTTTAGATGTACTAACTTGTACAATGATGCTAATTTTCGCATTTAAATAACTAAGCATTTGCCTTAATTAAAATATTAATTTATTAAAATTGCATTATTTGTACTAATTTATTTATTATGGAATAAACGAAATGAATACTAACACTTTTGTTTTTATGTGTACCTAATAACCTAACCATACTGACATCTTGGTATTACAGAAATTAACATGGTAGAAAATAATAAGAATAACACCTGTAACACATCGTTTTGGTCTATGAAATTTTGCTATAAGGGCATCAAATCGCTAGGCAAATATTTTATTTTAATAAATTGAGGACCCAGAGGCAAATAAGTAGTCTTAATCTACAGTGTGAATTGAAGTCGGTTCTCCTAACTAAAACAAGTCTCATATTATGTTAGTTTCCAAAGTGTCCAAACTAGCAAAAAGTGGACGAAAAACGTGAATCGCGTGGTCATGCTACTGCGTCTAACTCTTATGACTATCGACTCAAAAAGAAAAAAGTCATACCCTTTACTCCCAAAGCAATCAAAGAATGAAGTAATTATCCAAAGAAACTCTGTCCTAAGAATTTAGGGATTATTATGACTTCATGACAAATTGTAAATCACTTTGACACAATATTCTGAAGGGAATTTAAAAGGACATTGTAAAAAATGGCCTATGCATCAACACGTATGAAACCTTTACAATAATTACTAGTTCTTTTTATAATTTACATTACAATTATTACAATAGAACGGACACTTCGTAATTTCGAAAACATTTTAAAAAGTAATTCACTTCCTTCTGTCTTATTCCCCGGTGTGGGTGCCATTATTTTTTTGAATTGAATACAGGTTTTTAGTTACAAACAGAATAAAGCGATTGAAAGCGCTATGCGAAAAGAGTAACATTGACACTGAAAGTCGATGAATTGACAGATGACACTTTGACGTTTAATAGAAATGATGGAATGACAGTCTCGTAAGTTTGTCACTCGCAATTATTACGGTTCTATTGGCCTAATTATAACCTCAAATACCGAAACTGTTTTGGATTTTTTTACAATTCTCAAAATTGTCTGTGATTTTAATTTAGATTAAATCGTATTAATGCATTATTTAGAACATAAAAAGTAAATTCACGTCTCTGTTGGTTCTTAGGCGAACGATGTATGGACTCCGAACAATGTCTTTTAGTCACATAACGCAGAGGACCAAATGGCTTTCGAACCAATCTTTTCAGGATTCCAAGAACTATTAATTAATAACACAGTTTTTAGTGTTTCTTAAAAGTTTGCTCATAAAATGGGATCAAAATAATTTCTATTACGCAAAAAGACCGATTTATATGTCTATTTGACCTATGATTTGGCCAGAGTTTTTGGGTCCAGTGTAAAAAGCTTTTTATAAACTAGGTAAAAGGTCCCTTACAATGAATTTTACGATGTCTAGACCAAATTCCTGTAGCTTCTACAGTTCAATTACCACAAAATTGTAAAATAAAACTTTTCAAACAATTTGAATTTAGTCGAATTACATGAAACTTATCTAGTCGTAGACAGATTCGTTTACAAGAAAATTGTATTAAAATGGAGTGCATTGTAATCATGTAGAATATTCAATGAAATAAATACTTTGTTGAAGACTTGGATACAATTCAATTTAAGGTAATCTAAAATGAAGTAAAAAAAAGAGACTTCAATATTGACCATAATATATCAGAGTTTGTTGGCATTACGGTGCTTACAGTCATAAATTAGGTAAATGCCTGTGAAAAGGATTGGTCAAATCGGTACTAATTAATTAATTCGATAGGCCTGTTGGTCTAGTGGTTAGTGACCCTGACTGCTAGGACGGAGGTCGTGGATTCGATTCCCACACAGGACAAATCTTTGTGCGATTAGTACGATTATTTGTTCTGTATCTGGCTGTGTAATTTATCTATTATATGTATGTATTTAGAAATATTTAAGTATGTTTATCAGTTGTCTGGTTGCCATAGTACAGGCTCTGCCTAGTTCATCAGATGGCAGTGTGTTGGTTGGTTGTCCTAAGATATTATTTATTATTATTATTAATTATTTGTGAACCTACTGCAAATACCAGACACAGATAGATACTGCAGAGCCACGCCCGCAATAGCCCCGTATTGTCCGTAGTAGCGTTACGTCACCAATCAGTTTAGTAATAGCAAAAGGCATTGATGTGTTTTTGAGAGTATGAGTTTAAATCATCTCAGGCAATAGGTAGGAGGTATCTTGTAATAAGTCTATTTCATTAGTTCATCCACTAAGCAAGACGGTCATTCTTACACAGTCCCTGTGTGACAATTCTGAAACAATTTCTTAGACAGTTCTTAGCAGATGGCTTAGAAAAATTTCTTCCTTATTTAATTAGTCATACTTCCATTGAGAAATTCTACAAGCAACACGTGTAGCCTAGAAGATTGTCCTTACTGCTACATTACAAGTTACCTACTCTGAGGTATCCGGCTCGAAGGCCCTGTCCTTCTCTGCACTAAATATGATTAGCAAACTGAAGGACACTTTAGCGCAAGACGTGGGTGTAAGAACAACACTGGACTATGTCCTTTATGGTTTATTAACGTAACCTTATATTTTCTTGCTAGAATAACGGTTGCATTGAGAAAATTGTTTAGCTTGTTAGACCATGTAAAGTCTTCAAGTACATGCTAGTGCTGTAGGTATTTCATTTACAAAATATAAAATCAGTAAAACTTATAATGGTCATCTTAACTGGAATTTGTTAAGTAAAATAAGGCCCGTCATCGGGCCTTGGTGAATCCAGACAGGCACTCTACTGTATTTAATATTCTTCATCACCTGCTCTCAAAATGGCGAAAGAAAACATCGTGAGGAGATCAGCATGTCCAAAAATACGAAGATGTGACATCCATCAACATGAAACGGGCTGGCATGATGTATTTTATGGTCCACTGAGAGTTATAATTATTCTGATTATGCTATGACAAAGCAATAGTATAATTAAGGCTATGTGTCAGTTAGTTCTACTGTCATCATCTGTTGTTGGCGCAGTGACTGAGCGATTGACTGCTGCGCTGCGTGCCGCGGGTTCGATCCCCACACAGAACAAATATTTGTATGACCTACATATCAGGGTTTGGCTGTTTGCATATATGAGTTAAAATAATTGCAAAACGCACCCACGATACAAAAGAAAAAAAGTGGGGTGACGTTTGAAAAAAAAACGATCAAATATTATTTCCATCTATTGTAGAGCATTAAGTGATTTCATTGAACAAAACAATCCCACGTATCAGTTCAAGGGTTGACAACATAGAAATCAAACACATACTTATCAGGATTCCCTTAGGTTCGAACCCTATTGTTTCAGTAAGGGTTGCCTATTGTCCTATGTCAGGTCATTTATATGGAAGACACCCACTCTCAATTAAAATAGGAAATTTAGGTAGCAGACTCTGTTAAAGCTAGACTTTGAAGGGTTTTAATTTAAGGCAACGTTATTTATTGAGATAGATATTGTTATGAACGATATTACATTTAAATATTAGCAAAGTGTTACTCAGATATACAGAATACGGAATCACCGCGCTCTGGCAGCATTTAGAGACAGCAAAAGCTAAAGTACAGACAGCACATCAAGCTACACGAAACTGTCAAATTTTCCCAATCAACTTTGAACCTAACGCTTTAACGATAGAGTTGAAAATTTATTAAAAAATTTAAAGGATTGTAGTAGCTTGATGTGCTGGCGTCTGTACCTTGAGCTTACAAATCTTCTGCTACGGAGTGATTTTAAATTCCATACGTCGTGTGTGTCGTAAAAGTCGACAAACTTGGTTTGTATGGTAATGGCAAAATATTTACAGTTTCGCCTCGAGCGTAGCCTATCTTAGTGGATCAATTTAATATCAACTAACGGTAAGCGGAGATGTGGTCAGCAATCAAACAATGAACGATAGTATAGGTCCGAAAGTTACCAACATAGATCAAATACGTATTTGAGAACAGAAACCTCTTCAAGTTATAGGGAGAATGCAGACTCCGGCGAGAATTCATGATCAAAATATTTTAGTAGGTACAACGCTTTGAAATTAAACGAATTTTCTTCAGATCTCTTGGAAACAAAATCTCTGTCTAGATTTTCTGCAACGTGTTTTGTATAATTTTTTTGTACCTTCGAAGATATTACAATATGTTGGCATATCATATTCTTTTTCTTGCTAGTTCATCTAATATGAGTCAGAAATCTGTTGCCATATTGCAATGGAAAGAGAGGCACTGTTAGAAATTATGGCATAAAAAATCTGTAATGGTCTGAAGAGACTTACATGCAGTGGGTTATGGTATATGGTGATTCTCTCTCATTCCTTCTTTGTATGATAACTGAGAGTTAAAAAAATATTATTCATCGTTTATGATGCGTGTCTGCTCATTGTAATTACTTCTTTGTATATATTAATTAATCAGGATTTTGGATGAACATCACATACAATAAATTTTACATACACAAACTCACGCCTATTTCAGATGGGGTAGGCAGAAACCACAGAGCACCACCAGCTACGAACCTTACATACTCCTTTTGCCTCGTCCACGTCCATACACTAGTCAGACAGGCACGCCGGTTGCGAGTACTACGCAGCAGAATTTGCAGGACTTTGCAGGCGTCCCCCCCTCCCGGCATTGCCACTCATATCTGCCTTGTAAATACCTTTTCTTTTTAGTAAATACCATTTTAGTTGAACTGTATTATGAGACTTCAGCGCTATACCATCTACCACTATTTTCTGCCGCCAAACAACATTGCTATGTAGTAGTCAACAGGCACATATAAATTAAAAATAGAATGGTCTCCTCGATATAAGCATAACGCCGGCACGTAGGACTAATCTAAAATGATCAATTGGCTATATTATTAGTCTATCATTGGTATTCGGTACTAAGATATCGCAATTTCTATCCAAAAGCCTTTAATGATCCATACCAGATATATGAACAAGGCCGAAGCAAAAGGAGTACCTAATATTATGTTAGACACAAAGACCAAAAGTTCTCAAAATTTCGTCATGGGTGTCGTTTTCGGAGTTGTCATGGGTGTTGATGACGATATTGAGGTCGAAATGAAAATCCAAGTTGATGGATGTCAAAATTCTCAAAATGTCGTATTTGAAGTTTTCGGGGCCACTGCTGACGACATTGAGGTCAAGATGAAATTCCAAGATGGCAGTTGTCACTGCAGGACAAAGGCTTCTTGTCATACAAATAAGGTTTTAGCAAAGTAGTCCCATCACACTTCCTCGAGACAGGTTGACGACATCAGTTTTATGGCTCATTCTAATAAAAAAAAATCATTTTCATAAAATCGGAAACGTGTGCCAACAGTGTAGTCTTGTATAACATTGACACCGTATACATTTCTATATTTCTTTCAATACACAATAACGAAGACAATAGCGCGAAGGTTTGATTGAAAATAAATTGAATTTCGTTTCTCAACGGTTCAATGTGTCAAAACGATTTATTGGATTCTTGGTGAAATGTGAGACCAATGTGCTGGAAAAGGCTCAGCTTGTACGCGACTTTGATATGAAACATATACTAGTTTGGATGCTATACGAGGCCTATTTGATTGACAGGCGAAAATTATTATTCTTCGATTAGACTTAGGGGATTTTATTTCCATTGTTTGCAAGATCGGGTCAGTCTGATTCGGCAGGCTTTTGCTGAGGCTCAGGACCTTCCCGAATATGTGTACTGTCACGAGCACCTATTACATTCCTAAATTTAAAAGCAATTTTCGCAAGAAATAACGATTGTAACTTGGAAATATGATCTTTTTCATAAAAATATGAGTTCCAGAATACTATGTTCGTAACAACATGAAATTTTAATCAGAATAGAAGGAGAGAGACACTCTTAGTAGTTGTTTAGTGTTTACATATTGGTGCTCGTGACTGTATCTCATATTACTACTTTATCACTAGTAAACTAAATGAAAAGTTAAGGACGGTTAGACAAAAGAAAGTATATCCAAAATGTTGCCTGTATACAAAGAGAATCAATGTGAAAACGTAAGCCCAAGAGTTCTACGCCAAGCGCCTGCTATTTTACCTCTGCAACTGTTGAACAAAAGAAAAAATAAATAAAATTGAAGTGTCCGTAATATCAAAACAACTGCTTTTTAACCAACTTCAAAAAAGGAGGAGGTTTCTCAATTCAACCGTATATATATATTTTATTTACTGATTGCATACGAAACTATAATAGGCACGTATAACAAAAACACATTTTTTTCAATTTTTGTTTGTCTGTTCTGGCTAATCTCCGAAACGGTTGGACCGATTTTGATGGGACTTTTACTGGCAGATAGCTGATGTTATAAGGTCTAACCTAATTTAATTTTAGAATCAGGGTTCCGTGCAAAAAACTTAAACCCTTGAAATTGGTCACAAAATCCGATTCAAAAAGGGAAGTAATATTTTTTTTTAATAATGTCTTGCGAACAGTTAGATGTTCTATATAATTAAACGTTTAAAGTCTTGCTATTCTACTAACATAACTAAACAATTCAGCTACTACCTTCAATTCAGTAGATATTTATTTTGTAATCTTTTTTAAAATTATGTTAACACAATACTTTACCACGGACACGGCGCGGATCGCCATTCATGGCAGCGAAAAGGTCATTATGTCAATCAGGATATAGATAAACGTGTGCCGAAATAGCCAGTTGGCTCAAAATAGCCTGCATATGGATCCTTAGCGTATATAGCCAGAAGGTATCGTGGCTGAACTTGTAGAAGATGGTGGAATAAGCTGGATAAATCTCTATCTCCAATCTATAACTCTCTCTTTCTATTTAATTTTATCTGATCTTATTGGTTTTTCTTCGTGTGGTTCGTGCCTAACCTGTTGTCAGAGTTTTTATGCCGCTTATGGGCGTTCGACTTAGCTTATTGGTTATGACTTGGGATTTCTATCAATATAATGTGCGGCAATGGGTGTTACTTATCTGAAATAAATGAATTTATTTATTTATTTTTAAATCAAACTATTAGTGCTCATTACTATGGGACAAAACATGAAATCGCGAAAAAAAAAATCTGCTTTTCCCTACATTTTGTCGAGTTAATCGATTTTATATGTAGGGAACAGCAGATTTTTTTCATCGCAATTTCAGGTTTTTCCCATAGTAAAAGTTGTTCATAATGATGAGTACAATGACTTCTTAAGAGGTTGCTGGTGTTTCACAAATAATCTTGTAGAAGCGCTCGTCCAGTCTCGGTGTTCCTCACTTGGCTGTAGAGTCTCGCACTCACCCTCCTCGGAGTATCTCGGCGCCAACTTACAGCCACGATTACCGTTACCGAGAATTTGGTGGGTTTGGTGACAGTGTTATTCTTAGTTTATTGTAATTTTACTACTTTTTACAGAAAAAGGACGTGACATACGAGGTATTCACGGATCCGAGTTTATACTTCGATTGGAGTAACTGGAAAAGAAATATCGTGAAACGCCTGCGACTGCCAGATAGCTTGCGAGGAGCATAAAAAGCATGATTATAAAGCATCAATTTTATTTATTTCTAGAGATAACGTACAGTACAAAATAAGCCATCACATTATATTTAGAAAAATATTCTTTAAACTTCAAATATTATGCAATAAATAAAAAATAAAAATAAATTAATTGCCTAATAATTTCGTGTGTCGTTTTTTTCGATAATGCCAAATAAACTTTAAAAATCACGCACGTGGAATGAATCTGGAAGAAATTTCTATCCGTTTCCTTATCCTCATTCCTCATACTCCTATACCCTTCCAGGACAAGCTATTGAAACCGTAGGGATTTTTGAGAGCAGACATGCAGCGCAGTTTCCAAGATATTGCTTATTACACGAGCAAGTTTCTTAATTAACGTTAGTACTAGACTCTTTCAATAAATGGTTTTCATTCGATTACAAGAAGATAAGTACTACATCATTCTTTTTTTTTTTTTTTTTGGAGGGTGGGTAATCATCAAATGACTCCTCCCGCTCGGAGCGGAAGGGAGTGTCAGACTCTTACTGACTAAAAACCACCCATGTTCCTTCATTGGCCCTTTATGTTCCAGGGCCGCGGTATCTCTTTCGAACAGTCCCGCAGCCCTGGCAGGCACTACATCATTCTTGTATTAATAACACCTTATTGTGAACACCAGTCCAACTAAGTCAGGTGTTTTTGGATATGTTCTCTACGAACTTTATTTTACCGATTATTCTGGATCAAGTTTTGACAGTGCATATTCAATGCACAGTTCTGGATACATTCTGATCAATAATATTTATGAATGGCAATTTTCAAACCAGTTATTTTAAAATAATTACTCGCAACGTTGCAACCAAGGAAAGCAAGCAGTTCTATTCTCTGACGTAACAACTGCATGTTTAAAATAAATACGACTCGATTACAGAACGTAATTAGACTGAAGCAATTAGTACTCAAAGGCTGTAACACTGAATGTTTAATTTTCATAATTATGTTAACGTTAAAATTAAATGCAGGTCATCTTGAATTATAGTTTACCTACTCAAATTATCCATCTTGCATTATTTTAATTATTTAAGCAACACAAGATTTTATTACAAGATGCCCTTGTATAGATAACTTTTAATTTTAGACACAAATGATTTCCATAAACGGAAAAATTGGTTAGAAAACCTGGGCATGATGACATAAAATCGGCAAAATGAGGTTGAATTATAGACTCATGTTACGCTATCCTTGTAATTTATTTTCAATTTTGCTCCATAAAATACCATGACAATGTGTTTGTTCAGAAATACAATAAAATGGCCCCTCACTGTAGCTAACAGCAAGTATAATCAGCCTAAATGTTCCCACTGCTGGGACACACGGCCTCCTCTCTAAGAGAGGGAATGGACTATAATCCACCACGCGGGCCCAGTGCGGGTTGGTAGATGTCGCATGTCTTCGAATTTTTGGTTCTAGTACATGCCGGTTTCCTCACGATGTTTTCCCTCACCGTTTTGAGAGCACTGGTGATGAAATAAATTACACAAAGTAATGCGCCTGCCTGGGTTCGAACCCACAACTTACTATTCGTAAGTCGGGGCTGCCACCACTGGGCCACCGCTGTTCTACTAACAGCAAGTAATACAGTTAAATCTTTCAAGTAAAATCCTTCCAAACACCACTTGGAAACTCTTCAACAACTTCTAATCTAATCTTGATTGCTAAAGAACTGACAAACTGCCTTCCTTTTGTCCCAGCATCAGTTTCAACTAAGTATTCTTTGAGTAGTTTTTTGCCTCAACGGAGGTAGATAACAGGTTTCAAAACTTGTCATTCCTTGGAGAAAAAAGTCCGCTTTCGTCAAAGAAAACTTCCATGTAACTTCAGCGACACATTTTATCGTGAACTTTTCCGTCTTTACCAGCTGATGAGGGTAAACTTACTTGAAAAGTTCCGTTAATAGTTTTGCTAATGTTACTAGTGAAAGAATCTTACCTTTATTAAGTCCCTATACTTCAATTTCTTTTTGGTAATGACATTATTTTGTTTGTGTGACTCTGGCTCTGTGGCTTTTTCATTTGCTTCAATCGATAGAATTAGTCTATTTTAGGATTTTGTTAGATGGTGAACTTGGATATAGTTGTATACCAACTGGATTGAAGTCAGCTGTCTATCTATCTGTCTGCTAATCTATCCGAACACCAGTACCAGCAGTAAGACGTGTATTTTACATGAAGAAACTGTCTCCCGAACAACTCAGTTATTGTAATTTTACTCCCAACTTCGGGTTTGAATTCAGCTTTATCGTGAGCTATTATGGTGTAACTTCCAATGAATTTTCCTAAGAGGTAAAATCAAATCAAACAAGCAATGACTTTGTTAACATTATTTTATTTAACTAAGTGCTGAATAAATAAGTCTTAACAACTTAAATTAAAATAAATTACAATACAAATAATTAAAATAAAGTCGACGGGCTCGCGCATTTCAAAAAATAAGTATTCAGTCTTAAGGGTGGGAGTAGCAATGTCTTAAAATCTGGACAAGATAATGACCAAATGGAAGCATAAAGAGAATTTCAAGGTCCAAGAGAATAAGACACTGCTGTTGTATGCAAGCTAAATGCCAGACTGTCACGTTTATCACAAAAATCGGATCAAGCCACGTGACAGGCTGGCATTTAGCATGGCATTATGCTTGGCATTAAATTATCGCCACTTGATCCATGGGTGTCCAATTTTGTTTACTGAGACGGCGGCATTGTGATGGGGGGACCGTACATCTGTGGCATTACGTACATAGGCATAGTCATGGTCTGGGCTGGATTCAATGGCGGTGCCGGAAAGCCGAATAGGATTCTGAAGTAGCGCGCGACTGTCCATAAAACATTGGACGTCTCCGGTAGCCTATAACATAATGATCATGATTATATATTACAGTACAGTGCAAATATCAATTCAAATTCTGGTTGTATGAATTTTGGGTGCTCAGTTTCTGAAATTAGACCTCATCCATCGCTTTCCACCAGGCGTAATCGAGGTCAAGAGCAGGCCTATTATGTAATTTAAAAAAAAATGGTAAAACATTCAGCTTAAAATCAAAAATAAATAACACCGAATTAATAGTGTTCTAAAAAATCAGTAACTGAGCATTGCTAGGAAATTAACTCGATATTTGGTTATACTAATCTTAAGTAGAATACTGTTTCATTCATAAAACATGCAGGTGTCATCGAGTTAAATTCCAATCTCAAAAGTTTTAATTTTCATTGATATTTACAAAACAAAAAAAACCCTCTCACAACCTAAACATCAGTGGGACATTACTATCTTGTTAATATCCTGAAATAAAAACCGTCACCAATAAATATATTGTAATTACAATAAATGCTTCTATAAATGCAAATAACATGACAACTGAAAATTCTATACAATTTCAAATTGCAGTATTTACTTCCTCAGTAGTTAAAGGAGTTGTTGATTCAATTGTGTTTTCTGTTATATTTTTTGTTATAGTTTCTACAGTACGTGTACAATTTGATACAACATTAGCTTTATCCATTTTCTTTTTATATTTTCTCCTTCTTCGTCTTCTCATCTTAAGATCATCTTCAAATATATGATTTTCTAAAGCTTCATTTACATTAAGGAGACCTTCAAAGACATCTAGGGTCATCATGACCATATTATAAGCTGCTGTGTAGTAACCTGGTTCTCTAGATTTCAATGATTGTTTAAGAACTGATTTAGTATATTCATTTGACTGTTGAATTAGATGTCCTATTGGATCTGTTGCGAAAAAGAATTGTAAGAAATCGAAAAATCCTCTACCTGTACTGTTCGAGTCGCTTTCGTGGTAAGATCTTGCAGTGACATTACGGTTTTCTGAACTGAAATCTAAACTTCTTTTTGACCTAACTCGTCGTTTTTTAGTATGTTTTCTGCGAAATCTTCTCCTATGTGGAGTTTTAGTTACATTTTCTGAGAAGGTATTGCTATTAGTACTGGTATTATTCAGTATTACTATGGGTTTCCAGTCAGAGTCTTGCAGAACTGTGGCGGTTACAACTTCAGAAGCTTCCTTTCTGTATGGCATAAGTCTACTATTATTAGGTTTATAAAAAGTATTAGGGTTCACAAAATATTTGACCCTAGGATAAAAATAAGTGTTAGGATAGTTATATTTATACTTTTTAGTTTTGACATAATCGTACAAATCTTTATTCTGTTTCAACCTATCTAAACTAACTTTTAAATCCGCGTATTTCTTGGGCCTATTCCTATTCTTTCTATGAGTCATTTTCCTCTGAGCTATGTTCCTAGGTTGTGGGACCAGTATCTGTCTAGGTTTTTTCACAATCTCCAACTCATCCAGATCATCATCGACAGCTTCTACGCTGTTCGCTTTCGGAACATCAGAGTTTAGACCTCGGAAGGTAGCGGGCATGGCTCCATAGAAAACGTTCGCTATCGGGTCTATAATCGTCTTGACGCCGTCGATGATCGGTTCGAGGAATTTGAGTAGTTTCGACTTACCATCCCATCTTTCCGCCGCTCTCGTTGAATTCACGAGCAACGTGGGCGCCTGTTGCGACTGCTGAGCTGTCGCGTCGCTTTGGTGTATGATCTCATTGTTCTGCCCGTGTGCTCCCATCGCGGTGGGGCTATACATTTCCGGGGACGCGAATTGTGGGCTCACTCCGCTAACGGAGTATGCGTGCGAGGAGGCGCTCGGAAAATCGATCGGATATTGCGAGTATAGATACGGGTGGTTTTGTAAACCGACGCTGGAATAAACAATTTTATATTGTTACCTTTAATTGAATCACTTTAATCAGCATTGTCTGTGTACGATA
Organism: Eurois occulta; assembly: GCA_950022335.1. Classification (NCBI taxonomy): domain Eukaryota; kingdom Metazoa; phylum Arthropoda; class Insecta; order Lepidoptera; family Noctuidae; genus Eurois; species Eurois occulta. The sequence goes on from OX465499.1 coordinate 7,488,856, forward strand.
TTCATTTCTTCATATGCATTATTGTCTTCGTCAAGTCTTGTTCTCAAGTGTGTCTCATCATTTCGTGGAGTCAAAAATGTATCTCAAATAATACGTCAGACATTTTAAGTTACCTTGACTGACATGCGTTCAAATCTATCTACGCATCATACTTTATTTAATACTTTGTTTAAAGTTGTGACTGTTTGTCACTTACTCCTAATTGTTAAGAAAATGTCTTGATCGTTATTTTAAAACTCTTCACACGATATCGCTCACGTGCAAACCATTAAGTTTCTATTTTATGGCTTGACGGTCAAGTGACAGTAATTAACAAAACTGCACCACTTAGAAATGCATAAATTCTTTACTTAATGGCAAATCCACTTGGGACAAAAACTATTAGCAGGCAATTCTTGAGAAAAGATAAGAATATTCGATTTCTAAAGGCATTTTTGAATACGAGCACCCCATGAGGCCATGGGCATGGGCGCCGCTTAAAACAATTGAGACGGTTGGATCAACAAAAAAGGGACGATGATGGTGTTGGAGACATTTTACGAAAAAAAGGAGCAAAGGCCGAGGAGAGAGGTCGGTGAAGAACGGCTGAGCGGGGGCAGTCGGTTTTAGACCGCTATAGGATCCGGACGATATAAGCTATTTTTAGTTAAGTTAGGAGACTTAGTGAATACCGGGAGTCTATGTCCAAATGGGTTGTTGTAAGAGTGCGATAATGATTTAATAAGTTAAATATAGTTGAGTTAAAAGCCCTGTTCAGACTAATCTAGTATGTGTGTGTGTTTGTTGGTGAGCGACTGGGTGAGTCCTTTATTACAATAACTATCCTAGGCTGATGTTGTAATTCGAGTTCTTAAAACTAAACAGACAGAAACGTGTTGCTGGGGAGTTTGTTGCTCCACTTCGACTTCCCAGCTCCAACACTAGGAAGTGGTGAAGGGAGGGCGCTTTTGGGGCTGTCTATAGAGTTTCAATAGAGTTGATCTCCAACTCTATTGCAAAATGGTTCTCGAGTTACGATTATTAACTCTATTCTCTGGTAAATCTTGAATTATTTATTCATTAGCTCTAAACATCAATTCAGCCAATTTGCCTTTTGAGTTTTGGTTCTCAATCCTACTATGACCAACCATATAGTGATTCTAGAATAATATGATCTTACCTCTGACAGATGATTCGGTCAGGTTGACACAAACACGTGTCTTGCAGATGCGCTAACGGTACAAAACGAGCACATGATCCATGGGGTGGGATTGGAATGGTTTGATACCACATCTATTTTATAACCAGTCTAAGGACTGTTAGGGACCATGTCTACTATTAGCATGATGACTGACGTTCTGCTGCTGAAAAGCCGCCTCGTCACGTTCACCAGTTCGAAAGAACTGCTAGGGACAGTGCTCACTAGGAGCATGATGTCGACGCATTGCCGCTGAAAAGCGGCTTACGTCACTTATGGAAGTGTTGCTCTGAGTGCTCCAGGTGTAGATGTAAAGTATCGTGTGAGTCACGAGTGACCAATTACCTATTACGCTAGCGTAAAGGTTGTTTACAAGAGCTATTGGTTGCCATATAAATATACTTTAGATCTCCTAGTTATGTATTACCCTTTTGAAACCACTTTCAATATATTTCATTAACTATGAATTCCCTAATCTGATTTACTATATCTTTCAATCCTTTCCTTGTTCTAAGAATGATACGAGGCATTGGACTTCTTCATATTAAGGAATTCAGTTTTCTTAGTCAGTGGAAAGGTGACCAGCCTGGAGACGAACCTTACAGGGTCACGCGGATGGCGGGGCGTGACCTTTGCCCCTTAGGGGGTAACTGACCAAAATACTAATATTTACATGACTTAGGAAAAACGAAAATTTTATCAGCCTAGGGTCTTATTGGAACAGTCACATGTGGTGCCGCGTGACCAGGATTCTCGTCATTAAATGTACTGATTCACTTCAGTGCAACGAGAAAGAACAATATATGGGTTACTTTAATAATAACACAACGTAATTTTATGGTTCTAAAAATTGTAAGAGACGGCAATAATAACACAACGTAATTTTATGGTCCTAGAAATTGTAAGAGACGGCTCGAGTTACAACGGCTACAACGATTTATGTTTAATTAGATAACGATTTTGTTGTCATGATTAAAATCATCAACCATTGGCAGTGGGTTCAATTCCCGCATGATTTATCAGTTAAAATACTGCATTCCGTTGTCATGGAATTAGGGTTTGATTTCCACCTAGCGCAATAGGTGATAAGTAATTCTAATTAGATTCCTGTAATTAGACTCCTGTGTCATGGTATGTGGGTTCGATTCCCTGCGTGTTTTGTTAGTCTAGAGGGCATTGATTTCGATTTTAAAGAAAGTGAGTTACAATTTGAAAGATTGTTACTTGTGTTCCTGTGCCACCTTATTGATGGGTTCGATTCCCGGTAGGTTAAGGTTATGTGTCCGATAGTACACAGACCAATTTCAATTCATGTTTGCAATTGAAAGTGTTTATATTTGTACGAGAAGAGAGTGAAAGTAGATATACGAGTAAGACACGCGCTCAACTATGGATAAACTTTATATTATTAGTGCTAAGATACCAAGAAGCGTAAAGTTTACTAAAAGACAACTAATTTACTAAGAGTTACATTAACTATTATCCTAGAAATTTAACCTAAATCTTTCCGACTCTGTAGCCTATGTCATATAATTGGACAGATACTCGTGTGGACTTATTTCAAATTCCAGAATATTTCAATCTTCGTTTGGCTGACATTTAACTTTCTCTAAACCTTTGGATTGTGAGGTGCACTCGGGTCAAAGTTTCATCAAATTCAGCTGACGTCGCCTGACTCCAACGGCAGCCGTAGCGTGGTCCCAGTTGCGAAGCTAAGTTCCACTTTTATTAGACTCTATGGTTACCTGTTGTCATGTGATATGACTTTGTTATCTCAAAAATAATTGTATATTATTTTGAGCTCTAAGACTATATTATAAACCTACCTAATCAGTTCCAAAATTGGGACCTACCGTATAAAATTCATGCCAATATTTTAATATCCAGCTATGGATATTACAATAATGTGTCCTAATAATCCAATAATTGTTTGGACAATCTAGGGTGTCTAAATTTCAAAGTTAAATCAAAGGTCAAGATTCTTATTTGCTCAATGTAGGTTAACCAAATGTATTGTGAATTTAATGTAAGATAGGCTCTTAATATTTATATAAACGTGTAAAAGGTAGTGATTTCAAATAACATAACTTCGATTTCAACTACAATTTTCCAACTCTAAGTTGAATTTCAGAACTGCTCTTTCCTCTTAGAATCGGAGGGGGGCGACTAAGTGGAATAAATCCTAATATTTTTATGGGCGGACTATTTCAGCTACTCCTGGATACAATTACGAGGAGCTGACTCAGCGATGAGGTGCATTGGGGAAGGCCTCTGTCCAGCGGCAGCTGCGTTAGGTCGAGTTTAGAACGAGAGAGCACCGTAGGTAGCGTCGCCCGATAGCACAAATACTCTTAAAGGAGACTCTGGTATGTAAACTTAAATTATAAGCATGCACAGGTCTCCTGCAATTACCTGAAACGTGGTAAATGATAGAAATATTTTGAGGGAGAATAATCTCAAATAACGGAATTATGTATCGATTAAAGATACTTCTGCGAAACCAAGCAAAATTATTATAGCAGACGATGCATCCTATTGGATTCATGTTCCAGTTGGAACGATTATAATAATCTGATTAGGTGAACATAGCGAGTGGGTGTACTTTTAAACTCTATAGTAATGTCATGGAGAGCCACAGTGCATCCTATTGTGAAAGCTCATACGCTGTACTGCGTCACGCGTCTGATTTTCAGAGGGGGGAATGTGACTGTTTGTCACTTACTCCTAATTGTTAAGAAAATGTCTTGATCGTTATTTTAAAACTCTTCACACGATATCGCTCACGTGCAAACCATTAAGTTTCTATTTTATGGCTTGACGGTCAAGTGACAGTAATTAACAAAACTGCACCACTTAGAAATGCATAAATTCTTTACTTAATGGCAAATCCACTTGGGACAAAAACTATTAGCAGGCAATTCTTGAGAAAAGATAAGAATATTCGATTTCTAAAGGCATTTTTGAATACGAGCACCCCATGAGGCCATGGGCATGGGCGCCGCTTAAAACAATTGAGACGGTTGGATCAACAAAAAAGGGACGATGATGGTGTTGGAGACATTTTACGAAAAAAAGGGGCAAAGGCCGAGGAGAGAGGTCGGTGAAGAACGGCTGAGCGGGGGCAGTCGGTTTTAGACCGCTATAGGATCCGGACGATATAAGCTATTTTTAGTTAAGTTAGGAGACTTAGTGAATACCGGGAGTCTATGTCCAAATGGGTTGTTGTAAGAGTGCGATAATGATTTAATAAGTTAAATATAGTTGAGTTAAAAGCCCTGTTCAGACTAATCTAGTATGTGTGTGTGTTTGTTGGTGAGCGACTGGGTGAGTCCTTTATTACAATAACTATCCTAGGCTGATGTTGTAATTCGAGTTCTTAAAACTAAACAGACAGAAACGTGTTGCTGGGGAGTTTGTTGCTCCACTTCGACTTCCCAGCTCCAACACTAGGAAGTGGTGAAGGGAGGGCGCTTTTGGGGCTGTCTATAGAGTTTCAATAGAGTTGATCTCCAACTCTATTGCAAAATGGTTCTCGAGTTACGATTATTAACTCTATTCTCTGGTAAATCTTGAATTATTTATTCATTAGCTCTAAACATCAATTCAGCCAATTTGCCTTTTGAGTTTTGGTTCTCAATCCTACTATGACCAACCATATAGTGATTCTAGAATAATATGATCTTACCTCTGACAGATGATTCGGTCAGGTTGACACAAACACGTGTCTTGCAGATGCGCTAACGGTACAAAACGAGCACATGATCCATGGGGTGGGATTGGAATGGTTTGATACCACATCTATTTTATAACCAGTCTAAGGACTGTTAGGGACCATGTCTACTATTAGCATGATGACTGACGTTCTGCTGCTGAAAAGCCGCCTCGTCACGTTCACCAGTTCGAAAGAACTGCTAGGGACAGTGCTCACTAGGAGCATGATGTCGACGCATTGCCGCTGAAAAGCGGCTTACGTCACTTATGGAAGTGTTGCTCTGAGTGCTCCAGGTGTAGATGTAAAGTATCGTGTGAGTCACGAGTGACCAATTACCTATTACGCTAGCGTAAAGGTTGTTTACAAGAGCTATTGGTTGCCATATAAATATACTTTAGATCTCCTAGTTATGTATTACCCTTTTGAAACCACTTTCAATATATTTCATTAACTATGAATTCCCTAATCTGATTTACTATATCTTTCAATCCTTTCCTTGTTCTAAGAATGATACGAGGCATTGGACTTCTTCATATTAAGGAATTCAGTTTTCTTAGTCAGTGGAAAGGTGACCAGCCTGGAGACGAACCTTACAGGGTCACGCGGATGGCGGGGCGTGACCTTTGCCCCTTAGGGGGTAACTGACCAAAATACTAATATTTACATGACTTAGGAAAAACGAAAATTTTATCAGCCTAGGGTCTTATTGGAACAGTCACAAAGTGTTCTAACTTTACTTTCGTTACATCAAAATATGGCTAAGTTTACGTTAAACTCAACTATTTGTAAGTCTAAAACAAAATAAAATTAAGGCTAAAACAAGAGCTTGAGGTTTAAGTTTTTTTACGTCAAATTACTTGGTTTAAAAGTAAGGTCAGACTTTGGTATCTCATTTGAATTGCTAAAAAGTGTTTCTATAATTTTCTTCATAATTTGATTACCATTTCATTTTGACTAGCAAAGTCGATAGCAAAGTTTTGATGTAGGTTTTTTATTTGTATTCTTGCGGCTTACCCCATAATTTATGTTTTTAGCCAAAGCAAATGAATAATCTTAAGAAAACTGATGAAGATAAATGTTTATTAAAGTTGTTTCTTCAAGCATTGAAATATTTAAACCTATGTCAGTCATTGCAACTATTGTATTTCAAGTCAATAATAAATAAAATTCAATATTAATGGAAGTTCTATTAAGTCATTAGTCATTATTCCAGCAACGGTTTATTCAATTCCATTCTATAATCTTGATTAAAAAAAATCTGACTGGCATTATGATACACCAGTCCCTACTTTATCATATTTGAAGATATGTTTGCGTTTTAGTCACAAAATTATAGTCATTTAGTCGATTCTCCTTAAAAGTCGTCAATTTTATCAAATCTACTTAATACTTATTTATTTAACCCACGGTCTGTCTTATTGTCACTCTTCTATTAAAAGGTTTTTTTCGTCTTTCAGTCAATAAACTGTCTGTCCCTAAAGTGTGTCTGAGGGTTTAACCTTTAACATTTTCAGGAAAAGTATAATATTCAGTATCATTTCGTAATGTCTGTGCATTTTTCACTGCAGTGCTCAATTTGCATAGAAATGGTTCATTTACATTACATTCGTTTTCTACTGCAGTAACTACAACTGCACTCCAAAGAAAATGACGTTTGTTGAAAACATTACATAATCGTAACACTTTTTATATTAAGCTCGTTTTGGCTTGATGACTGGGATTATTTTTAACCGACTCCTAAAAAGGAAGACGTTATGTTAACCACACTTTAAATATAATATGAACCATTTTTATCCAATATAATAATATACAAGAAGCAAGTTCCGTCGTAATGATCAACTTAAAAAGTCCCCGCTGCTGGAAATCAGGCCTCTTCGCTGTGAAAAGGAGTAGACCATAATCCACCAAGCGAACACAGTGTCACAATTCAATCCAATATAGCAAAATATGTTACATATTTCATGGTGACTGAGTTTGGCGAAGAAACAGACAGATATAAAAGATATCTAGTCTGAGTCGTTTTATAAGATTAATGAACAGACGATCAATTTCATGTTGCTAGAGCGGGCAGCAGTACAAATCAATATCAGTCTGACAAATGAAATAAAAAGCGATGTCCAATTCGTAGATGTTTTGTGTGATATCAGTTTCAACGGCATAAATATAATTTAAACCATCAATGATACATATCCGAAACATCCTAGGTTTTTGTCAAGGCTACAACATTATCTGCCTTCCCTCTTTCCAACTATGTTGGGGTCGGCTTCCAGTCTAACCGGATGCAGCTGAAAACCAGTATTTTACATGGAACTACTGGCTATCTGACCGCCACAACCTAGTTAGTAGGGTAACACGATACTCCTTGGTAAGTCTGGTTGACAAAACAATAATATTTATAAATATTATTTTTTACTAAATTGAGCTTCTAAACAGAAACAAACCCAACAAGAACTCGCTCGTCTGCTCAAATCTAAGTCCAATACAAAAAATAAGAACGCCCATGTATTGCTTGGATTCTATTTTTACTCCAGCCAATATTTGATTCCAGTAATATTATAAAAGGGCTATTGAAGTCTCGTCAAATATTACGAATAAATGCTTTTCCACCCAATATATAACATTTAATAAAAGAGCGTAATGGAATTAATAGCAAACGTGTGTGAGTTGTAGGTGGGTTACATTGAAGGGCTGCAAATAGATTTACTGATATTATATTATATGATTCAAGGAAAGATGTAAGGATGTGACTTATTTTATCATAGCTAATATATTTATAGAGTACAGGTGTTGCCTTGATATAGGATCTTATGAATTAGGTCTTAACTCAAAACAATTGAATTTCAGGACAAAAATACCCTTTAAAGTTTAACATTATTTATGTTCGACCATTGTTAACTTACCGTTTTTTATAACAGTTACTCGTAGTCACCTATATCTGGTACAAAACGGTGAGTTAACAGTGAAGTCAGCAATCGACGGATTAAATATTTTAATTAGTAATTACCTTTATCAGATAAAATCCACCTTTTGTATTTAAACAATAACATCTTTTTCTTCAGAAATAAAATTCACATGCCCATTTATAAATACCATTGTACCAATTTAGAAACCTAATTCTTGTTATGTTTGTCCCTGTACTGATAGCTAACAGTGTGTCCATTTCAAACCAAATACCCCAAAACCACCTATATTCCAGTCGTCACGCTAGACGTAACATTATACATTGCAACAAGAGCAATTATTTCATCTCATTTATCACAAATAACGATGCCAGTTACAACGGAACTTTCTTCAAGAAATATAACATCGTGTGCAAGTCAGTCAGCAGTCATTCCAGTCATGCTTCAAAGATCATATTAACATCATTTTACACTAATACATAACAAAACAATAACGATTATATCGTACAGTTGTCCAAGAAAAGTATACGCTTCGGGAATTGTCGAAAATTAACGCAAAAGACGGCATGACGAAAAACGAAATTACAGAAGCGCATACATTTTATGGATTAACTGTTCATTGAAATGAAAATATTTTCCAAGGATACAAACGCAATATTGTAAAAGAAAATGATTCAGATACAATTCAATTCACTAGAAATAATACTATAAAAAAATTCCTTGAAAATATTTTTATTTCAATAAAAATATTGGAGAGCAGCCTTGAAATCAATTCTCGTTACTTGAAAAGGAGAGGATATTGAATACATATAAGGCAACATGTTCAGACCTTGACCTAAAATACTTGTATTGTGTGTGATGGATAGCCATTGAACTTACGAAAAACCCTTTCAATTACAATCCGAAGAACTTTGAATGAAATTTTTAATTCAACGAAATGGTTGTCGTTGAATTTATTATCAAAATAAAAGAAATTGCCATAAATTGTATGCGTTATGTATTTAACCCCAGATTGCTACAAAGCCTCTAAAATACTCAGTTTTTTAATGGAATAGGCTCACCCCTATTACCTGGGAATTGTACATGATTTGCGAAGTATCTCTGCCTAATTCTTAGAGGATTTGAGGTGTGATAATATGTTATGTTTTTTAAAGGCAACAACTTCACAACTTACGTTTTTCTGACAGTTATTAAGCTAAGTATTCATTAATTAAATTAAATTCATTTGACGTCATCATCATGAACTTAAAACCAAATCGTATTGAAACCAATCAATTAGTAACTGGAAACCCTAATTTAATTGTTTGTCCTTTTCCTTGTCCTTATTGGGGATAACTTGACGGACCGTGAAAAAGGTGTCCAGTGACAGTTCCCATAAAACCCATGGATGTGTGGACTAATTCCAATCAAAGTCCCCAAATTGGGGTGAACGAGGAAATTGAAAATTGCTCCATTTTCTATAAGTCTTGTGTCCAAGTCGTGTTTGACTTGAAACTCTATTTTTAGTTGATAAGTTTCAGGGATATCTCTTTACATTTATTCTCTAAATGCAATCATATAGTCACAAGTATAAAGATCAATGTGCTAAATCAGAGTTAAATAAATTGTGAATGGACCTTTAAAGACAACTATTTTTTGAAACTTTTTCTCCTGAATTTAGGGTAACTATTTGTTCGGGAGCCACTCAAAGATTAATGTTTCAGGGATATCTTTTAGCAGATACTAAAGATAAGACACAGTTTTTTCGAAGTAATTTATCCTCTGAAAACATCCATAAAGCCATAAGTATAAATATCGTTGTGCTAAATCAGAGTTAAAGTAACTGTGAATGGACTTAAAGACAAGTATTACTTTGAACATTTTTCTCCTGAATATGGTTAGGGCATGACTAACAATGTAGAAACTAAGATCCAGATAGACAAACAATCACAAATATAAACAATAAAAAGGTACCTACGTTGCTGACGTAAAATATAGGGAATTGATTTCAAAGTTGTTCAGTGAAAGGCTTTGATATGCCAAGCAATTTCTCAGTATTCTATTTTCTATTGATATTATAAAGATTCTCCTTGCACGTGGTTTTTCTATCGTACCTTTTGTAGAATTATCTAGAAAAAACCACAGAAACTCGAAAATGCCACGTGCTAACTACTTCTTTCTAATCATCATCATCTGCCTAGCCTTTTCCCAACTATGTTGAATACGATACCCCTTGGTAAGACTGGTTGTCAGACTTTCGGGCCACTGACTACCTGTAACGACTGTCAAAGATCTACATATGACAGCCGTGACCAACGGCTTAACGTGCTTTCCGAGGCACGGAGGAAACTCGGTATGTAATGGGTGGTCACCCATCCACGGACCAACCTAGGTAAGCACGGCTTAACCTATAGATCGATCCGAGTGGCTGTTCTTATTTAGCCACGAGCTCCTCCTACTTCTTTCTAATCCATAAGTTTAAAACAGGATAAGTAGTATTAATTGCATCTTATGAAAGTTTTACTGTAAAAGTTCTTTATTTAAGAAGAAGTTTTGTTGAAAAGTTGAAATTAGAAGCTGTTCGAAGTGTTTATATTTTTAGATTTGATGACGTAGTTTGAATCGGAAGCTATTTTAATATTTAAATTGCAAGAAGTAGTAGTATGGCACTTTCTCCAGGAGTTTTTTTTGTTTTGCTTTTCTCAAATGGTTAAGCCAAAGGTGTACTTATGAGACATCCACATTTTGCCGATTGTGAGCGTGTGTTATATGATCATCATTTGTTTTTAGATCTTTTAAATTAGTATACAACCTCTATTCATATTTTCTTTCTACTTGGCATACCAAACCTCGAGACCAAAAAAAAAAAACAATAATCTAAGAATCAAGAAGTACCAAAACACTCTTTACTCACCCACTTCCATAAGTTTCATACAGCTTCTTGACAGCCATGCCGACTGTCACTAAAAGTGCCACTTTGCTCGCAAAGAATGCCTTCAACGTGAGCGCAGTTACTATTGCCATGGCAAACATTGCCATTCCTGCTGACTTCATCCCGAAAAGCAGCGGGATTATCACTTGCATCACCTTCTTCTTTTGTCTTCGGCCTGCAATTGGAGAAGGGAGAACTTGAAAATAATATTTAATAAAAACCGGCCAAGTGCGAGTCGGACTCGCGCACGAAGGTTTCCGTACCATTATCTATAAAAACGGCAAAAAAATCATATCTGTTGTATGGGAGCCCCCCTTAATATTTTGTTTTTTTATTTTTAGTATTTGTTGTTATAGCGGCAATAGTAATACATCATTTGAGAAAATTTCAGCTTTCTAGCTATCACGGTTTATGAGATACAGCCTGGAGACAGACAGACAGACAG